>JAZBNJ010000004.1:4230000-5480000 GCA_037349165.1 Choristoneura rosaceana | reverse complement strand
TAAATAAATAAATAAATATCATGGGACACTTGACACCAATTGACTTAGTCCCTGTCTTGTCTATGACATTGGTTTGTTTTTCTTTTCACTTGTCATTCTGATTGATTTCTTTATTAAAATATGTTACGATATAATTTGGATTTCAATTAAATATACATAATAAATGGCGACGACGGAGACAGAACTAACGCGTCTTAATCGCTTACGCGCATCAATTCGTGGACAACTTACAAAACTACAGCAACAACTTACGCTGTTGCAATCGCCTACGGAATATGAAGTAAGTCAACGGCTAACAAGCCTAGAAAATTACGATAAAAAATTCGATAATGTTCAGAGCAAAATAGAATCACATTCGGAAGATATTGATACGGAAATTGAACAACGTCATACGACTGAAGAATGCATCCTACAACTAAAACTGAAATTAAACAGCTTACGCCCGACACCACCGGAGGCACCCTCGACTTACGTCACGGTGTCCCAGCAGGCCCGGAGCTATGAAGGTACACCAGAGAACTCTCCCGTGGCTATACACATTCCCAAAATTAATTTTCAACCATTGCAAGACCGGGAAAACTTCAATAACTTTATTAAAAGACTACAAACTTACATGAAAGATGCTTATACTAAGTGGGTCGAAATAATTCCAACTACTACTACGACAAGTACATGGTGCATCAAACAATTAAAAGATCTTTTCGTAACATTCGGCTTCCCCTTTATCTTGGTATCTGATAATGCCCGGCAGTTTGTTTCAAATGAATTTGAGTCATATCTTAAGCTAAACGGAGTAGTTCACAAGACATCAGCTCCATACCACCCTGCGACTAATGGACAAGCCGAAAGATTCGTCCAAGTGACTAAAAAAGCCCTGCATAGCGTCAGTACTGACGGAGGTAGCCTACAGGACAAGCTCTTGACGATAAAAGAACAATTGCGAAGGACGCCAAGCACAAGCACGGGACGTAGTCCTTATGAATTAATGTTCGGAAGAGAAATAAGAGACGGCCTAAGCGTCAAATTCAAGACTACTGCAATACAAGCAGGAAACGAATTGCATAATGATATCCGTCCAGAAATCCGAACATTTACAATTGGTCAGAGAGTCCAAATAAGAAGCTACGTAAATAGAAAGATCAAATGGGAATTCGGCACCGTCACTAAAATTATAGGAAGACTACATTACGAAGTAAGGACCGATGCAGGCGAGACTTGTAAACGGCACCTGGACCAAATGCTAGGTACTGTGATTACAAGGGAGGACTGATGAAGAAGCTCCACATCATCCAGATTTGCGGCGGAGGTGTCGTGTCTATGACATTGGTTTGTTTTTCTTTTCACTTGTCATTCTGATTGATTTCTTTATTAAAATATGTTACGATATAATTTGGATTTCAATTAAATATACATAATAGTCCCAAACTAAGCAAAGCTTGTACTATGGACACTAAGCAACGGATAAACATACCTATATAGATAAATACATACTTAAATACATATTAAACATCCAAGACCCGAGAACAAACATTCGTATTATTCATACAAATATCTGCCCCGGCCGGGATTCGAACCCGGGACCTCAAGCTTCGTAGTCAGGTTCTACCACTCGGCCATCCGGTCGTCCTGAGAAAAAGGGTCTTGACAGACAGACAGACGGACAACAAAGTGATCCTATAAGGGTTCCATTTTTTCCTTTTGAGGTAAGGAACCTTGAAAAGATAGAAAATTCATTTATTCACAACAACACAAGTCACAAGAATATTATTTAAAGATTTAAAGATTTTTATTGAACATAAAAACATACATGTTTTAAAATAATTAGTTCGTAAGCAGCTACAATAGTATAAACTGTGTCTCAGCTGTTTAAAATTACAAGTAGACAACACTAAGGATAGAGTGTATCATTGCGGTTGCGAATCGGTTAGCCTAACATAATCGCCACAGACGGTTCTGACAGAATATCATCAGCTCTGCAGGCGTCTAACGCCTGAGCATTATGCTGAGTCAGGGGCCGTTTCACTTTTGCGGGGACACAAAATCGTGTATTTTCACTTTTGTATTTCTTGTTTGTTTTATTTGTGTTTGCTGTTTATTGTTTGTTTTTGTACTGATTTTGTTGTATTTGTATGTCTTTGTGAATGTGAATAAATGTCTCCTTTCTTTCTTGTGGTAATGCTGAAATATGTAATGATTTTCAGCCAGCACCGTCGGTGGCACTCTGTAGCCCTCAGTTTTCACTTTTCATTCAGGCTTCTAGCTGGTTTGCCAGACAATCATCATTATCTTAGCCGTAGGACGTTCACTCTTCGATATAGGCCTCCCCCATAAACCAGTTGCTTCAGCTGGCAGCGGCTTGGATCCACCGTGAACCCGCGGCTTTAACAGGTCGTCCCTCCATCTCGTTGGTGGGCGTCCTACGCTGCGCTTGCCGATCCGCGGTCTCCACTAGAGAACCTTTCTGCCCCAATGACCATCCTGTTTCCCATGCTATATGGCCTGCCCATTGCCCCTTCAACGAGCTAATTCGCTTAGCTATGTCGGTGACCCTTGTTCTTCTACGTATCTCCTCATTTGCCAGAGAATATAGTAAAAAAGGCCTTAGCGACTACCAGTCACGTGGTTTTGTTTACATTATTATTTCGATATACGACATGGTTTTGTTTCACAAGGTCGTGTGGCTCTATATGGCGAGGTTTACTCCTCACGGCAACGTAGGTGGCGAGTGGGCGTGTAGTACGTTGACAGCACCTTGCAATCTGACACTTACGATTTCACACGATTTTCGTTTTCTTGCACTATTTACAAGCTCGTGTATTTTTTTAACGCTTTGAACTATGGGTACGGTGGATACCCAAACTGGCCCGCATTGCGAAAAAGTGTGACCGACAGAGAATCCAAAATAGAGAATTGCATCTCGTTTTAACTGGTAACTTGTATCCATAGAAATACATTTATACTCCAATTCAATAGAATCTAACAATCCTGTAGACACTTCCAGCCTTCTAATATGAACACCGCCTAAGGCTAAGCTTGCCTAAGGCTTTGTGATGTGACTATTATTATTTTTTGATTCCTTTTAGATGATAATTGCAACAACACAACAGGGCCATATATAAGCATGCCCACGTTAGGGTGTGTTAAATGTGTAGAAAATTGTTAGATTCTATTGAATTGTACTTTATGTACATTTTCGTTAAATTCGCTGTCTCACCTGCATTAATATCTCCCAGAGTGGAGCACGCAAAAATATCTGACAGTGACACGTCCTGCCAGCCCTAGGAATAGAGTTGTATCGTATCAGATATTTAAGTGCGTATTGTTGTGTCAGATATTGGCGCTGGTGACTGTACAGCCAGCAAAAAAGATATGAATACAGCCAAAGTGTCCAAAATAAGTATACAGGACTTTATTTCCTGAACATTAAGGTCGTGTATACATATTTTTGATAGTTTCGCTGTATCCTTGTTGCTGGCTGTACAAAACGTTCCGATTGCCGTAAAAATAGGTATAAAAGAATCTGGAACCTCTCATATCGATCTTATTGAAAGTTTTTGACATTCCCGAACACGTTCTCATCTTTTTAGCAGCAGGAGGTGTCCTGCTGGACATCGGCCTTACCCAGTGTTGCCACCTCAGATATTTGTTTTACCCTAATGTCACGCGAAATTACCCTAAATTAGGCACTTTTTTTTACCCGGTGCAATTTATTAAAAACTCATCCGTTTCGAAAAATTCTTGGAATGCATGGATCCATAATAATCTTGGCTTCTATATGTCATCTGCAGTTATTTTCTTGAAACTGTACATTTTATTCGAAAACTTTTACCCTAAATAATTTTCTACCCCAAAAAATACCCTAAACGTGTAAAAATACCTTAACTTTAGGGTAAAATACCCTAAGACGGGTAAAATACCCTAAAATACACTGGCCTTACCTAAAAAAAATAATGCCGAAGCAGTCGAGTTCCAATGATATTCACGCGAGGGAAGCCGCGTGTAAAAGCTAGTAGCACTGATAAAAACGTTCTCTATAGCTATAATTTAATTCAAATCGAATTCAAACTAATTTCTACTAAGTTATATTAATTAGGATTATAGGTAGAGTCATTTACGATCTTATTACAATGTCATTAATGTCTATTTTGGCAAAATCACGCGTCTTGGTAGATGGCACTAGGTATACATTTCTGTAGAATATTAATTTATTTAAAAACCAGTTGAAGTTTTAATTTTGTTACACTAGCTTTTGACCGCGGCTTCGTCCCCGTGGAATTCGGTTATCGCGCGCTGTTTCCTCGGGAACTGTGCATTTTTCCGGGATAAAAAGTAGCCTATGTCACTTTTGGGTCTATAAACTATCTCTATATCAAAAATCACGTCGAACCGTCAATCCATTTCGAAGTGAAAGACGGACAAACATACAAACACACACACACTTTCGCAATTTATAATATTAGTACGGATTTTGAAATTACCCTCCTAAATCCTCATGTCTGGATGATTTTGCAAAATCCACCCATACCTACCTTCCTACATCTCCATATACTATGTAAATGTTTTACGTTCTACTATGCCTTATATTCCAATTAAATGGAGTTCAATGACCGGCGCTGCAATATTAGATTTTTGGAAAATTGACTCGAATAATGGCGGTTATGCCATCATTACAGAAATCCCATATCGGCCTTTAAACCCCCACTACAAGGCAAGGGAAGTTCTCAAATGAGAGTGCTTGGACCATAGTTCGCACGCGAACCCGTTAAAACTGGGAAACACACACACCCTTGAATTTCCTTACAATGATTTTCTTCACAGTTAAGTTCAAGGTACATATTTGAAATTTAATTCTGCACAATTTTTTTAAACTCGCCTGTGCCCATGCAGTTGGATATAGGCCGGAATTATGACGATGATAATGATACATGTGTACAAAATGGAATATTAGAGTAGTAAAGTAAATACTCGTATAGTCATTAATGACCCTATAATAGTAATTTACCCCTTCTCCTACCAAGGGTCGTAGCAGTAGTATAATAGTGTATTTGGGCCAATCAACTTTTTTCCCGACACTAATCTGTCCGCGACATTTTTCAAAGAATTGCAGATTTTTGTAAGTAAACATGTTTTTTCTGTAATTTAATAGATGGTGTACATGAATACATGCCATCCTACGTAAGTTCAACCTATTAAACCGTGAAATATCTCGTTGGAAGTACAATTTTTTGGTAACGCCAGAGACAATTTTGGTAAAGCAGGAGACGCCCGAAGTGTCGGTAAAATAGGTAAAATAGTTGATCTTTACCTTTACTACTCGTATCAGCCAGCCAACCAGCCAGTAATTAGTAAATAATCAAACCCAGGTAAACGACACAGAAGCAGAACCTAAACTCGTATTTCCATCTCGCTCATTCAGCACAAAAGTGAGCAAGAAACTAATACAATTTTGGATTCCACTGTGCCGTTTACTACACATTATACGCATTCATAGAAATAAATGAATGACGTACATTTCTTCGAACCTTCCGACACTCATTCATAAAAAACCACCTTTTGTATGCCAATACACACACAGCAACCTGCCGCACACATGCGCAGGAACCTGTTCGAAAGAGCGTAGTGGGGGTGGGTGTGTGAACCGAGCCGGTAGGTTGATAGGGCGATGGAACTTAGTTGATACTTGGAAATAATCTGTTAAAAAATATTTTTTTACACAAGCTTTTCTTGTAATTTCTTGCATTGTAATCTAATTTACATATTATGCATTCCAAATTTTAAGTTAATCCGACCATTGGAAGTAGGTCAAAATGAATATGCAAGATTTGACCCAACAAAAACAATAACAACAAACTTACACGGCAAGTTAAAAGCTTGTAAATAAAGAGCGCGTTTTATACGGTGCTTGAAGTGCGATTCGGTTTATTTATATGATGAAATCAAATAAGCTAAATCGCGTATACCTAGTGCCATCCGCCATCCACGAAGACGCGTGATTTTGTCAAAATTAGCCATTAATGACATTGTAATAAGAACCATGGCACGCATCATCGTGTATGACTCTACCTTTACAATAGTAGAACCTTGGTCCTATAAGTAGTATTGACATCCCATCTTCCAAAGAAATCGTATCTGAATTGGTTTTGAAAAGGTAATTCAGTTCTCACGACTCTACCTCCAAGAAGTCTTAAAATTTCGAAGTTTAATTTTCGAATTTTTAGACTTTTGATTGTAACAAAAAAAAAAGTTTTTTAGTATTTATTATTAGAGATATTGTGTCAAAACCTGTATACTCGTACATGCCAATGTTTGAAACGAAATAATTTTAAGTTGATTATTCTGTAAACATAATAAAATAAACACTTCATTAAAAATTAATTATTTGTTTTGTCTTTTACAGGTAAGTTTGATTGATATGCCGTAAAGAAACCGGTTTTTTCGACAGAGTTCGTTCACATCCCTAGTCTTCAGTAAGTACATAATTTTACAAGCTTTTACTTAACTTGCAAGGTTCGTGTGTTAGTTTATTTATCTATAAAAACTGTTCAAATAGTCATCATGACACTGCCACATAATACACATTAAGGGAGGCGGAGGATCTGGTGATTTTCGACACTCTATTTTCCTTCTATTTTGACTTTTTTGAGGGAAGATAGTCTGCCTAGTGTTACAATGTAACACAACATGTCATGTTGTGTCATCTATTGTTTTAATTTGTTTCGTTTCAAATTACCTATGTATATTAAGTCTATTATACATTTTTATTTTATCCACTACTAGCAACTCAAGGATGAGTTTTGCACTTTTCGTAATTTAATTTTTTAATCCGATTTTTTACTCTGGCTTACGGTACCTATCTTGTTCAAACATTTTTGCATACATACCTTCACTTGACAGTTACAAAGTAAACAAGAAAATTATCGACATCAAAAATCAAGGATCAAAACTTTTCCACCACGTCCTTATCTCGAGTCGGATGGCAGGTCACCCAATACGAGGCCAGATGCTGCGCTCGGAGAAAAAGTTTTTTTTTTTAATTTATTCGGTGAACATATGTCCTTAAGGATATTCCAAGTTTTTCATCGAGTTTTTAGTATCCTGATCTTAAGACGGGCCAAATTGGGAAGTTTAATACGGAAACTTAACTAGAGTTACTAGCTTTTGCCTGCGACTTCGTCCGCCTAGGATTTGTTTGCAATTTTCCAGGATAAAAGGCATCCTATATCCTTGGGCCTCACACTATCCGTACCAGTTTTCATCAAAATCGGTTCAGCAGTTTAAGCCTTGGAGACTGACGGATGAACAGTTGCTTTGGCGTAGGTATATAATATTAGTAAGAATTATTTCACAGGTACAAAATGAGAACCTTCATTTTTCTAAGTGAAAGATCATCTTTCGTTTTAATTTGAAAACTCGCATTCAGAGTTGTAAGCACGTTTTAACATATTAATATTATAGTCCAGTCAAATAGTCAGAAAAGACTGACAATAATTATATCTCTCTCTCTTTCTCTCTACTTATGTGTACACACACACATACATGTATCTCAATACAACACGTTAACATCTCATAATAATATTTCATTCGTCCTGGGGCCTTAAGTAAATGTACAATTTAAGCCTCTTTGACATATTACACAGGTGGTAGGACCTTGTGCAAGGTCCGCCCGGATTGCTACCACCATCTTGCTCGCTAATCCTGCCGAGAAGCAGACAGTGCTTGCACTGTTGTGTTTCGGCATGGAGAGTAAGACAGCCGGTGAAATTACTGGCACTTGAGGTATCCCATCTTAGGCCTCTAGCTTTGCAACGCATCTGCAATACCCCTGGTGTTGCA
This sequence comes from Choristoneura rosaceana, assembly GCA_037349165.1. Lineage (NCBI taxonomy): Eukaryota > Metazoa > Arthropoda > Insecta > Lepidoptera > Tortricidae > Choristoneura > Choristoneura rosaceana. The sequence goes on along the minus strand of JAZBNJ010000004.1, from coordinate 5,472,167 downwards.
GATGTTTATGGGCGGTGGTGATCTCTTTCCATCAGTGGAATAAAAAAAAATATTACGTACATATTATACTCACGAGATTAAATTATACTACATAATAATACTGAATAATACTCCGGATATAAAAACTTATTTTCATGACATTCTCTTAATCTAGGACAAAACGCTACCCCCTGAAGTTTGAATCGGTTTAAAACTATGTTGTAGGTAAATTCACTTCGATTTCCGGGCAACGATGAAACCTTATCATTGTAAATAGTTTGATTTATCTATTGCAATGCTTATTTAATGAAGAGGAAGTTATGGCGACAAGGTTCTAGGCTTAATGAAATTATTTATCTAAGGTTCTAGAGTATCCTAGGAACAAAATAAGTTGACAAAACATACAAATTAATTATCATCACTCCTAAATACAAACATAATCCATTTTGACCAGACTATTTGTAATACAACACGAACAGAGTAATTACAGCTCAAGATGTCTTGCATCACCTTCGCTCCCGTGCATTTTATATATGTGCGTCTCTCCCTGATAACAGGTTTGCGCAAATAAAACGGCTAGGCTATGTTGAGTACTCATTTGGGTTTTATTTCTGTCCATTCATGTAAATTAACCTTCAACAAGAACAAATTTGTATGTTGCTGTTAACTAATTTAATGGTAATAATTTTTTTTTTTATTAAATACGCAAGTAATTTGATAATAAAGTAACTTAAGCAAGTATTTACTTACCTACTTAAACTTAAATACATATTTTGTAAGGTTAGGTAGACTCGTAAAGCTAAAATTTAATGGCGCGTTTCAAGTTCCCAATTCGCACTGGTCCGCGTGGTAATTACGGCCCAAGCCCTCTCATTCTGAGGGAAGGCCTGTGCCCATCAGTATACACGTATATGTGTATAGCCTGGAATGAATGATATAAAAATGTAGTCCATCCGTACTAATATTACAAAGTTTGTATGTTTGTCCTTCACGACAAAACGGAGCGACGGATCGACGTGATTTATGACATAAGTAGAGACAGATTATGGGCCAGAGAGTGACATAGGCTACTTTTTATCCCGGAAAATGCACTGTAATTGAGGGAACAGCGCGCGATAACCGAATTCCATGCGGGCGAAGCCGTGGGCAAAAATCAGTGTAAAATTTGGCCCACTCTACATACAAAATTACCTATTACTGAATACATTTGAGGACCAGATTTTCTGCCGCTCAGTATATATACGAATCTTTACATTATTATTACCTTTACATTATTTTTTTACATCGTTTCCCAAATTCGTGTCATCCAATCATTTAAAAGTTTTTTCTACTCCAATACTGTTATCTGTGACTTACTTAATCACCAACGCTAATATAAGAACATAATTAACAAGACTCAGGCAAAATCTGTAGTCTATTCCCCATAACAGCACTGTATCGTAATGTTGCTAAAACGATACTGCAGACTGCAGCCACTTACTTTTTTTTTAATTCGTCCGTTTTGACAAGCTAAAGTGCAGCCACTTACTTGGTTTTAATATAGAACAAAAACTTTCCGAACATAATTCATAGCTGCCAACATAAGTAACACATATTTTTTTTCAATATAGTCGCTAGCAAGTAACGTCAATTAAAAACAAAGTTCACCATAGACAACTTTTGACATTTAAAATTTTTCCCGCTATTATTGTTTGTCTTAATATTTTAGTTTGAGTAAAGTTTTAAAAGTTAGAAACTAGTGATTTTTAGCAAGTTTACGTGAAACTTATTAAACATGGATGCAGATGAAAATATTATTTCTACACCCGAAGAAATATCCGCAGCAGCCCAAGTAGTGACTGAAAGTTTGTTGTCTTCTAAATCACGGCACCTATATGACAAATACTACAAAAATTTCATGTCGTGGAGATTAGAACACCAGACCTCGTCATTTTCGGAGAACGTATTACTAGCGTAGTAGGTAGGTAGTCGTAGAAAAAGTATTGTATGCAACGTTGTATAAATAAGTCAAAAAAAGCTCGGGGCGTTTTTTCTTACGATGTTCGCTTCGCTCACATCGTAACTTACGCCACTCACATTTTTTGACCCCTATTATACAACTGTTGCATAAAATACTATTACCTACCCGTTTCCCCATTAAAAAAAACTCTTTGAACTCTTCGACTCTACTTACTTCTGCTGCTAATTGTTACCACCATTTAAAATTAAAATTAAATGCATTTTCTCCTCGTAGGTATATACGAGTATTTAATACCTTCGCAAAAGTAAGAAAACCAAAATGAAAACGGTAAAAAATTACACCATGCATTTATTAAAAGCAAATTAAGTTTTTCAAAATATAAACGTAATTTATCTGACAAAGTGATGGCGATGGACCGTCTCATTTTAAATTAAGAATGCAGTTCAAAAACTTCATTCTGTTGGCGACGGCGCCACTAGCCTCACATTTTGTACGTAAACAGCGTAGTTCCTTTTTTCCCCGCTAACATTGCAAAGTTTGTAAATTACGACCAAGTAAACTAGTCCCACAGCAAAGGCGTTATGCCGTTGATTTAAGATTGCTTATTGGCTTATCCGAGTGTTTGTTAAAGTTGTGGTTTTAATCGGTCAGTCCATTTGAGCCCGTATGGACCTTCATTTAATTATGATTCCTCTAAAGTGCCTAAAGTAAACTAATAGAGGGTGCATTGCGTCAATTGAGTTTGGATATACCAAAAGTTAGAGCTTCAATCAGTTACACTTAAACTAGTTCGCTAATGTTCGAAATTCGAAACAAAAGAACGGTTTTCTTTATTTCTTATTTGAATCTTCAGGAGAACGAAGAAAACTGAAGAGTGGCTAACAAACTTTAGTTGTACAGTCATCATCACCAATAACTGATACAACAAAGCGTGCATAAATATCAGATAAGTCTCTTTTTCTAGGGCCGATAGTTCTTTGTATTTATTTATTTAAGTATCTTTTGTCTCAATTGGTGTCAAGTATCCAGTGACAAAAAAATGACCTGGCCTACGAGTTGCAACAATACTTAACAATCCAGTCAAAATTAATCGAACAAAGCAAGCTAAAATATTAGCGTTCTGTTCCCTCCATTCGCCTTTGTCCGTCACATATTGTCGAGAAACCAAATAAAAAAAAATACGGACATAGATTTCCAAATTTTTTTTTCTCGTCAGCCAATTCGAATTCTAAACCAAATCGAATGTATTTTTTATCGGTGGCAACACTCAAAAGGCCGAATGACGTAGATTCAGTTTAATTTGCAAATGACATGGCAAATCTAAATGAATTGCTGATAGTATATCTAATAAAAAAAGTTATAATAACCAAAATCTTATTTGGTTGTAAATAAACCTACGAGGTGATAATTATTAAACTGAAAATCGCAGACACTGTATTCTTGTCATGTGGGCCAATAATTTTTTTTACCGACACTAATCTGTCCGCGACATATTTCAAACAATTGCAGATTTTTGTAAGTAAACATGTTTTTTCTGTAATTAATTAGATGGTGTACATGAATACATGACATCCTACGTTTGTTCAACCTACTAAACCGTGAAATATCTTGTTGGAAGTACGATTTTTTGGTAACGCCAGAGACAATTTTGGTAACGCAGGAGAAGCCCAAAGTGTCTACCAACCTGTGCTAAGTAAAGTTTCGCTAAGTCAGTGCCTAATTCTATTTGATTTAAAATAAACTAGCTTTTGCCCACGGCTCCGCCCGCGTAGTGTTTGGTTGGTGGTGGTGGTTTGGTATTTGCGTGGTGGTGGCGGTTATCGCGCGCTATTCCTTCGGGAACTGTGCATTTTCCGGGATTAAAAGTAGCCTATGTCACTCTCTGCCCCATAAACTATCTCTTTGCTTTAAATCACGTCGATCCGTCGCTCGTTTCGACGTGAAAGACAGACAAACATACAAACACACACTCTCGCAATTTATAATATTAGCACAGTATTATATACAAGCTGAAGCAGCATGGAAGCACTGCAGTACCGCGAGACCCCCTTAGAGGCCGTGTAGAGCGCGCGTCTGTGTGAGTGTGTTCGTTTCGATCGTAGCTTCATAGCTTCCATACTACTTTAGCTTATATGTAACTGTGATATTAGTAGTATGGATTTTGAAATTAGCCTACTAAATTCTGATGTCCGGATGATTTTGCAAAATCAACCCATACCTACATCTCCATATACTATGTTAATGTTTTACGTGCTACTATGCCTTATATATTCCAATTAAATGGAGTTCAATGACCGGCGCTGCAATTTCACGCACCACTTCACTGATATTTGGTTACACGACGCCGGCGCAGATCGAGGGGGTCTTGACTTCTTTTTTTTAAGACATAACTTCTTTTATTATAATGGCTAGCTTGTCGATGGTCAGATGGTGCGAGGAAACTATATGTATTACTAATGCATACTTTAATGTTATAAATGTGAATGTGCGTGTTTGTATGATTGTTTGGCATAAGATAGTTTATGGGCCAGAGATTGGCATGGGCTATTATTTATCCCGGAAAAATTCACAGTTCCCGATTGAACAGCGTAATATAGTATTTTTAATAAAACTAGGAGTACTTAGTAGATTTCATTGACGTTGCGTATTACTTAAGCTATCTTGGGCTAGATATGTCTATTAGCCCTGGTGGTGGAAGTTTCATCCCGACTCCCACCCAGGGAATATCGGGATAAAAAGTAGCCTATATGTTATTCCAGTCGTCCAGCTATCTACACACCAAATTTCTTCAATATTATATTGCAAAGTTTCTTCACGCAGATTTCAAATGTAATTCCGGACACAAATTTCCAAAAAGTCAGCTATGCAAGTCCAAATTTGAACGAAAAATCCTTTACTTGAGAGGCTATAGTGCAGACAAACCTATACAATTTATACACGCACTATACCAACACAAAATTAGAAATTGTGATGCTGGAACTATGACATTTACCCGCGTGGGAATTACGAAACATTTTCTCTAATTCTAAGAGAGGGCCTGTGCCCAGCAGTGGGACGTTTATAACCGCGATAATAATAATGATTATGTTGATAATGATTAGATTTCTATTACTTTTATTAATTACTAGCTTTTGCCCGCGGATTTGCCCGCGCGGAATTCGGCTATCGCGCGCTGTTGCCTCGGGAACTGTGCATTTTTTCGGAATAAAAAGTAGCCTATGTCACTCTCTGGCCCAAAAACCATAGCAATGCCAAAAATCATGACGATTCGTCGCTCCTTTCCGACGTGAAAGACGGACAAACATGCAAACACACAAATACACACACTGTCGCATCCATACTTCCATACTTATCCATACTAATATTATAAATGCGAAAGTGTGTTTGTATGTTTGTGTGTTTGTCCGTCTTTCACGCCGTAATGGAGCGACGGATAGACGTGATTTTTGGCATACGGATAGTTTATGGGCCCGAGAGTGACATAGACTACCTTTTATCCCGGAAAAATACACAGTTCCCGAGGTAACAGCGTGCGATAACCGAATACCACGCGGGCGGAGCCGCGGGCAAAAGCTAGTAATATTATAAATGCGAAAGTGTGCTTGAATGTTTGTGTGTTTGTCCGTTTTTCACGCCGCAACGGAGCGACGGATCGACGTGATTTTTGGCATAGAGATAGTTTATGGGCCCGAGAATGACATGGGCTACTTTTTAGCCCGGAAAAATGCACAGTTCCCGAAGGAACAGCGCGCGATAACCGAATACAACTCGGGCGGAGCCGCGGGCAAAAGCTAGTTTATAATATAAGTATAAGTACCTATGGATTCTGAGCTCAAAACCTTTTGCAAGTAGGCCTTCAATGTAGTAGGTAGCGATCTAATAAGCACCACACTGCACGTTCTTCTAAGTGGATCTAAAAAAGTATAAGTACAACAGTCCTTAAGTAAGTACTTAAGCTATAATTGCGACTTGCGCACGATTTCGTGGGTTCGTAATCTAAAAGCTTCTAAGAAATCACTTAAGAATAAGATGATGCCAAGAGCATATCATCTACTTACAACCCATTTATTAACTGTATTGAGACTCTAAGGGCACCAAGCGTTATTAGCCGATCAAGGATTTTTTTTAATAAGGTTTTGTCAAAAAAACACATTTCCATAATCTATAATCTTGACAAGCTTGTCAATGATACACGGTAGAACATTGTCGCAGTCAGATTTTGTCGCGCAAACCTATAAAAAAGTAGATAATGACAGTAGAGTCTCCCAGCGACAGGGTTCCACTAAGTGGCATATACGAATTTGTGTTATAGTACAAACTTTTTTGCTCGTTTCATTACACTTTTTGTTTTCTGTACCTACTTGCATTGTAATCTTTGGTAGCTCTTACTTTCACTGTCGCATTTCTTGATAAAGTAAGGATACTATATTTACGAAATCTAACGTAAGCTGTTCATTCCCGAAGAATGTACTTACTTACTATTTTTTTTTTGTGATATTTTCGAGCGATGCTTCTCAAATAACAGCGCTCTATTATTAAAGTACAATTCACACCATATGTACTGTAGGGATTAGGCTGTATACCGCTGGCAGGTGGTAAAAATGACCGCCTGGCAGGCTAGACTGAATGTTTTTTGTATAATTATAGTATTTTTGTATTTTATAATTCTGGAATTCGATTTAAACAGATTGACAGCGGTATACATGCCGGAGCACAGATCGCTCCCGACAGCCTGAGAGGCTTGACCTAATGTCTGTAAATGTATTTCTCTAAGTATCTTTCAATATATGAAGCGAGTACTGAATTGAAGTCCTTTCATTTGATCTGAGTTTAGCATCACGCGCGTAGATCCCCTTTACCTAAGCTCTACCAGCTACACAGTTCCCCACAAGTGGTGGAGTAGGCGCGGTCGATGTACTTTTATGTTTTAGCTATCGCTTCGGAGAACGACGGAGTGCCGCAGCGATAATAGCGATCTAGCAAGAATTTTCGCTATAAGACGAGCTTTGAGATGAACAAAGCGCATTGAAATACAAAACAATATGGTAAATGTAGAAGAATGTATTTGAAGAAGAACTGTGAGTAATTTTTTTGTCCTTACCTCAGTGTTTATTTAGAGGGCCGATAAAGTTTATTCCAGTGAAATATAAAGAAGATGGCGGAAAAATTCGCAGGATATTCGGATGTGGATGATTTTATCCACCAATTCGAAACGATTGCGATTATTAAGAATTGGACCGCAGATCAGAAGCGTGTAGCAATCGCGCTATACTTAGAGGGACCTGCGTTATCCTGGTACAAGGCCAATTTTACGACATTGGAGTCGTATGATGTAGTAAAACAAAAGTTGGCAGAAGAATTCCCATCGCAGGAAGACTACGCTCAGTCTTTTTACTATAGAAAGCAAGATTCAAAAGAACCGCTTCTATCATTCTATTATGATCTGGAAAAATTGGCGTTAAAAGCGGGAATCAAAGAAGATGGCAGATTTATCAAGCATTTTGTTAAATCAGTTAATTCGCAATGGCAATTCCATTTTGCATCAAGATTATTTGCATCAAAAGATGAATTAAGAAAAACAATTCTACAATTGTGTGATGTATTTAATACGCAATTGAACATAAAAACTCAAGAAGTAGAACTGCCAATTAATTTTGCAAATAATTATGAACATTCGTGGGAGCAAGGGGACGCTCCACCTTTTCGATTCACGCCGCGTTCGGAGTATAACACACCCCAAACGCCGCCTAGGATTAGGCTGTATACCGCTGGCAGGTGGTAAAAATGACCGCCTGGCAGGCTAGACTGAATGTTTTTTGTATAATTATAGTATTTTTGTATTTTATAATTCTGGAATTCGATTTAAACAGATTGACAGCGGTATACATGCCGGAGCACAGATCGCTCCCGACAGCCTGAGAGGCTTGACCTAATGTCTGTAAATGTATTTCTCTAAGTATCTTTCAATATATGAAGCGAGTACTGAATTGAAGTCCTTTCATTTGATCTGAGTTTAGCATCACGCGCGTAGATCCCCTTTACCTAAGCTCTACCAGCTACACAGTTCCCCACAGTACACTAAGAAGTATGAAACAAAGCCTTTGTTTTATTAAAAAAGGGTCAACACAACATCTTCTTGTTATAACAAAGGTTCGTCTCAGGGTACTTGAAGATGAAGGTTTATTTTGCTCAGACGAATAAAAAAATATCTAATAAAAATGCCTTATTGTCAAAGAACCGTGAGTGAATTAGTTTCAGCAGTTCCTTTAATTTCGTTGTTGGCTCTTTTTAATCTTTTTTCTTAATTTACATCACTAGTTTTTACAATTATTTAGTTACTTATAGTATATAAATTTTACTTATTATTATTACTATGCTCGCCTAGCGAAATAAAAACAATTTTTAGTACTGTCTTACAGCGCCATCTATCTGTTATATTGCAAGCGAACAACAAATTTGATTACAGCGCCACCTACAAAATATTTCTTGTACCACCGTACCCCTCGGTAATGATGCTAAGCGCTAACGCCATCTAGCGGAAGGTGTACAAACGTAGTAACCACAAAGCTCGTTGGTGACTTCAGAGTAGATGTAGTTTCACGTAGCTTCGCTAGATGTCATTATAATCAAGTTTAAATAGTTTCAAACTTGGTTCAGAGATGGCGTACGTTGGAAGATAATGATATTAGATTTAATTACCTAACTTCACTTAGCTTGCTCACTAATTGGACTTTATTTATATGTTAAGTAAACAATAATGATCTACGATTACACGATTGATTACACTACAGTCTCCTAATCTTTTCTAAAGCTCTAGATACGCTTGCCTGAACTTGTGTAGGTATCTAATCTACCACCATCCAACAAACGGTTTGAGTACTGAAATAATCCTGAATCACACGTTCTTTCATTCGTTATAAGTTATAAGTAATTTTATAACTTAGCCAACTTAGAAAAGTTGAATAACCCCATTGTAATTTCAAAGTTCAATAGGTACCTATGTAAAAACGGCTGAATTGGTTTTAATTAAATCGAGCTAAAGAACCATTCAAATTGAAAATCAAAATTGAATACATATTACCTATTTATTACAGTGACAGTACAATTGCGTTACAGATTGGTTACCTACCATCGATTTATTGACACATTTTAATTCAGAGAGCTACAGGGTTACGCTCAGATATTACTTATTTAATACAATTCCAGCTAGCGATTATGATTAGTGATTTACTTGTATCACTTACACTAAAAGGAAACTCGCTTTCCCGTAAAAAAACCGAATCGACATTGGTCCATCCATTTGAGAGATATGATGCCATAGCACAGACGTAGAGACAAACTGACATTAGCGTCATACTTCTAAACTACTGAACCCTTCTTTTTGTGTCGGGCGTCAAAAACAATTTGGCTTTCGAAGGAGCTATATTTTTTCAAAAATTGAATTGAACAATTTGGCGTTTCTCTAGGTTTGGTGAATTCCGCAAAGAGCAAAAAATTCATTAGATACCAGCTTGTTTTATCTAGTTTTCGAATAATCAACATACCAAAAATTTCGCAATGCCTTTCTATGGACTCTCGTTTACCGCCTGCCCACGCCTTTTTAAGCTTTACAGCCTACGCGATACGGCGCAAAACAGCGAAGCCGCAAAAAACATTACGGTCGGGTTGTATACTGTTGTATAGTAACTAGTTACTACATCAAGTTGCTAAATAAGGTCTATGAGAGATCCGAACGTTCGCGTCATTCGCATCGATTCGCCTTTTAAGGACATGTTGGTTAGTTATAATTTGCCACCTTGTAGCACCTTCCCGTGCCGATCCTAAAAAAATGTACAAAAGCTATTTTAAAGATCAACCAAACTCTTGTACGTCGGAAAGCGTTGTCCAGGCAAAATCCATATCCATACTAATAAATGAGAGTGTTCACTGTGTTTGTAGTTTGACCGTCTTTCACGTCGAAACAGAGCGACGGATCGACGTATTTTTGGGATAGATATAGTTTATGGGCCAGAAAGTGACATAGGCTACTTTTTATCCCGGAAAAATGTACAGTTCCCGAGGGAAAAGCGCGCGAAAACCGAATTCCACGTGGATGATGCCGTGAGTAAAAGCTAGTAAAGAATGAAATAGAGTCTATTTAATAGGCTATCGTGACGAATAACCTGACCAACAAAAAGTTGGAAAACCCCCGATCGACTATGTCACTTCAAATTTCAGTATCTTAAAAACGGCTTAACCGATTTTGATGAAACATGTCTAAGAACTATCGCTAGGAAATCTGCTTTCATATAAAAAAAACCACATTCAAATCGGTCCTCCATAACACCCCTTTTTTCGCGTCGGGGATTAAAAAACTGGACATGATTCTAAGGCAGGGGTGTCTATAGTGACCCAAACACATAAGTGAACTGTTCTTTATACGAATAAGTTTTTGGTAAAAAAATCATTTTAAATACAAGCTTTCTTTGCTGACTGTACACCCAAACTACATTAGCATACCAAATTTGCAGTCGATGCCGTTAAGTTGTAGAGTTCCGTCCTGCGGAGACGATCCTGGCCGGACTACCAGGATGTCACTGCCAGATTATTGTATTGTCACGCTATTTACACATGTATGCAAAATTTCGGCTCAATCGGTAACCGGGAAGTAGATCAAATTTAATTTGCAAGATTTGATGACAAACATCGGGACAGGCGAAACTAATGAAAAGTTTGCAAAACGTGTTTAATTTTAGACAGCAAAAAGTTAAAATTTTAGGGAGGTGGAGCTAAAACTCGAAAACGCACCTTTTCCCAGAGATAATTAGTCAGGCCCTAAAGTTATTAACGAAGTGCAATTCGAACTCCAATATCTTGCCGTCCTGCTTATATTATTTAATACTAGAGTGAGAGAGAACTTCGATTTTTTTAATTTCGCAATAGCCCCCTAGATTATTAAACTTTGTTCGCTCCCATATGACAAACTTCGTCAAAATCGTTAGAGCCGTTTCCAGGATACCCGATGTAAATAAATATACATAATACCTTTATACATATGCCTACATATATCCCATCTTAGGCCTCTAGGTTGCCAACGCATCTGCAATACCCCTGGTGTAGCAGATGTTTATGGGCGGTGGTGATCTCTTACCATCAGGAGACCCACTTGCTCGTTTGCCATCCAGTCGAATAAAAAAATATTTACAAAAATTGGTCGTTAGATTATAAAAGTGTTCCGAAATATTAAGTAGCGTCCTTAATGTATACAATGTTTTTATTTAGGATCTTGACAATAAAATTCTTAGAATAATCGTTCAAAACTTACGTAAGTATAAATGTTAAATATTTTTTCCTCATCTACCTACCTGTTTCTGAGAAATCGCGAGCATATAGTAGAGAAAACCAAATATTATAAGTAAATAGCAACATAGATCGCCATCACTTCCCCGTAAAGAAACTTTTAAGAAAGTAGATTCTGAGGTACCTACTGATAGTATATTTGAAAGATTACTTGATCTATGCTATAAAGTTCCTAAATATATGTGCCTTTTATGAGCGACAGAGACGCACTGTACAAGGCTCTAGTGGCTCTACCATTATTTAAGTTGTAAAACTTACAGATTTCTTACTTACGTCTATAAATTACAATTTATAAATTTACCTAGAAACCTGTTTTGGATACAGTCGATGATTAATCCCGTTTTAACTTCAATTTATATTTTTTTTACCTATTTTGGCACCACGTACCTATCTATCTTATAGCCTAAGACATCGCTTAGCTTATATCGTTCATTTTAAAAGTTGTTCTTACACATCAATAAATAATGATAAATGATTACTTAACCGACCAAATGGCTTCACCATTCGGTTCTCAAGTTATTACATCCAATACTTGTCTACACTTAAGTTTTTACAACGCAGATTAATCCAAAACCATTACAATTTGGCTTTTTATTAACGCCGAGCAAAAAGATGGTAAAAAATTTGATGCGCATTCCGTAGTTCAATTAATTTCTCTAATCTAACAGTGTTCACACCTGAGTTTAGTGGGCGGATAAAATTGGAACTAAATTTCCCAAAAGGAGACTACAAGTTTCTTTGTACAGTGGCGCCGAGGTGGACCGCAAGCGTAAGTTTGTATCCAACGTACCTAACATACTCGAACAACACAGCTAAACCTTCATAGCGAGCGCGCAGCCTCTTAGCGGTGGTGGTAAGTAAGGAATGCCATAATTCAGGCATACCACCTTAACGGTACGAGAGAGCGGGAGCGCGCGCTGGGCTAGCAAAGGACGGAAGAACGACATGGTTGAACGACCGATCAAATAAGTTCTGTACGCGAACGTATACCACATAGGTTTTATTTCTAAGCGTGTAGTGCTCCGTTTCCAAGATGGCGGCGTTGGCGCGAAATCGCTGCGGTTAGAAAATTCTGGAAAATCAAAGGGTTTCAATTACTATTTTAAACGGTTACAACTAGGACTCCTCTTGGCTTTTGCAATTTATTTTGATGTACTTCTTACAAATTTAACATATTTAATGTATAAAAGTTATAGAAAGTAAGCGATCTTTGCTTCGGCTTTGCCATGAAAATATCGGACTCCACGCCACTGCAGCATAGTTCAGGGTTTATATTTTTTGCCTTGCCACGATCGACTGGACTAATATATTATATCGCGAAATCGCGATCGAACGGTTGGCCACCGTATAGACGGAATAAAAAATTGTACTAATAGGGAATACTACCGCAATTTTATCCCGTCAGAGTGCAGCACTAGCACATAAGGACCATATTTTATACATATATGTATGTTTATGGTTTATGTTTTTTGAGGAGTATCTTAAATGTCCGTAGGATGCAGTAGTTATCATATTAGCAGGTGGTAGGACCTGTAGGACCTGTGCAAGGTCCGCCCGGATTGCTACCACCATCTTGCTCGCTAATCCTGCCGTGAAGCAGCAGTGCTTGCACTGTTGTGTTTAGGCATGGAGAGTAAGACAGCCGGTGAAATTAACTGGTGACTTAAGGTATACCATCTTAGGCCTCTAGATTGGCAACGCATCTGCAATCCCCCTGGTGTTGCAGGTGTCTATGGTGGTTATCTTTCACCATCAGGAGACCCACTTGCTCGCTTGCCATCCAGTCGAATAAAAAAAAATATTTTAATTATTTTTTTGGAAATAGAGCTCTATCGCTACTATTGATGTAAATATCATTTATTTTGTTACTTATAAATAATGTCATAATTTCTATAGGTATTAATCCTCTTTGGTCATGATACTCATGATCTGTCATGGCGACAAAATATAAAGAGAACTGACGTTGTCATGGCAGAGCTTTTTCTAATATGCCCTATTAGAAAAGTAAAAACCGTTAGTTTGAAACAATATGGTATTATAACAGGTAGGTACGTACCTTAGTGTCAACGGAGGTGGTCCCATTACTTATCCATCGTGAACCTACTCTGTGCTTGACATAACTTATTCTAAATAACACTTTCCTGTAGAACCCTAACCTATCATTTAATACACAATTGTACGTTAACCGCCATTACTTGATCCAAGGGCTTTACTAATCTCTGAACAGAGTCAAACGATCGGGAGACCATTTTACACTGGCCCTGGACCACACAAGACCATGTCGTGACAGCGAATCATCATCATCAAATACACCGTACTTTCACATATAATGCTATCACTTACATATCATCCGCTACGTCCGTGTGTCTATAATTTCAAAACTACGCAAATTCCTACTAAAGTACATACATACAATACTAGCTTACTTAGATTCGATAATAGAATTGAAATTCAAAGACTTAACTAAATTCTCTACTGCCAACTGAAGGCAATGGGCGGGAAAAAAACAGTGTTGAGTAATTTATATTTCATACTGGCTACTGCCCGCGGCTTCACCCCCGTTGTAATATTTCCAAATTTTCTTTCATAAAAACCTTATCCTGATAATAACAAACACAACAAAAAAAAAAAAAAGAATTAGCGAAATCAGTCCAGCCGTTCCCGTGTTTTGCGATTTTACGATTAATTTTTATTTATATAGATTTCGCGCAGATTCCGTGGACATGTCGAGATAAAAGTAGTCATTATGTTAATCCATACAATCTACTTATCAAGTTTCATCCAAGTCCTTCCTGCTTTTTTAGCTTTATGGAGTAACAAATACAACCACAAACTTTCACATTTAAGGTTAGTACCTAGGATTTCCTTTTCCATCCATAGCATAGAAGAAGATAAATAATTACACAGAAAAAAAAATAAAGGGTAGGGCCACTCTTCTGCATTCATGTATGATTCGATGAATTCCCTAAACTCCCGTATTATGTGCACACGTGCGACTAATCGTGCGCGCATGGTAACGTATGACGTCCGAGGGGTCGACTGTTTGCATCCTATTAACTTTACTAATATCATCTAATATCAAATATTACTAGTGGCCAGTTAGTTTTTTCTTTTTTTGGCGATAGCAGTTTGTGTATGGCCAGTAAGTTGAAATAGACCTCGTGTATCTATCTGTGGTTTACGTCTAAACCCCCCGGCTCGGCCATTTAGAAACATTTCGAAAAAGTGTCACGGGAGTCGGCTAAGAAATGCAATATGTAGAGAACAGATAACTGGACAGCTGGACATGCAAAATCCCTAGAATCTAGAGCCTACATCATACGGAAACAACGCCGCATAGGTTATGGGTGGACCACATCACTCGAAGAACAGATAACCGAGGAGAAAGGTTCACGAGTAGCGAGCACGAATGGAAAGAAAAAGCGCCGAGAGTTGCGGGCAAATGGTGGATGCAAGTTGTGATTGATTTTGCAGTAGAGTGGCCTGAATCAATAACTTGTTTCCTAGGTTCGTTAAATGTGAACAAAATCCAAGGTTGTTATTATATTGTTATACATCATTTCAATCGATATTCCTCGGATTTTACGATTCCTGGTTATTTGTAATCCTTATTTTAGGACTCTACCTTTTGTGTTTTGATTCCTACATACTACTACATAGTATTAAATAGGGATGAACATTCGAATGAACAGTCGTGGTGCAAACGTCTCCTAGATTAGAAGCCATGGAGGGAAAAGCGGCCTCAGGGTAGACCACAAATGCGGTAGAAAGACAATGTGAGAAGGGTTGCTGACTCAAATTGAATTCAAAGAGCTCAATGCCGCGACGAGTGGAAAAAGTTGAACGAGGCCTACACCGAGAAGGTTGAGAAGGGTTGAAGAAGAAGACGATTAGTATAAAGGGACCCTTTTGCAACAAGGACAAAACCGCGACGTAAAGTACCTTTTTTTTTATTCGACTGTAAGGAAAACGAGCAAGTGGGTCTTCTGGTGGTAAGAGATCATCACTGCCCATAAACATCTGCAACATCAGGGGTATTGCAGATGCGTTGCCAACCTAGAGGCCTAAGTTGGAATACCTCAAGTGCCAGTAATTTCACCGGCTGTCTTACTCTCCGCGCCGAAACAACAGTGCAAGCACTGCTGCTTCACGGCAGGATTAGCGAGCAAGATGGTGGTAGTAATCCGAGCGGACCTTGCACAAGGTCCTACCACCTACTCAAAAACATCAACATTGTAACGAACAAGACAACTATTTCTTCTTTTTCTTTATCTACCTACTTCCCAAGTCGTTCTGTAAAATCCGAATCATCACTGACCACATCATCCATCATACAACCCGAGAGGCGACCTTCACACGCGAGGTCATCCTGGCACCGGTTACAAACCAGTATAAAAAGCCAATGCCGGGAACTGAGGCCTGGCCCTTACCAACTCGTACAAGAAAATAAAAAATAAAAACCGCCGGCAATCTCGGCGTATAATGGACCACGTAACCAATGGAGAACACGATGAACCTGCGAATAAGCATTTTTATTACTTTCCTTGAATTTGCCTACATTTTGTTACATCGCTGCATATGTGCACAAAGACGCCACATATTTTTATTTTTTTAAGTAGCCTGTATAGTGTCCCACTGCTGGGCAAAGGCCTCCCCTCTTGACCGCCACAACTCTGGTTATGACGCAATGTCACAAATATTTAAAAAAATATATATTCTTCTATAGCAAAAATCGCATTTTAAATAGACTTTTTTTGATTTGTGTAGCTTTTGTACTTACATAGGTACATAGTTATTACATACCTACAATAAAATACAATACGATACAATGACTCTTTATTGTACACTAGAAATAGTAAGCGATACAGAAAACAGGTACGCAGAGAGAAAATTACAAGGTAAGCAATAGGAGGCCTTATCGCTTAAGAGCGATTTCTTTCAGGCAACTTTTTTACCTACCTAAGCAGCGAGACGTGAAAAACAATTATGTACAGAGATAACGAATTGTTTTTTTGAAGATTCGCTTTGCTTCCAATCTTCCAAAGCACTCCACCACGAACACTGGACTCGAGAACAAACATTTGTATTTTTCATTGAAATATCTGCCCCAACCGGAGATCAAACCGGGACCTCAAGCTTCGTAGCAAGGTTCTCTAACCAGTGAGCTGTTTGGCCCTCAATAATCATAATGATGACTATACGTTCCATCGAATTTGAACATTCATGGTTTAACTCAATGACGCATACCACCGAAATTTCTGAGAAAAACACACTTAATCACAACTGTACAGCACCAGGAAAAGACATCTCAAATCTCAATAGATCTCAGTTCAATCTCATCCTGATTAATTTTAATCGCTACGCCGGTGGAGTGAACCAAGCTAGTTAGCACAGTTTTGCTAAAAAAATATTACGTTTTTAGGCTCTTATTTTCTTTATTTTAAAGTTATATCGTCACTACTTTGAAAAAATCTCGTATCTCAAAACGATACTTCAACAAAATTGAACCTTGAATTAATGTTCATAAAGTTCACTCAAAAATATATCGATTTTGAGATACCTACGAGTTTTTTTTTAAGTAGTAGTAGTTGGCCAGTTGCATCGAAAAGTTGGTTTAACAAAATGTTGCTGCTCGTAAAAAGGAAACAAGCTACAGAAAGCTTTATCGTATCGTGATAAAGCTCTATAGTGTATTCACGGCTGTATTAGAAAGTGTTACAAGCCATGAAAATTCATTTTGGTATGTTTTTGTTAACATAAGGATCGCATTAAAATGTTCTATACTTTTCCCGACAGTCATATGAGACAATTAATTATAAAGTACAAATTACTCATCTTACTAAAAGATTTCCGGGTTGAAATGAATTGAAAATTCCTTTGCATTTTTGAAAAAAAAAAAGTGTTGGGTATACTATGTTAATTAAGCTTAGTGTCATTCAACCTACCTGCCTGCAATTTTTTTGCAAATCGAAGGCGATATTGTATTTTTTTTTTGACAAATATTAATCTCACACTGACGTTTATTTTTTTCTTTGATTTTTTTACTGAGCACAGACAATATAAATTAGGTACGCTATGGCATCGTGGCTGTCTACTCTTGAAAATTAACATGGTAATTTAGTTTACTCCGCAGTATTCTTTCCACTCATACCTATACATACTCCCGACAAAGGTATGTAAGTATTTATGTAAAGTGAGGCCTTTTAAATTACACCTCCAGAGACTTGTGAAAAAACTGACTAAACTATCACTTCGTAACTTCTCTTTGAAAACAAACAAACTTTGAACAAACTGTTTTCCAACCACAAACACTGTGCCCAAATCTCTATCACCATCTACCAAGCTTTCAACCCTACACGGACACCAAAAGGTTATTTTTCCATCGGAATTTTCCCTGACTTCACGACGTTAACACAGTTTTAAACAGCGCTACACTAAAAATCACAACGCACTAAACGACCTAACTCCAGCACATTGTTATTCCAATTGTGACCGTAAAATGTTTCAACTAGAGTTGCATTCGGTATGTGCAATATCCTGATTAAAGTCCTATAGGTTTTATTAAGTCAGACTCGTGCCTAACTAACAAGTCTAAACATAACACTTACATGATAACCGCAGCAAGAATTTCGCTGGCTCATGAGAAGAAAAGTCTTTTAGTATCGAGAAGCTAAATACAAGCTTAATGAGTGAAATATGGAGATCACGGCCAATGTTTTACCGCCTTTACATGCTTTACATTTTTTTATCAGTTCATCTCCTTAAGGATAGGTAAAGGAAGTAATATCCATACAGCCAAATAGTAGCTTGTTCGACAAGGGAGGAAAAGAACCAATATCACACGAGATAATGGCATCCCAGCATAGCGAAGGTGCCAATATTTCGAGTGTGATATTGGTGTTTTTCCCTAGGGAAGCACTCTGCTTTTCATTTCGGCTACAACGAAATAAAAAATATATGTATGAAAAATAATGTATTGATTAAAAAAAACTAAATTAGAAAAAAAACACAATTCATAAAAAACTTCAGTCACATTTTTTTAAGCATAGGTCGAACGTCAATGTGGTCATTTAAAAAAACAATTGATTTAATTGCTGAACAATAATTAATTGAACAAAATTTACAAAATGTGTCGAAAAATTATATTTGAAAATTATGATATACTGAGCGGCAAAAAATCTGGCCCTCAAATGTATGCGGAATCTGTAATTTTGTATGAAGGGTGGGCCAAATTTTATGCCGCGGAGTATATTTAGTACTCACTCAGTTTTGTTTGATACTTAACCTAGGCACAGTATATATATATAAGCTAAAGCAGTATGGAAGCTACGAAGCTGGACTGGCTGGCTGGGCGGTACTGCAGTACCGCGAGACCCCCTTACAGGCCGTGTAGAGCGCGCGTCTGTGTGAGTGTGTTCGTTTCGATCGATTTGTTCGTAGTTTCCATACTGCTTTAGCTTATATATATACTGTGGCCTAGTTGTAGGTATATGAAAGGAGAAAATGTCATATAAACGTTCAAACTACATTAGTGATCAGTTTTTTTTGCAGAATGTCGGCTAAGTGGTACACTAGACCCTAGTAAAATTGTCTTCGGATGGGTAGAGCTGCATTTTAATAAAAAAAAAACTATACTAACTAATAATGACCCATTTTTTTTTTAACCGACTGCCCGAAGGAGCGTTATGCTTTTTAAATGTCATTTTTTCACGGAAAAATCTCGAATACTCGCACGGTTTTGTCAATTTATAACATTTATCAGTCTTGCATTTTTCTTCTCTGTCTGTACGTCTATATGTACGTTGAAATGTTCTATCCTAATACTAATTTACAAGTACACTTAAATTAGCCCCTGTTGCGTACATACATACAACTAGTCCAAGCCACGTCGTGAGAGATGCCCTGATTGCGGCTGCACGACGCGACTCTTGCGCAGCCACGATTTACAAACTTACCCAAACAGCCCGCAGCGGCGCCACTATCCACGTACAACTTCAAATTATTATAAAGATACCATCAGTTCTTTTTTTAAACACGCGCAAAGGTAACTTTGCAGCGCTGTATCTCACTCAAACATCTGACGTCTCGTTCTGGCGTTCTTTTTTTTAATTCCTCGATACACGGCCTTTATTGTGCCGCCTGTTTTGATTTTGTTTTTATCGTTTTAAAAATTTAATGCCACTAGAGGCGATGTGTTCTCTGACGGGGAGTTAAAAAAAAAACCGGCCAAGAGCGTGTCGGACACGCCCAAAATAGGGTTCCGTAGCCATTACGAAAAAATTAAGAAATATTTTTCTAAGGATTTCGTATTTTATACGGAATCTTCCAAGTTTAGGTATATTTTATACCTTACGCTGCTATTTACTCATATACTACCAATAATTCTCAAGCAAACTTAGCCGTTTTAGTTTTCCTTGAAAGTTTGATATACTGACTACCTACCATCCTGAATTTTTTCAAATTTTTCCGCCCACCGGTTTAGATTTTAGAGGGGGGGGGGGACACGCTCGATTTTAATGAAAATTTGCACTTTAAAGTTGAATATTTCGCAAACAAATTACTGAATCGAAAAATCGTTTTAGCAAACCCCGAATGGTTTTCAAATACCTATCCAAAGATACCCCACACTATAGGGTTGGAAGAGAAAAAAAAAATCACCGCCACTTTACGTCTATAGGAGGTACCCTAAAAAAAATTGTTTTTGAATTTTTAATTGTACTATTTTGTCGGCATAGTTTATTTATATATCCGTGCAAAATTACAGCTTTCTAGCATTGATAGTCCCTAAGCAAAGCCGCGGACGGACAGACAGACAGTCAGACAGACATGGCGAAACTATAAGGGTTCCGTTTTTGCCATTTTGGCTCCGGAACCCTAAAAACGTAGTTCGGCAAAAACTTGCAACAAGGCAGTAAATAAATGAGTCGAGAAACAAAGGTACCAACTCATTTCAACGCTTAATTTTCGAACTTAAGAGAGTCCGCATTGTTTCCATGTCTAATTGTAACACCTCGTTTAATGATTACAAATCGTAGTTCCACCGCATTCTCGCTCCGTCGCGAGTGAGGACCGGTTCCGTGGTACCGCCGCGTTCGGCCGTGAACTTCCTGTGTACATACAATGGCTACAACGTGTTAATTTTTGATTTCCGTTAACCTTAAGGGAACACTGAACAGCCATATTGCCTAATGTTTCTGACGCTCGCGATCGCAATCAAATGACATATTTCGCATACAAAAACTGTAATTTCATCGCGATCGCGAGTGTCAGAAACGTTAGACAATAAGGCCTCAGGTTAAATCTAGTAGCTCGACATGTTTCGGGCTGATTCGTAGCTCATCTTCTTGAAGCACTCACAGTAATTTTATGTTCAAAGGTCACATGAAGTTATTTTCTTCAAGAAGCGTAGTGGCCTAAGTGTTACCTACTGTTTAAAATTTAGGTTTCCTTTTTTACCGTCTGGATACGGAACCCTAATAAAAAACAAGTATGTAATGTTCTATAGACTACATTCCATTCGACTGCTTCTCTAATATGATAATAATTGGTACATACCAGGAAAAGTTATAGTTAAACATTTACTTTGAAGATTAGAGAAACTGAACAAAATAATAGTTTATTTCAAGCTAGGTATAATGACTGTTACCGACTGTTTCACGTCATCGTCATCATCATCATCATCACCACTGCTATCGATCTCATCTTAACACGAATCTCACTAATATAATAAAAAACGAGCCTACCAAGCCCTTAATCCTTAATTTGGCAGTGTATGCCTCACTGTGGCATACACTGCCGGCTACACATGATTCAAGACTATCTTTTTGTATTTTTTTTTTTTTACTATAAGATGAAATTTTTTTTTTAATTTTGTCAAATGAAGGGTTAAAAAAAGTCTGGCTACCGGTACACACATACTCGTACTTAACCTCCTAAGTCCTCGCGTCCTTTATAAAGGACTAATTAACACTAAGAATGACGGCCGAATGTACTTTATAAAGTACAAATTGTTCATTGAATAAAGAATTCTAAGAATTTTGGAATAAAATCCAAAATAAATTAGCAGGTCAACCATAGGTCTTAATTGCTAAGTTTGTTAAAAAATGTCAGGATTTAAGAGGTTAAGTAGTACTTTTGATCCTAAGTAACTCGTACTTAGCAGTTGGTATCATAAATACGGCATGTCACAGAACGGGTTATACTAGCGTGTGCCCATTTCTTGGAATTTAAGAAAAATGGTGCTCACGTGCTAGGTTTGGATGCGTGGGTAAAAAATATCGATAAAACAAAATATCGATAGTTTTTTACAAAATAATCGACTATAATAGTAGCTGTTTTTAATCTGAAAACGTCGACATTAAATATTTGTTTCTCATATTCCTATCATATTCGATACTACTGTGTTCTATTCAATTTAATTTGATTGATTTTATTCTGTTTATATAATAATTATTATTTTAAATTAAATTGTGATATCAATATTCAATTTTTAATTAATGCTGGTGAAAATTATAACAATAAAGAAAGTTAGTCAAACTTGCCACAAAACATGTATTTCGACATTCAAATAGATTGGCAATAATTAAGAAATTCGCTGCTATATTTTTTACTCTGTATAAGTCGATATTTTTCAAAACTATCGATACGATAATATATACCAATTCATAATTTTCCCCTCCCTAGTTTGGACCGGTTATGGGCCCTTTAGTTTACCTACATTAATTACGCATACAGATTTGTGTTTAAGTTGTTCTTAGTTTTGTTCTAACATTGGTGATATGATGATATTTTTGGTTTACAGAACAAACTGATAGATTTAACAGGGTCAAAATTTCCTTTTAACCTTTTAATAATCAATTCTAATATGGTTTCCTTGGCAAAAGTATGAGATAACATTAGTAGCAAAAAGTTTCCACCCTGGTACAGTCACCAGCATCAAAATCTGACACAACAAAGCGTGGAATATATCTGATACAACTCTGTTACTAGGGCCAGTAGAACATGTCAGATATTTTAGCAAGCTCCGCCGTGGCAGATATAAATGCAGGTGACTGTACATGATTCAGTTTGTTCGACTGTACCTCATACTGCAAAAATTTCGGGGCACCCCAATTTTATTTTAATATGATTTAGTTCAAAAAGGTAATATTTTGAAAAATAAAACAGCATTTATAAAGAAACAATTTGATCCACTGTGTACTGGGGATAGTATAGGTACAGTGAATCAACCCTCAGTTCACAGTGAAACATCTATGGTAAAAAACAATTAAGAAGCTATTATCACAAGATTTTAATTAACTTGCAATAAGTATCGTACGTCAGTACGAGTGTATCTCATCTAAGGTTCTGTTTCACCACTTGTCGACTAACTTTAAGTGTCAGATAATAATGATGCCGTCTTTGTTTATTCGGAAAAAACAAACAGAGACGGCATCACTGATTGTCACTTAAAATTATTCGACAAGTGGTGAAACAGGTCCTAAGTTGTTACACTCTTTTTTCTCAGAAAAATCAGCCGAAGTCTGAAGTTCGTAGTTGGCAACAGAAAGTGCTGCTGCTCACTCTTGCTTTAACCCACTTAATCGCTTTTTCTACAACCACGGGAGGAAATGGGAATTTTCACCTGTTTCTAATGAGGCAATTTTTATAGGCATGGAAATAATATTTATCTATATTTTTTATATATAAATAAGCAGGCGTATGACCACACGCCTGATGGCAAATAGTAAGAAAAGACGTGGACTAAAGATGAACCATGCTTGCTCAATAAATGTTCACCCTAGATTTGAAGAAATTGTAGCAATCAGGGAACACAGACGCACGCAGGGCATTCCACTCCTTAGCTGCCCAGATAATAAAGGACGAGCGAAAACGCGTTGTGCGAATTTTAGGGACGCTGACAACATAACCTATTAACGCCCAGAGTCCTTTATAAAGGACTTATTGTAATTTGAATATCGAACTCATAAATGACGTAAAGTTTGGCATTAGGAAGTGCAAAAATATTTTTTGCTATTACACTTGTAGGGTACACTTGATCAGTGCGCCAATGACTCGCTCTTGGCCGTTATTTCAAACCCAGCAGGGCTACTCCGAAAGTTCGTGTCGTGCGGTCCCTCTCGCTCTCGTATTAAATAGTATAAATGTCAGAGGGACCGCACGACACGAACTTCGCGTTTCGAGTTTCGGAGTAGCCCTGCATGTGCATGATCCATCAATTTGGCACGTGCTCACATTCCACAGATTATCCGTAGACAATTTACTGGACGAACTCGAGACATGCATGCCTTTGGGCGTTTTACTTTTTTTTTGTGTGATTCAACATTCTTTCAGATGCCTAAACAAAGGTCCCTTGGAAATGCATAATTTTTACTTATGTATGTAAACTCCTTATTGTACAAAAGAAAAGAAGCAAAATAATTGACTGACTCTACCAATAACCTCTGTCTGGGAGAGAGGAGCAATCAGAAGGGCTACTACGAAAATCGAAGTTCGTATTACCATCCCTCTCACTCTCGTATTAAACACTATTAGCGCCTGCGGGACGGTACGATACGAACTATCATTTTCCAATTTTGTAGTAGCCTCTCTGTTACGGACCGACAAAAATGAGTTTAAAGGTTTATTTCACAAGTCATTGATAGATTTTATTTGAGAGATAAAAATGTTATGCCATCTCTGTTTATTCGGACAAATCAAACAGAGACGGTATCACAGATATACGTCGCATAAAATTAATCATTGAATGGTAAATTAGGGGATCAGAAAAAATCAAAAATATTGGAAGCTCCAATAAAACATTTTAAACAACTTATTCTGGTAATCAAAACATATTTGCATACTACTTTGTGGCTTTAGGTACGATAAATATGTTGCCTTTCATGGAATAGGGCCTGTGGGGCTACTACAAAATTCGAAAATCGAAGTTCATATCGCACCGTCCCTCTCACTCTCGTAATAAATAATATTAACGTCAGCGGGACGGCGAGATACGAAGTTCGAATTTTGCACTTCGAACTGTAGGGCTACTACGAAACTCGAATTGCGTATCGTACCGTCCCTCTCGCTCTCGTATTAAATAGTATAAGCACAGTATAAATATAAGCTAAAGCAGTAGGGAAGCTACGAACAAATCGATCGAATTGAACACACTAACACAGACGCGCGCTCTACACGGCATCTAAGGGGGTCTCGCGGTACTTGTAGCTTCGTAGCTTCCATACTGCTGTAGCTTTATATATTCTGTGGTATACTCATACTTAAGTGTCAGAGGGACCGCACGACACGAACTTCGAGTTTCGAGTTTCGTAGTAGACCTGCTGGTGAGAATCGAGTCGTGGCACCATGCCACTGGTAGCTACTGCCTTAGCTTTTCAACACGCTTAAGATGGCCGTTATCAAACCCATTTCGTTATCATTATCAGAGTGAACGACTTGATAATCTCCGGCTATCACGGCTTGTACAAACATACAAACAGTTTTACGAGTCGGGTTATGTTTACTGTTAGTTGTAATGTTTATTTAAGTTTTGGATGAATGTGTAATTCTTGGGATGGTTAAGGAATTTTTTAATGTTTCTTTTAGCTCATTATAATACCATTTTTTATGCTGACTTAAATTTTGGTTGACAAACGTACGTGCCTACTTACAACCTATTTAAGTCTTCATCCAACCTAATTATGCTATACCAAAATTCAAATCAATCCGACCCACGTCCAGGGGCTTAATTCTACATTCAAGATTTGACCCTAAACCTAGCAAGTTAAGCTTGTAATACGTATAGAAAGAGTTGGGGACAAATTTATAAAATTACATTATTCTAGAATAGGTACTAATCGAACTCAGTGAAAACTTGTTCTGAATTTAAATACTATTTCTACTATAATTAGGTATTGCTCTAATGAATCTTGTCCATTAGAGAAGTTTCATATTCGAGCTGTACTTTTGTATCATTACACAGATTTTTACCAATCAACAATTACCAATTTAACATCTAGTTTGTATAATTTGACAATCTAGTTTGTGTATTTTTACAATAACCAATTTAATTTGTATAACAATAATAATCGCCAATCTAGTTTGTGAATTTTTACAATTACCAATCTAGTCTCTATGATTATTATGATACTTGCCAATTTAGTTTGTGGAATGTTGACAATTGCCAATCTACAATTTGATAACTGTAAGTCTAGTTTGTCTATTTATACAATTACCGATTCAGTTTACATAACTTATTTATAGGTACTAACTAAATATTACTAATCTGACGTATTAGGTTTGACAATTACCAATCTAATCTAGTCCTATTATTTGACCATTGCCAATCAAGATTGTGTAATTTTGACAACAATGTCTAATGACAATTTTACTGCAGATTTGACAATTACCAATCTAATCTAGTCGTATAATTACAATTGCCACCAAAATTGTGTAAGTTTGACTATTTTTAGACTAATGCCAACTTTACTGCTACTACTCGTACTATCTGCGCTTTGTATACTTTGTTTTTTGTGTATTCATCTATCATATGAATTTGGATCTTGGACAATATCTTTTATCCGTTTCTGAAACGTTCAACGAATGTTTCTTAATCTTGCATATGTATAATCTAATATCATATAGTAAATAATAGTGTTATTTATTTATACCACGATGGGGTAAGTGGCCGATAAGCGGTACTTATATTGATAAAACTACGACACTTACAAGTGAAGTATTTAATCTGTATTTATGATTAGAAGGACCGTTTAAAATAACGTTTAGATTATTTAAAAAAAACGGTTAAGTATGTAGGTATCAGGACACACGCAATGAAGTGCACTTTTTACTAATATTATCCATACTAATATTATAAATGCGAAAGTGTATTTGTATGTTTGTGTGTTTGTATGTTTGTCCGTCTTTCACGCCGTAACGAAGTGACGGATCGACGTTATTTTTGGCAAAGAGATAGTTTATGGGCCCGAGAGTGACATAGGCTACTTTTTATCCCGGAAAAATGCACAGTTCCCGAGGGAACAGCGCGCGATAACCGAATACCACGCGGGCGGAGCCGCGGACAAAAGCTAGTAAGATTTATAAATGCGAATGTTCTATCTGTCTGTCTGGCTCGGTTGCCTCTTCACGCTTAAATCGTTAAACCAATTTCGATGAAATTTTCGTAGCTGAACATCTGGAATAACACGTCTAGGCTACTTTTTATCCCAGAATTTCCACGAGATTGGGATAAAATCTCCAAACCTAAGCTGCTGGGTTTAGATTCTTGACATTTGGCACTGTTATCTGAAGTGCAACGTTAATGAAGATTGAGATATAGTTCAATAAGTTTTTGGTAAAAATTTCATTTTCAGCAAGCTTTTTGCTGACTCTACTTTTGTCACCCAAACCATAAAGAAGAGAAGAACCATTTACCGTTGAAGAGTTCCGTCCTGCGGAGACGATCCTGGCAAGACTACCAGTACCTATGTCACTACCATATTATTACTGTATTGTCACGCAATTTACATAATTATGACAAACTTTAAGTCCATCTGACAACTGGACATAGCTAGAGACAGGCAAACAACGGGACAGATGAAACTAAATCATCATCATCATCATCAGAATAGAATGTGAGAGCCTTCTATATCTTTAAGAACCTTTTATCTTGTACCATGTTCTCTGTAAATAAATAAATTATCATTATCATTTATCAGCCTGAGTTCGTCCACTGCTGGAGATAGGCCTCTCCTATGGCACGCCACTGAGCACGATCCTCGGCCACTCTCATCCAGCTCTTGCCAGCCATCTTGCTAGGATCGTCGCTCCACCGAGTCTGAGGACGTCCTACGCTACGTTGCCGATCCGTGGTCTCCACTCAAAAACTCGTCTACCCCAACGGTTATCGGTTTTTCGGGTTATACGAGGGTCAAACTGAAAGTTCTTAGAAAATCAAAAACTGAGCAAACTAGCAAGTTATTAGTTTTATTAAATCTTTTCAAAATAGTGTCCATTCACATCAATACACCGCTGCATCCGATGGAACCACTGAGAAAAGCACTTAGCCCAGTCGTCCTTAGGGGTCTCTTCGTCGGCCTTTTTAAACGCACCCACTGCTTCCTCGGTGTTCATAAAAAGTTTTCCTCGAAGTTTTTCTTTTATTTTCGGGAATAAATAAAAATCGCAAGGTGCGAGGTCGGGGCTATACGGCGGGTGACCCAGTAATTCCACGTTTGACGTCACTAAATAGTCGATCGTTCGCCTGGCGGTGTGCGACGAGGCGTTGTCGTGGTGAAGAAGGATCCTACTTCGAGGTCGCTTCTCCCGAACTTTTCCCAATACAAGTGGCAAACAATTGTTAGTGTACCACTCTGCAGCAACTGTTTTTTGATCCTCTAAAGCAATTGTCGCATAGTGACCTGTCCTTCCAAAGAACGAGGCCACCATCTTTTTTCCCACGCTTCGACCTCTCTTCACTTTAGTTGGCAACTCCTCGAAAGGAAACACCCATTGAGCAGACTGTCTCTTGGTTTCTGGATCATAACAGTAAACCCAGCTTTCGTCACCCGTAAGTATGTCGAAAACAGCATTTGAGTCACCTCCGTTAAATCTTTGAATCATTTCAGGGCACCAATCAACCCGACGGAGTTTTTGGGCCTCGGTCAAATTATGAGGTATCCACCTCGCACAAAGCTTCCTGACCGCTAAATGTTCATGGAGGATTTTATGCACTTGACTCATACCGATGCCTAAGCTTGTCCGAATCTGCTGATACGTCACTCTTTTGTCAGTCTCTATCATACGCTGCACAACACTGATGTTATTTTCAGTCGTCGCCGTAGAAGGCCGTCCCTCACGCAGATCGTCGGTGAGATTAGTGCGACCACGTTTAAACTCATTAAACCAGTTGTAAATAGTCGCACGAGATGGGGCTTCATCATGAAAGGCCAATCGAAGTCTATCATAGCTTTCTTGTTGACTTAAATGACATCGAAAGTCATAAAAAATCATTGCACGAAAATTTTCGCGAGTTAAATTCATGTTGACGTGACACAGATAATTTTCAATTTGCCGCCAAATCGTAAAACTAATGACAAATGAATGAAATACATACTCAATAATATTGGCAAAGAGTTCCATTTTCAAAATTTAAACTTACTTTTTTATTATATTGTTTACAAGTGGCCCGTTCTAAAAACTTTCAGTGTCGCCCTCGTATGGCCGGCCCATTGCCTCTTCAGCGTGCTAATGCGGTGGGCTATGTCGATTACTTTGGTTCTCTGTCGGATCACTTCGTTACGAATTCGATCTTTCAGAGAAACTCCGAGCATAGCTCTTTACATAGCACGTTGAGCAACTTTTCTGTGGACCAGCCCTACCGTGAGCGTGAAACTAAATAAAAGCTTGTAATTTTGGAAATCCTTATAGAAATTAAGTGTAATTCCGGGATTTGAAATTAACAACTGTTTCAAGCCTGCGTTTAAGTAATCATACAAAATCATAATGTTACTTAACTTGTCTTATCTAATACTTAATACTAATGCTTTTTTACTAGGAAACGCCATAACCATCATACGTAGAAAAGCATTTACACTGATCGCATCTAACTAGGGAAAGGTTCTTAGAAGCCATCCCTGCGCATGAGTCGAAAGAGATGCAAATACGCCAAGCCCCGTGCGCGAGCGAGACGCAACTGGATTACCTTCGAACCAGTTACTGTATAATGTAGGCACTACGTAGGTTGTTGTGGAGGTTTATTCTCATAATCCTTAGGTTATGGATGGTTCTGGTGCATTTTTTTTAAATAAGTACATTAATTTCGCTTCAGCATTATGCTGAGCCAGTGTCCGATTCACAATCGAAATGACGCATAATTTCCTATGTGTCACGAATACCATGCGAAATACTAAAGCGTTGCCAAACTAATGACATGACATGACTTTGGTAAATCCCTAATAGAAAATGCCATAAATAAGTATTGAATAAATTAACTTTAAGTACGCGGCATCTTTATCTGACGATTAGCGGTAGAAGTCTAAATGACGGTTAATTTATTAATTTATTGGTAATTTATTTAAGAATTCAACGCTCTTATTAACTTAAGGTTTAAGTTCAAAAACATAAATATACTAAATCATAAAATAAATAGAAGGCTTTTAAATGGTAATAGTTATAATGCTATTTATATTTTGGTGGTAGGACCTTGTGCAAGGTCCGCCCGGATTGCTCTTGCTCGCTAATCCTGCCGTGAAGCAGCAGTGCTTGCACTGTTGTGTTTCGGCGCGGAGAGTAAGACAGCCGGTGAAATTACTGGCACTTGAGGTATTCCAACTTAGGCCTCTAGGTCGGCAACGCATCTGCAATACTCCTGGTGAGACCCACTTGCTCGTTTGCTTTCCAGTCGTATAAAAAAAAAAAACTTAGGTTCAGGTAAAACTCAGTGCATTTCGGTCTCTATGCACCAAAGGTTCCCTACTGGGACGCAAGCAAAAAAATAAGTTTGTATTTCAGAAATCTATAAAAAACAATAGTAGATTGTACAACAAGAACATAAAAAAGCCATTTTACCCGAGGCGTTCATATCCACCCGAGCTGGTATGGCGAGGGTGGATAGACAATGAGGGGAAAGTGGGTTTGATGCTCGAGTTTTACACTCTGCTTTTCACTTAGATTGCGAGGAAATGAAATAGCAACCGTCGAAACAATTTTTCACTTTCTATGTACCTTTTATTTTTATGCATTATTATATAATTATATTTTTTTAGTTTTATATAAATAAAAAATTATAAAAAAAATATGTAGAAACTTCTTTGTTTGTGGCTGTTTACACATGATTGCCTTGGTCGTTTTATGTCGCCTAGATCCAGCATAAACACCAACTTTACGAGCATGAGAAGTGAAAAGTTTTTTTTTTCTTTTTTCTGACGCACGAACGTTCGCAGTGGCACTCATCATCTCTTTCTATCCTCTTCTTACATCGTGTGACAGAAAGCAGTGGTGAAAAAAATTCTGATTTCAAATGTATTAGACAATAGAGCCCCATCAGAATCTGTCTTTGCCAGTACGTAACTTAAAAACTACGTTAACACGGGAATTTGTGGCAAACATTTGCTATTTGATAAAACGGTAGCCGAATTTGATAAAACGCCTAAATTATGTCATAGTTTACCTTTATCTACACTTTAAGACATGACGTCATCCCATCCCACATCTTAACTTTTATCTTCAGCCATTTTAGCCCACACTTGCATCCAAAACAAATGAAAATCAAAGGCAACCTCTTTGAAATCAAACCATATGGCCAACCAACAAAACTTAATTTCCAACGGTTGTTTTTTTTCGACGCGGCACGCGTCGATTGCGCCAGTATGTAGCAACGTAATTCCATTTTCAAAGTTACATTCGACTAACCGAATTTGATTCTTAATGAAGCGACCGAAAGTTCATATTAAGTTGACAATTAAATAGCCTAGTGGCTAAGCCTACACGCTGTTAGGCAATTGCATTATAACCCTACCGAGTTAAAAAATATGTTTCGAACTTTTAGATGTTTCCTCCGAAGTGACTTTACATTTTGGTCGGGTTGGTGACACCATAATGGCGGACGGTGGGTGTATTTATACAATATTAAAGGCTCTCTGAGTATAGTAGGCGATGGCAAGTGTCAAAGGCTATGATAGCTCGTAGTACATCCGGCCCTATTGCCAAATCAACTGCTAATGAATGAACTGAGTGACATGTGGGTAGATGCACAATCAACACCATTAAGTTAATGTGTTCAAAGAGAATCCCTTTCTAGGGTTCCGGAGCCAAAATGACAAAAACGGAACCCTTATAGTTTCTGTCTGTCTGTCTGTCCGTATGTCACAGGCATTTTACTCGAAAACTACAAGATGTATTGCAATGAAATTTGGAGTACAGATGTCTTGTCAAAGCCGCTATTATTTTTTGTAGTTAAATTACAAAATAAATATTTATAGGGGAGCACTCCATACACGTAACAGAAATTGAAAAAAAATAATTTATTCGAACAAAGTCGCGGGTAAAAAGCTAGTTTTTAGATAAAATACAAACAACAAAAATTACATTCAAAAATCGCCAATAAAAATATTTTTTATAAGTTAATAAGTGGTTTTGAATTCTTACAAGCCAAATATCACCATGGGCGGTGGTGATCTCTTACCTTCAGGAGACCCACTTGCTCGTTTTCCATCCAGTAGAATAAATTAAAAAAAACCACTTACAGTGATCGAATCAACTGCAAAGGTTCGTTTGCTTACCAACTAAATATTTTTAGAAGATTTTCTTTTAATGAGTATAATTACGAACTGAACTGAAGGGCTACTCCGAAACATAAAATTCGAAGTTCGTATCGTGCCGTCCCTCTCACTCTCGTATTAAAAGACATAAGCGTAGGCGGGACGGTACGATACGAACTTCGATTTTCGAATTTCGTGGTAGCCTTGCTGTACCTGCATGCACTTAAATCAAAGATTAGGTTTGTTAGATCGATTGACAGAACTATAAACATTCCAATGTCAAGTGGATTTACCTAATTAAAGAAAACATGAAAACGTGACGGCCTTAAAATTTAAGCAAAATCGTACCTTCTTTCGATTACTTCATAGTCCTTTTTTGGTGACATCTAAATTAGACCGATATAGTAAATGGCACGGAAGTAGAGCCTAAAATCATATTTCCCTTTCGCTCGTTTGAGACAAATATGAGAAAGAGAGCAATAGGTTATTTCAAACGCGTTGATGTCTTTCGTTCAAATTTATACATTAGAGCAACTCTGAGCGCAACTAAAGAAAAGTGTATATACCTACTAAATACTTCTCGGTAATGACAAACGATTCTCTTTGGGTTAGTATTAGTACAGTCAACGTTATAAATAAGTGATCTCTTTTGTACCTTGTCACTTTAACGTCATGTTTGAAAAGCCATACGAAACCGTGTAACGACTGAAGGCGACAAGGTAGAAAGTGATCACTTATTTATGACGTTAACTGTACCTACTAAGACTCAAGTATTTTTTAAAAAAGATCTGAATTGTAACTTTAGAAGGAAATAGATATTACTAGCTATTGCCCGCAACTCTGTCCGTGTAGAATTCGTTTATCACTATCCCGCGGAAACTGCAACTTTCCAGGATAAAAAGTAACCAAAAAGAAGCCTTAGGAGAAGAAAAGGCCTTAGGAGGTTAACGACAAAATATAACCCCTTTCAAAAATATCACTTATCCTTTCAACATGACAACCTTAAACTACCAAGATAACTATTTCTAGAATAAAGTCCTTATCCCTTTTGAGAAAAGGTCACTTGTTCCTTAATCCAAGGACTCGTTTAACATGGTTTTAGTATCCGCTGATTTATTACCAGCCAGTCCTTTTACCGCACAAGATATTAAGTTTAATAACTATTGGAGAAATCCTCACATTTGGCTTCATTCAATATTGTAGGTAATCTTCAACGGATAAAGTCTCTTTTTCAATACCTCGCATGGTTGAGATACGAGTTTGTCAAGACAACTGGCCAGTTAGTTTTATTTTATTTCTTTTTTCTCATTTACCGTAAGAAACAAACTTACTATTGCAGCTGATAGTGGCGCTGTAATCGCATTTTCATTATGAACGTTGTATGCAGTTAGGTTTAGTTCCACATTTGGCCGTCGTTTTTGTCAAGTTGGTGTGTTTCGTAATACGGCGCGTGCCCACATGACACTTTCTTTAGGAAATAATCCGACCTCCCCCCCTTGACCCCTCTGACCTGGTATTGGGTTTAGTCCAAGTTTCGAATGCATTTTTACAAAAGTAACTTTAAGCTACGCTGGTAAATTGATTTAAGTTTTATCGCCTGCATTGAATTTGTGACATTTGGGCACATGATGCATAAAGTTTAATAATATATCAATGGAGACATAATGGTCTTGATATAATGTTTTTTCTCATAAATTGTTAAATTCACAGAATTGTTATAAAATGAACCTAACTTAAACAAATCTGTAAATAAATAGTATAAACAAAAAAAATCCTATAACCTTAACAATTCACATAACTATGCCATAGGTATCATAATTTAATTGTTATTAACAGTTATTTATTAGATATTATAAAAGTATTAATAATATAAGCAATCAAAATACAAGTCAATAATTACCTTAGTAAGTAGGTATTTTGATACATAAAACTAAGTATAGTATTTATTATCTATGTATTATGATTAGTAAATATACCTACAATACAATACAATGGCTCTTTATTGAACATCAAAACATTGTAAGTAATACTGAATAAACAAAATTATAAATATAAAAATTTACTTATTTTTACACATGACTATGAGTATGAGAATACAGTTTCTTCTAGTATTTAGCAGTGAAATGAAATGAATGAGCAGTAGCAGTAACAACACCTAAAACCACAAAAAAAAGTTTATGAAAACAAGTGCAAGTGGTAGGCCCTTGTGCAGGGTCCGCCCGGATTGCTACTACCATCTTGCTCGCTAATCCTGCCGTGAAGCAGCAGTGCTTGCACTGTTG
Organism: Choristoneura rosaceana; assembly: GCA_037349165.1. NCBI lineage: Eukaryota > Metazoa > Arthropoda > Insecta > Lepidoptera > Tortricidae > Choristoneura > Choristoneura rosaceana. The sequence goes on along the minus strand of JAZBNJ010000004.1, from coordinate 5,438,370 downwards.
TGTTTCGACGTGGAGAGCAAGACAGCCGGTGAAATTATTGGCACTTGAGGTATCCCATCTTAAGCGTTTAGGTTGGCAAAGCATCTGCAATACCCCTAGTGTTGCAGATTTTTATGACGGTTGGTGATTTCTTACCATCAGGACCACTTTCTTACCACTTGCTCGTTTGCCATCTAGTCGAATAAAAAAAAAGTGGATATCACTTCTGAAATAAATAAGTTAAACGCTTCAGCGCCCGCTTCCGCCTGTGTCTTGTGCCCCTGCGCCTACGCAGCGCGGGTCGAGAGCGGCGCGTGCGCCGAACAAAATACACCGTATTGTTGTTCCACGCATCTTGTATAGAACATGCTTTCATCATCATCATCATCGGCTGTAGGACGTCCACATATATTGTTTTATTCCAATTTGAGATTCAATTCCTACTAATATTATAAATGCGAAAGTAACTCTGTCTGTCTGTCTGTTACGCTTTCACGTCGAAACCACTGAACCGATTTTGATGAAATTTGGTACATAGGTAGTTTGAACCCCAAGGATCAACATAGGATACCTTTTATTCCGGTATAGGGCACCACCGCGCGATAAACTAGATCCGCGCAGACCAAGTCGCGGGCATTAGCTAGTATAAAAATAAAAATTGAGATCTTATATAAAAACAATAAAATTACTTATTGGATTTTTTTTGTTACAGGTAAGACGAAACGACTACAGCACTAGTTTTACCCCACGGCTTCGATCCCATGGAATAAAAACTTGTTCAACATCCCGCAGGTACTTTGAAAAATCTGCACTCTAAGGTTCGACTTGTGCAGCCACACTCGATTTTTTTTAAAGCCACAGATAAGCAAAGAAATTATTTCAATAGTGCAGCACAAACACCGATGCAGCTTTAAAGCGAAGAAGGCAATGAAAAAATATTGAAAGTTATTTATTGTAAAACCAGCAATAGGTAGGAATGATGACGCCATTAAAAAATAATTCGAAGGCACAACTCCAGTAAAAAAACGCTTTATTTTAACCCTGAAAACCAGATTAATTTTCGATTTACTGTAAAATTCGATTTTTTGTTGCTTTAAAACAAATAAATAGTTAGCTGATTGAGTTGCCGGATAGTGACGTCACAATTCGCTATTGCCATTGAAACTCTATGGGAGAATTGTAATTTGACAGCTCTTAAAAAGTACGTCAGTTGATTGGTGGCGTCAACATCCCTATGCTCGCGAACGCAGAAACAAATTCGAGAGTAGCTAGTTTACTTTAATTTAAAAACGAATAAAAAATACAAGGATTTCAGTTGAATTTACTGGCTGGAAAATTTCTTATACGTTTCGTGTATTGCGTATGTTAATACCTACACTTCTGTTACTGAATGTTTCGTAAACAATTTAACGTAAACACTTGTAAAGGTCGAATAATAAAAGAATAAACTATCATTTTATATGTAAAATGAGCTTAAGACAAACTGGTCGTAAACTTGCGGCTTAAAACTACAAAATGGGAGTGATGGCCCCTTTACAAACGCGAAATAAACAAAAATATCTTACGTATTATGTAGAGATCATGATGTCAATTGAGATTTTCAATCCTCCAGCGTTTAAATTGTAAACCACTATGGAACCTTTGCAGAGAAAATGGCAAATGGTAATTATAAACGTTACCTCCATAGGCCACTTAATTAAGTATTCGTCAGGATGCAATGTGCACCCACACTCGTAGCAAACCCCTTTGTTTTGACAAAAATACCTTAGTACCTCGTTCCGTTTCTTACCAGTTTTCTATCCGCAGGTTTTTTTAGAACTGGTGTTAAATTTTTTTCGGTGTTCGTCAGCGCTTGTTATACTTATGTACCTGGGCAACCGAGCTTTGTTCGGGCTAAAACTCGACAATAAGCGTTTTCCCAGACTCTAGAACGATTTGTCATCCCCCAAAACCCCCATACATACCAAATTTCATTGAAATCGTTGTAGCCGTTTCTGAGATTATATATGTCGGCGGCCGATCGTAAAATCCGCCAGATCACGAAATTCCTAGGCATATCGTGAAATGGCGCCATTTGATGAATTGGCTAAAGGACATCCGCCATATCGTTCAAAACACACCGTTTGACGATTTGCCTAGTGATGTTTAGGCAGATCACGAAATTCCTAGGCATATCATGAAACGCCGCCATTTCATGATTTGGCTAGTTTAGGCAGATCATGAAATTCCTAGGCATATCATGAAACGCCGCCAAATCGTTTCTGGCACTTCGCCGGCCGCTGCCGCGGCACGCTCGCTTCGCTCGCTCGGCTCGTGCGTAGTGGTCACAATTCATACTAACCACTCCTCGCTTCGCTCGTCGTACCTATTTTTTCCTTTATTTTAGCATATCACGATATGCCCGGTATACAGTTAGGAATATCGTCGAATGCGTTGCTCTAATCGATCTGCCGTATTGTTTCTCAGGCACATCGTGATATGCCTGGACAACTTTTAGGCATATCATGAAATGGCGCCATTTCATGATGTGCCTAGGCATTTCGTGATCTGGCTGATTTTACGATCGGCCGCCGACATATACATACATTTTTGATCGTGTAAAGGTGTTAGATTAGATAGATATTATGTAGTCTAAAACTTAGTCTACAAGGTGACCTTAGCCCCTGGACAAATAATGGAACCATGGATAAAACTGATACTTAGCAATATTTAAAATGGTTATATGCTAAATTAGACAAGAAAAAAAAAACAATGAAATCAGATCATCCAAGTACACAGGCTGCTCCAAAGTGATACATTGAAAACCGTTAGTTTTTCGGTGAATATTGGACTGATTGTTATGATACTTTGCAGTTTGGTTTTAAATATCTTGCTAATCCACCCAGTATATCTAGTATAGATTTACATTGCTTCGACTCGGCTTACAAGCGAATGTGGCGGGCCCTTTATGAAATCAATTGGAATTTTTCCTGTCCTTAAATCCTTGCATGAACATGCGAATCGTTAAGTAGAGAATTGATTACACAATCTTGGGCGTCGTGCCGGAACTCCGCCTACGATGTAAAAGACCACACGGAATATGAAATTTTCTTTTATGTTTTAATCACTTTCTAAATTAAGTTAACGCGAGCTTTGCCCACGCCAACTGATTCCTAGAGTATTTTAGTTAAGTCCATCTTTGGGTCTAAATTATTTTCTTTGCATTGGTTTTGACTACCTCTGTCACGAAATTATTTTATGTCTTATAACTACAAAAAAAAAATGTTTCATTGTTTGCCGTTTTCAGTGAAACTAATATTTAACTATATTTAAAATGCCACTAAGTCCCATGTCACAAAACAAAATTACAAATGACACAAAAAGTTCTACTCCCACACTTTTTTTCGGGGACAAAAACAAGACAAACAAAAGACTTTTCACCCCTTTATTCCACGGTTATATTGTGAAGGAAACTACAAAATTTCAGCTTTCTCTGTCCGTCTATCAGCTTCACGATGGATGCAGGCTGCTTTCAAATGAAGCAACAGGAACAGGAGGTCTTTGGGGGAGGACTATGTTACCTCTGAGACCTAGTCCCAAAGTAAGCTTAGCAAAGCTTGTGTTATGGGTACTAAGTAACGGATAAATAATTATTTCGATAAATACATATTAAACACCTAAAACCCGAGAACAAACATTCGTATTTTTTTATACAAATATCTGCCCTGACACGGGAATCGAACCCGGGACCTCAAGCTTCGCAGTCAGTTCTCTAACCACTAGGAAACGATGATGACGTTCAATTCCTGTTCGTTTGGGAATACAAGGAACGCAACCTTCCCATGCAAATCCTACAAAAAATCCCGGTAACTGCGTCTCAAACGATACGAATAAGCTCTGTTTACAACAAACACCGCAAGAGAATTTCAGGAAAACATATAAATGTCATTCAAATATGCCTTATCTATGGTAAATACTGTGATCAGGGTCTACCCACTGTGTGTACAAGGGCCCCCCTTCTTCTGTGACCTTGGCGCTATGGAGTACTGTAGGTCAGAATAAACAGTTGGTGTTATTGATATACAACTAGGGGTCCATGGTCAAAACCAGGAGGAATCTTGGCACTGGTGATCCAAAAGAGTTGAGTCTTTTAGCCCTTTTTTAAACCGATTAGGCTGTTTTATTCAAAACAGTCCTTGGGCGATGATTAGAGCGTTTCAGCCGTCTCACTTTTCCGCATACTTTTTTATTAAAATGATCAAATATTCTGATACAGTTTTTTAGTTATCTGGTAGAACACAGGAACTCTAACAAATAATCGTAAAAACGACATCAAAATCTCCAGCCACTTCCTAAAAAATGAGACCAGATAAATAAGGAGTTGGAAACGCTCGAATAAACACCCCCTTTTCAAATTGTAGATACTCAAAGAGGTTTTAGACTTTTACACCTATTCGGTTTTAAGCCATCCAATTTTTTGAGGTTAACTAGTAAAAATGGATAAAAAAGTAAAGGTATGATATGCCCTCTCAGGAAACCTTATACTATAGTAAAAACTAAAAAGTAAGTAGAGTTCTCGATACGGAACCACCAGAGGAGTAAAGGCTTGGGTTAGAACGCCGCCACTGAAGGCGCCGTGTACCTAGTAACAAGGAATTGGGTTTTTAGGTTGACGATTTCAGAAGGTCCCGAATGTTTACCCAGAATGGAGCATATCTCATTATGCAAACTAACCACCTTATTCTTACACGACTGGTACGCCGTTCTTACGAGAATTATTTTTAAAATTGCTTCCTAAGCTGTTATTTTTTTAATTCGCTTTACCTGCGTAAAATATCAGGCTAGAGGCGTATTTAAAAATTTGGCGCCTCGGGCCAGAGATTATTCACTACATTGACAAAAAAAAATCATTTAAGAAAAAAACCTGCAATAGGTGGGTTCGCCGCCCCTCGTAGCCTGCCGCCCCGGGCCATAGCCCCTTCGCCCTGGGGTAAATAAGGCCCTGTATTAGATCTAGCAGTGGAATTGAAATTGAACATCCCATGGGTTGTTCGTAGGGTAAATAAGGGATTACCAAAAAATTACATCATTCCATACGACGGGCATAAGAGCAGAGGCAGACCTAGGAGATGGCGGGACGATTTGGACCGTTTTCAATGAGACTGGCAAGATTTGGCCAAAAGTACATAGAGACAAGTGGAAGAAAAAATGGGAAACTTTTGCCCAGCAGTGGGTCACACCACAAAGTAAATAAAAAAAAAACAATTAGAGTCTACAATAAAGGGAGCGCGACGCTAAGTAATCTCTAAAAAGGTTCCAAAATAGTAGTGTCCTTAACCACACACAGCTTTTATTAATTACATCCTCAATAAGCTCCATCTATTGGTTGCGACCCACACAACTTTGCATAGGCATATAAATCACACAAGACTTATGACAGGAGACGGTAATGCAAGTTTTCTCCTCTTTTAAAAATATGACAGGCGATTGACGACCGGATAGGCCGGTTGTTGGTTCTATGAGCTTAGAGGTCCCGGGTTCACATCCTGGTAGCTGATATTAGTGCGATGAATAGGGATGTTTGAACTTAAATCATGGATCATAAATGCTATTTCTAGCATTCGTAGTCGGTTCTCTATCATAAATATCCGCTTTTATATGCAATTAGTATTGAAAAGTGGATACTTATGTTAGGAAACCGATCCTACAAGCTGCTATGCTTAGATGAATTGGTGTAAATTTTCCTTCTTTATTTATTATCTATATATTAATGCCCACGGGATCCTTTCGACTGTTATAATCTTATAAGTCATAAAATGTTTGTCATAATTTTTTTCCCTCTGAAACAGTACATTTTTCATCATTATTTAAATGGTCATTCTGTGGAACTCTATAGGTTGGGTTAGGTTTGTTTTATAACAATTTTTGAAAATAAATAGTTTCAGAGAAAAAAGAGTTATGTCAAACATTACATTATGACAAACAATACATTATGACTAACAATTTTCTACCAGTCGATATAGACCTATGACCACATATAAAATTCATCATCCACTTAGCCTTAGGACGTCCAATGCTAGACATTGCCCTCCCATAGACCTCCAGTTGCTTTAGTTAAAACCAGCTTGCATCCACCGTGAACCCGCTTTTAACCAGATCATCCGTCCATTTCGTTGGTCGACGTCCTACGCTGCGCTTGCTTGAATATAAAAATACTAGTAACGTATTTGCGTATGAACATAACTTATCACAGTTTTATTTTATAGTAACAAGAAAAAAATAACCGCACCTTCAGATCTGTAGTGACTTAATCCGGAATAATGTCATTTTTAAACTATAGGTTATTATTATTATTTAAAAGCCTGTAGAGGTGTCCCACTGCTGGGCAAAAGCCTCCCCCCCCCCCATGCCCTCCACTCGTCCCGGTCCTGGGCAATCTCTGACCAGCTGCGAAGAAAGGCGTCCAGATCATCCCGCTGTCGACGCTTGGGCCTGCCACGCCGCCGAAGTCCGTTTTGTGGTATCCAGTCTGTGGCTATTTTAGCCCACCTATAGGTTATACCTGGTTGTTTTGGTACAAAGTTTATTATTGAAATTAGAATATTTCAAATTGAGTCCTTACAATTCTGAAAGTGCGATGTGTCCCTCGACGTACACCAACTCCCGTCATTAGTTCTTCGTGACAGAAACATACAAAGAAATGTTTTGATACTAATTGATTTTGTAAACGTTACAGGGTCGCTTAGGCTAATCTTTTAACTCTTAAGACTCACGTAGGCAGCGCCCACCTTTTAAAAAAAGATTCTTAACTCACGTATCTTACGCTTTGAAAATAAGGTTTAAATCTTGCTTTAAAAAACTTGAATTGCAAAAGGCGACGCAGCTCTTATGTGTACGAGTTAAGGTTGAAATTTGGTTCGAGTGATTCCTTTTTAAGTTTGTCGGTCGTACCCACGCGACTCGATTGCCTTTTGTTTCGAAATCGAACGATAGCTTTCGTTTTTTAAAAATGTAATGGTATTGTAAAGTCAAGGACACTGGCATGTGTCTACAGTACACTAGGATGTTACTGTCGCTCGGGACATTTAGGTTTCGTTCGGTTTCCTGGAGATTCATATGAGAAAGAAAAAGACAACCGATCTTCTGTTTCGTTAAATCTAATGATATGAAATTTTGCTCAGGGCTCACTCATCTACAATGTAAATTCGTAATGCGTATAAAACAATCTGTTTTATCAAATGTATTTTTTGGGATTACCATGACAATTAATTAAAATCCCGATCGCAGGTGGTAGGACTTTTTGCAAGGTCCGCCCGGATTGCTACCACCATCTTGCTCGCTAATCCTGCCGTGAAGCAACAGTGCTTGCACTGTTGTGTTTCGGCGTGGAGAGTAAGACAGCCGGTGAAATTACTGGCAATACCCCTGGTGTTTATGGCGGTGGTGATCTCTTACCATCAGGAGACCCACTTGCTCGTTTGCCACCCAGTCGAATAAAAAGAAATTTCACTAACCTATTCTCGCTCCAGTACAGCTCTATTAAAAACAGCTCAACGTAGCGAGGATAGGTAGGTAAATGAAGCATTTCTAATAAGTCCATGAGAAACACATTCTTCGCAACATATCTTTGCAAATCTCTAGTGGAAACACAGCCTAAATCCCTGGTTAATTACACCACCGAATAAAACGCCGTCCGCATCGTCCCGCGACCCGTTGGACCGGTCGTTCCCGTAATGCGTCGTTAACACGCCGTTTTACACTTTCCAGTTTGTACACACGGAATATCTTTTTTTTAAGATGTCTCTAAAGGCTTATGGTTACTTATGTTAACGTGCTGGCCGAAGTACGCTGAAAAAAAAGTTACGCGATTTCGCTTCGGAATTTGAAATTAGTTGAGTTTTTTTTATGACTCTGTCCGTCGGAAGACAATTAGTAAGCCAGTTATTCAGCCAGTGAGCGGTAAAACCATAACACCGAGAAAAAGAATTATGAGAGGTTATAAAATTAACCTAATCTAACTTATAGTTTTCTATAGGACAACCATTTTAAAAATTCAGTAAATTTATAACGTTTCAGTGGGAAAAAAATGATGACAAACGATGATTCGGACAAACAATACTGTAGGACTAGCGAAGAGTATGCGTGCGCGCGTACTTTGGCGCTCCCTCTAATCCGCACTCAGGCCGTAGTATCTACGATTCAAGCGTCCGACGACCCACTGTTGGATCGTACGATTCATAGGTTGGGTATAGGTTGGGAAAATTATGATAAATAATATAATCATAACAACATAGTCTTTAACGTACCAAACTTATGCCATAATCCCTTCATGCAATCTCGGATTCCCATAAACATTTTTCCTTAAATTTTAACCTAACTTAGCTAAAACAAATGAATCATTACCCCAAAATAAAGACGGAGATGCGTAGGCGCACGGGATATTGTTTGAAATATCGCCTCGAACCGTCATTTCTCACTCCTATCTGAAATTAAGGCTATCATCTTACTATAAAATATCAAGTTTTCCGATTTTATCTGAACCCCCGCACATATTAATATCCGATGTAAAACATGAAGTTTTTTTTATGTTAATATTAATCGATAAACTCATTTGAAGGTTATGTATCAAACGCTTAAACTTGGTAATTAAAGTGAAGCTCAAAAGTCTAGACTTAGGGGCTGTTTCGCCATCCATTTATTAGTGTTAATTGACGGTTAAATATGATGCCGTCTCTATTTGTTTTGTTAGAATAGACGGAGACGGCATCACATTTAACCGTCAGTTAACACTAATCAATGGATGGTGAAACAGCCCCTTAGCCTTTTTCATGTGCGAGGATGCTTTACAAAGAACCAAGAGAAACGCTTCATTTGATGACCGGATAGCCAAGTGGTTAGAGAACCTGGCTATAAAGCTTGAGGTTCTGGGTTCGATTCTTTAATAATAATATTTTACCTCGTATGAGAGATAGTGTTAACAACAAGATAATAATAATTCTTAATTGATATAATTGTTAAGTTACATTGATTAAGGTTGAGACCTTCTGGTAAACGGGAGACCCCGTTCCTCCAAGAATAGATAAATTTGACCAACATCAAGATTAATATCTAAGTAGAGCTACTGCATCTTCTTAGATAAGTACCTATAAATTTTCTCAATCACCCAAAAATCTAATTTCAACGGTAACTTTGTAAATACTCACAGATTTTCTAAATGCGTGGAAAAAAACTGGGATAAGTGGTAAGAATATTCGTGACGTCTCACGGAACAGTTTGACGGAACCTTAGTTGGAACCCTCCCTGCACGAGAGTAGGATGCGAGGCAGCCGTGAAATCGGCCCTCGTCGTCGTAAATCAACGGAATGAGTTTTTTCTGCCCAAGCCTAGGGTGACCGTGTTATGGTTGCGATGAGGGACAGTCCCTCGTCCTTTGGATACTTAAAAATCATGAATTTTTGATGAGAATGCTATTGATAAACATTGTTACGAATAGATTTCGATATAGAATACAAACATTTTTTCTTTATAATAAAATCAGTTGAAGTGTTAATTTATTCCATTTAAAGGTACTAAACATGAATTCAGCGTATCAAACATGTCCGTATATATCAAGTACCTATTACCGTAACAGTGCCTAAATAAAAATGCAATGACTTTTAGCAATCCGAGCGCAATTTCAGCTGTTGCTACTGTTATATTAACTTTTAATTTAGAAGTGTAGCACAGTGTCATACATCTCTGCTCGTTTTTTCTACTTTCAATACTTTAACCTGAAGAGTTATACTGTGTAGGAAATTATACATGTTAAGCACGAATAAACCACAATTTTTTAAACTACAATAGCGCAGTTTTTCTGAGTGCAATTCGCGACCGAGACTTTGTACTTACCAGACGTCTACAACAGGGCTACTCTGAAACTCGAAGCTCGAAGTTCGTGTCGTGCGGTCTCTCTCGCTCTTGTATTAAATAATATAAGTGTCAGAGGGACCGCACAACACGAACTTCGAGTTTCGAGTTCCGGAGTAGCCCTGCTGTTCTTTCAAAGCGTGGTCACCCTCCCTCATCCCAAAGCTCTTAACGTTTATCTAAGGCATTCTAAAGCCTCCAACACGCGCTTGTTTGTCGCTGGTCTAAGGCTTACGATAATGTAAGCTTCAGAATGGCCTTTAAAATCGCTCAGATAAATGTTCTGTGTCATTTATATACTCGGAAATGGGCGCATTTACATCAAAATCTTGTGTGAAATGAATGAAACCTCTTTAGCTTGTTATCAATGGGTATTTTGTTTTAGCTGTTTTTTAGTATAGATTAATATGTTGAAGTGAAATAATAAGAAATATATAGAAGTCTGAGTGCTGGTCACTTTCCCGCTAAGTAGTTGACATATTTTATATTGGGCATTAACAAGTAATTAATAGGTACATTTACCGTTCATATTTTTATTTTCTTTGAATAAAAAAAGACCAGTAAAGAGACAGAAAGAAGAGAGTTGATTGTTCGATGTAGATTTACGATAACGGCTTAAAAAAAGTACCTACTTATGATTAAGACTGTAAAAATCTACCACTGATTTGAGAAAAACCATTGAGATCGAGAAGAAATTTAGTCTTTTTTTAATTTAAAGCACCCAACAAGGATTGGTTATGACCACACCCGTTGTATACCTATAGTATTTTAGATTACTAAGAAAATATGTTTAGGTATTCGACGGTTCACGCAGCTTAATATTATTTATTAGCCACAATTAGTATATTAATGGCACCCAGAAACATAAACGTTAACAACGTGTCCGTCTTTTTTTCCATGTCCACCTTTAGTGGTTTGACGCTTCTTTTTTTCCTGTCAGGACAGGGTTTTAATGGGTCTCGTGAAATTAATAATTATAATGGAATCCGAGAAGCTTAGTATGGGCGATATGCAGGAGTGCTTTGATAATTTTGTGTTTATTAGTACTTTTAGTACGCGCCTTTGAGGCGGGGCGGAGCGGAAACCCGTGGAACCTGAGTAGTCGCATTAAATGGAATCCACTTGATCCACTCCGTTACTAAAGGGATAATTGTGATATTGAATTTTCACTACAGTTAGGTACATATCGTCATTACTTTAAAAATACTCGTGTCTCGAATTAGATAATTTTCTATGTGAACTTTATGAACATTATGTCAAGGTTCAACTTTGTTGACTTATTATTTTAGATACTAGATTTTTTTAAAGTAGTGACGATAATATTTTAGTTTTTTAGCAACGTGTTTTTGGCGCGACTTAGTCTACGAAGAATTCCCGTAGGAAACAGTCTATGATTTACCTGTTTTTAGATTTTTAACGAGTGACGTTTTATGTACCGCTAAATAATGTACATGGATCTATTATTAAAATTAAATGACATCATTTCATTATGTATAATTCATACATTTCAAAATAAAGATTTGAATTTGAAAATTGTACCAATATTATTGTCGATTTCAAATAACCCTGCCCTACAATTTTGACCACCGTTTCTTAGTTTGTCTGATGACTCGGCATCATTCGGCTATCTCCGGAATGCGCTCGTGACTGAGAAGAGAACTAATTATCGGTTGTATGCAAAGAGATTATTTTTCGTTTAATAGTGTTGGCACGAGTGCCATGTGTATCCCTTTCTAATTTACCGAGTAAGAAAGAGAGAACATGTGCACCCGTCCTGAAGGTCCAAGAAGCTAACAGGCTAGCATACCACGCTGATTGTTCTTTTGTTTGAATTTGGAACTTTATTCAACATTCTACAAGAGATAGCAAAAGCGTGTGCCGTAATTTTGTTTCTAACTCTTACGCATTATATGAATCGTTGTTTCAATAGATTTTAATATTTTTTAATGGTAAAACTAAGCCTCACTCTGCGTATACACATTTTTTCTGTGGTTAGAGAGTTCACGCACAGACGTCCAATCAAACTAGACTTTGTTTAGAAGATAGATTAGAAATTTCGCTGTAAATTCGTAAAATGATAACATTATTGAGCATTGTGGTATTTTTCTACATTCAAAACATATTGTCTCACTTACACAGTCCAGGGTTAAAAAACTAAATCATTAAACCTAGATGAAAACAGTTCTATAGTTTTGGACTTGTGGTACTTTTGGACATTCATTACTTGAAGCACTCGGAACGATTTATTATATTGCACAGGCCGAATGTTTTGTAGTGTTTTTGAAAATAGTAGATTGCACAACAAGAGCATAAAACGAGCCATTTTACCCGAGGTCTTCATATAGCCACCCGAGCCGCAACGGCGAGTGTGGATAGACACTTCGAGAGAAAAAAAATGAATCAGAAGGGCTACTCCGAAACACAACGTTCGAAGTTTGTGTCGTGCGGTTCCTCTCACACTTATACTGTTTAATACGAGAGCGAGAGGGATCGCACGACACGAACTTCGAATGTTGTGTTTCGGAGTAGCCTTCCAGGCGTTGCTTTGCGGAGGTCCACATCAAGGAAGATTAAAGGTCGCGTTTTGTAAAGTAATAGTTTTATTTCGTAGTATTTTTGCGCATATTTTACCCACAAGCTGCTTGAAAAAAAAACCAAGCAAGCTGTGCATCAAGAAATAAATCACATATTACATTGCGGCTCTTGATCGACAACCTTTATAATACCGCTAGCTCCGCCCGCATTGTACATGCAAATCCGCGTATCGTCTAATATTGTCGTATTGTCTCAAAATTTTTACTGCGTAGTTGTACGCTATTTTAAGAATCGGCGCGTACAAAGGAATCATTTAAAAGCGAACAAGCATAAATATTAAAAAAGACAGTGCAAACGTTCGTATTCGTAATGGTAGGAGTTGTTTCTTGAATTTAAATAGCTTGATCGAAGCAAATGGATGGATTAATTACATAAATTAAACGTTTCATGTTCATTTGTTCGTTATCATATAAGTTAGGTAGTTAGGGGGCGTTCAATTTTTTTGTAGATTTTAGATTTTAGATTTTTGACCTCCCCCCTCCCCCCATTTAACGCACCGTAATATTTTTCTGTACCCCTCCTTAATGTTTCGTAATACCAAAATTACCATTTGTATTTCACTTTTTTAGCTTTTCTTTTGCCGTTTTCCGAATTAGGTAGGCAGTTTCTGTCCCAAAAAATTGTAGATGAAAAACAGGGTCTGTATTATTCGAGCCAGTAAAGAGTGTCACCTGTCAAAACGATCGAGTCAAAGATACATAATTTTTGTTTTTTTTTTTATTATTCTGGACTATAGAACAACCCGTAACCGACCGGACTGTCATAATTTGGCGGTAAAAAAAACATCGTCATTAAAAAAAAATTGATGCTACTTAAAAATCTGTTTTTTTTTTTCTATTAGTTATGAAGATTATTTCGTTATTTCTACTGATAAAAAAAATTGCGTTTAAATTTTTTATCCATTCCCCATTACGACGAATAATTTTATTTTTTAAGCGCATTACTTGTGAGTTTAATTCCTAAAAGCTTTATCCACCGCCTCTCTCTCTCACACTTAATAAGGTTAACGACTTAAAATCGTCTGTCTCGCTCCCACGCAGAGATTAAAGCTAGATGGTCCTGAACGTGATCATGGAGTCACGGCTGCGCCGGCACACCACGATTCTTGATACCAATCTGGAGGGCTACTAAGAAATTTGAAAATCGAAGTTCGTATCGTACCGTCGCTCTCATTCTTATATTAAATAATATTAGCGTAAGCGGGATGGCAAGATACGAAGTTTGTATTTTGGACTTTTTAGCACAGGGCCAGTGTGCCAACATAATAAAATAAAGGGGTGTAAAGTAAATGGCTTTGATTTGATTTTTATTAATGTATGATTACACTATACTTAGGTGTTATTTGGTTAAGTTGACCTATTGCCCAAGCACGCTTTTTAACTTGCAATGCACGCAATGTTTATCTGTTGGTTAGTGTTAGATCAGATCTTCCAAATTCAATATCACCCACTTCTATTAGTGTTCTTATAATTTGGTATACATACATGTCAGCGTGATGAAACATTGTCAAAATAAAAACAATTGTATTTTGCTTATAAATAGTAGATTGTACAACAAGAGCATAAAACGAGCCATTTTACACGAGACGTTCTTATTGCATGAGAAGTAAAAAAAATCACTTTACATGCTGTTTATGCTAGACTAGGCGACATAAAGTGACTTTTTTGTCTAGTGCGTAAAGTATAATCTTGTTATTTCCCTGCTGAATAGTGCCCATAAGCAGCGTTGGCAGAATCGACAATCACAAACCAAAGTTCGGTCTTTGAACAACAGTAACTAATCGAAGACGAACAGGTAAACAAGGTAAATTAAAACGTGTTAGGAATACGTTTACCCTCTGGCCCCGACCCCTATTGTTCGACGCCATTTTAAAAACAGCACAACGTCCTGTCACCCGACGAAAACTGTCAATTTTGGTGAGACGCGGCGATGGAAAAATACCAAAAGGTAATTCTAGTGTTTGCGATTACGACAAGACTGACAAACCCACAGCTGGAGCTTAATTTTTTTATACAAGAGAGTGCAAACGAGCATACGAATCACCTGATGGGAACCAATCACCGCCGCCCAAGGAAACTCGGAAGTCGCAACGCAATCTTGTTTCACCGGTGCGTTGATGGCCCTTTGAGAGACCAATGTCGGCTCGTTTTTTAAAACAGCAAAAGTCTGCACCGTCATAAGTTATATCCACTAAAAAACTCAAAGTCTTCCACTGACAGCTGCGTTTTTTTACAAGCCAAGGCGCGTGGCAATGTGCTTGCGCCATTCAGCCACCGATAGCCTAAGAGGATGAAATCCAAAAAATTCTTCTCCATCCGAAATACTTACACAATTACACATCCTTTAACACAGGCTGATAATGAAATGATATGATGATGGAAGGACAGATGGATAAGTGAGAATAGAAGGAAACTGGGTGCAGACTGAACCCTATAAATGTGCGGAATCACCTTCGTTTGCTTGAACCTGTTTTAGGGCGTACTCACGCACGATACGCCTCCAGTGATGCGCAGGAGACTCTTAAGAGTAGGTACATACCAAAGAACTAATGACGAGTGGAACAGAAGTGACACGATAGGTACCAAAAAGTCGCTTCTGGGAAATTGCATAAGTTTTTATAATAAAATTCCAAAAAATATTACATGAAATGTATACAAAGGGTACATGCAAAGGCCGGGAACGAACCAATGACTCCTTGAGTAGCTGGTAGGTACTCACGGGCGGTGATCATTTTCCATCATGACTCTCTTGCTCGTTTGCTATTCTAAAATTTATCTTAAGCCGAGTTTACACTTGCAAGAAAAATCCAGCAAGTTGCATTACATTGCGGCGCTTAATTGACCACTCCAAACTCGTTGGCTCTACGGGTACTCAATGTAATGCAACTTGCACGATTTTTCTTGCGAGTCTAAACTCGGTTTTATATTATCCCTCGCAAATATAATAAGGTGTTGTAAAGCTATTGTTTATTAGGATAGTGGCCATGCTGTGCAATTTATTGCCCACGGCATGTCTACTCCCGAGAGTCCCGACGATGCTATTGGTTATAAGTAGAGACTATAGTCTTTGGCCAGTGATGCGACAGCCATCAGAGCTTGGTGTCCTAGGAACTACTGGCAAAAAAAAAATAGAATGAAACCTCAAAAAATTATAATATGAAGGTTAGGAACCTCTTTGTAATTATGCAATATGGATCCATACCGCCTTGCATATTTATCATTTATCTGTTTTAAGTAATACAAGTTTTTATACAACAATATTCATTTTTAATACAAGCTTTTTAGCTGACTTTACTTTTTATTAACTGTACTTGCATTGTGATCCAGTATAAGCCTATTATTTTGTGTACTAAATTTCAAGCAAATCCGACCACTAAAAGTTATCTTATAAAGTTATTTTATCCCAGTTATCTAGCTATCTACACACACACGCGCGCTTATGCTCACTAACTTTCTCATTTATGCATAATATTATTAGGATAATATGAATAAATTATTATATCGACAATACGCAATGCACCTCACTCGCATCGAGATAGCACATTCAAAAACAGACAGCCCTAACTTGCACCACTTTCAGTCTCCAGAATAAACCGTAAAGGGTTCCAACAAAGTCTAAATTCAAGTGCCTGGTCTATAGACCTTAGGTTCTTTTGTTTAAAACGAATACGATTTGTAAGAGCTGTAAAAGTAAAGCCGTAACGATTCTAAGAACCATCAATTTGTATTCGAATTTTCTAGATCTCGTCGATCGTCTTTTTACTAACCGACTTAAAAAAAAGGAGTATACCTACTACCTGATGGATTGAATACTGACTTCTGTAACTGGACGCTCAGGGTAACAGTTTTTTGTTTCTACATAGACGGGTTTTATTTTACGCTTGTTTTATTAGTTTTTTTCGGACTCGATTAATTGTATGTCGTGATTTAAAAATTTGCAACCCATTTTTGGTGACTTCCTGGTATGAAATTGTGCTGCGATTTAGCACTTTACTTAGGTGCGTTATAGTTTATTGATCCATACATACAATAATCTGGTAGGGAAATTCTGGTCCATCGATCTACCATGGTCTTATTTCTGGGAAACCGTTTTTTCTCGAGTTTTAGTCCAGCAAAGCTCGGTTACCCAGGTAGGTACTCTACCTATAATAAGGGAAACATACACCTTAAAGAATGCAAAGAATTGCCCCAATTAAAAAAGCGTAATTGATTTGTATTACCACAGCATTGTAGCAAAAAAAGTTTCCTTCATATTTATCTTGCAATTAATACTAATAAGGTATCATATCCTCTTATACTGGTATGCATGTGTTGCCTGCTACCTTCTACGTCTGATTAGTTACCAAGAAAACACTTTCTGATTCATAGCTTTAGTTCTCCATTGATAGTTACTCTTTGATATACAGTGTGTGACCCAGAACCGGTGATAATATTAAAAACAGAGGCTCTATAGACCGGTAATTGGATCATTATGGTCCCACTTAATTGAAATCAAAACTTTTGGTTTTTTTCTAACAAATTTAACCGTAAATTCAATGTACGCCATCCTAGAATCCAAGTGACGTCGCCTGTCCTGTCACGCTACAAATATCAAACCTTACATTTTCTTCTTCGAATAAACTTTAAAGTGTAATAAAAATATATAATGTTGTTCAGTTTGACGAGTACGATCTATGTTTTAATTATTTGCCCGTATTACAGGCCACACCCGGTATGTCTAATCAAAATTCGGATGACTAAAAGCTCACACTGTATAATTTTTTCATAGTTCCAACGAAAATATTGCGGATCTAGCCGATAAGCCTTCTTTTAGCAATAGTCTGCGAATTACACGTTTTTAAGTGAAATTTAATACGACGTCCGTTATTTTCTGTGAGCACACAAACTTGTGACAACCACAGTATTAGATCTAATGGATAATTTCAATTAAGTAAAGAGAGAAGCATTAATTAGCTTACACGAGTTACCGTCTCGACGGTTCGAAAATAAAATTTATTGCCAGTCCAAAAAAACTTGTAGAGCATTAAGATATTTAATCAACGCTTCCTGCTACTGGTGTTGCCGTGTTTTAATTTCTAATTAGTGAACACATCGTAACAAGTCCCTAACAACCTATAAAACATGCGGATTATTAAAAAAGGAATAACAAAACGCGGCAGAGAACAAAATGGCCGGTCTTACCTGCGTGCGGCACTCACCTCGAGGTTTTTTTTTCATGTCCTGAGCAGTGTTGCCAAGTAAGCGACTTTACGGTAGACCTGGCTAGTTTTTGGTAGGTACATTCTGATTTGTTTCGGGTTCTAGGGCAGCTGATTTTCCTTACTTAGTCTCGCTAACATGAAGAGCTTTCAGATAGAAATAATTTACAGCTCCTGAAATAAGCACGTGGGAACGTATACATATAGTAGGTACAGTCAACAATAAGTACCACAGACTCTTATTCCGACGCAATAAGGCCGTAGAGACGTATTTTTGAGTGGTTCGAATAGATATAGAATAGAGAGACTGTACTCAAATTTCTATTAAGTGCTTACATTGCTTTATTAAAATAATATTGTCAATAGTTTTTTTTTTTCAAGCCTAAACTAAGTAGATAACTGTAACAGATATTCATTTTAATCTATTTATTAAATTATTTCTAGCTCTTCTAGAAGCAAAATATGATTTCTGGTCACTTCTAGTTCCTTTGTCGTAGCAACACTGGCTCGAGATTTTTTCTGCCCCGAGCCGGGATCAGGCCGTGTTGTAGGCACGATGACACGAGTAAGACAAAAGCCCCGTTGTAGTTTTGTTTTCGATTTTAATCGTCCATTTTGGTCGTGGCGTAGTATAGTTTTTATTTGAAAGATTTATAGCTCCACGTCGATTGTGGTTTGTTGTGTTTTTAATATGATTTTTGCACTTCCTTGTGAAATTAGATGTAAGCATTGTTCGGTTGGGTTTACCGAATTATGCTGAAGTAAATGCCTTTTTTTTGTGTAGCACGCCTCGGCACTTTGTTCTGAAATTTCTCAACAAAAGCCTAAATTAAAAAGAACGACACAAAGTTACTAATTCTTTGACCGTACTCTCGTAGGTCCTCGAGAATCTATAACTTTTATAGTATACTTACGTTTTATGTTACATACTCGTACTCTATCTTAATCAGGAGTAAATAAAAATTAATAAAAACAAACGAATAAATCTGTATTCTCTGTGATGCCGTTATATTCCGAATTCAAATAAAAAGCGAGCAGACCGTTCCGAATTCAAAAATTCAAACCAGCATTGCCTGTTCAGTTCAAAAAATCTAAACTTTCAAAATAAGAATCCGACAGCGCGATTCGCTCTGAGATTTCGTTAGGAATCTGTGGAGGCAAAAAAGGTTCTTTGTAAGGACCGTGTGAATACAAGCAGGCTTTTGTTCGATACCTATGTCAGGGAGCATCTGTCGGGATGATTTTAATTTCAAAACCGAACGTATCAGAGACGTGCGATCAAGAAACTGGACTGATAAAAGACCTTTCGTTTATCAAAAGTTAACCTTGATTTTGGGTTACTTTATGTATCTACACATCGTAAATAATATGTGATATCGGTAATATTTACAGTCTGGTTTTTTGTACGAAGTCAGTATATCCGCTTAGCGAGATAGTACATTCGAACCAATATTAGTACAGCGTATAGGTACATAACATTGAAGGAAAAACTTGCTTTATAAAATCTAACGAATTGTTGGAATATTTTTAAAAGCAAAGATTTAAATAGGTACCTATTTATAATAAATGTAGAAATAGTTATAATCTAAGTATAAATGGTAAAAATGACTATAACAAAATTACGAAATGAATACAAATAAACCTTCAATAACTTCTGTGCGACACGAGATCTGTTGTTGTCTATGACTTAAGGACATACCAAAGATATCGATCGCCGAAGGTTTATATTCCCGAAAACATAATTTACAAATGAGGATGAGTCTTTCAAAAGGGCTTATTTCCATTTGAATTTGAATTTCGACTTTACATACTATTCTATAAGATAAAACTTAGAGTTATCGCAGATCAACCACGTTGTCATTCCAATAAGTAACATTTTGTTATACGAATTCTTAAAATTTCTTATTTTTACCCGACTGCCTGAAGGAGCGTATGTATGTATGTTGTGGTGTGGGTACGTAAGCCCATTTCTTTGGTCCTCGCTGCAGCTGAAACGACTGAATGGATTTTAACTACTTTACTACAAAAAACCATGAAAATATTTTTTTACCAGTCTGAAGTCGGTCGGTTCCTCAGCACGAGCCAGCAGGAATGGACCTATAGTCATCTACCTCAGCTACGTACTTAATATTGGGCTTCAATCACTCCTGCTGGCTCGTGCCACCGGACTTCAGACTGGCAGAAAATTATATGAATTTTTTTTTGTTCTTGATCAGCATGTTTGATATTTTTATTGTATAAAACTAAAACTAAACTATTTACAAAACTTACACTAAATAGAAAACGTCATCAAGGCTGCTGCTTTGGGGGGCCGTTCCTAAGAGGCTGGCAGCATTACCTCTCTGGATAGATAGGCTGATGCGTTGTGCAAGGTAAGCACCAGCCCGCCGATCCCCAGTGGTATCTACCAGCCGAGAGGATAGCTTTGGTTTTTTTTGTAGTCGGTTCAATTATTTGTTATAAAATTTTATTTGTTGAAGTGTCAATTTGGTTGAACTTGCGAATGATCGCGCGTCATTATCGACTTCAGCTTATGCCTAAACTTGGTTATTTCGAGGAACAAATTATTGTAAACAGCTACGTTCTTCAACCCGCACGTGAACCCTGGGGCTCTGCATTTTAAACTGATATTACCATAAGAATTGCCACAATCATGCAACTGGATGCACATCTTGAGGCACAGAATTCATTAAAATACCTTTTGAAATATTTATAACTTGTAACCCTTTCATATTTTCATGTGTAAGGGGAAAACCGTGACAAAATAAAGGATTTTTATGACAAAAAACATTTTAGCCGAAAAATTTTTTTTCTTTTTAATTTTAAATTTTTAACTGGTGTGTATTTCAGTGCAATCTCGCACCACATTCAAATTATGTTTTCGAGGGATTTAATTTCGGAAAACTGTCCCTAGTTCTGAATTCGTGTATGAAACCAAAAAAAATAAAGATTGGCTTTTGAAGTCTTTTTGTATTGTTTATTTCAACTCCAAATTTTGTTCCTTTACGGTCATCCCGTACAAACGCGCGCGCACTGGGAATCAAACCCAGGTCCTCAGCGTTGCGTGTATTAAGTGACTAAATCAGAAACAAACAAGCTGAGATATGTGGTGCATAGGAGAAATTCGTGTCTGTACTCCTGTCCAGTGGTGGCGTAGGTGGCACGCGGCACGGAATGCTGAGGGCCTGGGTTCGATTCCCAGCGCTGGTCTCTTTTTCATTTTCGATAAAAAAATAACTTCACCAGCCATAAACATTAATCACAAGCCCGAATCTCATTTATTACAAACAAAAAAATAATAACGAAACTAATAATAGAACAATAAAAGCGATACGTTCTATTATATCGATATAAATTTCACATACCTGCATCTTAGCGGGGTGGCAGATGCCTCGCATCCAAAATATCCAAATGCGTTATTAAAAATTAAAAACAAATGATGATTCCGGTTTTTAAAAGCAATCTTATTTACCTTGGCTTACGGTTTTCATTTCTAAATACCAATAACATGATAGGCTGTGTATCACGCATGTAGTTGTTTGAAAATCAATTCTATTAATAAAGTTTAACGGTTGTCGTTCCTTTCTTCCAGCCAAGAGGCTGTTGATCATAAAGTCCGAATCTACCCCGCGCAGTAGGGCGCTCGGCCCAAGAATGCACTTTTTATTACAACATTTATAAGCCGCACCGATTATTAACAGTTCTACAGCCAGTATTTAATGATCTGACGTATAATTTTAATGTCCCGAGGTGGCGGTGCCGTTTGTTATACCTTCACTTTATAGTTAACATAGGGTTATGGGAATTATTCACATTTAATTATACCTCTAACTAAGTTTCTAGTTTTCAACAATTTTTTACCTTGTCTTAGACATCAAGCATCCAGTGCAAACATCGTGGCGCCGTTTCGCTCAAGCTTCTTAAAAAAAAGTAAAAACTAACCTGTCAAATGTGAACATTTAAAATTTGTTTTTAATTTATTTGAAATAGGAACGAAGTTCCTATGCCAGGGCGAAGTTGGGGCGGCGTATGCAGTGGCCAGTACCTGCGACGACAATAGGTGAAATCAAAGCCTTTGTGGCTGGCAGGCAATACAATGCAGTCAAGTGGTTCGTGGCCTTTTGTATTGTCCTCGAACACCCGCCGGCGGCAGGTTGACGCCATTAAAAAAATTAACTATGTCTTTCTGTCTGCTTTACACGGCGTCCCAAAAGCTTGGCTAGCTTCAAATCATGCACGCGTGTTTGTAAATACCTATATACTTGCGTGTGCCCAGAGTCCTAACGACCCTCTAAATATGATCATTCGTGAACGTTCTAATTTTAAATTGTTTTCTTAAAAGACTTCTTTGCTGGTTCAGTGATACCAGATAAGAGAGAATTATGTATACAGCACTATTTTATATAGCTATATCGTGCCCTAGCTAAGTGCCGTTGATACTGGATACAATCATGACAATTCTTGAATTATCTGTAATAATACATATAAAGGCTTTTTTAATGAGGCAATAGTTAGACGAAACCTAGTTCCTAAGTCTTATGTGTCCATCAGCACATATTAAACTAGCAGTACTGCCACACGGTGGGCAACGCATAAGGTAATATTCTGGTGTTGCAGGTGTACCATGATGATGACTCATATGTTTAACCCCTTTTAGCATAAAAAGTTAATATCATTCCAAACCTAATCTGAACCATGAAACAATATCCTAAGCTAACCGAAATATAAAGGACTCATTTAAATTCCGTAAACGTCTTCGTTTAACAATTCGAACAGAGCGTTGTGTGGTCTCTTTGTGTACAATTAAAAATATTATGTTTTTATGCATAACTACATTTTACCCGCGGCTTTGCACGCATAAACTATTCGAACTAGGACAAATGAAATTCCGGGAGGATTTTATCCTTTAAAATTCCCCTGGGAGTCCTCAACATTTATATCGTGGTCTCCATTGAGGTTGTCTTAAGAACAACTTTCCAAAATATGAAGTTTTAATTTCAAGCAGTTGAAATTTCAAGATTTCATCTGTATCCCACGGGAATATCAGTATAAAAAGTAGCCTATGTATTATTTCAGACGTTGCGCTACCTGCGTACCGAATTTCATGACGCTAAGCCCAGCGGTTGTTATTTTGAGATATTATCCCTATCTAGTAGGAATATCGAGGTAAAAAGTATCCTATGTTTTAATCCAGTTTATAAACTAACTTTATGCCAAATTTAATTCAAATCGGTTCAGCCGTTTCAGCGTGAAGGAGTAACAAACATACATACTCACTCACAAACTTTCGCATTTATAATATAAAGTAGGATTAGTAGCAATGATTGTTCTCGGGTCATAAAGCTCGACTTACGTAACCAATTTGCTATACTTTTGTTTCCGAGCACATTTATAGGAACGTGCTTAATATTTATAACATTATTTTAGTTTTAAGTTCATATTTTATCGATGGCTGCCGAGGTCACACCTCGTAGGCGTACTAAGGGCCAGAGAAAACCAACTTCAAACCAGTAAATACTCTACTTTGAACTTTAATTATAACTACATAAAACTCTTAACACTCGCAAAGTTATGTTGGTAATACGGGAAGAAACCAATTTAAGTTTAATGCAGCTTCTCTTACTTTGAACTTTATTGGCTTGTGATAAGAGTGACGTATGTTGTAGATTAGTCTGGGGTTTGTAGGAGTGGGTAGTAGGAACTGAAAGTTAAAGGAGTCACTTTTGTTTGTGTTCATACATCTGCTGAGATAATAGGGAAAACTGTTTAAAGCTAATAATATGTTATATTTTTTACTAGCTCATGCCCGCGACTTCGTCTGCGCGGACCTAGGTTATCGCGCGGTGGCGCCCTCTACCGGAATAAAAAGTATTCTATGTTAATCCTTGGGGTTTAAACTATCTCTATACCAAATTTCATCAAAATCGGTTCAGCGGTTTCGACGTGAAAGCGTAACAGACAGACAGACAGAGACAGAGTTACTTTCGCATTTATAATATTGGTAGGGATTATTTCAGTTTGAAAAAATTACTTTCTGCCAAGTTTCTTTCGGCGCATTCTTCTTGGCAATGATGGTCGTTTCGAAAGCGCTGGTAGTTTAAAAAATTACGTGTAAAGTGCCGATTTTACTGAATAAATGATCTGAATTTAAATTTGAAAAAACAAAGGCTTAATTTTTTTGGGGTAAACATAAAATTCATACTAATAATTATAAATACGAAAGTGTGTATATTTGTCCGTCTTTCACGTCAAAATGGAGCGACGGATGGACGTGATTTTTGGCATGACAGTTGATGGGCCAAAGAAACATAGGCTACTTTTTATCCCGAAAAATGCGCAGTTCCCGGGGGAACAGCGCGCTATAACTGAATTCCACGCGGGCGAAGGCGCGGGTAAAAACTACTATACTATAAGTCTTAGTTAAATTATCATAGGCTTATCTGGAAGACGCCAGCGTCCTCAATCTAGTAAAGGCTCAGAAGGAATGTGACTAGTCACTAGTTTATACCCTGAACTGTTATTTCGTAACCGCAAGATGCTACAGTAACACTCATGTCGTATACAACGATGGCTTAGTACAGTTATGTTATTCAGGTTTGCTAAGTTAGCCGGCAGTGGATGTTGAAGCAATGGAGAACACCGCTCGCCGCTGGTTGCTTGGTGACGGCGCGACTCGGGTTTCGTAAAGAGTTCAACGCGCTCCTCAACTTATAGATTATTTTAGATATAAATTGTACTTATATTTAAAGTTGGTTATTAAACGTTACTTTTTTAATACGATCGTTTATATTTAAGCAATTATTAATGCTCGATATGAATACCAAAGTTGGAAGCCCTTTTTGTTTTCATAATTACCTATTTTAGCTTCATACATTATGTAGTTACCACTTAGGTACATCTGGACTTGTAGACGCCATCTTGAGATTCGTTAGACAACTTTGACATTTGCGTCATGTTTGTAATTGGTTGAATAACTAAATGCGCCAATTGCAAGCAAAACAGCAGCGCTACTACGAAATTCGAAAATCAAAGCTCGTAACGTACCACGTACCGTCCCTCTCACTCTCGTATTAAATAATATAAGCGTCACGGGACGGTACGATACGAACTTCGATTTTCGAATTCTTCTTCATCTCTTCTTCTCTTTTAAGAATGGCTTTCTGTCCTAATTAATAGGACCATTTCGCCAGTGTCAAAGTATTCTCTTTGAGAGGGACGTTGTACGGTGATTGTAGTTTTTGCAACTTGATAGTAAAATTCCAGAAACCACGTGGAAACAACTTGCGCATTAAAAATGTCAGACACGAGGGCAATACAGAATTTTGTGATCACTGTTCACTGTTAAGGTTAATCGCCGCATAAAACACTATCAAAATTATACTTCAACTAGCCAAAGAAACAGAAATAGCAAAATTAGATATTGTCTACATCCGCCATGTTCGAATCGATTTTTCGAATTTCGTAGTAGCCCTACTGTAACGTCAAATCTCACAACACTAACGCCATCTAGTGACAGCTGTCAAGAACTCATTGTGTCACTTATTAATTTTCAACTAATTGAAAAACCCATAAAACATGTTCAAGATTGGCTCAGTACAAACGGACACAAACAAGTTTTACAGCGGTCAATAGCGTTATTGGATCCACATACGAAATACAACATTCTATAAATACTTCCAGAACCAATAAAAATATATTAGTCATTGGCGCTTAGATTTTATGTCACTAATTATATTGAAATGGAACGTGGAAGCAGAGGTCGCAGTTTGATTCCCGCCGCATGCATAATTTTAACCTTAATGTACTGACGACCGGATAACCCAGAAATTAACATGTCTACAAAGAGGTCCCGGGTTCGATCCCGGTCGGAGCATATATTATTTTCCTTACCTGCCCGGGTCAACCGAGCTACAGTCACCAGTATATAACATAACAAAACGTGCGTAAATATTTGATACGACTGTACTTATATTTTTAAGGGCGGTAGACCTGTCAGATATTTTTACACGCAGATATTATTTTGTGGCAGATATTAATGCAGGTGACTGTAGGTCGCGCGTGAGCAAAGTACCCAATTGTTTATCGTGGCGTAGTGTAGTTGGGGCGGCGGGGGGGCGGTCCGCCCCGGACGGCACATTAAGGGGGCGGCAAAATACCATAAAAATTTAATGAATTTTATGAGTGAAGTTCCCAATCCGCACTGGGCCCGCGTGGGAACGGTTGGAACATTTGCTGTTGTAAACCTGAAAGCTTTGTTTCTTCTATTAGTGAGAAATTCTTTCTTGATTCTTTTGCTTGTCGCGTAGGACGTTATCTTTTTGAATACATTTTTACTTGTTTTACCTAATTTCGACACAAGATCTATCAGGTTATGGGTCCAGCAGGCTTCCAAGTGTTCTCATTCTGAGAGGAGGCCTATGCCCAGCAGTGGGAAGTGTCTATGCTGGGACGATGGTGATAATTCCATAACAAAAAAATGTAGTACCCTAAATAAGAGGGCGGTAAAATTTTCTTCCGCTTATATTTCAGACAGTGCTTGAATAATATATTCAACTGAATACTTTTGCAAAAGTTTTTCAAGGATATTTCAATGTGTTTAACAATATTTCGGTACTACCTATACCATAATGTTCAAAGTGCGACTCGTCTATGTGACGTCTAATAATTTATTTACACAGCGTCACCTAATAGAAAAACATTTTTTGAAAACATACAATTTGGCGCCAAAAAACCGCCATTTTGAATTTTCAAGAATTTCATGTACCCAGTGTCACTCGCGTCGTTAAAACGAATCCAATGACGTATCATCTATCAAAATCGGTTCAGCCGTTGAGTAGTTACGAGCGGACACATACATACATACATACGAGGCAAACACATAACGCTCGTTCTTCGCAGTCGGGTAAAAACAAAGAAAAATAAAACGAAAACTAACTAATTCTAGGCCTAGAAAACCTATATTTATGTACAAAATTAACCCAGTTGAACGAGGCCCTATTGTCACCACGTCACCATTGCAACGAGCAAGCTTCTTGAATGTTTTTAATATTTTTAATCCCTACTAATATTATTATAAAAATAAATAAATAAATAAATATCACGGGACAATTCACACCAATTGACCTAGTCCCAAAGTAAGCTTAGCAAAGCTCGTGTTATGGATACTAGGCAACGGATAAACATGCTTATAAATGCGAAAGTAACTCTGTCTGTCTGTCTGTTACGCTTTCACTTCGAAACCGCTGAACCGATTTTGATGAAATTTGGTACAGAGATAGTTTAAGCCCCAAGGATCAACATAGGATACTTTTTTATTCCGATAGAGGGCGCTACCGCGCGATATCCTAGGTCCGCGCAGAAGTAGCGCTATCTATCCTAGGTAAGCTAGTTATTCTATACTAGCTTTTAGTTGTTTATATGTAGCTTATTAATTTATTTTATTCAGTTTCACATGAAGTCAAAGCCGGGCTTATGCTATACGTTATAAAAAAAGATGGGCGTCGAATGCGTAGTGATGATTTCTCTACAATCTATACACTCGGGTTATTACAGCGGCGTTACGCTGCGTTTTCGGCCACATTCCTACGCAAGAGCAGCGGTGGTCTAAGAGCTATTTATCGATGCCAGCACGGTATTTAACAATTTTTAACATGAAATTCTAGACCATCGAAAGCTGTCCGCGCATTTTTAGGACCTTTTAATCTGGTATCATTTTTGACTGTTAAAATTTTCATATTGTCATTCTGACCAGTCTCTGTCGCTTTGCTCCTAGAGAATGGGCTACGAATTAGTCCCAAACTGTCGAGTTAAATTCAATAAGACCAATGGTAACAATTCCAATGTTTAGCGAAGAAAAAAAACAATTCGATTTTTTTTTAATCTGTATTATCTGTCTCATTTACTATAAAGCTACATACAGACTGATTGATAGACAGACAGGCAGACAGCCAAAGGTCAAACTTATAGCATTTGACGACCGAATCGTCTAGTGGTTAGAAAACATCTCAGTATGCAGCTTGAAGGGGTTCGACCTCCGGTGGGGGCAGAAATTTGTATCAATATTACGAATCTTTGTTCTCGAGTCTTGGATGTTTCATATGTATTTATTTGTATGTTCATCCGTTGCCCAGTACCCATAGTACAGTCGCCATCAAATATTTCCGAGCGGCCAAGGTGACCAAACGAATAATCCATACTAATATTATAAATGCGAAAGTGTGTTTGTGTGTTTGTATGTTTGCATGTTTGTCCCTCTTTCACGCCGTAATGGAGCGACGGATCGCCGTGATTTTTGGCATAGAGATAGTTTATGGGCCCGAGAGTGCCATAGGCTACTTTTTATCCCGGAAAAATGCACAGTTCCCGAGGGAACAGCGTGCGATAACCGAATACCACGCGGGTGGAGCCGCGGGCAAAAGCTAGTACATGTATAAGCTTTGCTTAGTTTGGGACTATTTAGGTCAATTTTCTTAGGTATGATATTAATGATAACCCTCTTTCTGCGCCGGGGGTTAAAAATGGACCAAACAAATCCACCAGCTGACCACAGCGCAAAACATCCGAGCATCACAAACACCTATACAAAAGTGCGCCAAACCGATATACCGACGCTGGCCACCTACAACCTACAACGATTCGAAAATTCAAACGTGTTCGAATCCAAAAGCGCTGCGTACCTGCGCCGGCGGTGTTCAGTACGCGATGAACGCTCGCGCCGTCCGCCCGTCACAGTGATGACGCAGCATGCTGCTGTGGGGACTGTTGTTAGTGTACGCGTGCGCAACCGACGCCGCGCGGTCGCATCGCAACCGCACCCACCATGTGGTGCCGCAGCGCAACCACAAGTACTCGGAATTTGTGAAGGGGAAAAGTGAGTGTCGTGCGTGTAGTGTTGTGTTTTCAGAAGGCTTGCGGCGTCGTCGAAACTTTCAAATTGAGTTTTTACAAGCTTTTAGCGCGGGGCAGAATTAACTGTTAACCCTGCAGTCTGTATGGAATCGTCAGCCCTAACCCATGTTTCATGTTTTTTTAACCCTGCTCCGTACAAGTGGCCATTAGTGGTCAAAACTTGGATGTCGAAATTAACCCATTGAGTATGGTCGGTTTTTCTTGCAATTTTGTAGACATCTTCGCACCTCTAATACAACAATGAACCCATTCGAGATAAATGCGAAAAACCCCTTTTTTGATCGAGTTTTAACCGTTCTTCTGCCATTATTTACTTGCATAGTTTTTGGATGACAGTCAGCAAAAGAACTTGATTTAAAAATGTTACTTAAACAATACTTATTAAAAAGTTCCGTTAACATAGCCTTTCCATTGGTGAAGCCAATACTTGTAGAAAATGCTTGAACAGTCTAAAACTTTAGTAACTTTTATATACCTTAGACTTTATTTGTTTTTCGCACTTCCCGATCCTGTTTGCGTTATCAACGTTCTTTAAAAATATGCTATAAGGTAACATTTACACGACTTAAAACTCTGCCCTACTTGTTATATTAAAAGCAATAAAGAAGGAAAATATAAGCTAATCGTTCTAAGGTAAACAGCGCTTATCTAGAACGTACAACGCCATACACGGCGAAGCTGCTTTAAGGTTGCGATGCGAGGGTAAAGCCCGCCATGCAATGTGAAACGTCCGAGATGAAAATGAAAATTTTATATACCTACTTCATTTCATCATAGAGAGAGAGATAGACATTTATGTACACAAATTGGATACACAGGTTAAAATACATTGAAAAGGAATACATTTTGAGAGAACATAGAATTGTTAATCTCAGTCACTCATCATAGTTTCAACTACCTAGTGAAATGTTTTCACGTTGCTCGAAAGTTTTTTGAATTGTAACCAAATATTGGCCTGTACATGTAAAATGTTCTGAAATTTGACAAGTTGCTGTCAACTAAACTAAATAACTAGAAATAGCAGCAAACAGAAACTTCGGCACCAAGGCGTTGTTAAATAGTATTCTAACTTCAATTAAGAAAAGCAAACAAGTAAGTGATCCATCGAATTACCTCACAAAATAGCCAATTAATAACTAAAATTAGCAAATGGTAATTAAACTATCATCAGGTAATTAAAATATCATACATTAATTTATTTTATTGTTTTTTTTTTTCGATATAATCAATCGAATTCCTTTTCTCTTTCTAATGTAACTTGTAAATAACTTGTCACAAGGAAAATGGTGCGTTCATCATTTTTTTTCTCTCGCAATCGCAATCACCCGTGGGTTCAGCGATTTAATTTATGCTTGATAAATAACGATGCGTCCAGTACAAATTAAAGATTTAGTACCATCTACAGGACATGCTAGACTTTTTGCAAGGAAATCGTTCTGAGATATTATAGGGTAGAGATGTTTGAGGTTCTTAAAGTGATTGAAACTGAAACTGGTCAATTCAGCACTCGTATTTTCTTTTTGTGGTATGCTAAAAATGTACTAAATATGACTTGATGAAACCTGTTACAATTAAGTATATAAATATAACAGAAAAAAAGTCATGTAGGTAATTTTACAAACTTCATAGTTTTACTCTTTATTATTGTTTTGAGTGTGACTTAAAAAATAAAATAAACCATCCAGCAAGCAAACCATCTGCGTCTGACATTGAATAGCCTTAAACGTGTACAAAGTACGCAGGCAGGTTTGAGCTCAAAACAATTAAACATCGTTTGTCTCCGACACACCTGTGGGAGGAAAAGGGACGGGAGATAAAAGATCCTTCGTCTCAAGACGTCTTTTCTGGATGCACGGTACGATGATGAACTAAATGCGTTATGGGGAGAAAGAACAGGTTAATAAACCCTATACGGCGACGATTTTGCTGGATTTTAATGAAGGGTTAACGCTTTATGTACGTACTATAAAGACCGTGTTATAAAAAATACAGTTATTTCTCACTACATTATTTATGTCGGTCTGTATGTTGTTTACAAACACGAAAAATAGAAATTCTATTTGAATTGGGTGTCTTCGCGCGTTTTTTACCCCATTACTCTAAAACGTCTGTATGGATTTGAATGAAAGGTGTAGCGTACGTACAGATAGCGAATTTCTCGAATAACACAAAAAAATTATCTAAATATTCCCACGGGATCGGGATGAGATTCCAGAATCTGGACCGCTAAATTTATAAATATGTATAAATCTTTTTTGGTTGCCGAGAGTTCATAGTTCAATGTTGCCACCTCAGATTTTTTTTTACCCCAACGTTGCGCGAAATTTCCCTAAATTAGGCAATTTTTTACTTATTTTTTTTTTATAAAAACAGGTTAGTATTTTTTTTTTTCTTGAAATTGTACTTTTTATTCGATAACTTTTACCCCAAAAATACCCTAAATGCGTAAAAATACTCTAAATTTAGAGTAAAATACCCTAAAGTTGGGACACTGTCGTAGTTGGCAATAGAGAGCGCTGCTCACTCACATCAGGAAGGCTACTCCAAAACACAAAATTCAAAGTTCGTGTCGTGCGATCCCTCTCGCTCTCGTATTAAATAGTATAAGTGTCAGAGGGATCGCACGACACGAACTTCGAATTTTGTGTTTCGGAGTAGCCCTTCTGGCCTCAGTTGCCTTTTGCGACATCCACTGGAAGAGTCCAGTCGGTCCTATTCTAGAACCGGTCACGGCACGGACCTAACAATTATTCTACACTAGCTTTTGCCCGTGGCTTCGCCCGCGTCGAATTCGGTTATCGCGCGCTGTTCCCTCGGGGACATTTTGCGGGGATAAAAATTAGCCTATGTCACTCTTGGGCCCATAAACTATCTCTATGCCAAAAATCACGCTTGTCACACGTCTGTCGCTCCGTTTCGACAGACAAACATACAAACACGCAATATTAATATTAGTATGGACGATGGATTGCTACTTCCTAGAATTGTAAGCACTAATATTTTAAACCTTAGGTACTGTCTTAAACGCCTATGCTCAAGCACAATATGCTATGGATTATGGTTACAGAACTTTTGGCAATACCCTATCGAATAACCCGGCGTTATTTATGGCTTAGTTAAAAAGGGCCATTGTTTTCACATATTTATAAAACATATTGTTAATAAAATATTATTATGGCAAGTTAAATAAGCGTGAAATCGGCGAGTGCTTGTTGAACTACGAAAGTACAAATTGTTATTAACTTGGAAGCTTGGCTACTACGAAATTCGAAAATCGAAGTTCGTATCGTACCGTCCCTCTCGCTCTCGTGCTAAATAATATTAGCGTGAGCGGGACGGCAAGATAAGAAGTTCGAATTTTACACTTCGTAGTGTATAAAGGGTCTTGCGCGGGAAAAATATAAAAAGTACAGTTGAATTATTTTCCTATAAGCAACAAATAAAATATCGAGACGTTTTTACGAGCGATTCTTTTTAGAAGCTTTTGTTTAACAGTAGTGTTACCCGTGGCTTCGCACGCGTAGGTATACAGGTATACCATTATAAATCAAACTGTTGAGTTGTGATTCCGGGTATTTAAAAAAAAAATGTACGTTTTCTATTTTCAATTTTGGAATGAAGAGTATAGTCGATTCAGATAGTTAAAATATGGCCAAAAAAATTACAGTTTTGTGACGTTTTTTTCAAGACTCAGAAAATTTTATAAAAAAAATTTAATACATTTTGAAAGAAAACGTTACAATTTTTCTTGAAAACGCCCTTCCAGGGTTTCCAAAAACTACATCGTGGATATCACTAACGTTGACATACTTTAAGACACGCACCTCAAGTCCCTAACCCTAGCGATTGAAATTGTGGGATTTTATCCAGCTCCCTTGGTAATATTGGGATAAAAAGTAGCCTATGTGTGATTCCAGATATCCAGCTATATTCATACCAAATTTTATTCAAATCCGTAAAGCCATTTTAGCGTGATAAACACGTAACAATCATGGGGTGTGTGTATACACATACTCACAAACTTTCGTTTCTTTCAACATTAAGTACTAGGATTTTTTCGTGTCTGTTAAATACTTGTGGCTATTTACCAACCGAACAAATGACCATCTATACTATATGTAAAGTGTAATAAGCGTAATGACCTTTCGGTATGCCGCCCGCGCACACTATGCTTAAAAACAAGTGACGTATGTCATTTCAATATTCCGTAACAATGTGGGTTTTTTGACAGGCGAAATATAGCTAGATGGCGTTAGTATGAAGTTCCCTTTTAAACGATCAAGCTAGTTTTTTTTCTATAGTACTTTCATTGTAGCACGGTGCGGGTGACAGCTGTCAATATCACAAGACAGAGTCAAAGTGTCGAAACTTGAGTCGATAAAATTAATAATTTAAAATCTTAATCACAATGTCATCATTAATCCGATTATTACGTTAATTTTGATGAGAATAATAGTGAATTCTAGGTTGGAATATTATTTGCCGCTTAAGTAAAGGCTAAACGGAGTTTACAAGTATATTCGTTACTTACTAATTAATAAGTACCTACCTATGTAACTCAAGATCCATTAGGTCCCATCACTAAACGTTAAGTTACATGCATATTGCAATATTTTGAATTTATTTACCTAATTGATTATAAAAATCGGATAGCTTAAATTTGGTTCGTATAACATAGATATTTATGTTCAATTCTTTTACGCCACTCATATTCAGGGTACAACTGAAATACACTTCCATAATATTTAGACCGCAGTAACTTTTTTGAGTAAAACGAAATGTGCATGAAAAAATGAAAACATTATAGTGTCGTTCGCAACTCAAAGCAGTAGATCGGTTTTCTATTTCTTTCTTATATGAATTTTCAAGAAAATTAAGAAAACCGACAAGTCTCTCTGGGCTAATGACGCTTCTTGGTCAAATTACTTCCCCCAGTTTTTAAATTTGCGGGCAGTGCCGGATCAGCCCATAAGCGAAAAACAAATGTTGGGATTCGTTGTCCTCATATTATAAGAAAAGTATAGCACAGAAATCAATGATATTTTACAATCAAGATCTTGATTATATTTTCTATGGCTGTAGTTTTTTTTAAGTGCAAAGTTGACATCTTTTTTTTGTCGACTTTTGAGCTTCCGTAATTCTGATATTACACATTTATATGAAAATGTTGTATCTGTGGTTGTCAGGTTTTGGATGTCTGTGCCTGTCAAACTAAGAATTAATATTGAGAAAAATAACTGATTTTAAATGTGTGTTTTTATGCGAATAAATTGTAATAAGATCAAGCAAGTTTTATTTAAATACTTAAAAGTGGCGACGAAAGAGGGAGGAATGATTGGTTCTATAGAAAATTACAAGCCGGAGCAGGATTTCCATGCGTATATGGAAAGAATGGACCAATTTTTCGTTGTGAACGATGTTCAAGAAGAGAAAAAAGTTCCCATGTTTATTACATTGATTGGACCCGAACCCTATAACGTACTAAAAAATTTGCTATCGCCTGATAAGCCGGCAACAAAAAACTACGAGACATTGGTGGAAATACTCACAAAGCATTATGTATCCAAAAGATCCGCCATAGCGGAGCGCTACGAATTTTACAATTTGAAGCAAAAAGAAGGGCAAAATATTAATGAATTCGTTGTTGAAATAAGAAGGAGAGCTTCCTTGTGCGATTTTGGAGCATTTTTGACACAGGCGTTGAGGGACCGCTTCGTTTGCGGCATCGCAAACGAAAACATAATAAAAAAATTACTATCGGAAGGAGACAAGCTGACGTTAGACGATGCTGTGAAACAAGCGACTGCTTGGGAGAGCGCCGAAAACGAGGCCAAAAATATGATTCCAACTGCACCTGTCTACACAGTCAACAGAAGTATCCCACGACGCCCCAATTTGCCCCCTAAGTTTCAGTGCTACCGGTGCGGGGGAATGCATGATGCAGAAAGATGTTTTAAAAAAAATGCAACCTGCTATGTTTGTCAAAAAGTGGGCCACTTAGCACATAAATGCAGGTGGCGTCCACAGAGCAAAGAGCAAAAGAGTGTGAAGCAAGTGGAGACGGATGACATGCAGGAAAATGAAGAAGTAATACTAGGAAGTCTACAATATATTGGAGAAGGTGAGGAGGCAGCTGCAGAGGTTTCGTTGTGACTAGCTGAGGGTCAAAAGATTCAGATGCAAGTGGATACCGGTGCCTGTAAATCTGTAATACATCGCAGTGACTATCAAAAGTATTTCAGTAAAATTCAATTAAGGAAGTGTGCGTCAAAATTAAAGTCAGTGTCGGGAGAGACATTACCAGTTTTAGGAATCATCAGTGTTAAATGCATCAGAAATAACAAAGTCTTGGATTTAGTGATTATTGACAGTAGCAAATATTTTGTACCTCTTTTAGGGCGAAATTGGTTAAGTGTGTTGTATCCTGGGTGGCAGAAACTGTTTTCAACGAAAGGCAGGTCAGAGGAAATCAGGCAAGTTGCAAATATCTTTACAAATGTGGAATTTGACCAAGCTAAGGCTTTCACGAGTGAGGTTAAAAGTAAGTATAAAGAGGTATTTGCCAAGGATAAGTCTTCATTCATCAAGGGGATGAAGGCATGTTTAAAGTTAAAAGAGTCTGCCCGGCCTATGTTTCATAAGGCCTATTCTATGCCATATGCTAAAAAGGAGGAAGTGGAAAAAGAGTTGTTAAGTTTAGAAAAAGCTGGTGTTATCACTAGGGTACAACACAGCGAATGGGCAAGTCCTATAGTGTTAGCTCAACGAAACGACAAAAAGTTGAGAATTTGTGTGGACTACAAAGTCACTGTCAATAAGGTATTGGACACTGAGCATTATCCATTGCCTATTCCGGAAGATATTTTTACAGAACTTTCAGGAGCTAAAGTGTTTTGTGTTCTGGATTTATCAGGGGCATATCAACAATTGCTTTTGGATGAGAGCTCTCAGGAATATTTAACAATAAATACACATTTAGGATTGTTCAGGCCTACCAGGTTACAGTTTGGAGTGTCAAGTGGGCCATCTGTGTTTCAATGTGTTATGGACCAAATATTACAAGGGATCAAAAATGTAAAATGTTTTATTGATGATTTAGTAATAACAGGCTCTAATTTAGAAGACTGTCACAAACATCTTGTTACTGTTCTGGAGAGACTCAAACAATATAATGTAAAGGTTAATTTGGATAAATGCCAATTCTTTTGCAAAGAAATTAAGTTTCTTGGTCATTTAGTGTCCAGTGAAGGGTTAAGACCCTTGCCAGAAAAGTTAGAGGCCATTGTTGGTGCGCCCTCCCCCAAAACATTAACACAATTACAGTCATACTTAGGGCTACTTAATTACTATGGAAAGTTTTTACCAAGGCTATCAGAAAAATTGACACCCTTATATGACCTATTAAAAAAGAAATCTTCTTTTGACTGGTCATCAGAATGTGAAATTGCTTTTCAAAATAGTAAAGAATTATTGACTGGAAATGATTTGTTAGTACATTATGATGCAAAAAAAGAACTATATGTTACAACTGATGCTAGTACTTATGGAGTTGGTGCAGTGTTAAGTCATAAAATCGATGGTGAGCCTATATATTTTGCATCTAGCACTTTAAATGCAGCACAAAAAAATTACTCTCAGATAGAAAAGGAGGCATTAGCAATAATATTTGCAGTGCAAAGGTTTCACAAATTTCTATATGGAAGAAAATTTATAATAGTATCTGATCATCAGCCTCTTAAGTTCATTTTTGATCCAAATAAGAAAATACCTATTACTGCTAATGCCAGAATACAAAGATGGGCTTTATTGTTATCAGGGTATACTTATAACATTGTTTACAGAAAAGGTACTTTGTTAGGTAATGCTGATGCCTTATCACGATTACCCCTTCCTAAACTGGCTGAAGTCACAGACTGCATAAATTTTTTTAATTTTAGTGATGAACCAGGTATTGATTTTAGGGATATTGCAAAATTCACACGAACTGACCCCGTGTTAGGAAAAGTTTATGATTATGTACAGTTCGGTTGGCCAGGGCATGTTAATGATGAACAACTTAAACCATATTTCTTGAAACGGACAGAATTAAGTGTAGAACAAAACTGTTTACTATGGGGAAATCGAATTGTAATACCTACAAAATTAAGACCCTTAGTATTAAACAAATTCCATAAATCACATAATGGAATTGTACAAACAAAAATGTTGATAAGAGAATACTGTTGGTGGCCAAAAATAAATGAGGAAATAGAAAAAATTATAGGCAGTTGTACCATTTGTCAAGCCAGCCGAAATTATTCGAATAATAGTCCTTTAGTTCCATGGAAAAAAAGTGAAACTAACTTTGAAAGAATGCATATTGATTTTTTCCACAAGGACTCCTATACTTATTTAGTAATAGTTGATTCAAGGTCCAAGTGGTTGGATGTACATCTAATGAATAATGGTACATCAGCACAACAGGTCATTGAAAAATTGTTAAAGACTTTTGCTTTCATAGGGGTACCAGGTCAAATTGTAAGTGACAATGGGCCTCCATTTACTTCCAATGAATTTATTAATTTTTTAAAAGCTAATGGTTGTGAAGCTCTTAAAAGTCCACCTTACCACCCTGAATCTAATGGTATGGCTGAACGGACAATACAAAGTATAAAAAAA
Organism: Choristoneura rosaceana; assembly: GCA_037349165.1. Lineage (NCBI taxonomy): Eukaryota > Metazoa > Arthropoda > Insecta > Lepidoptera > Tortricidae > Choristoneura > Choristoneura rosaceana. The sequence goes on along the minus strand of JAZBNJ010000004.1, from coordinate 5,401,148 downwards.
TCACTTGGGCGATTACAAATTTCAAACTCTAGATTATCTAAAGAAATAGTGTTACAAAATTTTTTATTTACTTACAGAAACACCCCAAATTCAACAGGTATGAGCCCAAATGATTTTTTGTTTAAACAAAAACCAAGAACAATTTTTGATTTAATGAAACCAAATAATACTGTTACTAGAAAAATGATTAACTCAGGAAAACAGGTTAAAATTTATATGTTCAGGGAAGGAGAAAAAGTATGGTGTAAAAATTTAAATGGGTCAAGAGTGTGGTTGATGGGTCAGATTGTTAAAAGACTCAGTAGTGTAAGATATGTAGTAAATATTGAGGGGCTGGAAAAACAAGTCCATGCTGCAGATTTAAGAAAATGTATTGTTGTAGATGACCATTTGGATAATACACCAGGGCCAATAGATTTAGAGAGTGCTAGGGAATCAGAGTCAGTTTCGGTTAGGGAAAATGAAATGGTGATGGAGGAAGGTTCCAAGGAGGATGTGGTGCTTGGAGGTGAGCCTGAGCATCAAGCAAATACTGAAATTGATTCTGGTTTCGAAGCTTCTCGGCCAGAACTGGTAGACAGTCCGGAAATTCATCTAAGAAGGTCCAATAGAGTCAGAAAGGCTCCAGATAGACTGGATTTGTAATTTAGTTTGGTATGTGTTTATTTTACTTAAAATACTTAAAAAAGGGGACGACTGTTGTATCTGTGGTTGTCAGGTTTTGGATGTCTGTGCCTGTCAAACTAAGAATTAATATTGAGAAAAATAACTGATTTTAAATGTGTGTTTTTATGCGAATAAATTGTAATAAGATCAAGCAAGTTTTATTTAAATACTTAAAAGAAAACTAGCTTTTGCCCGCGGCTCCGCCCGCGCGGTATTCGGTTATCGCGCGCTGTTCACTCGGGAACTGTGCATTTTTCCGGGATAAAAAGTAGCCTATGTCACTCTCGGGCCCATAAACTATACCTATGCCAAAAATCACGTCGATCCATCGCTCCGTTACGGCGTGAAAGAGGGACAAACATACAAACACACAAACACACTTTCGCATTTATAATATTAGTATGGATCTGAAAAACCACAGGCATACTTAGATAATTACGTCTAGTCCATACTTACAAAATTTCATCTACTTTTGTCACCTAGTTTTCAAATGAGACCGGGACTAAGTTTGTATGGAGAATGGAACGAAGAGACTTATCTTTTAGTACCAGCGAGCGTTCAACTTTATAAAAGTAACGCTTTTGTGGTTAAGTTGACGATGTCACATGAATTGACTTTAACGACCAGGGAAATGAAGTTGAATAAATGTAATAGTTATAAACAAGTGCGTTGGCATGTGTGCTTGCGCATATATCTCATAAATAGTACACGTGGATTAAATAAGCCACATAAATATTTAGTAGTCAATCCATACTAATCCATACTAATAATATCAATGCGAAAGTGTGTGTGTTTTGTTTCACGTCGAAACGAAACGACGGATCGACGTGATTTTTGGCATAGAGATATTTTATGGGCCAGAGAGTGACATAGGCTCCTTTTTATTCCGGAAAACGTACAGTTACCGAGGGAACGGCGCGCGATATCTGAATACTACGCGAACGAAGCCGCGGGCAAATTCTAGTATACTATAATTTCCATCAGTCGTGCGTGAGAATAGTCAACTAATAGGTAGACGTAGTTAGTGTAGCTCACTCGTTCTGAGAGGAAGCCTTCACTGGGCCCAAGATGAGATGATAACAAACTGTTCTTAAAAGCATTTAGGTACCTACTTAAGTATAGGCTAGAAAGAAAGAAGAAAGAAAGAAACATTTATTCACTACTAGCTGTTGGTCGCGGTTTCGCCCCCGTTGTAATTTATCTTTCATAAAAACTTACTCTTGATAATAACAAACACCACATAAAAATAATTACCGAAATCGATCTAGCCGATCCCGAGTTTTTATATAGATTTGCGAATCTTCTATATAAAAATATTTATAAAAAAAAATTTAAATTGAGATTCGAATGCGAACGTGATCGAGACGTAAGTATTTTGTAACCGAAAACTTATACTAAGAGTATAGGTAATATATCTAATACTCGTTGGACAATCTGTAGTGGCGACAAAATATAAAGAACTCTGACGTTGTCATAATAAGTTTGCGCTAGTGTCGCGCCCTGCGCAGAGCTTTGCCTAGTTGGAGAGCGGACTGCAAAATTTCGGACCTACTTGATACCGCGATGAAATGTACAATGGTTTCCCATAAAACTGATGCTAAGTCCGAATGTAATAGTCTGCCACGGCGGAACTTGCCGAAAGTACCAAAAAAATGGTCACTTCCGGTGCGAAAAAAGGGGTGTCATTTTACCCATCTGATACCGAAATAATAGTCATGGCATCAGTTAGGAATTTACTGGTAGATACAGAAAAGCGAAATATGTCATCATTTTTCTTGCCGGAAGTGCTCGGCAGACGCTCTCAAAGGTGCCCATCAGGACCCCTAAATATACCCATCTGATACCAGCATGAAACCAATTCCAGACGGTAGGTATAAATCCTCATTACCGGAATATATAAGTCTGCCAGGGCTATTCCTGCCGAAACACCTTGACATACGAGATTATGTGAGCAACCTCTACTCCGCTCAATATAGATATTTCAATTTCCATAAATCCGACAAACCCCAATTTTGGTGGAGACCTTGGGTACACCATTAGAAATAAAGTGTCAAAAGTCTCCATTGATCCCATGAGTGCAAAAAGTCATTGGGGATCAAAGTTCAAAATTTGAGGTTTTTTTTTTGTTTTTCGAAAACGGTAAGTTTGTTCAAAAAGTAGCCGAGACAAAAATTATAGATCTTAAAATTATCTACAAAAATGATCTTCATACTTTTTTTCTCAGAATTACCATTCCCGAGATATCCCGATTCTAAAAGTTGAAGGAGTCAAGTTCTACATGATAACACATTTATGCCACGCATACCTATAAGGTGACTGGGTAATTCGACCTATTTCTTGAAAGGGGTTATTCTAGAGTTCATTTTCAATGTTTTTTCCAGTAAACCACGGATCGAAAATCCTCATTTCCGGAATATATATGTATAGGTACCTATTATAAGTTTGCTAAGTCTATTATTTCTGGTGTATAATAAAGAGTCATTGTATTGTGTTTTAGGTATGTTTGGTTGTGTTGAATGAAACACCATAATTGATTGTATAGAAGATGATAGAAGTAGAAGAAGAAATGTATTCACAGAAAAAATGTATATATACAAAAAGTAAACAAAGCGCAATAAGTGCGAGGTTCGCGGATGATATTTGTTCGTGGAGAAAATTTGGTAGGTAGGTAGGGGTTTTCGAGGATGATAAATCGATCTATCTTGCTCTTATCTCTGGAAACACGCTTATTATCGAGTTTCTGAGACAATGATTTCGATTTTAAAGGCAATCTAATAGGTATACATATATATTCAGGAAATGAGGATTTTCGATCCGTGGTATACTGGAAAAAACATTGAAAATGAGCTCTAGAATAACCCCTTTCAAGAAATAGGTCGAATTACCCAGTCACCTTATAGGTATGCGTGGCATAAATGTGTTATCATGTAGAACTTGACTCCTTCAACTTTTAGAATCGGGATATCTCGGGAATGGTAATTCTGAGAAAAAAAAGTATGAAGATCATTTTTGTAGATAATTTTAAGATCTATAATTTTTGTCTCGGCTACTTTTTGAACAAACTTACCGTTTTCGAAAAACAAAAAAAAAACCTCAAATTTTGAACTTTGATCCCCAATGACTTTTTGCACTCATGGGATCAATGGAGACTTTTGACACTTTATTTCTAATGGTGTACCCAAGGTCTCCACCAAAATTGGGGTTTGTCGGATTTATGGAAATTGAAATATCTATATTGAGCGGAGTAGAGGTTGCTCACATAATCTCGTATGTCAAGGTGTTTCGGCAGGAATAGCCCTGGCAGACTTATATATTCCGGTAATGAGGATTTATACCTACCGTCTGGAATTGGTTTCATGCTGGTATCAGATGGGTATATTTAGGGGTCCTGATGGGCACCTTTGAGAGCGTCTGCCGAGCACTTCCGGCAAGAAAAATGATGACATATTTCGCTTTTCTGTATCTACCAGTAAATTCCTAACTGATGCCATGACTATTATTTCGGTATCAGATGGGTAAAATGACACCCCTTTTTTCGCACCGGAAGTGACCATTTTTTTGGTACTTTCGGCAAGTTCCGCCGTGGCAGACTATTACATTCGGACTTAGCATCAGTTTTATGGGAAACCATTGTACATTTCATCGCGGTATCAAGTAGGTCCGAAATTTTGCAGTCCGCTCTCCAACTATATGCTATTGTACTGTCTTACCGATGCCGTCAAGATAGGTATGTAGTTCTTATAAAATACGCGGAAATGGTGACTGGATGGTAACTTTATGTTTTATACTACTCGAGAAGCATAGTCATGCAAACTGGATATCATAATGATATACACGAGCCTTGTTTAATGAGATATTTATGTGTTTTAATATTAATGCATATGCGAAGTATGATCTTCGTAGGACAGGATTATTGAATTCAATTTACATTTAACTGCTTCACTGTTAGTCCTTTATTGTGGTAATAAATTGTGCGACAGACTGAATAATATTCTGCTAGTCTGAATTTCATCGATGAAAAGTTGTAGAAAGAATTGAAGTACAAACCAGGACCAGTGCTCCGATACTCTACATATAGAGTAGTGTTCCTTCCCGTCACTATCGTTGTAGGTATTGACTATATTATCTTTGACAGTTGGCTGCTACTGCTACGTACAAAAATCGGCTGCTAAGAGTGCTAGGTGAATTAGCGGCTGAAAAATATGAGTGTCGCGTCTGTGATGTAGTTACTATTATGTATAATAATCTGTGCCTCAACAATGCTACCAACGAAGAAACCCGCGTGAGATTGACAACAACGCCCCAGACCTCTTTTCGGGAAGCTTTGAGTTCGAATCGAGGGACATATAAATGCGGTAGAACATAATCCTACTAAGAAATGAGAAAGTTTGTATGTCTGTATGTTTATTACTCCTTTGCGCTCAAACGTCTTGACGGATTTAGACCAAATTTGCTATGTTAGATTAGTTATCCCGAAATCCGTAGAATATTATAATATCGAAGTGTGAACTACAGGGATTTGAGACATGAAGTTTAGCGCGGGTATTTTATAATTATGCAACGTTAATGAAATATAGGTACGTTAACGAACTTTAATTCATGAGCCACAGCCACCATGGAACCTTTTCACAACAAACGTCAGTGGCATCGCATTAATTAACAAGTAAAATCCTAATATCTTTTCCTTTGAAAAGGTTCCATGCTGGCTCATAATTTAAAGTCCAAGGACCGTACGTTGTAATTTTCGGGAATAAAATCATCACGACCATAAAGACGATATTTTCTGAAATGTTTGAGATAATTTGTTTCTTCAAACTTTGCTTCTGATTTAGAAGATCTTTAGCAAAGTAATGACATAATGAGATTGTATTGGGTGAGGTTAAAGAAAGCTTATCAGCAAGATATTAAAAACGATAAAGTAAAGTAAATTATTAAAGTGTCACCGTCTATAGTAGGCACACACTTATAGCTTCCATGATATATGCCTGCTTATTTGCATATTAAGATAATTAACATGAGATTATGTTAATATGAATAGTTCTGACATTACTTCGTTTGGCGACAGGGTCCATCCCAACGACGATGGATAGTAGGTAAACTCCGAACCAGTGGCGTGGCGTATTAGGGGCGGGGGGCGGTCCGCCCCGGGCGGCATATTTAAGGGGCTGCAAAATACCACAAAAATGTAATGCTGCGTGTGAAGTTCCCAATCCGCACTGGGCCCGCGTGGGAACTACGGCCCAAGTGTTTTCATTCTTAGAGGAGGACTGTGCCCAGTAGTGGGACGTGTATAGGCTGGGATGATGGTTATGCCAGGACTAAACAAAGGGTTCCTACGTTTTTTGTAATTTAACCCGGAGAACCTCGCTTTATCCTACAACTACCAACTGAAATAATACACAGGGTACTTCTTATCCGGATATTCCACAAGAATCTATGTAAAATCCCATTTTAACGTCTAAGTATAGAGAAATGAAATTTTTCGCGGGTGTTCACAGTACAACGTCAATGGAGACCACATTTTAATTTCAGTTAATTCCCCTCTTTGAAAAGTGTTCGACCTTAGACTTCTACTCTTAAAATATTCTCGTTCGTAATTCTTTATTTACCGCCCTTATGACATTGTACGACATATTTGAATTTATAAAATTTACTCCATCATCGAATAGTATTTCTACGAATATGCTTTCGAAAATTGCTTCCCAGAATCGCTAAACACTTGTTACATCTTGCTCACTCACTCTTAACATAGGTATATAAGAGAGAACAAACATAATGCACACGACATACCCAAAACGTTTCTCTCGCCAATAGAGCAAAACCTGAAAGAATGTGCTAATTGAAAAAGACTTTTGACTGTCTATTTTTAAGTCTTGTTAGTTTAACAGAAAATTGTGACATTGGTCATATTAGCAGTGACTTATAGATTACTATTCATATTAGCGCTTCATTAAATGACCATCTCGCATAGCGCTACGTATCTTGTTGACATCTTAAAACGAGTTAGAACGTAACGGCTACGATAATTCTATATTTAATTATGCAAAAACGTCGTTTCTTGAACCTTTTAACGGCTACTTATACAACTAAGCATCATCATAATCATCCGTCCATTTCGTTGGAGGACGTCCTACACCGTGCTTGGCTCCATTTGAGAACTTTTCGGCTCCTACGGCCATCTGTTTCTGTGTTATACGGCCCGCCCTTGCCATTTCAAAGAGCCAATTCGCTTTGCTATGTCGGTGACCCTCGTTCTTCTACGTGGGTAGCTCCTCATGTTTGATACGATCTCGTAGAGAAACCCCAAAACCAATACCTATACGTTCTATGTAAGTTGAATCGGAAAAAAATTAAGTGACCAAAATAAACCATGAAAATAATTTTCTAGCATTTTGAAATCGGTGCTTCTGCACGATCCAGTGGGAGTGATAGAAGCCCGACAGATTATGTAGGTAAAGTAAACGACTAATAGGTAGGTCCAATCCTGCTGGCTCGTGCTGAGGCACCGACTTCAAACTATGTAGTAGAAAATTATTCAAGCTCTTTCTTCTTTTTTTTTTGAGAAACTGAATTACGTACCTTTTCACAATAATAATGCACAATGATGCCTTTGGTAGACATATGGCAAGCCAACGTGATATTTGCAGAGAAAAAGTTCCACCACGATACGCTAAACAATTTCTTCGGCTGTATCTAAAGCGGGTCATTACCTCCTTTTAAACTAACGTTATAAATATGTGTAAATCGACGTACCAATTAAAAGTTTTAGGTTCTCAAGCACTTAAATATTTTTCGTAGAATCAAAGGAAACGATCCAATAAAGTAATAAAATAAGCATAAAACATTTTACCGTCGATTCTGAGTGTTCGATCATTTTGTTAATAATTTATTGGTATATACATAATATTACTGTTTTATTACTAAACAGTTCTAACCCCCAACTGTCAGATGCACGAGACACCATCTAAATCTAAAGTGACCCCCATACTGAGTAAATTTTGCTAAAGAGAGGGGTTCTTTTACACTGGATATTCATAAATACCAGCGCGAGTCCGATTCTAGGCCACCCCCCAAATAAATGGTAACATCGGAGACGTAATCAGAAACTACTTTTTTAGGCTCGTTAATTTATAGCTATTTACATGCACTAGTCCTTATACGTAACAAAAACCGTATATTTTTTGTTATAAACATGATTTACTGTATTGGTGGTTTAATTAAGGGAAATATTAACAAAAAATAAACGGTTTTTCTTTCGTGTGAGGACTAGTGCATGTAAATAGCTATCATTCAACGAGCTTAAAAAAGTAGTTTTTTCTAATTACGTCTCCGATGTCATCCTGTATATACCTACCTCCAGTTGCTTCGGTTGGAAGCGGCTTACATCCATACCTCAGCTTTAACCAACTGGACTACTCCGAAATTCTAAGCTCGTGTCGTTCCATCCCTCTGACACTTACGCTCGTACTTACGAGAGTGAGAAGGACGGACCGGACGGTACGATACGAACTTCGATTTTCGAATTTCGGAGCAGGCTCTCAAGTCATCCATCCATCTCGTTCGTGGACGTTCTACACTGCGCTTGCCAATCCGCGACATTCTTTAATATCTAGAACATACTTATTGTGAGTTACACAAACGACACAATTTCCACCAAACAGCCCTCGGCACTTTTACCCGAGTACTTTTTTGGCAAGAATTGCGCAAGTCGATTCACTTTCGTGGAAAAATACAGCACAACCAACCAGCACACGCGGCTTAATTATCAGTTCAATCTCCATTGAAGGGTTCGCTGCGACACTCGAAACAAAAGCAAGTCTTACGCGACGACGGTAAGCGCGCATTGACGGATTGCAGTGAAAGGTGCCATTATAGTAATGCGGCGAAAGAACTGGTTCCAATACTGAATTCAAGTAACTGGATAAAAGATCAAACCTGTCGTCGTGTCGCCAAGGCTTACCTCGCGGGTTTCAGTTGTCTCAGAGACCAAGAAGGCAGACTTTATTCAGCCACTTATTCCCGCGTCGCAAATGGAAATACGACGGTGGTATTTTAAGAGGGCTTAGGGAGCCGGTTCATTTTCTAAGTTGATTCAATTTCATCAGGTCCGTCGCGACTAGTTTTTACACACATGCAATGAATTTTTCAAGAAGTTCAATGAGACGGAGCGAGAATTTTGAGTACGCTCGCTCCGGTCCGGTGTCATTTGATGGTTTGGCGCCGTTTAGTTGCTTTGTTCAGCGTGTCATACAGATGCATCAGTAACAAGTCAGTGAGCGCGACGCTGCTTCTATATTATCTCCCGTGTCATCGGTAACCAGGTCGACCGGACACTGGATTTCTACCCACCACGCCAACCAGCCAAACACAATAACACCATAACACTGGCTCTCTCAACCGCTAGTCGACTTCTCAAATCAGCCGCGTATCGCGTGGGACGCAACCCAACTTACGTAAGGCTTGCTGTTTCGATTTTTAATAGTTGTCGAATACCCACACGCTCTAATGTGGTTAGGAAAGCTTCAGTTTAATTATTTATAATTTTATGCACTAGCATGGTGCTCGCTGTTGAATGTAGGCAGCGTTTATTAACACCTCGCTGCGTGCACGCGGCGAGTCTTTGAACGGAGTCGTTTTAATGGAGGATACATTCCGATGGTGGTTTCGAATTTGTTAGACGGCTTACAATTATCGGTTTCTCTTGGATAGTCAAGACCAGAGAGATGTAATCACTTTTCCAACTTGTTGGAGTAAGTGCAAAGTACTACCTAAGGTGGAAAAATCCGTATGTATTCTATAAACTGAGATTCGAGTAGAATGCATCAATTGATCACTTTAGTATAGTCAAAAATATTGTTAACCGCTTTGATCAAACTTTTGCTCACAAGTTTATAAACTCGACTGTACAAACTGTAGTTCTAAAGTAACCATTGCAAAGGTTATATATACGTGTGAACTAATTCGCAGTCTTTTTCACAGCAATAGGATGCTTTTAAAATTAATATTCTGTAAATTAAATACACATTCATTTATAGCAGCTTTTACCACCCCAATCCAATTAAATGACTAACAAACTGAACACGCCACTTTACAGCCAAGTAAATGATACTAAAATTCTCCGCATACCCAAACCAGTTCTCACTTAACTAATAGATAAACCCGAATAGTTACCTGCAGTTTTGTCGTAGTTAAAACTCTCGTATCGTATGACCGTAACACTACACTACAGAATAGCTTTTACAAAAAACGGGACCATTATTTGGACGGCCAGGTAGGATTTACCTTTTGAATACCTCTCTTTTTCTATGAAGAGCCACAAAAAAACCCTTGTAAGCACAGGAGGCCTGTCTTATGATGAAATGTCTTAGCCACTTAGCGGTGTGCAGGTAAAAAATAAAAAGTTTTTAAATCATAAAATTGCAGACGAAAGATATGCTACGTAAATTGCAATTTTTACCAACTTTTATTTGCCTTTTTGTACTGTTTGTTTTTGGGTCAAATCTTGCAAGTTAGTTTTGATGCACTTGACATGTGTCATACTTATCTAAGTCTGACGGTACAAGGTATACCTACCTACATTAAGGTAGTGGAATTTTGGTAGTCTGGCCGGGATCGTCTTCGCAGAACAGGACTCCTCAACTCTTAATGGCGTCGGCATGATTACGGAAATGTAGTTTGGATTAGTACCTACTATCAATAAAAAGCACAGTCATGCAGCAAAAAGTTTGTATTAATAATGAAAATTTTAATTAAATCTTATAAGCGTAACTCCAAGATGATCGATTATATATATCTAACTGGTTCTTGTACCCTGATTAATTAAAATTATTTAGGATATTATACATTTTACAATTGGAAATAAAATAAGTAACCCTAACTTTGTCATGACGAATCGCTACCGATCCGCTGTTTGACCGTAAATCTAAATTTAACAATTGACATTCTGCTATTTCATTTACAAAACAATAAAACAAATTCCAACTTAGTCTTGCAACATTAGTATCGAAAATAGTACAACTGTGTATTATTGTCTGTTAGAATAACAACCGAGTAACGGTAAAGTTTGGACGCGATCGGTGTACGCTTTGATGTTTTGCGTTTATCCCTAATGCGTTATACAAATGCGGTCTCGCTTGACGTTTTAACTAAGAGCTTTATAACGAAGCAGCGTTGGATGCTGTTTCCACCGATCTAGTCAGAAACAAGCGCGTGTCTCGTGTACCGTGGTAAAGGAAACTGGCTTCAGAGCCCGCCCACACTGGCCCGCCTCTTCGTTAGTCAAGCTCATAACTCGAAGATCCTTCAAGGACCTTTTTATACAACCTAGATTTTATTGACTAATCAGTTGAATGAGTCAACTTTTAATTTATTATATTCTAACAGTTTTTTTTTCTTTTTTTACAGTATGTATCGGAACAAACGGCCGGATGTCGGTGCCCTCGAACCGCGACACCCACTACCGGAATCTTCGAGACCGATTCACCAATTGTACTTATGTAGACGGCAATCTAGAGTTGACATGGCTGGAAAACGACACCATGGACTTGTCCTTCCTCCAGTACATCAGGGAAGTGACCGGCTATGTCCTGATTTCACATGTGAAAGTGCGCAGGATTATATTGCCTCAACTCCAGATCATACGAGGACGGACACTGTTCAAGCTGAACGTGAGAGACGAAGAGTTCGCGCTGATGGTCACCATGTCTACGGCCTTCACGCTGGAGCTGCCGGCGCTGCGCGATATCTTGCGCGGGAGCGTCGGCATCTATAACAATTATAACCTCTGCCATGTGAAGACCATAAATTGGGATGAAATTATCACCGGCACTAACGCGACTTATGTTTACGTGTACGATTTCAAGGCGCCAGAGCGAGTTTGTCCTCGCTGCGATCCCAGCTGTGAGGCGGGCTGCTGGGGCGAAGGGCACAAGAATTGCCAAAAGTTTTCTAAAACAAACTGCAGTCCACAATGCGCGCAAGGCCGCTGCTTCGGGCCCAACCCGCGCGACTGCTGCAACACGTTCTGCGCAGGAGGCTGCACCGGCCCGCTCCCGTCGCAGTGCCTCGCATGCCGCAACTTCTACAATGAAGGCACTTGCTCACAAGAATGTCCGAGAATGGAAAAATACAACTCCACTACTTACTCTTGGGAGCCAAATCCAAATGGGAAGTACGCCTACGGTGCCACGTGCGTGCGCAGCTGTCCAGAGCATCTCTTGAAAGACACCGGTGCGTGCGTGAGGAGTTGTCCACCAGACAAGACTGCAGTGAATGGAGAATGCATTTCTTGCAATGTGACCTGCCCGAAGACTTGCCGCGCGGAGAAGCCTATACATTCTGGGAACATCGACAGTTTCAAAGACTGCACAATCATAGACGGCTCGATAGAGATCTTGGAGATGACGTTCACTGGATTTCAGCAGGTGAACCCGGATTACTCGTTCGGAGAGCGGTACGTGCAAATGGACCCTGACCGATTGGAGGTGTTCAGCACCGTACGGGAGGTCACCGGTTATCTCAACGTGCAGGCACTCCATCCTAACTTCACGAGTCTCTCTTACTTCCGCAACCTGGAAGTCATCGGAGGCCGGCAGATGGTCGAGAACCTTTTCGCTTCTCTGTACATTGTCAAGACTTCACTGGAATCTTTAGGGCTGAAGTCTTTGAAGAGAGTGAACTCAGGTGCCATAGCGATTATGGAGAACAGCAACCTCTGCTTCGCTGATAACATTGCGTGGAATAAACTAGTGAAGTCCAAGGACCACAAGCAGATCATACAGAAGAATGGAAACTTGACAGCATGTGGTGAGTCCAAGCGTGCGATTTTTTTGTTGATGAGGATCCTCATAGTTCATTTTAGTTTACTCTAGTTTAAAAAAATGCCATAGCGATTTTCTTTTTTGATGCAAGCGAATTTATCTGTTTTACATTTACCTGTTTTGACTGTTCTTTAGTTTAGCACTAACACTATTAACCAGCATTGCTCAGCGATTTGTCTTGACGATGACCTTTCCTAAGTAATATTTTTTTAACAGAAAAAGCGAATTTGGTTTGCGATCCCCAATGTTCCGCCGACGGCTGCTGGGGCCCTGGGCCGGACCAGTGCCTCTCCTGCCGAAACTTCAAGTTCGACGAGACCTGCATACATAACTGCAGCGTGTTGCCAGGGTATGTATACTCGCATAGCTTTATAAATACATTCCGTCTTAGGTGTAACTTAGAAGACTTTTTATTTATTACACTGTAGATAGGGCCTATGAACATCGAAATGTATACCTAGAAAATGTATAGGAACAAGCGAGAGTTAAAGACTACATTTACTCGTAGATAACGCAGTGCAATGATTTTTTGTTTTAATATACAGTCATATCCTACACTACACATATCGTCACTACTTTGAAAAAATCTCGTATCTCAAATTAATACGTCAACAAAATTGACTCTTAAAATAATGTTTATAAAGTTCACTCAGTAAAATTATCGATTTTAAGATACGGGCTTTTTTCAAAGTAGTGACGATATGCATAGTCGACCTAGTAAATGACTTCCCATTTTTCAAGACAGTTTTTGCTTCAGAAGAAACAATAAGGCCGATTTTCGTAATGACTTATAAGTAAAAAAGCAAGCTGCTTTAAAATTAAAATATCAATATTTGGGATGATAAAGAAATTTCTTATCTCACCAAAAACATTGAATATCAAAATGGCGGCCAAGACTTTCAAGCATAAAAAGCTTTCGTCGTAAAAAGTTATCAAATCCAAGGAAAAGCAAAGCCCCCTTAACCCTGGCTTTACTAACTACACCTTTGTTTTAAAAGTGTGACCTGGCGTTCATAGCTCTATTCATATTATTCATAAAATTCAAGACCCGCGTGACATAATTTTCTATAGGTACTGCATATCAGTCTATCGGACTGTCTGGCCGAGTACAAGGACTATATAGGATTAGTAAAGCCAGGGTTAAGGGGCTTGGATTTCCTTGGCTTTGATAGTGATAATATATAGATAGTTATTTATTATTGTTTTAATTAAGGAAGGACATGTTATTTAATTTTTCAATTTTCTTTTTCTTTCTGTATTCTATTTTATTTATTTTTTTTTGTTTGAAATTTGTTTAGTGTCTTAAATGTTGGAAAAATTGTAATGACTTGGGTATTCACCTGTAAGATTACACTTTTTTAAATGATGAATGGGAACCATGCCACAAGCAGACGTTTTAGACGGGGTATTCTTTTTATAATAATTTTCATTTCCATAGTTAGTTAAGATATCTTAGGTTAGCTCTTTTTTAAGTATGTGTATGTGTGTGATGTACATTGTATTGTGTTTAATAAATATTACTCTATAGAAAGTTTAAAAAAAAATGATTAATATTATTGAATAAATTGAATTGAAATTGAATTGAATTGAATTGAATATAACTTTTTACAGCGAAAGCTTTATGACCTTGTGATTGTTTGTCTACTAGAACGATGTCATGAGGGTTTGAAAATACGATGAAACGCTTCGAGAAAAGAATAAGTAGTGCCCCGCCTTCTTTTTTTCGTCTTGGCGGGGGCACGTTGGTAGTAGGTGGTAGATTCGATTACCAAGACTTTGAAAACATACACAACTTTGTTACTAACAAGATCGTTGTACATACACATAAATTGACGCGATGACTGAATCGATACTTATGACCTAGATTGCACGTAACGCACAAGTCTTTCGTCCGTACAGAAGCAACACAGCAATAAGTATGTCACTAGAAGCGGTAAAGGTGTTCAAAGTTAACAGAGCGTTCAAAACCCTTTACAGTTTTTGGGCCTTCACCTATCTTAACTAAAAACTTGTTTCTATTTACTACTTGATGAAAATGGCAAGCTTATCTCGATGTTTGTATGTATTTATTTAGAGATCGATAGAGAAATCGAAATTGTTTCTAATTTAAAATTGAGTCCAAATCCCAACCAAAATATACTTTAAAAAAATCAATGAAACGAATAGCCTAAGGTTGTTATATCGACTTAGGTACACAGTGCTTAGATATATCTATTAATTTAAATATCAATTTATTTTCAATGAATATGCACGTTAAAATGTCCACATTAATATTGAGATTTTTATTTTATTTTACGTTCAACATTATATTACATCCGTGTTTGCTTCTACCCGTCATATCAAATAGGTACATAATTATACCTAAAGAAGACACTTCTATGCAATATGCAATTGTTAGTTGTTACACTTCTCACGTACCATTATTTCACATTCCAGGCTCTACAAGTCTGGAGAGAAGACGTGCGAAAAATGTCACTCGGAGTGCCTCGACGGCTGCACTGGACCCAGCCGGGCAAACTGCACCCGCTGCCAGCACGTGCGCGACGGGCCTTACTGCGTCACACAGTGCCCTGAATCCCGCTTCGTCTCAGAAAACGGCACCTGCCTTCCCTGCCACCCGAACTGCATCAACGGCTGCTCCGGCCCCGACAACACTGTCGGTGACACAGGCTGCTACTCCTGCAAAAAAGCCATCATCACCGTCGAAGCCACCGTTCAACAGTGCCTCAGGGAAAACGAACCCTGCCCCGACGGGTACTACAACGAATGGGTCGGCAATGTCAAACCATTGGAAGGGAAAGTGACCATAGTCTGCCGAAAATGCCACCCTCTCTGCTTCAAGTGCACTGGCTTCGGCATCCATGAGCAAGTCTGCCAAGTCTGCAACGGGTTCAAACGCGGCGACCAGTGCGAGGACGAGTGCCCTAACGACCACTTCACCGATCTCAATGGCAAGACGTGCACGCCTTGCCACCACGCGTGCAGAGGCTGCACGGGTCCCGATTCTACAGACTGCAAAAAATGCCAATCCCTTAAAGTATTTCTCAGTGAATCCAATTCAATAGACAACAAGCAAGCGTTCAACTGCACCAGCTCCTGCCCTCCGGATGTGCCAAATAAGATACTCTTCGACGAGCAACAACAGAATACGATCGACGAACCTTATTGCTCGGCGCTCAAAGAGGGCGCGCTTCCTAGGGGAGCCAAAACGTCCATAGTCCTAGTTATTATATTAGTCATAGCCTTCTTATTGCTACTGATACTAGGAATAATTGGGTATACTTGCAGACAGAACGCAAAGGCTAAGAAAGAGGCCGTCAAAATGACTTTGGTTCTAACTGGCTGTGACGACAACGAGCCGCTTAGTCCGACCGATGTCAAGCCCAATTTAGCGAAACTGCGAATTGTGAAGGAAGGCGAGCTGCGTAGAGGCGGCATGCTCGGGTTCGGCGCGTTTGGTAAAGTGTATAAAGGAGTTTGGGTCCCAGAAGGCGGAAACGTTAAGATTCCTGTGGCAATCAAAGTTTTGAAAGAAGGAACAGGCGCAAGCACGAGTAAAGAGTTCCTAGAAGAAGCGTACATTATGGCTAGCGTGGAACACCCGAATCTTCTTCAGCTGCTAGCAGTATGTATGACTAATCAGATGATGTTGATCACACAGCTGATGCCGCTTGGATGCTTACTCGACTATGTTAGAACACACAAGGAAAAGATAGGATCGAAAGCTTTCTTGAACTGGTGTACTCAAATAGCCAGAGGAATGGCATATTTAGAAGAGAAACGGCTGGTCCATCGAGACTTGGCAGCACGCAACGTTTTAGTACAAACCCCGAATTGTGTTAAGATAACCGATTTCGGCTTAGCAAAGCTATTAGATATAAACGAGGTCGAATATAAAGCCGCTGGTGGTAAAATGCCGATCAAATGGTTGGCCTTGGAATGTATACAGCACAGGATATTCACACATAAGAGTGATGTTTGGGCGTTTGGTGTAACGATTTGGGAGATTCTTAGTTACGGTGCACGCCCGTATGAAAACATTTACGCTAAGAACGTACCCGGGTTGATTGAGAACGGACTGAAACTGCCTCAACCTAACATTTGCACGTTGGACATATACTGCATAATGGTGTCGTGTTGGATGTTGGACGCTGAGAGCAGGCCGACGTTCAAACAGCTCGCTGATACATTCGCTGAGATGGCGAGGGATCCCGGCCGATATCTGGTTATTCCGGGTGACAAGTTTATGCGTCTTCCGTCCTATTCTTCTCAGGTAACTGCACCATATTTCTTGAAACTCTACCTTATTAAATTATGATATTATCTGGATATTATTTGTAAAGCTCAGTAAGAAAGAAGAGTATCTACTAATCTTATTTTATTTTTATATTTCAGGATGAAAAGGAATTAATAAGGAACCTCTCATCAGCGATAGAAGGTCCAGAGTCACTGGTGGAAGCCGACGAGTACCTCCAGCCCAAGTTTAAGGCAGCTGCTGGCACGGTCACTACCAATTCGGCGACCAGCGCTGGATTAGAAACTCAGACTAGTTCGCTGAAGCCTTGCACGTCATCCTCCTGGCCCAATAATGCCACAAGCCCGGAGAACGTTACTCCTGATAGCTCCAAAGCAGAGGCCTGGGACCACGAGATGCTAAGGTATAACCAATCTAACCCAGATGGTCCAGAACTAAGGCACTACTACAACAATGGGGTATGTGCTTCGGATGGATCGAGCTCTCGATACCGCGACCCGAAGCGGCCCGAAGGCTTAGACGAAGGTAACTTTGACAGCATGTCAAAGGTGAAAGAAGCTCAAGTTGGGAACTTAAAGCTGAACTTACCGTTAGACGAGGACGACTACCTGATGCCATCACCGCAGCACAACCAAAACGCTTCCACTTACATGGATTTGATCGGGGAAGGCGGAGAGAGCCAGGAGAAAGACTTGCGGTACAGCGGCTTCGTGGGGCTCGGGCCCAAGCGGTGTGTGGACAATCCCGAGTACTTGATGAGTGACGAGAACGTACCGACACAGACGCTAGGTATTCCCACCGAGCCGGTGCCCTTGGAGTCTCTGACGAGCGACGCGAGCGGGGCGAGCGGGGAGCCGACGCAGCCCGGTGCCAGCAAGTACTTGCCGCAGCGCTCCGTCGAGGAAGAATCCATGTCGGACCACGAGTACTACAATGACCTGCAAAGGGAACTACAGCCGCTTCGCAAGAACGAAACCACTGTCTGAGCAGGTCGCCGATTGATGTGGTAGCATTGCCGGAAGGCTGCGTCGGCCGTGAGGACCGCGGCCTGAGTGGACTCTGCTCCGGAGTGATCTCTCGCTGACTGTTTTTACTTAAAGCGCTTCCCGCGCTCCGTGCCATTAGAGTGATGGCTAGTGTTAGGTAGTTTGTTGGGAACAGATCAACTTAAGAATTTTATTTAGTTATTAATAAAGCATTTTGTTATTTTTTTACTATAACTGTGTAAGGAACTGTTATAAAACAAAATTGTAAAAATATTTTTATTAGGTGCTCGTGCATCACTACGTGTATAAGATATTTATTAATTTACCATAAGGAAGGCTATGTTTATGTTTCTCGAAGTTAGGTAGCTTAGCGTGTGTTATTTAATTATAAAGCTGTGATATAGACTTATTACATTACATTGGGGACCAGCGAAAAGTAACGCAAAGGCTGGTATAATGAACTTTGTGAATATAATTTTAGGGTTTGCCATTAAATCATCAGACGTTAGCGGTATGCTTCATTTTAGAAGTGTAGCTATCAAATGAATTTTATCATGTCAAATTTACTGTTTTACAAGCTGCTTCTTGTATTCAGCTATTGATTTTTTAAGCTGTATGTGAAACACTTTAGTTACTTATCTACTATAGTTCTTGCCAAAAAAGTGCCTTTTTGGACGTCATTTCTACATTTCACATACTAATAGGAGCCAGTCTTGCTTCTGATGCTTGCCTGCCAACATAAAACCATTTTTTTTATTTGTACATAGATTCATTCGATAAAATCGAATAGCAAAATGAATTACTTGACGAGATGTATTTTTAATGAAAGGGACCGCAACGAAATAAGACTTGTCGTTCATTGGCCTTCTTGGCCTTCAGTAAATCATGTGTATTTTGATGTTAACTTCTACGTTATCTCATGGTTGCTCTAGAAGAAATATGCGATAAAAAATCTTTATTCTTAATTTTGACATATTCTTTATAAAAAAAAAAACAGAGCGACCATGTTCCAGCCCTGAAACAGCTCACACGGCAATTTTAAAACGCGCCGTCGACGCGTTGCATTACAAATGCAATACGCACACGAGTTGTATGGCTGCTCTATGGAAAGAAAACCGCGCTGCTGAGGCTCATTTAGAAACGCGCGTCGACAGCGCGTTGATAAAACTATGTGCCAAGGGTTTTAGGGCCTAGCCTACACTAGCTGGCGCGGATGAACATCGCGGGCGCGGGTGCAGGTGCAACTTAGCACTGCTCATACTGTTTTTCAACAGGCGTCCATCCGCTCTGTGCAAACCGCGTCAGCTAACGTAGGCCCTTAGTTTTACAGGTATAAGGGAGCAGAATCATGCATTCGTGTTTTTCTAAGTTTACGTAATGTAACAAGCAAATTGATACGAGTCTGTTTGTTCTGCAGAACTGCAAAATTAGAGAACAAATAGGTTTTTAAGTCAACGTGTAAATATCGCAATAAATGTGGGGCAACGTTAAAAAGACAATAATATTAAGAGTTGTGCCTGTTTTATGATTACTGAGGGATGGTTTTTGATTTTACTGCGTTTTCAATATTTTGTACTAAAATAAAGGTGGAAAGTTATTTTTCTTCCGTCGTATTGTGTATCTACAATATAATATTTTTTTAAACATTGAAAGAGGTCAAACCACTCGGTCGATACTATGTTCTGATTACACCAATTTTCAATGAAATATGAAACGTACTTATAGGTAATTCGGATAAATTTAATTTTAAAATACGTACCTAATGAAACTTTTATTTATGTTTCCTAATAAACGTAATAGCGCTTAAAACTCAAAAATCATTCTGTAATTACAATGTTAAAGCACAAAATATAAAAATATTCCACTAAAATGCAAATATATTATAACATTATATAGTATATTTAATAGTGTACATAAGCCTTGTTATCTGACCAAACCCTCGTTTGCCATGTATTTTTGTAAATATGCTATAGAATTAGTAATAAAGAGATATCTTACATATAACGCGTGTAGGGAAAGTGCGTTAAATTTTAATTGAAAATAAAAATGTATCTTCCATAGTTGCTGGTAAACTATAGAGTAAAGTTGTGCCATTCATTACAATAAAAACAAAAATTTGATAGTGTATACATGTTTGAAATAACGACTTGATACTAATGATAAAGTGCAAAATTTCTCTCCTTACCTATGAAGAAGTCGCCTAAATGATTCACTTACCACAATTTCAAACATTTCTATTTATTTCAATATTTTTTTAAGTTCGAAAATTTACACTGTATTCGAAACGCTTCAATTTGTGCTTTTTTGACATTAACTATGATTTAAAAAAAAAACTTACCTTTTTTATTTCCCATGATCAAACAAACTCGATGGTTTTACAGCCTCGCAATGGAATACGACTTGAGCGATTTTTCTTGCCGGTCTAAACCGGGCTTAATAATAATGGCTCCTTCATAGGTAAGGATTCGGTCAGATGAGTAAATTATTTGAATATAAGAGAGGAAAATAGTTATTTCTTAATAAGTAAAAGCTCAAACAATATCTTCCTATTGCCAAGGGAACACTTAAAACTTACAATTGTACAGAATCGGCATGAGATTCGACCATTTTGAATGTTGAATCTTAAATCTTATTTAAAAAGGTTATTGGTCCCGAAATATACGACGTAGGTAATAATAAATATTCTGAAAACTTTTTGGCCAACTTAAAAAATTTAACCTAAGCGTTTTTTTTTAGTTTTTGAATATTTTCGCGCACCCCTTCCCGCCTCATATAATTCCGTTCAAAAATGGAGAAAATTTGTGTTGAATTCGAAATATTAGCACTAATATAACTAAACTGATGGCTGCGACTTCATCTGCGAAGAATGACAGTTTTTCGACAGGCGAAATGTCTCTAGATAGCGTTTAGTACCGTGAGGTCCAATTGACATTTGCGTCGCGCTCGTGATTGGTTATTTAAATAACTAAATGAGCCAATCGCAAGCAAGACTGAAACGTTAAACGGACCTCACGATACTAACGCCATCTAGTGATATTTCGCCTGTCGAAAAACCCTCCTCCTTCAGAAAAAACCTATTTTTTATATTATAAACTATAAATAAAAGTTCCATTTTTGAAAATGTCAAAAATCTGTCCTCAAGTTGATTTTGACTTTGTTGGAAAAATGAACTAGGCATGTAACTTTCTCCTAGGCCTTTCATATTTCGAATTCAACAATTCAATTTCAAATTCTCGAATTCAAATTATCCAATAGCACGAGTCCTCACTGAGCTAGCCGCCTCGCGAGGTTAGCGCAAGAGGCTTAGTTTTGTTCGACACTGTGCTCAAAATTGCACCGAAAATGGCTGCCAATTTTCAGATTTCCACAATAAATCCTGACGTTATTCTTCCAGCGTATAAAATGCAAGTGTCAATTCTGTACAATAGCAAGTGTTTACAGTTCTCTTCGCTGTTATAATGGTAGGTACTATTTCTAAAATTTTGTATAATCGTATAAAAAGAAAAAATAGTTTATGTTATATGTAAATAGTCACGTCGTGTGCTAAATGGGCCGACACGATCGTTTTGCGGTTAAATGTACTTGTACCTTGATGAAACAAATGTAATTAAATAATTAAAAAACTAGCTCGTTGTTTCATTTTCCCCATTAAATATTCATCGAAACTTAATAAGTACATTGAAAATTCTTTCTATTAAATTTCCAGTACCTTCGCGACAAGCCAAGCGGCAATATCGCCCGCCTTCCTTTACATATAACTTGAAAAAAAAAACAATAGTTAGTAGTACAAAAGCTCACAAAATAAAGGGAAGCGTTTCAGGGAGCATCTTGTAAGTGTTTTAGCGAGCATTCAAGCGAGACGACAGAAAATTTGTGCAAACAAACAAACTTTCCCATTTATGATATTAGTAGGATTATAATTAAAATGTAGTAACATGTTCGTAAACCGGTGCGCTGCAACTTCAGAGAGAGCTAGAAGTTTGGCACGGGCTATACGGAGGTGCCCAGCCCACGCGAGAGGTATGCTTTTATGACAATGGAAGCTGAAATGCGGCTAGCTACCGTAATGTTCAAGTAAGAAAAAGATGTCTAGCATGCTTTAGGTACAGGGGAGTTTGCTTTAGTACAGTTTTTTTTTTTCAAACTGGAATTAAACACATTGAATAAAGTTAAAGTTAAATTTTGTCAAATAAAAACCTCGCACGTCCTTTTGAGACTATCGATTAAGAATGAAAACTATTATTACTTGAACATTTGATTTCGGGAAATTCGAGTAACGAAATTTAAAAAATCATATCTCCAAATCTAAGGACCAAGAGTGATAAGGTAATAAATAGCACCAACAATATCCCAAAAAAAAATTACCCCTAAATTAGAATTTGAATCCTAAAAGAGTTTGCCAAACACTGTAGGTATATGCTATAGGAAAAGAAACAAATAGCTACATAATGCAACATTTATTTAATAAATCTTTTATGAAATATTTAAGCTTTGGCTCCAAAATAGGCACAATTTACGATTTAGTCAAGTTTTGTTTTAATATTTGTTAGGACACAAACGGTACATGTATAATTCTTAAACTCATAGTTTCCACAATTTTTTATACACTCTCAAAAAAAAACTAGTAACTAAATAAGGCAACATTTATTTAGTAAATCTTTTCTGAAAGAAAGGCACTATTTACGCCATTGAAATGTCGTATTTTAAAATATTCATCAAGTCGCATATCGTAAAATTCGAATTATAAAATTCAAAACGAGTTTATATTTACACAATTATTAAACACAATACCGAAACATTAAAAAATAGCTATTTATGCAACTGTATCGCAATAGGGGTCCTTTTAATACGAGTGTGGTTTCATGAAACGAGGCGTAGCCGAGTTTCATAAAAGGGTCACACGAGTGTTATAAGGCCTAATTGCGTACAGTTGCATACAATATTTTATCTACGTTCATATATTAAATCCTCTATCATGTGTTCAAGAAACATTGAGAATTAATTACCTGCATTGCAACCAGAACTTATACTAGGACCTTCACTTTGCTGGTAAATTATGAGTCATTCCTTCGCCGAATCTAAAATATCGGGCGGAGTCAAATCTTCTTCGCATTCACTGATATCAGACATTTTTAAGCAAAAACAAAATTTTCTCACGAAAATTCGTACAACAGAATGACAACCTATGAACGGAATGGCGGTAAAACCAGTACATCACTGCGCATGTGCGGGATGTGCGCGCATGCGCTAAAGCAGGCACTGCCA
The DNA here is from genome assembly GCA_037349165.1 of Choristoneura rosaceana. NCBI lineage: Eukaryota > Metazoa > Arthropoda > Insecta > Lepidoptera > Tortricidae > Choristoneura > Choristoneura rosaceana. Next base: position 5,378,157 of record JAZBNJ010000004.1, on the reverse strand, counting down.
CAGACAAGTGAATATTGGAATCAAAACTTGTTGGTATAAACTTTTTGGATTTGCCCTGTATCGTAATGGTTTAAAAAATTATATTATAACATTATTTTGTTAGAAGAGAAGTGTTATAAAGTAATTTTTTTTTAATATTCCGGTATTGTGTTTAAAAAGTATGTAAATATAAACTCTTTTTGAATTTTATAATTCGAATATTACGATGCGAGAGTAGATAAAACACATTATAACACTTTTTTTCTAACGAAATAACGTTATAATACAATGTTATCTACTCTCATATCGTAATATTCGAATTATAAAATTCAAAATGAGTTTATATTTAGGTACATACTTTTTCAAACACAATACCGAAATATTAAAAAAAAAATCATAACACTTTTCTTCTAACAAAATAATGTTATAATATGATTTTTAAACCATTACGATACAGGGCGAATCCAAAAAGTTTATATCAAAAAGTTTTGGTTCTAATTTTCACTTGTCTGTGGCAGTGCCCGCTTCAACACATGCGTGCACATGCCGCATTTTCGTTCGTGGGAAAATTTTGTTTTTGCTTAAAGATGTCTGATATCAGTGAATGCGAAGAAAATTTGACTCTGCCCGATATTTCAGATGCGGCGAAGGAAATGACTCATAATTTACCATCAAAGTGAAGGTCCTAGTATAAGTTCTGGTTGCAATGCAGGTAATTCTCAATGGTTCTCGAACACATGATAGAGGATTTAATATATGAACGTAGATAAAATATTGTATGCAACTGTACGTAATTAGGCCTTAAAACACTCATGTGACCCTTTTATGAAACTCTGCTACACTCGTGTTTTAAGGACCCCTATTACGATACAGTTGCATAAATAGCTATTATATGTTTTTCTATTCTGGAGTTCAAACATTGTTAATTCATTGAAACAATAAAGCTGCCTTACGTATAAACTATAAACAAATGAATGGAAAACCTAAATCGAAAAACATTGCCAGCTAGACTCAACAAACAATGGCATTACGCTCGGATTTATTTATTTTTCCGTGTAAAAAGGTAATGAGAAAAAAAAATTCAAGCCAGTATGCTGTGTTTGAACTTTGAACAAGTTCGATACGAATTCGTATTGTGTATGTATGTAAAGTTTTTATTACTTATTGTAGGTGCAAAAGAAAAAAATGCAATTGAGAAACTTTGAGGTATAAATGTATACAAGGCGGATTCATCCCTTATGTTATACACTAGCTAGCAACTTAATTCTAACTTTCTTGAGAAAAACAGTGTAAAATCACAGTATATACATAAGCTAAAGCAGTATGGAAGCTACGAACAAATCGATCGAAATGAACACACTCACACAGACGCGCGCTCTACACGGCCTGTAAGGGAGTCACGCGACTGCAGTACTTTAGCTTATACTATGGTAAAATGTTCTTAATTATGAAGATTATTTTAAAAGTTCGTAACCAATAAATAAACAATACAATAACTCTAAAAGGTTAAAAGAGTGAGTATTTTTGTGTTTCATGTTTTCGTGTCATGTTAATACAATGTCGTCAAGTTTGTTAATTTTAAAATTTAACCTTATGGACATTATTTTAAGAGTCAATTTTGTTGACGTTTTAATTTGAGATACGAGATTTTTTCAAAGTAGTGACGATATATTATAATCATACATTGAAAGTTAAACAAAAGCTTTTAAAATTACAATTACATTAGTTCTAGACTAAGGACCATAACTAGAAAACGATTAAAAACTAAATACAATTACAACCATTTTTTTGTACATGAGATTACTTATTCAAGTTATTATATAAAAATAAATTCAGGTCACAATCTGAGGTAGTAAAAAATGTAACTAAATATTATTTAGATCAACTTTGGTTTGCATTTACTTAGTTAACTACATATTCGAAGATTCATCAAATCACAAAATATATCTTATTTTAATCATTGAACACGAGAAAAATGTTTCCAATAACTTTTACAAAGCTTTAAGAACATGGTAGGTTGACACTGGTATTTTACAAGTAGGTACATTTAATAGTAGATTGTACAACAAGAGCATAAAATGAGCCATTTTACCCGAGGCGTTCATATAGCCACCCGAGCCGGTACGGCGAGAGTGGATAGACACGTCGAGGGGAAAATGGGTTTAATGCTCGAGTTTTACACTCTGCTTTCACTTCGATGACGAGGAAATGAAATAGCAACAGTGGAAACAATGATTCAATTCCTATGTACCTTTTAGTTTTTATGCATTATTATAATAATTCCATTATTTTAATTTTACTGAATTATTATGATTTATTAGACTGATTTTTAGTTTTAAATAAATTAAAAATTATTTAAAAAACATACAGAAACTTTTTTGTTTTTGGCTGTTGACACCTGATTGATAACCTTGGTCTTGAGTTGGTATAGACGAAGATTTTATTTTATGCACTAGAGCACAAAAAGTCATTTTATGTCGCCTAGATACAGCATAAACCCGAACTTTACGAGCATGAGAAGTGAAACTAAATATTTTTTTACTTTCGTGAAACAAGACAGTTTACCGTGGGGAAGTTCGCCAATATTTACGAGTACTATTTTGCGACTAATAACTAGTAAGTTACTGTTGTAGATTTGTGTTTATTTATTTTTATCAAAACCTATGGTAAAAGTTTTATAAATTTACAAAAATATATTCCCAACTACAATTTTTAAAATGGTAGTGTTTTGTTACTATCTACAGATACACATTTAAAGTAACCTGTGAACGCGAGTTTCTGAGACAGGCTAGATGGCGCTAGTATCGCGATTGGGTGTCCGTTCGACAACATTGACATTTCGGTCACGTTTGACAACATTGACATTTAGGTCACGTTTGACAACATTGACATTTGGGTCACGTTTGTGATTGGTTAAACTAAATGAGCCAATCGCAAGCATCACGTCAAACGGACCTCTGGATACTAACGCCATCTAGTGATTTCGCCTGTCAAGAAACGAAAAATATACTGTGTTCAGTTTCTTGCCAAATTCTTTCTCAACAGAGGTTTCTCTGAACCGGTGAATTTTTTTTAAATATTCTTAAGTGCTTGTTATAGCCTAATTGAATACTAATAGTAGATTGTGCAACAAGAGCATAAAACGAGCCATTTTACCCGAGACGTTATAACCTCCTGAGCCGGTACGACTAGGCGTCCGCACCGGAGTAGGCAGTTAAGTCTCCTAAAGGGTCGGAGTGGACCTATTTGTCCTTTTTTACTACGCATGCATTGCTAATATAATTATAAATATTTAGTTTTATTGATTTATTAGATTGATTTTTAGTTTAATCTAAATTAAAAATTATTAAAAAAATATATAGAAAATTTTTGTTAGTGGCTGTTGACACCCGTTCTGAGTAGACTTTATCCCCTAGAGCATAAAAAGTCATTTTATGTCGCCTAGATCCAGCATAAACATGAACTTTACTTCTCATGCTCGTAAAGTTCGTGTTTATGCTGTATCTAGGCGACATAAAATGACTTTTTATGCTCTAATGCATAAAGTAAAATTTTCGTCTAATACCAACTCAAGACCAAGGTAATCAGGTGTCAACAGCCACAAACAAAAAAGTTTCTACATATTTTTTTAAATAATTTTTAATTTATATAAAACTAAAAATCAATCAAATCAATCATAATGAAACAGTAAAATTAAAATAACGGAATTATTATAATAATGCATGAAAAATAAAAGGTACATAGAAAGTGAATCATTGTTTCCATTGTTGCTATTTCATTTCCTCGCCATCGAAGTGAAAAGCAGAGTGTAAAACTCGAGCATTAAACCCATTTTCCCCTCGATGTGTCTATCCACCCTCGCCGTACCGGCTCGGGTGGCTATATGAACGCCTCGGATAAAATGGCTCGTTTTATGCTCTTGTTGTACAATCTACTATTGACTCTGAGACCCTCACCAACTGCAAAGTTTAATTTTTATTTGATTGGGTTGACGTGGTGGGTTTCTGGGGCTGGGATTACGGCGGACTGGTTACAGGACTTTGCGGTAGTCGCTTCGCCGCTCCCGACGCGTGGGTCCAATTTGGTTTGGAAGCTTTTAGACGACCAGATGGCCTGGTGGTTTGGGACCCTGACTCAGTGGCGGACTAAGCCCGTCAGAGGCCCGGGGCGGCAAAGCTGAATGAGGACCCAAGTTTAAAAAAAATGCAGTTTAAAGAATGTAGGTACTAAGCACATTTTTAGTCTTGTAGGATTTGATCAGGGGAACGCGGAGGCATTTGGGGGCCCCCCCAAGACCGGAGGCCCGGGGCGGGCCGCCCCTTCCGCCCCCGTGTTAGTCCGCCACTGCCCTGACTACGAAGCTTGAGGTCCCGGGTTCGATTCCCGTGTCGAGGGCAGATATTTGTATGAAAAATACGAATGTTTGTTCTCGGGTCTTGGATGTTTAATATGTATTTAAGTATGTATCTATCTATATAATTATGTATATCCGTTGCTTAGTATCCATAACACAAGCTTTGCTAAGCTTACTTTAGGACTAGGTCAATGAGGGCTATCGCGAATGAATTTTCCGCTAGAGGCGCTAGTGCAGCGTGAGGTCAACGAAATGTCAAATCTCATAGTTTTTGGGTGAGCTACGCGGGTTTATTTATAATTAGAATAATTTTGTGAATATTTTGCATTATCTGAAATTAATAATGGCAATTATGCGATAAGGGGCAATGAACGTCTGTAATTTGAGACAGTTTTGTCTTTCGAAAACTTTTGTCCTCCCTTTTTTCCGAACAAAACGGGATTATGCAATACTGTGGTTGCTCGATATGTTTATGGCACTGTTTTAGAATGTATTAAATATGATTTTAATCTTAACTTTGTTTTCACGGCCGTTATAACAGACTTTTAAAAACCTCACGCAACAGTGGCGCCATCTAGTGAGAGAAAAAACGATAGCCCTCATTGGTGTGAATTGTCCCGTGATATTTATTTATAAGCTTAGCATTAACACTTTCATTATGATCAATGGTATGTGTGTCTGACATCGACTGCGGTTGGTAATGTAGTGCCTGTTTTACTACAGGTGGTAGACAATTGGGGTAATAGATATGACCTATATGCACCAGGTTGGCGCCCAAATGAATTGTACATAGCTGAAGAGTGTGGACATCACAGGAGGTAGTTTAAGGCATGAGACTACGTTATTGCTATTGCCATTTCCATCAATATTGATATTCACCTGAACTTTGGCAATTACTCTATTTGGCGCGCTTAAATAAGCGAAGCAGATATTGATTACAATAACTGAAACACCCACAACACTTGCCCCCACTGCGCACGCTCGCCCGACTGCCGCCTAGGTTCACTTCTGGTTGCTTCTGTAAAACACAAATTATTAATAGTGCAGTAAATAAAGGTAGTGGACCCAACAGTAATTCCTCAGCCCGAAAAAACTTGACAGTATGATAAAGTATCAATGAATAAAGAGTATTGTATAAATATCCAAAAAAAAAAATGCTCCATTCAAACTTTCTTCAACATAGACATACTCATGTAACGTATTGGAACAATATACGAAATATAAAAAAAAAAATATCCCAGCAGAAATTAAATTAAATTACTAATATACCTAAACAGATTTGTGTTTCGTCACTACTTTGAAAAAATCTCGTATCTCAAATCAATACGTGAACGAAATTGAACCTTGACGTAATAGTCATAAAGTGCACTCGGAAAAATTATCCATTTCGAGATACGAGTTTTTTAAAAGTAGTGACGATTTTTAGCTTATAAATACCTAACTTAGGTGTTTTTTTTTTTTGGATTTTTTATATTTTAGTTACAGCTCATACTATAGAATAACCAAGCAAAATTTCATCGACTGAGGAATTAATGCTTGGGTCTCCATACAACAACTTCCTTCATTTACTGCACCAAATCAGAAAAGAAAGTGTCGTGTCTATGTTACTGTATTGCTTTCTTTTTACTTGTCATTGGGATTAATTTGATTATTTAATTTTGTTACGTGATGTAACGTAATTTCGATAATAATATAATTTGAATTGAATATACAGGGGTGGTCAACGAATGGCACAACCTGGCACGCGAACAAATTTTTGGATTCGAGTTTTCATTCCAGAGTTTTGTTGTGCGAGGCAAGAAATTTCTGGAGAAACGCACAGTTGAGGACCACCAACCATCTAAATTCATTCAATTTGTTTCATTATCATCCACCCAGTCACCTAGTTAAGGATCTTTGATGACACATCATATTCGGATTATTACAGTTTCCATAAAAAAAATGGCACATTCATCAATAAAGGTTGTACAGAATATACTACAGAAAGGAAGAGTCGTCATAAGTTGTATTTATTTATGCGTACGAGTTGAGAAAATTCGATGGCATTTCTAGTTTCTAGACGACTAGATGGTGCTAGGAGTCGCTCGATAATATCTTAACATTTACTTAACACAGCGTTTCCACACTTATATCCTTTCAAGATATTACCGAGTTTAAGCACCGTATGTATACTGCAAAAAAAACAAGGGACTCACGGGGAGTTGGTTGAAGGACCGTTGCCGGGGGCTCGGGCCGACTTCGGGGACAATCTCTGTTGCAGCATCGCTGTCCTTGTCACGTTGTAAGGGGGCAGTGCTATCCCCGCCTTCATCTTCACCTTGCTTCACTACAGGCTTCTGCAAACCACAATTTTTCATTCACTGACGTTGAGGCTGCGTTCCACCCAGCGATGTGTCGCAAGGAATGAACCAATAGAAACGCTTCATTCACTTATCCTCGCACAGCACATTGTATCTCTGGTGAAAACAGCTGAGCTAGCTGAGCTAGGCGTATTTTTATTCGGTATTTATAGTGCTATACATGTTAATAAAATTTTGATGGTAGGTGTATTTTTTAAACTGCTAGGCAGTCAAACAATAACTGGCTGAGATGAATCTAAGTCCACGCAGACGAAGTCGCGGGTACAACTGGTCTATACTATAGCATTCAATAACATTGTCATGTCTTGTGTTGTGAATAATGTATTTTCTTTTAATATCTTAACATTTAATTAACACAGGGTTTCCACACTAATACCCTTTCAAGATATTATCGGATTTAAACACCTTAAGTATATTGCAAAACAAAAACAACCGACTCACAGGGAGTAGGTTAGGGGACGGTTGCCGGGGAATCGGGTTGGCTTCAGAGACAATCTCTGTTGCAGCATCGCTGTCCTTGTCACGCTGTAAGGGGGCAGTGCTATCCCCGCCTTCATCTTCACCTTGCTTCACTCCAGGCTTCTGCAAACCACAATTTTCATTCACTGACGTTAAGGCTGCGTTTCACCCAGAGATGTGCGAGGATGTGTTGCAAGGAAAGGAATGTGTCTTTCATGAACCAATAAAAACGCTTCATTTCTTATTTTATCGGGAACTATAAGTGCTATGAATGTTAATTACATTTTGATGGTAAGTATCTTTTGTAAACTGCTAGGCAGTCAAACAATAACTGGCTGAGATGAATCTAAGTCCACACGGAAGAAGTGCGGGCACAACTGGTCTATACTATGGCATTAAATAACATTGTCAAGTCATGTGTTGTGAATAAATGTAATTTCTTTCTTTCTTTCTTTCAATATCTTAACATTTGCTTAACACAGGGTTTCCACACTTATACCCTTTTAAGATATTATCGAGTTTAAACATCTTATGAATATTGAAAAAAAAAAACAAGGGACTCACAGGGAGTAGGTTGAAGGACCGTTGTCGGGGGCTCGGGCCGACTTCGGGGACAATCTCTGTTTCAGCATCGCTGTCCTTGTCACGCTGTAAGGGGGCAGTGCTGTCACCGCCTTCACCTTCACCTTGCTTCACTCCAGGCTTCTGCAAACCCCAATTTTTCATTCACTGATGTTAAGGCTACGTTTCACCCAGAGATGTGCGAGGATGTGCTCCAAGAAAAGGAATGTGTTTTTCATGAACCAATATAAAGAAACGCTTCATTTTGTATTTTATTCGGAAACTATAAATGCTTATTAAATGTGAATTAAATTTTGATGCTAGGTGTATTTTGTAAACTGCTAAGCAGTCAAACAATAATTGGTTGAGATGAATCTAAGTCCACGCGGTCGAAGTCGCGGGCACAACTGGTCTAAACTATGGCATTACTCGTAAATAACATTTTCATGCCATATGTTGTGTTGTGTATAAATGTATTTTCTTTCTTTCAATATCTTAACATTTACTTAACACCGGGTTTCCACACTTATACCCTTTCAAGATATTATCGGGTTTAAACACCTTATGTATATGGAAAAAAAATAACGGACTCACGGGGAGTAGATTGGGGGACCGTTGCCGGGTCTGGTCGGCTTCAGAGACAATCTCGGTTGCAGCATCGCTGTTCTTGTTACGCTGTAAGGGGGCAGTGCTATCCCCGCCTTCATCTTCGCCTTGCTTCACTCCAGGCTTCTGCAAACCACAATTTTTCATTCACTGACGTTAAGGCTGCGTTCCACCCAGCGATGTGTTGCAAGGAATGTGTTTTTCATGAACCAATAGAAACGCTTCATTCACCTATCCTCGCACAGCACATTGTATCTTTGGTGAAATCAGCTGAGCTAGGCGTATTTTTATTCGGTATTTATAGTGCTATACATGATAATTAAATTTTGATGGTAAGTATCTTTTGTAAACTGCTGGGCAGTCAAACAATAACTGGCTGAGATGAATCTAAGTCCACGCGGAAGAAATGCGGGCACAACTGGTCTATACTATGGCATTAAATAACATTGTCAAGTCATGTGTTGTGAATAAATGTAATTTATTTATTTCTTTCTTTCAATATCTTAACATTTGCTTAACACAGGGTTTCCACACTTATACCCTTTTAAGATATTATCGAGTTTAAACATCTTATGTATATTGAAAAAAAAACAAGGGACTCACAGGGAGTAGTTTGAAGGACCGTTGCCGGGGGCTCAGGCCGACTTCGGGGACAATCTCTGTTGCAGCATCGCTGTCCTTGTCACGCTGTAAGGGGGCAGTGCTGTCACCGCCTTCACCTTCACCTTGCTTCGCTCCAAGCTTCTGCTAAACCCAATTTTTCATTCACTGACGTTAAGGCTGCGTTCCACCCAGCGATGTGTTGCAAGGAATGTGTTTTTCATGAACCAATAAAAACGCTTCATTTCTTATTTTATCGGAAACTATAAGTGCTATTAATGTTAATTAAATTTTGATGGTAAACTGCTAGGCAGTCAAACAATAACTGGCTGAGATGAATCTAAGTCCACGCGGTCAGAGTCGCGAGCACAACTGGTCTAAACTATGGCATTAAATAACATTGTCATGCCATGTGTCGTGTTGTGTATAAAAGTATTTTCTTTCTTTCTTTCTTTCAATATCTTAAAATTTACTTAACACCGGGTTTCCACACTTAACGGGTTTCCCTTTCAAAATATTATCGGGTTTTAACACCTTATGTCTATTGAAAAATAAAAAAAACAACGGACTCACGGGGAGTAGATTAGGAGACCGTTGCCGGGTCTGGTCGGCTTCAGAGACAATCTCGGTTGCAGCATCGCTGTCCTTGTCACGCTGTAAGGGGGCAGTGCTATCCCCGCCTTCATCTTCGCCTTGCTTCACTCCAGGCTTCTGCAAACCCCAATTTTTCATTCACTGAAGTTAAGTGAATGAAAAATGTTCCACCCAGCGATGTGTTGCAAGGAATGTGTTTTTCATGAACCAATAGAAACGCTTCATTCACCTATCCTCGCACAGCACATTGTATCTCTGGTGAAAACAGCTGAGTGGAGCTGGGCGTATTTTTATTCGGTATTTGTAGTGCTATACATGTTAATTAAATTTTGATGGTAGGTGTATTTTGTAAACTGCTAGGCAGTCAAAAATTAACTGGCTGAGATGAATCTAAGTGCACACGGAAGAAGTGCGGGCACAACTGGTCTATACCATGGCATTAAATAACATTGTCATGCCATGTGTTGTGTATGAATGTATTTTCTTTCTTTCTTTCTTTTAATATCTTAACATTTACTTAACACCGGGTTTCCACACTTATACTCTTTCAAGATATTATCGGATTTAAACACCTTATGTATATTGAAAAAAAAAACGACGGACTCACGGGGAGTAGATTGGGGGACCGTTGCCGGGTCTGGTCAGCTTCAGAGACAATCTCTGTTGCAGCATCGCTGTCCTTGTCACGCTGTAAGGGGGCAGTGCTATCCCCGCCTTCATCTTCACCTTGCTTCACTACAGGCTTCTGCAAACCACAATTTTTCATTCACTGACGTTAAGGCTGCGTTTCACCCAGAGATGTGCGAGGATGTGTTGCAAGGAAAGGAATGTGTTTTTCATGAACCAATAAAAACGCTTCATTTCTTATTTTATCGGGAACTATAAGTGCTATGAATGTTAATTAAATTTTGATGTTAAGTATCTTTTGTAAACTGCTAGGCAGTCAAACAATAACTGATGAATCTAAGTCCACGCGGTCAGAGTCGCGAGCACAACTGGTCTAAACTATGGCATTAAATAACATTGTCATACCATGTGTCGTGTTGTGTATAAATGTATTTTCTTTCTTTCTTTCTTTCAGTATCTTAACATTTACTTAACACCGGGTTTCCACACTTAACGGGTTTCCCTTTCAAAATATTATCGGGTTTAAACACCTTATGTCTATTGAAAAATAAAAAAACAACGGACTCACGGGGAGTAGATTGGGGGACCGTTGCCGGGTCTGGTCAGCTTCAGAGACAATCTCGGTTGCAGCATCGCTGTTCCTGTTACGCTGTAAGGGGGCTGTGCTATCCCCGCCTTCATCTTCACCTTGCTTCACTCCAGGCTTCTGCAAACCCCAATTTTTCATTTACTGACGTTAAGGCTGCGTTCCACCCAGCGATGTGTTGCAAGGAATGTGTTTTTCATGAACCAATAGAAACGCTTCATTCACCTATCCTCGCACAGCACATTGTATCTCTGGTGAAAACAGCTGAGCTAGCTGAGCTAGGCGTATTTTTATTCGGTATTTATAGTGCTATACATGTGAATTAAATTTTGATGGTAGGTGTATTTTGTAAACTGCTGGGCAGTCAAACAATTACTGGCTGAGATGAATCCTAAGTCCACGCGGAAGAAGTGCGGGCACAACTGGTCTATACCATGGCATTTAATAACATTGTCAAATCATGCGTTGTGTATAAATGTATTTTCTTTCTTTCAATATCTTAGCATTTACTTAACACAGGGTTTACACACTTATACCCTTTCAAGATATTATCGAGTTTAAACATCTTATGTATATTGAAAAAAAAAACAAGGGACTCACAGGAAGTAGGTTGAAGGACCATTGCCGGGGGCTCGGGCCGACTTCGGGGACAATCTCTGTTGCAGCATCGCTGTCCTTGTCACGCTGTAAGGGGGCAGTGCTGTCACCGCCTTCACCTTCAACTTGCTTCGCATCAAGCTTCTGCGAACCCCAATTTTTCATTCACTGACGTTAAGGCTGCGTTCCACTCAGCGATGTGTTGCAAGGAATGTGTTTTTCATGAACCAATAAAAACGCTTCATTTCTTATTTTATCGGAAACTATAAGTGCTATTAATGTTAATTAAATTTTGTTGGTAGGTATTTTTTGTAAACTGTTAGGCAGTCAAACAATAACTGGCTGAGATGAATCTAAGTCCACGCGGTCAGAGTCGCGAGCACAACTGGTCCAAACTATGGCATTAAATAACATTGTCATGCCATATGTCGTGTTGTGTATAAATGTATTTTCTTTCTTTCTTTCTTTCAATATCTTAAAATTTACTTAACACCAGGTTTCCACACTTAACGGGTTTCCCTTTCAAAATATTATCGGGTTTAAACACCTTATGTCTATTGAAAAATAAAAAAAACAACGGACTCACGGGGAGTAGATTGGGGGACCGTTGCAGGGTCTGGTCGGCTTCAGAGACAATCTCGGTTGCAGCATCGCTGTCCTTGTCACGCTGTAAGGGGGCAGTGCTATCTCCGCCTTCATCTTCACCTTGCTTCACTCCAGGCTTCTGCAAACCCCAATTTTTCATTCACTGACGTTAAGGCTGCGTTCCACCCAGCGATGTGTTGCAAGGAATGTGCTTTTCATGAACCAATAGAAACGCTTCATTCACCTATCCTCGCACAGCACATTGTATCTCTGGTGAAAACAGCTGAGTGGAGCTAGGCGTATTTTGATTCGGTATTTTTAGTGCTATACATGTTAATTAAATTTTGATGGTAGGTATCTTTTGTAAACTTCTGGGCAGTTAAATAATAACTGGCTGGGTGGGATAAATCTTAGTCCACGCGGACGAAGTCGCGGGCACAACTAGTCTATACTATGTTATTAAATAACATTGTCATGTCTTGTGTTGTGAATAAATGTATTTTCTTTCTGTCTTTCTTTCAATATCTTAACATTTACTTAACACGGTTTCCACACTTATACCCTTTAAAATATTAAGTATCGGGTTTATACGCCTTATGTATATTGCAAAAAAGAACAACAGACTCACAGGGAGTAGGTTAGGGAACCGTTGCCAGGAGCTCGGGCCGGCTTCGGGGATAATCTCTGTTCCAGCATCGCTGGCCTTGTCACGGTGTAAGGGGGCAGTGTTATCCCCGCTTTCATCTTCTCCTTGCTTCACTCCAGGCTTCTGTAAACCGCAATTTTTCATGTACTGACGTTAAGGCTACGTTTCAACCAGAGATGTGCGAGGATGTGTTGCAATAAAAGGAATGTATTTTTCATGAACCAATAAAAACGCTTCATTTTATTCGGAAACTATAAGTGCAATTAGTATTAATTACATTTTTATGTTAGGCATCTTTTGTAAACTGCTAGGCAGTCAAACAATAACTGGCTCAGATGAATCTAAGTCCACGCGGAAGAAGTCGCGGGCACAACTGGTCTAAACTATGGCATTAATAACATTATCAAGTCATGTGTTGTGAATAAATGTATTTTCTTTCTTTCTTTCAATATCTTAACATTTACTTAACACAGAGTTTTCCACACTTATACCCTTTCAAGATATTATCGGGTTTAAACACCTTATGTATATTGAAAAAAAAAAAAAACAACGGACTCACGGGGAGTAGTCTGGGGGACAGTTGCCGGGGGCTCGAATCGGCTTCGGGGACAATCTCTGTTGCAGCATATCTGTCCTTATCACGCTGTAAGGGGGTAGTGCTGTCCCCGCTTTCATCTGTTTCAGCATCGCTGTCCTTGTCACGCTGTAAGGGGGCGTTGCTGTCCCCGCTTCCATCTGTTTCAGCATCGCTGTCCTTGTCACGCTGTATGGGGGCGTTGCTGTCCCCGCTTCCATCTGTTTCAGCATCGCTGTCCTTGTCACGCTGTAAGGGGGCGTTGCTGTCCCCGCTTCCATCTGTTTCAGCATCGCTGTCCTTGTCACGCTGTAAGGGGGCGTTGCTGTCCCCGCTTCCATCTGTTTCAGCATCGCTGTCCTTGTCACGCTGTAAGGGGGCATTGCTGTCCCCGCTCTCATCTGTTTCAGCATCGCTGTCCTTGTCACGCTGTAAGGGGGCATTGCTGTCCACGCTTCCATCTGTTTCAGCATCGCTGTCCTTGTCACGCTGTAAGGGGGCATTGCTGTCCCCGCTTCCATCTGTTTCAGCATCGCTGTCCTTGTCACGCTGTAAGGGGGCAGTGCTGTCCCCGCCTTCATCTTCACCTTGCTTCACTCCAGGAATCTGCAAACCCCAATTTTTTATTCACTAATGTTAAGGCTGCGTTTCACCCAGAGATGTGCGAAGATGTGTTGCAAGGAAAGGAATGTGTTTTTCATGAACCAATAGAAACGATTAATTTACGGGCCAATGAACTATTTTACCGACACTTTGCGTCTCCTGCGTTACCGAAAAATCGTACTTCCAACAAGATATTTCACGGTTTAATAGGTTGAACTCACGTAGGAAGGCATGTATTCATGTACACCATCTATTAAATTACAGAAAAAAACATGTTTACTTACAAAAATCTGGAATTGTTTGAAAAATGTCGCGGACAGATTAGTGTCGGTAAAAAAGTTGATTGGCTTTTACCTATCCTCGCACAGCACATCTCTGGTGAAAACAGCTGAGCGGAGCTAGTGGTGGTCAAATACGAATACAACGCTGTTTGACACTAAGACCCGGAGTTACGAGGCCTCACCACGCGTCGCTTACCTGTCTGAACTGCTCCGTCCTCTCGTGCCTCCTGTGCTGGTTAGTCGAAGGGGACAGCGGGCGTTGCGGACGCTCGTGGTCACTGAAACAATGACGTTTGATTTTAAATAAAATATTTAACACATATGATACAAATTAAGATATTTTTTTTGGAATCTTTTTGTATTTTTTATTTCAATTCCAAATTTTTGTTACTTTTACGAACACGAAACAAACAAGCTGAGATAAGTGGTGCATAGGAGAAATTCGTGTCTGTACCGTTGTCCAGCGGTGGTGTAGCGGTATAGCATGCGGCACGGAATGCCGAGGACCTGGGTTCGATTCCCAGCGCTGGTCTTATTTTTCTGGTTTTTCTGCTTTGATGAACAATTTTTTCTATCCCAGTTTGTATTTTCGAAACTGCTAAATTTTTAATGGATTTATTTAACACCGCCCTGAGCGTCCATGAAACTCAACGATAAATTGTGAAAAATCGCTGAGGCTCCTGCCTGTCTGTTCGAGGTTGCGCTGGATCCCGATGGGTTTAGTTTAGACAGCTGAAGCACACCGTAGTGAGGCTACTAACCGAAGCAACTGGAGGTCTACGGGGGAGGTCTATGTCCAACAGTGGACGTCCCACGGCGGATGATGATGATGAGAATTATTGTTTCTTTAGTTCCTATGTCGCGGCGGTGAAGAGGATAAGTATTCCCAGGTCGGCACAAGCCCGCCTGTCGCCGAAATCACCACGACGCCTCAGCGGTTCGCTAATAACGTATTAGTAATCTATATATATAAAAATCAATGCCTGTTCGTTAGTCTAGCTAAAACTCGAGAACGGCTGGACCGATTTGGCTAATTTTTGTTTTGAATTATTTGTGGAAGTCCAGGGAAGGTTTAAAAGGAGAGTAAATATGAAAAAAAAAACAAATGAGGCGGTACGAAGTTTGCCAGGTCAGCTAGTAAGAAATAAATAACGTACCTGAAAGGAATGTTCTGCTGGTTTCTTCTCAGCGACATCGACATCTTATCAGCGACAACTCTTTCCGCCCACAACAATGCGCGTTTTTTCTCCTCCATATCCTTCTGAAAATATACAATCATTAATTTATTAGGTAGCTTTAACCGGCTTTACCATTAACCTTTAGATCTGGCATTCGAATTGAAACTCCAGCATTTAGCAAATAATTCTCAAAATGTACATTGTGGTCCACATTAGCATAGTAAAATTGTATAAAGTATGCACAATCAGGTCCTTTAGGAGACTTAATTGCCAACTCCGGCGCGGTCGCTTAGGGTTGTCAATGTCCACTTTAGATTAATTAAGAATAATCGATTTTTCTAAATATCGCTCATAGATGGCGCTTTGACACTCGCCGCCATGATTCGGCATGCGGTCGGCGATGCCATGACGATTTGACCAAAGATTAAAAAAAAGAATTTGTGTTTTTCCTTACGATTTTCGTAAAGGTTTATGCATCAACGTTTTTACTGTGTATGTAATGCATAATTATGAGTTTTATTTGTTCAAAGGCATATTTATTTAAGTACCTATAATTTGTGACAGTAGTTTTTTTTTCATAATCTACAAATAACATCTAAATATTGATCATCGATCTAATATTAGTATTATGGGCAAGACGAATATGAGCAAGACGGATAGTTATGAAATATGAAAAAGCATTAAGCTGATAAAAATGAAAAAGCAAACAACAAAATACAAAAATATCCGAATAAGCTGGTTTTAGCAAAACTAAGAGGCGAAAGATATTTACCAAAACTAGAAACAAAATGCCTAAACTATTTTTTTTTATTTTGGTATGCACCGTGAAACACTTAAACCCCCAGTGAAGATTGGATTCAGTGTAGCCAATGCCATAATTTAGCTCATAAAAATTGCACATCATAATTATGTAGGTGTAGGAAGCTACTTTTGTGATTAATGTTTTGACTGACTGAGTTATTTTTAAGTTATCCTTTTTGCCGTAATGGCTTATCCGTCTTGCCCGGCCCCTGCGGGCAAAAAGGATAACATAGGTATTTTTTTTTTGTTTTTAATAGAAGAAATTGTTCAAGATTTTTTTTAATAGCTGTTTCCAAAGTTTATGAAACAAAGTACAAATGAAAAGTAAAAAGAGTTAGGTATATTGATTACGTACTTGTATTTTATATTACCACTTTCCCTTAACATATGCATTTTGCCCGGGTCTCCGCTACATACGTACGCACGCACGCACGCACACAGGCATTCACGCACGCACAAGTTTGGCATGTTAATGGAGTAGGGACGGTTCTCCCTACGCATAATTTTTTATGTCATAATTATATTTTGCATAATCTGTTTACGCATAATAGTACTTATGCCGAAACTGTTTTCGCATAACAGTTTACGCCGAATTCTTTTACGCATAACTAATGTAAGCCGAATGGGCTTTACGCATAATTTGTGAATTCCGAATATTGTTTTGGCAGAATATTACTTACGCATAAATTAGTTACGCAGAAAGTTACTTTCGCATACTTAATGTAATTTTGCCAATATAATAAAATGAGTATCTTTTAATATTGCAACAGCCTTTAATATTACCTAAGCTTACTTACCTAATTCAATCTACTGCTCTGGAAAGTAGTAACTAGTGGCTGGTAGTATTTTTATAAATGGGGTAATGACTGTGACAAAATTGACGAATCCCCGCTTCGCGGGGCTTCTATTTCTAATCTGAGGGACATAAAGTAACTAACGAACCTATCCAGGTTAAAAGGGGGGTAGATATTGTTTGTTTTTAATGCGGGGGCCTCCGCCCCCCCAAGCCCCCCTGTGGAGAGCTTCGCCCCTCCGTCCCCCCGCTTTATACCCATGCCTCTTTTAACTGTTCATTCCGTTAAAAATACAATTCTAACCTAACCTAATAACCTATTTTTCTAGTCATAAATAGTAATTAGGTAATTTATTTACGGATATAGATTTTGACAGGATTTCGGCCTATTAAAATTCGGTTAAATTACATATATGCTAAACTAGATTATGCATAGTAAAATTCGGCCATGTTAATATTATGCTAAAATAAACTCGGCTAAACCATGATTCGGCTTATACAGAATTAAGCCAAACTAAGTTTCGGCAAGTTTAAGATTCGGCGTAAATAGATTATGCGAACCCTGTTATGCGTAATCAGTTTCGGACATTAAAAAGTATGCGAAATAGAGGGAACCCAGTAGGGACATCTAGGTATTTAGTAATGCCCAAGCCCAACAGATGGCCCTCTGGTAGGTGTTTGGGACGGCTCTGCCGCCTGATACTGATCGGTTAGCTGTTTTCGACTCGGTGTCATCAGCATCAATTCTGTGGTGAATTTTCGCCACCAGAGTCTTCGCCACCACAAAAATATGACTTGTCTGTCGGTTTTCTACAGGCTACATTTCGGAGATTGTGCATCGGAACCACACGGTGTTATTCCACCGGTTCCTTTCTTTCACAAGTCGACCAGAGGTAAACGGGGTCTTCACCCTTATGTTGCCAGTGTCATACAAAGCGTTTTCGTTCGTCCTTTATTATCCAGATAGCTAAGGAGTGGAATTTTCTGCCCTGTGTTCCCTCACCGCTATCTGGCCGTCTTCAAATCTAGGGGGAATGGGTTTTTATATATTAGGCAAACGTGCTCCATCTTAGTCCACATCTTCGCTTACCATCTTATGTGATTGTAGTCAAACTCAATCCTATTTCTGAATAAAACCCCCCCCATCAGCTATAGCGTGAGCTTACCTTGCAATTATCCAACTTCACCTCGGTGTCGCTCCTCTTGTCATTGAAGAACGATAGTGGTCCCAGGAATACCTACGGACAGAGAAGTTTCGACGGCCTCCAAGTAACAATGATAAATAATAAAATTAAAATCATAATAGATTGTAGAACATGTAAATAAAATCATCTCAAAATTTGGTAGCAAAAAAGAGTATTTTGGCGGGAATAGAGAAAAAATAGGTAAGTACTTATACAATTTATACCACAAGAGTGATTTTTAATGCAAATAAGTGTTATTGTTCCCGAAATTGCCGATATGAGTTCATCATCAAGTGACCTAATCTTTGGACCTAATACGAGTAGGTATTATTTCCTTGGATTTATTTAAGAAAAACACTACCGGCCCATCCTATCTGAAAAGTACTATATTAACTCCGTAACTTGTAAATTCGTGAAATAGGGCCCAGTAGTAATGTAATGTACCTAGGTACTATTACCTCCCCTTTTCTCTTCTCTTCCTGTTCCTTCATCACTTTCTCGCTGAGCTTCTCTAGTTTTCTTGACAAGTTTGCCACTTCTTCTCTAAATTTATCTCGTCCTTCCGTCCACATATCGACTTTGTCGTCTTCCAAGGTAATTCTGATACAATAATTTTACACACTAAAATTATTTGTATGATACATCGTGTATTTTTGATACAATCACAAACTTTATGAGTAGTGAAGGCGTTTAATCACATTTATCCTTGAAATCAAATTAATCAATGGATGGTGAAACAGCCCCTAATACATGTGACGCCGTATATTTTTGACGCCGATTGGATATTTAGATTCAAAAGATTCAAGAACCCGTATCGAAAGTCTCGTTATTTTAGGGCACTTACACCTGTGTTCAGTTTGTGTACTTAATCCAAACAAGCGCTGTACGGCGAGCGTTTCGCCAGAATATTTAGCCTTATATTTAGAGAAAAATATGAAGTTAATACCTATTTTAATCATATTTACTCACTTTTTTGATAACTCTTTGTTTTTAGAGCTTAAATCCTCATCCCCTACGTTTTTCGTCAAGTCTGTGAATCAAAATTACAGGGTTATAGAAATCTCAGTGTTCTTAAACTTCGTAAAAAAACAATGGATTTGTAAAAAAATATAGAATTTGAGATGGTTGTAGAAATTTTGTTTCAAATAACTACAACATGCTTTCCTTGCTGATTGTACTTTTTATTTACTGTACTGTAGGATAGGTAGGCACTGGCTGCCTATTTGATGTTTATCTATATCTATCTGTCGGAGACAGCGCGGCCATGAGTAGGTACGCGCGGTTGATTATGATTGGTCGATCCCTCTGTGACGTCATGCCGGACCGATTGACCTGCGTAGCGCGCTAGGACGGAGCCGGGTCAGGCATCCGTCACTTGTCCATACCTACAGCGATAAACACCTACAGCGCGCGACAACTTGAGATTGTCTAAGCAGTGGGGGCTGCCGCGCGCCTGCGAGCGCACGCGTGACGCGACACTTGCTTTGAATGTTTCGATCCTTACCTAAATATCTGTGATACTGCTTGTGAGATCAGTACAGATCCATTGAATAATGTTTTTCTATCGTGTTTTGTCGAATAAGTTCGTATTTATCTTGTCACACTGCTAGGTTTTTTGCGCCCACCCCCCCAGGAGGAGAAGTGAAACCAAAAGAAAATGTGAACAAAATTTATTTAACCCGTAATTAGCTCAGACGGTAGGAAATACAAAATATGTGGGTAAATTTAAAATAAGGGTGTGGTTCGACACTAGTACGCAAGATAACGGAAAATACAATTCCTATTATTCATTTAACTAGCTGGTCCGTGGGTGTAGGGTACGACACCCCAACAGCGGGCCGTCGATCTGGCCGAAGTGGAGGAAAAGACGTGATGAAGGTGGGCCCCCAATGTGCCAACCCGAACCTGGGATCCTGGAACGCGCCAATGACGGGTGTTACACACGATCCAAGTGATCGGTGAACAACCACGGCAATAAAGCTAGGAAAGCACTTTCGTAGTTGTGCTGCCGTGCTTGCTCACAATCAGATACGGAGATTACATTTAAATACGAAAAAGCAAAGCAATAATTAATTATTGGGGAAGGAATTTACTTTTATCAAAATGCGTGGGTAGAATGGAAATGAATTGCAATTATCACACTCGGATATTCATGCAGCGCTGGGTCAAGCACTATCGCGAAGCTCGTTAGCCGCATAAAATAGCTAAAGAATGACAAGTTGCGAAACTACAATTTCCCAAGCATTTAAAAACACATATAAAGGAAAATAATCTACAACTAGCTAATACGCAGTTAATTAATCACCACTTACCCGAGATTGGGGTTCACGTTGCACAATTACTATTTTAATTAAGATTAAAACAAAGTACAGGCTAACGCGTAGGAAGACAGCTGCTATCGGTTACGGGAATCGTAGTAGGACCGGGAGTGCCGTGCCTAACTCTGCGCCGTGAAAGGATCTGTCGCATCGATTGATGGCAAATGATCTCCTCCGGCGCCGTCTGACGGGCCGCGTGACGTCACAATAGTGATGTACAACACACGGAATTGAATTTAAATCTTATACAGCATGTCAACGAATAATAGTGCTACTACGTAATAATTAAAATGCCAGTTTTGTAGATCAATCGGTGTGAAATGTGTTTTTACATGTTATTTAATGTAAATTTGTATAAATAAATTGTGTTAATTATTAAAAATGTACGTACAACGTTACAATCTTGCTTTCTCAATTAGCTTAAGTAAACTTCAGTAAGCTAGTTGAGAACGAATGTTAAATACGAACTTTTCCGACAAAATACGGTGGCAAAACATTGTTCACTCCATCTGTAGGTACACAGCACTGCACCGTTTGTAACAACGGCGAATTGTAATACTAATAACAACTGTTGCATGGACGAATGTCGAAATAAACAAAAGAAAGAACTCGATGTTAACATTTTTTTACATCACCAAAAGAAGTTTTTTGAAGTCGCTTAATAAATAACATCACTTATAAAAGCGTATTACAACTTAGAAAAGCGTTTAGTTGGATTCTTTTATTTTTCTGTCAAAGTGATAACCCTTACACTCGTGTTGGCGAGGGAGGTATTTTCGGAACAAAAGGCAGCACTGTAGCGTAGGCTATTAAAACGGCGGCTTTTTTCAAGATCAAAAGAGTGCAACTTCTACTAGTACTATTATTTATTCTGTGGCCAGGTGGGCAAGAATTTAGGGCTGTAAAAGTAGCGAAAACCTTGGTACCCGTATGAATTAATTTCTTTATTAACCAGTACTCGTTACTGTAGTATATAGTCCTTCTGTTGACTCAACTCCTCCCCCTCCCAAAAAAAACATACACACTCACCAATGAAATGTAATCCCTCTTTACTTCATCTTACATTTCTATTCCTCGTACTCAGTTGATGATATCAATGATGATGATCATAATGGTGATGATGATAATGATGATGATGATGATGACCCCAAAGCATCGTTTACCAGCGATGTTGGTGCTTTTGGTGCCTGTGTCTTGAAGATGAAGCTCCTGGTCCAGGGTATTGTTACTTCGCTTTTCTCTCTCGGTTTTTGACTCGCTCAACCATGAAGTTTTAAGAAGTACGGGAGATGCTGCCTGTTTAGATGGAAATGTACAATATTAGTAGGATATAAGGCAAACACTACGAGCACTTTTCACTGTCAAAATAGTAATCGTTTATTGCTATCCCGCGGGAGCTATGCCATTTTCTGGGATAAAAAACTTTTATATGTCCTTCCCAGGTTCTAAATCAGGTCAGTGTCTAAGCATGAAGAGGTGACAGACAGAAAGACATCGTTACTTTCGCTTTTATAGAGTAAGGTACTTGCGCCAAAGATGGCCCTGTTCCTAAGATAGCCCACTTTAAAAATTTTATAGTTAGGTATAACCATACGAACGAATTCAAACGCGCCCATGTTCAGTTAGTACCATAGACGTAACTGCAAGTTCATATCGAATGGTGGAAGAAGCCATCTTGGCAGCAGTGAACAGTTAGTTAGTCACGTTGCAAACGACTTATGGTTCATAACTTCTTTTCTCATCCTCGTTTCTTTAAAATAAAAAGTTACTTAGTTTAAAGGGCATGCATATGCAGGTAAGTGTTGTATATATTTTTTGTTTATTTTAATTTTATAGAAATAATCCTTGCTGCCGAGAAATGTGGCTATAAAGGCCCACCACACGAGCAAGAACGATGTAGGAAAATTTTCATGTCCAGAATGCATCTAAAGGCCTACAAGACTTTGATTTGTTTGTTAATTGCGTGTAATACTTTACTTAATTATAGTTAGTCGTATTTTGTACCCTTTCTTTTCTGTACCTACCCCTAATAAGGCCCACACAAATTATATACAAAAAAAGTTTCTAATTTGCAACATTACTTTTTGTTTATGTTGAAACAAATATTAGAATAAGCGGAGAAAAAATACTTTATATTTTTGAAAGCTTTTTTACTTTTTTGATAAATTCAGTTTTGTTTTGAGCTAACCCAAGATGGCCCACCGTCCAATTATGACCAAAAATAATATTGTAAGAGACTGATTATGTAAGAAACTCACATTATAAGTTAAGTTCAATGTATAGATATAATGTTTGTTTCGAAAGCGTTTAAAAATTACCTGTTTAAAATTGGGCTATGATAAGTGCCTATATTCCTAAAAAAGCCCACAACAAAGGTTTTTAAAAATGATTATTTTCTTTAAGAAATTTTATCTCACTTGTTGATTTTTATGTTGATTTTCTTCTCAAATAAATAAGGAATGGGTACTTAACTGGTGTCACTTTCAGTTGAGTGTAATTGGGTGAAGACCAAAAGTTGCATATTCTTTTTTTCCGATGTAACATGAAAATTAATCATATATTTGTATGGATAATTCTCGTGTCCCAATCAATGACATTTAAACCAGGACGCACATTGCCGAACAAAATCCCCTTCAAAGAATGTCAGAACTATTGATTTGTTTGCGTGATAAATAAAATCATCTCACACAAAATAATTAAAATAATACGAGACGAAATTTGAACCTAGTCTTTACTCTATTACGGGCGAATTTCGCTAGCGGCAAAACTCCACAACGCTTGACACTTGACAACAACGTACTGAGAAAAAAGAAGGCCACTTTTACCAAAGTGGCGCTCATTTGGCTCGGACATACTTGGGCGCGCGATTGTGAATCTACAGGATAATTCATCAAAGGTCCCAATGGGGAAAAAATAACAGTACCTAATTCTAACCACCTGCGTTAAGGTGTGCAACTTTTGATCTTCACTCAAATTATGATAGACACACATTGTTGCTTACCTTTAGTATTTTTACCTTCCTGAGCAGCTTTTGGCGCCGTTTCTGGAGGTCTGTAAAATTCCGATTTAAAAATAAATTGTATAAATATTTTACCGTAAAACTAAGGTAACTTAATTTTTTTAGTCACTAACTTGCTGTTCTAGACCTAACTACTAGGGCTGGGCCGTTCGTATGGACGACCTAACCTAGATAGATTTTAACTTATTTCATAAGCCCATAAGCATAGAGCCATAGAAAAAATATTCTACGATATTAAAGAATATATAAATTTCTACAAAAAACTTTCGGGTATCATATTATTATGACCAACTATTGCAGTTATGTCACTATAACTACTTTTCAACGTTATAAAAGTTGATAGAAGTGCCGACCAAACTTAGACCATGTTATCCATACATTTTCACTAATCCTTATCCAAATAAATCATTTCATATCCAAGACTGTTTCAATTACTGTAGATTGTTTTTTGAATTATCCAAATCGGATATCCCATTCAAAAGATATTACGAATTTATAAAGAGAATTAATAAGTGCAGGGACTAAAGTTTCATTTAGCATCCGTAATGGTAGGTACATCTGAGATGTATGTATGCAACGCGTTAATAGAACAGCTTCTATTAAACAAATATGCCATCTTTACAATACCAGCAACTATGCAAAATCGAGCAACAATTTACTAACAACAAATAATATATACCTCGTATGTTATTAGTATGAGTTACATATAATATAACTTGGCTACCGATAAATATAATTATCTTCAAAATTTATGATTTGACAATTAATATTGTAAGTCAGCTACTTTATTTATTTTTGAACTTCAACATCTGTCTACTAATTTAATCAAAATCAACAACCAATAAATAGCATCGTAAATAATGACCACAGAGATGATATAAACTAAACTATAAGGTCCGTGATAATGACTTAGCAACTAAAATAATAATTCGTCTTCTTATTTAACGAAAATTAGCAGCACACCTCGTGGTGCGGTGCGCGGGAACGAGCCGGCCGGCTCCGCCAATGAGCGTGCCGCATTCTGTACCACTACCATGAGTTTACAGTGACTGTGACCTGGAGAATTGTACAACGCCTCTACAAATGAATTAGGCTAGGTCAATTGGTGTGAATTGTCTCGTGATGTTTATTTATTTATTAAAAAAAAAAATTACGCCGTCGCTATCGTTTTGATGACAATATAAATAAATTTGATGTTCATTCAGCCATAATTTCTGTGTACTAACTTATATTTTTTTTTTTTAAGTAGCCTGTATAGTGTCCCACTGCTGGGCAAAGGCCTCCGCTCTTGACCTCCACAACTCTCGTTTTGACGCAATATCAGGCCAGTCCTTTGCGTACGTGTCCAGATCGTCCCGCCACTCCTTCTCGGTCTGCCTCGATGTCGCTGGCCGTTCTCCGGCACCCACCAAGTAACTGTACGAGCCCACCTTTGTGGGTGCATGCGGCAGACGTGTCCAGCCCAGTCCCATTTTAGCTTAGCCGTCTTTTTCCCAACGTCGGTTATGCGCGTTTTTGAGCGCAGCGTAGTGTTCCGGATTCTGTCCATCCGTTTCACACCTAATATGCTACGCTCTATCGCTCTCTGGCAAACCTTAAGTTTGGACTTTTGATTTTCGGTCAGGGACCATGTTTGTGCACCGTAGGTTAGGACGGGCAGAATACACATGTCGACGAGTTTTCGCTTAAGTGTTATTGGAAGGTTTCCCTTCATAAGCTGTTTCATGGACCAGTAGCTCTTCCAGGTGTTTTCGACGCGTCTTTCGACTTCTTTATCTTGTCGGTTGCTGAAAGAGACTACTTGGCCCAAGTATATATACTCGTCAACATATTGTATTGTCTGCCCATCTACCGAGATCCTTCGTTTCGTGCTGTTGGTCATAAGTTGGGTTTTTGACCTATTCATCGCTAGTCCAATCCTAAGGCTTGCAGTGCTCAGTTCTTGCAGCATTAATTCGAGGTCTTGGGCTGTTTGGGAAAAATGGACGATGTCGTCAGCGAACCGGAGATTAGTTAATCTCTTGTCACCAACAACTATGCCCCTGTTTTCCCATAAGACTCTTAAGCTTTTAAAGAGTTCTTCGAGGGCGCTGGTGAACAGTTTGGGAGACAGCAGGTCACCCTGTTTAACACCTTTCTCGATAGGAAAAGACTGGCCTGAAGTTTGGAGCTTGATATCTGCTGTGCTATTGCTGTAAATGGATTGAAGGAGATTGATGTATATGGGCTCTATATCTTGGTTACGTAGGGCTGTAACAATTGCAGAGTGTGTTAAGCTCAAATGCTTTAGAGTAGTCTACGAACGCAAGATACAGAGGGACATTGAATTCATTTACTTTCTCTATGATTTGGTTTAGAGTGTGGAGGTGATCGGTGGTGGAAAACCCGGGGCGAAAACCGGCCTGCTCCACTGGCTGGTTCTTGTCCAATTGCCCGGAAATGCGACCCTCAATAACTTTTATAAATGCTTTATAAAGGTGAGAGGTTAGGCTTATGGGACGATAGTTGCCAATTTCACTTTTATCGCGAATTAAAAATAGAGGTGATAATATTAAATTAGAGTCTTTTAAAATTGCTTATTAGATGGAACACTTATAAGCTAAACATTTGTAGACATATTAGAAATTTAGTTGCTATATAATAATTAAAACATAGCTTGGATAACACAATATATGGTCGCTTGAAAAGTATTTATTGTGTGCTTAAAATTAGTTGCTCATTTATTAATTTAGTGGACTAATAATTAAATTTGAAGGCAGAAATGACAGTTTAAAGTAGCTGCGTTAATTACAACCTATTTAAAAATGCATGAGATACAGTTTATCTCTAGTAGTTCTAGTTTTAGTAACCTCTATTACCTTTGTGTTGAAGTCAATGGTTCTTATGTTATTAAATATGTTTTTATAATAAGTTTATCTCTACATCAACACGAGTATAGATTTTGAGAAAAGAAGCTGAAAAATGTGAGTGAAGTGACTTTGAGACCTTTTCACCCAACTGTCTAACTAAAGGATCCATCATATTTTGATGTTTGATTTTCGAGATATGAAATATTAAAAAAAATATTATTATGTTATATACAGGGTCTGGAATTCTCGTAGCCATTTTGAGCAGTCATAGGGACTTCTCATTTATCAACTACCGATTATGTACATTTTATCGATGCATTATAGAATATTTGTGAATATTCTGAGACGTTGGAAGACATATGTATTGACAATGAAAATCTAATAAACTACTTTAAATACGCACCTCTCACCTCCACCGACACATTCATTTTATCGTGAAACTAATGATGAAACACTTGTTAGCACTAAACCAGACATTGAACATGAAATTGACAAATGTTATACACTGAACTAAAGCAATTTAATGTGAAATTGTTACCTTATATTTTTTCATTTTATTCATTCATCATCATCATCCCAGCCTATATATGTCCCACTACTGGGCACAGGCCTCCTCTCAGAATGAGAGGGCTTGGGCCACAGTTCCCTCCCACGCGGGCCCAGTGCGGATTGGGAACTTCACACGCACCATTGAATTGCTTTGCAGGTTTGTGCAGGTTTCCTCACGATGTTTTCCTTCACCGCAAAGCTCGTGGTAAATTTCAAATGTAATTCCGCACATGGATTTCGAAAAACTCAGAGGTGCGAGCTGGGGTTTCAACTCACGACCCTCTGCTTGAGAGACAATAGGTCAAACCACTAGGCCACCACGGCTTCCTTCCTTCCTTCCATTTTATTCATTGCAAATCTTTATTTAATATTTTCAACTACTCAGGGGTTTTTGTTAAAAAGATCGCTCTTTAGCGATAATGCCGCCTGTTTTATTTTTAATCTACTTTAATATGTTGGTTCTATAATGCATCAATAACATGTACATAATCGGTAGTCGATAAACGAGAAGTCCCTATGACAGCTGAAAATGACTACAAGAATTCCGGACTATGGTTATATATAATTTGGGTAGACAATTTTACGCATCCAATATACTAATTGAATATACATTCAGTCAAGGACTTTACTTCCTGACCCAACACAGAACCTTTTCAAAGGAAAAAGTCACTATGATTATCCTTATTAATTAATGCAATGTCACTATGCTGTTAATGTCTCCGTGGTGGCTCAGGGACTAAAGTACTTGACCATACACATGTAATGTGTCTTAAATATGAATAAAGTAATGAAAAATTTATATAATGTTATAATGGAATAATATTGAACTGATAAGGACCCAATTAAACCTAAACGAAAGCACGGACCTACTCTCTTTGGTCCTTCCGGTGACTCAGTTCCTCCCCCTCCCAAAAAAAAACATACATACTCACCAATGAAATGTAATCCCTTGAGAGGTTTCGGTTATACTTCATCTTACATTTCTATTCCTCGTACTCAGTTGATGATATCAATGATGATGATGATAATGGTGATGATGAAAATGATGATGATGATGATGACCCCAAAGCATTGTTTACCAGCGATGTTAGTGCTTTTGGTTCTTGTATCTTGAAGAGGAAGCTCCCGGTCCAGGGTATTGTTACATCGCTTATCTCTCTCGGTTTTTGACACACTCAACCATGAAGTTTTAAGAGGTACGGGAGGTGCTGCCTGTTTAGATGGAAATGTACAATATTAGTAGCATATAAGGCAAACATATGAGCACTTAAAATAGTAATCATTTATTGCTATCCCGCGGGAGCTATTCCATTTTCTGAGATAAAAGACGTTTGTATGTCTTTCCCAGGTTCTCAAACTATATTCATAACAAGAATTATCTAAGTCAGGTCAGTGTCTAAGCATGAAGAGATGACAGACAGAGACACCGTTACTTTCGCATATAGAGTAGTACAGTCAAAATATTTATTATAACAATTTTGAAGGGCCAGCAATATTTCAATATTTGGTTGTTAAACATGGTTGGTCGTTATAACCAGTGTTATTTTGGTACATAAGGTCGTTTTGGGACTTATTTCTTCTTTGTAGCATGGTTACATCCGATTTTTCATTATAAATGGTGTCACTTTAAACAGTTGACTGTAACTGGATGAAGACCAGTTGCATATTCTTTTTTCCGATGTGACACGAAAATTAATCATATATTTGTATGGATAATTCTCGTGTCCCAATGGGAAAAAATAACAGTAATTCTAACTAGCTGCGTTAAGGTGTGCAACTTTTGATCTTCACTCAAATTATGATAGACACACATTGTTGTTTACCTTTAGTTTTTCTCGCTTCCTGAGCAGCTCTTTGCGCCGTTTCTGGAGGTCATTGTCCACCTCGGGCTCTTCTTTCGACAAATTCATAATTGCGATTGCGACGCCACAGCCACCAGTTACTGTACAATTCCGATTTATAAATTTAACGATCTTTAAATATTTTACGGCAAAACTAAGGTAACTTAATTTTTTTAGTCACTAACTTGCTGTTCTAGACCTAACTACTTGGGCTGGGCCGTTCGTATGGACGACCTAACCTAGATAGATTATAACTTATTTCATAGCCATAGCATAGAGCCATAGAGTATAATCAAAATGGTGATAATTTATTATACGGGAAAGTCCTCTGGCGCCGTATTGTCTGACGTACAGGTGCTCCCGATCGCATTCAGTATCTCTTTCTAACCTCGTCCAAAGCCTTGTGACAGAAACAGAAGGAAGTGGTAAATACGATTTTAGATGACATGGGTGACACTCTTTCCCGGCCCGGATAACACCGATATTGAAATACCGACCCTGTTTTTTGTGTACACGCGCATAGAAGCTCCTGTCAATTTCTATGGGCGTGTACACAAAAAATAGGGCTGGTATTTCCATGTCGGTGTTATCCGGGCCGGGAACGACTGTCACCCCATGACATCATGACATGTACCGAAATATCAGGTCGTTATTGTTAGACCGGTAGATGACACCCTTTCCCGGCCCGGATAACACCGACATGGAAATACTGACCCTATTTTTCGTGTACACGCCCATAGTAGCTAGTAGTGGCTAGTTGAAGTATAATTTTGATAGTGTTTTATGCGGCGATTAACCTTAACAGTGAACAGTGATCACAAAATTCAATATTGCTCTCGTGTCTGACATTTTTTAATGCGCAAGTTGTTTCCACGTGGTTTCTGGAATTTTAATATCAAGTTACAAAAACTACAATCACCGTACAACGTTGCCTCTCGAAAGAGAATACATAGACACTGGCGAAATTGTCTTATCAATTAGGACAGAAGCCATATTTTAAAGAAGAATAAGAATAGTAGCTCCTGTCAGTTTCTATGGGCGAATACTATTCGATGGCGAATACGCAAAAAACAGGGCCGGTATTTCCATGTTGGTGTTATCCGGGCCGGGAAAGAGTGTCTTCCCATAAATATAGTACCATAAAAGTACCATAGACTTTTTTTATTCTTATTATTTTAATGTCAAATGCAAAGACTACAGTATATATAGGTATACAGGGCGTCCCACGGCGATGCCACATGGAGGGAAAGTACCTTAAATATCATAGATAGGATGTTTTGCTGAAAGAAGGCTTTATTTTATTTTTAAAAGTTAGTAAAACTGCATTCAAAGATTTTTGAATAATTACATGGTTTGACTGGGAATCGAACCCGCTCCACTAGAAAAAAAAACATCCTG
Organism: Choristoneura rosaceana; assembly: GCA_037349165.1. Taxonomy (NCBI): domain Eukaryota; kingdom Metazoa; phylum Arthropoda; class Insecta; order Lepidoptera; family Tortricidae; genus Choristoneura; species Choristoneura rosaceana. Next base: position 5,348,215 of record JAZBNJ010000004.1, on the reverse strand, counting down.
TAGTTTTCTCATACCGATCAAAAGGGTTTATTTTAAGGATTATTTTTTGCTAAATAACCTAGTGCCGGAAATAAACGGAACACCATAAATTTTAACATTTGATGTGAAATTTTGTTCGGAAAATGACATTTCCGTAAGGCCACACAACTGACATTATACCAAACGTAATTTTAGTACCTACTAATGAATCAGTGCCCACTTGAGGAGTTCGCATCATTTCCGTATTATAATTTAAGTGCATGATAAAATGATAAAAGTCAAAAGAGTGCGTCTTTGTATTGAACAGAATGGAACTCATTTTGAGCATTTGATAAATTGATTTTTTTTATTAAAAATGTTAAAATTTATGGTGTTCCGTTTATTTCCGGCACTAGGTTATTTAGCAAAAAATAATCCTTATAATAAACCCTTTCGATCGGTATGAGAAAACTACAGGACGTTTTTTTTTCTAGTGGAGCGGGTTCGATTCCCAGTCAAACCATGTAATTATTCAAAAATCTTTGAATGCAGTTTTACTAACTTTTAAAAATAAAATAAAGCCTTCTTTCAGCACAACATCCTATCTATGATATTTAAGGTACTTTCCCTCCATGTGGCATCGCCGTGGGACGCCCTGTATATAGTATATATGGTCAAATGTCGCAACTATGTTTTGGTGGTCGGCTGCTTGTTGGCTGTTTGTAATTTTTTCAGTTTAATGTTAGTAAGTAAATTTAAATACTTAGTTAAAAGCAGCGGCAGCAGCCAGCATTCCTTAGTGGCCAAGAAGTAATGTAGAGAGCCATTAATGATAAGATGATAAACTTCCTGATTTCATTTCCTAACATTAACGCTTACATTTCCGTGCATGTTTGAGAAATAGTACATTACTGCAGAGTCCGCGAAATAGGGAATTGCCGAGTAGTATTAGATATACGAGGCCGACAATCCCTGTTCGCGGACGAGGCTTGTATAGTGCTTTTCTCAAATAATTCCGAGGAAATAATACTATGTCACTTGATAATGAACTCATATCAGAAACAATAACACTTATTTGATTAAAAAAACCACTCGTTTCCGGTATAAACCGTATACCTAAGTTTTTTTTCCTGTTCCCGCCAAAATACCTAAAGGGCTACTCCGAAACACAACGTTCGAAGTTCGTGTCGTGCGGTCCCTCTCACACTTATACTATTTAATACGAGAGCGAGAGGGATCGCACGACACGAACTTCGAACGTTGTGTTTCGGAGTAGCCCTTCTACTCTTTCAGCTATTTTTTGTAAGCTGTTCGGGTTGATGCTTTTGCCACCAAATCTTGTGATGATTTTATTTATAAAATAAAATAAGGATACTTTATTGATTGGTTATTTTAATAAATTATTACTTAACAATAAATGGCAATCCGCGTTTATTACTGAATAAGTACCTGATTTATTCTCACTAAATAATCTAGTCAAATAAGAGATTAAAGTAAATATCATTCAAGAACTACGTACGTTTTTTTAATTGGCAGTAGTATTCTATAGGTAGATAGTCAATAAAAGAAATAAAATCCACAGTAACAAAAGACAATCTCATTGCTGGCCTTGGCCAGCAATGTTGTATGAAATTCCATTATTATCCTCTTAATTTGCGTCAAAAGGTAATCTCTTTGCTGGCCTTGGCAATGTTGTATGAAATTCCATTACCATGTAATCCATACTAATATTATAAATGCGAAAGTAACTGTCTGTCTGTCTGTCTGTCTGTCTGTTACGCTTTCACGCCAAAACCGCTGAACCGATTTGGATGAAATTTGGTACAGAGATAGAATAGACCTTGGGAAAGGACATTGGCTACTTTTTATCCCGATATTCCCACGGGATAGGGATAAAATCTCGAAATAAGAACCTCTGGGCTTAGAGTCATGAAATTTGGTATGTAGGTAGGTGGATGTATGGAATAACACATAGGTGACTTTTTGACCCGATATTCCCACGGGATAACTAGGGATAAGATCTCGAAATAACAACCGCTGGGCTTAGAGCCATAAAATTTAGTATGTAGGTATTTGGACCTCTGGAATAACACGAAGGCTACTTTTTATCCTGATATTCCCACGGGATAGGGATAAAATTTCGAAATAAGAACCTCTGGGCTTAGAGTCATGAAATTTGGTATGTAGATAGTTGGACGTATGGAATAACACATAGGTGACTTTTTGACCCAATATTCCCACGGGATAACTAGGGATAAGATCTCGAAATAACAACCGCTGGGCTTAGAGCCATAAAGTTTTGTATGTAGGTAGCTGGACTTCTGGAATAACACGAAGGCTACTTTTTATCCTGATATTCCCACGGGATAGGGATAAAATTTCGAAATAAGAACCTTTGGGCTTAGAGTCATGAAATTTGGTATGTAGGTAGTTGGACGTATGGAATAACACATAGGTGACTTTTTGACCCGATATTCCCACGGGATAACTAGGGATAAGATCTCGAAATAACAACCGCTGGCCTTAGAGCCATAAAATTTAGTATGTAGGTATCTGGATCTCTGAAATAACACAAAGGCTACTTTTTATCCTGATATTCCCACGGGATAGGGATAAAATTTCGAAATAAGAACCTCTGGGCTTAGAGTCATGAAATTTGGTATATAGGTAGTTGGACGTATGGAATAACACATAGGTAACTTTTTGACCCAATATTCCCACGGGATAACTAGGGATAAGATCTCGAAATAACAACCACTGGGCTTAGAGCCATAAAATTTAGTATATAGGTAGCTGGACCTCTGGAATAACACGAAGGCTACTTTTTATCCTGATATTCCCACGGGATAGGGATAACATTTCGAAATTATAACCGCTGGGCTTAGAGTCATGAAATTTGATATGTAGGGAGCTGCACGTCTGAAATAATACATAAGCGACTTTTTGACCCGAAATTCCCACGGGATATCAAAGGATAAAATCTCGAAGTAACAACCAGCTGGGCTTAGAGCCATGAAATTTGGTGTGTAGGTAGCTGAACCTCTGGAATAACACATAGGCTATTTTTTACCCCGATATTCCCACGGGATAGGAATAAAATTTTGAAATAATAACCGCTGGGCTAAAAGTCATGAAATTTGGTATGTAGGTAGCTGCACGTCTGGAATAACACATACGCTATTTTTTATCCCTATACTCCTACGGGATATTTCAATTGCCACTACCAGACCGATTAGTTTACGCGTGCGAAGCCGCGGGTAAAAGCTAGTGTATCTCTAATTTTAAAATAGAACGAGTCTTCAATAAGTGCTATACAATGACGTACTTGGCGTTCTATGATCACGAAGATAAGGACGACATACTTCCTTAGATGTTTGAGAAAATGATTTTTATTTCTTCGCAGTAATAGATGAACTAACTCTTGATGAATTTGATTTGATGTCACACGAAATTTAAAGTAGGGGAAGGATTAGGAGTTATAGGAAATTATGGAAGGAATGGACTAAGTAGTGTTTAACCAAAATGCGTTTTACGTTATTTTAATAAACCACAAACCGTATTATCTTTTAAACGGTTTATTTGGCTTCGTCACTATATACGGAGAAGCCTCTTCTCGGATCTGTGAAAAGCTTTATTGTTGAATTAAAAAGTAAAAAATTATCTTTCTGATAAATGCTTCATTCGATACGTTTTTAGGGTTCCGGTGCCAGAATGGCAAAAACGGAACCCTTATAGTTTCGCCATGTCTATCTGTCTATCCGTCCGCGGCTTTGCTCAGGGGCTATCAATGCTAGAAAGCTGTAATTTTGCACGGATATATAGGTAAACTATGCCGACAAAATAGTACAATTTATTGTACTAGGTTTTTAGGGTTCCGGAGCCAAAATGGCAAAAACGGAACCCTTATTGTTTCGCCATGTCTGTCTGTCCGTCTGTCTGTCTGTCTGTCTGTCTGTCCGTCCGCGGCTTTGCTCAGGGACTATCAATGCTAGAAAGCTGTAATTTTGCACGGATATATAAGTAAACTATGCCGACAAAATAATATAATTAAAAATTCAAAAAGAATTTTTTTTAGGGTACCTCCCATAAACATAAAGTGGCGGTGATTTTTTTTTCTCATCCAACCCTATAGTGTGGGGTATCGTTGGATAGGTATTTTAAAACCATTAGGGGTTTGCTATAATGATTTTTCGATTCAGTAAAGCGTTTGCGAAATATTCAACTTTAAAGTGAAAATTTTCATTAAAATCGAGCGTCCCCCCCCTCTAAAATCTAAACCAGTGGGTGGAAAAATTTGAAAAAATTCAGGATGGTAGTCAGTATATCAAATTTCAAGGAAAACTATAACGGCTATGTTTGCTTGAGAATTATTAGTAGTTTATGAGTAAATAGCAGCGTAAGGTATAAAATATACCTAAACTTGGTAGATTCTAAAATGGAGAAGCTAAAATGGCTAGGAATTAGAGGGTTACAACTAAAATTAATGGAGAGCTATCTTTCTGATAGATTTCAGTGCGTGAAAATAGGTAGTTGGGCGTTTTCAAAAAAAGTTGTTGAAATGACGTTTTTTTTAGATGTGGATGAAATTTGGTATTCCTACTCAGAATCAGGAGCACTTTCGATTATAATAGGAGAAAAAAAGTGTCCCAAGATTTTTTATTCCATTACGTTACCGTTTTCATACGCGTGTCTGTGGCGGTAGTGTAATGGATAACACAAAATTATATGAAAAACCTGGGACACTTTTTTTTCCTATTGCAATCGAAAGTGCTCCTGATTCTGATTAGGAATACCAAATTTCATCCACATCTAACAAAAAAGTAATTTAAACAACTTTTTTTGAAAACGCCCAGTTACATGAGTAATGAGCTTCCAATTTCTTATGGCGTTCCACAGGGAAGTATTTTAGGACCTACGCTTTTTCTTGCCTACATTAATGATTTGTTGTCCCTGACAAACATCCCTGGAAAAATTGTGTCCTACGCAGATGATACTGCGTTAATTTTTGCTGCGGACACCTGGCCTGGTGCTTTTAAGGCCGCTCAAGAGGGACTAAATGTAGTAACAAGTTGGCTGAGAAACAATATACTGACGTTAAATACAGATAAAACTAAATATATCACCTTCTCTATTAGAGATGCTGGCCAACCTGGAGATAATCAAAATATATATGTCCATAAATGTAATTTGATGGATAATAGTGCTTGTTCTTGTGGAACTTTAGAACGTGTACCGTCAATCAAGTATCTGGGAATAATTTTGGACAAAAATCTAAATTTCAAGCACCACATATTATCGCTCACTGCTAAAGTTAGAAAACTCATTTATGTTTTTAAAAACCTGCGGCATGTAGTTGATGCAGTATTATTAAAACAGCTCTACTTGGCCCTGTGTCAATCTGTTACTTCATACTGCATATCTTGCTGGGGTGGGGCTCCTAAAACGACCATAATGTCCTTAGAGGTGGCTCAATGTGCAATTCTCAAAGTCTGTACTTTTCGACCCATCTTATTCTCTACCAATCTTTTATACCAATCCTGTGATGTGCTCAATGTTAGACAACTGTTCCTGCTCAGCATTATTATGAAGCAACATGGTTTAACTACTTATGATAAATCAATCTTAAAGAAACGAAGAAATGACATTATCGTAAAGCAGCGTCTAAAATTCCGCACTTCGTTTATTAAGAGATTTTTCTGTTTTCTAGGTCCCTATATATATAATAAAATTAATAAGTTAAAATTTGTACATCGACTAAATACGATTGAATGTAAACTTGAAGTAAAAAACTTGCTAAAAAATTTACTTATGAGGAAACTGAGGAACTTTTTGTTGTTCTTTGTTAATATCTTTCTCAACATACTACACACGGGCACACCAAAACGCAGACACACACACACACACACACACACACACACACACACACACTCATACATATAATGATAAGGTTTGCTGTTTCTTATTTTAGTTCTGTTAGGTATATATGATGTTCTCTGTATTCTAATCCTTTTGACAAGTGTTTTTGGGATTATGTTGTTGCTAGTTTTATGCACATTATTTACCTCTTGGAAGAGCTCCGACTGCTGAAATACAGGTTTATAACTAGTTTGGCAGCTGTGGCCCACTGCATTTACGATTTTGTCTAGTTACTACATATAATTAGTCTAAGATAGGTACTTGTACCTTTTTATGGAAATAAAGAATTATTATTATTATTATTCCGTATAAAATACGAAATCCTTAGAAAAATATTACTTAATTTTTTCGTAATGGCTACGGAACCCTATTTTGGGCGTGTCCGACACGCTCTTGGCCGGTTTTTTCTTTCTTTCATACACACATGCAATCACGCACGCACACACAGTCACAAACTTTCCTATTTATAATATTAGTAGGTAGACGTAAATAACATTGCTTCTCTCTTCTTCCACTTCCACTAAACGGCTCGCATCGGATCGGATCGGAACGAATTTTACAAACACAAACAAAAATATAAGTAAACATATACCTATACGTCATATTAACAAATAACTGATTTAGATAAAAGCCGTCCATAGAAAATCAATTTTAAAAATGTATTGACACCAATTAGGAATACATTATATTATTTAAAACTACTTTGTCGGGAATCAGCGATCTAACCAGCCAGTGGTAAATTCAGAGCACGTAAGTACCAGCATTTGGGACTATAATCTACGTGGTTCAATGATACTGGCCACTAGTGTTCATAAAAAATTGTGTTCCGATATTTTGAATTTCGAAGTTCTGCATCGCGCCAACGAAATTTTTAACCGAGGCTATATATACCCCGAGAATTTTGCAGGGAGGTTGGTCGGGGAGGTGGGGGAACGGCAACAGTGCAACTTTAGCTAGATCTTCTAGGAGCAGAGATAGGGCGGCGCAACCGCCTTTACTTACCTAATGGCCCCTAGTAATTTAAAATCTTATGGCAGTTGTGACGAGATACTTACTAATTCAAAGCGGCGTAGCCGCTTTGAACAATGGGCACCTGATGTGCCCTCGAAATAGCACGGGACTGTCATAGTAATATAAAGCGGCGCAGCCGCTTTCAAATATTGGGCGCCTGCGGCGCCGATGTGTAAAGCCTAACTATCAAAGTAATATAAAGCGGCGCAGCCGTTTTCAATATTGGGCGCCTACGGCGCCCATGTGTAAAGCCTAACTATCAATGTAATATAAAGCGGCGCAGCCGCTTTCAATATTGGGCGCCTTCGGCGCCCATGTGTAAAGCCTAACTATCAAAGTAATATAAAGCGGCGCAGCCGCTTTCAATATTGGGCGCCTTCGGCGCCCATGTGTAAAGCCTAACTATCAAAGTAATATAAAGCGGCGCAGCCGCTTTCAATATTGGGCGCCTTCGGCGCCCATGTGTAAAGCCTAATTATCAAAGTAATATAAAGCGGCGCAGCCGCTTTCAATATTGGGCGCCTACGGCGCCCATGTGTAAAGCCTAACTATCAAAGTAATATAAAGCGGCGCAGCCGCTTTCTATATTGGGCGCCTGCGGCGCCCATATTAGAGTCTTTAGGAGGATATAATTCACAGCAGCGTAGCCGCTTTGACTATTGGGCGCCTACGGCGCCCATGTGTAAAGCCTAACTATCAAAATATCATAAAGCGGCGCAGCCGCTTTCATTTTTTCAGGATTTAAAACTATTAAGGGTTTGCTAAAACGATTTTTCGATTCAGTAATGTGTTTGCGCAATATTCAACTTTAAAGTGCAAATTTTCATTAAAATCGAGCGTCCCCCCCCCCTCCAAAATCTAAACCGGTGGGTGGAAAAATTTGAAAAAATTCAGGATAGGTAGGTAGGATAGGTAGTCAGTATATCAAACTTCCATGAAAAACTATAACGGCTAAGTTTGCTTGAGAATTATTAGTAGTTTATGAGTAAATAGCAGCGTAAGGTATAAAATATACCTAAATTTGGAAGATTCCGTATAAAATACGAAATCCTTAGAAAAATATTACTTAATTTTTTCGTAATGGCTACGGAACCCTATTTTGGGCGTGTCCAACACGCTCTTGGCCGGTTTTTAATTTTTAATTGTACTATTTTGTCGGCTTAGTTTACCTATATGTATATCCGTGCAAAATTACAGCTTTCTAACATTGATAGTGTTCGGGTCGATAGAATCGATGGGAAATGATAAAGTTCACTTGATATGAAATTATAAATTTATTACTTAAACTTGATAAAACTATAGTAAAATGAGTATGCGTGCTTTACTTGATTGCCGATCGCGAACTGGCGGATCGAGTGCAATTTTATTATAATGAGGTCGAAGAATGAATTTGATGAATTAGCTAAATATGTATTGAACGTGCGTAGCCCGTACATGCTCCCGGGCAGGGAAAGATGAGATTAGTAAGCGGTGAGTAATGATAATCACTAAGAACTATACAAGATGATAAACAATTTGATTTTAACTCTAGAAATGATTCGCATATTATTTATTACCCATGATTTACAAAGTTGAAGGACAATTTTTGCTATAGTTATATGACGATTGATTGATGAAATACTAATTCTATGTTATGCTATGAAAAAACTTATTCTATGCACTGTCAGAGTCTGGCAGATTAACACGTTAACTGCGGGGCCATTTTCAATGAACTCTCAGCCAGTGCGTTGGACACCTATAAGAACTCATAACCAAGCTTTAGTTCAGTGCGTATGAGACCCAATCAGACTCCTAAAAAATAGATTTCGAAAATAACGTAAATCTCGCTCAAAAAGCTATGTATCGATATGTTTTTTTTTATAGTTAAAGACAATCCATTGCTCTATCTTTAGACGAGTTCGCATGCAGTTTTGACATAAATATACAGAGTAAATACAAAACAAATATAGGGTATCGAATGTATCTCAAGCCGCAACTGAAGTAAGTTCAATTTGTGTGCGAACTAGTGATGGGATTGAAATAAAACATGAATAGTCGATAACTATTTTATATTCAAAGAATTTTAACAAGGAAAGTGTTTTTCGTTAAAACATGGCATGGAGGGCATATTTGAACGTTTTCTAAAATGTTTATGTTACTTGTCGATGGAATAACACAATTCGGCATTTCAATAACTTTCTTACATTTTAACTTATTTTATTATTCGACTGGATGGCAAACGAGCAAATGGGTCTCTTGATGGTAAGAGATCACCACCGCCCATAGACACCTGCAACACCAGGGGGATCTAATTAGTTAATTAACTCCGGATCTAATTAATTTATTGGATCTAAGCCAAAACAAATGGATATTTTTCATTTTTATGGCACTCATAACTGCTTCATAAACATTTTATTCTTAACGAATTTTTTTCCTAAATAACGCGCGGCCTTTCACTTCGATACTTGAACAGCACTAAAACAAATTGGTGCAGCGCACGCGCCACTCGCTCTCCTCTCCTTGCGGCTACGAGGCCTGCGATTCAGGAGACTCAAAAGATCGCGTAACGCACCAAATGAATAAAGTTATTACTCAGTGCGTTAGGGACCTAAACGATCTCCAATTTTTATTAATGCACTGGTAAATTTAATTTTTAGCAGGAAGCAAGTTTCTATATTTGTCTCCGTCATATTTGTAGTAATTCAGCTGCTATTGCCTCCCGCACAGAGGTGCGAAATACGAAATCGGGTGCCGCACTGAATGAAAGACTCATACGAGATGTTTTAGATCTCATAACGCAGTGAACGTGTTAAGTATAGAGCGAAGCACAGGCGAAGTGCCTTGATTTTGATATATAACGCGCGGATTCGCTTTTGGTAGAACACGATCTTTTGGTTCATCACTACACTGCACTTTCACACACTTAGCACATTCACGACACTGAGCACTATGACTGCTTGTAGCTGCGGTTCCGGGCTCCGCCGCGGCCTCCCTCGGTGTTGGGTCGCGGCGCGCGCGCAGGCGGCGCACCGCGTACCACGCCGCAGCCGCCACCATCACTGCTATTACCCCGTAGATCACCGTGTAGTGGTGCACGTCATGATATGACACCTGATTTATCAGAGTATCCGAATTTTTCATGATTTCTATTTGCTGTTTGATGTCATGCAGCTGACCTTCACTGATCTCAGATTCTTTGTCTGATGTACTGTTTAATTTGGGATCCTCTGATATAGATATATTTATCATGTGGTTTATAGGTGATATTTTTGGTGATTCGATGGAGTTGGAGATGCTAATCTTAGTATGTTCTTGTCGATGTGTGTAAACAATAAAATCAGCTGTTTTGATAAGGCAACCTTCATTTACTGTGAGTAAGCCAGCGCCGGTCAATTGTACGGCGGTAATTTGATCTTCGCATAGTAGTTTGAGCTGGCATGCTTCGCAGCAAAAGTAAAAATAGACATTTATTTTATTCAATTCTGTCCACGTGTTTTTACAGTGGTCGGTCACCGTTTTACATCTTTCCGTTTGAGGATCTTTTTCGCACAAACTCTGATCATCCGTCATATGATAAATTGGTTTTCTGAGGTAACATAAAACCATATCGGGATTTCGCCGCATGCATGTTTTCATATCACTTTCTGTAATGGTAATAAGAGCATCTTTTTTGAGATTGATAGCAGCGTATGTTGCTATGGGGATCACGTTCGTCATCTCGCTACCAGTCAGTTGAGGAACTGGTACAAGGCTGAAGCTGCGGCGAAATCCCGATATGGTTTTATGTTACCTCAGAAAACCAATTTATCATATGACGGATGATCAGAGTTTGTGCGAAAAAGATCCTCAAACGGAAAGATGTAAAACGGTGACCGACCACTGTAAAAACACGTGGACAGAATTGAATAAAATAAATGTCTATTTTTACTTTTGCTGCGAAGCATGCCAGCTCAAACTACTATGCGAAGATCAAATTACCGCCGTACAATTGACCGGCGCTGGCTTACTCACAGTAAATGAAGGTTGCCTTATCAAAACAGCTGATTTTATTGTTTACACACATCGACAAGAACATACTAAGATTAGCATCTCCAACTCCATCGAATCACCAAAAATATCACCTATAAACCACATGATAAATATATCTATATCAGAGGATCCCAAATTAAACAGTACATCAGACAAAGAATCTGAGATCAGTGAAGGTCAGCTGCATGACATCAAACAGCAAATAGAAATCATGAAAAATTCGGATACTCTGATAAATCAGGTGTCATATCATGACGTGCACCACTACACGGTGATCTACGGGGTAATAGCAGTGATGGTGGCGGCTGCGGCGTGGTACGCGGTGCGCCGCCTGCGCGCGCGCCGCGACCCAACACCGAGGGAGGCCGCGGCGGAGCCCGGAACCGCAGCTACAAGCAGTCATAGTGCTCAGTGTCGTGAATGTGCTAAGTGTGTGAAAGTGCAGTGTAGTGATGAACCAAAAGATCGTGTTCTACCAAAAGCGAATCCGCGCGTTATATATCAAAATCAAGGCACTTCGCCTGTGCTTCGCTCTATACTTAATCTGCCAGACTCTGACAGTGCATAGAATAAGTTTTTTCATAGCATAACATAGAATTAGTATTTCATCAATCAATCGTCACATAACTATAGCAAAAATTGTCCTTCAACTTTGTAAATCATGGGTAATAAATAATATGCGAATCATTTCTAGAGTTAAAATCAAATTGTTTATCATCTTGTATAGTTCTTAGTGATTATCATTACTCACCGCTTACTAATCTCATCTTTCCCCGCCCGGGAGCATGTACGGGCTACGCACGTTCAATACATATTTAGCTAATTCATCAAATTCATTCTTCGACCTCATTATAATAAAATTGCACTCGATCCGCCAGTTCGCGATCGGCAATCAAGTAAAGCACGCATACTCATTTTACTATAGTTTTATCAAGTTTAAGTAATAAATTTATAATTTCATATCAAGTGAACTTTATCATTTCCCATCGATTCTATCGACCCGAACAGATAGTCCCTGAGCAAAGCCGCGGACGGACAGACAGACATGGCGAAACTATAAGGGTTCCGTTTTTGCCATTTTGGCTCCGGAACCCTAAAAATCATGAAATATTTACAGTTTCAGAAATATTAAACAGTTGGGAAATGAAAAGTGGCGAAATGAATCAGGTTGCCAAACGTTTTTCCCCGAAACATTAGTAAACAACAAAGTTGTGTAGTTTCTGGTGTACAATAAAGAGTATTTGTATTGTATTGTATTGTAAACCTTTGAGTCCTGACGCACAGTTGAATTTTATCAAAGTGTCATAATAAATTCCCTTGTAAAGCAATGCGATGTCACTATGACTTTTTCTACGAAAAGGCTTCACAGTGGGTTACGATCAGTGAGCTTCTACATACGTTACGATAGTAACATATAATATCATTGGTTACGATACAGTTGGTTCGAGAGTACCTAATCAGATTTTCTCACAAACTTCAGTGTCCCACATTTTCCGATTCCATGGGATTTTCGAAAAAAATTTTCAAACTGCGGATAAATATCAACTGAAAAACCTGTTCACTAAGTTTCTCATCTATGGGCATTTCTCTCTATCTACTATTCACATTCACATCTGGAGACTCTGTTTTACAGGTCAGAATCATGGACTGAGTCTACCTCCCAAAATTTGTTGAAATCGGAGAGATACAGGGTACAGCGGTAGATTGAAATGCCTATAGGTATGTATCATACTCAAAGAATAAAATTTTACATACAGAAAGGCAAAGTAACGCGTATAAAAGCGAGCCCCAAATCGTTTGACATTTACTCCGCAAATGATTTATTTTTCTAAGTACCCTCCATAGCCATTATTAAGTAAAACTACAATCACCTTACAACGTTGCCTCTCAATGAGAATACTTAGACTCTGGCAAATTCGTCCTATTAATTAGGACAGAAAAGCCATATTTTAAAAGAGAAGTGCTTAAAATAAGACAGAGTGAATTCGGTTTACTAATGTTTTGGCGAAAATTATTTAGCAAATTATTAGCTCCCAAACTATTTATCCCATATTTTTATTTAGGCGAAATGTTATTTCCCAACTCAACATTTCGCACTGATATCATTACCCAACTAATCATCCGATAAATTATTATTATGCATATTATTACCTGGGATTTTTTTGAAGATGTCATTTATGTTTTGGTCAAAATGTATTGATTGGCATACCTTAACTTAGCAACATGTCGAATGGCATCCAACCTACTTTCCTAGTGGCAGGTTATACTGGCTGCTATAAAAAAAAATCATAAAGGGTTCCGCACCTCCGTACAATGTTTAAAAACAAATAGTTCCGTAATATTATTTTCTAAAAAAGTCTGATACAAGGTTTTTTTGCTATGCGGCACTATTTGTCCCTGGTTACCAAACTACTCGTCAAGACGAATCAAACGAGTCCAAACTCGATGCGGTCGTGTCGTTTATCACAGAGTTCCTATGGTCACCCGCTAGCCTTAGGTATCATCAGATCAACTCTATGTCATAATCCGACGACCAGATGGCCCAGTGGTTAGAGCACCTGACTACGAAGCTTGAGGTCCCGGGTTCGAATCCCGGCCGGGGCAGATATTTGTATGAATAATACGAATGTTTGTTCTCGGGTCTTGGATGTTTAATATGTATTTAAGTATGTATTTATCTATATAAGTATGTTTATCCGTTGCCTAGTGTCCATAACACAAGCTTTGCTAAGCTTACTTTGGGACTAGGTCAATTGGTGTGAATTGTCCCGTGATATTTATTTATATTTATATTTATAATAATATTGCATTGGCGTCGGATTTATACATGCGTGTAAATTTTCAATTCAATCGGTTGAAGATATCCACTTCAAATTTGAGTTGAAAGATTCCACCAGAGCAAACATACCTAGTTACATCACACTGCAAATAAATAATGCTTGTAATAAGTTTTTGTTAAAACTTCATTTTTAATACAAGCTTTTTTTGCCGAATGTACTTTTTGTTGACTGTAATTGCATTGTCATCTAAACTACATATTTGTACCAAATTTGAAGTCGGTAGGTACTATTAACTATTGAGGAGTTCCCTCCTGCAGAGGCGATTCTGGCAGGACCATCAAGATGTCACTACCAGATTATTATTGTCTCCAAATTTACATAACTATGCCAAATTTCAAGTCAATCGGACCCTTGGAAGTGGATGAAATTTAGCTTCCAAGATCTGACCCAAGAACACGATAAATAAATAAATAAACAAACAGGGCAAGCTAAAGAAAAGCTTCTCTTTCTTTCTTACCACAAAATATGTACCATGTTTTTATGCAAATAAATGATTTATGATTTATAATTTAAAAATATCGCCGAAATGTAAGCACCTGTGCAAGTATTTCGAATAAAAAATAATTTAAATTCTCATCCTCTTTGGTTCTGGCTGTTTGCTTCTGAAACCATTGCCCGCTCATTGGATTAAAAAATAATGTCTGTCATGCGCGGTTCATTCGCGGGAAATTCGGCGTACTTCGTATGTTGTGTGTCTTCGTATGATGATACTCATTTTGCCTTCATTGAGTACAGACGTGTCGATGAATTATTAAAATTAGTAAATACCTAATCACTTGCTGAATCGTGACCTTGTTTTAACAATATAGCCGGTAATAACTAAGTAGTAACGTAGAAGTGTAATACATTTTAGGTACTTATGTACCTATTAAGTGAATTAGTGGAAATGTTATTGAAAAAGTAATATTTCAAAACGCTAATAAGTATGGCTGATAGTCCGTTTAACCGGAGCAGCAGAACTGCTCGCTCCCCGCCTCCCGCGCCTGCGAACGTGCCCACTCCACCCCCCCGCTCAGCTGCGCCGCCGCCTCACCAGGAAGAGTTTAAGCCTGACCTAATTTCAACTCCAGAAATCCAAAACTGGATGATAACCATAGAAAAGTACCTTGATGAAGTGTGTACCATCGCAACAGAGGGTAAGCTGAACTCCGACCAGAAATTGCGCATTAGTAATTTATGTCGGAAAGTAAGCCACGGTACATCGCAATTAGCAGTGACATACCAGTCCCTCAAGCAGAAAGCATTGCAGGCCTATACATCCATCCAAACCCAACAAGAAGAACTTGATCTTTCGCAGCGACTCCAGGACCTAAAGCATTATCTAAGCCTAAAGCAGAGTATTGATGACTCAGTTAAACCTGCTACTGAATCTTCCTTTGCCGACATGGTTAAAAAGGGGTCTAAAAACTTCGTCTGCCCTTTGAATGTCAGTTCAGTGACAATTTATCCCAATGACAAGCAAAAGACAAGTGAAGAAACGAAATCTCTGGTACAAAAAATTATCAGCCCTGAGCGAATGCAGCTTCATGTGCGAGGCCTGCGTAAGACGAGGAACGGGGGAGTCACCATCAGCACGGACACGAAAGAAGACATCGTAAAGCTAAAAAAATCTGTCCAGTTAACTAATTCGGGTCTGACGATTGAGGAAACGTTTAAACGCAAACCAAGAGTGGTAGTTATAGGAGTACCCACATCAATGTCAGAAAATGAGGTATTTAACTGCTTATTTCACCAAAACTTATCTGATAAACTTCAGAACGTAAACCTCGAGTCCTTTTTAAACTCTATAAAATTGAGTCACAAATCGGGCAAGAAAGATTCTGAGACCTGCAATTACGTGATCGAAGTGACTGCAACCATTCGAAAAGCCATAATAGCAAAAGACAGAGTGTTCATCAACTGGTCTTCGTGTCCCGTAAGAGACTTTACGTTAGTCACAAGGTGCTACAAATGCCAGCAATATGGTCATGCGGCGAAGTCGTGCCGGGAGACAGCCCACACCTGCGGCCATTGTGGTAATCTGGGTCATTCGGTTAAAGAATGCAAAAATACGTCAGATTTATCTAAATGTGCCACTTGCTTGCGCTTTAAAAAGCCGAGCAATCACACAACAGGAGCCGCTGACTGTCCTGCAAAAATGATAGCTGAAAAAAGATACATCAGCACTGTAGATTATGAAGGCACATAAGTAACATGATTGCTTAATTTTAACTGAAACATAGTTATGTATCTTTAGTTGTGTAAGTTTTATCTGTTTTTATTAACATTACCGTAATTATAAACCTAATATGTAATCATTACGCACATTTTACTAGCATTTAGAATCAATCGCACAATTTCTAGGTCAAATCTAACAGACATAAGACGTCTTTATCAGCAATTTTTGTACCAGCACTCTAACCCAGTAAAAATCCACTGACGCGCAGTATTTATGTTTGACCTGATAATATCTTTTAAGAAAATATATTATAATTTTGTTATTTTAATTTAGTATAACTTCAACGTTTAATTTTATACACCATAGTTTGTTTTTCCTTGTTAATTAGGTATTTTAGTATGTAAATTTAGCTTGTTTAGCCTGAGATACAGGAATTATCCTAGTTCAGGCACAAGTGTTACATAGATTTTAAGTAAAAATATTGCATTTTATGTTATTTTGTAGCGAAATTCATTCAATAAATTTATTATTATTATTATTATATTATTATTATTATGTGTAATTAAATAATAAGAAGCTCGACTTAGTGTGAATAAATTTTAAACTGTATTATTAACCTTGTAAATAGTGTTAAATACTTAGTATGATTTTTTTTAGTGTAAAAAAACAATAGGTAAACAAAGTGATTAGTACCGTGCAGATTTGACGAGCGCTCAAAGTTGGCTTCATTGAGGTTTGTGGTTCATAAATTGCTTCATTAATTTTGCAGAAAAACAAATAAATCAGACAGTCACTAATTATATTATCGAAACTTTTATAAAACATCATTAAAATTGCAAACCTAAAGGTAAATATTCAAACGATATAGCTAGCCGTTGCTAGGTGATTCGGCCGCCTTAGCAACGGCTAAATACGCCTAGCAACCAAAAAAACGCTAAAAAAAACAGGTTTCTTATATGACGACCCCCTTTAATTTGTAACTTTATTTTACTTTTAGTATTTGTTGTTATAGCGGCCACAGTAATACATAATCTGTGAAAATTTCAAGTGTCGAACTTTTACGGCTTAAGGCACTGGTCCCACCGCGAGCTAGTAAGCTATGAGCTATCGGCTATTTTCTAGCCCAAGAAACGAACAAAAGATAATCGCTTCCGTGTACATAAAAGAGAGAGTTATATTTTTATAGTTCATAGCTGGCTGTTCACACTGCCGGCGAGGATACTCTCCCACCGCCCGGCGAGTAAGCGATAATTCCATACAATTGTTTACTAGCCGCCCGCCGATTGTCATCTGTTTCTAGTACAGAATTTTACTAGTTGACCGCCGAGCTCGCCGATAGCTGGCGGTGGGACCACTGTTTACTAGTTGACCGCAGCGATAAGCTATCGACTATAAAACTAGCTCAACGGTACTCGCCGAAGCCTGCTTGGCGATCAGAGCGATCATTCTACCTTTCAAAGTGGATGCGAGTGCACGTATATACAATGAATTTAAAACAATCATACTACGAACTATCTTTGTTGTCAAGTTCGGATGACGATGATGATGTATTTTATAAAAGCGTGTGTGTAGTGGCAGTGGCAATTTTGAAGAGACGGAAAAAAAAAGGAATATTTTAAAAATAATGACAAGAAAAATTTGGATGCAAAAAATTAATTATTTCAGAAAAGAATACAGTGAGTTCAAACTAGCTAGTGTGGTGAAAATGTATTTTCAAATTTAAATTCAAATCATTTATTCAGTAAATAGGCCGCAATGGGCACTTTTACACGTCATTTTTTTAAACTACCAGCGCTTTCGGAAAGACCATCATTGCCAAGAAGAATGCGCCGCAAGAAACTTGGCAGAAAGTCATTTTTTCAAAATAAAATAATTACAAATAAAATACTTAAAAACTACAGTAAACAATTTAACAAAAAATTACAAAAAAAAAAATTAAATAATAATACAGGGATGTATAGGGTCCCTTAGTTACAAAATTAAACACTAACTATATTCGACCTCGACTGTACATCGTATAGGTCATTGGCGAATAGCCCCCCGGCTGAGCTAGTGCAGCGAGTAATCGCCCGTCGCACGCAAACACTCGCTTATAGCCGAGCGTCTAAACTAGCAAAACTATACTCGCTTCTCGCCTCTCGCCCACTCGTTTGTAGTTTATAGTTTTACTCGCTAATAGTTTGTAGCCGCCGGTGGGACCAGTGCCTTAAGAGATAGAGCCCGGGAGGCGGGAGCTACGCTCCGCTTCGCTCCCGCCTTAGCCTTCTGAACCTAAACTATCCAAGTCGCTTCTGCTCCGAACCGTCTTGCTCGCTCGCTTCGCTCGCTCGCACAAATTTTGAAGTAAATCTTTGTAACATATAAATTGGTCAAATGTTATTTGACAATTTGTTATTTGTCTAAGCCAATCATTTGCTACGTAATTATTTGCCACGTAAAAGTGTGACGAAGTAAAATTTTGCAATATTAAAATGTTGCGAAATAAGAAAAATGCGAAGTAAAGTTATGCCAACGATTGGTTTGCCAAATGAAACTTCGGCGAAAGATTGGTTGCTTAGTGAAATTTGGAGAAACATATTTTGCCGAAAAGGCAGTACACCGTAAATTCATAATTTTGTATTATATCGTAATAAAATGATATCAAATAATTATGCAATTATATGTGTGTCGATATTACATTATGTAACTATGTAAACCCATTTATTCTTCATTACTCAATGTTTACTCAGTTCTCCAAAAAATGGCACTGCAATGTGTGGCAATTAATTTACTATCGTTTAATTTTGTTCATTATCATTTAAAATATTCAATTAAATTTGTTGATATCCGTACCCCCTCTTCTAAATTTCTTAATTTGGCAAAATCCTTACTCAGCGACTTAATCATGTCACAACGTTATTAATTTCAGCGCCATCTGTTAGTATAGCGGGGTACTCGATAGTCATAGCACGTATTTGAAAACTTGAAGGTGCAAACTCAATCGAGTGTAGTGGCTACCTCCTCTTTTAAGGGTTGAATTTTTATAGTCTAAGGGTTGAATTTTGATAGCCTATAATTTGGCCGGGGATTACCTCGACAGATTAGTAAAGTTTGCACCAAAATCCGTTCAGCCGTTCTCACGTGATGCGCGTACAAAAAAACGACAAACAGATAAACAGATAAACAGACAAAAATTCTAAAAACTATTGGAACGTGTTCTGTTATCGATTCTAAGTATCCCCAGCTAACTTTTCTTCAAATATCTTCCATGTACAGACTTTCGACCCTCTTCAGCTTTATTATATGTATAGATAAACAATTTCCGTGATTGGCTAAACAGCCAACAGAAATACCCTGTTTAAGTTGACTCCCCATGGAAATCAATTTTCGAAAAATAACTAACTGATTACATGAGTTAGTGGTGGTTTTAACTGCTCTATATAAATCAATGAAAAAACAACGAGTGCACTCTCCGCGTGCTTGATTGCTACTAAGTCAAAAAGACAATTGTCATTTTCTATTAACTAATCCTCCCGATTTCTCCCGAAACCCGAAGGTTTTTCTAAAAGCTCACGGATTGTACACAGATATATTTTTTTATACCTATCGTTGTGACATATTAAAGGTTGGTACGTAGTAAATACGCATAAGTCCAAACGTAGGGGATCGCGAAGCACTCGCCGCTACTGATGGTTGCCGAGGTATGCTGAGAGTTTGTGGCGCGTAGAGTACCTACCTCGCATTCCGTTCGTTTACATGAAGACGTTATACTGCTCTGCTCTTTTTTGTACTGTGTCCTGAGGCCGTATTGCCTAACGGTTCTGACGGTTCTGACGCTCACAATCGCCATCGAATAACAGTTTTTGTATCCGAAATCTGTCATTTGATTGCAATGCGAGCATCAGAAACGTTAGAATTAAGCCTTTTAAGCCTCGTGAACCTCCGCCAAATGAATCAAAAAATCGATGATCAAAAATAACCTTTTCTCCAACTTGCTCGGAAATGTTCTCATTAATGTTGGAAATATCGACCGGGAAGTCCATCGTTGATCGTCCATGTCCGGGAAGTGTTTATTATCGGGCAGGTTTTTTACTTTTAATTTCATTCAAGACCGAAAATTCACCAAATAGCCAGCCAATTGTTCAATAATCACGTACAAAAACCGAGATTAAAAAACCGGCCAAGAGCGTGTCGGACACGCCCAAAATAGGGTTCCGTTGCCATTACGAAAAAATTAAGTAATATTTTTCTAAGGATTTCGTATTTTATACGGAATCTTCCAAGTTTAGGTATATTTTATACCTTGCGCTGCTATTTACTCATAAACTACTAATGATTCTCAAGCAAACATAGCCGTTATAGTTTTCCTTGAAAGTTTGATATACTGACTACCATCCTGAATTTTTTCAAATTTTTCCACCCACCGATTTAGATTTTAGAGGGGGGGGGACGCTCGATTTTAATGAAAATTTGCACTTTAAAGGTGAACATTTCGCAAACGCTTTACTGAATCGAAAAATCGTTTTAGCAAACCCTAATACCCTAAAATACCTATCCAACGATACCCCACACTAGGGTTGGATGAGAAAAAAAAAATCACCACCACTTTACGTCTATGGGAGGTACCCTAAAAAAAATTGTTTTTGAATTTTTAATTGAACTATTTTGTCGGCATAGTTTACCTATATATCCGTGTAAAATTACAGCTTTCTAGCATTGATAGTCCCTGAGTAAAGCCGCGGACGGACAGACAGACAGACAGACGGACAGACAGACAGACAGACATGGCGAAACTATAAGGGTTCCGTTTTTGCCATTTTGGCTCCGGAACCCTAAAAACTTAATTTCTGCGTTTATTTAATGCTGAAATGATTGTGTCCAAATCATAATAAGGTGTATTTAGACTTAATTATCGTCTCGAACTGCTAAATATTTTGCAACAAAAAGTTATGTTTTTTTAATGGTGTGCGTTTAAGATTTGCCGTTTTAACTAAAAGTAAAAACGTGTAATATTTATATTTACTAATCCTATAAGTTTTTTTTAATTTATTTTGATTACTATATTTTATGTGGAACCAAATATACAATTCGGACCCAAATCTTTAATATCGAAATTGAGGCGGGAACGTGAATTTCATTTTGTTAAAGACTTTCTACACATGTGTTATTTTTACGAAAATCATTTTTCCTAAATTTGAATTGAATTGAAAATGAGTTCTAAATGTGGTGATGAAAATATCCTAATGAGCACACCACAAACTCGTAGCGCAGCATCTTTTATGAGTAAGGTTAATTTTTATTACTATTAAAGTTTTAATTTTGCTTAGATTGTACGTAGGTAGATTGTTATATAAATATATTGTGTCGAATATAATTATATAATGTTTTCGTTTTCTTTCCTCGGATATTTGGAGAAAAGCAGTATACATGCCTCGGCAGGAATGTCATTTCGTGGATTCGTATCTATAGAAGGACTCGGCTACACCTCGTCCTTCAAAACTATACTCATCCACGAAATGACTTTTCCCGCCCTCTGCAGTAATATACTATTAAGCATCTCAATTATTTAATAATTTGTGACAAGTTTGTTAAAGAAACTGTCAAAGCAATCCAACTGGGTTGTAGCCGTTGTAGGGTTGGGAATGGGATCACGACCCTACAAGTTCACAAACTTAATTAAAAACAGAGAATGCTCGATGTTCTGTTAGAAGTAGGTACCTATGGTCAGATCAATTTGGAACGTAATGCCCGGGTCACATTATTCCAGTGAAATCATGCCAGTAGCGATACATTGCGGGGTCACAATCCAAACGAGTTACACAAGATCGATCGAGCACCGCAGTGTCATGCTACTGGAACGGTTTTAATGGAATAATGTCAACCGGGCTTAAGTCGTTCACGCCATGCTGAAACAGTTGGTGTATGTTAATAATAAAAAAATTGTATATGTTTGAAATTTTTAGACATGACTGTATTATAATATGGAAAAAATGTATTTTTCGGAAAAAAAATAGCCGATCCCTAATGGTATATGCTGTAGGAAAAGAAACGAATAGCTACATAATGTAACATTTATTTAGTAAACATTTCGTGAAATATAAATAGACACCAACATAGGCACATTTAGTCAGGTTTTTGTTGTAATTAATCTTAATATTTGTTTGGACACAGACAGTACATAGGCACTTAATTCTTAAATTCATAGTTACAATTCACAAAAACAAATTAAGCTGCCACAATTTTTAATACACTCGCGAAAAGAAACGAGTGAATATAAATATTGCAACAATTATCCACTCACTTGCTTCGAATTTTGAGTTGAACTCTATTAATATGACAAATAAGAGCGTTGACAGGTAGCTCTAGTTACCAAAAGCAATTAAGTTACCAAAAACAATATGATTTCTTTCTTTCTAAATGGACTAAAAATACCTACAGGTACATTTATTAGGGGCATTTGCTATGTTTTTAACCGACTTCAAAAAAAGGAGGAGGTTATCAATTCGGTTGTATGTTTTTTTTTTTTTTTTTTTTTTTTTTTTTTTTTAATGTTTGTTACCTCAGAACTCCGTCATTTATGAACCGATTTGAAAAATTTTTTTTGCGTCCGTCTAGGAATGCTTTCAATTAGGTCCCATAAGCACCAAATCAGGATCTGATGATTGGATCCTAAGGAAATCGAGGGAACTCTTCAAATGTTGTAGGGACACCTATGGTAATTTTGATATATTTAGTAGTAAGTCGTGCATTTGCTCTTGAAAATCATCATTTGGTGAAGTGGAACTGATGATGAAGACCACAGTTTACCATCGGAGTTACTACTCAATAACAAGTATTTCATGGGTTGAATTTCAATTGCTTTAACACAGTTGCTAAGCAATTTATGCTCCTCGGAAAGCATATGGTGAAATGGAATGGGTGGTGAAGCACCAGGACACCTCAATTATGAACGTCTCTGCATCGGAAAAAGCAATTTTTCGTAAAAGGTGACGAGCAGTTGTCATTAAACTATTGTATCTTAGATGTTTTACACTAAAAAGCGTGAAAAAAAAAATTTATAACAAAAAATAGAACCGACTACAAAAAACCATGAAAATAATTTTCTACCAGTCTGAAGTCGGTGCCTCAGCACGAGCCAGCAGGAGTGATTGAAGCCATTTACTCGTGAGTATAGTTGTAGGTGAGGTAGACGATTATAGGTCCACTCCTGCTGGCTCGTGCTGAGGCACCGACTTCAGACTGGTAGAAAATTATTTTCATGGTTTTTTGTAGTCGGTTCTATTTTTTGTTATTAGTATAAAAGTTAACACAATTTTAAATAGTTTCGATGTTTCATTTAAAAACGTGTGCAAATTTTACGGTTAAGTTTCAAATGTTAAAATAAATGTAGTATATATGTAAGTATACAAGCCTTACTTATCCCTCATTCTTCGCATTGTCTTGAGCGAAACCGTGTAACTTGTTTCAAATCTAGTTGGTAATTCAGATGTTTTAGGAGTCCAAAATTTTGATTTCTGTAACTTTAAGGGAACATCCGGCAGGTGAAATAGCTAAATTTTAAAATTCTTACGTAAAACAGTGTAAAATGTTCTTAATTATGAAGCTTATTTATAATACAGGGCGTCCCACGGCGATGCCACATGGAGGGAAAGTACCTTAAATATCATAGATAGGATGTTTTGCTGAAAGAAGGCTTTATTTTATTTTTAAAAGTTAGTAAAACTGCATTCAAAGATTTTTGAATAATTACATGGTTTGACTGGGAATCGAACCCGCTCCACTAGAAAAAAAAACACCCTGTAGTTTTCTCATACCGATCGAAAGGGTTTATTATAAGGATTATTTTTTGCTAAATAACCTAGTGCCGGAAATAAACGGAACACCATAAATTTTAACATTTTTAATAAAAAAAATCAATTTATCAAATGCTCAAAATGAGTTCCATTCTGTTCAATACAAAGACGCACTCTTTTGACTATTTCACTTCCTGTCGATTTTTTGATCATTTTGTGGTGGATATTTAAAAATACGTCTAAGTTCTGCAAAATGGCAATCTAACCATTTAAATTTACTGATTCATTAGTAGGTACTAAAATTACGTTTGGTATAATGTCAGTTGTGTGGCCTTACGGAAATGTCATTTTCCGAACAAAATTTCACATCAAATGTTAAAATTTATGGTGTTCCGTTTATTTCCGGCACTAGGTTATTTAGCAAAAAATAATCCTTATAATAAACCCTTTCGATCGGTATGAGAAAACTACAGGGTGTTTTTTTTTCTAGTGGAGCGGGTTCGATTCCCAGTCAAACCATGTAATTATTCAAAAATCTTTGAATGCAGTTTTACTAACTTTTAAAAATAAAATAAAGCCTTCTTTCAGCAAAACATCCTATCTATGATATTTAAGGTACTTTCCCTCCATGTGGCATCGCCGTGGGACGCCCTGTATATAGTTATAAGTCCGTAACTAAAGACTTGTTAATTCAAACTTATTCAACTAAATTATTAAAGAAGGATAAAAATTAACATGATAAAATAGAAATAAAATTACAATTAGGTATATTACTTGTAAACTAGGGATCATAATTAAAAAAAAACGATTAAAAACTAAATACAATTACAGGTATTATTTCGTACGTGAGATTATTCAGATTATTATAAAAAATTAAGTTTAAAATGTCTCAATCAGAGAATAGTAAAAAAAACAGGAACTAAATATAGATCAACTTCGGTTTGCTTTAATTAGTTACATACTAATTTGAAGATACATAAACTCCTTTAAATATTGTAATAATTGTCCCATGATATTATTTATTATATTTTTCACGACACTACTCTAAAATGTTGCCATAGCCTAAATCCAGTAAACTGCATATATCTATATTTAACAGCTGACTCATTTATGGCTCGCATAACACGACAGCAATGTTACACACTTAGACTATATACAACATATATATGTGTGTTGTATATAATCTAAGGTTACACATCACATTACGGTAAAAGCAGGCTACTCCGGAACTCGAAGTTCGTGTCGTGCGGTCCCTCTCGCTCTCGTATTAAATACTATACGTCAAGGCTACACGAAATCCGAAAATCGAAGTTCGTATCGTACCGTCCCGCCTACGCTTACGTTATTTAATACGAGAGAGAGGGATGGTACGATACGAACTTCGAATTTTGTGTTTCGGAGTAGCCTTCCGTGTCCGAGGGACCGCACGACACGAACTTCGAGTTACGAGTTTCGGAGTAGCCCTGCAGGTCGTATCAATATATGTATTTCATAGTACGATACTTCCGACTTTTTAGAATATATTTCAGAATTTAATTCCCGGCGTGCTGAAAGGACAATCGGACCAACCAAAAGTAATCGGTCTGCTGTATGTGAAAAAAAATTGACCAATGACAATGCGTCATTTATGACTTTTCTGGGGTGTTTTTTTTTTAAATGCATATTATTATATAATGCTTTAATTTTATCAAGTATGAAAAAACGCCACGGCATCGCAGCAGCAGGGCTAGGGCTACCAGGACAACTACAGCTTTTTGAAAAATACTCAAATGTTTTTTTATTTCCTCACAGTAGCCATGAAAAGTATAATATTTAGTCTGGACCAAAAGTGCAATAGACGAACTCGTATTATCGAAAGCCTCCCCTTAACTCGTTCATCTATGGCTTACTTTTCAGCCTCTACGACAATGTACTCATATATTTATTATCATTATTATTGAACACAAAAAAAATGTCGCAACTATTTTTAACAAACATTTAGAACTTGGTAGATTGACACTGGTATTTTACAAGAAGTGTATTCATATATTTAACTTTAGTGAAAAAAAGACAGTTTACCATAGGGAAATTCGCCAGTATTTACTGGTTTGCGACTAATAACTACTAGGTAACTAGATAGATGTTTATTTACTTTTACTTATTAAAAAATATGGCAAAACTTTTAATTCTAAAAATATATTCCCAACTACAATATTTAACCTTAAGCCTAAAATTGCTAAAAGTGGCTTCGAAGCGGTAACGTTTCGTGTGCTCTGCCTACCCCATTTGGGAAAACATACGTGATAATTTGTGTGTGTGTGTGTGTGTACAATTTTTAAAATGGTAGCGCTTTTTTAATATCTAAAGAAGCATACAAAAACGAGTTTATGTGGCAGGCTAGTTGGCGCTAGTGTCGCGATTGGGTGTCCGTTTGACAACATTGACATTTGGGTCACGTTTGACAACATTGACATTTGGGTCACGTTTGTGATTGGTTAAACTAAATAAGTCAAACGGACCTCTCGGACGCCATCTAGTAATTTCGCCTGTCAGCAAACAAAAAATCGAGTCTCTTAGCGGTTGCCGCAATAGTCGAGTTTATTGACGAATTCTTTTCAACAAAGGTTTTTCTGAACCGGTGCCGCGGTGGTAGATGATATTCAAAAGTGCTTGCTATAGCCTATTTTCACTTCGAGACCCTCATCAACTGCAAAATTGTTTAAGCGGCAATAGGGATGTTGACACCACCAATCAACTGACGTACTTTTTATGAGCTGTCAAAACACAATTCTCCCATAGAGTTTTAATGGCAACTTATGACGTCATTATCCGCCAACTTAATCAACTATTTATTTGTTTTAAAGCAACAAAAAATCTAATTTTACAGTAAATAGAAAATTAATCTGGTTTTCAGGGCTAAAATAAAGCGTTTTTTTACTGGAGTTGTATTATTTTTTAATGGTTTCAACATCCCTATTGTCGCTTTACTTTTTATTTGGTGGGGGTCGGCGCGTTGGTTTACTGGGGCATGTTACGGCGGACTCGCTCCACGGTTCTCCCGCTGTTTGGGCCGCTTGCTGACATCGAAGTGCCCGGGGCCGCCCGACTGCCGCCTAGGTTCCCGCCAGACTGCGCCTGTAAAACAGAAATCATTAACTGTCCATGTCTATGGTATGCTTTCTTGTTACTTGTCATCATAAAATATGTTACGTTATAATTTCAATTGAACATACTTATGGACGGTATACCTAGGGTCGGTGACCACAGGGGTCACGCCGTTTTGTCACCTAATTAGTTTTAAATAGTGTTATTTATAAATGAATGTATGTTTGGGCTGTGTTGTCTGAAGTAAATGGTTTATTATTATTAATAGACAGAAAATACATTTTTATTATAACTGCCCCAAAAGTAACACCAAAACAATAAAAATAGTACATTACTGTAGAGGCCGGCAACCCCGCGTTTGGGCCGAGGCTTGTATAGTGCTTTTCTCAAACATGACATGAAATAAAATAGAAGAAAAAACAAGAAATGAAGCTGGCGGGACGCTAGTCTCGTCGCCGTGTTGCGTGCCGCAGCGAGCGTTGAAACAAAAGACGGTCGCATTGCCGGCCGACGGCGGGAAATTCAATTCAGAGGGCGGGAAAAGTCATTTCGTGGATGAGTATGGTTTTGAAGGACGAGGCGTAGCCGAGTCCGTCAATAGAAACGAATCCACGAAATGACATTCCTGCCGAGGCCTGTATACTGCTTTTCTCCAAATATGCGAGGAAAGAAACCGAAAACATTATATTTATTCGGCACAATATATTTGTATAACAATCTACCTACAATCTAAACAAAATTAATGGGATAATAAAAAACTTAGAAACATTGACCTTTTCAATTGCAATATTTGCGCTATAAAAAAAGTTTTCTGGTAGCCACTTTCACTTTTTTTTTCATTTTTTATACATTAACTAATGTTTAGTTTTTCCTCTTTTTGAAAAATTTAAACCATTAAGAAATATACATGCATTTTGCATTTTGTTGCAATGTTGTAATTTAGTTTAATTTAATTTCGTTAGTACATACCGTATTATTGTACTTTAAGGAATCTCCAGGTCTAGTTTACAAGAAATAGACACTAAGCCAATTTCTGTAAATGACTGTTTGTTTCTTAAATAAATAAATAAAAAAAAAACTTTTGCTAAATTTCATCCAAATCCGTCCAGCACTTTCAGCGTGAAGGAGTAACAAACATACTCACTCACTCACAAACTTACATTTATGATATTAGTAGGATTTCATCCAAATTTATCCAGCCGTTTCAGCGTGAAGAAGTAACAAACATACTCACTCTCAAAGTTTCGCATTCATAATATTAGTAGGATTAGTAGGATAGGATAGGATTCATTACAAACCGTGTCCTCGGATTCCTTAATCCGCCAAACGATTATCATGGCCCGCGAATCGATGTCATTCTCTTGCTCTTGAACTGCATCCACCATCTCTTTCGGGGCTTAAATAAAAAAGGGAAACTTTACTAACGGAGGGGATTAAACAATGAAATCCCACCAAAAACATTCTGTAAAAAACTAGCCAAGTCTCGACGGAGCTGCTTGTTTATCTCTAAAAAGTAATGAAATCTAGACAAGCCGTGCCAAGTCTAAAGGTTCCTTACTGCGACTTCTTTATTATTATAGTTAATGTTGTGTGACTTGGCCGTTGACTTGTATCCACTCACGTATAAAGAATTTTGAGTCTTTAGTCTTATCCAGTAAATGTTGAGACTCAATACGCGGACAATATAAAGAAATCGTAGTAAGGAACCTTCTGGATAAGACTAGATTAAACATTCTTTATTCAGTTAGTGGGTACAAATGGTTCCAGTAAAGGATGGTACGGCAGTGTTTGCTTCGCGCGCGACTTGGCGGGGGCACTACCGTGCCCCCAGATACATGGATGGTAAGTGGATATTTGTCATTATAGGGAGTGAATTTTGAGTATGTCTCATCCTGCCGAGTTCCACCAAAGATGTGCGAGGATGTGTTGCGCGGAACGTGTTTTTCATGAGCAAATAGAAACGCTTCATTTACCTATTGTTAATTAAACAACTTAAATATGAAGTAAATCGAGTTAATTTTTTACAAGAAAACTAGTTTTAACATCAATGAAAATGTCACTCGCACCACAAAAAGCGCGGGAAACGTCATCAAGACTTTTAGTTGCCAAACCTTACTTTTTCTTATTAAATCTTTAGGGATTATTTAATTGCTTGTTCTAGTCGGTTGTTCCAAATAATAAAGTTTCTTGTACTTGACTCCAGAGAAGGGCAAATCTCCGGAACGCCCAATTTTCAGGTTCCCGTAGATAACATTTACCAGGTAAGTTCTTCTACCACCAAACACCACTTTTTAGGTGCCCAATTAAACGATAAAAAAGCTATATTACCGTCTTCGGCTAAACCCACTAAAAAAAAATTTTTCTGGGAAAATGAGTAAAATTTGCCGTTTTTCACTAGGCGCCAAACTAGTTAATCGTCTTACTATTTGAATAAAACTTAAACTGAAATAAAACCCACACAATCATATTAAGGGCGAAATAATCTTTACTTTTGTATAAAAAAATTGTCAAAAAAATTAGTGCTAATTAGTTAAAACTTAAATCTAAAACCGTGTCAAAAAATATCGTCATTAGTGGCCACGGCCATTGATTGTCGAATTTTGGAAAAACGGAATGCATGAACAATACGAAACATAGCCTCCTGCAACTGTCCCCCGCCGCTCGGTTCCCGGCAAGCATCTCAGGAGGCAACATTTGCTGCGTTACGAGTAGGTAAGTGGTCAAAAAACTTCTTCCAATTTTGTCACTTTTGTCGTCATTGTCATTTGTAGCTATTTCTCGATAATGATGTGTTACATATTATTAAATTTGTATTTGCATTGAAGTAAACACAGGCTTTGTTTGGCGAAACAGGTATTTTGTTTTCATCTTCTAACAGAAACCTGTATAGACACGTTTTTTTTACTATCGTCATTGTCAGTCATGTCATTGTTGGCGAAATTAAGAGTTTCCTTTCATCAACTGTGAATTAATACATGTTTTTTTATCGCAAAACTTCTAACAAGCGCGCAAATAGAAGACAAAAATATTTTCTCGCAAATTTTTACGTTTTGCACGAAATGAGAGAAATGCCCAAAACATACAACCAAATACGAAACATAACCCCCGTTCCCGTTTGAAAATGACTGATGCTGGTAATTTGATACATATGACATTTTATGTTATTGATTAGATATTGAAATTCGTTATTGTCGGTCACATTGCATTATTGTTGCCTATGAACTACATCATTATAGGCTTATTTTGTCATTGTCACACACAGCCAAATTTCAAAATAGTTATAATTTTGAAGTGCCTCTTTAATAAAATTATAACATTAAAGATAAAGTATCATTTAAGCGTCACGGTGAAGTTGTAGCACGAAGATGACATCGGGAACAAAATTTGTTAGTATGCGGTGGCGGGCGAGAGACTACTGAGGCTACAGACAGACCGTTTAGCCAGCGCGTGTTAACCATATCGCAAGCTAAGCAATCCTGTGTCCCTACAAATCAATGTGACAAGCCTAAGGCATTATGTCAACACCTATTTCTGGTGGAAACAGCTGAGTGGAGCGAGGCGAGGTAAATTAAGCGTTTCTATTTGTTCATGGAAAAAATATTCCTCGCACATCTCTGGCTGGTGGAAACGGAGCCTAACATTTGCTTCTCATTTTAGTTCAGTATTGATATGCGCTTAAGAACTTTTATGTAGGTAATTATTATTATTTTTATTCTACTGGTTGGCAAACGAGCAAGTGTACATATTGTACATATTGAATCAAGGATCAAAGTGTAAGTAGATGTATCACCTATCCTACTGTCATTGTAGCCCTGCCCGCCGGAGACGACGAACATGGGGTGTGGCAAGAGGGGCGTGGCGTCCGGCACCGCCACGAAGAACTTCACGGCGTCGCGGTGTCTGTGGAGCGACAGCTCCGCGTGCGCCATCGAGCACCACGGCACGTCGCCCGCCGAAGACGACGCCGCGCCGGACGCTGGAGGGTTAACGGACATGGTAGCATCTGATGCGGAGTTAGGACGTTCGTCGCAGAATTATTACGGCGCGAACGTCATATAGTTGAAGAAAATTAGATTGCAATGTATGGAAAAATTGGCAAAATTAAAGCAAGAGGTTTATCTATCAGGATATGTAGGTTATGGAGAAAAAATAAATTTTACCCACTCTCCCCCCCCCCCCTCCGGGGGAAGCGTCACCCCCCCGCGCCCTCGAATATATCCCGGATCGCGGTATTTTCCATTATAAAAGAAAACCGTACACGATACATAAAAAGTGTGTAGGAACGAAATAATCCTAGATAAATTTACTATAAACCTTTCATACATACAAAAGCGATACCACTTACAGTTTCAGCGCAATCTGGCACCAAATACGAACATTTTTAATAATTTATCCAGTTTTTTTGTTAATTTTTTAGTTTTTTCAATTATTTCACACTTTACCGCCAAGATATGTATGACTAAAGTAAAGAACAGGATATCTTCTTTATAAAAAGGTATAATTCATTTCTAAACTCATTCATTTGACGCTGCTATGCTATTTTGAAAATTCACCATAATCAGCTACTGCGACATTAACTTAGGAAAAAGTACCAAAAAAAAAAACTATTTAGTCCGTAAGTAAGATTATAATAAAATATTACACATTTTTTAGGGTCCCGTAGCCAAAATGGCAAAAGCGGAACCCTTATAGTTGCGCCATGTCTGTCTGTCTGTCTGTCTGTCCGTTCGCGGCTTTGCTCAGAGACTATCAATGCTAGAAAGCTGTAATTTTGCACGAATATATATGTAAACTATGCCGACAAAACAGTGTAATAAAAAATTAAAAAAAAAATATTTTTTTTAGTACCTCCCATAGACGTAAAGTGGGGGTGTTTTTTTTTTCTCATCCAACCTTGTAGTGTGGGATATCGTTGGATAGGTTTTTTAAAATCATTAGGGGGTTGCTAAAACAATTTTTCCATTCAGTGATTCATTTGCAAAATATTAAACTTTAAAGCGCAAATTTTCATTAAAATCGGGCGTCCCCCCCTCTAAAATCTAAACCGGTGGGTAGAAAAAATTAAAAAAATTCAGGACGATAGTAAGTATATCAAACTTGCAAGGAAAACTATAACGGTTAAGTTTTCTTGAGAATTATTAGTAGTTTAAGAATAAATTGCAGCCTAAGGTATAAATATACCTAAACCGTCCGTCTGTCATAGCCAATTTGATCCGAAACTACTAAACCGATTGAATTCAAATTTAGTTCACCTATGTAAATTGATGACCCAAACACGGACGTGTAAAGTAAATTAATTAATTTTAAACACGGGGGCCAGTTTGGGGGGATGGGGGGGGTAAATTAGAAAAAAAATGTAGAAACTATATCATGTGACATATCAAATGAAAGGGTACATTATGAAAATCTCAAATATATATTTTTCATTATTTTAAATTAATTCGTTTTGAAGTTATTTAAGAAAATAGGTGAAAATTAACCATTTCCCCGCCCCTATCTCCTAAAAGCCCAACAGGGCCTACATTTTTTTTTAAAATACAGAAAATAGGTCCATACCTATAGCTTATAGGAAAACATATGAGAATCTAATGGTATTTAAAGTAACACCATTTAACCAGTATGAACATTTATATTTCGCTGAATGGCCAAATGAACTAAATTAAAAAAATAGCATAGCAATGGTAAATGAAAGATTTTAGAAATTAATTATACCTTTTTATAAAGAATATATTATATTCTTTACTTCTGTCATACATGTCTTGGCGGTAAAATGTGAAGTATTTGAGAAAACTAACCTTTTAGTCGAAAAAATAGATTAATTAAAAAAAAAGTTAGTATTTGGTATCATATTGCGCTGGAACTATAAGTGATATCGCTTTTAAATGTATGAAAGGTTTATAGTAAATTTATCAAGGATTATTTCGTTCCTACACACTTTTTATGTATCGTGTACGGTTTTCTTTTATAATGGAAAATACCGCGATCCGGGACATATTCGAGGGCGCGGGGGGGTGACGCTCCCCCCGGAGGGGGGGGGAGAGTGGGTAAAATTTATTTTTTCTCTATAACCTACATATCCTGATAGATAAACCTCTTGCTTTAATTTTGCCAAATTTTGATCTAATTGTACTGAACTAATACCCCCGCACGGAGAAACGGAGTCAATGTGTTATATTAGGCCTTTTTATAAAGTACTAGCTTTTGCCCGCGGCTCCGCCCGCGTGGTATTCGGTTATCGCGCGCTGTTCCTTCGGGATCTGTGCATTTTTCCGGGATAAAAAGTAGCCTATATCACTCTCGGGCCCATAAACTATCTCCATGCCAAAAATCACGTCGATCCGTCGCTCCGTTACGGCGTGAAAGACGGACAAACATACTAACACACTTTGACATTTATAATATTAGTATGGATATGGATAGTATATTAAATGCCTAAATGCCAAATTTCATAGCTTTATCTTCGACAGCGACGAACTTCCACCATATAAACTTTTACCCCCTATTTTAACCCCTTAAAGCCTCTTTTTCGCGATATAAGATAGCATATGTCCTTTCCCAAGGTCTATTCTATCTCTGTACCAAATTTAATCCAAATCGGTTCAGCGGTTTTGTCGTGAAAGCGTAACAGACAGACAGACAGACAGAAAGACAGACAGAGTTACTTTCGCATTTATAATATTAGTATGGATTTAATATCTGACGAAGCGCAGCGTGCAGAAATATTTGACAACGTCCTTCCGGCCCTATAAAAAGAGTCGTATCAGATATTTATGCACGCTTTGTTGTGTCAGATATTGGTGCTGGTGACTGTATAGTCAGCAGAAGTGGATGAGCGGTTGCAGCGTTCAAATAATCTATACACACGCTACCTACTGTCCAGATGATAAGATTGATTAGAGAGCGTTTAGAACATTTTGACAACCGCAACTGCTCTTCTACTAAGTATAAGATTATATAATTCGCTATTCGCAAACAAATTCACATAAACCAATTAGAAATAGTATGTAAATACACAAATCCGGATTCCACAAAGTTAAACTAAGTTGACATCTGTACGGTACGAATGGCACTCGCAATTTGGTTGTGGACTTACCAGACACGCGCCGCGACAGCGGCACGGAGATGACGACGCCGTTGCTGGTCCCGATCCAGAGCCGGCCCGCGCTGATCAGCAGCGCCGTGATGCGCACCAGAGAGAAGCCTGCACACACCACAACTTATACATGTTATGACCTGCGCCCGTGTTGTCTGACGCACCAGAGAGAAGCCTGCATGATACACCACGACTCGTGAATGACCTGCGCCCGTGTTGTCTGACGCTCGCGATCGTATTCATCGTAGGTATGTTTTTATCATACCACGTGACAGAAAGATGAGGCGAAAAGTATCGTGATTCCGAGAGCGTTAGACAGTAAAGCCTCTGGGACGGGTTGACGAGGTCTATCCCGAATAGTTTTGCGTCCAACGCATTCTGACATTAGTTGAAAGCTATTTCGTATTGATAAAGCAGCGAGACGAGATGTGAATTGCAACTAAAGTGATTGACCGGATTCTACACGGTTCCACCGCTTCTATAGCGTATCCTTAGACCGTGGTCACTTACAGACTCGAAGCTTCCAAACAATCGAAGCTTACAGACTACCATCTAGTCACCATCAGCAGGAAGACGTCTCCTGCTCATAACACAGATAGTTTCTGAACAATCTCCTGTATGTACCTACTTCACTATGAAAAGTTTGGCGGTCGCTCTAAGGTTGTCAACTAAGGCTTATGCATCAAAAAACTATCGTGGTTAGTGGCTCTCGTATCTTGTTGTTTGATTTATTATTAAGAATGAAACGGGAAGAATGAAAATATAAATTAATAACTAATATATTTTAATTTTAATGTCATAGTTATATTATAAATTTGTCACAAAAAATATCTCGCAATGATTTCGTTATCGGTGAAATTTACAAATTATTTAATTTAAACAACCGTCTACTCTTAGACTATATACAACACTAGACCAAGCCTCAGTAAGAAACAATGCGATTATTCTGTGGTTTTAGTGCGGTGCCTGTAAGAGAGAATGAGTTCGGAAACGGACCAAATTGTCCCTTGTGTGACTACAAGTGTATAAAAGAATTAATAATCGGTGGAAGGGTAAATACATTAAGTTTTATTGAAAAGAAATATATAATTCCGTCCCAAAAGCCGACTTCTGACTTGTGTATTTCACAGACTAGTAGGTAAAGATTGAAGACTAAAGCGGCAACAAGATGGATTTACCTACATCAAATGATAAAAAATACTAAAACATACTTATCTTTCGGCTTGCCATAGTCTGATACCCTAGGCACGCCACTGCGTAGTTTGGGGTCTAAGTCGTCTGGTCTCGTCGGCAAGTGTTAGTTCTTTGGATCTTTTGACGCCACAATGAAGCGAGTAGGTAATAAAAGTTCATACTGCTACCTCAGAAAACTTAGGAGGCTGATAGGCCTATAACTGAAGACTGGCACGAGGTTTACCGGGTTTGTGGTTGTATTTCCACCAAACAGAAGGAAAATGGGACTTAAGGCTGCATTAAAAGTGGTGACCAGAAGTAGGATGATGGTCTCAGATAGTAGTTTGAGCACCCGGTTGGAGACACCGTCGGTGCCAGAACCTTTTTTTGGGGCGGATGCCTTTCAGCAGGTCTTTTATCTCGTATGCGGTTCGAGATGTGGGTCCGTGAGCGGCAAGTTATGCAGCCTGTTTACTTCAGCATCCACATATTCGATGTGGGCTTTAAGCATAAATAGATTGCTAGTGGTACCTACCTACATTGAGACGTAAGTGGGTGGCTAAGAATTCTGCCTTTTCTTCGTCATCTAACTATGTACCAGGGTTATCAGGACGGTTCAGCGGGAGCAGAGTGGAGAAAGTGTCGGATGTTAGGAATCTTCCATTGGTAAAATATTATTATAGTATAATAAATTTGGGACAAGTCCCAGTAGGCTAAATGGCTTCATGTGATATTTATTAGAAGGGAGTTTAATAAAATTCAAGACTTGTTCATGGACTCACACACGCGCTTCTTTGTTTCGTTTTGTAAGGTTCCAAGTCTTGTCACGTTGTCTTCTGTCTGATATTTGGAGAAGGCTCTATAGTCGCAGCGTTTTTTTCTATTTTTAACCCCCGACGGAAGAAAGGGGTGTTATAAGTTTGACCGCTATGTGTGTCTGTGTGTCTGTCTGTGTGTCTGTCTGTGTGTCTGTCTGTGGCACCGTAGCTCTTAAGCGGGTGGACCAATTTGAATGCGGTTTTTTTTATTTGAAAGCTGGTTTTCTAGCGATGGTTCTTAGACATGTTTTATCAAAATTGGTTCAGCCGTTTCAAGATCATCAGCTCTTTTGTCCGCTGCGGTAGGAATCTTAGACGCATAATGGGTATTTACTTTACTTTCAAGCATATTTGGGAAGTAAAATTTGAAACACCCATGTATGCTATATGACTATGCAAGATTATGCAGTTCTCGGCCTGATGCTGAGGCAGGATATCCAGAACACCAGTAGGTACACTCTTGATAAAACCATAGCAGATATATCGTGTTTGGATTCGTTTCGATCAGTTTTTGATTCTACATACAATACAATGGTGGCAACAGGATGAGCTGATGCTGCAGCCAGGATATCCAGTACACTAGAAGACTTTAAAAAATAATAGCACACATTTTGTGTTTGGATTCGTTTTGATCAGTAATTGATTCTACATACAATGCAGTGGTGGCAACATGACGAGCTGATGCTGCAGCCAAGATATCCAGCACACCAGTATACCTACTCTTGAAAAAAAATAGCAGACATGTCGTCTTTGATTCCTTTTGATCAGTATTTGATTCTACATACAATGCAATGGTGGCAACACGAGCTGAGCTGCAGCCAGGATATTCAACACACTAGTACACTTTAAAAAAAAAAATTCCAAAGTTTAAGAAACATGAAATAAAAAAAAAACTAAAATTAAAAATTTTAAAAACCCCCGACAAAAAAAACGCTAAAAAAAAAAAAACGAAAAAAAAGGTGCCAGAAAAGGACAACTAAAAAGTAAAAAATAATTATGCACTGCCTAGCTGTTGCCTGCGACTTCATCTGCGAAGAATTCGGTTATCCCTATCCCGCGGGGACTATGCTGATTTCCCGCAAAATTAGCCTAAGTTAATTTAGTACAAGTACCTAGTAATATTTTTTTTATCTAAGCGTCGTCGATGTCGGGGGACCGCTAAGGTTTTAAAAAATACAACATAATGTACTTTAGTTTCCTGTTAACCTTAGCGGTCCCCCGACACCGACGACGCTTAGATAAAAAAAATATTACTAGGTACTTGTACTAAATTAACTTAGGCTAATTTTTAGGGTTCCGGAGCCAAAATGGCAAAAACGGAACCCTTATAGTTTCGCCATGTCTGTCTGTCTGTCTGTCTGTCTGTCTGTCTGTCCGTCTGTCTGTCTGTCTGTCTGTCCGTCCGCGGCTTTGCTCAGGGACTATCAATGTTAGAAAGCTGTAATTTTGCACGAATATATAGGTAAACTATGCCGACAAAACAGTATAATTAAAAATTCAAAAACAATTTTTTTTAGGGTACCTCCCATAGACGTAAAATGGCGGTGATTTTTTTTTTCTCATCCAACCCTATAGAGTGGGGTATCGTTGGATAGGTATTTTAAAACCATTAGGGGTTTGCTAACACGATTTTTCGATTCAGTCATTTGTTTGCGAAATATTCAACTTTAAAGTGCAAATTTTCATTAAAATCGAGCGTCCCCCCCCCTCTAAAATCTAAACCGGTGGGTGGGAAAATTTGAAAAAATTCAGGATGGTAGTCAGTATATTAAACTTCCAAGGAAAACTATAGCGGCTAAGTTTGCTTGAGAATTATTAGTAGTTTATGAGTAAATAGCAGCGTAAGGTATAAAATATACCTATACTTCGAAGATTCCGTATAAAGTACG
Source organism: Choristoneura rosaceana (assembly GCA_037349165.1). Taxonomy (NCBI): domain Eukaryota; kingdom Metazoa; phylum Arthropoda; class Insecta; order Lepidoptera; family Tortricidae; genus Choristoneura; species Choristoneura rosaceana. The sequence continues at coordinate 5,310,495 of JAZBNJ010000004.1, read as the reverse complement.
AAATCCTTAGAAAAATATTACTTAATTTTTTCGTAATGGCTCCGGAACCCTATTTTGGGCGTGTCCGACACGCTCTTGGCCGGTTTTTTTTGTAACCTAAATTCGTCGGGGAGTAGTTGTCTCTTGTCATTTTGTCATTCGTGCCTTTGGTTCTAGTGGTCTTTAGGTAGTTTGTGAGTTGTAATTTCTTGGTCTGTCTCATCTTTCGATTGAATGGTGGCTGGGAGTCCCCTTATGTTCCTTTCTGCGTTCTCCCTCTCTCTGCCTTTGTCCCTTCAAGTTCAGCGGTAGAGAATTCCGTCCGGTCTGTTATGGCCTATGGGGCTTATGGAGGGAGGGCGGAGGGGGGGGGGCGTGGGCTGCACGGGCAGCTGCTTCACCGCTTTCGATTTATTTATTTACCAAATTGTTTCATAAATCACATTGTTCTGTTTTGCATATATGTTAATAGGTGATACATTATACAAAAACCGGCCAAGAGCGTATCGGACATAAAAAGTTGAATATTTTGAAAATGAATTACTGTATTGAAAAGTCGTCTTCACAACCATGTAATGATTTTAATTAAAATACCTATCTAACGATACTCTACACTGTAATGGTATATGACAGCTTCCTAATATTAAGTCTTCATTTTAGTTTTTAACCGACTTCAAAAAAAGGAAGAGGTTATCAATTCGGTTGTATGTTTGTTACCTCAGAACTCCGTCATTTATGAACCGATTTGAAAATTTTTTTTTGCGTTCGTCTAGGAATGCTTTCAATTAGGTCCCATAAGCACCAAATCAGGATCTGATGATTGGATCCTAAGGAAATCGAGGGAACTCTTCAAATGTTGTAGGGACACCTATGGTAATTTTGATATATTTAGAAGTAGCTCGTGCATTTGCTCTTGAAAATCATCATTTGGTAAAGTGGAACTGATGATGAAAACCACAGTTGACCATCGGAGTTACTACTCAATAACAAGTATTTCATGGGTTGAATTTCAATGTCTTTAACACAGTTGCTAAGCAATTTATGCTCCTCGGAACGCATATGGTGAAATGGAATGGGTGGTGAAGCACCAGGACTCCTCAATAATGAACATCTCTGCATCGGAAAAAGCAATTTTTCGTACAAAGTGACGAGCAGTTGACATTAAACTATTGTATCTTAGATGTTTTACACTAAAAAGCGTGAAAAAAAAATTTTATAACAAAAAATAGAACCGACTACAAAAAACCATGAAAATAATTTTCTACCAGCCTGAAGTCGGTGCCTCAGCACGAGCCAGCAGGAGTGATTGAATTAATTTACTTGTATAGTTGTAGGTGAGGCAGACGATTATAGGTCCACTCCTGCTGGCTCGTGCTGAGGCACCGACTTCAGGCTGGTAGAAAATTATTTTCATGGTTTTTTGTAGTCGGTTCTATTTTTTGTTATAAAATTTTTTTTTCACGCTTTTTAGTGTAAAACATCTAAGATACAATAGTTTAATGTCAACTGCTCGTCACTTTGTACGAAAAATTGCTTTTTCCGATGCAGAGATGTTCATTATTGAGGAGTCCTGGTGCTTCACCACCCATTCCATTTCACCATATGCGTTCCGAGGAGCATAAATTGCTTAGCAACTGTGTTAAAGACATTGAAATTCAACCCATGAAATACTTGTTATTGAGTAGTAACTCCGATGGTCAACTGTGGTCTTCATCATCAGTTCCACTTTACCAAATGATGATTTTCAAGAGCAAATGCACGAGTTACTACCAAATATATCAAAATTACCATAGGTGTCCCTACAACATTTGAAGATTTCCCTCGATTTCCTTAGGATCCAATCATCAGATCCTAATTTGGTGCTTATGGGACCTAATTGAAAGCATTCCTAGACGAACGCAAAAAAAATTTTTCAAATCGGTTCATAAATGACGGAGTTCTGAGGTAACAAACATTAAAAAAAAAAAAAAACCGAATTGATAACCTCCTCCTTTTTTTGAAGTCGGTTAAAAAAGTATCACCACTCACTTTACGTCTTATTTTACTACTTTATTAGGATAGTCGCTAAATATATCCATACAAAATTACAGCTTCCTAATATTAAGTCTTCATTTTAGTTTTTAACCGACTTCAAAAAAAGGAAGAGGTTATCAATTCGGTTGTATGTTTGTTACCTCAGAACTCCGTCATTTATGAACCGATTTGAAATTTTTTTTTTGCGTTCGTCTAGGAATGCTTTCAATTAGGTCCCATAAGCACCAAATCAGGATCTGATGATTGGATCCTAAGGAAATCGAGGGAACTCTTCAAATGTTGTAGGGACACCTATGGTAATTTTGATATATTTAGAAGTAGCTCGTGCATTTGCTCTTGAAAATCATCATTTGGTAAAGTGGAACTGATGATGAAAACCACAGTTGACCATCGGAGTTACTACTCAATAACAAGTATTTCATGGGTTGAATTTCAATTACTTTAACACAGTTGCTAAGCAATTTACGCTCCTCGGAACGCATATGGTGAAATGGAATGGGTGGTGAAGCACCAGGACTCCTCAATATGAACATCTCTGCATCGGAAAAAGCAACTTTTCGTAAAAGGTGACGAGCAGTTGACATTAAACTATTAAATCTTAGATGTTTTACACTAAAAAGCGTGAAAAAAAAAATTTATAACAAAAAATAGAACCGACTACAAAAAACCATGAAAATAATTTTCTACCAGTCCGAAGTCGGTGCCTCAGCACGAGCCAGCAGGAGTGGACCTATAATCGTCTACCTCACCTACAACTATACGAGTAAATGGCTTCAATCACTCCTGCTGGCTCGTGCTGAGGCACCGACTTCAGACTGGTAGAAAATTATTTTCATGGTTTTTTGTAGTCGGTTTTATTTTTTGTTATAATATTTTTTAATATTTTGCAGTAGCATTATAAAGTATATTATTTATTATATAACAGTCATGGCATAGTTTTTTGAAATCCTTATGATGAACTCTTGATTTTGTACCCTTGAAATAGAAAAAAAATTTTTTGATGACCCCAATTATTTGCATCTCACAGCCGCCATGTTTTTTTTTTTTAACGTCACATATCTAAGGACACTTGGGTTGTTAGGACGATTCTAATGATACCTTAATCGTCTAAATCCGTCCAGCGGTTTGAGAGATATGCGGTAATAAAGAATACTAAATACTTACATACAAGATACGCGCGAAAAACAATACCTCTCCTTGCAGTCGGGTAAAAAAACGCTTTATTTTATCCCTGAAAAACAGGTTAATTTTCGAGTCTGAATTTTGATTTTCAACATACTAACTCTGAAGAAATTATAAGGACTTTTAAATCTTTGAAACTGAAGAATACAGAGGATCTTTGGGGTATTTCTGTTCGAGTTATGCAATCTGTTATCCATATTGTGGCACCGTACCTAGCCGTGATATTTAATAAGTGCATTGATGATGGTGTGTTCCCGGACTTAATGAAATATAGCAAAGTGATTCCATTGTTTAAAGCTGGGAGCTCATCTGATCCTGGCAACTTTCGTCCAATATCTGTGCTGCCTGTGCTGAGTAAAGTGTTTGAAAAGATCATGCTTAACCAGCTGCTTCGTCACTTTAATGTAAATAACCTACTACACAGTCAGCAATTCGGTTTCACAAAAGGCCGTTCGACAACAGATGCAGCCGCAAGTCTCATGAAGTACATTTATGATGCATGGGAAAATTCGCAAGATGCAATAGGAATATTTTGCGACCTCTCCAAGGCCTTCGATTGCGTGGAACATGAGACGCTTATCCACAAACTAGAACACTATGGACTTTCAGCTAAAGCACTGAAACTTGTTAAGTCTTATCTCAGCCAAAGAGTTCAAAAAGTGGACATAAATAGAACGCAGTCAGCTGGCTCAGCGGTGAAGCTTGGAGTTCCACAAGGATCCATTTTGGGTCCATTTCTCTTTCTGGTATATATAAATGACCTGCCCCACTTGCTAGAACAGAAATGCAACATAGTATTGTTTGCAGATGATACTTCTTTGATATTCAAAGTAAACAGGCAACAAGAAGATCCAACCCACATCAATGAGTCTTTAGCAGAGGCGCTAAACTGGTTCACCGCTAATAATTTATTACTAAATGCAGCTAAAACTAAGTGTATAAAATTTTCGTTGCCTAATGTAAGACAGTTTGAAACAATTATTTCCTTAAACGGAGAGAATCTGAAACTTGTGTATGAGACTGTTTTTCTTGGTCTTACGTTAGATCGTAATTTACAATGGAGCCCTCATATTTCTGGTCTTGCTGGTAGATTGAGTTCTGCCGCCTATGCTGTACGAAGAATCAGGCAATTTACCAACGTAGAAACTGCCCGGCTAGTTTATTTCAGTTATTTTCACAGCATAATGTCCTACGGTATTCTGATTTGGGGCAAGGCAGCCGACATAGAAACTATCTTCATTCTACAGAAGAGGGCAGTCCAGTCTATCTACAACCTTGGCTCCCGAGATTCACTAAGAGAACGCTTTAAGGAGATAAACATCCTCACAGTAGCTTCACAGTACATACATGATGTGATATTGTATACACACAAGAATATCGAGTCCTTTAAGAAAGTGTCAGACGTACGTATGTATGATATCAATACTCGTAATAAACATAAGCTTGCCGTTCCTAAATTTCGTCTACGGAAAGTAAGCAAATCTTTTGTGGGAAACTGCGTGAGATTTTACAATAAAGTTCCCGTAGAAGCATGGAAATTGCCACACAACTCTTTTAAAGAATACGTAAAGAGTGCACTCCTGAAGAAAGCTTACTATAAAGTTGAGGAGTACTTAAGTGATAATATGACATGGCCAAAACTGAAAGCCGATGAAAATTAGCATGTTGATGAGTGATGTGATGTACTCGTGTTTGTGTGTATGTGCGCGAGTGGGTCTCTGTGTGAGTGTCTGTGTGTGTTTATGTCGATGTATTTGTATTGTGTAGTGTGACTTGGCAGTGTCCCGGCGCATTTCGTGTCTAGTTTCGGGTTCTGTTGCCGTTGTCCGCGTTGCAGAATTTAATTTAAAATCATTTATTAGTTTGACATTTGGAGACCTTATACATCTCCATCTCTTTAGTTTAATAATTATTATTAATTTTTGACCTTGGAGGCTTTTTACAACTTTGATGATTGTATAATTTAATTAGTTTAATTATGTAGTTTAATTTGACATTTAGAGACTATATACATCTCTGAATTATTTAGATTAGGAATTTTATTATTAACTCAGGGACTTTATACATCCCCTTGCTATATTTATATTGTTTTCTCCAACTTGCTCGGAAATGTTCTCATTAATGTTGGAAATATCGACCGGGAAGTCCATCGTTATATGCGTAGATCCCATAATAAATTAAAAAAAAAAAGTGACATTACTTCCTGGACATGTCCGGGAAGTGTTTATTATCGGGCAGGTTTTTAGTTTTAATTTCATCCAAGACCGAAAATTCACCGTACAAACCAAGATTAAAAAAAAAATGTTTTCTGCGTTTAGCTAATGCCTAAATGATTGTGTCCAAATCATAATAAGGTGTATTTAGACTTAATTATCTTCTCGGACTACTAAATATTTTGCAACAAAAATATATGTTTTTTATGTCGTGCGCTAAGGAATTGCCGCTTAAACTAAAAGTAAAAATGTATAATATTTATATTTACTAATCCTATAACTTTTTCTTTTAATTTATTTTGATTACTATGTTTTATGTGGAACCAAACATACGATTCGGACCCAAATCTTTAATATCGAAATTGAGGCGGGAACGTGAATTTCATTTTGTCAAAGATTTTCTGCCGTGTTATTCTTACGAAAATAAAATGAGTTCTATAATTAGTGATGAAAATATCCTAATAGACACGCAGCATCTTTTATCAGTAAGGTTTATTTTTATTACTATAGAAGTGTTAATTTTGTTTAGATTGTAGGTAGATTGTTATCTATATATATAAAATTCAAAGTCCTGACTGACTGACTGACTGACTGACTGACTGACTGACTGATATATCAACGCACAGCCCAAACCACTGGACCTAGAGACTTGAAATTTTGCACATAGATACCTTATACAATGTAGGCATCCACTAAGGAAGGATTTTTGAAAATTCCCACGGGAACGGGAAAAATGGGGATTTATATATTCGATTCTGAGTGACCTTATCTCAGTAACAATAATAACTAGACTCTTAAAATTTGTTACACAAGTAGGTATTACATTGATTAAAACATTAATTTCAGGATTTTTGGAAATTCCCACGGGATAAGGAAAAAACGTGATTTATATATTCAGTTCAACGGAATCCCATGAACATTAATTACTAGACTCTTCAAATTTGGCATAGAAGTAGGTAATTATAATAGTAAAAAAATATTTTAAGGATGTTTGGAAATTCCCACGGGATAAGGAGAAAACGGGATTTATATTCAGTTCAACGGGATGGTCTTATCGTTTTAACCAAAATTTAGCATTTAGGTTCCTTGGGGGGTCCAGGGGTCTATCACAAAAGGATTTCCCGAAATTCTGACGGGAACGGGAAAAAACGGGATTTTTCGTTTTTCTGGTCTTAGAAAGCTGAAATTTGGCATGTAGGTTGCTTGAAGAGTGTAGGAAAGCATTAAAGAGATAATTTCCCGAAATTCCTACGGGAAAGGGAAAAAAACGGGATTTTTCGCTTAATGGATGCAGAAAGCTGAAAATGGCATGTAGATTGCTTGGGGACCGTAGAGGAGCATTGAGAGTGGAGTTTTCGAAATTCCCACGGGAACGGAAAAAATGGAATTTTTCGTTTTACTGGTCGCAGAAAGCTGACATTTGGCATACAGGTTGCTTGAAGAGTGGAGGGAAGCATTAAGAGTTAATTTTCCGAAACTTCCACGGATAAGGGAAAAAAACGAGATTTTTCGTTTTACTGGACGCAGAAAGCTGAAAATCGACATGTAGATTGCTTGGGGAGTGTAAAAATTACAAAATTCCCACGGGAACGGGAAAAGCGGGATTTTTCGTTTTACTGGTCGTAGAAAGCTGAAATTTGGCAAGTGGGTTCCTTGGGGAGTGTAGGGGAGCGTTGAGAGAGAATATTCCGAAAATATTACGGGAACGGGAAAATTGGGACTTTTCTTTTTCTTTCCTATTTATTTTAAAAATATTTTTTTTTATTCGAAAAAGTATACTCCCAAGGTGGTCCATTGTCACCAAATTAGGATCTGATGACGGGATCAAAGGGAAATCGAGGGCAACCCTCAAATTTTGTAGGGACGCGTTACGTTTTTCATATATTTTCTCAAGCTATTCAAGTATTTGCGTCTGATAGACATCATCTCATGTTGATGAGCTGATGATGGAAAGTAAAACTCCTTAACGGTTAGGAGTTGAGGTTTTTTTTAAATATTATGATATGCAGGTATTAGATATTTAGTTGTTTTCATTCTGGTTACCCAGGTGAGCTGATGTTGGAAGGTATAACTCCTTAACGGTTAGGGCACAATATAGTACCTACGCCAAACCAATCAACTGATCAGAAAGAAAGAAGGAAAGAAGAAAAACTTTTTAAACTTTTTCTGTTTCTTTGTTTATTGGGGGTAATCTCTGAAACAACTGAGCTGATTAAAAAAAAAACTATTTATTAGTGAAATCTTTTTAAAAATCGATACCCTAAATAATAGAAGCCTGTTTCAATTCAATCGCGGACGTTCTATTGAGCTCACTTATTTCTATCCCACGGGAATCCTATGTCGCACAGGTACGAAGTCACGGGCAAAAGAAACAAGTAGGTTTTCTAAAAGTACACCCCCCTGACCTGAAGATGTGAAACAGGGCTTTAAAGTCGATTTTTTAATTCGAATATTTGCAAATATTATCCTCCGAAAAATCAATTAAAACACGAAAATAAATATCGTAGAAAGTAAATCTGTGTTACCTCAAATTTAACGCGGGCAAAGCCGCGGGCAGAAGCTAGTACAAATATATTGTGCCGAATAAATATAATGTTTTCGGTTTCTTTCCTCGCATATTTGGAGAAAAACAGTATACAGGCCTCGGCAGGAATGTCATTTCGTGGATTCGTTTCTATTGAAGGACTCGGCTACGCCTCGTCCTTCAAAACCATACTCATCCACGAAATGACTTTTCCCGCCCTCTGCAGTAATATACTAATATTGTTAAGCTTATGGATTTTAAACTTGTATATTTTTAGTTTAATTTCTAGTCACAGGCTCGCGACGTCGAAGTTCCCAAGACGATCCCATAGAACTTATGGGAACGGAAGCAATACCATGCCCTCGGTACCGCTCTGCTTTCAGAGCATGACATAAGTGCGTGTGAGCTAACTTTGGGGGCGGCAGACGTGAGCTTGCCTTCGGAATCCAAAAGCTTAACGGTTACTTGACCTGAAATGTATATTTCAGAATTAAATTATTATTATTTTTAATTTTGACAGTGGAAGCATTCTACACTTCCGCTGAACGTAGATATAGTTAGTGTTTAGTTTTGTAACTAAGGGACCCTATACATCCCTGTATTATTATTATTTTGTATTTTTTTTTCTCTTTAATTGTATACTGTAGTTTTTAAGTATATTATTTGTAATTATTTTATGATGAAAAAATGACTTTCTGCCAAGTTTCTTGCGGCGCATTCTTCTTGGCAATGATGGTCTTTCCGAAAGCGCTGGTAGTTTAAAAAAAATGACGTGTAAAAGTGCCCATTGCGGCCTATTTGCTGAATAAATGATTTGAATTTGAATTTGATTTACTGTAAAATTCGATTTTTTGTTGCTTTAACACGTTAAATGCGGCTCTAAATGTTGAAAACTATCCACAAATGCGGTACGTATCAAGACTCATTGCTGACTTGCCGTTCCTACGTTACGAATCACTTTCAATACGTAACTAGACCTACCTTCACCGGTTGGTATTTTTTTGGAAAACGTAATTAAATAAGTATTTATAGCTAAAATCGAATGGTATTGAACCAAACTACACCCTACTCTCATAGCACAAGGGTCTTAAGCATGGTTTCTGAATTATTAGGTATCAAAGTTATGTATTAAATTTGATTCGTATAGCACAGGAGTATCTAAATTTGACAATTCTAGTGGAGCAATAGGCGTCTATTTCACCTACATACAATGGGTTTCAATCACTCCTGCTGGGTCGTGCTGAGTCACCGACTTCGAGTTAGTAGGTACCTATAAAAATATTTTCAAGGGTTTTGTAGTCGGTTCCATTTTTTGTTATTTTTTTCATTTTTTTGGAGTCGGTTTTACTTTTTTGTTAAAAAAAAATTATTTTACACTTTTTAGTGATTTGTAGCCAAAGTACGTCTCACAACGATTCCATTAAGCCCAAACACGACTAACTTACGTTGTTTTATAACAGAGTTCCGTTGCCTACCTTCTGGCTTCAGCATCAGATCAGTTCGAAAGAATCATTAACTTAAAGCTTCTTCCTACTCGCTCATCTAGATATGTTAATCATGATCGTTTATAGACGAGCGAGTATTACTTAGTTCCATTGGTCACCTATGGTCTTCTTCATCAGGTCCAGGTTACCAAATGATACTTTCTGAATGTAAATGCTTATCTTAACACAAAAAATGCCAAAATCGCCATAGGTGTGCCTATAAAATTTGAGGTTTGCCCTCGATTTCCCTAGGATCCCATCATCAGATCTTGATTTGGTGACAATGGGACCACCTCAGAAGAATACCCTTTCGAATAAAAAAAGAATTTTGAAAATCGGTCCACAATTGCCGGAGTAATCGGTGAACATACATAAAAAAAAAAAAAAAAAAAAATACAAACATTGGAACATAGAACCTCCTCCTTTTTTTGAAGTCGGTTAAAAATTGATTTGTACCGCACCTATTTAAATTTAGTCGATAAACGAATAGGGAAGTGAAATGAACTAGATATATATCGACTGTCGATGTAAGCGTTTTGGTGAAATTTATTAAAACTTTTTTAATTTATTAAGACAATTTTTGGGTTCGGTTGATTTTTCGAAGTACCACAAACATGGACAGGGACACTGACGGCGTTCATTACCTTATTTTTCAAGATATCACTTTTGAATTTTCAGAACATAATGTTCAAGTTGAATCAGTATTTTGGTTTTCTTGCAAAACTCGGTCTATAATATCCTACATGATCATTTTAAATTGGTGGCGGAAGAAAGTAGCTCACAATATGTCACAACTAATTATCTTAAGGTGCAAGGTACTTCACTATTTTCTATTCGCCGAAACAAATGGCGGTACGTGTTATACACTGTTAAAAATTTCTGTAGTAATTTTACAAAGAAAGTGTTGGAAGTTTTTACGCACAACAATAAAGTAAAAATATAATTCCGTTTTGTAAATTTACAATACAATTTATTTCAACTCAATTTCGAAAAATTACAAAACATTTGTTGAAATTTACCAAACTATCGGAATTCGTTTAGCAAAATAACAATACAAACAATGTAATTTTGCCAAACAAATTCTGTTGAAAATGGTTTGCAATTTTAAAATGATGTGTTGTAAATTTACTACACAATTAATTTCAACTCATTATTGAAAAATTACAAAACATTTTGTTGAAATTTACCAAACGACTATCGGAAATTCGTTTAACAAAATTACAATACAAATAATGTAATTTTGCCAAACAAATTCTTTTGAAAATGGTTTGCAATTTCAAAATGATGTGTTGTAAATTTACAACTATAACGGGGTTGACGATGCGACGGAAACGACAAATATAATTATACGGTTTAATAGACAAACTTCACTTACAACTGAGTGGTTTTATAGTATTCACTCGGAGAACAGCAGGCGTTTCGAGCGAGACACCGTACTGCAATCAGAGTCGTACTACGTTCAGAATTATATTGGAAGGTGTTCAATAACTTGAATGCAGCCAACCAAGTATAATGCTGTCCCTAACAAAAGACAACAAACGTTAAGTAAGCCGCGGTAGTCACAATTCTAAGGTTACACATCGTTAGCGAGTTTATTTAGGGAGCAGCGCCATCTATCGGTGCACTCCCGTACTACACAACGTAATTGATTTCAACTCATTATCGAAAAATTACAAAACATTTGTTGAATGGTAGCGATCGCAGGTAACGTATCGCTCTGAAAATGATGATCTACAGCTTATTTAAAGACTTGGTTTGAAAATTCAATTTAAAGATTATAATACTAAAAATATTTATAGATTTTTAATGACTTCATAGTAATTTCAATACTAATATTTTTCTGTAATTTTACAAAAAAAAAAAAAAAATATTTTAGAGCAAATTGCAAACAGATTTCAAGAATTTTAGAAACTTTTGATTCAAAACTAATTAACGGTTTGAAAAATTACTATTACGTATAAGAGAAATACACGTTTTAGTAGAATTACAATGTATAATGCAATTTCGAACTTGCGTTATAAAAATAGTAAAATTATACCTAGGTAAATCTTTAATAATTTCATCTTCTAAATTTTTTCATAATTTCACAAAATAAGTATTGTAAACCAAATTATAAACATTTCTTAAAAAATTTAAATTTTTTTGCTTGAAATTAATCAAAAATTTGAAAAAATTACAATACGTGTTAGAGAAGTAAAGACTTTGGGTAGAATTACAATACGTAATGCAATTTTCAAATTTGTGTTACAAAAATGATAAAATAGTTTGCAGATTCTTAATAATTTCATTCTAATTTGAGTTTCAACATATTTTCAAAATTTTATAAAAATAGTATAGTAAATCAAATTACAAACAATTTTTGTAAATTTTAAATCTTTTTGCCCGAAATTAATCAAAAGTTTAAAAAAATTACAATACGTGTCAGAAAAATAAAAACTTATGGTAGAATTATAATACGTATTGTAATTTTCAAATTTAAGTTACAAAAATAATAAAATTATTGGTAAATTCTTAATGATTTCATACTAATTTGTGTTTCAACTTTTTTCGTAATTTCATAAAAAAAGTATTGTAAATCAAAATACAAAGAGTTATTCTAATTTTCAAATCATTTTGTTCAGAATTAATCAACAGTTTTAGAAAATAACAATACGTGTTAGAAAAATAAAAACTTTCGATAGAATTATAATACGTATTGTAATTTTCAAATTTGTGTTACAAAAATAATAAAATTATTTGTAAATTCTTAATGACTTCATAGTAATTTGAGTTTCAACATTTATTCGTAATATCACAAAAAAAGTATTGTAAATCGGATTACAAACAATTTTGGTAAATTTACAACCTTTCATTAGAAATTCACCAACAGTTAGGAAAAATTACAATACGTGTAGGGTTATTGCATAAAGCTTCCAAAATTACAACTCATTATAGTAAGTTCCTTCACATGTTTTGTAATTTTACTCAAATTGTGTTATGTTTTGTATTAGTATACGTTGATTTGGAATTTTGCTGATATTTGTTTTGTAAAACAATTGTAATTTTACAAAAAATTTTAACAGTGTAAATAAATACGTATAGCACTGAAGTAAGACCATATAAGTTGATACGTTCAGCACTGAAGTGAAATTATTACGATGCAGTGCGTTAGTATTAAAAATAATTCGTACTTTCAAAACAGTATTTTCAAGTAGTACTTGATAAATCATGCCCAAACGTATATTTGTCTCTTTCAGGTTATAAGATTTGTAGTTTTTATGGCTCCCGCAAGTTGGGACAGGCAGAGGTTATCGGCTGCCGCACCGACGCAAACTACGCGATCGCTTATTTTTGATACGTATAGCACTTAACGTGTTAAAACAAATAAATAGTTAGTTGATTGAGTTGGCCAACAAATAGCGACTTATGACGTCATAACTCGCTATAGCCATTGAAACTATGGGAGAATTATGTTTTGACAGCTCATAAAAAGTACGTCAGTTGATTGGTGGTGTCAACATCCCTATTGTGTTTATGTGGAAACAAATAAACAAATACAATCCTATTACCAGAGTTTAAATGACGATCGTATTTCTTCAACACGACTTCGCCAGTAGTCTATCCAGATTATAACACTGGCAGTTACTTACCCAGCTTCCCTGTACCGAGCATTTTGCTAACATAAGGCTCGATGTCCACGTCCTGTAGATGCTGGTAAGTATGGGCGTGGTAGAGGCGCAGAGTCGAGTCCATCTTTATTGACACCTGAAAACATTACTACAGTTGCGGTCTGATCAAATTTATCAAAGTTTCAAAGTTACAGCAATATCTGGTTTGGAGTACCTTTTTATTTTCTTTAGAGCATAAATAAAAGCTTGTTTTAAAAAATGGTTTTTAGGGTTCCGGAGCCAAAATGGCAAAAACGGAACCCTTATAGTTTCGCCATATCTGTCTGTCTGTCCGTCTGTCTGTCCGTTCGCGGCTTTGCTCAGGGACTATCAATGCTAGAATTTGCACGGATATATAAATAAACTATGCTGACAAAATATTACAATTAAAAATTCAAAAACAATTTTTTTTAGGGTACCTCCGTATAGACGTAAAGTAGCGGTGATTTTTTTTTCTCATCCAACCCTATAGTGTGGGGTATCTTTGGATAGGTATTTTAAAACCATTAGGGGTTTGCTAAAACGATTTTTCGATTCAGTAATTTGTTTGCGAAATATTCAACTTTAAAGTGCAAATTTTCATTAAAATCGAGCGTCCCGCCCCCTCTAAAATCTAAACCGGTGGGTGGAAAAATTTGAAAAATTCCGGATGGTAGTCAGTATATCAAACTTCCAAGGAAAACTATAACGGTTAAGTTTGCTTAAGAATTATTAGTAGTTTATGAGTAAATAGCAGCGTAAGGTATAAAATATACCTAAACTTGGAAGATTCCGTATAAAATACGAAATCCTTAGAAAATTATTACCTAACTTTTTTGTAATGGCTACGGAACCCTATTTTGGGCGTGTCCGACACGCTCTTGGCCGGTTTTTTTTGTCATCTAAGATATATTAGTCTCTCATCAAGTCTAGTGTATCATCAAAACTGAACGTACTTACATATGCAATCAACCATTAAGGAGTTCCCTCAAGAGGAGATGACCCTGGCTGCAGCATCAGGTGGTGTCTTTCATATAAACGCATTGTCATAGAAATCGAACAAACATGTCAAGTTTTGTGTCTGCGCTGTCAATCATTGAGGAGTTCCCTCATGAGAAGACATTCCTAGCTGCAATATCAAGTTGCGTCTATCATATAAATGAATGTCATTGAATTGGAACAACCATGTATAGTGTCGCATCTGTGCCGTTAAGTAATGAGAAGTTCCTTCCTGCGGAGACGATCCTGGCTAGACCACCAGGATGTCACTACCAGATTATTGTATTGTCACTAGATTTACACAAGTATGGCAAATTCAAGACAATCCGACCACTGAAAGCGGGTCAAATTTAGCTTCCGAGATTTGACCCATACTAGTAAGTAAAGTAAGATACTAACAGGGCAAGTTGACGAAAAGCTTGTTTGTTTGTTTATACTCTTTATTGTACAAAAAGGAAATACAAAAATATCACACTAAAAGAAAGTGTTAGGTAAGTACAAAGGCGAACTTATCCCTGAAGGGATCTCTGCCAGTCAACCTTTGAGTGGTAGAGAAAAGCAATCGAAAAAAATAAGGATTGACACATAGAGCAAAACATTTGAATAAATATAAATGCATATTTAAACCCTAAGTACCTAAATATATACAATATTATAGTAGAATACAAAGCATTAATCTAGGGGGAGTCTGGGAGACTTGTCCAGGTAGGAGACTTGAACCATTTCGAATATCTACTTCAAAATTCGCGCCACCGGCACCACTGATAGCTCGTGTTGTACTCATACACAAGACTCAACTAGTAGCGCCGCCATATTAGCCGCCATTAGTGCGGTTTAGTAGTAAACGGAGTATACATGTTTCCGTTACCAAAAAGTGAAAAAAAAAATATTTTTGTAATTTTACGCTATTCAAATGCAGTAATGAGCGAGTGCTGTTATTTTATCTTATCATATTGACTAGTTATTATAGTTTTACCGACAATGAGCGTTTTAAACATTCGATGTAAGAATTTAGAGAAATAATCACTTAACTGAAGGAAAGGGGGGTGCGGGAGACTTGATCAATGTAGTAGTGGTAGTAGCAGAGAGACATGACCATATGGTTTATTCCTCCCCACAGCGTTTAAATTTATTGCTTCGAATTTATGTGATTTTGGTATCCATTATATTAACCATTTATCTCTTATAAGATTTTTTAATAAGTTCAGTATCTGGGTGACCGAGCTCCGCTCAAGCTAAAACTCGGTACCAAGCGTTTTTTTCAGAAATAATACCAAGCTGGATCGATTTTTTATCTCCAAAAACCCTTACATACCAAATTTCGTCGAAATTGTTGGAGCCATTTCAGAGTTTCTGATAATATATATAAAAGAATTGCTCGTTTAAAGGTATTAGATTGAGTTAATTTATGTTTAACATTGTAGTAGTAGATTATAATCAAAAATTTAATCTAATTGAGTCACACTTTAAACACATCAGAGTTCTTTTTTTAGAATAAATATTTTTAATTAAATAATATAATGTTTTTCGCTATTTTATCTAATAAATAAATATATGGTCAAATCTCCCGCATCTCCTGATCAACTCTCCCATGGGTTGGGGAGGCTTGAGCCATATTCCAAATTTTATAAAAAAAATTGCCAAAATTGTAATTATTTTTTTATTAGCATTTCAATAACACCTAGCGATACCTATTTAGGCATGACGTTTACATACCTAAAATCGGGTTACTGCCACTTACGGTTACAACTTTAGCGGCATAAGAGTAAAATGGGGTCCAAGTCTCCCGGACTCCCCCTACCTATTACCAAATACTTGTAATCACGATGCTATAAAATAAAACGAAATTTAAAAGAACCTTTTCAAACCCTTTACGGAAAACCGTATTTAAATTTTAATCATGAAACTACCGTGAGACACTCATATTAAATGATATTGTAACGGATAACTCACGTGACGACGACGTCACGTCACGTCACGTGAAGACGTGAGTTATCCGTTACAATATCATTTAATATGCGTATTCAAATTGACTAAAAATAACCAGGAACCCAAACAGCTCGAAGTCAAGCATGACAACTTATCAAATAGTCAAAGATTCCATATTATTCTGCTCAAGTCTCACACACCACACGCATAGTATCGCGCTCATGGCAGTAGCACTCACCCAGACGCCGTCCCCGTCGCAGGCCATCTGCCGCACCTGGCTCTCTTGACGCGGGTGTGCCTCCAGCGAGTGCAGCAACAACCGCGCTCGCGCGTCCAACACGTGAACTTTGTTGCGGTACCCGCACCACACGGTGCACCCCACCGCCGCCAGGCAGCGCACTGCGGAAAGGCACACACACATGAGCACGCGTCGACTTGTGCGCCGCACTGTACGCACGCCGCTGTCTGCTCGCCCGTACCCGAGCACTTGGGGTCCCCCAGCGTGAGCAGCCAGTACTGCGTGAAGTCCCACTGCCCGTCGGCGAGCCGCATGAACATCGCCACCGTCCCGTCCGCCAGCGCCACCACGCAGCGAGACGAGCACGCCACTATCGCCAGGATGGCATCATTCAATTTCACCCTGCACACAATAAGTTTTTGTTCAAAATGATAATGATAAAAGCAATTTAGCTGACTGTACTTACCTTGCCATCCAACTTACTCGTATATAGTATGTCTAATTTGACTCAAACCAACAGGGCAAGTTAAATAAAAGATAAAAGCTTGTATAAAGGAATCGACGCGCACGCACACACACACACACACACACACACACACACACACACACACACACAGCAAGCGAAAATTTGTTCTCTCTTGCAAGATATATAGCCCTTAAAATTAGGGAGAGAAGGTTCACAGAGGCGGGCGTGCGAGGCAAAGCGGGGCACATTGCTCGAAAACTAGTGGACGTTGGAGCCTACGTTGGAGGTAATGTAATTCTTGAATGGCGGCGACATAGTAGAAGACGCCGCGTGGGTAGGTAAAATGGGCTGATGACCCGGAGAAGGTTGCAAGAGTCGGATGGATGCGGACGTTGCAGGATCGATCACTGACGCGTTCAAAGGACAAAGCATGTGTCCAGCAGAAAGCCTTTCGGCTATCGATGCTAATTTACCTCGCGAAGCACTTGTTGCAGTTGCCCGTAGCTTAGTTCACATATAAAAGTTGCCGCTCTTAGTGCCCCACATGTTCGCCATGAATGGCAGTGGACGTCTTGCGGTCTGGGACGAGCTCGCGGCTGTCTATTAGCTGATAATACTGACTTACCTCGCGAGGCACTCGCTGTAGTTGCCCATAGCCGAATGCACGTAGAGGTTGCCGCTCTGGGTACCAAGCCACATGGTTGCCATGGCGGTGGAATTGCACGGCGACTCAGATGTAAGGAGCGTGGCTTTCATCTGAATATAAAATACCAGCTAACTAAGAATTTCATCTGATACTCCTTACTGAGCGAACCGTCTGGCAGCTCGCTCTCTCCCCGGTGGTAAGCTGTAAAAGCCATCTGAGGCTAAGGCCCCATTTACACATTGATAAGTGATTAGTGCGAGGTCATACATTTTCTGCGAGTGCGAGTAAAAAATGTATGAACTCGCACTAATCACTTATCAATGTTTAAATGGGGCCTAAGAGCAACAGTCAGTTTGAAAAAAAATTTGGTTTGCAGGATTTTCATGTTAGAGAAACGGCCAGTACCTAAATCCCTACTAATATTATAAATGCGAAAGTAACTCTATCTGTCTGTCTGTTACGCTTTCACGTCGAAACCGCTGAACCGATTTTGATGAAATTTGGTATAGAGATAGTTTAAGCCCCAAGGATCAACATAGGATACTTTTTATTCCGGTAGAGGGCACCACCGCGCGATAACTTAGGTCCGCGCAGACGAAGTCACGAGCATAAGCTAGTAAAATTATAAATGCGAAAGTAACTCTGTCTGTCTGTCTGTCTGTTACGCTTTCACGTCAAAACCACTGAACCGATTTTGATGAAATTTGGTATATAGTTATTTTGAACCCCAAGGATCAACATAGGATACCTTTTATTTCGGTAGAGGGCGCCACCGCGCGATAACCTAGATCCGCGCAGACGAAGTCGCGGGCATAAGCTAGTAATATATAATATGCAACCTCACTGAGACATTTAACGGCCGTACCTATATCATATTGAAATACAAAATTCAACTCTCGAATCGGAACAAACAACTTTCAGACTTTAATAAGGGTTAAAAGCACTTTTGAGCCGGGTATGACGTGTATTGGCGATTTTTTGTAGTTTAGGTCTTTAGTTACGTCTTAATTTAATAATTATAAGTTTAAATTGTTGGATAATTATATAAATAATGATACTGATAATGGTATGATATTGTGTTAGTTTGTACGTTTACTATCACATGTTTACTATAGTTTTAAGTTTATTTTATTTTGTTTTTTTTTGTGTGTTAATTTGGTTGCATTTTTATTTGTTAAATAAATTATTTTTTCTAAAGGCAAATAATAAATAATTATTAAATAATAAAGTATCTTCGATCAAAAATTAGTACAAATTTTCGATCTAAGTTAAGTATCGATTGTATCATACATTAGACTAAACAGATTAGATTAAGATCATTCTAATACGACGAACACTATAAAAATCGGTCAAGTGCGAGTGCGAGCGACTCGCGCATGAAGGGTTCCGCACCTCCGTACAATGTTTTAAAAACAAATAGTAATAGTTCAGTAATATTTTTTCTAAAAAAATCTAATACAAGCTTTTTTGCTGGCGGTACTTTTTGTCCCTGGTTACCAAAGTAGGTAGTCGTCAAGACGAATCAAATGAGACCAAAATCGTTGCGGTCATGTCGTTTTATTACAGAGTTCCTATGGCCAACATCTAACTTTTTTCATCAGATCAGCTCTTCGTCATAATAATATTGCATTGTCATCGGATTTATGCATTAATTTTTAGGGTTCCGTACCCAAAGGGTGCCAACGGGACCCTATTACTGAGACTCCGCTGTCTGTCTGTCTGTCCGTCTGTTACAGGGCTCTAACTCTTAAGCCGGAAAAGTTAGACACTTGAAATTTTCACAGATTATGTATTACTGTGGCCGCTATAACAACAAATACTAAAAATAACAAAAAGTTACAAATTAAAGGGGGTCATCATACAAGAAACGTGTTTTTTTAGCGCTTTTTGGTTGCTAGGCGTTATTATCCGTTGCTAAGGCGGCCGAGTCGCCGAGCAACGGCTAGCTATGTCGTTTGAATACATATTTACCTTTAGGTTTGCGATTTTAATGATGTTTTATAAAAGTTTCGATTATATTATTAGTGAATGTCTGGTTTATTCGTTTTTGTGCAAAATTAATGGAGCAATTTGGGTAAGGTCGCCAATAATTGTAAAATAACACACTGGAAGATATAACACACTGTGACACAATAACGCACTGGAATATTGTAAAGCTTAGTGCTCATTTGACTATTTTAGGTTAACAAGATGCAGTTAATTTTTATGTATTCATTTTATTCGTACGAAATTCGAATTCGATTGAAAACTATTATATGTAGCTAACTACCACTACCAACTATAACTGTTCATTTAGCCTAGTGTTATATTAATTTAAACTTTTACGATTTCTTTTAAGTCAAAATTTAAATAATTGCGAGATAATTTGTAAATCCACCATGGATACACCAATACAAAGTCTGATAAATATCGCTTATACCATAATAGTTATATATCTTCATAATGTTACCCTTCACTTGATAGAAAATAACATAACCCTCATTTTTTTCTCCACAATCGGTTAACTTTCATGTACAACAAGCTTTAAATAATTCCGGTGTGTCACATAACATAGGTACAACATAACAATATACAATAACGCACTAGAATAAACACAATTGGAAATTCTAACTTCAACAACGAATACCAGACAGAAATTTACTTCATTTTAATTTAAACCACGTGTTTACTAAGTCCATTGCCTATATTTTCATAATTCGGGGTGTAAAATATAACACTTTCGTGCTTACCTTGTACAAATCATAAAACAAACCCCCCGAAAAATGCGCACTAAAAACACACATCCACCTTAAGCCGACTATCGCGACCACAAAATGAGTAGTGATGAGAAAAGTGATATTTGGCAGTTTACGTAAGGTTAACCACACCTAAAATTGATCGGATTTGTTGCCTAGTCGAGTAATCAAAAAATCTACCTTAATATCAAATTCGAATAACACACTACAAAATTTTGGAGACACATTTCAAGATTATGATTGTCGACCACTAGGATTGCTTGATTTAAATTATATATATATATATATATATATATTACACGTCATTTTTATCGCTATTATTAGGTAAACTAAAAATTTAAAACCACTACAAATATTTTTTTTTCTATGTAAATTATTTTGTTGTTGGGTAGTAAGGAGACACATATTTTTTGTATGGAGACTGAATTTTGTTGAGTAGTAAATTTTTTTTTTATTTTTATTGACAACACTAGAATCAATCTGATTATTACTACGTTACGTTTAGCATATAATTACGACATTCTGATAAAAAAATAATGATTTTTCATTGATTAAGTACATTTTATTAGGATGAAAACGTGGGCTCACTTCAAAATTATCAAAAAGTACAAGTTTTTACGACCTTACCCATTTTAATATAAACCACAAACCTCAATGAAGCCAAGTTTTTCAATTCAAAGCGTTCGTCAAATCCGCACTAGTCACCTAGTACAGCACTAGTCACTGTTTACCTATTGTTATTTACACCAAAAAAAATCATACTAGGTATTTAACACTATTTACAAGATTTATAATACGTTTTAAAATTTATTCACTCTAGTCGAGCTTTTTATTATTTAATTACTCAACATACGAAGTCCGCCGAATTTCCCGCGAATGAACCGCTGACAATTTTTTTTTTCGAGCTGTGTGCTGCGTTGCGTGGGCGAAGATTTCAGAAGCAAACAGCAAGAACCAAAGAGGTTGAGAATTCAAATTGTTTTTTATTCGAAATACTTGCACAGGTGCTTACATTTCGGCGATATTATTAAATTATAAATCATAAATCATTTATTTGCATAAAAACATGGTACATATTTTGTGGTAAGAAAGAAAGAGAAGCTTTTCTTTAGCTTACCCTGTTTGTTTATTTATTTATTTATCGTTTTTTTTGGGTCCTATCTTGGAAGCTAAATTTCATCCACTTCCAATGGTCTGATTGACTTGAAATTTGGCATACCTATGTAAATTTGGAGACAATATAATGATCTGGTAATGATATCATGGTGGTCCTGTCAGGATCGCCTCTGCAGGAGGGAACTACTCAATAGTTAATAGTACCGACTTGAAATTTGGTATAAATATGTAGTTTAGATGACAATGCAAGTACAGTCAACAAAAAGTACATTCGGCAAAAAAAGCTTCTATTAAAAATGAAATTTAAACAAAAACTTATTACAAGCATTATATTTATTTGCAGTATGATGTATATACCTAGATATTTTCCTAGCACGAACGAAACGTTGTAAGAGTTTGACCAAATAAAAATATCGACAGTCATGTTATCGATAAGTACCAATTCAAAGTCATAGAGGTTATAACAAGAGAAATATATAAATACTTCTTTGTGTATGAATATACTCGTAAAAAGTTTGATTACTTTTTTACGTTGGTAATAAGTAGAGTAATTAAATGATATGTGTTTTTTTACTTATTTATTTATACTACAATCAAGACAAACAAAAAAAGACAATACACCTTGAGAGCGTCATTTAGGCTGCTCTATATAAACCATTATTCATTGCTAATTAATTATACAAATAAATTGTAAAGGATTAACCCGTCGCGCTACCAACAACTATTTTGGCTAATTTTACTAGTACCCATGTTAAAGGGTGATCGAAACTGGTAACAAAAATTGACTAATCAGGATTACTTAGATAGGCGGGCAGGGCATTCGACTGTATTGGGACTGTATTATAAAGCTTGTAAATAGTAATTAATACTTAGTATGATTTTTAATAGTGTAAAAAACAATAAGTAAACAGTGATAGTACAGTGTGGATTTGACTAACGATTTATCAAAGTTGGCTTCATTGAGGTTTGTGATTCAGAAATTGCTTCATTTATTTTGCACAAAAAGTAATAAATCAGACAGTCACTAATTATATTATCGAAACTTTTATAAAACATCATTAAAATCGCAAACCTAAAGGTAGATATTCAAACGACATAACTAGCCGTTGCTAGGCGCCTTAGCAACGTCTAATAACGCGTAGCAACCAAAAAACGCTAAAAAAACACGTTTCTTGTATGACGACCCCCTTTAATTTGTAACTTTATTTTATTTTTAGTATTTGTTGTTATAGCGGCCACAGTAATACATAATCTGTGAAAATTTCAAGTGTCTAACTTTTACGGCTTAAGAGATAGAGCCCTGTGACAGACGGACGGACGGACAGACAGACAGACAGACAGACAGCGGAGTCTCAGTAATAGGGTCCCGTTGGCACCCTTTGGGTACGAAACCCTAAAAACTAGTGGAAATTTCAAGCAGCCGCTTCGCGTTTGCTACTAGTATGCGGAGTTCCGCAAACTATAGGTCAGTTCGCCGGAAATAATCAAGTGTCTAACTTTTACGGCTTAAGAGATAGAGCCTTGTGACAGACGGACGGACGGACGGACAGACAGACAGACAGACAGACAGCGGAGTCTCAGTAATAGGGTCCCGTTGGCACCCTTTGGGTACGGAACCCTAAAAATAATTAAAACAAGTCTGCCACATTATGTATAAATATGTAAGTATGTACTTGTATATTCACTGCAATCTTACCAGTCTAGGGGCTTCGGGGAAGCCGTTGCTTTGGCTGTCCATAGAGTCGCTCTTGCTTGTGTTGAACAGTGCCTGGAAACATCCGAGATTAATTACTGATTTCATCGCTGTCGCGAAATATCCCGCGGCATGTCCATCGAATTGCCGATCACTGCAAACAGTGGCTACAATAAGTCATCAGCCAGACCATGGCGAACAGACCGCATCGCACTCACCTCGTGCCGCTCGTCCCCCCCGGCCATCCGCTGCTCGTACTGGCGGTAGTCCTCCGCGACGGCGCCGGGCACGGACGCCACGCACAGGATGTGCTTGTCGCACTCACCTCGTGCCGCTCGTCCCCCCCGGCCATCCGCTGCTCGTACTGGCGGTAGTCCTCCGCGACGGCGCCGGGCACGGACGCCACGCACAGGATGTGCTTGTCGCACTCACCTCGTGCCGCTCGTCCCCCCCGGCCATCCGCTGCTCGTACTGGCGGTAGTCCTCCGCGACGGCGCCGGGCACGGACGCCACGCACAGGATGTGCTTGTCGCACTCACCTCGTGCCGCTCGTCCCCCCCGGCCATCCGCTGCTCGTACTCGCGGTAGTCCTCCGCGACGGCGCCGGGCACGGACGCCACGCACAGGATGTGCTTGTCGCACTCACCTCGTGCCGCTCGTCCCCCCCGGCCATCCGCTGCTCGTACTCGCGGTAGTCCTCCGCGACGGCGCCGGGCACGGACGCCACGCACAGGATGTGCTTGTCGCACTCACCTCGTGCCGCTCGTCCCCCCCGGCCATCCGCTGCTCGTACTCGCGGTAGTCCTCCGCGACGGCGCCGGGCACGGACGCCACGCACAGGATGTGCTTGTCGCACTCACCTCGTGCCGCTCGTCCCCCCCGGCCATCCGCTGCTCGTACTCGCGGTAGTCCTCCGCGACGGCGCCGGGCACGGACGCCACGCACAGGATGTGCTTGTCGCACTCACCTCGTGCCGCTCGTCCCCCCCGGCCATCCGCTGCTCGTACTCGCAGTAGTCCTCCGCGACGGCGCCGGGCACGGACGCCACGCACAGGATGTGCTTGTCGCACTCACCTCGTGCCGCTCGTCCCCCCCGGCCATCCGCTGCTCGTACTCGCGGTAGTCCTCCGCGACGGCGCCGGGCACGGACGCCACGCACAGGATGTGCTTGTCGCACTCACCTCGTGCCGCTCGTCCCCCCCGGCCATCCGCTGCTCGTACTCGCGGTAGTCCTCCGCGACGGCGCCGGGCACGGACGCCACGCACAGGATGTGCTTGTCGCACTCACCTCGTGCCGCTCGTCCCCCCCGGCCATCCGCTGCTCGTACTCGCGGTAGTCCTCCGCGACGGCGCCGGGCACGGACGCCACGCACAGGATGTGCTTGTCGCACTCACCTCGTGCCGCTCGTCCCCCCCGGCCATCCGCTGCTCGTACTCGCGGTAGTCCTCCGCGACGGCGCCGGGCACGGACGCCACGCACAGGATGTGCTTGTCGCACTCACCTCGTGCCGCTCGTCCCCCCCGGCCATCCGCTGCTCGTACTCGCGGTAGTCCTCCGCGACGGCGCCGGGCACGGACGCCACGCACAGGATGTGCTTGTCGCACTCACCTCGTGCCGCTCGTCCCCCCCGGCCATCCGCTGCTCGTACTCGCGGTAGTCCTCCGCGACGGCGCCGGGCACGGACGCCACGCACAGGATGTGCTTGTCGCACTCACCTCGTGCCGCTCGTCCCCCCCGGCCATCCGCTGCTCGTACTCGCGGTAGTCCTCCGCGACGGCGCCGGGCACGGACGCCACGCACAGGATGTGCTTGTCGCACTCACCTCGTGCCGCTCGTCCCCCCCGGCCATCCGCTGCTCGTACTCGCGGTAGTCCTCCGCGACGGCGCCGGGCACGGACGCCACGCACAGGATGTGCTTGTCGCACTCACCTCGTGCCGCTCGTCCCCCCCGGCCATCCGCTGCTCGTACTCGCGGTAGTCCTCCGCGACGGCGCCGGGCACGGACGCCACGCACAGGATGTGCTTGTCGCACTCACCTCGTGCCGCTCGTCCCCCCCGGCCATCCGCTGCTCGTACTCGCGGTAGTCCTCCGCGACGGCGCCGGGCATGGACGCCACGCACAGGATGTGCTTGTCGCACTCACCTCGTGCCGCTCGTCCCCCCCGGCCATCCGCTGCTCGTACTCGCGGTAGTCCTCCGCGACGGCGCCGGGCATGGACGCCACGCACAGGATGTGCTTGTCGCACTCACCTCGTGCCGCTCGTCCCCCCCGGCCATCCGCTGCTCGTACTCGCGGTAGTCCTCCGCGACGGCGCCGGGCACGGACGCCACGCACAGGATGTGCTTGTCGCACTCACCTCGTGCCGCTCGTCCCCCCCGGCCATCCGCTGCTCGTACTCGCGGTAGTCCTCCGCGACGGCGCCGGGCATGGACGCCACGCACAGGATGTGCTTGTCGCACTCACCTCGTGCCGCTCGTCCCCCCCGGCCATCCGCTGCTCGTACTCGCGGTAGTCCTCCGCGACGGCGCCGGGCATGGACGCCACGCACAGGATGTGCTTGTCGCACTCACCTCGTGCCGCTCGTCCCCCCCGGCCATCCGCTGCTCGTACTCGCGGTAGTCCTCCGCGACGGCGCCGGGCATGGACGCCACGCACAGGATGTGCTTGTCGCACTCACCTCGTGCCGCTCGTCCCCCCCGGCCATCCGCTGCTCGTACTCGCGGTAGTCCTCCGCGACGGCGCCGGGCATGGACGCCACGCACAGGATGTGCTTGTCGCACTCACCTCGTGCCGCTCGTCCCCCCCGGCCATCCGCTGCTCGTACTCGCGGTAGTCCTCCGCGACGGCGCCGGGCACGGACGCCACGCACAGGATGTGCTTGTCGCACTCACCTCGTGCCGCTCGTCCCCCCCGGCCATCCGCTGCTCGTACTCGCGGTAGTCCTCCGCGACGGCGCCGGGCATGGACGCCACGCACAGGATGTGCTTGTCGCACTCACCTCGTGCCGCTCGTCCCCCCCGGCCATCCGCTGCTCGTACTCGCGGTAGTCCTCCGCGACGGCGCCGGGCACGGACGCCACGCACAGGATGTGCTTGTCGCACTCACCTCGTGCCGCTCGTCCCCCCCGGCCATCCGCTGCTCGTACTCGCGGTAGTCCTCCGCGACGGCGCCGGGCATGGACGCCACGCACAGGATGTGCTTGTCGCACTCACCTCGTGCCGCTCGTCCCCCCCGGCCATCCGCTGCTCGTACTCGCGGTAGTCCTCCGCGACGGCGCCGGGCACGGACGCCACGCACAGGATGTGCTTGTCGCACTCACCTCGTGCCGCTCGTCCCCCCCGGCCATCCGCTGCTCGTACTCGCGGTAGTCCTCCGCGACGGCGCTGGGCACGGACGCCACGCACACGATGCACTTGTCGGCGAACGGGAACCACTCCTTCACATCCATGTCGTCCGCGTCTATTATCTAAAAAAAAAATTACAAACGTTTGCATTGTGAATTTTTTTTTTAGGGATGGGCCGAATATGCGTTTTATATTCGGTCTTCGGCATATTCGGTAGATTTACGATCTATAGTGAGGCTTTATTTTTTTGTTAACACTGTTGCTTTATTTCCAATAATAGCAGATAAAAAATCGGTCAAGTGCGAGTGCGAACGACTCGCGCATGTAGGGTTCCGTACGATGCGGTCGTGTCGGGTACGTATTGCAAGGCCGAAAATTAATATATCTAACTTTAAATAACCTACGTTCAAAATCCCTAAAATTTAAATACCTAATGATTTTAAATACCTAAGCAAATAACACCTACCTACGAATTACCTAAGTTTAAAATACCTATTGGAGTAAATGTCTAATGTTTAAAATATCAACAGCAATGACACCTAAGTTTGATACACCAACATTTGAAATACCAAATGGTCAAAATACCTAAAATGATGAACTTGCGAGCTTATAGGTACAATTAGAGTAGCGTGAGCTGTTACAAAAAAAGACCTAACATCGAAGGCTAAGGCGGAAGCTTCGCTGCGCTTCGCTCCCGCCTTAGCCTTCTGAACCTAAACTATCCAAGTCGCTTCTGCCCTGAAACGTCTTGCGCGCTCGCTTCGCTCGCTCGCTATAGGCACCAGCTCGACTGTATCAAAGGGGATCCCCAGGATTTAATATAAAATTTATTTTAAATATAACATTTCATGTTATCGATGGCATGTCGTTATAACACCTACTTTTGGTAGCTCGCTGCCAGCGAGCGAGCGGAGCGAGCGAGAAAGACGTTTCAGGGCAGAAACGACTTTGATAGTTTAGGTTCAGAAGGCTAAGGCGGGAGCGAAGCGCAGCGTAGCTCCCGCCTTAGACTTCGATGTTAGGTATTTTTTTGTAACAGCACAGAAAATGATAAATGTCAATCTACCCCCGCTTGAAAAAGTCGGAATGTCGTTATTTGAAAATAGCAGACTCTGGTGTAACGATGGTTTCGGTATTTTGACCGCTAACATACCATTTGACATTTTAAGCTTTCGGTATTTTGAATGGAAGTGAAAAATCATTAGGTATTTAGATTTTAGGGATTTTGAACGTAGGTAATTTAAAGTTAGTCAATTTAATTTTAGACATTGCCATTCGTAACCATTTTAAACTTTCGGTATTTTGAATATAGGTGAAAAAATCATTAGGTAATTAGATTTTAGGGATTTTGAACGTAGGTTATTTAAAGTTAGATATTTTAATTTTAGGCCTTGCAATACGTACCCGGTCGTGTCGTTTAATTACAGAGTTCCTATGGCCAACGTCTTATTTCATCATCAGATCAGCTCTACGTCATAATAATATTGCATTGCCATCGGATTTATACACATGTCATCCTGCATCCTGCCATTGTGCAAGGTCCGCCCGGATTGCTACCACCATCTTGCTCGCTAATCCTACCGTGAAGCAGCAGTGCTTGCACTGTTGTGTTTCGGCAGAGTAAGACAGCCGGTGAAATTACTGGAACTTGAGGTATTCCAACTTAGGCCTCTAGGTTGGCAACGCATCTGCAATATCCCTGATGTTGCAGATGTTTATGGGCGGTGGTGATCTCTTACCACCAGGAGACCCACTTGCTCGTTTGCCTTCCAGTCGAATAAAAAAAAACATGCACGCAAAAATTTCAGCTAAATCGGTTGAAGATAGCCACTTCAAATTTAAGTTGAAATATTAATTCCACCCCAACAAACAACTAGTTACATTACTAGTTAATAAAAATAAAACATGTCACCAAAATGTAAGCACTAGGACTAGGTGCAAGTATTTTGAATAAATAATAATTTTAAATTCTCATCCTCTTTGGCTGTCGCCCTGTAGTAGGCTGAATAGCGCTTCAGACTTATGCCATGCTCGCGCCAGAAAAAAATATACAATTTAAAAAAAAAATAGCGTGGTAATTTCGGCCGACGCACGGCGCGTACTTATTATTATTAGTGAATTGAATTAATCATAACCTGATTTTAAATTTTAACGTTGTAAATAAATATTGTTACTTAGTATAAATTACAACGGACATTTTTTAGTGTAAAAAACATTAAACATAGCGGCTGTGAGTGCTTTATTGAAGTCGGATTTTGTGTAGTGTGTGTCGGAGGTTTGTGGATCATAAATTGTTATTTAGTCTTAATGCTGCACACAAAAATAAACCACGGCCTTAGAGATAATTATTATACTATCTAAGGTTTTATAAAATAGCGCTAATAAAATCACAGATTAATAAGTAGTTAAACATTAAAAACAACATAGGGTCACTCGCGTTGCCCTTAGCAACTGACGGCCGAATCTTAGCAGCCTAGCAACCAAAAACCGCTGAATGAAACACGTTTCTTGTATGAAGACCCCCCTTAATTTTTAACTTTATTTTATTTTTAGTATTTGTTGTTGTAGCGGCCACTGTAATACATAATCTGTGAAAATTTCGAGTGCCTAGCTATTACGGCTCAAGAGATAGAGCCCTGTGACAGACGGACAGACAGACAGACAGACAGACTGACAGACAGACAGACAGACAGACAGACAGCGGAGTCTCAGTAATAGGGTCCCGTTGGCACCCTTTGGGTACGGAACCCTAAAAAGGAGGTTATTATTAAGATCAAAATACAAGTGAGTTCTTTATACTAAAGTAATATGTTAATATAATCGATCAGGTCTTTATTGTGAGAAATTAAGCAAGTTTTTTGTTTTAATCAGTATAGAAAAAGCTTAAGAAAATAAGACTTAAACGAAACATAGACCAGCATATATACCTACCACTATTAAAATATTACTTATTATTAAATTGATTAACTTGCAACATTTAAAAAAGCGAGCACTGTCGACTGAGCTGCCGGTTCAATGTGTCCGTCGTTACCGTGACAACCCCCTTGGTCTGCGTGCTGGAGCAGATCCAGACGAGCGAGGACAGGCTCGGGTTCACACCAGCCGCACACAGCAGCTCCCTGTCAGGCTCGTTCTTCGCTACCGAGCTGTGAACAAGTTAATGAAGTTATCCAATAAATCGCACACAACGAGACGAGAGAGTACCTCAGCTGCGAAAGGGAAAGAACAAACTCCGTCTAGGTATAAAAAATATATATTCTGAAACAAAACTCTATTCAACACTTAGATAATTTAAGACGGGATGCGCCTTTGAGGTACATTTGCCTACAACTATTTCTGTCAATACGCCCGGGGGGCGAGGAAACAACACATTCAATACACGCTCCATTACCTGGCATAGTATGGAGGTGATTGCGATGGATAGATAGTTCGACGGGTAGGCACGACTGCCCTTTTTGGGTACTGGCTGCATAGGAACTATAGTATACTCCTTGCTTGTTCTTTGCAGATGATTCGGGAGCTCGGACGTAAACAAAAGAGGAGAGAAGTTACTGGATTTTCTGGTGAGCTCTTCTTTACAAATTATGAATAAAGGCAATGACCCAACATTTTGTTGACGGAAAAAGAGGTGAGGTTATTGATGTGACGTTAGCTACTAACAATATATGTAGGAATATCACGAAATGGCATGTATCCAATGAAACAACTTTATCAGACCACAGGTATATATGCTTTAGGTACAGAACTAACGAACCAGTAAATACTGTGCTTAAAAGGAATCCTAGGAACACGGACTGGTTGTCTTTTAAGACAGATCTAAAAGTGGAACTAGGCGACCCTAAAGGTAAGCTCAATTCTATAATAGATATCGAGTTTGAAGCGGACAACATAGTCCAAGCCATCAATAACGCTTGGAACAAAAACGGGTATGTATTATAATACCGATAAACGAAAGACCGAATTTCAGAAGACCTATGGACGGAAGGCCGAATATTAAAACGTCGAATGGATATATGGCCGAAAGTTTGAAATCCCGAACATACATTTGACCGGAAGCCTAAAACCCGAAGACTACAATCCCGAAGATATATTTGTAAACGATTACATTTGTTTTGTAGACGTATATCTATTGTAATTGAAATTAATAATGCTTAAAATACGCAGACAGACACATTTTAAGTAGGTTCTAACAAATCCAGGATATTCTGGCAGAACCGGATAAGTGCACAATATTTATTTTTTATACGGTTTTGCTAGATAAATAATGCAGAAAACATTGAGTATGCGTATGTAACTTTTAAAAAAATTGCACTTATTCTGTTTTGCCAGAGTACCCTCGAAATACTCGTAAGTAAGATAAACGATTACATTTATTTGCACATATCTAAGCCATACCTACATATAAGTACCTTTAAATGTCATTGGTAGCACTTATAGTACTATAGGGTTTTACAAGTCAGCCCTGTGCAGCTTACGCACACATTGACGCGTGTACAGACGTCGTCGTGCCTATGTAGATTCAAGAGCGCGTTTTTTGTACGGCGTGGCCGCCCTGTGCTCATAGTCCAAATACCACCAACAGGACTTATCACGCTAACACACACAAGTATATTTACCTCGACGTTTCGGCAACATTGCAGTGGCCATGGTCACGAGTAGACTAGACTACTAAAATACCACCAACAGGATTTAGACTACTCGTACCACTCGTGACCACGGCCACTGCAATGTTGCCGAAACGTCGAGGTGAATATTACTTGTGTTTGTTAGCGTGATAAGTCCCGTTGGTGGGATTTTGACTATGATGTATTTCTGTTGCCGCTATAACAACAAATACTAAAAACAGCATAAAATAAATATTAAGGCGGGCTCCCATACAACAAACGTGTTTTTTTTTTGCCGTTTTTGCTCGATATTAATAACGGCAACAGATAGGTGTGCATACTTGTAGGACCTAATCATGGGCAATGGCAGCTCGCAGTTCGGCCTGGTCTCGTGCGGGAGGCTCCAACCGTCCGCCTCCGTGTGACAGTTTTCCTTGCGCACGTAGCCGCGGACCTGGAAACGATCAGCACAATCTTGAGTACAGCCTCGCAGTGAAATAAGTTATTACGGTAACACACTATAGCAATATCATAATGTAGAACCGCTATACCAGCAGTCGGCAACACCAGGCTCAGTCGCTTCATACATACGACTGTTAATTACAACGCTTGCGGTGAATCGACTGGTAGATTAATAACAGCGTTTGCCACTAAGACCTGGCGCCGTATTGCCTAACGTTTCTGACGCTCGCGATCGCAATCAAATGATATTTACCGCATACAAAAACTGTCAACTGTTTGATTGCGATCGCGGGCTTCAGAAACGTTCGCCGATACGGCCTCTGGTGTTTAAACGCCCCGCACTCGCCACGCGTCGCTTACCTTAATCTGCCCGATCCTCACCTGCCGATCGAGGTCACCACTGAGAAAAAAATGTTGTTGGGTGTAAGAAAATAACTTTAACGCCACACAACCGTCTAAGGTGAGTCGCAGATGAAACAACGTTTTTATTGTCAGATGTTTATGGGGAATCTAACAACGTTTTATAAACGACGTTCTAAATTGTTACAATTACAATAATGTTTTCCATGTTGTCGTTACAACTACAAAAACATTGCGGTATATTAACAACAAAACTTTTGACACTTCAAATCGTAGTTTGTATTTTTAACAATAGAAATGTTGTCATCACAAACCCAACTTTGTGCTTTTAACAACAGAAATTTTGTCATTATAAATCAAACTTGGTGCTATTAACAATAGACCTTTTGGGGTCAATGGGGTCACTAGCGGAGAACGTAACTTGTCCATCCCAGACCTACTACGACTTAGAAACTAGAGAAGAGTCCTCCCAAGACTGAAAATTCTGCCCTCACGGTATCAGCGTTATTCGTCCCATAAGCTTTTCGTTCAATTCGTATTTCGTCTCGTTCTATATTCGTCACACATTCTTCATTCGTCTTGTTATATGTCTCTATCTTCCTAAGTCTTATTCTGTAACTTGTCTCATTCTTAATAAGTCTTAATCGTATTTCGTCACGGTCTTCCTAGGACTCATTCTTCATTATTCCTTTTCGATTTTGGTCTTCATTCCATTATTCGCTTAATTTTTTTGCATACATTCGATGTTGGTCACATTCGTAATTAGTCTCATTCGCTTTAAGTCCCATTCTAAGTTTGTTTCATTCGTTTTGCGTCTCGGTCGCTATCTTTTCTCGACAATCTTAAATTATCATTATTAAATATTTTTATAGCATAAGAGTTCTAAAAATTTTAAAATAATCAAAAGCCGTAAATTACTACATTTTAATTTGTTTATTAAACTATGAATAGACGGTATCAGCGTTATTCGAATCCGGCCAAAAAGATATGAATATAGCGACTAAGACGTAAGTCGTACGGGACGAGTAGCGAAAGTTCCCAAAAAAGAACGAGACGAGTTGCTAATAACGACAAAAAAAGAAAGAGACCAATAACGAATGTGACTAAAGATAAAGTCCGAATGAGACCAAAATCGAAAAGGAATAATGAAGAATGAGTCCTAGGAAGACCGTGACGAAATACGATTAAGACTTATTAAGAATGAGACAAGTTACAGAATAAGACTTAGGAAGATAGAGACATATAGCGAACAAGACGAATGAAGAATGAGTGACGAATATAGAACGAGACGAAATACGAATTGAACGAAAAGCTAATGGGACGAATAACGCTGATACCGCCCTCACCACGTACAAATGTACAAATTAGGTCCCAAAAATAAAACTAGGTTTATATAATAAACTATGTACTATTTTTAGACCTGTGTTAGATACACAACTTATCTAACACAGGTCTAAACATACATATGATGGTATTGCGATAATAAATAAGTATGTTCAGTCGATCAAGTGTCGTTGTTCCGAGATGAAACTTAACAGCCCGATTATCGCTCAACTGAACAGCGCCATCTGTCGGAATTTTGTATAACTAAAACTTACTATGAATAATGCTGTGAAGCTACCGCTTCATAACCCGCGTTTTGTTATTCCAACATAGTTATTTTTACATTGCCAATTTGACAATATACCTACCTACTACTATTTATTCTGGAGCAAAGGTTCTTTGTTAAGAAATACTTTTGTCATTGTATTATTAGTAATTTTGTACATGTCAATTTAATGAACTTAAATAATTTCTTTGCTCACCCGCGACCTTGAGATAGCTAAGTCTATGCAAATTATGCGTGTTCATGCAGTTCCTCCACCTCCACACTGTAAGAACACACACAAATTACACAAACCCATCTATCACCACCACCACAATACACTGACGCGTTTCGAACTCAACCAGAGCTCATCTTCAGTGACACAACCTTACACCATGCTACCAGTTGTTAGACTAACAAACCACCACCACTGTTTTAATTTGCCAAACAAAACAAAAAACTACCCGCAAATTATTAATAAATTTTAACTGTGCTACAAAACTACCTTGATTTTTTAATTTTTATTTATTTATTGTCAAGGCATGTTTAACTAACTACCGTTGCTAAAATTAGACCCAAGCCGTAGCAAGGGCCGTACACTAAATTTATTTGCTCATTAATAATAGACCCCATACTATTGTACCTAATTATCTCCATACATTCTAACACATCAAGACGAAACCCCTTGTCACAGTAATGTAACACTTCATACGAATCTGAGTCCGATATAGAATGATTTAATTCTAAGAGATGCTTAGCAAAATTATATCTATAACACAATAACGCAATTTATAACACAGTAAACGCTTGACAATAAAAACGCTGTAGCAGTACCTAAGTTGGCTTTTTTATTATGACAACACTTATAGTGTTCACAACAACAAAGTTCTTATGGCATGTATAAGAACTCCTACATTTTAGGGCTCCGTAGCCAAATTCTATTCCTATTTATATCTCTATAAACTAACAAAAAGTAGCCTGTCACTCTCTGGCCTGTAAACTATGTCTATGCCACAAATCCGTCGCTCCGTTTCGACGTGAAAGACGGACAAACATACAAACACACACACTTTCGCATTTATATTAGATATTTTTGGATAAATTTTTGCTCACAAG
Organism: Choristoneura rosaceana; assembly: GCA_037349165.1. Lineage (NCBI taxonomy): Eukaryota > Metazoa > Arthropoda > Insecta > Lepidoptera > Tortricidae > Choristoneura > Choristoneura rosaceana. Next base: position 5,276,158 of record JAZBNJ010000004.1, on the reverse strand, counting down.
TTTATGAACTTACAGTCGAGTTCATAAACTTGTGAGCAAAAATTACTACTACCCTATTTTTTTGGTTTTTTTATTTTTATTTTACCACTTTGTCGGCGTGACTGATATGCATATTCATACCAAATTACAGCTTTCTAGTACTAAAGCCTAAAGGTCTCCGAGCTTAGCCACGGATAAACACTCGTCCTATCCCAAAATAGTTCTCTTACGTAAGGTAAATACAATACAATAGTAGATTGTACAACGAGAGCATAAAACGAGCCATTTTACCCGAGGCGTTCATATAGCCACCCGAGCCGGTACAGCGAGGGTGGATAGACACGTCGAGGGGAAAATGGGTTTAATGCTCGAGTTTTACACTCTGCTTTTCACTCCGATGGCGAGGAAATGAAATAGCAACAGTGGAAACAATGACTCACTTTCTATGTAGGTACCTTTTGTTTAACTTTTATGCATTATAATATAATTCCATTATTTTAATTATGGAACAGCCGTATCGAACCCAATAGGTGGGCTAAAATAGCTACAGACTGAACACCACAAAACGGACTTCGGCGGCGTGGCAGGCCCAGGCGTCGATGGCGAGATGATCTGGACGCTTTTCTTCGCAGCTGGTCAGAGATTGCCCAAGACCGGGTCGAGTGGAGGACATGGGGGGAGGCCTTTGCCCAGCAGTGGGGCACCTCTACAGGCTTCAAATAATAATAATAATAATTTTAATTATACTGATTTATCATGATTGATTTGATTGATTTTTAGTTTTGTAAACATAAACAAAAATGTATAGAAACTTTTTTGTTTATGGCTGTTGACATCTGATTACTTTGGTCTTGAGTTGGTAGTAGACGAAGATTTTATTTTATGCACTGTAAATACAAAACAAGAAATATTATTTTCAAAGTAAGCTGTAAGATTTAAACGTACCTGAAGAGATTGCTAAAATACTTCCAGATGCTCTGCTTGTTCTTCTTATCCATGGTGGAATCCACGCGACCCGCGCGCACCATTTCCGTCCACCTCACTTCGTCTTGTAACTGCATCAAACGCTCCTGAAGATATACAATCATTAATTTACTAAGTAGCTTTGACCGTCAGCTTTACCATTAACCTTTAGATCTGGCATTAGAATTGAAATATCGAGATTTTACTAAATTCCGAGAGAAATTCCTATGAATTGCATCGCGCATTTCAGTATCTTGTAACATATAAAATTCTCGTCTCACAGTGTTTGTGGCTGGTGACCAAACTCATCCGAATCAGCTTGACATATATTTATGATTTTTTTTTTGTATACGAGCATCCAATAGGTCTGAGTACTGCAGTACCGCGAGACCCCTTAGAGGCCGTGTAGGACGCGCGTCTGTGTGAGTGTGTTCGTTTCGATCATTTGTTCGTAGCTTCCGTACTGCTTTACACTCCGTGAGATCTTAAAAAACCCTTCGTATTTTAGAAGCATACTTCGGATATTGACGATGACACGCGATCGTCATACGCGGTTCTGTTCTGTTATCAACTTGCAAAACTTTTTGAAGTTACCGTAAAAAGTTATGTAAAGAATATCCATCAGTACAAAATAAACCTTATTGTGATTACATTAAGCTTGTTTATGTTTTTCTAATATTAATACAATATGACTTTTTGTCATGATACAAAGAAAACAAAATCAACATTTTCGAATTCTTCCATCATTAATTTAAATAGAGAACACTGTGTTAAGACACAGTGATTTTGTTTGGAAGTATATAGAGTTGTTATACCGTTTTTACTTCTCTTGGGTATGTCAAATGAATTTTTTTGGTCTGCTTTGTTTAATATTTTTAATGTACTTTTCAAAATCCCCGTTGCTTTTATGACTCGGTCTCGAACCTTATTAAAATATTTACAATCAACTCTTTTCTTGAAACATTCAGCTTCTTTAAAAAAATATTTATATTACATTATAAACAATTTCCGTGATTGGCTATTTACAGAAATACCCTGTTTAAGTTGACTCCCACTTGGAAATCAATTTTCGAAAAATAACTAACTGATTAAATAAGTTAGTGGTGGTTTTAACTGCTCTATATAAATCAATGAAAACACAACGTGTGCACTCTCCGCGTGCTGGATTGCTACTAAGTCAAAAAGACAATTGTCATTTTCCACTAACGAATCCTCCCGATTTCCCCCGAAACCCGAAGGTTTTTCTAAAAGCTCACGGATTGTAGCTTATATACATACTCGTACTATGTCTGAGAATAGGACGTAAACTATTTTTCATACTTCTACGCGGACGGAGTCGCGGGCAACAACTATTCTTTGTATAGAAAATACACGCATTAAATTTGGTCTCTAATGCCAGTGGTGAAAATTCTGGAAATTAGAACCACGCTTTGCTACCACTTTAAGAAATACACAAAGAGCAATAATAAATCAGACGATATATACTTTACAAGTAACAAACGTTGCTAGGTAACAATAACGTAGCAATAGACGTCAGGTAACAATAGACGTCTTAACATATGTACAATCCGTGAGCTTTTAGAAAACCCTTCGGGTTTCGGGGGAAATCGGAAGAATTCGTTAGTAAAAAATGACAATTGTCTTTTTGACTCAGTAGCAATCCATCACGCGTAGAGTGCACTCGTTGTGTTTTCATTGATGTATATAGAGCAGTTAAAACCACCAATTGCATATATTTATTCAGGTGGTTTGTTATTTTTCGGAAATTGATTTCCATGGCGAGTCAACTTAAGCAGAGTATGTCTGTAAATAGCCAATCACTGGAAATTGATTACAATATATTTATAAATATTTTGTATATAAGTTGAATTTTTTAAGAAAAAAGTGGTCGTAAATATTTTAATAAGGTACTAGACCGTGTTATAGAAGCAACGGGGATTTCGAAAAGTGCATTAAAAAAAATATAAAACGAAAGCAGACCAAAAAATTTCATTTGACGTACCCAAGAGAAGTAGATACAGTATAACAACAGCTCTATATAATTCCAAACAAAAGTACTGTGTTGAGGCGGGGTGTTCTCAATTTAAATTGACGATGGAAGAATTCGAAAATGCTGATTTTGTTTTATTTGTATCATGACAAAACGTCATATTGTATTAAAATTAGAAAAAGATAAAGAAGCGTAATATTATTATAGTAAGGTTCATTTTGTACTGATGGTTATTCTTTACATAACTTTTTACGGTAACTTTGAAAAGTTTTGCAAGTTGATAACAGAACAGAACCGCGTATCACGATCGCGTGTCATCGTCAATACCCGAAGCATGCTTCTAAAATCCGAAGGTTTTTTTAAGATCTCACGGACTGTAGTTAGTGATCGTCCCTCCCTGTGTTAGAACTATACCTAACTATAAAACCTGTATACGACGAAGATCTGGCTGCCGCGGACTCTGGCTTCATTTATAATACGAAAATATACCTAACATTTTATGTTGAGACCCTCCAGCAATACGATAACTGACCTTATACATGTTCCTCTCCGTCATGACAAGCGCCATCTCCACCCTGGTGAACCTTCTCCGACTATCATTGGGTGGAACAGCTTTCACGTCATTTTTGTCGCCGCCGTTCTGTTCGTTCAGAGCCTCCTAGTTGCAATAATGTGGGTGTCCCTTATTTCGCCGACAAACTTTTCATCGAATATCATAATATCGACGATTCATTTTTTTACCTACATAAAACTGACCGTGATTACCTAACCTCTATCTCTATGTAAAGTGCAGATGAGACCAAAGGTGTAACAGCCTGTTCACTCAGCGTATTTTTTTTCCCATCTAACATTCATTTAAATTTTTCTTAGTAACAGGAAAACAGATCAACGAAAATTAGATACTTAAGAAAGAAAGAAAGAAAATTCACTTATTTAACGCCATAAAACAAACATAAAACAAATAAAGACATGACGCTAAATAGGTCCCCACTCAGCAAAAATGCCACGGCAAGCCGTGGCGCTGCTTTTCAGTGACTTGATTGCCGATTCTTGTGATTAATATTTAAAATGCAAGTAATTTCGTTGAAGTGATATTATTATTATTAGCCTATTTTGTCCCACTGCTGAGCAAAGGCCTCCCCCCAATACTTCCACTGGTCACTCTGTCCCCTGCATACAAGGGCCCGTCCTTCAAGAAGAAGTCTAGTTCATCCCGCCATCGTCGTCTAGGTCTGCCAGGTCGCCTTTTCGAGTTGGTGGGCATCCACTCGGTGGTTATCTTGGCCCACAAGTCATCTGGCATGCGGCAAACATGCCCAGCCCAGCCCTACTTCAGCTTAGACGCTGTTCGACCTACATCAGTGAATATATTTGAAATTATATTCGATTAAAACGTTTGTCGGCGATACTAAGGTGAACCCGATAAACTACATAAAGGTAAAGATAAAGATAAAAATATTTATTTATTACACAACGTGATGATACATATGTGACGTTATCTATGAAAAGGGACCTTATTGTCGGTTCTAGTTTCCGAGATAATCACCTTTAAAGTAAAATGTCGAAAAAAAACATATTTTCTTTTTTTACTCCATTATAATAAGCAGTCTCTAAATTGTAATTTGACAAAGACACAGGTTTTTAAATCGATTTTTATGGGTTAAAAATATCCCTCAAAGTTTAGTGAGAAAGGGACCTAACTGTCGGTGTGTCTGTAGTATGCTTTCTGTGTGAGCTGTATCGGTTTTTGAAGACATGACGGTACTTGTCGGCGGGGCACGCGACGCGGCGGCGCGTATCAAAGGATTTGCTGTCTCTTTCTGACTCGGGTATCGGCTCTGTCCACTCGCTCACTCGCTGCGCACCCGCATGCACAATTCGTTTCGTTCGTCAGTTGCTGCTCGAACTGGTGTTTGTATTTACGTGCGGAAAGTGTTAGTGGGTACCTGCTGAGTATTTCGGATCGAAAAGTCTGTCCCATTCCTCCACCAACGCGTTTTTGAGCTCGCGTAGCGTCATTGAAGGAGGTACTCGTTGCCTTACTCGTCGTCCAAGCTCGTCCCAGGCATGCTCGATCGGGTTGAGATCCGGGCTCCGGGCCGGCCATTCCATGCGGCGAATACCGATATCGTTCAGGTAGTCTTGTACTACACGAGCAGTATGGGGACGGGCATTGTCATGCATGAAAATAGCATTTTCACCGAGTCTTGCCATAAATGGACCGACGTGTTCATTTAGGATTTCTTCCACGTATCTTACGCCATTTAGAGTACCGTTTTCGATCAGTACTAGCTCTGTTCGGCTTTCTGCAGAAATCCCATCCCACACGAGTACCGAACCGCCACCGTACGCAACCTTTTCTGCAATGCAGGCTTGCATGAATCGTTCTCCTGGCCTTCTGTACACCTTCACCCTTCCGTCGTGTTGATACAGCATAAACTTTGATTCGTATGAAAATCAAATTTATTTTACTCAGCTAGGTGCATTACTTTTCGAAATATTACAACTTATTATAGTGACCCGAAAGTTTTGCTCTCGAGTGTATTTGCCTAATTTCATTGCAGTAAGATAGGTACATTTTCAAAAACTGGCCACCCATAAATTGACGCATTGTATGATGAGTTCAGTTATGAAGACATTTACCCCAATTTGTATCTTTAGAGGTTTACAGCTCGTTGATTTATAAATATATTATTAGTAAGATTCTTTAAACAGAGTGACAAATTATAATTAATAGTTAGAACTACAACATTTATCTCATTTTTGAATCCTTGTTTTAACTTTGTTCCTAAAAATTTTACATCCGACAATAAGGTCCCTTTTTAAATAAGTGCATACTTTAATGTTAACGGAGACAATTTACAGGTTTTTAGTATAAGTTTAGTTTCTAAAGTGATCTAAAATTAATATTATCTAATTTCATCAAAAGTTTTATAGTTGTTTTCATATGATATCACTAAATGTTTTATTACCGACGATAAGGTCCCTTTTAAAAAACGTGTAGTGATTGTACCAGCTTTTTACTAAACTTTAACTTGAATTTTGAGACTGAAAAAAGGTACTTTTTAAATAGAAGTTTGTATGTTTGATCTCATTTGGCTATGCTTTAGCGTAGTGAATATATATTTTTGTTGATTTTGACTGATTAAGTAATTAGAAAACTAAAAAGTTATTTTTGTTAAAATTGATTTTTTTTTATAATAAACAATGTTGATTTATATCAGAGTTATTTTTATTTAGTTACGAATTATTCGAATTATATCCTTCTCCTATAAAATCCAATGAAAAACCTACTATAAATGTAATATTTAGCAAAAACCCATCTACCGCACTTTCATTACTTTGTTCACTTTGGCGTGGTAAATAACAGGAATACAGGTATGCAATTATAGAATTGTACATCAATTCTAAAAGACCATATAGTCTATTCATCAAATAACATGCTATCTATGTAACCTCCTACAATAACATACTTTTTTTGGGTGTAGAAGTTTGTATTCAATTTTCTCATAATCACCTTTTACGACTTTTGGGTTTTAACAATTTAAAAAAAAAAAACTATTAGACATATACGCATGTTTTTTACATGGTTCGATAGCTTAATGTATGTAGATTATGAGGACACTAATAACTCAATACCGACAGTAAGGTCCCTTCACGCTGATAACGCCACATATACAGAAACATAATGATCAATTAATCAACTAATAACAACAAATACTTACCCCCTTATTCATAAAACTTAACAAGCCTATGTTAACTAACAAATGCTTTGTCCCTTTCTAACAAATACAAATGTCGAAGTGACAGATAAGGACAAACGAATTTTAGCGGCATTTTAACTAAAATAGGTTTGATTGTCGTTTATGAATAAGGGGGTTATTATTTATTAAGTTGCTTCCGTTATCATATTATAGAATAGATTAGGTCTCAAGCACGGTCTCAAGTAAGACACTGGTACAATGAGCAGCAAGCGTACTCTTAATGCCGGTTTCGTCAATATTCTTTATTGTCCTAGACTCAAAGTTCTAGCCAGTCATTATGTGTTTAAAAAATAATTTGGTTTACTCTTTATTTGAAAACTATAAACTGTGTTTTTCCACGGTTTTAAAATAAGCAAGTCGGTGAAAATAGAGTTCTATTGACACCCTTCGGCACTGACAAAAATAACCGACTTGGTATAACATTGCATCTCAAACCTTTTTAGGAATTATAAGAACTGCGTTGCGTTGCGTGACTTGCAGCTTTTTACATGTAATGTTTTTGATGGGATCTCATCACTTTTTGTAGGCAGTTCTTTTTTTCTTTTCGGGTACTAATCCTGTAATAACGCATTATTATCGTCATTTGTTCAACAGCGTCCATCGTCCATCGTCCATCCTTATCCATTGTCCGTCATCCAATCTCATCTATCGTTCATTCTCGTCCATCGTCCATCCTTGTCCATCGTCCATCCTTGACTCCTTGTCCATCAATCGTTCTCGTCCATCGTCAATTCGCGTTCATCGCTAACTCGTCCATCGTTCATCCTCGTCCATCGCCCTTCATCCATGGTCCATCGTGCATCATCCTTCACCCATCCTTCCTTCATCGTACTTTGTCCATTGTTCATTCTTGTTCATTGTCCATCGTCCATCTTTGCCCATCGTCTATTCTCATTCATCGTCCATTCTTGTTAATTTTCCATTTCCATCCATCGTCCATACTCGTATATCGTCCATCCTCGTCTATTGTCCTTCGTCCAGACTCGTCTATCGTCCTTCGTCTATTCTCGTCCATTCCCGGCCATCTTCCATCCTCTATCGTGTTTTGTCCATCGTCGTTCGTCGTCCGTCGTCGTCCGATATCAGTCATGGATTGTCGTCCGTTGTCGATCGTCGTCCGTCGTCGGTCGCCGGTCATCATCCGTCATCGTTCGTCGTCGGTCGGCGATCGTTGTCCGTCGTCCATCATCGTCCCTCGTCACCCGTTGTCCGTCGTCGTCCGTCTTCGGTTGTCAGTTTTCGTCCATGGTTGTCGTTCGTCGATCGTCGTCCGTCGTCGGTCGTCGGTCGTCATCCGTCGTCGTCCGACGTCCGTCGTCGTTTGTCGTCGGGCGGCTTTCGTCGCCCGTCGTCCATCATGGTCCGTTGTCCGTCGTAGTCCGTCGTAGGCCGTCGTCGGTCGTCGGTTTTCGTCCATCGTCGTCGGTCACTGGTCGTCGGTCGTCATCCGTCGTCCGTGGTCCATCGTCGCCCGTCGTTGAACTTCCGTCGTCCGTCTATCGTCTGTCGTCCATTGTATATCGTTCATCGTCCACCCTCCATCGTCCATCGTTTTTCGTCCATATCCCGTTTTCGTTCGTCATCAGTCGTCAGTCGTCGTCCGTCATCTGTCGTCCGTTATCTTGTCCGTTGTCGTTCGTCGTCCGTCGTCTGTCATCGTCCATCGTCTGCCATCGAGCGTCGTCGAACTTCCGTCGTCCGTTGTCCGTCATCGTGCGTCGTCGAACTTCCGTCGTCCGTTGTCCGTCATCGTCCGTCGTCGAACTTCCCTCGTCGTCTTCCGTTGTTTTCTGTCGTCCGTCATTCATCCTCCACCATCCATCGTCCGCACTGGGCTCGCGTGGGAACTATGGCCCAAGCCCTCTCATTCTGTGAGGAGGCCTGTGCCCAGCAGTGGGACGTCTATAGGCGGGGATGATGATGATGATGATGATCCATCGTCCGTCGCCAATCGTCCATCGTCCACCCTCCATCGTCCAACGTTCATTTTCTACCCATCGTCCATCGACCATTATCCATTGTCCATCATCCGTATTTCAATTTCCATCGTGAATCCTCGCTTCCACTCGCATCGCACACATATTCACAAACAAACGAACTTTGGTACTTATTACATGAGTAAGATTAACAATTTAATTTTAACCCTTAATACTCAGATATTAAGACTCAACATTAATTTAATACGTATACAATACGAGTACGTTCAATAAACTCATTGCTGTGTAACTTTGTAATCGCAAGTATTTATATGGGATTACAAACTTACTTGTGCAGTTTATATAATTTTGAAACGTGACTGAAATTGCAACATTTTGGATTTTTCTGTGGCCATGTAGGCTAAAAACTAACTATGTTTAAAATTTGAAGCTTGTGGGTCTGCTAGAAGTGCCTTAGAATTATGATGATCGTGAGTCAGTGAGTAGGTATCTATGTCAGTGACAAAACTGAGGAACTTTAATATGTGCTAGTTCTTAATCTACATGTTTAAATTGAATGTTATTGATAATATATCTAAGTCCCATTAGGCCCTATAGGTAACTGATAATTCAAGGTTCCTAGCTTTAGCCATAACAAAAATACAGGGTGTTGAAAATAGCCTGAATGGCTTCGAGAAAAGTATGGTACGGCCGTGCCTTTGTTTTTTTTTTGCTCGACTTGGCGGGGGCACTGCCGTGCCCCCAGATAAGCCGAATAATGGTTTCGCCGAATTTATTTAAGCATAATATTAACATGGCCGAATTTTATTACGCATAATCTTGTTTAGCATATATATAATTATGCCGATTTTTGATAGGCCGAAATCCTGTTCAAATCTATGTCCGAAAATAAATAACCTAATTTAATTACTATTTATGACTAGAAAAATAGGTTATTAGGGTTAGGTTAGAATTGTATTTGTAACGGAACGTACAGCCATGAGTAAAAGAGGCATGGGCATAAAGCGGGGGACGGGGGGCGAGCCCACGCAATAAAGAAAACCCAGGTAACATGGTTGCTTAACTATAGGTTAGGTAAGGTTAGTATTTTGTCAAGGCGCGAAGCGCCTTAACTAGGCGGAATAGGAGCTCCCGTCGACTTTGTCTCAGAGTCGTTAAATTCTTATGAATATTTACTTTCCAGACATAAAAATGCGAAAGTAACTTTCTGCGTAGCTAATTTATGCGTAAGTAATTTCTGCCTAAACAATATTCGGAATTCACAAGTTATTTATTTATTTATTTTGGAGAACCAACAGCTTAAACATACAGATTAAAATAAAAAGCAATAGATACAGAAAGCCAATTACAGGTTCTCGCCGGTAATAGCAGTGTAGGTACAAAAAAAAGCAGAATGCCCGCACAGAGTCCACTTGGGCACAAAGAAAGTAATAATAATACTAACAACAACAACACCAAAGTAGTGACGAATTGACAGAGAGGAAATATTCCACTTGAATTAGTTTACAGTAAAAACAACAACAAAAAAAAAAAAGGTCTTAAGGCACGCTCTCAAAGTAACGATTCACCAGAGTACGTCTCAAGCTATGGGTGTTAACATTGAACATGTCAATATCAAGCTACCTAGTAAGGTTATTTAATTGTCTACTTGCACGTATACGAAAACTGTTCCGCCTATAGTTAGAAGATCCTAGGGGCACAGAAATAGGTGGCACATGTCTTTTTGGTCTGGACGGAGTGTTGAAAGATATATTACCGAGCAGCTCTGGACAATCGATGCTGCCATTAGTAATTTTTAACATATATATAATATCTGCAATTTCACGGCGTTTAGAAAGCGGGATAAGATGATTTTTTTTACAGATATTTATATAATTAGAAGAATTATATGGGTGACGTAATTTAAAACAAAGATATTTGGCAAACTTTTTTTGAACGCGTTCGATTCTATCGATATAGGTCTTATAACATGGGTTCCAAACTTGGGAAGCATACTCAAGCTTGCTTCTTACATATGCACAATATAGTACTTTAATGGTTTTAGCTTGCCTGAAATGGAAAGAGTTACGCATTATGAAACCCAAAGACTTGATAGCACCTTTAATGATACTATCAATGTGATCACTAAAGAGCAGTTTAGAGTCATGTAGAACACCCAAATCCCTCATAACGGGTACCCTACATAAAGTTTGGCCCTTGAGCGTATAAGAAGTATCGATTCGGTTACGTTGTCTTGAAAAAGTTAATGCAAAACATTTGTTTGGGTTAAGGTCCAATTTATTTTCTTCACAGTATGCATTATGCGTAAAGCCCATTCGGCTAACATTGGTTATGCGTAAAAGAATTCTGCGTAAACTGTTATGCGAAAACAGTGTCGGCGTAAGTACTATTATGCGTAAACAGATTATGCAAAATAGAATTATGACATAAAAAATTATGCGTAAGCAGAGGGAACCAATACAGACAGACAGACATGGCGAAAATATAAGGTTTCCGTTATTGCCATTTTGGCTTCGGAACAGAAAAGTTGCACTTTGATCCCTCACGTCAAGGAAGAAAAGTTACTTTTCAGAATGAGAGGTGTGAAAATGTTATTTTACCCTCAACAGCCTGTTGCTTTCTTCTAGCTGTGTCACTCTCTCCTTGAGCTCCTCACATTCCAAGGTTATATCGTTAAACTTTTTCGTGTAGTCTGTGAATCAAAATTACAGCATTATAGAAATGTGAAAGAGTACTTAAAGCTTCGTCAAATACTTATTAAAATTTAAGAAAAGAGAATGGCTTTGTGAGTAGAATAAATGGCAGTAGTAATTTTGTTTCAAATACTAAGATGCTTCTCTGGCTGACTGACTGTACTTTTTGTTGACTGTACTGTAGGTTAAGTAGGCACTGGCTGCCTATGTGATATTTATATTTCATATTTTTGTGCTCAATTTGACAGTCAAAATATTAAATATTGAAAATAATATAATTTGGGCAGACAATCTTAGGTATCCAATATGCCAACTAAGATTGAATATACTGTCTTAAACATGAATAAAATAGTAAAAAAATATATATTGTTGTAATTTAAATATTTTTAATGCTTAAGGAAACAAATAAAATATTGAAAATTTAATTAAATGCAAACAAAAGCAAGGACCTAGTCACTAGGTGCTTGCTAGGTGCTGTGTCGTTGGCCATTCCAATGACTCAACCCCTCGAGATAAAAACATAGTAAAATGTAATCTTTTTTGAACCATTTCTACAATAATCCATTTTTGTTCAATTACAGTATGAGATGGAAAACTAAGGGGCTGTTTCACCATCCATTGATTAGTTTTAACTGATGGTTAAATGTGATACCGTCTGTAATGGAATAGACGGAGACGGCATCACATTTAACTGTCAGTCAACACTAATCAATGGATATTGAAGCAGCCCCTAAACATGACTTTTTAGCCACATGCGCAGGCGCAGTTTAAACTCATGTGACATTTCTAATTCTCATACTACTAGTTCTGTGCAAACCAAAGTGTGCTGCTGACATTGATGATAATGGATGATGATGATGATAATGATGATGATGGTGATCTCTAAGCATCATTTACCATCGTTATTGGTGCCTGTGTCTTGACGATGAGGCTCCTGGCTTTGAGATGCGGCCTGTTTAGATGGAAAAATACAATATTAGTAACAGTACAGTATTAGTAAACCAATGAGTGCTTTTCACCATCCTAACAGTCATTTTGTTTATTGCTACCCAACAGAGGTTATGCCATTTTCCAGGATAAAACTATCCGACATACTTCCTATATAGTCTCAAACTATTCTCATACGGAGATTGACCTAAATTAGTTCCGTATTTAATAATAAAATAATAAATTTATTTATTTCGGGCAACTAATTTATTTATTTAAGCATAAAGAGGTAACAGAGAGATACAGCTTCCTTTGCATTTACTTTTGTATTATTAGTATGGGTAGAAAGATAAATTAAGTAGTAAATAAATAAATACCATGGGACACTTGACACCAATTGGCCTAGTCCCAAACTACTCTGTATTTGGTAGGACCTTGTGCAAGGTCCGCCCGGATTGCTACCACCATCTTGCTCGCTAATCCTGCCATGAAACAGCAGTGCTTGCATTGTTGTGTTTCAGCGTGGAGAGTAAAATAGCCGGTGAATTTACTGGCACTTGAGGTATCCTATCTTAGGCCTCTAGGTTGGATACGCATCTGCAATACCCCTGGTGTTACAGATGTTTATGGGTGGTGGTGATCTCTTACCATCAGGAGACCCACTTGCTCGTTTGCCATCCAGTTGAATAAAAAAAAACTAAGCAGAGCTGGAGAATAGACAAATACATACTTAAATACATATTAGTATTAGTTTAGTATTACAGTATAATCTCACTAATCCAGCACATCCAATAATCCGGCACCCCTTCGCCCACGCCTCCCTTGCCCCTCTGAGCCTGTGCGCTGCGATCGCTGCGTCGTCGACTAGCAGTCTAACCTCAAAACTTATCACGTGTATGTGCATATGTATTTACCTGTTATTTTGAAGTGAGAGTATACTCTGTATGAAATGCTTTATTTTATTCATTTTGATTTTTTTTCTATAATCCAATAATCCGAACATTCCAATAATCCCTCTGGTTTTTTATAGTGCTGGATTAGTGAGATTAGTACCTAGCATAGCTGGGCATTAACTCGTTAATCCGTTAATCGTTAATTAACGAAGTTAACATTTTGACTAACGGATTAACTTTTAAGTTAACTTCAAAAAATGTTAACGGACTCGTTAACTTCCGTTAAATGTCCTTAAAACCGTTAATCGTTAATTTGGTACCTACTATTTATCAAAGAGATACCGCACGCACGCGCCGTGTCCTTTGAGTATTCAACTAAAAGAAGATGGTATCGCTCACGGACTGCTAATCATTTTTTTTTGTCTAAACTCGCGGGGGGAGGGGCGATGCACTCCCACATCATGCAATCTACAAGATAATGAAAAATACAAAATGTTCGTACACACGCATACAAACCGACCCGATTTCTAAACACAGCAGTAATTTTCATTATCACAGTAAAAAACTTCTTCTCTGGACATGACATTTGTACGTAGATAATAACGTAAAATCAGTTAGGGCTTGGGCCATATCGATGAGAATGTCGAGCATTCAATCGTTCGTACATTCAGTCATTCATTAAACCCTAGAATTTTTGATAAAAAATACGGTTTTAAATGTGTTTATAGCAGGGATGGCCAACCGGTCGATCGCGACTATAGTCCAGTCAATTTTGGCAACGCAAAAAATATAAAAACTGAACTATGCGGTGAGCCCTCGAACGATCCGAAAAGTTATCGACCTATAGCATTGTTAAGTTGCGTATACAAACTCCTTGAAAGGCTTATTTATAACCGCATAAAGCCATATGTGGAAAAAGTGACTCCAATTGAGCAGGCTGGATTTCGCAGCGGTCGTAACTGTACGAACCAGGTGTTATCATTAACAACTCACATAGAAGCCGGATTCCAAAGGAAGCAAAAGACGATTGCGGTACTCATTGACCTGTCAGCTGCGTACGACACAGTCTGGAGGCAAGGGCTGATATACAAGCTCATGGTTGCTGTGCCCTGTAAGAAGGTTGTGCAACTTATCAACAGCATGCTCTGTGGGCGTGAGTTTGTGGTTCACCTCGGAGATGAGATAAGCCGTACTCGAACACTTAATAATGGGTTCAGTGCTGGCCCCACTACTCTTCAATCTGTATACTCACGACATTCCTGAAACCTTGAGTCGTAAATTCATGTACGCCGACGATATTGTTGTCGCCAGCCAGCACAATGACTTCGAACCCTCTGAGAACAACTTGAGCGTCGATTTGGAAATACTCTGCAAGTACTTCGAAAAATGGCGTCTGGTACCGAATGCTGCCAAGACAGAGGTCACAACATTTCATCTCTGCAACAGGGAGGCGAAGTACGAGCCGAACATCAGTTTCGCGGGAACACCACTGAAATATAACCCAACGCCAAAATATCTCGGTGTAACCCTTGATCGCAGCCTCACCTATGCACCACATATCAATAAACTAGGGAAAAAACTCCAAACCCGAAATAATATCGTTCATAGGCTGACAGGAACAACGTGGGGAGCAGGTGCTGATGTTTTGGGGACTACCAGTCTCAGCTTGGTGTATTCGACGGCGGAGTACTGTGCACCGGTCTGGCTCAACAGTGCACACACGCACCGAGTGGACGTGCAGCTGAATCAGGCCATGAGATGTGTCTCAGGAACCATTAAAAATACCCCCCTGCAATGGTTACCTACGCTCAGTCACATAGCCCCTCCACACCTAAGAAGGCAACAAGCGTTGGTGCGAGAGGCACAAAAAATCCTAGCTAAACCCGACCTACCCGTTTACGCTGAATTTACCAACCCTCCGCCGCATCGGCTTGGGTCACGCCATCCACCGTACCAGACTGCGAAAGAGCTTTCAGACAGCAACTTTAATATAATGGAAAGCTGGAAAAGGGGATGGGCTGCTAATGAACCAAAAAATATGCCATCCAAAATAAACCCCACTGCGAAACTGCCTGGTTTCTCGCTTCCCAGGAAGGACTGGTGCCAGTTGAACAGGATGAGAACGGGCTGTGGCCGAAGCCGAGCATTTATGCACAAATGTGGGTGGAGAGAGTCACCAGCATGCGAGTGTGGAGCCCCAGTGCAGGACATAGAGCACATCATCGCCCACTGCCCACTCACTAAGTACGATGGTCAACCGGCAGACCTGCTTACCCTTGACAACGACGCAATCCAATGGATACAGAATGTAAATATTATATTGTGAATTTGAGCGATTGTATTTAATGTTAAGCCATACGAATAAATAAAACTATGCGGTTTCATTTAAGATTTCAATAAGTATGTAATTGGTAGATCATACAGTTTAGAGTATCTCTAATGAAAACTGATACTGGGATTCATTTTTTATCAAATGTTAACGGATTAACGATTAACGTTAACTTGCGTTAAATCTTCCGAAATGTAACGCTTTAACGTTTAACGAAGTTAACTTTCTTAGTAGCGGATTAGCGATTAACGAAGTTAACCTTTTGATTAACGGTGCCCAGCTATGGTACCTAGTATTAGTATTAGTAGTATAGTCAAAACATATATAACAACATCAAAGTTCAGCAATATTTGGTTGTTAAACACAGTTAGTTAATATAACCAGAGCCGGATTAAGTCAACGCGGGGCCTGTAGCAAATTTTATCATGGGGCCCTTGCTTCAAGTTTATAGAAAAGTAAAATATTATATTTAAGTCGATCATATTGATACCATCTCTTTCTTTGGCGGTGTTTTGTGTTGGTTTTGTTGTATTTACATTAATTTAGAAAAAAAACATGCTTCTATCTTAGCGGGGCCCCTAGATGCGCGGGGCCCATAGCATTTGCTACTCTTGCTATATGCCTAATCCGCCACTGAATATAACCAGTGTTAGTACAGTATCTAAGATTGTGTTGACTTTTTTTGGTAGTAACATGGTTACACTACATTCAGCATGTCGTTATAATAACTGGTGTCGGCGGCGTACGCAGGGGGGCCAGGGAGGGACAGCTGCCCCCCCTGGAAATGATTTGTTTTACAATATATTATGCCCCGTTTACCTATGAAGCAGGATCCCTTGCGGGCGTTTGCCCTACACACTACATATACCTTATGTTCCATGTAGGTGTCTTTTTGTAGTGTGTATGACAAAACAAGCGCAGGCGATCTGATCTAAAAAATCTGACTTTACAATTTTACTTTTACCATATATTACCTTCAAACAGTTGGTGGTCCATGGCAAGACAGAAATTTTGTCAAGTGTCCTGACTAAAAGGTTAAGAACTGCTATGATAGACACATTGTTGCTTACCTTTTGTTCATTTTGCTTCCTGAGAACGATTTCGAGCTGATCTAACTGTAACAGTTCCATCTCTATCTTAAGCTCTGCATTCATCCGGTAAGCAGAGTCCAAGCACTCCAGAACATTCACAAGCTGAGGTATCAAGGTCGTAAAGTCATCGTTGCCATACTTCTCTATCACGCGCTTGAGCTCCTGGTAAATACCCTCATCTAAAGTGCGCACTTTATCTGTATATTCATCAATGTACGTCTCACTGCTCGCGGTACTTGCGCTATCCTCCAAATTCATGATTGCGACGCCACAGTAGTTACTACAATGTATTAATGATGTAAGTATATAAATTTTACGGGAAAACTACGGTAACTTGATTTTTTTGGTAACTAACTTACTGTTCTAGACATAAAATAGGCTGGGCCGTTTGTATGAATGACCTAACCTATCTAGATTTTAACTCAAGTACTCAACCATAGAGTAAGTGCTTATGGTAATTTATTATAGGGGAAAGTCCTCTGGCGTTGTAATGACTGACGTATAGGTGCTCCCAATTGCATTCAGTATCTCTTTCTATCCTCGTCCAATATCTTTTGACAGAAAGAAGTGGTAGATACGATTGCGATTCCCTCCCAGAAAGCCTCCACAAGCTATAGAGAATTGACGCTCAGATTATTTCAAATCTCTTTCCCGGCCTGGATAATACAGACATGGAAATACCGACCCTGTTTTTCATGTACAAGCCTATAGAAGCTGATGTCATCGGGGCTACTATGAACGATATTCGAAAAACGAAATTTGTGTCGTTCCGTCCTTCTCACTCTCGTGTTAATTATTATAAGTGTCACGCACGCCACGAACTTCGAGTTTCGTAGCAACCCTGCAGCTTCCATGAGCGTGTACAAGAAAAACTGGGTCGGTATTTCCATGACGGTATTATCCGGCCGGGAAAGAGCATAGACTACTCACTCAGTGTCACCGGTGTCACCCGATCGCTCTTTCCATGCTCTTAAAAGGCACGCCCAAAGCTAGGACCCAAAGCACGCCACTGCAGAAGGGCTACTCCGAAACACACGTTCGAAGTTCGTGTCGTGCGGTCCCTCTCACACTTAAACTATTTAATACGAGAGCGAGAGGGATCGCACGACACGAACTTCGAACGTTGTGTTTCGGAGTAGCCCTTCTGGGCTACTACAAAACTCGAAGTTCGTGTCGTGCGGTCTCTCTGACACTTGTACTATTCAATAAGAGATCGAGAGGGATCGCACGACACGAACTACGAGTTTCGAATTTCATAGTAGCCCTTCTGCACCGTCACCCCACCACGTACTAATAAAGATGAATGACAGCTCGCTTTTTTTTAATTATGCGACACTGCGGCAATGGGATTGCTTGCTTCGCAATTTTTTTTTCCTTTCTTCAAATCTTCAATCTGCTATGCTATAGTCATAATCAGATAATGTACGAGTTCTTTCTTGAAGAGTAGACTTTATTCCTCTCGTCTAGCTTGAGTATTTGCAGGGCTACTACGAAACTCGAAGTTCGTGTCGTGCGGTCAAATTTAAATTAAATAGTATAAGTTTCAGAGGGGCCGCAAGATATTCGAGTTTCGAGTTTCATAGTAGCCCTGCAGAACCATTGCATTTAATTATATTTGCAATTTTTGTTATATGTGAAGCTATTGATGGGCTTTGTTTTAGTCGCTTGCAAGACAGCCTGTGTCATAAGCGTATATTGGCATTACTACATCCTTGCTGTTAGGTAGATCTGAGGCCTTATTGCCTAACGTTTCTGACACTCGCGATCGCAGTAAAATGACAGCTTTTGTATGCGAAATATGTCATTTGATTGCGATCGCGCGCGAGTGTCAAAAACGTAAGGCAATAAGGCCTCTGATGTATATGTCGTCGGCCGATCGTAAAATCCGCCAGATCACGAAATTCCTAGACATATCGTGAAATGGCGCCATTTCATGAATTGGCTAAGTGACATCCGCCATATCATTCAATACTCACCGTTTAACGATTTGCCTAGTGACGTTTAGGCAAATCATGAAATTCCTAGGCATACCTATCATGAAACGCCGCCTTTTCATGATTTGGCCAGTTTAGGCAGATCATGAAATGCCTAGGCATATCATAGAACGCCGCCATATCGGTCCTGGCTTCGCTCGTCATACAGTCAAGGAATTTAATTCATGGGCCACCATAGAACCTTTTCGAAGGAAAAGTCATTACGACTTTCCTTGTTAATTAATGCGATGTTACTATGACGTTTCTGTGAAATGGTTTCATGGTGGGCAATGAATTAAACTCCTTGACCGTACCTAAATATTTCTTTTCTTCGGCATATCACGATGTGCCCGGTATAGAGCTAGGAATATCGACGAATGCGTTGCTCTAATCGATCTGCTGTATTGTTTTTTCAGGCAGATTGTGATATGCCTGGCCAACTGTTAGGCATACGATGAAAAGGCGCCATTTCACGATATGCCTAGGAATTTCGTGACTTGGCGGATTTTACGATTGGCCGCCGGCATATATATTGAGTACAACCACAGTGTATATTACGAGGGCTGTTTGATAAGTACCCGTTTTCTAAATATATTAATATCACTGGCCGAAAATAAGTATACCACCTTTTTAAGTCATTTCTCAAAAGTGGGAAAATTAAAAAAAATGGCATTCTTTTTTTTTCTCATTTGACAGCGATTTAGTGAAAGCGTGAACTTAAAATAATTAAAATGGAGAAAGAACAGTATCGGTCTGTAATTAAATTCTTGTTTTTGGAAGGAAAAACATGTGATGAAATAAAAGTAAGAATGCAAGCGGTTTACCATGAATGTGCTCCTTCTATGACAACCGTCAGATATTGGTATAACGAGTTTAAGCGGGGGAGATCAACCTTCTTTGATGAGGATCGCCAGGCCGGCCAATGAGGGCTATCGTTTTTTCTCTCACTAGATGGCGCCACTGTTGCGTGAGATTTTTAAAAGTCTGTTATAACGGCCGTGAAAACAAAGTTTAGATTAAAATCATATTCAATACATCGTAAAACAGTACCATAAACATATCGAGCAACCACAGTATTGCATAATCCCGTTTTGTTCGGAAAAAAGGGAGGACAAAAGTTTTCGAAAGACAAAACTGTCTCAAATTACAGACGTTGATTGCCCCTTATCGCATAATTGCCATAATTAATTTCAGATAATGCAAAATATTCACAAAATTATTCTAATTATAAATAAACCCGCGTAGCTCACCCAAAAACTATGAGATTTGACATTTCGTTGACCTCACGCTACACTAGTGCCTCTAGCGGAAAATTCATTCACGATAGCCCCCATTGAGGTGACATTATAGTTGATGTAATAAATGCGAAAGTGTGTTTGTATGTTTGTCCGTCTTTCACGCCGTAACGGAGCGATGGATCGACGTAATTTTTGGCATAGAGATAGTTTATGGGCCCGAGAGTGACATAGGCTACTTTTTATCCCGGAAAAATGCACAGTTCCCGAGGGAACAGCGCGCGATAACCAAATACCACGCGGGCGGAGCCGCAGGCAAAAGCCAGTATTATTATAGTTCAAATATAGTTCAGTCAAAATTATAGTAGTGTCAGCATTGAATCTAAACCTAATGTTGCAAGCGAAAGGGTTTCCTTAAAAAAAAAAAATAATAATTCAGTTACTTGATTTATAATTGGTAAAATAAATTATATCAAAATCCGTTTATACATATTAGCAAAAATCAGGGTCGTATTTAGAGGTCTGGAAACCTTAGGGCAAAAGGAGTAGAAACCCGCGAAGGCGAAAAAATTCTGAAAAAAACCTAAAAATTTATGTCCTGACGAAATTTTAAACTATAATTTTTTTATCTTGCCTGCTTGGGATGCCGTCCCCTAAATGCGGCCCTGACTAAAACTTTCTTAAATGTAAATACCAAAAGTTGTATTGGAAATTAAAGTACATCGCCTGTTAAATAATAAACACACATAATAATATTGGACGGACTTAAATACAGCCTCATTATTCAGTACAAATAAAAACTTTTTCTGAAAAAAAAAACATTTAAAACACCCACAAATTAGCTTCCCCTTGTTTGTTACTAATATTAATAATATAATCAAGTCAATTTTAATCTACTTTCAACTGTCCAATGTATTTGAAAATTGATACATGTATACACGGTGATTATTAATCGGTGATCAGGAGTAACAAAAAGCGATAAAGACGGTAAGTACTGAATAACTTTCCCAATGGAACCAATACGAAAATCCCTCGTTTCATTCATTGAGGCTAGTGAGGTGGCGTGTCCTATGAAATAGCTGATTTTTCCACCCCGATGTTCGTATTGGTCCCATGGGAAAAGTTGTTCAGTCTGACCGTCCTTATCGCTTTTTGTTATTCCTGATCACCGATTAAAATCACCGTGCTGAGCTCCAATGAAAATGCAACAAAGTACAGTTAGCAAAAATCTTATCTTAGAATAAGAAAGAAAAGAGAATGTATATATATGTAATTATAGATTCATGATATGTCTTACAAATATTTCATTAAAATTACAACCTTTAAATACTTTAAAAATACAATGTTAATAAAAATATAGATCACTTACATGGGAATGTTTTAAAAATGGCTAATTTGTGAACTTTGAATAAATAGTAAAAAATTCCAAAAATTATTTATACATATACGTATGTGACACGAACCAGTATCGTATTCTCTGTTAAACATGTTAAGTTAATCATATGATTTATAATAATAATAAATAATGCACATGCCCTGAAGAAGGTCTGCTGAAATGTCAGGCAGTTCCAACTTATAATGAGCGGAGACATTTTTTTTTTGTTATTCGCTTCTTTGCGACAAAACTGGTCTATCTCCAAAGTTGCGATATTACCAGATGTCACAGTTACAGTCAAGGGTAAAGATTTCGACACGGCCAAACTTGCAAAAATATGTATACACGGCCTTAATATTAAGTGCATAAAGTCGTGTATAGATATTTTTGCAACTTCGGCCGTGTCGATATCTTTGCCCTTAACTGTGTACTATTTAACGTATTTTTAAATATTAGAATATTACTAGATTTGGCATAGTAAATGCATAATTCGAGTTATTTGCGATAACTAAGTTATATATATGAAACCTGTTATACATTCAAGTCATATTTTAGTCTTAAGAAAAATACCTTTTCGATATTATGACCCATTCGACATTTTAATACATTCGATATTTTAACATTCGATATTTAGATACGTACCCTTTGAAAACCTTACACGTTAGCCAGTGTAAGAAAATGTATTCAAATGTAATGCTGCTCGTAAATATTTGAATATCTCGCTCGCTAACATAATATATAACATAATATCTAATGAATAACGGCTGTATTGGATAGCCATAACGTATATACTACCGAACGTATATTATACATACGTACTACGTACAGCGAGGACGTTTGCAAACAAACCGGCTCGAGCGCAAAATTCGAACTTCGTATCTTGCCGTCCCGCTTACACTAATATTATTTAGTACAAGAGTAAGAGGGACGGTACGATACTAACTTCGATTTACAGATTTCGTAGTAGCCCCCCTGGGCGTGGTTGTGAGTCGATTAGCTTGGAATGTTACGCATACATGATCTGAAGTGCAACAGGTTCATTATCTTACTAACTAATAAGATAAGTTTACAGTCGGTCAAATAAAACAACTACCAATTTGAGATTGAACATAGTTTGCATAAAAAAATAATATAGATAGCACGCCTCTGTCATTTTGAAAGTTCGACCATGCTGAGATACTAATTTCATTTCCTAGAAAGTTGTTCAAAAATTGATAAAGCACTTACTTGGCCGACCGGACTTAGAATTCTGAAAAAAATACTTTCTAAAAAGTTTGATAAAACAATAGCCTTAAAACCCAGATCTAATTATCAATAATATTTATATCAAAAAATACATTCGCTATTATAAATAAAATATACAAAATATTATTTCAATATTAACAAAGGTTAAAAATTAATCAAATCACTAACCATAACGATTCTTCATATTCGAATATAATATTTTTAATATTGAGCAGTCATTTGATTTAGTTTAACATTTGGCAGTTTTTAAAGATGCTTGATTCTGATAGGCTGTTAATCATACCTCGTGATTGGTGGATACAGAAGTGACCAGCATGGAAGAGTACATAAACTCATTCCATAATAGTCGATAGTCCCTGTAACTACGAAGTGCATAATTCGAACTTCGGATCTCGCCGTCCCGCTGACGCTAATATTATTTAACATGAGAGTGAGAGGGACGGTATGATACGAACTTCGATTTTTGAATTTCATAGGGCTCCCTGAACATGTCAAACGTCGCTATTAAACGTTACTTAGGCATACAGACGTCGCTTTGAACTTTTATACTCTATTTATTTTAACATTAGAAACTTAACGGTGAAATTTACACACGTGTTTAAATGAAACAATGAAACTATTTAAAATAAATGATAATAAATGTAATGTAGGTATTTTTAGTCAATTTGTGTTCGAAATACCGAGAAACGTGTGTTACAATTTGACCGTTAATTCAAATTTTAAATTAAAAGGAGTATAAGAGTTCAAAGCGACGTCTCCCGTTCACTAAGTGTCCCTACTCAGAGTTGTCCTTTTTGTTCCTTCTATGCCTCCTGTGTTTGCTGTTGGAGAGTATTTCGTACGCCTGCTGTATATCCATGAAGCGTTCTTGGGCTGCGCGACGGAGATTGTGGTCTTTCACCTAAAGGGAATGAGATTAGGGTGTGTACTTGGCAAGTTAGTGCATAATAATAATAATAATACTGCCGTGCTCGAACTAAAAGACGGCTAAGTGACATTTTGGCCAAAATTGACTTTTTAATACAGATCGAAAGAGAAAAAAAAGCCGCATCGATGAGTTTAAGCCATCTCAATTTTGGCCAAATGTCACTTAGCCGTCTTTTAGTTCGAGCACGGCAGAATAGTCGTAAAATTAATTATGTCTACGTACCTAATAAATTTATTTTTATGTTTTTGAAGTCGCACAATAAATTTAGTTTTCTAGTTTACAAATTATCTATTTATTTATGTAGTCTTATGTTGTTTATGGTGTGTATTATAGTGTCTTTAGAACGCTCAGAGGGTTACCGACGGTGCTGGCTGAAAATCAGCGCTGGGGTGTTTTTAACGCTTCAGCATTATGCTGAGCCAGTGTCCGATTCACAACCGCAATGACACATACCTTTGTGTTGTTTATTTGTATCAAATAGTATTGTTGTCTTGTGTTGTGAATAAATGTATTTTCTTTCTTTCTTTCTTTAGATTACTTTGATCACACTTCGGTCAGTATTTTTTTTAGTCGAGCTTGTTGGTTGCGATTGGTTTTTTGGAGTCTTTTTGTATTTTTTATTTCAACTCCAAACTTGTTACTTTTACGGGTATCCCGTGTAACCATATCAAAAATACAAACTGCGACGTGGATGCACAGATAAACCAGAAAAAGAGACCAGCGCTGGGAATCGAACCCAGATCCTCAGCAATCCGTACTGCGTGCTATAACCCCTACACCCACACCGCACCTACATACACCGGATCTACATCGGATTGCTGAGGACGTGGATTCGATTCCCAGCGTTGGTCCCTCTTTCTGGTTTTTCGTTATAATAAGCAAAGGATGACATACCTTATCAGGATGATTTTCACGGGACAGGCGGCGCCATGTTGACGTAATCTCTTGCTGACTCGCATCCGGCCCGAGGCCAAGCACCTACGAACGACAAAATTAAATAAACAATCATCATCATCTCAGCGTATATACGCCCCATTGGAAATAATTCCGATCCGCATTTGCGATCCCATCAAATAGCGAACCTACTGTGTTAAAAATAAAGTTGTGTTAAATACTTGTGATGTGTAGTATATAGATATCATTTATTAATATTGTAAATCTGTTTTTTTTTTAAATACCTCGTTGAGTTTCTTGCCGGATTCTTCTCAACATAGGTTTTTTCGAACCGGTGGTAGATTTTTTGACATTCATAAGTGCTTGTTATAGCCTAAATTGAATAAAGACATTTTGACTTTATTGCTGGGAACAGGCCTCCTCACAGCATGAGACAGCTTGAGCAGTAGTTTCCACGCGGGTCCAGTACGGATTGGGAACGCACCTTGAAAGCACCATTGAATTGCTTTGTAGGTTTGTGCAGGTTCCCTCATGATGTTTTCCATCATCTTAAAACGCGAGGTAAATTTCAAAGCAATTATTATTGACGACCAGATGGCCCAGTGGTTAGAGAATCTGACTATGAAGCTTGAGGTCCCGGGTTCGAATCCCGGCCGGGGCAGATATTTGTATGAATAATACGAATGTTTGTTCTCGGGTATTGGATGTTTAATATGTATTTAAGTATGTATTTATCTATATAAGTATGTTTATCCGTTGTTTAGTGTCCATAATACAAGCTTTGCTTAGTTTGGGACTAGGTCAATTGGTGTCAAGTGCCCCATGATATTTATTATTATTATAGTTTCGCACATGGATTTCGAAAACCATAGAGGTGCGAGCCTGCTTTCCTGCGGTTTTGTTGCAATCCGCGCTTGAGGGGTGGGGTAACTCAAACCGGTGCGGGGCGGAGAGTGGCCATTCTGTACGTTAGTACTATTATATACTAGTGTTTACCCGTGGCTTCGCACACGTAAATCATTAGGTCCAGCAGCTGAATTGAAATTCCGGGATTTAAAATAAATCCCGTAGGAATTCCCTAAAATTAAATCGTTGTTTCCATTGACGTCACATTAAAAACAATCATGGTCAAATTTTATGACTCTAAGCCCAGCGGTTATTAGTTCGAGATTTTATCCCTATCCCGTGGGAACATCGGGATAAAAAGTAGCCTATGTGTTATATTCCTAACATCCAGCTACCTATATACCAAATTTTATGACTCTGAACCCAGCGGTTGTTATTTAGAGATTTCATCCCTATCCCGTGGGAATATTGGGATAAAAAGTATCCTATGTTTTAATCCAGGTTATAAACTAACTTTTTGCAAAATTTCCCCCAAATCTGTCCAGCCGTTTCAGCGTGAAGAAGCAACAAACATACTCACTCACAAACTTTCACATTTATAATATTAGTAGGATTCTGTGGGAAGCCCTAAAAATAAATCGGCTCACCTTATAAGCATTCTGTTCGCCATGTGGATCAGACAGTTCTATTATCTGTTTCCAAACTTCGTACCAGCCATGATGCTGCGCGTACTGGTAAGTCTCATACAGACACTGTTTTACATCCAGCCACCTAAAAAAAGGCAAGGATAAGCTCTTGTTAAATTTGTCATTTTCAATACAAGCTTTTTTGCTGACTGTAGTCGATAATGTTTTGAAAAGTCAGAAATGTTTTGTAAAAGGGGACGAGTTCACATTACACTATGGTATCTTAGATTTGTTCGAGAAGAGAAATAAGTAAAACAAATTGAACCAACTACAAAAAATATCATCATCATCATGTCAGCCGAAAGACGTCCACTGCTGGACATAGGCCTCCCCCAAGGCTCTCCTGTCTTGTGCTTTTCGCATCCACTGCGATCCCGCGATCTTAACCAGGTCGTCGCTCCATCTTGTTGGAGGCCTACCGACAGCTCGTCTCCCGGTCCGCGGACGCCATTCGAGAACCTTCTGACCCCATCGGCCATCAGTCCTGCGAGCAATGTGCCCCGCCCACTGCTACTTCAGTTTCGCAATTCTTCGAGAGTACAAAAAACATGAATACTTTTTTTTAACAGTTCGAAGTTGCTGCCTCAGTACGAGGCAACAGGCGTGATAGAAGCTGAATATGTATAGTATGTAGGTAAGCAGACGACTATAGGTCCACTCCTGCTGGGTTCATATTGAAGCATCAACTTCAAGCTGGTAAAATAGTAGATTGTACAATAAAACAAGAGTATAAAAGGAGCAGTAATTTTACCCGAGACGTTCATAGAGCCACCCGAGCCGGTACGGCGAGGATGGATAGACACGCCGAGGGGAAAATGGGTTGAATACTCGAGTTTTACACTCAGCTTTTCACTTCGACGGCGAGAAAATGAAATATCAACAGTGGAGACAATTGTTCACTTACTATGTACCTTTTATTGTCCATGCATCATTATATCGGCTGCTCTACGGTAAAACAAAGTAACTGCAGTTTAGTAAATTTTACAGGAGAGCGAAAAAACCGAAAAAACTTAATTTAAAAAGTTCTATTAACTATTCCACCATTTTTTTAATGTAGTAATGTGTCAAATAATTTGCTCTACCTATCGTATAACTATTTTATGACAATTTGTTTTTAGTTCTCTTTTAAATGCCAAAAAATGTTTTTCCGTAGTAAATTAATTATTTTTTTAATAAATGTGTTAAGTCAAAAACAAAGTAAATACTTTTACTTTATTTTTTTATTGTAATTAGGAATATTCCTCACACATGTTTAAATTTAATAATGAAGTAATAGTACTTACCTTTTTTTTACAAGTGTTAGGGAGAATTTTAAAGACTAAAAATTCTTTCTAGACAGTGTAAAGTCATTTACTTTTTAAAATCGCTTAGTAAGTAACAAATTGCTTAATGTGATAAGATATTAAATTATTATAGGTACCAATATACACTAAAACATCTTAGGTGTAAGTTTCTAATACTTTTATTGCACGATTCAATTCAAAAACACAATAAAAAAGCCACTCTACTGATAGCAGCAATTAATAGGCACTATTAACTTTAATTATTATTAACATTGGTAATATTTTTTTAAGTCTTATCCCTGATAACCATTATGTTGTTGACACATTTTATAACAAAACCAGAAATTTTAAGTAGTCAACCATTTAACCCTTCTTTGCATAGTGATGGAAACTTCCAAATGTATTATTAAGGAAGCAATTGCACGTATTAAGAAAGCAATTGAGCGGAACCAGGGCTCTAAAGAGTTTGCAAAGAATTCGTCTATTGGGAAAAGCCAAATGACTAAGTTGAAGATCGACGATGGCAGTATCATCTCATCGAAACCGGAGTTGTTGAGAGAGCTCGAATGGTTTTACGAACAGCAGTTATGCAGTTATATGCCTCGACACAGAAGCCCGTTGTGAGTGCAGCTTGAGCTTGAGCTTTGAGACACCAGAGCTAAACTAACCCGTCATTACACTGAACACATCCCAGATATCAGCCTGTACGAGATTAGAGTGGCTCTCAAACAACTTAAAAACAACAAGGCTCCGGGAGATGACGGAATCACGACAGAACTTCTTAGAGCGGGTGGTAAACCGGTACCTGTAGTCCTCCAGAGGTTATTTAATTCCGTCATACTCGAGGGTACTACGCCGGAAGCATGGCACAGGAGTGTGGTGGTGCTCTTCTTCAAAAAAGGCGACAATACCTTATCGAAGAACTATAGACCCATCTCACTCCTGAGCCATGTATACAGGTTGTTTTCGAGGGTCATTACGAATCGTCTCGAGCGAAGGTTTGATGATTTCCAGCCTCCCGAACAAGCTGGATTCCGTAAAGGCTTTAGCACCATAGACCATATTCACACGCTCCGCCAGATTATATAGAAGACCGAGGAGTATAATCGGCCACTATGTTTAGCGTTTGTGGACAGTGAAAAAGCCTTCGATTCAATCAAGACCTGGGTTGTATTGCAGTCCCTTCAGCGATGCCATGTTGACTATAGATACATCGAGGTGTTAAATAGTTTACCACTACAGCAGTACCACTATGTCGATCCGGTTGCAGGACGAGAGTACAAAACCAATCCAACTGCAGCGAGGTGTGAGACAGGAAGACATTATTTCTCCAAAACGTTATTTCCACAAATACGTTGGAGGACGTTTTCAATCTCTTGGACTGGAACAAGTTCGGCATCAATATCAACGGCGAGTACATCACCCATCTACGTTTTGCCGATGATTACAGTCATAATGGCGGAGGAGCTCAATACTATGCTCAGTGACCTCAGTATCGTCTCTCAACAGGAAGGTCTTAAGATGAACATGGGCAAGACTAAAATCATGTCAAATTTCCATGTCACACCCGTGTCGGTTATCGTTGGGAACAACGCACTCGAAGTTGCTGACCACTATGTTTACCTTGGACAAGTTGTCCAATTGGGTAAGTCTAACTTCGACAAAGAGGTCACCCGAAGAATCCAACTTGGATGGACAGCATTCGGGAAACTTCGTGATGTCTTCTCGTCCAATATTCCGCAGTGCCTGAAGACCAGTCGACCAGTCACCTGTTTGTGTCTCCAGTGTTGACTTATGGCGCTGAGACGTGGTCCTGGACTGTTAGCCTCTTAGAGAGGTTCAAAGTCACGCAACGAGCTATGGAGTTTCTTTGCGCGATAGAATCCGGAATACGGAAATGCGTCGAAGAACTAGTCACTGACATAGCTGGAAAAAATATGCAAATTGAAGTGGGAATGGGCAGGCCACATCGGTCGAAGAACAGATAATCGTTGGGCGAGAAAAGTCCTCGAGTGGCGACCACAAACCGGAAGACAAAGCGTTGGCATGGCAGGCCTCCCACCAGGTGGACTGACGACATCGTGAGAATTGCGGCAAACTGATGGATGCAAGTTGCGAGTTGTCGTTCATAGTGGCGTTCTAAGGGGGAGGCCTTTGTTCAGCAATGGACTTCTTCCAGCTGATGATGATATATGTATTACTAGCTTTTGCCCGCGACTCCGTCCGCGTTGAATAGTTATTTTGGGAAGTATTTTTCCTTCCTTCCATATAAATTTCATCCCCTATTTCATCCCCTTACAGGCAAATTTTCAAAAATGCTCGAACTAATATCTAATTACTTTTTATTAAATGCTCAGCTGCCAAGTTTTATAAAGATTCTTCAATTTATCTTCGATAAACTTTCATCCCCTATTTCACCCCGTCAAAGTTGGAATTTTCAAAAACGCCCGAACAGATATCTACTTCATCATCTCATTATCATCTCAGCCTATATACGTCCCACTGCTGGGCACAGGCCTCCTCTCGGAATCTGGCTTGGGCCATAGTTCCCACGCGGGCCCAGTGCGGATTGGGAACTTCACACGCACCATTGAATTGCTTCGCAGGTTTGTGCAAGTTTCCTCACGATGTTTTCCTTCACCGCAAAGCTCGTGGTAAATTGCGCACATGAATTTCGAAAAACTCAGAGGTGCGAGCCGGGATTTGAACCCACGACCCTCAGCTTGAGAGGCGATAGGTCAAACCACCATATCTACTTATTTCTTATTAACTGCCTAAATGTCAAGTTTCATGGTTTTATCTTTAAAAATGTCGAACATCTGTATAAACTTTCATCCCCTATTTCACCCCCTCACTGGTCGAATTTTCAAAAACGCTCAAACAGATATCCATTTATTTTTTATTAACTGCCTAAATATCAAGCTTCATAGTTTTATGTTTAAAAATTACGAACTTCCATATAAACTTTCATCCCCTATTTCACCCCCTCACAGGGCGAATTTTCAAAAACGTTCGAACAAATATCTACTTATTTCTTATTAACTGCCTAAATGCCAAGTTTCATGGTTTTATCT
This sequence comes from Choristoneura rosaceana, assembly GCA_037349165.1. Taxonomy (NCBI): domain Eukaryota; kingdom Metazoa; phylum Arthropoda; class Insecta; order Lepidoptera; family Tortricidae; genus Choristoneura; species Choristoneura rosaceana. The sequence goes on along the minus strand of JAZBNJ010000004.1, from coordinate 5,246,053 downwards.
TTAAAAATGACGAACTTCCATATAAAATTTCATCCCCTATTTCAACCCCTTCAAGCCTTTTTTTCGGAATAAAAAGTAGCCTATGTTCTTTCCCAAGGTCTAGTCTATCTCTGTAGCAAATTTCATCAAAATCGGTCCAGAGTTTTGGCGTAAAAGCGTAACAGACAGACAGGTATTGTACTAATAAATAACTAATCATCAAAATACCAATAAAATGTATCGTAATTTTCACTTTTCTACTTACTTTGAGCTAACTGCAAAATAAACTGTGAACTGCTAGCACATATTAATTATTTTCTTATTTATTTCTACCTCAAGCTACTATTTAGAAACATAACTTCTCGAAAAAGTTCCGTTGAGAATGAATTTCGACAAGATCTAAATCTGTCATGTCCTGAAAGCAACAAAAAAATAAAGTAAGTGCCAAAACAGTATCTTCAAAAATTTTTAATTAAGCAGTTTAACAATATAGAAACAAAGTAAATGATGTTTAAAAACGAAGTTTATTGAAATAAAATTGTAATAAGAAAGTAACTCACATTCAATTACTTTCTTTTTCCCTTGACATTTAGTTACTTTGTTTTTGCGTAGATAAATTGGTAATTTTGACGCTTTTTTACAATACAAAAACGAAGTAATGCTATTTACTTTTGTTTTAACTAAATCAGAGACTCAATAAAAATAGATTTACCAAACAAAAAAACAAAGTAGATCAAATTACAACTTAAAAACAAAGTAAACGACATGCAATTACTTCATTTATGCGTTGTAATTGCGTGTTACTTTATTTTTCCGTAGATATTTTGAGTCAGTGCCTGCAGTTACTTTGTTTGGTGAAAATTTATCTCTGAAACCAAGGCTCTTTTGGTGATTCTGTGAACGTAGCAACATCCGTCATCATCTGAAAGTGCCAAAAATACAAAAAAACCGGTTTTGTCAAAAATGTTAGTTACTTTGTTTTTCCGTAGAGCAGCCGATATAATTATACATTTTTAGTTTTATTGATCTTTGATTGATATTAAGTTTTATATAAATTTAAATTATTAAAAAATATACATAGAAATATCTTTGTTTGTGGCTGTTAAGACCGTGCCTTGGTCTTAGATGAAGTTTTTATTTTATGCACAAGAGCATAAAAAGTCATTTTATGTCGCTTAAAGACAGCATAAATACGAACTTTACGAAAATGGGAAGTTAAAAAAAAATGAATATTTTTATCAACCAACAGAATAGAGACTATAATGTCTCTATCTACGCACATTATTGTCTTATCTAGCACATTATAGTCTCCCAGATCGATACTTACCACGGGCTCGTGAAAAAGTGATGCAAGGCTTCGTAGATCGGGACCTCGTCTCCTTCGCTGTCGGTGATGGTGCCGTGGAAGTAGAGATAGCCGGCCCAGAGCGAGAGGAAGATAGTAGCCGCCGCGCCAAGGATCAAGATACGCCTGTCGAATAAAGAAAGAAAGAAAGTTGATTGACGTGGCATTAAAAACAAAAAAGAAAATAAAGAAAAAAGTACTCAGAAGGGCTACCCCGAAACACGAAATTCGAAGCTCGCATCGCGCCGCCCCTCCCACCCCCGCACTAAATAACATAAGCGTGGGCGGGACGGCACGACACGAACCTCGACTCCCGAATTTCGTGGTAGCCTTGCTGTGCGTGCTGTACCAAAGTGCCGAAGGGCTACTCCGAAACACAACGCTCGAATAAAGAAGAAGAAATAATGTATAGCATACACTTTACAGGTGGGAAAGTGCGTGATATCAGATCCCCATTAAAATTTACCTTTATCCTACCATATTATGGCGACCGGGTGGCCAAGTGGTAAGAGACTATGAAGCTTGAGGTCCCGGGTTCGATTCCCAGCTGGGGCAGGTATTTGCATGAATAATATGAATTTTTGTTCTTGGGTCTTGGATGTTTAATATGTATTTATCTACACATCCATACTAATATTATAATTGCGAAAGTGTGTTTGTGTGTTAGTATGTTTGTTCTTCTTTCACGCCGTAACGGAGCGACGGATCAACGTCATTTTTGGCATAGAGATAATTTATGGGCCCGAGAGTGACATAGGCTACTTTTTATCCCGAAAAAATGCACAGTTCCCGAGGGAACAGCGCGCGATAACCAAATGCCACGCGGGCGGAGCCGCGGGCAAAAACTAGTATGCTCGTAATATAAGTATGTTTATCCGTTACCTAGTACCAAAGTAAGCTTGGCTTATTTGGGACTAGGTCAATTGGTGTCAAGTGTTCCATGATATTTATTATTTATTTATATAGCCTGTGGTAGTGTGGCTACCTTTATGAGAACTTTCGAACATTAGGACAGAGTCTTACTTGAAAAAGTGCCGTCTCACAGGCGTCCTCCGCCATTCCTTCGAGAACGAGTCGAAGGCGAGACTGGCGGCGAGAACCATGATGGAGAACCACACGGTCTCATCGTATACATAGTAACGCAGCGGGTAGACCGCATAAGCGGCTAGAAGGGGCCACTTGAGCGTACCCCGCTCGCGACCGATGTTGCCAACCGTCCATACACCTGCGTAAACATTACGGAATTAATTCAATTGACAATGAAATTCTAGGCGTGTTTGCTTTAAGTAAATAGGGGATTCAAGGTTGGAAAAAATGGAAAACACATTAGCCGGACAGTAAATTTCAACTACAGCATCAATAAATAATAATTTGATTTGTATGTTTTCAACAACTATAATATAATAAGGACAATTAATTAATTTTATTTTTGACATGTTAATTTTTAAGAAACTGACATAGCATATTTTTCCTTGTATTTAAAATAAGAAAATAAAATACATAATTATTGTACACCATGCATGTGGTAGATTACGGTCATGTACTGAATTTATCAATATAACTATATTTTGTACCCGTTAATAAATATATTATGATTATGATTATGATAAAAATTGTGGCCAATGAAGGCTATGAACTATTACTGGGATTTTTTTAGTTTATCTATCACATACATCCTTATCACAATTTTAGAATGGGTCCCAAATTTTTAACTTTGAAGTTACTTAACAGAGTTCTGAACTTCTGACTTCTAACCTTTTTAGGGTTCCGGAGCCAAAACGGTAAAAACGGAACCCTTATAGTTTCGCCATGTCTGTCTGTCTGTCTGTCTGTCCGTCCGCGGCTTTGCTCAGGGACTATCAATGCTAGAAAGCTGTAATTTTGCACGGATATAAAGGTACACACACTATGCCGACAAAATAGTGCAATTAAAAATTCAAAAACAATTTTTTTTAGGGTACCTCCCATAGACGTAAAGTGGCGGTGATTTTTTTTTCTCATCCAACCCTATAGTGTGGGGTATCGTTGGATAGGTATTTTAAAACCATTAGGGGTTTGCTAAAACGATTTTTCGATTCAGTAATTTGTTTGCGAAATATTCAACTTTAAAGTTCAAATTTTCATTAAAATCGAGCGTCCCCCCCCCCTCTAAAATCTAAACCGGTGGGTGGAAAATTTTAAAAAAATTCAGGATGGTAGTCAGTATATTAAACTTCCAAGGAAAACTATAACGGCTAAGTTTGCTTGAAAATTATTAGTAGTATATGAGTAAATAGCAACGTAAGGTATAAAATATATTTAAACTTGGAAGATTCCATATAAAATACGAAATTCTTAGAAAAATATTACTTAATTTTTTCGTAATGGCTACGGAACCCTATTTTGGGCGTGTCCGACACGCTCTTGGCCGGTTTTTTTTTAGTTTTTATGAAAGGCATTTGATTTTTTTTTTAATATTGTAGACTAGAAGATTATAAAGATGTTCAAGTTTATGAACTCTCAGCTATAAAAAAGTTGCCAATGCCAGCATTGTCGGATCCAGGGGCGTACCCAGCTTCTGGCCTAGGGGGGGGGGGGGGGTCAAGTCAGATTTTTTAGGCCAGAACGCCCGTTTTGTCATACACACTACACAAAGACAGCATGAAACACAAGGTATATTATTATGTAGTGTTGGGCAAACACCCACAAGGCATCCTGCTTCATAGGTAAATGGGCATAATATATAGTAGAACATATAATTTTCAAGGGGGGGGGGAGCTGCCCTCCACTGCCCCCCCTGGGTACGCACATGGTTGGATCTAATTATATGTATTGGTAGCAATTAATTTCTCTGTATATTTTTAGACAGCTACCAACAATATCTTTACATCATTACTGATTGTACTGGTGTAATTAATAATTATATCAAATAATTAATTAGGTCACATGACAAGATCCAAGTGGGTGATTATCAAAAAATATGTGATAGTTCAGTCATGAATTTAGGTTTTTATAAATGAATAAAGTTATTAAGAGAAGAGCAGATAGTAATAAAAATCTAATTGGATCAACAATGCTTTGTTTTTGACAGTACAATCTTTCTATTTGCTCATAAGTTAATGTAATTTGGATACAATGCTAATTTATAAAACATGCATCTACTACTAATCATAGTATGTAACCAATTTAAAGTCAGAGTAAATTTAATAATAAAAAATATTAATCAATTAACAATTATTAATCAATGAATGATTAATAATCAACTAATGATAAAAAGTATTAATTCTGTGATTGTAATCATAATTGCAGCACCCAACAACATAAATCAATTTGATCTACTTTAAAGTCATACCACCTGTGCAACCATTATGGACAATAAAATATTGAGCATTAACTAAATGTACTTACCGACACTGGCAGCTAAAGGTATCAGGAGATACAAGTATTTCAGGTTGATGCCCCAGAACTCATCAGGCGGCACAGCTTGCATCATCAACTGGCCCCATGAGTATCCAATCATCAACATCCCCGTGAAACGGTTCATCGAGAATGGGGGCTGTAAAATGACAATGACATTAATAATTTTAAAGCTTTTGGTGACTAAATCAGTGCTTTACTAACAACAATGCGACTACAGTCAATACCTTTTATAACAACTGCAGTTATAATGACATATTGGATGTAATAACCAAGAAAAAGATCCCAACACCCTCTTATACATCAAAATAACACTGGTTATAACCAAACATCGTATTGATGGGTGCAAATCTTTACTGACATTCAATAGTGCGAGGACGACACATTAAAGTAATTTTATAAGTTGATATCAATAAAAATGACATACAACCGTAGTGTAATTTTAAGAATTTGGATTGAGAAGAAAACAACATGTACATACACAAAAATAAGCTTTTTGAGTAATTAACTTCTTTAATATTTTATATAATTTTGATAATATACAATTTTCAGGCTTTAATCTTTGTCACCTGGGTGACAATATCTATATTAGTCAACTAAATGACCTTTCTAGGTCAACTGTACTACCTAATTGGAGCAAATTCAAACAATTTATAGTGTATGAATTTCTTCTGTACAACACAGTTCTATTTCTTTTCTAGATAACAAATCAGTTTACGTTTTTAAAGTTAAAATGCTGACATTTTTCTCTAAGACTATTTGAAGTTTTTTGTAAATTATTTTACTATGAGGGTTCAAATATAATCTTGATATAATGTACTTTTATCTTATGGAGTACATGTTAGTATTCAAACTTAGCCACTTATGATAATGATGGTTAAAAATTGCTTTTTATCAATGTCCATAAACTTAGTTGATTTTTAATGAATCACAATCACTGGTACATTTTTGCCCCCTGTTTTATCCAGTGTTTGGTTATAACACTTAATAACAACCAATGGTGTTTAACAACCAAATATTGCTAACCCTTTGATGTTGTTATAAAAAGTTTCAACTGTAGTAAAATTAGAAAGAAACTAGTATAATAAAAATAACAAAAATGTACCTACAATACAATTTAAATGCTGTTTAATGTTCTTGACATAAATAGCATTCAAATTAAATTACCGACCTAAATGGACATAAAAGTTGTATGAAACTTTGCATTTTCTGAGTTTTAATGTCAAAATCTACAACTGCATTTTTCATCATTAATTTTTAAGGCCAGCCCACACCAGAACTTGGCACAAACAAATTCTAACGTAAGTACTTCTTATTGAAATTGAAATTACACTGCAGAGGGTACTGACCGCGAAAAGTAGGTTACAGCTAAATAATTAACATAACAACAGTAAATTAACCTCACCTTCTTGTTCCTGACCATCCGGCCAACCAGCTCCTCCATGTACTTCGGGTCTTCATTCGCGTCACGGACGTAGCGTGGGATCCTGAGTATCTCGCCGAGCCAACCAATACCGAAACCACCGAGAGTAGTCCACCAAACAAACGCATGGCGGTCCCGACGCAAGTAGAAGTGATGCACGCCAAATATACCCCCAAACAGCCAAAGCAAGTACGCCACGAGTACGGACTTCTTACCAGGAATACTGCTCCCTTTTATAACCATTTTAACTAGAGAAAATGTGAAGAGCAGTATCAATTACACTTGAATTTTTGAAATCCAACAAATTCCAATCAAAGTTTCATTTAGAGATTTTGAAGCTTCTAATACCAAGAATTTTGATGTATTTGCTAAAGATTATTTCGTTGAATTAAATTTTCAGCAGTTTTAAAAGTTTGACGCGACTCGATGTGATGACATGACGTGACATTGGTGACATTACAAAAAAAAAAGTTTAGTGTTGCCAGGCCATTCGTGTTTTGTCACATGGTTAACGTACACTGCAGAGTGGGACGAATGAAATGAAACAGTTAGTTAATGGCACGCAATTTGAATTAAAGAAAAACAATTCAGGTGTTTTCTGTATTATGAGCTCCTATTAGTAGTGCCTAAGCAAATAATTAAGGTCAATGCTTTACAGTATTCACAAGTATTCTTCCGTATCTTTATGTTTCATACGCTAAAAATTATTCATAACACATTACACAAGTTTTAATTGAGATTGAAACACGCTACAAAAATCAATCTTAAAATATAATTAATACGTAAATAAAATTAAAAACAGTTTTTAGTTTGATGACACACACTTTCTATATTTGCACAAAACTAAACTAAAGATAAAATTCTAAATGCAGATCACACCCGGAAGTGCACAACGTCAATCGTTAAAGAAACTTTTTTTTTCGTGTAGCAAAAATACGTCAGTCAAACAAATGGTGTGAACGTAAAATCTTTCCTTCCGATCTTTTCTGCTGCATATTTGCACAGCACCATACGGCCACGTTCCAAATGACCACTGAAATGCCTTACACGATAATTTACTGAAGTCACCATCGATCGCGTCATCGGGACGTCTTATACACAAATCAGTTGTCTAACATGTTTTCGCGTAAAATTCATTGAACGTCCTTGTGAGGGGTAAACGTAATTTGTCGCGGGTTGTCCTGGGTTGCAGCAATCATGAATTTCGAGGACAGCGCGAGTAGTGGCTATGTCACGGCGGAGACGATATACGGCACGCACGAAGATTCTCACGTAGTGATGTCGGAGAAGGTGCAGACGTTGGCTGGGAGTATTTACCAGGAGTTCGAGCGCATGATAGCGAGGTACGACGAGGACGTCGTTAAGACCTTGATGCCCCTGCTGGTGAACGTCCTGGAGTGCCTGGACTCCGCTTACCAGACAAACCAAGAGCATGAAGTGGAGCTGGAACTGCTGCGAGAGGACAACGAGCAACTTGTGACGCAGTACGAGCGCGAGAAGACTTCCAGGAAGCATGCGGAACAGAAGGTAAGCAACAATGCACACCAAAACCTTGGTTGCATTTATGCATTCCTTTGTTTCAGTTCACAAGGTTATCAATAAAAACTGTTGTTAGTCTGCATTGCATCTTTCGGCTAATCTGTTGTTTACTTTATGTTTTATTTAGTATTTGTTTTTCAAATGACATGTGCAACCCGATACACTATCTAAGACGTAAGGTAAATGAACTCTTTAATTTTAATATTAAGCATATTTAAATTATGTTAGTTTCCTTTGTATTGCTGCTTGGCGTTAAACGCATTTGGCACTTGACCTGAGATAATTTATGTCATTGTTTACCCGTTAGTGTAGCAAATATCAAACTATACTTGGTTTGGATAGGCATTTAACTAAATGTAAACAAAACAGTGTCAATTAGTGTCTTAAACATTGAAATTCCCTTATTAAACTATCTACACATTTACGTTTCTGTACTGAAATACACTAGTCTAGTTCGTATTACAATGATAGACAAGTAATATGTATAAAAACCTTGAAAGTACCAAATCTGACAGCTAAAGTTTGTTTACATCTAGTTAAATATCTATTCAAACCAAGTATAGTATTATATGTACACGGTTACATGACCCTATAAATTTGTGAGTTATGAAGTTAATTATTGCATGCAATGCATTTCCTTTGCTCAATAATTAATGCTGGCCGATGTATGAATCGAATGTAGCCTCTCAAGGATAACAATTGCAGTGAGGAAAATTTTTGTGTTTCACCTAATAAAACTAAAATTTGTGCTCAACTCTAATTTAAAATTTTATGCTGTATAACTAAGAGGAAATACAAGTAAGTTATTCATTTGTGATTTATACTGGTCTTGTCATTAGATTTTACAAGTAATTGTTTGATGTGTAACAATGGACTTGTTAATATGTTTGCCTATCAAACAAAAGGCAATTATAACTATAATACAGTGGCCTAAAGGGCATCATATTGCTGTATAAACAATTGACTCCTACAAAATGTAAACACTGACAATTTCGTATAATCTTCATATTATTTATTTGTACTGGGCCCTATTTCATAAAAGAGACAGGAAACAAAAGTGACTGACACAATGTGATTCTATGAAATTTAGGGCCTGTTTCACCACTTGTGGACTAACTTTAAGTGTCAGATAAAAGTAATACCATCTTCGTTTATTCGGGCAAAACAAACAGAGACTGCATCACTGATACCCGTCACTTAAACTTAGTTGACAAGTGAAACAGAGACTATTACCTATTACATAGACCTGTCACGTTTATGTAATAGGAACCTGTAATAGCAACTGATCTTCTTTTATTTTTCACATCCCGCAACTTTGTCTTTCTAAACAATCCAGGCTATAGTGCGAGCATATGCGCCTGTGTGTGTTATTATATATGTATTATGCACCAACTGTTAATTATATTAGACATAATAATATTCTCTGTGATGTAGTGTAGGTACCCAGGATCATTATGCTAGTTTTGTCAAAATCTTGGGAGCTAATTAATGATACTCGCTGTCTACTGGCTGGAAATATATTTTATGTGGATGTCAACACAATTGCATCATAGACATTACTATATTTTCCAATGGGGCTGGCACCAGGGGTTATTGTCCGGGAAATTGAAGTTTGTATCATACGGATCCTCTCACTCTCCCTTTTTAACACTTTTAACGTGATTAGGACATGATGCTTAGTTTGAATTTCTGACTTCAGTGGACTAGGGGCACTGATTATAAAGCCACTATTACTGTAAGGTTAACTAATCTTTCTATCTATTGAGCAATGCATTTATACTGAGTTAAGCTGCCTTCACTTAGTTATGCCTCTGTACTATTGCATTATAGCTAAAATTGTTAGGAAAAGTGTAGTTAGGATGTTACAAATATTATGATATCATTAGCGATGTGCTTTAACCATCTTTACCAAAGTAACCTGTTCTTGCATTAGTATAGCAATAAATGACATTGAAATAATTGAAGCTATAAATATATGATTATAACATGCTTCTACGTATCACACCTAGTTTATTTAAATATATATTTTTAGTTAATAGCTCGTGCAACAACAAAATATGTACAAACTTCAACACTCAATTGAATGCATAATTAATTGATATCAAACCTGTATTTTTATTTATTTTACATTTGTTGTTAATCAAGTTGTTAAAACAGTCTCACATTCTTAATTAAATGAAACCATGTAATGAGTTAATATCCTAATCAACTGTAAAATTAAATTTTCTTTTACATCGGGAGTACAATTATCCCTTAAAGACAGAAAAACGTGGCTAAAAACTTTGTAGTCTTTATTTCTGAGTGAACTCCATAAGCATTATTTTAATGACCAATTTTGTCAGCATATTGATTTGAAATACGAGATTTTTTCAAAGTAGTGACGATTTATCATTGACAGTCCTACACAAATTACTAAACTGGTTTTAAAATATCTCATGAACCATTTAATCACTTTGGCCTACTTGTTATTCAAGGTGTTCTAATGTTTACTATGTGAGATAAAATATTGTGATTCATCAGAGAAATATATGCCTAAGACAACACTGAATTCCATATCCCTACTAATATTATAAATGCGAAAGTAACTCTGTCTGTCTGTCTGTTACGCTTTCACGTCGAAACCACTGAACCGATTTTGATGAAATTTGGTATATAGGTAGTTTGAACCCTAAGGATCCACATAGGATACCTTTTATTCCGGGAGAAGGCGCCACCGCGCGAAAACCTAGATCCGCGCAGACGTAGTTGCGGGCATAAGCTAGTATCATCATCATCATCATGTCAGCCGAAAGACGTCCACTGCTGGACATAGGCTTCCCCCAAGGCTCTCCACTCAGACCGGTCTTGTGCTTTTCGCATCCACCGCGATCCCGCGATCTTAGCCAGGGCGTCGCTCCATCTAAGCTAGTATAATGATATTTAAAAAAACTGGTGCAATGTTAAGTGAAAGATGAGACTTATAGTTTAGCTAATAAAATCTTATCTAGGGCGGAAGGAGAACCTAGAACAAGCTCAGTATGGTGGCAGTAGTGGTAGTGGTAAAAGATGCCATGCCATGACAAACTACACAGGCTTTGTATTTTAACCTCTCAAGCTGGCAACACTGCAGTTCTCTATACTACAAATGTCATTGAAGAGAGATAAGTCCTCAACTCCTCAGACACAAAAAGAGGGGTGTTATAAGTTTGATCGCTATGTGTCTGTCTGTGGCGCCGTAGCTCTTAAACGGGTGGACCGATTTGAATGCGGTTTTTTATAATTTAAAAACAGGTTTTCTAGCGATGGTTCGTATTTGCGTCAGGGGTTTAAAATACCAACAAATAGTTAGAAAACCCCCGACTGTGTCACTTCAAAGTTTAATATCTCTAAAACGGCTAAATCTATTTTGATGAAACGTGTCTAAGGACCATTGCTAGAAAACCTTCTTTCAAATAAAAAAAACCGCATTTAAATCGGTCCACCCGTTTAAGACCTACGGTGCCACTCACAGACACACATAGTGTTCAAACTTATAACACCCCTCTTTTTGCGTTGGGGGTTAAAAACACGGCGTAGGCCATTTTCTGTTATGCGACGGATGCAATTTACGTCAAAATAATGTCAAAAATGTACGTAATATGGATATGACTACAGTTGGTTTAAAAAAGAGAACATAGTTGAAAAATAGTTGGATAATTTTATTGTTGTAGTAAATAATCGTATTTTTTTTGCATTCCTTTTATAGTTCACTATCCACTTATACTCCAATTCAATAGACTAACAATCCTGTAGACACTTCCAGCCTACTAATATGAACACCGGGCCGCCTAAGGCTTTGTGATATGACTATTATTATTTTTTTATTCCTTTTAGATGATAATTGCAACAACAGGGACATATATAATCAAGCGTGCCCGCGTTAGGGTGTGTTAAATGTGTAGAAAATTGTTAGATTCTATTGAATTGTACTTTATGTAGGGGAAAATTACCACTTTATATCTACAGATGCAAGCAGTATGTACACATCTGTAAAGTGATTCTTCACCATTATTATGAAGATTATCACCATCATTCAATTTTCTATACATTTTTACACAAAAATATTAATCCAAGTTTAATAAAAGTCTTATCCATCTTATGCTTTCGTCACCATATTGCATCCACCGTCCGCCCTTTAAGTATATCTTCAGATACAAGCGGTTTTAGCGGCGGATGGCCGTATTGTGTAACTAAATTAACATATTCAGTCTAAGCCCGCATTCTGTTTGTGCAACAGAGGTTATGCAATATTGATCTCAGCCGGTCCCAATTAGATTAGAACATCACATGTATATTCATACATAGTCGGACCATTCTACATGACACCTCGTTTGTATGGTGATTCACACGTTCATGGGTCAAAACAAAATGGTCAGAATGTTGTTGGTGTTAAAAATCCGTTTTATTTCCATGTTTTGGAGATTAGCGCTTCAGTTTAATTTGAAGGTTGAATGTAATTGTATTCTGTAATCATGTACTTAGGGTCGATTTTGGATTGCAATTGCTGTGAAGCCGTATTTGAACGTATTGTTTACGCTTTATCAAGTGACTCGCGAACCGCCCTGGCTTCGCACGGCTATATGCTATGCCTTCCAACGCCTTACTTTGCCTAAGAGTTCATTGCCACGACTAGTATCACAAAAACTATAAAGGTATAATTCCAATATAAAAAAAAATCCTATTTGCCAAAAATCCATTTCCATGTGATTTCTAACAATTAACTGCCGAAGTTAGTAGAAATGAAGAAAAACACGGTGTATAGGAATTAAACTGATGAAATAATGTACCTAATGGATAAAAATAAATTTGCAGTCAATTTAGTATGAAAACAATGTGTTCCGAGTGGGTTCCCTAAAAAATCCTGGTCAAGTTTTAAAAAAAATCTGCAACTTTCATTCAAATTCAAAGCGATTAAACAAAATTAAATGTTCGACAATAATTATGTAGTATCGATTTATACCTGCCAACTCAGTTGTTGCGCAACGAAAAAAGTCGACAACCCGATGTTTATACATTTTATAGGCTTCATACTGCTTCATAATACTTTCGGTTGGTATTAAATGTATTCGTTAAATTCTTGCATGAGTGCGATGATGTTATAAAATAGTAGATTGTACAACAAGAGCATAAAACGAGCCATTTTACCCTAGACATTCATGCCGGAGCCGATATGGCGAGGGTGTATAGACACATCGAGGGGAAAATGGGTTTAATGCTCGAGTTTTGCACTCTGCTTTTCACTTCGATGGCGAGGACACGGAATAGCAACAGTGGAAACAATTGTTCACTTACTATGTGACGATGGGATGGCTAAGTGGTTAGAGAACCTGACTATGAAGCTTGAGGTCCCGGGTTCGAATCCCGGCCGGGGCAGACATTTGAATGAATAATACGAATGTTTGTTCTCGGGTCTTGGATGTTTAATATGTATTTAAGTATTTATTTATCTATATTTAAGTATGTTTATCCGTTGCCTAGTGTCCATAGTACAAGCTTTGCTTAGTTTGGGACTAGGTCAATTGGTGTCAAGTGTCCCATGATATTTATTTATTATTTATGTTTTATTTTTCATGCATTACTACGTAATTATAAGTTTTTAGTTTTATTGATTTGATTCATTTTTAATTTTATATAAATTAAGAATTATGAAAAAAATATATACATAAACTTCTTTGTTTGTACGCTACATTCGACTGTCAACAATTTATACGTAATTTTCAGAAACGATGCAAGTTAATCCACTTTCGCTGTATGTGCTATACTGGACTGGACTTGTAGAGAGGGATCAGATGTCAATGGGACTATATATTGGCTTTGTTGTTGGGTTTCGGAAAACCTTGCTATGCCCTGTTCAAGTTAAAGATATTTGACGTGTTTGTTCTTAAACTACATATATATATTTGTATACTATCTTTTGCCCGCGGCTCCGCCCGCGTGGTATTCAGTTATTGCACGTTGTTCCCTCGAGAACTGTCCATTTTCCGGGATAAAAAGTAGCCTATGTCACTCTCTGGCCCATGAACTATATCTATGCCAAGAATCACGTCGATCCGTCGCTCCGTTACGGCGTGAAAGACGGACAAACACAACACACAAACATACAAACACACTTTCGCATTTATAATATTATTAGCTTTTGTCGGCGGCTCCGCCCGCGTGGTATTCAGTTATCGCACGTTGTTCCCTCGAGAATTGTCCATTTTCCGGGATAAAAAGTAGCCTATGTCACTCTCTGGCCCATGAACTATATTTATGCCAAAAATCACGTCGATCCGTCGTTCCGTTTCGACGTGAAAGATGGACATATAAACACACTCTTTCGCATTTATAATATTAGTATGGATTTCTTAGTAAATAATAATTAATTCTCAAAATCAAAACAACAACCTAGATTATACTATTGCACAAAGATGTATACTTACCCCCTTATTCATAAACGACAATTAAACCTATTTTAGTTAAAATGCCGCTAAAATTCGTTTGTCCTTATCTGTCACTTCGACATTTGTATTTGTTAGAAAGGGACAAAGCATTTGTTAGTTAACATAGGCTTGTTAAGTTTTATGAATAAGGGGGTATGTCTTCGCTGTTAAAATTAGACAGTAGTAAGCGACGCCAAAAGATGAATGATTTGATGTTTGCTCACTTTAATTATAGTAAATTCGATGCCAAGACCAAATCCTCTGTAAATAGGTATCTGAAGGGCTACTCCGAAACACGAAATTCGAAGTTCGTATCGTACCATCCCTCTCACTCTCGTGTTAAATAACATAAGCGCAGGCGGGACGGTAGGATACGAACTTCGATTTTCGAATTTCGTGGTAGCTTGCTGGCCTTATACTACATCGAAATTCGGACTTCGTATCGTGCCATCCTACTCAAGTTAATAGTATTTAATAGGAGAACGAGAGGGACCGTATTATAAGAAACTAGCTTTCGCCCGCGGCTCGGCCCGCGTGGTATTCGGTTATCGCGCGCTGTTCCCTCGGGAACTGTGCATTTTTCCGGGATAAAAAGTGGCCTATGTCACTCTCGGGTCCATAAACTATCTCTATGCCAAAAATCACGTCGACCCATCGCTCCGTTACGGCGTGAAAGACGGGCAAACACATAAACATACAAACATACAAACACACTTTCGAATTTATAATATTAGTATGGATTGGAATTTCGAGACATACTTTTTTTTTAACTAACTTCTCTAATATATATATTATACTATTTTTTATCTGTGACGACGTCCTAATGTTATAATCTGTCCCCAGCTTCTAGAAGCCGAGGACCACTACGAAGGCGAGCGGAAGGAGCTGACCAGCCGCTTGGAGTCGCTGGACAGCATCGTTCGTATGCTCGAGCTGAAGCACAAGAACTCACTGGACCACGCGAGCCGGCTGGAGGAGCGCGAGAACGAGCTTAAAGTGGTGAGTGCTTCGTCACGTCACTGGCTTAACCCCTTCGTTCCGGATGACGAGTTAACTCGTCTTGTGCGATGTGCTCACAGACCCGGTAGACGAGTAAATTCGTTTTAAAAAAATTGACATTACATATTCAATATGGAAAACTGAGTAGATTTTGTGTATGGCTTTGCCGGAACGAAAGGGTCTTTGGTCTGGATCCAAGGTGTGTCACGTTACTCGGATCGGATCCAAGCTGTATGCACCATACTCGGACCGGATCCAAGGTGTATACGCCTGCAAGGTGCATACTATAGAGTAACCGACTATTGACCAACTAATTTGTTTTTTTTTTTTTTTGGAAACTAGTCCATTATTATATTTACTAACGACCAGCAGGCCACGTCAATAAGACGGGCGTTTTTTAAAAAAAACGTGTACCTTTTCTTTAAAAATGTATTTAATTATTTCACACATATTTTATGTATGAGTCAGTTTTGTGACGCCCATGTCGAGTTTATGAAAAAAACGTCACAAAACTGACGTTTTTGTTTGGGAATTTTTTTAAAACTATATTTAAAATAAAAACATATTTTTTTCTTAAATTGAAAATAAAGAAAGGTACGCTTTCTTGTGTAAATGCCGAGACATTAGTTATATATTGTGATTGTTTGTCTTCGTCAGGAATATGCGAAGCTCCACGTCCGCTACACGGACCTGTTCAAGACCCACATGGACTACATGGAGCGAACGAAACTCCTCATGAGCACGGCGAGCGAGCGGAGCGAGGTGCGGGGCAGGCTCGGGCTCAACCCCGTCAGGTCCAGTGGTGAGACCTTTGCTTTGGTAGATTTAAAAAAAAGTTTTTAGACAAAAAAAAAACAGATATTTTCTGCTGGCTGCTCTGAAAGATGATTGTACTGGGAGATCAACTTTTTATTGTCACTCGTTGCTATAGTTACGGTCTCCTGAGTCACCAAACATTCATTTTTGTGGTAGTTTTAGGCCCCTTCTATAATTGGTCATCTTCTAAGCATGTTAGTATAATGTGACACAACATTTCTTCTATTAAACTGTACTACTTTTATCCTCTCGCTGACGGGACAGAAACAACAAGAAATAGTTGATCCACCCATTGTCATCCAAAGTACAATATTTGAGATATCGTTGCCATTAATCTTTGAAGAGACAATGCGGAGACAATTAGCTACAGCAAACTTGAGAAAAGAAACACATCGTCCCCATAGAACGAAAAGTCACTAAGTCGTACTTTGCTGTTTTGAAATACGGACGTTGAAAGTTATGAACATAATGTTATAATCTCTTTTTGCTCTACGGGGACGACATGAACTTTTCCGACAAAATACGATGGCAAAACATTCCCTACCCCTGTAATATGTAGTTCGTAAAAACGAACATCATTTTCAGGCCCGATATCTTTCGGGTTCGCGTCCCTCGAGGGCTCCGTGCACATCGTGGAGCAAACGGAGAGCATCCCCGGCAGCCCGACGAGCCTGTCGTCGTCGCCGCCGTCGCCCACCATCGGCTCGGAACTGGCCGCGGTGAGGACCGTCGAATGCGCCCATCAGACTGACCCCATCAAGCAACAGAGCCAGGTAAGACAAAGGTGTACAAACTGTTCTCTGCGTGGCTAGTCAGAAATGAAGAGACTCACAGAAGACCCATCATAACTAATCATAAGTGAAGTGACACAGAAGGACCGTCGAGCGCGCCCATCAGACTGACCCCATCAAGCAACAGAGCCAGGTAAGACAAAGGTGTACAGACTGTTCTCTGCGTGGCTAGTCAGAAATGAAGAGACTCACAGAAGATCCAACATAAGTGGCACAGAAGGACCGTCGAGCGCGCCCATCAGACTGACCCCATCAAGCAACAGAGCCAGGTAAGACAAAGGTGTACAAACTGTTCTCTGCGTGGGCTAGTCAGAAATGAAGAGACTCACAGAAGACCCATCATAACTAATCATAAGTGAAGTGACACAGAAGGACCGTCGAGCGCGCCCATCAGACTGACCCCATCAAGCAACAGAGCCAGGTAAGACAAAGGTGTACAGACTGTTCTCTGCGTGGCTAGTCAGAAATGAAGAGACTCACAGAAGATCCAACATAAGTGGCACAGAAGGACCGTCGAGCGCGCCCATCAGACTGACCCCATCAAGCAACAGAGCCAGGTAAGACAAAGGTGTACAAACTGTTCTCTGCGTGGGCTAGTCAGAAATGAAGAGACTCACAGAAGACCCATCATAACTAATCATAAGTGAAGTGACACAGAAGGACCGTCGAGCGCGCCCATCAGACTGACCCCATCAAGCAACAGAGCCAGGTAAGACAAAAGCGTACAGACTCGATTCTCTGCGTGGTCTAGTCAGAAATGAACGATTCACAGAAGATTCGACATAAGTGACACGGAAGGACCGGGCAAATATTCGAGCGTTTTGACCGCGCGGTCAAACGTCATTAGCCCACGTTTATATAGCACAACAGAAAAACAAGTCACAAGAATTTTAATCACGCTAAATTCAGTATCGGTGTTGTTTTAATTTTTCATAAAAAACAACACTGGGCATTTTAATAACGCCTGCGAAGACACCAATGACAAAAAAAAAACGCTGAATATTCGCCCGACCGTCAAGCGCGCCGATCAGACTGACCCCATCACGCAACAGAACCAGGTAAGACAAAGGCGTACCGACTCGGTACTCTGCGTGGTCTAGTCAAAAATGAAAATATCACTTATAAAAATCACTTATGTAATTGTATTGCCATTATACACAGTACTATGCTCATAAAAACAAATGACACATTACTAGAAGAACGATCCACGCGATGTATCCATCGCGCGCTCTGTTACATCCGTCTTGGTCGCACTCGCAGGACAGCGAGTAATGTACGTCACTGAACTTAGACCGCACACAACCCATCGCAGCGTATTGGTACGCGCACTCTCTTATTATAGTGATCTCTTGTTCTGGTGTAAAGAATTGCACTTGTGTGAGTGCCCTGCACACTGCAGGCACTGTACGGTTCTCGCATTCCCTCAGATGTTCTTTACCCAAGTTGTAGGCGAAGCATGATCGGGTAGTCATTGTGCTGCATTGGTAGCATTGTATGCTAAAGACACGTTTAATCATTATTAAAATTAAAAACATTGCAGTGCGGTTAGCGCCTTTCATTTTTTTTCACCCGCGATGTTTTTGATCGATGTCATGCGTGACGTTCGGATTTTGAAATGCGTTTTATTTTTTTTGCGATGAATTGAAATTATACAGATATGTTCCTTTTTGCTGCGTTATAAGTAGAATGTTTTTTGCGAACAATTTACTGCGCGTAACGGTATAAAAATACAATAATAGACGAGATAGTAGTACTGAGGTGAATTTATGTCTAAAAAGGAACTCTTAAACTACTAGTAATGCGTAAAAAAATAGACGTTACCAGAGCATTTATCAAAAAAAAAATACAATTTAATTTTCGACTCCGATATGCAAACAAATTTTCAGGCCATTGATACTGAGCTTTATTCACACAGATTTCCAAAATATCTCAAATAATTTCTATGGAAATGCTATTTTTGTTACCCAAAATCTATGGTATGTGGTAACAGATTAAACCTTGTCTCCGTCACTGGCAAAAGTGGCAAAGTCTCTGCAAAACCTATTCATGGGTGACACTATTTACCGGCACGGATAATACCGACATGGATATACCGACCCGATATTTCGTGTACACGCCCATACAAACTGGTGTCAAACTGACAAGAGTTTCTATGAGCGTATACACGAAATATCATGTCGGTGTTATACGTTCGGTAAATAGTGTCACCCCCTATTCATCACTTATTTTCGTTACAGACCGGGCTGTTGAAATGAAATAGAAATGAAATAGTTTATTTTGCCTCAGACATGATAAAATGGTCTTATAAAATAGTGCTAATGTGCTATGACATGCCTAGCCAGGTACATTGGCATGCAAACCTTGTCTTATATTTTAAAAAAGATTTACTCATTAAGCTGAATTGAATTAAATATTTACATTGTTCACGTTGAAACCTAGATTAAATACAGTTTGTTTGAAAAATAAATTAAATTTTAGTGTTCATTTGACAGTAGAATCATTTTGTTTGTATTTTTTATTGTAAGTATTCTTTAACTGAATACAATGCTTTATCCTTAAGCCATTCAAACAATTTAAATATAAATTTGTTCCGGGGCAACTCAGTTATGTTCTTAGGTAGCTTATTATTAATTCGTATTGCCATTGGGACACAATTTCTGCGATACAATTGTGTGTTAGTTTTGGGTTAAATTATTTTTTCCGGGTATCTTGTATTAAAATTACATATTTGGTCCTTTCTTTTGAAGTAGTTTGGATATGATTTGACGAAGTTGCATATTTCAAAAATATATAAACATGGCACATGTTAAAATGAACATCTCTCGCGTGACATTTCTATTCCTCTAATATGCTCTATGATTATACTATTCCGGCAGGCTACGTCCCCCGTCGCCCCGCCCAACGCCTCGTCCGTGAGCAAGTCTCAAACCAAGAGCGAGAAGCGGAGCGGCAACACCCTGTACCAAGAGCTGGCATTCCATGACACGGACGCCAGCATGGCTGAGGGCGACGATGGCGCTGACATCACTGGTAAGATCAGCTCAACAGAACATCGGAAGTATTAAGCACGGTCTCCACCGCGAGCAGACTCATTTAACCCGTCGAACGCCCGGCGTGCCACAGTGGCGCGTATCTTACCCCCTTATTCATAAAACTTAACAAGCCTATGTTAACTAACAAATGCTTTGTCCCTTTCTAACAAATACAAATTTCGAAGTGACGGATAAAGACAAACTAATTTTAGCGGCATTTTAACTAAAATAGGTTTGATTGTCGTTTATGAATAATTACCCCCTTATATTGTATTTCAATCCAATTTATGACAAGCGTAAACAAAGCCGCTATTAACCCGATCATAGACATTTAGTGATGTGAAAACCTAGAACCTATTGCAAAATAATTAATCTGTTCATTAAATCGATTATTTATTAATTAAATAGATCAACGTATTTTTGTCTATTTTATTATTTTACAATACTAGATTTAATGCCAAAGACTGTTTATTCAATTATAAAATCAGTAACTATTTTTTAATTTTATAATAACATAACAAAGCAGTGAACTAAAAGAATTTCCTTGCTCACCCGCGACCTTAAGATAGTAAGTTTATGCAAATTATGCGTGTTCATGCAGTTCCTCCACGTCCACACTGCAAGAACACACAAATTACACAAACCCATCTATCACCACCACCAAACTACCACTAGTTGGAGGAACTGCATGAACACGCATAAATTGCATAAACTTAGCTATCTTAAGGTCGCGGGTGAGCAAGGAAATTCTTTTAGTTCATTGATATGGACCTCCGCAAAGTAACGTGATTCAATAAATTATAACAAAGCAGGTCAACCATGTCTAGGTCTTAAACGCTAAGTTTGTTAAAAAAATTAAGGACTTAGAGGTTAAATATTTATGTAAGTAGGATGACAATGCAAGTACAGTCAACAAAAGGTACTATCAGCCAAATATGTGGTCTACCATCCTAAAGCTGATAATCGTCTGCATGTCATAAAACAATAATGCGAAGACTTGTCTGTCAACTTGAAAGTTCGGCTTTAGTGATATTCATTTGATAGGAGCTTGTTTAAAAATTGGTAGACCACTTTGGCTGATGGTACAGCCAGCAAAACAAAAGCTTTTTTTTTTTCTGGAACTTATTTATTAACGACTACTATTTTTTTTATCAAACAGGAAGTTGGGTGCACCCTGGCGAGTATGCATCATCTGGTAAGTCGTTGCCGGCATTACGCTATGTTATGTATGTAAATAATATTAAAATACTCCTTAATGTTATATTTACTGAACTAATATTAAGAGGAATAAAATTTTTATCTATATTATTACCCCCCAGAATTGTTCTTATCAATTTGCTATTAATACGCACGTTTTTTGTTTTTCATTGATTTTGGGGATGCTCTTTAACTAAGTGTGGCTCCCACTGATGAGATGTGAGATTTGGCTCGATCCTCTCCCCCCCTAAACATCTTATCATGCCCTCTTTTCAAAGTGTAGTTACAGTCGCTGTATTTTTTTAAAGCTTTAGTTAAAGTTTTAAAGTTTAGTTAAGTGGGTCCCAAATTAACGCTCGTGACGACTGTACAAACGATAGAGCCAATACGTATTTCAATAAAACTCCTCATTGAAAAATACCTACTCCAATTTGCGGGCAAGGAGACTGGATCACGTCCCAGGGTGGAACCTTTTCTTATTCAATTTAGCTGTTTTTTGGCAAGTATTAGTTATTAGTAGCACAAAGGTTCCACCCTGGCACACGATTCAGTTTCCATGACTGTACACAACTTTGGCCTGTTTATACTTGCTTACCATGAATAAACCGATTAATGTTCGCTGCACACTAATACATTCTTAATTTATTCCATGCTCTAACAAAACCTGACATGCAGTAAACGACAACTACTTCGGTGAGTAAATCATTGTTTCACTAAACCACAGTATATTATATAAGCTAAAGCAGTATGGAAGCTATGGAGCTACGATCGAAACGAACACACCCACACAGACGCGCGCTCTACACGGCCTCTAAGGATCGATTTGTTCGTAGCTTCCATACTGCTTTAGCTTTTATATATACTGTGATTAAACTAACTCAAAGCTCAGCTTAGACTTGCGAGAATATCGTTCGAGTAGCATTAAATGTTTGTTTCTAGTAAAAAAAAATGAGGGCTATCGTTTTCGCGCTCACCAATTGGCGCCATTGTAGGCAAAGTTCTTGCTTGAATTATAGTGGTTAGTGTCTGACGGGCGTGAAAACAAATTTTTCTTAAAATCGTACCGTAAAAAACAGTAGAACGTAGAACCTCCTCCTTTTTTGAAATCAGTTAAAAAATATCGAGAATGCCACAGTATCGCGTACTTAGTCCCACCCGTTTTGTTCGAAAAAAAAAGAGGACAAAGGTGTCTGAAAGACAAAACTGTCTCAAAACAGACATTCACTGCCCCGTAACGCATACTTGCCATAATTAATTTCATGTATTGCAAAATATTACAAAACAGTGACATTTGACGTTTCGGAGACCTCTCGCTACACTAGCGCCTCTAGAGGCGGATTCATACGCGATAGCCCTCATTGAGGACTCCTGGTTTAAAAAAACTGTTTAGGGTCGCCACACACGGGCCCACTGGCCACAGCCACAAAACGCGCCCACCGGCATTTTATTTTTCCTGTAGTTTTCATATATTTTATACGCGACGATTTGTGGCGTGTGGCGGCCACCGGCGTCAACCGTGTCCAAATGTAACGAACTAAACTCTGCTGCTCCTTCCTATTCAGGCATAACTCAAGCGCCATCTTCTGTTTTTTTTTTAAGCCGTTGTTATTTATTCACAGGTATGGGCAAAGAGGTTGAGAATTTAATCTTGGAAAACAACGAATTGCTGGCAACAAAGTAAGTAAACTAAAAATGAAATAATTTCGTTTGATTGCAAGAAGTTTTTTTTTGAATAATCTAGTGGCGTGGCACTTTTTTTAGTCGAAATACGTGACGGCGATAAATACGATGCAAAATACTTTATTTGACAATTCCAGAATTTGCCATTTCCTATTTATTACTCGTATTATGAAAATATAGACAAACAGCCAATGTTAGTGAAGAAAATAATATAATTCGGTTTGAAATTGAATTTACAGGGATTATTTTAAATAGTCTCTCTTTTTCTAAAACTTTTTTCTCACATGCTAGTATTTCTTTCGCGGTCTAATCTTGAATTTCAAACTCGGTATGGGCGTCACAAAACTGACTCGTAAAATTTGTATGAAAAAATTATATACATTTTGAAAGAAAAGGTACACGTTTTTTTGAAAACGCTCAAAAATCGTTTTTTAAATAATGCGGGATCTATTTATACTTCAATCAGATGCTATGCGACACCCGGAGAGCGAATAACGCTAGTTTCAAGTCCTATGTATGTGTTTGTACGTATGTGCTTTTTATAACTGCTGTATTTTTTCCAGAAATGCCCTGAATGTGGTCAAAGACGACCTAATCGTCAAGGTTGACGAGTTGACGGGAGAACAAGAGATCTTAAGAGACGAAGTGGCTAACCTGTGCGCGACGCGAGAAAAACTCAAGGAGAGGGTGACGCAGCTAGAGGAAGAGTTGAGACGGTTGAAGGTAAAAAAGGAGATTATAGAGACACAAATTGATTAATGCTACAATGGGACCTAATTGGAGGTATTTTCATTCGAAAGAAATTTCAAATCAATTCAAAAATTGCGGAGGTCAGAGATACCGAACTTAAAAAGAAATTCAACCGCAATGGCTTAAAAAACTTATTGTCACCGTGTCTTCACTCCTTAGTGAAGTGTACATGTGGCTATACTTATCTCTACCTATATATTTTTTTGTTTAATTGACTAATTATACCTTTTTTAGGAATCTAGCCTATTCAGTTCTCTTCTCAGATTATAAATAGAACCTCCTTTTTTCCAACTTGATTTAAAAATGGTCCTTTCAGCTTAAGATTGGAAGGCTCTAAGTAGGATGCTATAGGTAGTCGTTGTTACCAGGAGACGGTGAGCAACAGCGCGGGCGGCGAGAACGAAGACGAGGCCGACGTGCCCATGTCCCAGCGGCGGCGGTTCACCAGGGTCGAAATGGCGCGTGTCCTGATGGAAAGGAACCAGTATAAGGTGAGCTCGCTGACTGGGGGTTTTAGCTGGAGGAACAGCTGTCTAACGCAGGGTGTAATGGTGGGTGAGCAACATTCTGGAATGGGCTGAAGTCTCAAGAGTAACAGCACCAGCTGTTACTCTTGAGACTTCAGCCTTCAGCTGACCTCGCGGGAGACCGAGGGAGATGCGGAGCTGACTGCCAACCTTCACTAGTTGGAGAGGCTCTAAGGGTGTGCTCTAACTGTGCTGTACGCTAGGATGCAGGTACAATCCTACGTTTACTTTTACTTGCCCGATTTTCACTTGCCATAACAACTTTTGCCATAAAATATGTATATGGATTTGGTCTATCCCTGACGATTTGTTATTTTGCCATGACCCTTTCTTGCACTAGCACACACCTATGAAACGTTTCTCTAGTGTGTCCGAAGCTCCCAGTCCGCTTTAGGCTAACGTGGGAATTGTAGGCCCAGCCTTCATATCCTGAAAGGAGACTTTTGCCCTGCAGTAGGACGTATATGTTGATGACTGAATGTGTATATTCAGGAGCGTTTCATGGAGTTACAAGACGCAGTGCGCTGGACGGAAATGGTGCGCGCGAGTCGCGTGGATTCCACCATGGATAAGAAGAACAAGCAGAGCATCTGGAAGTTTTTTAGCAATCTCTTCAGGTACGTTTAAATCTTACAGCTTACTTTGAAAATAATATTTCTTGTCTTGTATTTACCTTGCGTAAGAGAACTATTTTGGGTAGGAAGAGTTTTTTTTTTTTCAGAGATATCGTCGTGACTCAAGCGTACTTTATAAAGAACAAATCAATTTTAAAAAGTAGTAGAAGTGTATTTTGTACGAGCATAAACTTTAAACTCAATTGACATTGGTCTTAAAAAAACAATAATATTTTTTTTTCATTAAATAGGCGATTTTAAGATATCTATTTGAAGGATCTTGGTTTTCGTTGGGTTTTATATTTTTTATCCTATTTATTAGTTACCTACCGGAATTATAAAAGTACAAAAGAGACTAGAATGTAGATCTTTTTTTAGTTCCGCAGACGAGCGTTAAACACCCTTGTGAATGTTTTTCTGGACTTTCTATTGTGGTTGATAATTGATTTCATGCATTCATCGATGTATTGAATTGAATTCACATACGAGTATTTAGGTATTTCTACTTTATGATTATTTGAATAGTTTTAATTTAATTTTATTTTATTTGTTTCACCACCCATTGATTTATTTCACGGATAAATGATAAATGCCATCTCCGTCTCTTCGAGCAAAACAAACAGAGACATCACATTTATCCGTCAAATAAAATTAATCAAACAGGGGGCTAGTGTATTGATCAATTTGATTTGATTTAATCGTGTAATTAATCGTGCTTTGCGAATATCTTCATGCCTGAGTAGCCTGTTTCATCTTCGTATCACTAAACCGCATTAGGGATGGGATTTGATTCGATTTGTGGCATTCGAACATGGCGGATGTAGACAATATCTAATTTTGCTATTTCTGTTTCTTTGGCTAGTTGAAGTATAATTTTGATAGTGTTTTATGCGGCGATTAACCTTAACAATGAACAGTGATCACAAAATTCTATAATGCTCTCGTGTCTGACATTTTTAATGCGCAAGTTGTCTCCGCACGTGGTTTCTGGAATTTTACTATCAAGTTACAAAAACTACAATCACCGTACAACGTTGCCTCTCGAAAGAGAATACTTAGACACTGGCGAAATTGTCCTATTAATTAGGACAGAAGCCATATTTTAAAAGAGAAGAAGAATGGGATTGAAAGATATGACAATTCATATTGTTAACTGCCAGTTCCATTATACCTAAGTTTACTGTTGCCCTCAACTACACAAGCGTCCTATATTTCGTCACCACTTAAAAAAAGCTCGTACCTCAAATCGATAATTTTTCTGAGTGAACTTTATGATTATTATGTCAAGGTTCAATTTTGTTGACATATTGATATTAGATACGAGATTTTTCAAAGTAGTCACGATTTATGTATCAGGAAGCGTGCAGATGCTTTGAAATTGGTTTAGTAGTTCCTGTGGTCATCTATATACAAACAAATAAAGTTTGCTTCTTTAGTTTTATTATACTTATGCTATATTGCGATTGCGAATTTTTGTAAAACATTTAGTCCTACTAATATTATAAATGCGAAAGTTTGTGAGTGAGTGAGTATGTTTGTTACTCCTGCTGAAACGGCTGGATGAAATTTGTTATGTAGATAGCTGGACATCTAGAATAAAACATAGGCTACTTTTTATTCCGATATTCCCACGGACGAGGATAAAATCTGGAAATAACAACCGCTGGGCTTAACAGTCATGAAATTTGACATGATTGTTTTTGATGTAACGTCAATGAAAACTACGATTTCATTTTGGGAATTCCCATAGGAATTTTTAGAAACCCGAAATTTCAAATACTAGTTTTAATACAATTTTTTTGCTTACGCTAGGCTCATGCTGAGTATATCCACATTTCGAATTCCATTTAGTCTGATCTATGAATATTGTTTCTTTGTTGACAAAGGGGTATACTGTTAACCCGATATTAAGAATGTGTGTACACCGTTTTCTTCCAACTATACTTTAATTCCATCATAACCGCACTAAATACCCAGCACAAAGGGTGACTTTTCTGCTCTAGAGCAGAAAAAATGTATGAAAATCCTTTATTGCATTGTTTTTTTTTATTTTTTATTTATTTGTTTTTTTTTTATTTGACTGGATGGCAAACGAACAAGTGGGTCTCCTGATGATAAGAGAGATCACCACCACCCATAAACATCTGCAACACCTATTGCAGTATTGCAGATGCGTTGCCAACCTAGAGGCCTAAGATCGGATACCTCAAGTGCCAGTAATTTCACCGGCTAACCCCCCGGCCGGTTAATTGCACCACCAAAGACAAGTATTTTTGCTATAAAATTAGCATACATAGTGTAAAAAAGTCGTGTTTGGTTGGCCAACCTGGCGCCCATACTGGCTATTAGCTCTGCCAAAAAAAAGTAAGAAAAAAATTCGACGGGAACCTTGCGAATTTTTCGTGTACATTTTTTGAAAGTGCGAATGTAAACTTACAAAAATGGAATCATCGTGTGCTATGACATTTCTTTCCTATTAATTGTTTAGCTTGAGTTCTTTTTCGTCTACTATTCCTGTAATAGTGGAAAGAAAAGCAGATTATACACCTCGCATTAAGTAATTTATATTGCCCTTGTGCATTTTAAAGCCCTCGCTGACGCTCGGGCTAATCGGCAATCGGGAAATCGGCACTCGGTGCAATAATAAAACTGCTTGGTCCAACAATCTACTATTATTGTACAAAAGCGAAGAAATAAAAACGATTGGCAAACACTTAAAATATCCGTACAAAAGCGAATTTATCTCTTGATGAGAAATAATCGACTTAAACGATGATCATTTTACTTAGAAATTCTGTTCAAAAATCTTTGCAGGAGTGTTCATTGAACATGCTCAGCCCCTGAATTGCGGATGTGTATAATAAAAAACTAAAGGAAAATGTCATAACAAATTTTCATCAGAAATATTTTTATAAAATATTAGAAAATAATAGCGATATATACATCAAAAATACTCGTATCCAACGCGGAAAAATATGTTATGAGTGGTTCTATGTCCCAGACAGCCGGCCCGTCCGCAAGTGCTCACCAACTACAACCGCCTAGCGTCGTCTCTTTGAATTTGGTGCAGTGTCCGTTATGCCCCCAGCCTAAGTACTTCAAAGGAGAGGTTGGCCTTAAAATCCACACAACAAGGGTCCATAAGCCAGCCGATACCGGACCTTTTCCGGGCGCACTCGATCAAGCGATACCCTTTTGGAAGACAATCAGTAATTTAAAGAATAACGTCCCTCTGGTTAAGAGAATTCCTCGTGGTGCGCGCACCTCTGTGGCTAATTCACTATCTCAATTTATTACTTCTGTAATTGACAATAACAACAAGGAAAGTTGGGAACGTTTATTTACTTTCTCTTATCGGACCCTACACGCTGACAAGAAATCAAGATCTGTTTCACTTACTCAGAAAATCAAAAATAATTGTTTTTCTAATGGTTTACCATCCACGTCACAACAATCTGATTTTGTTTCCGGTCACCATAACGTGGCCCGAAAGGTGGAGAGTAAAGTCAGTGATGGCGATATCAAGGGTGCCGCACAGCTTCTCTTCTCTAATGATGCCATCGCCCCAGATTCATCGGAAACCCTTCTTGCTCTTCAGTCTAAGCATCCACCAGCAGCCCTGTCAGCTCAGCTACCGGATCCTCCCCTTCCTTCAGACCACACCCTAGAATCAAACACTGACGAAGTGCTGGCTACAATTTTATCCTTCCGAAATGGTTCCGCCGGTGGTTTGGATGGTCTGACACCACAGCACTTTAAGGACCTTACATATGGTGCGGTTGGAGACACCGGCCAGACACTTTTACAGGATATAGTACGATTAGTAAATTTAATGTTATCTGGAAGAGTGTGCCCTGAAATCACTGACATACTGTACGGGGCCAACTTGTGTGCTCTAGTGAAGAAAGATGGAGGAATTAGACCCATAGCTGTAGGGAACACTATCCGCCGCATCGTATCTAAGATCTGTTGCAGACACGCTCTACCTGATCTGACGGATCTGTTCCAGCCAATTCAGCTTGGGTTCGGTAGTAAAGGCGGCTGCGAAGCGGCTGTTCACGCGGCCCGCACTTTTTTGGAGCTCGATGGCGGTCAGGTGGTGTTAAAGGTCGATGTTAAGAACGCCTTTAATGCGGTTGACAGGGCCGCTTTTTTAACCCAAGTTAAGGAAAAACTTCCCGGAATCTACGGCTACTTGTGGCAATCTTACGCTTCTACTTCTAAATTAATTTTTAGGAAACACCTCCTCCATTCAGCTGCTGGTTGTCAACAGGGCGACCCTCTCGGACCCGCAATTTTTAGTCTGGCAATTCAACCTATAATTTCACAACTGATTTCAAAATTTAACATGTGGTATTTAGATGACGGGACTCTCGGAGGTGAGGCGGAACAAGTTTTAATAGATCTTCAGAACCTTATTCAAAATTTCGAAAAAATCGGCCTTGAACTGAATTTTTCAAAGTGTGAGCTTTTTGTTGCCCAATCGGTACCAGAACCTTTAAAAAATGAGATTATTTCAAAATTTAATACCGTCGCCCCAAACATAAAAATTCTTACCAGCGAGTCCCTCCACCTCCTAGGGAGCCCAGTCTTACCTGAAGCAATACCTATTTTTCTGGATATACATTTCCAAAAGTATTCTGATACCTGCAGCCGCCTTAGCCTGATAAACCCTCACATGGCCCTTGTTATTACGCGTTATTGTCTTTTTGTTCCCAAATTCATGTATTTTCTCCGCTGCTGCCCTTTTTGGCAACATGAATCAAAATTAAAACCTTTGGATGATCTAATTCGTAAAACCCTTTCAGAAATTCTAAATTGCTCTTTTGATGAACGGGGCTGGACTCAAGCCACCCTCCCGATCCGTTTTGGTGGCCTAGGAGTAAGAAGCATTTCTAGTGTTGCTCTACCTGCCTTTCTGTCCTCTGGCTACAGTACACGTGACCTTTTTGGAAAAATCGTTAACCCGTCACTTGGTGATGTTGAGGTCACGCACTTAGCTGAGGCCAGGGCGGCATGGTCCAATACTTCCCCCAATGGAGTTATTCCTTGCCCCCTCTCTCATAAAATTCAAAGAGCCTGGGACGAGCCGATCTGCAGCAGCAAACAAAAACAGCTTTTAGAGACATCACCGAACAGTACAGACCGTGCTCGTCTTTTGGCAGCCGGCGAACCTGAGTCAGGGTACTGGCTGCAAGCACTTCCCTCGAAGAACATTGGGACAGTTCTGGATCGCACAAGCCTCTGTCTGGCCGTTTGTCTTAGACTCGGCCTTAAAACAAACGAGTCGCACCAATGTAAATGTGGTGTCAGAGTTAATCAGTTCGGCCATCATGGTCTTTCTTGCCAGCGCAGTGCTGGCCGCTTCTCCCGCCATGCCAGTATCAATGAAATCATCCGTCGGGCGCTCGTTACAGTCAACGTTCCAGCCAGACTTGAACCAACGGGTATGTCACGTGACGACGGCAAGCGACCCGACGGAATGACCCTCATTCCGTGGAGTCGTGGCAGACCGCTAGTTTGGGATGCCACGTGTGTCGACACGTTGGCACCCTGTCATATTGATGCGACATCTGGCCAGGCGGGTGCAGCGGCGGCCTCCGCTGAGAGCAACAAGCGGCGTAAATATGCAGCCCTTTGTGAGGACTGTATATTTACGCCGTTTGGTGTAGAAACTCTGGGGCCTTGGGGGCCAGAGGCAAAACGGCTCTTCCGCGAGCTATCCTCTCGGCTGGTAGATACCACTCGGGATCAGCGGGCTGGTGCTTACCTTGCACAACGCATCAGCCTAGCTATCCAGAGAGGTAATGCTGCCAGCCTCTTAGGAACGGCCCCCCAAAGCAGCAGCCTCGATGAAGTTTTTTATTTAGTTTAAGTTTTGTAAATAGTTTAGTTTTCGTTTTATACAATAAATAAAAAACTTGGAACATGGAAAGTGGTTTTTTAAATGCTTAAATGCCGCTAAAGTGTACCGCAGCGAAATATTGCTATTTTACTTTGCTAATGCTTGTGCAAATTTTTGTGTTGATATATTTACCCTGACTACTAAGCTTGAGGTCCCGGGTTCGATTCCCGTGTCGGGGCAGATATTTGTATGAAAAATACGAATGTCTGTTCTCGGGTCTTGGGTGT
Source organism: Choristoneura rosaceana (assembly GCA_037349165.1). NCBI lineage: Eukaryota > Metazoa > Arthropoda > Insecta > Lepidoptera > Tortricidae > Choristoneura > Choristoneura rosaceana. The sequence continues at coordinate 5,215,393 of JAZBNJ010000004.1, read as the reverse complement.
TTAATATGTATTTAAATATGTATCTATCTATATATTTAACCGTTGCATAGTACCCATAACACAACCTTTGCTAAGCTTAATTTGGGACTAGGTCAATTCGTGTGAATTGTCCCGTGATATTTATTATTTATGTACCCAAAGCTTAGATAATTTAAGACATCCAAAGTAATTTGTTTGTCCAAAGTACTTATTATTTTTTATTAATTTTCTCCATTATCTGTATTTTGTTTTACTTGTAAATACACAGTGCAATATAAATATCTTTTCACTTGTCATGCTCGTGAAGTTCATATTTATGCTGGATCTAATTATCAGTCTTAAATTGTGTATGTTTGTGGTTCGGTACAGTCACCCGCATTAATATCTGCCACAGCGGAGCGTGCAAAAACATCTGATACGTCCTAGCAGCCCTAGAAATAGAGTCGTGTCAGATATTTACGCACACTTTGTCGTGTCAGGTGTATTGGTGTTAGTGACTGTAAGTCGCGACGAGGCAATGGATGTCATACTATAACCGTTTGCTACTTAAGAAATAAAAAATACACTTTAAAAAACCACCAAAAAGATTAACTGTCTGCCCAGAATAGTCTTACCTGTGATCATCAGATCCTACAAATATAATAAATGTGAAAGTTTACATGTGTGAGTTTGTGCATGCGTGCGCGCGTGCTATGTGTGAGTTTGTTACTGTTTCACGCTGGTGGACAGATTTAAACGAAATCTCGCATGTAGTTAGTTGGATCTCTGAAATATTATTTTCCAGCGAGATCGTGATTTACACAAGCAAAATCCCGAATGTTCTACGCTTAGTCTCTATATATGAAGAACACGGTGGTTCTCTGTGCTACGTAAACGAAAATAACTGTGTAATTTTTTAAATTTCCATGCGTTTTTTTTATCAAAGTTCAAACATCATTATTTCAGTCCCGCCGAGCGTCCCCAACGCCCGCTGTCCACCCCGCAGCTCCGCGCTGTGACCGCGCCCCAAACGGCGCTGCGTCACTCGCGGACACAGGCCGACTTCCTCGAAACCCAGTTGACTGACCACCACCACAGGAGGCACGAGAGGACCGAGCAGTTTAGACAGGTAAGCGACGCGTGCCGAGGGCGTGTAAACTCCAAGTTTTGTTGTCAAATGGTCCTGCATCAGTTGCGGACACAGGAGACTTCCTTGTGACACAGTTAAGTGACCACCATCTTAGGAGGCACGAGAAGACCGAGCAGTTTAGACAGGTAAGCGACGCGTGGCAAGGGGGTCTAAACTACAAGTTATGGTGTCTGTACGTTACATTGGGCAGATATAATTAGTAATATGTGCATTAAAACCTCCTGCACATATCAAAAACATACTGGCTGAATGAACTTTCCGCTTTCTCCCGCACGGCGGCGCCACCAGTCAGTTGCGCAAAATTGACAGCTCGAAATGAATGCCGGCCGGCGCGCGCTCTTTTAAATTATTCATAAAAACTCTGAAAGTGCTGTGATTGTGTCTTAAATGTGTCCCAAGGACTGAGGAAAAGAGCCAGAACAAACTGTAAGTGAAACCTATATCTTGCCCAATTCGGTTTTGCTAATTATTTTCAATATTCAAATGTCGTAGTTCAAACATTTTGGTCAATCGAACCGCATCCTCAGTTTGCAAACTAAATACACATTCATACACATAAAACACACATTTCACGCAGTTTTAAGGTAACAGGCTTATTTCTAATCTAAGTTATTTACCTAGAATAATACGTATAAAACAAACGTTTTCAATTTTCGTTCTTTGCAACGCGTCGCGCGCGTCTTTTGTTTTTTAATTCGAAATGGACGAAAAAGAATTCGATGTCGAACAACTTATCAACAAAAAAGAACTGCTTTTTATACGATGTCAAACGTTATTTGAACTATCCAAATCAACTCCACCAGAGCGTTTAACCGAATTTAATTTGCGACTTAAAGAACTTCATTCGACTCGGGAATGTTTCGAACAATGCATATTCGAGTTAAATTCTTACAATAAGAAACAAAACCCGAAATTTAAACCAAATTATCAGGAAATTCAAACCTTTGACGACATGTATTTCCGTATTCTGAGTGTAGCGGAGGCTAATAGCGACACTTGGCAATCGTGTGACGGCAGCGGTAGCGGACCTTCGTCGCGCTCCGCGGGCCGCGGCCCGGGCGCTGCCGGGCCAGACTCGCGGTCGGCTAAGCCGCGGCTGCCTAAACTAGAATTGTTCCATTTCGATAGCAAATTAGAAAACTGGCAAACATTCTATGACACGTTTACGAGTTTAATTCATAACAACAATGATATTACGAACATTGAGAAGTTTTATTACCTGCTCTCCGCAGTCAGCGGTTCGGCATTGACTGTGGTCAAAGGGATGCCAGTGACGGCCGATAATTATCCGATAGTATGGGCTTTGCTAGTCAAAAAATTTGAGAACACTCGTGCCTTAGCTACGAGCTATTTAGATCGGCTGTTTCAATTTAAGCCTTTGTCAACTGAGTCGGCTACTGGTCTAAATACATTTTTACAAACGTATCAAGAGTGTGTTAAAGCATTGAAACTTTTGAAAATCAATAACCTATCGAGTTTCATACTGTTTTATATGGGATTGCGAAATTTAGACCCCGTCACTAGGCGCGAATTCGAACAATCAGTAGATCAAACCGATATACCTACTTACGAACAGCTGATTAATTTCGTGGAGAAACAGGCGCGTGTTTTGGAAATGTCTGAGGTTAAAATTAGTACATCAAAAATTCAGTTTACGCCTAAGAGTGTTCCTAACACCTCTGCAAAGCCGAATTTTGTTCGAAAAAATAATAATAATGCTGCTAATTACAGTAGTGCACCGAAGCAGTTCCAAAAGCCGTGCTTATCAGCTGTGAGTAAGAATAATAGCGAACGCTCAAATAGATGTCTATTTTGCGACAAACCGCATTCAACTTATCGATGTTTCGAGTTTTTTGATTTAACACCGGTGCAGCGTCTTGACAAAGTGAAACAGCTTCAATTATGCGAAAATTGCTTTCGTCAGCATTCGTTGTCCGAGTGTACGTCAAAAGTGCGTTGTGTGCTGTGTAAACAACCGCACCATCACAGTATTCACTTAGATACAGTTCCAACTGTTCAAAATTCATCAATTAATCAAAACGGTTCAAATAGTCAAAACATTTCAAGTATTCAAAACGTTTCAAATGGTCAAAATCAAAGTCAAAGGTCAATGCCAAACGTCGGCTTGACTTGTTCGTCAAATTCAACCGTGCTGTTAGGCACTGCCATGGTGCACGTCGCAGATCGATGGGGAACTTACCACGCCGTACGTGCAGTCATTGACAGCGGTGCCATGTCCGGTTATATGACAAAAGAGTGTGCCCAGCGCCTGGGTTTGTCTCGACGCAAGTGTCAGTTTGAACCCATGGGTCTGGGAGGTGCGCCAGTGCAAGATTTCGGTCTGGTTACATGTTCAATTAAACCACGAAACTCATTTGGTCCGGTGCTTAGCACTGATACTGTTGTCGTAAGTAATATAACTAGCAACTTACCTACAGTAACCTTATCAAACAAAGTTATCAATAATTTCAAAAATCTAGAGTTAGCTGACCCGAACTACTTTTCGGCGGCTCCAGTTGACTTGTTGATCGCAGGTGACTTATTTCCCTACATTTATGACGGTCAAAATATACTACCACGTGACCCGGGTTTGCCCGTCGCGATGCATTCCATATTCGGATATGTCATTACTGGTCAGACAGTACTGAGTGACGATTGTGAGTCAAATACAGCCTCGCTCAACTTGTTCTCTGCTAATAAAACTAGTAGTATCGATAAAATCATGAACTCTTTCTGGGAGACTGAAAAAGTGCCGTATGACGTCACTAAAAAACCAGAAGATTTGTATGTCGAACAATTGTTCCAAAACGAACACAGTCGCGATACTACGGGACGTTATACAGTGAAGTACCCGTTCAAACCCAGTTTTGATCTCGGCGATTCGACTCCACAAGCGTTACGTCGTTTCAACAATTTAGAAACAAAGCTGAATCGTCTTCCGGAACTTAAGGAAGAATATAATAAATTCATGTCCGAATATGAAAGCCTTGGTCACATGACTTGCGTAGGTGATTTTGGTACTGTGGATTCTAAGTACATAATTCCTCACTTTTGTATTCTCCGACCGTCAAGTACCACGACAAAACTCCGAGTAGTTTTTGACGCCTCATGCAAAACGACAAATAATAATTCTTTAAATTCAGTCGTTTACGCCGGTCCTAAGCTTCAAGCAGATATTAATGAGATTTTAATAAATTTTCGTATACATGAAATTTGCTTGTCAAGTGACATTTGTAAAATGTTTCGAATGACCTTGATCGAAAAATCTCAACGCAATTACCAACACATCTTGTGGAGGTTTCAACCTGATCAACCTTTAAAGGTGTATGAGTTAAACACGATCACATACGGCGTTGCTAGCAGTCCGTACCTAGCGATCCGAGTCCTGCATCAACTGGCTGACGACGACTGCGAGAAGTATCCTTTAGCGAGCAAGGTTCTAAAAAAGGGTTTCTTCGTCGATGACCTTCTGTGGTCAGTGAGCAGCTATGATGAAGCAGCTAGGCTACAGGATGAACTGTTAGAGTTGCTGAGTGGAGGAGGATTTCTGCTTCGTAAGTGGGCCAGCAACTGTCCCCAGGTACTGGCTCGGGTTCCAGCTGATCACCGCGAAACGCCCATTGCATTCGAGGATGACAAGGACCTATCCATAAAAGTTTTAGGTCTGCAGTGGCGACCCGCCGAAGATGTGTTTTCCTTCGTATTCCATCCACTTCCAGCTTCACAGGCGATCACCAAGCGTAGTGTCTTGTCACAGATAGGTCGTCAGTATGATCCCTTAGGTTTCGTGGCTCCTTGCATATTCTACGCGAAATGCTTCATGCAGAAACTCTGGCTCCAACAGCTGGGTTGGGATGAGCGGCTGCCTCCGGAACTAGAAAAGGAGTGGCTCACCTACATGTCAGAGCTCCCGCTATTGTCGAATTTTAGCCACGAGCGCCAGGTTACTGTCAAACAGCACAGCTACTACCAGATACTAGGATTCTGCGATGCTTCAGTTCAAGGAATAGCTGCGGTCATCTATTTGCGTAGTTTTAACAATCAAGGTGATTCGAAGGTCAGTCTGGTCATTGCAAAATCCAAGGTTGCACCCTTGAAGACAGTGACCATTCCACGTCTCGAGCTAATGGCTGCGCATTTGTTAGTCAAGTTAGTCAAATATACGAAGTCAATATTGTCTGAACGAATTCCTGTTCATGAAATACTCTTGTTTACCGATTCCTCTGTGGTGCTGAGTTGGTTGAATACACCCAGTTATAATCTCAAAACCTTTGTGGCTTCGCGTGTTTCCAAAATTTTGGAGACCGTGCAAAGCGATTGTTGGTTTCACGTGAGCGGCGCGTCCAACCCCGCTGACGTGTGCTCGCGCGGAGCGCTACCTTCCGTGCTGTTATCGACAGCGGAGTGGCTCGGAGGACCGAGCTGGCTAGACGCACCAAGAGAGAATTGGCCAGTAAAATCAATTGATCAATTTAAATCGGCAAATGTGCCAGAACTCAAAATTCCATGCGCGACTTTGGCTCAAACTAGCGTGCAAAACACAACACGTGACTCAAATCTTGTTTATGATTTAACTGAAAAATATTCGAGTTTTAGCAAACTTCAAAAGGTCTTAGCTCGTTGTTTTCAGTTTATCAACAATTGTAGATCGACGAAGTCTAATAGGAACACGGGTCCTTCGTCTCTATCAGATTTAAAGAACGCACACGATGTGCTCATCAAATCAGTTCAGCGAGAGCATTTTGCAGCTGATCTCGAAGCAATTTCAAACGGTTACAGCTGTAGTTCATCACTCAAAAGGTTAGCACCTTATGTCGACCCCCTCGGTTTTCTCAGGGTGGGGGGTAGGTTGTCTCTCGCCGAACTACCGTATCAAAAGAAGTATCCATTATTGCTTCCCAAAAAGTGCAACTTTACAAATATTCTTATCGACTATTTTCATAAAATTTATTTACATATCGGTCCGCGTACATTGCACAGTGTAATCAGTCAGAAATACTGGATTATTTCCGGAAAATGCGTTGTAAGATCTCGTTTTAGGAAATGTATTAGGTGTTTTAAAGTCAATCCTTCACACATACAGCCTATCATGGGCAACTTACCGAAATTCCGCATTGAAGGTATCCATGCTTTTCACACTGTCGGTGTTGACATAGGCGGTCCCTTCTATACGAAAGAGAGTAACAGACGTAATGCGAAAATATCAAAGTCCTATCTTTTAATTTTCGTCTGCTTTTCAACTCGCGCGGTGCACACTGAGGTTCTCAGTGCACTTTCAACTGAATGTTTTTTCGCAGCTTTCGATCGTTTCACTGCTAGACGTGGTTTATGTCAAACCGTTGTATCCGACAACGGAAAAAACTTCGTGTCCGCTGGTAGGCAACTCGCGGAAATCACTAACTTTTTTAACCAAAGTACTGAAGATGTTTTAACCGGTTTCAATAATCGTAGTGTTAAATGGACTTACAATCCGCCTACTGGAAGCCATTTCGGTGGGATGTATGAAAGTGCCATAAAAGGGGCCAAGCTCCTTCTAAAGCGCGTCGTGGGTACGCGATCGCTGTCGTTCGAAGAGTTAAGCACTCTCTTTGCTCGTGTCGAAGCAGTGCTGAACTCTCGCCCCTTAACAAGTGCGTCGAGCGACCCGTCCGAGTTCGAGGCGCTCACGCCCGGCCATTTCTTAGTCGGTCGTTCTCTATTAGCCGTTCCAGAGTATGATCTCTTAGACGAACCAACTTACGGACTAACTCGCTGGCAGCTAGTACAACAAAGTTCCCAACAATTTTGGAAATTGTGGCGAAATGATTATCTGCACACGCTGCAGCAGCGACAAAAATGGCATAGGAATAGTCGTAATATTCAAGTTGGCGAACTCGTTCTTATTCATGCTGACGCTCCTCCGCTTCAATGGCCTCTCGGTCGCGTGACGGAACTTTATCCAGGAGCTGATGGAGTTGTACGGGTGGTAAAAGTAAAAACCCAGAATGGCGAATACACGCGACCCGTTGTAAAGCTTAGTCCACTTCCCATGGAATTGGATTCAGCATAATTTTTATTTTTCTTTGTTTCTTTGCATGAATTTGACGCAAGAAGGTGTCAAATTTATGACAATTTTAGGTTCGAAATAAGTCATTTATTTTACTCAATTTACAGCTACACGTGTTTAGTTCACTAAGTCAACAAATACTTACACTATACAGTCCACTTACCTTATTCAATACCATCCCTGGTTTGGTTTGTAAACTGGGGAATCTGGGGTAGATTCCCGGTGGGGGGTTTATGTACGTTACATTGGGCAGATATAATTAGTAATATGTGCATTAAAACCTCCTGCACATATCAAAAACATACTGGCTGAATGAACTTTCCGCTTTCTCCCGCACGGCGGCGCCACCAGTCAGTTGCGCAAAATTGACAGCTCGAAATGAATGCCGGCCGGCGCGCGCTCTTTTAAATTATTCATAAAAACTCTGAAAGTGCTGTGATTGTGTCTTAAATGTGTCCCAAGGACTGAGGAAAAGAGCCAGAACAAACTGTAAGTGAAACCTATATCTTGCCCAATTCGGTTTTGCTAATTATTTTCAATATTCAAATGTCGTAGTTCAAACAGTGTCAAATGGTGCTCAATCAGTCGCGGACACTGGGATGCTTCCTTGCGACACCGATGAGTGACCACAACTATAGGAGGCACGAGAAGACCGAGCAGTTTAGACAGGTAAGCGACGCGTGGCGAGGGCGTATAAACTCCAAGTTATGGTGTCAAATGGTGCTCAATCAGTCGCGGACACTGGGATGCTTCCTTGTGACACCGATGAATGACCACCACTATAGGAGGCACGAGAAGACCGAGCAGTTTAGACGGGTAAGCGACGCGTAGCGAGGGCGTCTAAACTCCAAGTTATGGTGTCAAATGGTGCTCAATCAGTCGCGGACACTGGGATGCTTCCTTGTGACACCGATGAATGACCACCACTATAGGAGGCACGAGAAGACCGAGCAGTTTAGACGGGTAAGCGACGCGTAGCGAGGGCGTCTAAACTCCAAGTTATGGTGTCAAATGGTGCTCAATCAGTCGCGGACACTGGGATGCTTCCTTGCGACACCGATGAATGACCACCACTATAGGAGGCACGAGAAGATCGAGCAGTTTAGACAGGTGAGCGACGCGTGGCGAGGGCGTGTAAACTCCAGGTTTTGGTGTCAAATGGTGCTCAATCAGTCGCGGACACTGGGATACTTCCTTGCGACACCGATGAGTGACCACCATTATAGGAGGCATGAGAGGACCGAGCAGTTTAGACGGGTAAGCGACGCGTGGCGAGGGCGTCTAAACTCCAAGTTTTGTTGTCAAATGGTGCTCAATCAGTCGCGGACACTGGGATACTTCACTGCGACACCGATGAGTGATCACCACTATAGGAGGCATGAGAAGACCGTGCAGTTTAGACAGGTAAACGACGCGTGGCGAGGGTGTCTAAACTACAAGTAATGGTGTCAAATGGCGCTGCATCAGTTGCGGACACTGGGATACTTCCTTGTGACACAGTTAGTGACCACCACCTTAGGAGGCACGAGAAGACCGAGCAGTTAAGACAGGTAAGCGACGCGTGGCGAGGGCGTCTAAACTCCAAGTTTTCTTGTCAAATGGTGCTCAATCAGTCGCGGACACTGGGATGCTTCACTGCGACACCGATGAGTGACCACCATTATAGGAGGCATGAGAGGACCGAGCAGTTTAGACGGGTAAGCGACGCGTGGCGAGGGCGTGTAAACTCCAGGTTTTGGTGTCAAATGGTGCTCAATCAGTCGCGGACACTGGGATGCTTCACTGCGACACCGATGAGTGACCACCACTATAGGAGGCACGAGAAGACCGAGCAGTTTAGACAGGTAAACGACGCGTGGCGAGGGTGTCTAAACTACAAGTAATGGTTTCAAATGGCGCTGCATCAGTTGCGGACATTGGGATACTTCCTTCTGACACAGTTAAGTGACCACCACTTTAGGAGGCACGAGAAGACCGAGCAGTTTAGACAGGTAAGCGACGCGTGGCGAGGGCGTGTAAACTCCAGGTTTTGTTGTCAAATGGTGCTCAATCAGTCGCGGACACTGGGATACTTCCTTGCGACACCGATGAGTGACCACCATTATAGGAGGCATGAGAGGACCGAGCAGTTTAGACAGGTAAACGACGCGTGGCGAGGGTGTCTTAAACTACAAGTAATGGTGTCAAATGGCGCTGCATCAGTTGCGGACACTGGGAGACTTCCTTGTGACACAGTTAGTGACCACCACCTTAAGAGGCACGAGAAGACCAAGCAGTTTAGACAGGTAAGCGACGCGTGGCGAGGGCGTCAAACTCCGGGTCTTAGTGTCAAAGGGCGCTGCATCAGTCGTAGAGACAGGCTTATTTCCTTGAGACCTAGTTAACTGATCTCCACCATAGCAGACACGATAGAACCGAGCAGTCTAGACAGGTAAGAGACGCGTGGCGAGGGCGTCTAAAACGGGTTCTTAGTATCAAACTCTATAATTATTCATCTATCAGTCGTTTCACCGCAAGCACCGTAACAGTCCCAGAGTACATTTGAGTGACAACTGCCAAAGAAAATAGAATCACTACATGCTCTGGTGTAGCCGACTGCTGGTATAGCGGTTCTTCATTACAAGATTGCAGTAGCGTGTTACTACATAACTCAGTTCCCCGCGAGGCTGTACTCAGATTATACTAATCGTTCCCAGGTCCGCGCCCACGTGCGCAAGGAAGACGGTCGCACGCAGGCGTACGGATGGAGCCTCCCGGGCAAGACCGGGCAGGGCCAGAAGGGACCAAGTCCATGCACGTCGCTGTCTTCCGGCGGGGTGCCAGTGCCCGTGCCAGTTTTCTGCAGGTATGGCTCACATTTAGCACTGGCTCGACTTTATATTTAAAAGAAATTGACTATTTATTTGCGCATCAATATGGGTTTCGTACTCAACTGGAAGCCGAAGCGTAGGAAGACCACCAACGAGATGGGCGGATGATATCCGTAAGACAGCAGGACCAACTTGGACCAGATTTGCCGCATCTAGGTCAACATGGAAATCCATGGAAGAGGCATATGTCCAGCAGTGGACGAATATATGCTGAAAAGAAGAAGAAGAAGAAGAAGATGGGTTTCGTAAATAGTCAAATACGCCCTCTTCAACCATTGATCTGGTCACTAAATATAATCAAATATTGACGCAAAAACGCCTTAGATCCATTGATTTAATAAAGGCATTCGATACTGTTAATCACTCTATCCTCCTTAACAAATTAAATGGCAAAGGCTAACCGGATAATCATACAAAATATTAGAGTATTATCTAACTAACTTCCCTTGATAAAACTGGGACCGCTACAATTTTTACTATGGTAATCGATAAATGAACTAACACCGCACGATGAAATATCTATATGTTAATGACACTAGAAATTTTACGACATGGATGTTTAATGAAAGTGTCTTAGAACTATTTTTATAATATTTTGTTTCATTAGATAACCTTGTTCGCAGGCCGATAGCTGAAAGTGAGCCACGCATGGCGCTGCTGTGTGCGGCTGGTGTGAACCTGAGCGGCGGCCGCACGCCCGATGGCGGCTGTATGGTTGGTGAGAGCGTGTTTTACGCCAAAGAGGAGGAGAAGTCTGACAACACGATGTGTTTGGGTAAGAGATTGGATGATTAGATATATATGTGATGTGGATGGTCTAAGTGAAGCTTAGTCAATACCACATTGACAGTACTTCTGATCATAATGGCGTCCAGAATTTAAAGAAAGTTTATTTTTACGCAGCGGAAGAAATGAGCAAAGCAACGCTGCATTCGCCGGAAGTGGAGCAGATCAACCGGCAACTACAGTCGACGCAGAGCGCAGGCCGCGCCGAGCAGAACCTGTCCTCGCTCGTCTGGATCTGCTCCAGCACGCAGAACAAGGGGGTTGTCATGGTAACGACGGACACATTGAATCGCTACGCTTGTCTAGAGTGCGGATGTGACGTGACGAAGTCGCGGCGCAAGTTGCCGGAAGTGCTCAAACGAGCATTTACGGTTTGGTTCGCGCCGCTCTGTGTTCCGAAGTGATTTTTTGGGTACGAATCAAAACACTTCATGATAAATGCGATCTCAGCACGAGAGATAAAATAGGGATCATCCATCGGGTGCCTCCGGGGCTCGAGGCGACCCGGAAGCGAGTGTCATAATTAAATAGTATTATGGTAGCCTTTTGGTGTAAAATGAATTTTTTTTTAAGGGCGAATATAACCTCGGAATGAAACATTGGTCAATATTTTTTTTTAGATAATAGACGCGAACAACCCGGCGGAGGTGATGGAGTCATTCCCGCTCGCCGACAAGCATATCCTGTGCGTGGCGTCCGTGCCGGGCGCCGTCGCGGACGACTACCGCGAGTACGAGCATCGGATGGCCGGGGGGGACGAGCGGCACGAGGTGAGTGCGACAAGCACATCCTGTGCGTGGCGTCCGTGCCCGGCGCCGTCGCGGAGGACTACCGCGAGTACGAGCAGCGGATGGCCGGGGGGGACGAGCGGCACGAGGTGAGTGCGACAAGCACATCCTGTGCGTGGCGTCCGTGCCCGGCGCCGTCGCGGAGGACTACCGCGAGTACGAGCAGCGGATGGCCGGGGGGGACGAGCGGCACGAGGTGAGTGCGACAAGCACATCCTGTGCGTGGCGTCCGTGCCCGGCGCCGTCGCGGAGGACTACCGCGAGTACGAGCAGCGGATGGCCGGGGGGGACGAGCGGCACGAGGTGAGTGCGACAAGCACATCCTGTGCGTGGCGTCCGTGCCCGGCGCCGTCGCGGAGGACTACCGCGAGTACGAGCAGCGGATGGCCGGGGGGGACGAGCGGCACGAGGTGAGTGCGACAAGCACATCCTGTGCGTGGCGTCCGTGCCCGGCGCCGTCGCGGAGGACTACCGCGAGTACGAGCAGCGGATGGCCGGGAGGGACGAGCGGCACGAGGTGAGCACAGTGCGATCTGTACGCTGCGGTCCGGCGTTCAGACTGATCGGAAACACGGTCGTCAGTGATCGGCAATTCGGTGAACATCGCCCGCAAAATATCGAGTAGAAATGTTACTATACGCCTCTTGGCCCATGAGAGATGAAACTACATATTAATTCACTTGAATGTTTCTAGGCGCTGTTCAACACGGGCAAAAGCGAATCTGTGGACAGCCAAAGCAACGGCCTGCCCGGCGCTGGAGCGAACGAGAACGGCGAGAAAGAGGTCGTCGTCGGAGCCACTAGACTGGTAAGACACATCCCATAGAAATCACATTTCTGCTTGACTTGAGAGGCTATATGTCAAAATTTAGTTACATAGTCTAATATGGTATAATATCTTGAAAATTCATTGAAATTATTACGATGTTTACTTACTTCTCGCTTGAAATTTATAATGCCCAAAGTTTCCGCCGCTGTGGCGCTATCGTCTCGTATGGTTCCAATGAGGGCTATCGCGAATGAATTCGCCGCTAGAGGCGCTAGTGTAGCGTGAGGTCAACGAAATGTCAAATCTCATAGTTTTTGGGTGAGCTACGCGGGTTTATTTATAATTAGAATGATTTTGTGAATATTTTGCATTGCCTGAAATTAATTATGGCAATTATGCGATAAGGGGCAATGAACGTCTGTAATTTGAGACAGTTTTGTCTTTCGAAAACTTTTGTCCTCCCTTTTTTCCGAACAAAGTGGGATTACGCAATACTGTGGTTGCTCGATATTTTTATGGTACTGTTTTAAGATGTATGAAATATGATTTTAATCTAAACTTTGTTTTCACGCCCGTTATAACAGACTTTTAAAAACCTCACGCAACAGTGGCGCCATCTAGTGAGGTAAAAAACGATAGCCCTCATTGAGCCCTTCGCCTTTGGACGCTAAGGGTTCTTTGCCTCTAATGAGAGATTTCAAGAATACATTATGGCAATCTGGCACTTTGTATACAGGTGCAAGCCACGCTTCTCACGCCGCCGAGCACGCCGGTCAAAGAGCCGGAACCGGAGCCGGCGGCGCCGCCGCGCGAGTCCACCGTCAAGAACGTGGAGGAGCCGGACTCCACTGCCCCGGACAGCCCGCCGCTCAGCTCCACGCCCGTCAATAATGGTACAATAACCCTGGGTCTACCACGAAATTTATCATAGACTATAGCTTACTAGCGGCTATAATTTACTAGACTATAGTTTACTAACGGTTACAGTTTACTAGACTATAGTTTACTAACGGTTATAGTTTACTAGACTATAGTTTACTAGCGGCTATAGTTTACTATCGGTTACAGTTTACTAGACTATAGTTTACTAGCGGTTATAGTTTACTAGACTATAGTTTACTAACGGTTACAGTTTACTAGACTATAGTTTACTAGCGGCTATAGTTTACTAACGGTTATAATTTACTAGACTATAGTTTACTAAAGGGTATAGTTTACTAAAGGCTATAGTTTGCCAGTGCCGTAAATAGGGCGGTGCGACCGGTGCCCAAGCACTGGGAAGCGCAAGATTGGCCAGACCAGACATTGCCCTAGGGTACCTACATATATTATCTGAAAAAAAAAACAAGGGCGTAGTTACAGCAGCTCGCACAGGGCGCAGAAAAGGCTATTTACGGCACTAGACTATAGTTTACTAGCGCTTATAGTTTACTAGACTACAGCGCTAGGATATATTGAGTTATTTAATATAGGCCTACTCTTTGCAGAACACCTAGGGTCCCCCGAGCCCGGCGTGGATGCGTTCGCGGAGGAGCAGTCTCAAGCGGACAACCGCGAGGACATCCCCGACCGTAAGATGTCCACGGTCATGGCGACCATGTGGCTGGGCACTAAGAGCGGCAACCTCTACGTCCACTCGGCTATGGGAAACTACAGCAAGTGCCTCGCGAGGTGAGTCGGCATCGTCAGCTAAAAGACGTTCTGCTGGACACAGGCTTCCCCCAAAGAACGCCCTAGATTTTGCAATGTCTGTATTTATCTGACAGCTACCAGGGAGACAGAGGGATTGGGTGATATTTGGTTCGATTTCGTAGGAAAACTCCGTGCATATTCATTGCTCTGAAGCCCGTGAGCGATGTGTGTCGATTTTTTTTCAGAAATCTTTTTTTTGTCTGCAGGGTGAAATTGAATGATGCCATCCTGGCGATAGTGGCGTGCTCGTCTCGCTGCGTGGTGGCGCTGGCGGACGGGACGGTGGCGATGTTCATGCGGCTCGCCGACGGGCAGTGGGACTTCACGCAGTACTGGCTGCTCACGCTGGGAGACCCCAAGTGCTCGGGTACGGGCGTGCAGACAGCGGCGTGCGTACAGTGCGACGCACAAGTTTGCGCGTGCTCATGTGTGTGTGCCTTTCCGCAGTGCGCTGCCTGGCGGCGGTGGGGTGTACCGTGTGGTGCGGGTACCGCAACAAAGTTCACGTGTTGGACGCGCGAGCGCGGCTGTTGCTGCACTCGCTGGAGGCACACCCGCGTCAAGAGAGCCAGGTGCGGCAGATGGCCTGCGACGGGGACGGCGTCTGGGTGAGTGCTACTGCCATGAGCGCGATACTATGCGTGTGGTGTGTGAGACTTGAGCAGAATAATATGGAATCTTTGACTATTTCATAAGTTGTCATGCTTGACTTCGAGCTGTTTGGGTTCCTTGTTATTTTTAGTCAATTTGAATACGGTTTTCAGTAAAGGGTTTGTAAGGTTCACTTAAATTTCGCTTATTTTATAGCATCTGTCATTTCAAGCTTATATTTAACTTGACCTGTTAGTATGTTACTTTATTAGTATGGGTCAAATCTTAGAAGCTAAATTTGAACCGCTTCTAGTGGTCGGATTGACTTGAATTCACCATACTTGTGTCAATCTAGTGACAGTACAATAATCTGGTAGTGACATCCTGGTGGTCTAGCCAGGATCGACTCCGCAGGAGGGAACTTCTCATTACTTAACGGCACAGATGCGATACTATGCATGATTGTTCCAATTCAATGGCATTCATTCATATGATAGACACAACTTGATGTTGCAGCTCGGAATGTCTTCTTATGAGGGAACTCCTCAATGGTTGACAGCGCAGACACAAAACTTGACATGATTGTTCGATTTCTATGACAATGCGTTTATATGAAAGACACCACCTGATGCTGCAGCCAGGGTCGTCTCCTCTTGAGGGAACTCCTTAATTGCTACTAGCAAATGACGTACGTTCAATTTTGATGGTACACAAGACTTGATGAGAGACTCTAATATATAACTTAGATGACAAAAAGAACATTTTTTAAAACAAGCTTTTATTTATGCTCTTAAAAAGAAAGTAAAAGTTAGGTACTCCACAAACCATATATTGCTGTAACTTTGAAACTTTGGTAAATGATTAGACCGCAACTGTAGTAATGTTTTCAGGTGTCAATAAAGATGGACTCGACACTTCGCCTCTACCACGCCCATACTTACCAGCATCTACAGGACGTGGACATCGAGCCTTACGTTAGCAAAATGCTCGGTACAGGGAAGCTGGGTAAGTAACTGCCAAAATATGGACATTGCCGAAGACCTTAACACCCTGCCCTGTTTCCCTACCTGTCCTACAAGTCTCAGGCCATTGTTTTTTTTTTAATTTATCAGGAAGAGCAGTGCTGACTAAATCAATTGTACATATTTTCCTTCTATATTATATTTTTATTTGTAACCACACGCCTGTTATTTCTCCGACCGGTTAGCCGGTTACATCATAACATGTATAAGTTGTGGTGTGTGCAGGCTTCTCTCTGGTGCGCATCACGGCGCTACTGATCAGCGCGGGCCGGCTCTGGATCGGGACCAGCAACGGCGTCGTCATCTCCGTGCCGCTGTCGGAGGGCTGCGGCCGGGACTCCGGCGCCAACTCGCTCTCGCTCGCGCCCGTCGGCAGCGTCTCTGGTAAGTGCGAGACAGATGCCATCTTACCCCCTTATTCATAAACGACAATCAAACCTATTTTAGTTAAAATGCCGCTAAAATTCGGTTGTCCTTATCTGTCACTTCGACATTTGTATTTGTTAGAAAGGGACAAAGCATTTGTTAGTTAACATAGGCTTGTTAAGTTTTATGAATAAGGGGGTTAGTCTTTAGGCTATTACAATGTGCTGGTTGTGATATTTTAACTACGTAGAATCCTGATTTGTGTACGAAAGCAGCAATGTTATAACACGCAGGTTATATTATGGCGACGAACGTTCTGACTCTCCACACCGCAGCGGGATCCGGCGGCAGTGGGGCAACCACCTTAAAAAATGAGCATAAGACGCTGTCAACCTCAGTAGTGTACTGTAGAGTAGTGAAGGCTGGCTCACTTATTGACGTTATCGTGTTGAAGAAAGTCGCATTCAAATCTACAAGGTCATTAACCCCCGTAGCCTATGGCACGGCGGATTCTCCTACCGTTGAGCTGCATTTACACTCTCGCATAGTATATCGCCTCGTGCATCGGCTCGTATCTCGTATGCCATTCGATGAAAAATTAGTGTAGTGCGGTCGCGTTCGTCATGAAGTCATTTGATGCGTGCCCAAAGTGAGCCCAGCGAGAAACGAAGCGATAGGCGAGGCGCCAATGCTCGTTTACAGCTGAATATTCGGGCGTTTGTACCACCGTCATTGTTTTCAACACTTTTTTTTGTCAGATTTCTTAAGAAATAGGTACAACAAACATCAACACCCGACACATATTGATGAATATTGACACATGTTGATCTTTATTGTACATCTTAAGAAATCTGATAAAAAAAGTGTTTAGAACAATGAAGACGGTATAACCGCCCGAATATTCATCCACATTCGCTTGTATTTAGGAAAAATATTGCTAGATGGCGTTAGTATCGTGAGGTTTTTTGACGTCACGGTCTTGCTTACAATTGGCTCATTTTATTATAAGACCGTAACGTCAAACGGATCTCACGATACTAACGCCATCTAGCGATATTTCGCCTGTGTTTTAGCCCTCATTGTGACGTCCGTTAACCCTCCAGCGTCCGGCGCGGCGTCGTCGCCGGCGGGCGCGCTGCCGTGGTGCTCGATGGCGCACGCGCAACTCTCGTTCCACGGGCACCGCGACGCCGTGACGTTCTTCGTGGCGGTGCCGGGAGCGGCGCCCCCATCGCCGGCGTCGCCCCCCTCGCCGCACCCCATGCTCGTCGTCTCCGGCGGGGAGGGATACATCGACTTTAGGATAGGTGACTACATAATACTAACACTTTTGAACTTTGACTGGTAGTGCAGTAAATAAAGGTAGTGGACCCAACAGTAATTCCTCAGCCCGAAAAAACTTGACAGTATGATAAAGTATCAATAAATAAAGAGTATTGTATAAATATCCAAAAAAAAAAAGAAAAAAAAAACATGCTCCGTTCAATCTTTCTTCAACATAGACATACTCATGTAACGTATTGGAATAATATATGAAATATAAAAAAAAAATATCCCAGCAGAAATTAAATTAAATTACTAATTTAAACAGATTTGTGTTTCGTCACTACTTTGAAAAAATCTCGTATCTCAAATCAATACGTGAACGAAATTGAACCTTGACGTAATGGTCATAAAGTGCACTCGGAAAAATTATCCATTTCGAGATACGAGTTTTTTAAAAGTAGTGACGATTTTTAGCTTATAAATACCTAACTTAGGTGGTTTTTTTTTTGGATTTTTTATATTTTAGTTACGGCTCATACTATACAATAACCAAGCAAAATTTCATCGACTGAGGAATTAATGCTTGGGTCTCCATACAACAACTTCCTTCATTTACTGCACCATGGCGGGGCATAGGGCGAGCCAGTGACCGAGCGGTGCGGTTGAACCATGCCAAAGCCGAGATAAACCAGGGACGGCTGGAATTATAGAGTTTATATATTTTAGCGGACTAGCCGCAAGAATGCTTTGAAGAATAATGGCAAATTATGCGTGTTACAAATATTTGAACACAATATACTTCATTAAACACTGGCCACGTACTCCAACCAGAGGCCGTATTGCCTAATATTTCTGACACTCGCGATCGCAATCAAATGACATATTTCGCATACAAAAACTGTCATTTAATTACGATCGCGAGTGTCAGAAACGTTAGGCAATAAGGCCTCTGATCTAAAGCCGAGTTTAGACTTGCAAGAAAAATCGTGCAAGTTGAATTACAAATTCGTTGGCTTCACGGCCTCGCAATGTAATGCAACTTGCACGATTTTTCTTGCATATCTTAACTTTGCTTAAAGGTTGAATTATTAATTTAATTGTTTTCTATATTGTTAAAATTTGGTTGCCTTTTCGTTTGGCGGTGACGCCTTACGTAAATTGATTGTTTATGATTTTATTTCACATACTATGCTTCATCTCTAGACTACCTATTGAAAACTACTCCACATTTTTTTCAAAACAAGCAATATGCACGTAGTCTTACTGTAATAATATTTTACCATTAGCCTTCGGCAATCTGCATGGTTTAGATGTCTTGTAGCCTATTGCACTTTGATGCCAGGTAAAGTTTTCAAATTTTTTTTTCAAAGTCGATGAAGATAGTCTGTTCCTCATCAAATGCGAAAGGAGGTCATTGACATCTAAGGGTGCGTTTCTAATAAGACGTAGCGGGATGACGATGTGCATAATTTACCTATCACGTGTCGTTATATTGGGAGCGCGGCCGAGCAAAATGAGAATTGAGACTGGCAATACATTACAAATATTTATTAATATTTATTCAACACAAAGTACAGTGAAATAGAAATTAAAGGCAGGGTAGATATTGGCTAAAACAAAAGAAACGGAATCAATAAATATTGAGAATAAATATGGAATGTGTGATATTCAATACATACCTACTTATAAAAAAATATTAGTAAAACATTCCAAAATTGGAAGAAATAAGGTAACAAGATAAAAAATAACCGAACCTGACCGAATACTGAAGTAAGATCGAGTTAGTGACAAATAGTGATCCTTGAAAAGGTTTTTGACGATTATGCACGTCGCCGATTCGCTCCGTTTTAATAGAAGCATACACTAAATATGTTGTGCTGTATAAATGACAGTTCACTGTGCCGAATTAAGCTCATGGTAAAATATTTATTCAGGTTTTTGCAAAGCGGTTATCGGTCAGCTTGCGCTTCGATTGTCTGTAGTGTTGACGCTTTACGCTTATCATCCATACGAGTCCACTGGTAAAATGAGAGAAATACCTATTTTTTTTATAGACTTGTAAAAATTAAGTTACGTTGCTCCCTGCCAGTTTTGATAGTAGGTCATTGACCACTTTCTCATCATTATCATCTGCACTTAACATCGGGTGAGATAGGGATCAATCACGGTCAGGTTTACGTAGAAAAAAACGTCCAAGAGCGTGTCGAAGCATGCCCGAAATAGGGTTCCTTAGCCATTACGAAAAAATTAAGTAATATTTTTCTAAGGATTTCGTATTTTGTACGGAATCTTCCAAATTTAGGTATATTTTATACCTTAGCCTGCTATTTACTCTTAAACTACTAATAATTCTCAAGCAAACTTAGCCGTTATAGTTTTCCTTGAAAGATTGATATACTTACTACCATCATGATTTTTTTCAAATTTTTCCACCGACCGACCAGTTTAGATTTTAAAGCGGGGGGGACGCTCGATTTTAATGAAAGTTTGCACTTTCTAAAGTTGAATATTTAGAAAAACAATCACTAAATCGAAAAATCGTTTTAGCAACCCTTTGGTGGTTTTAAAAGACCTATCCAACGATACTCTAGAGGTACACTACAAGATTGGATGAGAAATAAAATCACCCCCTCTTTACGTCTATGGGAGGATTTTTATTTATTTTGTCCGCATAGTTTACATATATATTCGTACAAAATTACAACTTTCTAGCATTGATAGTTCCTGAGCAAAGCCGCGGACGGACAGACAGACAGACAAAACAAATGGCGAAACTACAAGGGTTCCGTTTTTGCCATTTTGGCTACGGAACCCTAAAAAGGTTCGTATACAATCGATCGTTTTACCAGTGAACGAACATACGCTTTAGTACTGATCCGGTTTTCCTCGCTTCTTATGTTTAAGTTCTGTGCCTATTGTTTGATTTGACTTAAGTTTTTCTACTGCGGTGCATATATAAGTTTTTTTTTAAGTATCGAAATGTACCACGATAGTTTATTTGCCCAAATTTCGAGAGTACTTTTAAAAAGCTCTTATTCAAACCGCCTTAAGGTTCAGTTTAGTTTATAAATAGATATGAGATACAACTTTTTTTCAAAGCAGTGTCATACTTTAATTTATTGAGGGCATATTTAGTACATTGAGTAATAAAAAACACTTATTTCGTATCTCTATTGACGTGAAAGATCTGACATATACGAAATCTACATATTTGGGTTCGTCTTTGACGTCTCTAACAGCGTGTCGAGCTTTTTCATTTGACACTAATTAACACAAAAGTTATGGCCAGAGAACGAGTTTTTTGGCCTAAAATAAAATTGTTCAACTTTGATGCCAAATATCTCGAAGACAATAAACTTTGAAGTAAATATGGGAATCTATATATTGCTTAAAGCCGTTGTTGTGAATATATTAGCTACAAAAAAACATTAGAAAACGAATGAATTCAGATTAAGGCGAGAAATAAAAATTATGCGTTTATTAAAAATGAACTGTCGTGGATCATATCGAGCTGGGATATCATTTATTAACAATTACCCATCAATAATAACTGGAATAGTTGTTCGTTGTTGATGCAAATGTCTCCTTCGCACATAAGCCATTTGCGTCAACACAGCAGCGCACTAATTATCCGGTAGTAGAAAAACTTACCCGAAATTCCGAAGCAGGCTTTTAATTTTCCATTTTTTTATTTTTTTTTCCCCACAATTAGAGGAGCATGCGGATGACGTTCGAGATACAGCCTCCCACCTCATTGTTTGGCAGATTGTTGAACCCTGAGTACCTGATAGGATATAAGCAATTAAAACAAATATATTTATCCCCAACCGGTATGTTGAACTTAATCACGGTCCGCATGTAGTCGCTTGGGTTACACCGCTAACTGTTGCTGGTATGAAATACTAACCCGGTACCGAGTGGACGGCGAAGGCTGGCATAGCATTTGGTAACTAGTCGAGTAAAGAGTACATTGCTTGCTGTTGAACGGCGTGCATTCTCCAACGCTTTTACCAGCAAGCAATGCCGTCGCTACTCGTCTTATTTCCTGACTTGAAATACCGGCCTTGCGCTCCAAGACACCATTATAAATGTTACTGGCACGATATATTACCAACGGAAGTAAGTTCTATCTAAGTGCCATTACCATAGCCCTGTATGGTGAAAGAAATACCGAAGTGTCGCTTTACAATGCGTGGCCGGCGTGGTTACACATTTGGAAAGTTTATTTGGCCACGGCAAAGTACGTCAAGTGCAAAGATATCGACACGGCCGAAATTACAAAAATATGTATACACGACTTTATGCACTTAAAAATAAGGCCGTGTATTTTTGCAACTTTGGCCGTGTCGATATCTTTGCCCTTGACTATACAGCAATCAGCACGATATTTCTCGCACCGTATATATTGGCGGTTACGCAAATTTGCCAACCTAAGTCCTATTTATTGCATATAGCCTCACAATTTCACATCATGTGCTTGCAATAGTGGTGGGATATTTTTTTCATAAAAATAACGTAAAGGTGTTAAACGTCATTAGTTTTTATTAATTTTACGGTTTTTGCGTAATTGTTACGGTGTTTGGATTTTTGTTCTCTTTGCCACAGAAGAGAAGAAATGAAACTTTACATTTGGAAAAGGACGTATTTATATATGTACTGTGGGGAACTGTAGCTGGTAGAAGCTAAGGTGTAGGGGATCTACGCGCGTGATGCTAAACTCAGTTCAAATGAAAGGACTTCAATTCAGTACTCGCTTCATATATTGAAAGATACTTAGAGAAATACATTTACAGACATTAGGTCAAGCCTCTCAGGCTGTCGGGAGCGATCTGTGCTCCGGCATGTATACCGCTGTCAATCTGTTTAAATCGAATTCCAGAATTATAAAATACAAAAATACTATAATTATACAAAACACATTCAGTCTAGCCTGCCAGGCGGTCATTTTTACCACCTGCCAGCGGTATACAGCCTAATCCCTACATATCCCTCGTTCCTCTCAGAGGTGGGGACCTAATCTAATGGGTCTACCTAACGGGGACAATACAGATAGAAAAGAGCCTTTTCTAAAGACTAGCTACATCCTTTTCATTAAAATTTTCATAGTGTCGACTTTAACAGAAATTAACAAAAACACGGTGTATATTTAATAATCATTGATTTTAAACTTTTTAAAATAAGGATGGAGCTTTACCGGCCAAAAACCCCGTCACAAAAAAGGCACGGCACCTTTTCTGGTAAAAACCTAGCTAATAGACGCATGACGTTGCCTGCGCAACGCGACACGTCATCCTTGCTTCAGAAACATCAGTGTCATATTTAATCTTTGGCCATATTGCCACCAGACCACTGTGCTTCTTGGCAAGAATACTATGCTGCCAACATCTGCTCTACTAGCACATGTTGCTAGCATAACTTGTCTATGCTGCCAACATCTGCTTTACTAGCACATGTTGCTAGCATAACAAGACCCGTTTTTCTCTATTCCTAGACAAAACATTATGCCAGCGGTAACTGCCATAATATTCCATCTATTACCGGAATAGATGAGATGCATGCAAACCCAGGTCCCTTCAAAAGGTGCACCCGAGCTTTCATCCAGCTCATGGTAAACGGTTTTTACCACGACCAATGTGTTCACCTAAAGTACCAAGCTGAACACATTGATTTACCGAATGCCTTTACCGGGACTAACTACACTTTATTACTAACTACAAGACAACAAGACAACATGTTCATCAACTGTGGAAGTCTTCATACTTCATGGACTGCCCATCAGTCTTCATCAGGTGGTGCTCAGCACCCCGGCATGGAGTTGCTGTTCAACATCAGCTGGAGAGGCTGCTGGGTTTCCATCTTATTCTTATTTCACAGCCATGGCTCCAGTTTTCCATCTTTTTCTTATTTCACAGCCATAGCCTCAAGTTTTCCATCTTTTTCTTATTTCACAGCCATAGATCCAAATGTGGACCCCTGGGCAAGCTTCATCGGCGATCCCAGTTGACTGTGAACTTCTGTTGCTTGAAAACTATTGAAGGGCACAGAAAATCAATCATTATATACACCATTAATAACCACCATTTATTTCCGGGCATATTAAACACATGAAGGTATGAAGTACTCCTCACATGCTGAGACAAACTATAACTACTCATTCTTTATATATTGAAATTCACATCATATCTGATTACAGTTCACACTGGGAGATGTATGAATAGGCAATCTCATATTCGTGAAGTTGAATATGTAAACAATTAAACTAATCTAAAAATTAAAGCAAAATTTATAGTTATTTGGTTTTCCAACGATGTCATCAGACATCAGTTTTGATGTGGACAGCTGGGAGCTGCCATCAGTTTTCATCAGCAACTGCATAGCTGCTGTTGATTGCCTCAAACTCCCAATATGAAAACACACAAAAAAAAAACATATATTAGTCACATAACAATATTATAACACACATTAGTCATATAATTTCATTTTCTTAATAATTTCATATATAGCAAATTAAATTAAAGATTATTCAATTAAATTATCCTACCTAATATCTAATTACAAAATTAATTTACAATGTTTATATTTGAATGACAACTGTCAGTCCTAGCTAGATCGTGTCAATTTTTTTCTAACAGTTGACACAGAACTTCTCGGTGGAATTTTTAAAAAGTTTTCATTCAAACCACAGAGTTCATTCGACTTGAGACAGCCATCACTTTCCGTCCCCCTCTCTCTTAAATGAACGTTATTTAATTTTATGTTTCGTTCGTTTAGGGTTCCTTGCTGTGGGAAAAACCTTTTATTAACTTGTAATAAATAATGACGTGACTTTTTATTACCTTTTCTATGGAACCTATCACGGCCGTTCCCGTTCTCACGTCGCATTTCCAGTCTTCCATAACAACCAGAAGGTGCCTCTCGCTCCTTCATCAGACCTGCCGAGCCAGTCTGCAAATTCTTTAACTTTCGCACCCTTTCAGGCTTCGAGCTCAAACCGCCTTTTTCGCCATCCTTCTGCTCCACTTTTCCATCGACCCTCGATGCTTTCCCAATCGATTTCGACTTCTCCAACATTCCTTCGCTCGAACCTGAATCAAAAAAATTATGAGCACGGAACCCTAACAATTTTTCCTTCGATCGCACTTTGCGTTCTGTGGTCAAGGAGTTTATTTGCTCGCACTCAACCTCTTTCACGACAACTTCATTTGCACAAACCTTTTCAGTGTCATTCAATTTTTGAATAAAATTGACACGGAATTTTTTATTCAAAGTCAAAGTCTGACTACTAAAATCGATCATTGCATTATTTGCAGTCAAAAAATCTTGCCCTAGAATGCAAAAATTGGTGACATCATTAATTATATACAATCTAATTCTACAATAATAATTATCTATTAAAATATATGTATTAGCAATTCCTATAGGCTTAATCATGGAGCCTCCTGCAACACGCAAAGGATTACTCAGCTTGCGCTCGTAATTTAAATTAATTTCCTCTGCAAGGGAAACAGACATCACTGAAACATTGGCTCCACTATCGACGAGAGCCTTGCAAGTGCTGCCATTGAGCTCTACGGGCACAAACGTGTTCAGACTGCTTTTCTCAACAGTACAAACATCGGGAAGATCACTTGAAAAAATCGTATTGATTTGTGGACCATCAGAATTGCCCTGATGACCTTGACGCTGCTGCGGCACCGGCTGTAGCTGCCGCGGCCTCAAATTATATCTTCCGATTGGCATTCCCTGCTGTGCTTGTTGCGGAATTACCGCTGTTGGCGGCGTTTGGGGCGTGTTATACTCCGAACGCGGCGTGAATCGAAGAGGTGGAGCATCTCCTTGCTCCCACGAGTGTTCATAATCATTTGCAATATTAATTGGCAGTTCTACCTTTTGATTTTTCATGTTCAATTCCTGATTAAATACATCACACAATTGTAGAATTGTTTTTCTTAATTCATCTTTTGATGCAAACAATCTTGATGCAAAATGGAATTGCCATTGCGAATTAACTGATTTAATAAAATGCTTGATAAATCTGCCGTCTTCTTTGATTCCCGCTTTTAACGCCAATTTTTCCAGATCATAATAAAATGATAGAAGCGGTTCCTTTGAATCCTGCTTTCTATAGTAAAAAGACTGAGCGTAGTCTTCCTGCGACGGGAATTGTTCTGCCAACTTTTGTTTTACTACATCATACGACTCCAATGTCGTAAAATTGGCCTTGTACCAGGACAACGCAGGTCCTTTTAAGTATAGCGCGATTGCTACACGCTTCTGATCTGCGGTCCAATTCTTAATAATCGCAATCGTTTCGAATTGGTGAATAAAATCATCCACATCCGAATATCCTGCGAATTTTTCCGCCATCTTCTTTATATTTCACTGGAATAAACTTTATCGGCCCTCTAAATAAACACTGGGGAGAGAAAAAATTACTCACAGTTCTCCTTCCCTTTTACCAGATTATTTCGAATTACACGCTTTGTTCCTCTCAAAGCTGGTCTTTCAGCGAAAATTCTTCCCAGCTCGCTGTTATCACTGCGGCACTCCGTCGTTCTCTGCAGCGATAGCTAAAACATAAAAATACATCGACCGCGCCTACTCCACCACTTGTGGGGAACTGTAGCTGGTAGAAGCTAAGGTGTAGGGGATCTACGCGCGTGATGCTAAACTCAGTTCAAATGAAAGGACTTCAATTCAGTACTCGCTTCATATATTGAAAGATACTTAGAGAAATACATTTACAGACATTAGGTCAAGCCTCTCAGGCTGTCGGGAGCGATCTGTGCTCCGGCATGTATACCGCTGTCAATCTGTTTAAATCGAATTCCAGAATTATAAAATACAAAAATACTATAATTATACAAAACACATTCAGTCTAGCCTGCCAGGCGGTCATTTTTACCACCTGCCAGCGGTATACAGCCTAATCCCTACAGTACACAGGTTGTTCTGACGAAGGAAGCTGTTACCTTTGATTGTAAATATAAACTCTTTATCTATGTTAGTCGAACGCTTTAATTGGAAGCAGCCATCAAAGAAGGGTGTTGCAAATTTGTGTGCTTTTTTAAACTAACGAAATAATGCTGTCTTGTAGGTTAAATTTAGTTTAAGCGCAACTTATTACTGGCAAAATGTACCTGCCTGTGGACATGGAAAACTTAAACCAGGCTTCACGACTTAAACCAGTGGTGTGATTCAAAACGTTACTTAGCAGCTTTCGACAGATAATTATAACTGGTCCCATTCACTTCACGTTGCTCGATCGTTGGCGTTTACGCAATTTTGCTCAGTATATGCCAGCTAGGCGTGAGGTTGTTAAAAGAAATTGTGATTTTAGAACGGGGGTTTTGTCAAACGATTAGTTTTTCTGCGAACGGACCTTAATGAGATAAAGAGTGTATACTTTATAGTCAATGTTAGCCGCTTTGGTAAATATTCGCTAGCGTGTATATTGCTATAACGGTATAAGAGAACTAGTAGTTATTGTTAATACTAATTCGATTGTTACTTACACTAGTCACATGTGTCGTCTAATAAGCTAGTCACTACTGCTCTCTTGAGTTATGTATTTCCTTATACATTGCGTGTCTACTATTGAACGTCAGTGCTATATCGAACAACATAAGATAAAGTAGTTAGATACTAATGAAGGACTGTTAAAAATATATAATGATATCGTAAGTGGGTGAGGCAAAGTATTGGAACCGGCGCGTCTTTGTCGTACCAGAATCGACGAATGTGTCCATAAGTCTAAATTTCTTGGGGTCTTTGCACACCGCCTTTTTTGAACACATCGTTGAGATACAAACACGATACGCACACGTGTTACTTATATGGCTGCTCTACAGAAAAAAACACGCTGTCAACGCGCACTTCTAAAAGTACGGTGTGCGTAGGTTATTACTTTGCTTCTCCGCGGCAGGTGTGTGCCTGATCTTAGCAAAGCGATTGGTTTTAGTTAGTTCATGAACATATTCGTCTATTAGGCCACACAAAGATGTGGCAGCTGAAATGCTTTGGAGCCTTACCCAGCTGCGAGTTCTGTATGGATCGACATTTCAAACTTAAACTTGAGGTCGCATTTTCTACCGCGCTGAGGCTCTTGGTCGGGTTCGCCATCTTTTTCAACCGTTATCCAATACCGTTTGATAGAAAAGAATGAGGAATGTGATTGTGATTCATGCTTAAATGATTACAGCTGTTTAAACGGCATAGGGCGAGGGTGAAATAGGTGGTAAATACCTACGATTACGAGCGCTCGCGCGTTAGACAATTTGCACTTGCAGTTTAGTGATGTAACCAATCATTTGACTTGAACACACAAAAAACAAATTATGATCGCCGCCAATTACTCCACAGCCGACTCAGAAATGGAGGACAGCGTGGTGGTAGCTGAGGACGGTTCCTCGAGTGGCCACAGTTCGCTGGAGCGGGCTTCCAAGAGCCACTTGATCGTCTGGCAGGTGGCGACCGCCTAACGCAAGCCAAGCCGCGCGCGCCTCGATTCTGACGATTTCGTTTACGTGTGTACCACCGCTAAACCGGCGACGGTCATCATGTGAATAGGGAAGTTCCAAGCCTAAGCCCTACTGTCCACGGAACGGAGCGTCGTTCTACGCTTGTAGTATTATTGCGTATGGTAAATGTGCTGCGTTTCGTGGACAGTGAGCCTAAGCGCATACGCTCTATTTAAGCAAAAAAATTAAGCGCTCTATTTAAATAACAACAGTATTAATTCAAATTGATATTTTTTATTGAGTAGTATGATAATTATGATGTAACGAAAAAGGAGCTAGTCCAGTGTACAAAAAAGTTGTAAGCGACATGGAAAACAATTTTGCATATCAAATATGTATAAATTTACTGACAATGAATTTAATTAATAACCAAGCTCTAAAAAACGTTTTGATACATATTTATAATTTGATATGTGTCACTTACATCTTTTGGTGTGAAGGGGCGTAAACGACAATATCTATTAGAATTTTGAACTAAATTGAAGGTATGCGCTTAGTTCATAGGTAAAGCTATTCCCGCGAAGGTGGATTTTTAAGGAGAGGTCAGTATTGTCTAAATTAGTTAAACATTGGTTGCATACATCTAAATTAGGAATTGATTTGAATTTAGATAGTTGGTCCATCGAAATCCATTTTTCCTATTCACATTATGCAAATATCATGGAGAAAGCATGTTTTTACCAAAATTTAATGTGGCATTAATTTATTGAGTAAAATAAACGTACGCATTTTAAATACTAGTACAAAAGAGTAATAAAAATATCCCTAAGGGTAGTAATAATATTATGAACAGTAAATTCAGAAATATGCTTTCCCTGTGGTATCAGTCGCCGCCTCACGTGTGTGTGTGGGCCTTGGCACCCTCACAAATGTAAAAAATGAGATACTGAATAAGAACTCGTTTCGTATCACCAGCCAAGGCCCTTGTCCTTCACGTTCTAGAAACTTCGGATAGAAGCAGTGCACGGCACCCGGACTCTTGATGAGCGTATCTTATGTGCTTGTTGTTTTGCTATAACTTTTTAGTGGCGCTTAGACTTGTAACTGTTTTGTAATTGCTCATATCATTGTAACGCAGGTCGTATACGCTAAAAGCGCTGTCTGAAAAGAAAATGATGTAAGCGCCTGAGCGCAATTTTACAACGCAAATCATATTATGTATCATTTTATTGTATTAATATATAATCATCTGTCTTAGCAGAGTACTTATGTACTACAGAGTGAAAATAAACTGAAAACGTTCAAGAAATATTTGACGCGAATTTATATTTTAACAAAAAACTAATCGAAGCACGCCAACAATAGGCAGCATATTGCAGCATCATTTTCTTGCATTAAAATTGTTTTTTTTTTAATAGTTTCATACGGTACAGCGCTTTTAGTTTAGTACGCGAAATGGTGGTTTTAGTGCGTTAGGGCATTAGACTTGGTAGAAGACTGATGCAGAATGTCGACCAAGAAACATTAGAACAGTTGGGACTGAACACTGTTCACGCAATAACTAAGTAGTAGTGAGTTCTGTTTTTAAAGTTTACCATTGAGTAAAATGTCCTAATGTTGGAAGGTGTTCCGAGTGTTAAGTTTTCGGCGCAACGAACGTTTCGTTGGCTTATTAAGCCAAGTTAAAGAGTTTTATGTACTACTCGCCTTTGTTCATAATTTAGTCGAGTTATACTTTATTGTCATTATGCCAGAATAGTATTACACGACTAAATTACAGTGGCTATAGTGGCTTAACAAACTCTGTTCGTGACTGTACAAACGTTTTTTATGTGGAAAACTTGCATGAAAGGTACAGGATTTCTATTTTTGACTTGCAACTGATCTTAGTATCGTTTAAGCTTAAGTAAATCTCATCTAGAAGTAATGTACAAGATGTAACCACCAAATAATTTTCATTTTAGTAGTGTTATATATTTATTAGTGTAGGCTAATAACGGAGATTTTTTATATTAATTACTTATTATATAGATGTAAAATATAATAAGGTATCTGAATGCTAACCATTTTGGGCTGTGTTTGTCATCTGCATCACAATAATTTTAGGTGTGCTTACGTCGACGTGTTATACGCTGATGCCGATGAAACGGTATACAGGTATAGTGCGTAATGTATTCCCATTGGGAAAAGTCGGATCCTCATCGGCATATGACGGTAAAAGAAGTGCCAGTCAATCATTAACAGAGCCAAGAATTTTCGCGGCATTTTTGATCAATGATCAGTCATAGTGACTTCTCACTTATCGACTTCCGATATTCAAAACACAACATGTTAAAAAAGATTAAAAGTAGAGGTCAACCATAGACGGCTTTATCGAAAATAGCGAAAATGTGAAATAGACAAATATGGATCATGCAATGATAACAATGAATTGTTAACAATTTCTAGTTTAATCATTCATTTTCATATTTAATGTGCTAACAAGTGTTCCATTAGTGTTTTTATAAAAGATATTACGATTATTTTTTTACGATAATATCACGATATCATTTAGGTAAAGTCGATAAGTGAGAAATCACTATGACAAATCAAAAATGCCGCGAAAATTTGGGGCTCTGTCCATTAATATGGAACTATATTATTTAGTGTCATGTCAAAATGGTTGTACGATGGGTACTGAAGCTGATTGAGAGAGACTTTTTCCGTTAAAATACGATGGTAAACCATTAACCACTGCACCTGTACATATACATTGTAACTTGTAGATAGATCGCTGTTAAGTTTATGTATTTATTTCAGGGACTGTGTGAACTAATCCTGTCATGGGACTGTATTTTAGTAGCCCTTAGGAGAATACCACGAAGGGAATCAATAGCGTATGTTTATGTTACTAAAATCGACCAATATTTACATCGACGCGTGGAAGGAGAAATTGACTAAGCGACATTTTTTAAGGTAGTGTGTTATATACATATTTTGAATCAGTAAAATTTACCGATTCCAAACATGTACATAACTCACTACCTTAAAAAAATGTCGCTTAGTCAATTTCTCCTTTCAAGCGTCGACATGAATTAAAAGCAACAGGAGATATGAATGAAACACAAATTTGCTCTTATTTAAACGTGATAAATGACGTAAAAATTGACAAAATCTGTTGAAAAGTAAGGAAGATACTAGTGAGTAAACTTTGAATTCCATTTCTTTCTAAAAAGATAAAATTTAGTATGGACTTTCGAAGCTCGTCATGACATGTGACGCCATAGTACAGTTGAATTCAAAAATATGTATACAGCCATAGCGTCAAAATATGTATTCATCGACCTTATGTTTAGTGGCATAAAGGTGTATAGATATTTTTGACGTCTTTATGCCTTTGACCGTACATTTCGAATCTCTATCTAAGTAATTGGAAATTTCAAATGTCCATAATATATCTTGAGATTTTTAAAAAGACGTATTTAATCAAAAAAATAATGCTTGTACATTCTCTGTTTGTTTGTGTATGGTGTGTTGCGTGATTACTTCATGGATTTAGGCTGCGTGTTGAAACCCAATAAGTCAAACTTTACTGTTGAAAAAAGAACACTATTGTAAAAGTTAAATTCGAAGTTTCTACGAATTATTATATCGACATAGATTGTATTAACGTAAAGATACGGTGGTTGAAACCCTTTGTGGTTTTACTCGGTGATGTTTGTCGCGGACTTGAAGAATCGGTCTGTTTCGCTCAAGCTTACTTCTGAGAGAATAATAATGGGCTTATTGTCAGCAAAAACTAAATGAGAAGTTCTAAATGTTGACATGTTTGTCTCGCTCGCTTAGATCAAAGACAAGCGCGGGTACTGTGTGTAAAAGCAAACCAACCCTAACTTATATTTTTTATAATGAGTTAAATGTAGTGATGTAACAGGGTGGATTAATTAAATCGATAAATGTATGCGAAAAAATTATAATACACCATCCCATTTCTAATTGAGGAGTAATTGACACAACTAATCAATGAATTTTGTGACAAACTTGTTGGCGCTAGTTTAGCTAGTCTGCGACACGTTTGTGATTGGTTAAATAACTTAATGGACCAATAGCAAGCGAGAGTGGAACACCAAACGGACATCTCGATACTAACGCTATCTAGCGATATTTCACATGTGAAGAAATAGCAACTTCTTTTTTGTATTTTATGAACTCAACTGCCCTATTACGATGTGGATTAATTAGAGCAGATTTAACGAATTCTCATAATTATTTTTACAATGGTATTTAGACTTGTCTTTGATCGATCAATGTCTATGTCAATCCTTGTGAGATTTACTGTAGGTACTTCCTACGGAGAATTACTTCATATACTTTGTTACCATGCGACATGTGGAACAGGAAACGTCGGGATATGGATCGGTTTACTTGTGAAGTTCTAGGCAGGATTGCGCGTACCCTTAGTCTTAAAAAAATCTACATATTAACGAAAGCAATAGATTTCCACAGACTATTTTATGTGGATCCTTAGTTAAACTCATCGAATACCTATAGCTGAAACATGTTTATTGGTATCTAAAATAGCAATATTTTTACAAGGCACGTATTGTTTTTTTTAAATCTATATGAGAAAGCTGTAATATTTATTGCTAATTATGCTAATACTTTGTCATTTTAACCAATTAATTAAAAACCGTTTGCTTAAGTGAATTTAGTTACAGATTGTAAATAGGTACTTCTTTTTTATTTGAAAAAAGTATGAAGAAAAATGCTTAGGTGTGCTATAAAATATAAATAAACCAGAAGGCTTATTGTCTAATACACTCGGAATCACAATCGTTTCACCACTTCTTTCTGTCACACGGCGTAAGACGAGGGCAGAAAGGGAAAGTGAATGTGATCCCGATTGTCAGTGCGTTAGACAATAGGCTTCAGGTTAAAGTGACATTGTTCTGTATAGTTAGCAGACAGTTTTTATGGCAACATTTAGGGCCCGGTTCACCACTTGTCGACTAACTTTAAGTGTCAGATAAAAGTAATGCCGTCTTTGTTTGTTGTTGACAAAACAAACAGAGACGGTATCACTTATTTTTTTCGTCACGACCTTCATCGAATCACTTGACACTTGATCGTGCCCCGAAAATTACGGTGGATGATAATTAATTTAAGACCGTACTCATAAGCGTCAATTACGAATACAAAAGCTGATTGATGTCTGTGAGATCGGCAGGTAAACCGTAGAGTCTAACGGCCAGTACTAAAATGAAATGTAGTGCTGTTAATGAAATATTTACTGCCATTGCCTGTGACTTTTATCTTGTCGTTGAGACTGTATTTGAGATACCATTACTCATACAGAATGTATGGAGGTTTTTTTCTTGAATGCGAGAAACTGGTTTAACCTGGGTTTTTTAAAACTAAAAGACCGGTTTGCATTATTTAGTTTCTCACTGAGACTTGCTCGTGTTATATTTAATAGCGAATTTATTGGTTACTTATGTATTACATTTGTAATAACTTTGGTGCAACATTATCGTTGAGACGATAACTAGCTTTTTTTGTTATCGTGTTCTTTATGTAATTTAGAAAATTAATACCACTCATAATAATTTTTGGATAATTATTTTCAGTTGTTTATTTTGAAATTTGTGTTTTTAGATAAATACTAAAATTATTTATGAATAGGCTTATGGTTAGTTTATTAAGTGTTACAGTGGAGGTCGATTTTGAGGTGAATTGCTTTAAAACGAGTCGCTAGCAGGCAGTGCATGCGTTGTGTTCCTTACGATATTTTCGTATTATTCATTAGTTTTATTTTCCATATACACCCAGAGTGCAGTGTGCATAAAAGCACAAGCGACATGAGTTCTCTACTCTCTAAATTTGTATTAGCAATAACTGCGTCAGCGACACTTATATTCGCGCTTCCTGTATAAGCGACAAGTTTTGATTCTATACGAGATATCTTAGTTCTTTTTTGGGGTCATAATATAATTTACACTGAATATAAAACTACACACTGTACTGCCTAGTTAGGTCTTGTTCAATTTCCCTCTTGACCGATTTCCGTTGTACGTCCTAGTCAAAATAAATAAGTTAGTGAGCAAGGCTTACGTTGTTTTGCTGAATAATAAATACTATATACATTGATAGCTGCTTTTTTACTGGATTGCATTCATTGCACTTGAATGTGAAGGGGGTAAATTGTGTTATGCTAATGAGGACGTTCCTAGTTTAACAGTCTGTTAAGAACAGCAACAAAAGCTTCTTCCTCAGTCATTTTCCGCAGGCTCACAACACGTAGCAGGAGTAGAAATGATATAAAGATTCTCCTTTTTTCTTACTGTCAGCTTTTTGACGTCTTCAACATGGCAATTTCGTATTTAAAGTTTCTGTTTCTTATTTATTCACTTTTCACTTTTTATTTAATATATTTGCATAAAATTCAAAATTCGTAAATTAGCTTCGTCAACCATGGTGTAACACAGTTAACCACCTGAGGTTTGTTACTGGTTTTACATATTGTATTTTATCACAGTAAAACTTTATCAAACTACTAATTTTGACACCATTAAGTGACACATTTTGATGGTCAAAATTTTACGTGGCTCTTACAATTATGATATATAAAATCGTTGTAAATTAAGCCTTAACCGATATGTAAAACCAGAACCAAGCTCAGCAAGTTTAGCTTAAAGTGCTGAATGCTCTAAAATCGATGTAAGTATCAGAATGATATATGTATACAGCTTGACGATGTAAAATGACCTTTATAGACAACTACTTTTGCAATGTTATTCGACTTTTTTTGTACTTAGTTTATTTCTTATCAGAATTAAGCTGTGTACACAGTGGTTAACCAACATATCCTGTTATTACTTTTTACCTGTGTAGTGCAGAATTGTGTAGATCATTTTGAGCACCACAGCCGCACATCCACTTCTACTGCTGATGGTAGAAATTAGATTTATTTAGAACTGCGCACAAATTTACTTTTCTTGAATCAAGTGTCAGAATGCTTACTTATTGGCTAAATGTCCAATTAGAATGCAGTTCATTTCTTTACTTTTTTATTGACTCTCGCGCTCTTCCTTGATTTCGTGTTTTAATCCTTTATAAATGTATTTTAAACTTGGTAGTCATAAAAATAAAGTAATGCAGCAGTTCTTACATGACAGTGGGTCTATATATAGTATGTCGTAAGACGTGCCTAAGCGCCTCTACAGAAGTTAAATTGATAAATGTGTACACAGCTTACATTTAGTTTTTCTTTTATATAAAAATGTAACACATGTAAATTAATTTTGATGCAATATTAAATGTTTTATTATTTTTTTACACTTATTTTAACAATTATTATTAAATTTCAAAAAAGAACCTGTATTGTACCTATATGAAAGAATGATTTATTTTTATTTATTTAACGTCTAACGTAATTATGTAATCAATCATTTGACAAAAGGGTGAAATCATTATTTATAATTAGTATTTAAAGTTATCTCTTGTTTGTAATAAATATGCAATCAAATAAAGGAATGCTGACGAATATTTCAATCTTTTATTTAAACAAAGAGAATGCAAGGGGGTTGAATGAAATAAATCTGCCTTAGCACATAGACATAATATAAACACATCAATAGTTATCATTTGTACAGTTGAGTTCAGAAACTTGTGGACAAAAATTTGTTCAAAAATAATCTGACTGAACGGCGTAGAAACGTGTTCAGATATATTTTAACAAAATTTTTGCTCACAAGTTTCTGAACTCGACTGTATCATAAATGACTGGCCAGTTTAACTCTGCAATTTGTTACTTGTATACTGATGGCCGATGGGGTCAAAAGGTTCTCGAATGGCGTCCGTAGACCGGGAGACGAGCTGTCGGTAAGCCTCCAACAAGATGGAGCGACGACCTGGTTAAGATCGCGAGATCGCGGTGGATGCGAAAAGCACAAGACCGGTCTGAGTGGAGAGCCTTGGGGGAGGCCTATGTCCAGCAGTGGACGTCTTTCGGCTGACATGATGATGATGATGATACTTAAATTGATTCTCTATATAATAATTGATATTGTTCAGGAATAGGACAGGGTATGTTTGAATAAAAACACAAGTATTATACAATACAATTTTATTTTTATGAATAATGAAAACAAATTTAACCGTAAAGTAAAATATACATCGCAACGGAAAGTACACAGCCTGTTAACGCAATAATATCACTAATGGTAAATAATCATAACACAATGCTTATTTTGTGCTCTAATACATCTAAACTTAGAACGAATCTACGTACAACAAAATTGCTAAATTGTGCCATAGGCATAATTAGGAATATGTTAGCAAATGTTATGTTTGTATATTTTAGTCTTCACAGAAAGAAAATAAGTGTACAACTTTATCCAATGAGAGCCCGGGCAAGTACTAAGTACTCGTGAGGTAAAGAATGACTACGCTTTACAGTTTTACTCTTTTCCACATTTCATACCCCATTCTTAAGTTGTAAGTTTATCCTCCACCTGCCCAACTATTTTTTTTTATTTGTGAACAAGAAACTTTATGTCGCTTATGAGAGAGCACGATGTCATATTACAATAAGTCCTACATATAGGACACATGGGCGGTAGGAGGCTATACATACATAGTACAACATTTCGAGGCGAGGCGATATCGCGCTTAAACTAATAGTTTAATTAAATTAAGAAAATGTTGAATGATCTGATCATATTGTTCTGATTATCATTGATCACAAAGGACATACATTTTATCGATATTAACAATGCATACACGAAATTTTCGTAGGAACTGAAAAAAACTAAGTCTTTATAACGCGATTTCAGTCTGTCGATTGGAATTGATATTTCTCAACGCTTGTAAATCGAGAAAGGTGACGCTTTAGTAGTGATTGCCGTGTTTTCATCAATAAATTTATCTTGAGATTGAATAAGTCACCCAAAGTGATGGTTAACTACACTAAGATCTTTACATAGTTCGTTCCGCTCATTTGTATTTCGATGGTATAAATCTCTTCGGCGGCCGAAATTTTGTTTAAGGATCTAAAGTAGCGTTTCCACCAGAGATAGGCAGGGCGAGGATGTGTTAATGAAGCGTTTCTACTGGTTAACGATAAAAAAGAATTATCAAAATCGGACTATGCGTGGTCATACATAATATATATATATATATAGGTATGCGTCGACTTGAGAAACTCCTCTGTTTTTTTCGTCGGTTATAATGTAAACACATCCCTCTCAACACATCATCGCACATTATTGATGGAAACGCAACAAGCGCGCTTTCAAAATGTCAACTTTTTTCCGTGTCATTCATTACGTACCAGTACCAGGCACACGTTTCAATCAAAAAACGTGCAAGAGATAGGGCTTTTAAAAAAATGTAAAAGGAATACCGATACTGCATACTTTTACAATTTTTTTCATATTCAACCTTTGACCAATCAAAAGTTGATGAGGGCACTTTCCGTTTGCGTTGAGTTTTTTACAAACTTTTAACTGCACATGTTAGTCCCTACATAGGTTTTAAATTTCTACTCTTTCACTTTTTGGATTCAAAATTTTTTGCAATTATAAATTATTGACAACAAAAAAGGTTGTAAGTATTAAAAAGTAAAAACCAGTAAGTAGTTTTCGACGTTTACTTACGATCTATCGTAATTTCCACGAACACAAAGTGAAAAGTTTTTTTGTATGCGAATAGGGGTGCAAGTGCTGATAATGCATTTTAATTGTTTTTTCGTGGCCTAAATGATATATTTGAAACTAATTTGTGCATAGCGAAACTAGGAGACCTAAACACATTGAATCTGTGACGTATAGAAATTCAACGCAGTGAACCCTATTTTGGTATAAAATAAATAAATTAACTTAAATAAAGTGAACACTAGTCAGATTTTCGTTTGAAATGCTTTATTATAATAGAGATCGTTTTAACTTAAAATCTATGAGTTATATATAATCATTATTTGGTGTTTTTTTCGTTTAGTTTACTGACAAACTTTATACAGTAGAGTCGAGATAAGAAGCAAAAAAATATTTTGTACTACTATTGTTACTAGGATGGGTTATACTTGGGGGATTTTATCAGATATTACGAGAATTTAAAAAATGCAAAACTGTAACTGTTAATTTTTCCTATTATTCGTAGATATATTTTGTAAGTATGAAATATAATTTCGAGCTGTTTGAAAACGATATTAATTAGTATTTTTTTACTTTTATTCTGATGTATTTGTACAGGATATTTATATTATAAGCTTCTTTTTAAATTTCCGGAGTTAGTTAAAAATGCTTATGCTGGTAAAAGTAGGTACTTATTCATATTTTTAACAAACAAAACGAATTGACTTCTATTATATATTTTTACGCTTGAAAATATGTGGAAAAAATTCGAAATACGTAAAAACACAATTTTAATTTAACTTTTCTAATGCAACGTTAAGAATTATCTATACATATAATAAAGCTGAAGAGGGTCGAAAGTCTGTACATAGAAGATATTTGAAAAAAAGTTAGCTGGGGATACTTAGAATCGATAACAGAACACGTTGCAATAGTTTTTAGAATTTTTGTCTGTTTGTCTGTTTATCTGTTTATCTGTTTATCTGTTTATCTGTTTGTCGTTTTTTTGTGCGGGCATCACGTGAGAACGGCTGAACGGATTTTGGTGCAAACTTTACTAATCTGTCGAGAAAATCCCCGGCCAAATTATAGGCTATCAAAATTCAACCCTTAGACTATAAAAATTCAACCCTTAAAAGAGGAGGTAGCCACTACACTCGATTGAGTTTGCACCTTCAAGTTTTCAAATACGGGCTGACTATCGAGTACCCCGCTATACTAACAGATGGCGCTGAAATTAATAACGTTGTGGCATGATTAAGTCGCTCAGTAAGGATTTTGCCAAATTAAGAAATTTAGAAGAGGGGTACGGATATCAACAAATTTAATTGAATATTTTAAATGATAATGAACAAAATTAAACGATAGTAAATTAGTTGCCACACATTGCAGTGCCATCTTTTGGAGAACTGAGTAAACATTAAGTAATGAAGAATAAATGGGTTTACATAGTTACGTAATGTAATACCGACACACATAATATAATTGCAAATTACTTGCTATCATTTTATTACGATATAATACAAAATTATGAATTCACTCTGTCATGAATTATACCTAATCGTAATTATATCGCATTCATTTATTTGTATATTTTAAGCACTTCTCTTTTAAAATATGGCTTTTCTGTCCTAATGGGACGAATTCGCCAGTGTCTAAGTATTCTCATTGAGAAGCAACGTTGTAAGGTGATTGTAGTTTTATTTTACTTAATAATGGCTATGGAGGGTGGGTACTTAGAAAAAAAATCATTTGCGGAGTAAATGTCAAACGATTTGGGGCTCGCCTTTTATACGCGTTACTTTGCCTTTCTGTATGTAAAATTTTATTCTTTGAGTATGATACGAGTACATACCTATAGGCATTTCAATCTATCGCTGTACCCTGTATCTCTCCGATTTCAACAAATTTTGGGAGGTAGACTCGGTCCATGATTCTGAGCTGTAAAACAGAGTCTCGAGATGTGAATGTGAATAGTAGATAGAAAGAAATGCCCATAGATGAGAAACTTAGTGAACAGGTTTTTCAGTTGATATTTATCAGCAGTTTGAAAGAATTTTTCGAAAATCCCATGGAATCGGAAAATGTGGGACACTGAAGTTTGTGAGAAAATCTGATTAGGTACTCTCGAACCAACTGTATCGTAACCAATGATATTATATGTTACTATCGTAAAGTATGTAGAAGCTCACTGATCGTAACCCACTGCGAAGCCTTTTCGTAGAAAAAGTAATAGTGACATCGCATTGCTTTACAAGGGAATTTATTATGACACTTTGATAAAATTTAACTATGCATCAGGACTCAAAGTTTTACAATACAATAAAATACAAATACTCTTTTCACTTCTCATGCTTTAAAAGTAGGTCAATATAGCCTTAAAAGGTGGGAGTAAAGTGAGTACTTTAGTCCCTAGGGAGTAAAAGTAATTAATTTTTTAATTTACTTCGTGTGACTTAGATAAACCCAAACAGCCAGTTACAAAAAATAAGATTGTGTGTGGACCATTTTCATGACGCAAATGTTACGTTCTTAGTCTACGTGGTCTTAGTTCTATGCTTTTTCCGCATAGAAGGTGGCGCCATTCTATTTTTTCGTTTGTTTATGGACCATTTCGCCGATGCTATTTTGTTGTATCTGTGTCTGGTTGGAAAAAAATACTTCTCGTGAAAACTTTGAAATTGTTGTAGAGCGTAAATCGTAAACGATTAAATTAAATTGATTATTCTCACAATGTCATCAAGTGATAGTGAAAATTATGATATCGAGCAAAGAGCAAAGTACATAATTGATACCTAATCTTTTGCCGCCGAAATGTCGAAAGATTTTTTTAAAACTTTTTTGTACTACACTATTTTTTCTCGCAATCGAAGTGAAAAATAGAGTTTTCACCGCGAGACAAAAAGTCAATTATAAACCCTCGGATAAATAGACACCCTCGCTATTCGGCTTATTTTAGTCTCTCGATAAAAAATATACTATTATTGTACACCAGAAACTACACAACTTTGTTGTTTACTAATGTTTCGGGGAAAAACGTTTGGCAATCTGATTCATTTCGCCACTTTTTATTTCCCAACTGTTTAATATTTCTGAAACTGTAAATATTTCATGATTTTTAGGGTTCCGGAGCCAAAATGGCAAAAACGGAACCCTTATATAGTTTCGCCATGTCTGTCTGTCTGTCTGTCGGCTTTGCTCAAGGACTATCAAAGCTAGAAAGCTGTAATTTTGCACGGATATATAGGTAAACTATGCCGACAAAATAGTACAATTAAAAATTCAAAAACATTTTTTTTTAGGGTACCTCCCATAGACGTAAAGTGGTGGTGATTTTTTTTTCTCATCCAACCCTATATTGTGGGGTATCGTTGGATAGTAATTTTGAAACCATTAGGGGTTTGCTAAAACGATTTTTCGATTCAGTAATTTGTTCGTGAAATATTCAACTTTAAAGTGCAAATTTTCATTAAAATCGAGCGTCCCCCCCTCTAAAATCTAAACCGGTGGGTGGAAAAAATTGAAAAAATTCAGGATGGTATTCAGTATATTATACTTCCAAGAAAAACTATAACGGCTAAGTTTGCTTGAAAAATATTAGTAGTTTATGAGTAAATAGCAACGTAAGGTAAAAAATATACCTAAACTTGGAAGATTCCCTACAAAATACGAAATCCTTAGAAAATATTACTTAATTTTTTCGTAATGGCTACAGAACCCTATTTTGGGCGTGTCCGACACGCTCTTGGCCGGTTTTATAAAACTAATCTACACGATGGCCCTGAAATAAGTCCTGAAATATTTACAGTTTTAGAGTTACGAAATGAAAAGTTGCGAAAAGGCAGTACCCAGAATTCAAATGGTTCGACTAAAGGTTCCACTGTACTATGGAGTACTTTCTAAACATCGAAATCTACGCAGACGAAGTCGCGGGCAAAAGCTAGTTATAATATATACTTACTTTACATAAGTTTTTATATGGTATAATCTATACATATAATAAAGCTGAAGAGGGTCGAAAGTCTGTACATAGAAGATATTTGAAAAAAAGTTAGCTGGGGATACTTAGAATCGATAACAGAACACGTTGCAATAGTTTTTAGAATTTTTGTCTGTTTGTCTGTTTATCTGTTTATCTGTTTATCTGTTTATCTGTTTGTCGTTTTTTTGTGCGGGCATCACGTGAGAACGGCTGAACGGATTTTGGTGCAAACTTTACTAATCTGTCGAGAAAATCCCCGGCCAAATTATAGGCTATCAAAATTCAACCCTTAGACTATAAAAATTCAACCCTTAAAAGAGGAGGTAGCCACTACACTCGATTGAGTTTGCACCTTCAAGTTTTCAAATACGGGCTGACTATCGAGTACCCCGCTATACTAACAGATGGCGCTGAAATTAATAACGTTGTGGCATGATTAAGTCGCTCAGTAAGGATTTTGCCAAATTAAGAAATTTAGAAGAGGGGTACGGATATCAACAAATTTAATTGAATATTTTAAATGATAATGAACAAAATTAAACGATAGTAAATTAGTTGCCACACATTGCAGTGCCATCTTTTGGAGAACTGAGTAAACATTAAGTAATGAAGAATAAATGGGTTTACATAGTTACGTAATGTAATACCGACACACATAATATAATTGCAAATTACTTGCTATCATTTTATTACGATATAATACAAAATTATGAATTCACTCTGTCATGAATTATACCTAATCGTAATTATATCGCATTCATTTATTTGTATATTTTAAGCACTTCTCTTTTAAAATATGGCTTTTCTGTCCTAATGGGACGAATTCGCCAGTGTCTAAGTATTCTCATTGAGAAGCAACGTTGTAAGGTGATTGTAGTTTTATTTTACTTAATAATGGCTATGGAGGGTGGGTACTTAGAAAAAAAATCATTTGCGGAGTAAATGTCAAACGATTTGGGGCTCGCCTTTTATACGCGTTACTTTGCCTTTCTGTATGTAAAATTTTATTCTTTGAGTATGATACGAGTACATACCTATAGGCATTTCAATCTATCGCTGTACCCTGTATCTCTCCGATTTCAACAAATTTTGGGAGGTAGACTCGGTCCATGATTCTGAGCTGTAAAACAGAGTCTCGAGATGTGAATGTGAATAGTAGATAGAAAGAAATGCCCATAGATGAGAAACTTAGTGAACAGGTTTTTCAGTTGATATTTATCAGCAGTTTGAAAGAATTTTTCGAAAATCCCATGGAATCGGAAAATGTGGGACACTGAAGTTTGTGAGAAAATCTGATTAGGTACTCTCGAACCAACTGTATCGTAACCAATGATATTATATGTTACTATCGTAAAGTATGTAGAAGCTCACTGATCGTAACCCACTGCGAAGCCTTTTCGTAGAAAAAGTAATAGTGACATCGCATTGCTTTACAAGGGAATTTATTATGACACTTTGATAAAATTTAACT
Organism: Choristoneura rosaceana; assembly: GCA_037349165.1. Taxonomy (NCBI): domain Eukaryota; kingdom Metazoa; phylum Arthropoda; class Insecta; order Lepidoptera; family Tortricidae; genus Choristoneura; species Choristoneura rosaceana. The sequence continues at coordinate 5,172,565 of JAZBNJ010000004.1, read as the reverse complement.
ATGCATCAGGACTCAAAGTTTTACAATACAATAAAATACAAATACTCTTTTCACTTCTCATGCTTTAAAAGTAGGTCAATATAGCCTTAAAAGGTGGGAGTAAAGTGAGTACTTTAGTCCCTAGGGAGTAAAAGTAATTAATTTTTTAATTTACTTCGTGTGACTTAGATAAACCCAAACAGCCAGTTACAAAAAATAAGATTGTGTGTGGACCATTTTCATGACGCAAATGTTACGTTCTTAGTCTACGTGGTCTTAGTTCTATGCTTTTTCCGCATAGAAGGTGGCGCCATTCTATTTTTTCGTTTGTTTATGGACCATTTCGCCGATGCTATTTTGTTGTATCTGTGTCTGGTTGGAAAAAAATACTTCTCGTGAAAACTTTGAAATTGTTGTAGAGCGTAAATCGTAAACGATTAAATTAAATTGATTATTCTCACAATGTCATCAAGTGATAGTGAAAATTATGATATCGAGCAAAGAGCAAAGTACATAATTGATACCTAATCTTTTGCCGCCGAAATGTCGAAAGATTTTTTTAAAACTTTTTTGTACTACACTATTTTTTCTCGCAATCGAAGTGAAAAATAGAGTTTTCACCGCGAGACAAAAAGTCAATTATAAACCCTCGGATAAATAGACACCCTCGCTATTCGGCTTATTTTAGTCTCTCGATAAAAAATATACTATTATTGTACACCAGAAACTACACAACTTTGTTGTTTACTAATGTTTCGGGGAAAAACGTTTGGCAATCTGATTCATTTCGCCACTTTTTATTTCCCAACTGTTTAATATTTCTGAAACTGTAAATATTTCATGATTTTTAGGGTTCCGGAGCCAAAATGGCAAAAACGGAACCCTTATATAGTTTCGCCATGTCTGTCTGTCTGTCTGTCGGCTTTGCTCAAGGACTATCAAAGCTAGAAAGCTGTAATTTTGCACGGATATATAGGTAAACTATGCCGACAAAATAGTACAATTAAAAATTCAAAAACATTTTTTTTTAGGGTACCTCCCATAGACGTAAAGTGGTGGTGATTTTTTTTTCTCATCCAACCCTATATTGTGGGGTATCGTTGGATAGTAATTTTGAAACCATTAGGGGTTTGCTAAAACGATTTTTCGATTCAGTAATTTGTTCGTGAAATATTCAACTTTAAAGTGCAAATTTTCATTAAAATCGAGCGTCCCCCCCTCTAAAATCTAAACCGGTGGGTGGAAAAAATTGAAAAAATTCAGGATGGTATTCAGTATATTATACTTCCAAGAAAAACTATAACGGCTAAGTTTGCTTGAAAAATATTAGTAGTTTATGAGTAAATAGCAACGTAAGGTAAAAAATATACCTAAACTTGGAAGATTCCCTACAAAATACGAAATCCTTAGAAAATATTACTTAATTTTTTCGTAATGGCTACAGAACCCTATTTTGGGCGTGTCCGACACGCTCTTGGCCGGTTTTATAAAACTAATCTACACGATGGCCCTGAAATAAGTCCTGAAATATTTACAGTTTTAGAGTTACGAAATGAAAAGTTGCGAAAAGGCAGTACCCAGAATTCAAATGGTTCGACTAAAGGTTCCACTGTACTATGGAGTACTTTCTAAACATCGAAATCTACGCAGACGAAGTCGCGGGCAAAAGCTAGTATTATATAATAATATATAATCCATGCAATGTTATACTAACTCTGTAGGTACTTTTGGTACTATAATAATTGCTTACAAGGAAGGAATAGATGAATTAAAAATTGACTTGCTACGATTACTTATCTGATTAGCTTGGAAAGGTAAGAAATAACGGGGGTGGATTTATAAAGGCTTACACATAGGGTACCTGTATACACTATAGTATATGGTAATGAGATTTCCTCCAGACCCGAACACGCTGTGCTGAGCTTTGTCATTCTGCTAACCGCTAAGTATTTACTTTTTGGCGCTAGGCTCTTGCGTGCCTAGACAAGTTTCAATTTTTAGTTGCTCTATTGAAATTAATTCAGTGCTATTACGTGAAATTTCTGTCAACCTAGTCGATTTTTAGCTAAAAGTTGCATCGTACCTACGTGAGTAAGTTGACTTAAGTCTACGTCTTTTATTTTTGTCTCTCATTATACTACTGTCCTTTTTTTAGCACAGCACTTGTGTCAGGCCCGAAGGTGCGTTTTGGTCACAGTAGTCCAGGCTACCAAAGACACCCGTTCGGGTATTTGGTCAACAACTTTCTTAATTAAGCGATTGCATCGTGGCATTCTTAGTTGGTGCTAAATGTCTGCACTTTTGTACGAGTGAACAAAGTAACTACTAGTGATAGATATAAAGTAAACGTACGAGTGCTGGTCACAGACCCAATAGTTATCATCTTTAAAATATTCGCAATAGAGGATTACAGTAGGGTGTCATCTACATAGATGCCCTATCATCTAATGCCCAATAGCTATTGAGTATTAGCATGTATTAGTGTGTCGGCAACTCGGATGTTTACCTAATTAAGTTGAATGAATTCTTTCGCCATTTTGTACTTGTAAACTAAATGTTATCATAAGGTCAATTCATCTCAATTCCTTTTAAGTAAAAACGAAAAAATCAAAGTTCGCTCACTTGTACAAAAGAAGGCATATGACATCATATTATACCGTTTCACCTGCTTATTCTATACCTTTCGCTTTCTAATGTTTCCTATTAGCTCTCGCACACTACGGGATGCATCACAATACGTCGTCCCCTCCCTTTCTACTGCTAAAGGTATATAAGTTTAAAATCTAAATGACTAGATCATCTACTGACTAGATTACGCTGTTTCTCAAAATCAAGTTTCTCATGATTGTATAATTTCACAACGATCACAGTGTTAGGCATTATATTAAAAAAATAATTAACTTGAGAAGTAATTATGACTGACACAAGTATCAAAGTCATAAGTGAAGGTGTCATTTGGTGATGAGATGACCTTGCATGAAATAATCACAATATCCGTGAATGTTTATATAACAATTAACCTTATAATCAATAGATACCTACTTAAAATAATCTCCATTAGTATGCACGTGTAATGTATTTACTATTAAACCAACTGTATCGTGACCCACTGTGGAACCTTTTCATATAAAATATCACAGTGATATATAGCCTGACTAGGAAAATCATTACCGCGCTTAATATGGCAAAGTTCTACGATGGATCAATAATCGTGGTTCCATAATGTGTCAATGAGTCATGGTCATGTGAGGCAAAACATGTGAACTTTCGATAAAACAAACTTGTCAACCTTACAACCCAAATGGGACACCTATTAAAAAAAATCTCTTTCGAGAAGTTATTCGCCTTATCAGAGATGTTAACTATATTTTATTAAAATACGTGCCGTGGATCCATTAATTACGATTGTTTTATAAAAAGAACCGACACTTAGTCACGATTGAAAATTAATTAACATCTGAGAACTAAGTAAAATAATAACCTTTCTAGAGGATTAGCTCTAATTATATATTATCATAGACTCTATTATATAAAAAAATCTCTACACAAAACTACCCCTTCATGTTAATGTCGGCAACTTGGTTCGCTAAACTTGATCGTTTATCAACAGGTTACAAATAAAAGGGACCCAAGGAGCAAAAAGTGTCAATTTGAAATCGGACTGGTCTGAGTGTTCTTTCTGCATTACTTTTTTTAACTTAGATTTTTTTGTTCATTGCGTCTCTTTTTGCCACTTTGGTTAGAAAAAGACACTAAAGTCGCATTGCCAGCCATTTTGAGCTTAGACTTGATAATACACTTTCCACAAGATGATCTATTTGCATAATTCCAATTTTTACAATAACTTATTGACACTTAATTATTTTCTTGTTAATTATTGACTCTTGATGGAGTTAACGTTGTTGCTCTCAACGGAAATATACGTCAAATAAGTACCTAAGTCCAAGTAGAAAGCTACTCAGACTTAAGTAAATACATACATTATTAGACATATTAATCCGCAATTTTCATGCATTCAGGGGCATTTCGTATTTTCATTAATAGTTAAATGCAAAATGTAAGTAAATCAGCTACATTATATATTCGTTGTACACGCAAAACAACTATAATTTAATAATTCGATGTAGATCTTCGATATATTATTATTGCTTGTATCAATTATTGCTTACAATACATTACGACTGTTCTGAAGCTTGAAAAACTATGGAGTTTGTACTCGAAGAGAGAGTTGAAGGCGAGGTCTAGGTAAATATTGTAACGTATTTAAACTTTTTATAAAAAAAAATCATGCCTGCCATTCATGAAAATACATAAAAGCATCAATCTTATTCCCAGCTATCGTAGAAGCTTGTCAATAAGACATATTCGCCATTCAATAAGCATTGTCATTTTGTCATAGATAAATTAAAACTGAGATAATGTTCCATGGATGCTCAGGAATCAAATAGATTGTCTGCATAAGCTTCTGACATTACTGTCATGATAGGGCAGATCGATAACTTCGCAACCTCGTAAGTCCTCGCGTACTTCAGAAAGTACAAATCATTTGTGAGAATAACTACCAAATGTTCTTTGTGAAGTACTAATTTTCAATGAAAGAAGGACTTTTAATTTTAAAAATCACAACTCTGTAGAATTATGTATTGTTTAAAAAGTCGGGACTTATGAAGTTAATATCATATTATATTATATTTAATATTATAGTTTATTATTATAGTTAATATTATATTTAAGACTGATATTTTGCAGAACTATTGCTATTTGGTTAAGTATTATTTACTTAAGCACTTAACTCTTCTCTATTCTTTCAAGCTTCAGAAACGATCAGATATCACCATTCAATGACATTGTAAATATTGCTTTGAATACTTCACATTATTAATTGATCGATATATCATTCTTAAAACGAGCCAAAATATGTATTTCTAACAGCTGTTTTTATTAAAGGATGGCAATAAGTCATGCGAGGAAAGACTTTTTAAAGGACCTATTTTTAGTTTCAACGTAAACATTAAAATAAAAAATTATATCTTTATGAAAAATTAAATAAAATCCCTTTCAAAAGTCAATCCTCCTATGAATTATACGTTAATTTATTAGGCAAAATTTATCACAAAAAAACTCATCTATTAATTCCAATAATAAGTTTTACCTGATAAAACAAAATGAAACTTTACAAATACGTAATTTAGAAGTTTAAATTGAATGTAATATTTCACAATTTATCGTAATTATCACTTGTAGACAGTCTACTTATTAGCAAGGTTTGGTAAACTTTGACTTTCGTCCCCAAATACATTAGACAAACATGAATATTGCTTCAATATTGCTTTTTCTTAATCCAAGTCTTATCATTATTGCTATTCGCTATTTATAATGGCCTAATAGGTATATTATTCTAATGTATTTATTGCTTACGTTAGTTGTGTATTGCTAGTTTGGACATTTTTAATATTATCACTGTTAGGTATTGAGAATTCATTTTGCTTATTCCTGTGATCAAATCGTTTCTTGTCACCTCTTTTTCCTTAAATTCACAAACAGACACTGCTATCTGTCGCAGTCAAAAGATGCTACAGTGTAATTGGTCCAAATATTGACGCGCGATTCACGTTGAAGATCAATAATTGTAGGACAGGAGAACCGTAATTTTATGAAAGTTAGTTTAACTTCGTTTGATAAACCAAGTTTCTTGCGGTGCATTCTTCTCGACAATGTGAAGAAAAAGTTGCTTGTAAAAGAGCTCTTTGCAGTCTACTCACAGAATGAACGTTTTGACTTTATTTTTCCTTATTTATCACCGCTACGGTTAATAAAGTTATTGGCATCGTTTAAACAGTGTCATTCGTGAATTTAGGTGTAAATAAATATAAAATAAATAACAATCACATCTTTGCAATAAGTACGAGTAAATTAAATTACCTAGTACTTCAGTTCTATGTTCTTACCTATGTTAAGGTAAGGTATCTTTTTAATTCGCCCGTTTTAAGAAGTTTATTATTTCGGGCTGCTATATCAGAGGTGACTTAGAAATAGGTTTTCGAATCTTTGTTGAATTGTTTCAGAAATTATTTTAAGATGTTTGTCGTTTTCCAATGTCATGACTAAATCATAGAGCGGTGAAACACCTCTCGTGTGAACTATCGAGACTAAATGTGACGATTCTAAGTTTTTTTTTATCTATAATATAACTGTTTCTTTATTACCTACTATAAAAGGTTTTAATACTACCTCTACAAAAATTGTAAAGAAGGAAAATTTTGGTACACAGGGAAATATTTACAATTAAATGTATATATTTTTGTATATAAGTTGGTTTCGTTAGTTTAAGATACTTATTCATATTCACTACAATTACAATAACGTTAGTATAAATATTTGAATATAATATCTTGCTTTAGACTTTTTTTTAAAAGCATTTATTTCGCGTTTGCTACAAAAGACAATCGGGAGAGCTAGAGTACTTGAAAAGAGATCGAGGGAGATGCGAAGGAGTACATAGAGACTATCTCTACACAGATGGAGACGAAGGAGACAAACTTAACTCTCGTCAATCTACCTAATCAATAATAAAAACAATCACATTATAAATTACTCAATATTCGATGTGAGATTCGTTTCAATTTCCAATATAGTACTCCAAAGCACCAAAAATATCTAAAAATCTACACAATTTATTTTGATTAAACAATAAATATAAACTACGTAAAACCTACCGTAGTATTGCTTATTCATTTACATAGTATTGCTTTATCGCGCGACCTTCGTCTTTAGCCTATTTTGTATTAAACAAAAATAAAAGAATAATCAATAGTGATTACTAGGGGAAATATTTAATACTAGATTTAAAATGTGGCACTACAACTACTAGTAGGAATATTTGGAGTGGGAATATATAGTCTAGGATCGAGTACAGTGCCTCCCTAGGCATTGTGTTAGCTTCTGAAATCGAAACAAGTAAGAAAGAGCATAAGGCTGCCATTATACTCCTGGCTCACCTTATTTCGGTGGCATCTAGGAAGCATCCATGGATACTCTGAAAAGTGATGTACTTGGCAACAATGCCAGAAAATAATGTTGCTGGCAATAAACTGGGCAAATATGGATTGTTGCCAGGTTTACTATTTGCCGAATATTTTTTTATACTGCCCGAATGACTTTCAATTAGATCCCACCTCTCTTACTGGTGTTCCATAGAATTAAAAAATGGCAGACCTACGCAAGACGATTTAATTTTACTGGAGATTACGAATTTCAAGGGAACAGTATAAACTTTAAGGACGTCCTTGTAGGCTTTTTTAAACCTCCATTTAAGGCTTAAACTGACAGTTGTTGTATGGATCTGACAGGACTTAAGCCCACTTTAACTTAGTTTAATAGTCTGCAAGTGGATGTTAATTATTTCAAGTATTATTTTATTCGAATCTGCGATAATCGGCTTACGAGAAGTTTACAATTTAAATTCTGAATTGAACGTATTCAAACGAAACTTTCAATGTCTAATTAGCAATCTCCAGTAAAGTATTTCAGGGACAGACAATTTCGGAGAAGGATTACTATCAAAATGGCGTCTCAACGGACCAATCAGAAAGTGATTCTGGCCCGTGCCTCGCTACGAGTACTTCCCCGTAAGAAAAAAATACAGGGCTCATAACTTATCCACTGACGCTTTGGGCTTAATACATTAACAAAAGAGCATCTTTTTAAAAGATTTTAATTGACTGGTGTAAATAAACTCACTAACGACGAATTGACTCGTGAGGCACTAACTAAGGTAATAGAAGGGGCACCGGCCTCACAGCGCGGCCCGGCGGGAAGTACCTCCGTCTACGGTCCTACGCTCCTAACGCTATGTCAGGTACGTTCCTCGCATAAGCCGGCCGGCAAAAACTGCCCACGTTTGTATTTTTTTGTTGAAAACGCATTTATAAAACTAGTTTCTCTGTAATATCACTTATTTTGAAGTAAAGGTCGACGAAACTCGGCTGGGTTACAGGACTATGATTATTGAACTGTCATACGTCCATGACATTGTCGGCTGGTTCAGTGATTTCTCATCGTGTGGACGATGTTTTTATATAAATCGCAGTAACAGTTATCTTCATTTTATATTGAGGGTTAGGTGACGGCACAATTGTCGCTTATCTAGTGGTCTGACAACTGCATAGTTGCCTCAATTTGTGAACACTTACACCGTGTTTTAATCCAACGCGTAAATAAAGAACCAGGGAACGAGCAATGTACATTGACAGTTCTGTAACCCATACACCTCTTTCGATCAGACTGGGTGTACCTACCGTCAGACCCGACATTCATACTTCGAGAAGGTAACTTTAATATTTAGCTACACAGACCGCGGGTAATTTAAATGGATACTATAACTTGGCCAGCAAGAGTCTGTATCCTCTTGACGTCCGAGTCAAATTTTTGATTTATGTTCAATGTCCTTTATGAAGGACAGTGGGCGTCAGGAGGGTATAACATAAAATGGACTGAGTTTAATATTTACCTAGCCCAAAATGAACTAATATGAAAATTCAAGTTACCATTCTCGAAAAGTATAATGGCAACTAGAAATGGGACTGCTTCAAATATACGTCGTTCGTAGTCAAGGGAACATTTTACAATACCTTTTGAACGCGTTTGAATTAATAGGTACAAATACGCTTAAGCGTAAGAAATGCGATGTTATGTAAAGATCATATTTTACGAGTACATAAAGCCATATAAAAGTAAATAATCTGACCCACTTCTTCTTTGTTACCGATGTCGGGTTTGACGGTATTATAATTCACACATTTATAAATAATGACATATTAAAAGCCACTCATTTTTCATTTCATTGTCAGAATTCAACTTTGTTTTATTTCAATTCAATTTAGTCATACTTAAACGGGTATTTTGTGGTTACATGAAAATAGCTTAAAGCAACAAAAAACGCTTTTGATTATGATACTGACAATAATCAAAAACAAATGAAGCTACATTCGTGTTTCGGTATTGAGTTGTATCTTTTAACTTGAGTCGTTGAAAACAGAACCAGCATGAATGTCAACGGATTGTTTTTTAATGTAAAAAGTATTTGTTTCAGTGGTTTTCAACGATGTATTTATAAATGTGCGAATGAGTACTTCATCTTCAGTTCAGTTTCCGTGTGAGGCCGGTGCGTGACTACTCTACGGACTAAGGGATACCAAGTCAGCGTCATGTCGACGGCGGTGCGCAACTTTTTTAGTGCCTACATTATTATTGCTTTTCGAATACCCTCTTCGCGAGCCTCGCTCGCCTCTAGTCTACTTAACCCTAGCTTAGACTACGTTTAGTTTATTGCCAGTTACTTCAACTTGTCTAATAATGCACGCTCAAACTAAAGGCATGCTGTCAGTTTAGCGCGGCCCTGCCTGCTTCCACAGGTAGGGTTACCACCTCCTTATTTTAGACAAATAAATGTTTGTATCTGGAAGGTTCGCGCCGTGTTTGACGCACGTAAGATTACGAGTAGAGTAAACTATGCTAGCTTCTCCTATGGATTCTTAATTAAGGCTGTTAGGCGCCTGTTTCAGTATTATGCTATTTGTTATGATGGTAACCCTAGCCACAGGGTGCGCCCGCCGCGTCGCCCCGCCGTAGCCCGTCCCGCTCGCCGCGACTTAACCGATATTCAATCGTTCTCGTCACATTGTAATACATAAATGTAAAGTATTTCGACACTACTTTGAAAAAATCTCGTATCTAAAATCAATATGTCAGCAAAATTGAACCTTGATGAAACGTTCATAAAGTTCACTAAGAAAAATTGACTATTTTTGAGATACGAGTTCTTGTAAAAGTAGTGACGATTTGTAATGTGTATTTATAAAGTCCTTGCTGTGGACTTTATACCTAAACTGGATTGAGCGCGTGACAAACGTATGACAGATTAAGAAACTAAACGAGAATTGGATTTTGTTTATTTGGTGACCAAGTTTATATGTGGGCATTGGATTATTTATATGTACACACGGTGATTTTTAATTACTTAGTGATCAGAAGTTGAAAAACTTATTTAATAACTAGCTGACTTTGAATTTAATATGTCAAGTTTCACGCAATTAACTCACTAATTCTTCTGTTAAAACCGATAATAACTGGATGCCTACATGGTTTTTCCACATTAATTTTATTGTTGAATTCAAAGTGTAGTCAGGTAGATATAATTAAAGAATGTGTTTAACTAAATTATATTGGCAACTTGTGCCAGTGAGATACCGTTCTTAAGCCGAGTTTAAACTTGCAAGAAAAATCGTGCAAGTTGCATTACATTGCGAGGCCGTGAAGCCAACGAGTTTGTAGTGGTCAATGGAGCGCCGCAATGTAATGCAACTTGCACGATTTTTCTTGCAAGTCTACTCGGCTTTAGGTTGATTGCTCTTCTGCCGTGCTCGAACTAAAAGACGGCTAAGTGACATTTGGCCAAAATTGAGATGGCTTAGACTCATCGATGAGGCTTTTTTTTCTCTTTCGATCTGTATTAAAAAGTCAATTTTGGCCAAATGTCACTTAGCCGTCTTTTAGTTCGAGCACGGCAGTCCTGCTCAAAGTGTTTCCTACAATTTTCTATCATCATAATTTTACTGTCTAGCTCTGTAATATGTTTAATATTTAACTGGCTAATAAAAGTTGGCACTCAGTCCAGTTTAGCTATAAGTCGCTCCTTGCCAACTATAAGTATGGGGCATGTCAGACTTGCCTGATGATGGCCATACAACATGTTCGTTTAAGACAGAAGTTATCATTACGTCACTGTCTTTGGAGTATTATTAAGCATCATTTTCCTGACATAGTTGCTTCGGAATATCGTAATACGGCAATTTTCTGTAAGAACGCATAATCATGTGACATTTTCCTGCCCAGAGATGCAAATTATGGGGCGTGCAATTACAGGAATAGTTACGACGCTGTCACACGGGTATGACGGTTGCTTGCCTAGTCTTGCTAAAGAGCAGTGGGCGTCAGAGTGGGCTGCCCCACTACGAAGTGCAAAATTTGGACTTCGTATCGTGCCGTCCCGCTGATGCTTATATTATTTAATACGAGAGTGAGAGGGACGTTACGATACGAATTTCGTATTAGCCCCCGTGCTTACTAGGCAATAGTCGCGGCGGGCGGCGCGGGCGCGGCGCGGACGCGTCGCCGCTAAGGCACTGCCGCGCGGCGGCGTGAGCGCCTTCGGACGGAAACTTTTGGCAAGTATCTTACCGAGGGATAACTGGGCGCACTGTCAGTGCAATGGTCGCTATGGTACATGTCGGGTTCACTACCGACAGTAAGCCCAGCCCCTGAGACGAAGCCGGCACCTAAACGCTCTGCTCCGTCCTCCGCTCCTCGGCTAACTTACACCCTATCTCTAACCTACGTAGCGGTTGTAAAAATCACCTACAAAAGATATTAGTTTCATCCATATTTCAATACTATGTATATAAGGGTATATTTTATCGACAAGTACATACATATAGGTAAATGTTTAACGTATCGGGACGTCTGACGCTACGGCCTACTGCCGCGGAGCGGCCTACGGGGTCGTACGTTATTCGTTGTTTGCGAAACGTTGCTCGAGTGTCACGCTGCGCCAGCGTCCCCTCCTCCCGCGCTCCGGTTCGGCACCACTCGCTCCATTCACGCACACATCCACACCTCACAACAAAATACGATTAAACTAGCCTCTGTGTTTGTCGGGTTACACGCCCACAAATACTTATTGCTTCTTTTGCTTCTGTTTTGTTTCAGCACAACCAAAATTCTTATTTTAAACGCACACAATGCCTCGCCGTTAGGGTCCAGAGCGCGCGGCTGACGGGGCCGCGGGCGCGAACGCTCCTAGTTTAAAATTTGTAAATTTATATTACACTATTAACTAAATTCATATTAATACTTTACGTTTAGTTGTAAACCATACGGCGGTTACGGTCCCTAGTTGCGTGTGTGTGGCCTAGCCCTGGTCGGGCGCCGGCTCGGGCTGCGGTGACTCCCCGTCGCGCGTGCACGCCGACTCCTGGTGCTTGTTGAGGTAGCTCTTCAGCGCGAACGTCTTGTGGCAGCGCGAGCACTCGAAGTTCTTGTCGGAGGAGTGCGTCTGCATGTGCGCGCGCAAGTTGGAGCGGTCCGCGAACGCCTTGCCGCAGTGCGCGCAGCCGTACGGCTTCTCACCCGTGTGCGAGCGAAGGTGCCCCTGCAGCAGCCACGGCCGCGAGAACAGCTTGCCGCACACGCCGCACACGTGCGACAGCTGGTGCGTCAGCACGTGCATAGCCAACGCCGGCATCGACACGTATGCCTTGCCGCACTCGCCGCACCGCTTCGCCGACACAGAGTCGAGACTGCGATGCGTCTGCTTGTGCCGCGACAGGTTGGACGACGTGGCGTAGCGCTTGCCGCACTCGCTGCAGGTGTATTTGGACTTGGGCTCCGGCTGGGGCGGCGGCTCGACGGGCGAGTTGACGTAGTTGCGACGCTTGGAGCGGCCGTCGCTGACGAAGAATGCGTCGTAGGTGTACGCGACGGTCTCGCGGGGCTTCTCGGTGCCGTCTTCTTCGAGGGGCTCGGGGGGCGGCGGCAGCGGCTCGGGGGGCGCGGGCTCGGCGCGCGGCGGCGCGGCCAGGAACACGGCGTGCTGGCTGAGGTCGAGGATGGCGTGGGCCGCGTTCAGGTCTTCCTCCGCGCGGTGGAGGTGGGCAGCGCGGTTCTCGAGGCAGTACGGCCGGTAGATGTCCTTTTTTTTGGGCGGGAGAGAGAGAAGGGCGCCGGTGCTGGTGTAGCACATGGAGATGGACTTGCCGCTCGCCGGTGGCGGAGGGGGAGAGACAGAAGACTGAAGCTGCACGTGGAGGAAGGGCTCGGAGGGGTCGGAGGCGGAGAGTTGCAGAAGGGCGTAGGAGAGCGGCGCGGCGTCCCCCGTCGCGCTCACCTCGCTCGGCAGCTGGGCAGTGAATTGTGTGGAAGGCTGCTCCTCGGTGTAGCCTGTGGACAAAAGGCCGGGATTAATCCACGGGACTATAAACAAACGACGAGGGAGACGAGCTGTCGGTAGGCCTCCAACAAGATGGAGCGACAACCTGGCTAAGATCGCAGGATCGCGGTGGATGCGAAAAGCACAAGACCGGTCTGAGTGGAGAGCCTTGGGGGAGGCCTATGTCCAGCAGTGGACGTCTTTCGGCTGACATGATGATGATGATGATGATGATGACTATAAACAAATAAAGTCAAATATTCTGAGAGTCGCCAACCACCGTTTAGCGGTGGGTAGCGGCGACTCATTGCTCATAGAACCTATGAGCGTAACACGAAATGTTGGTACCTGCTACAAGGACGGACTATTTAAAATAGTCTGTGTACAACTGCGAACATCTTCCGGTGATATAATAATGATTTAACAGTGAACAGAAAAGGCTCGTAACAACATGTCATAAAATAAAACGAACTAAGTTACAAGTGATCTCGCGAAAACGCGAACAAAAAGCGAAGTGGTCCTTATCCTAAATCAATTTCTGCACTGACAACTGAGCAAACAAGTACTATGTATAAACTAAGGCATACCTACTTGAAACAGGTTCTTATATTTTCCTTGTTTGATTAGGACTTATGGGTATTTCTACTAAATAATTTATTGAATCAGGCGTTACTTTGCGGAGGTCCATATCAATGAACTGAAAGAATTTCCTTGCTCACCCGCAAGCAAGCAAGCAAGGTTGGGGAGTTGCGGGTGAGCAAGGAAATTCTTTTCGTTCATTGGTATTTCTACTGATGATTTACTAAATCAAGCAACATTTTGAGTTCCATCACGTGTTACCCACCCTAATGTACTTTATCACAAATATCTTTCTACTAGCTATTGCCCACGACTTTTACTCTGTCACATTGACACATTGACAATCTTGCATGGCGTTTAGTACGTGGCTGTAAAACGTCAAAATACAATGTACAGCTACTTTTGATGTAGACTGTACCTACCACGCTACGCATAAATAACCCCGTTGCGCCTTCTGTTCAGTTCAGTGTAAAGATATAAACTTATTCAACGTTTACAAAATAATGTACCGCTGATTCTTATTTGGACATAATATAAGACCGTGGTAATTTTTTTTTCGTGTTTCGAATCCAATATTTTGTGTTAGTCCGTCTTTCACGTCGAAACGGAGCGACGGATCGACGTGATTTAAGTATATTATTTAAGTATATTTATCCATTACCCAGTAGCGTAACACGAGCTTTGCTTACTTTGGGACTACAGTGCTTTGGTACCATGGTATCCAAAACCAAAATGCTTCAAGCCGTCCGTGGATACTTTAGTATCGTGAAGTTTAACTTTGATTTTGTGAATTAATCATAAATTACATGCTATTGTTTTATAAATAATATTTGAATGAGTAAACATTAATTGAACGTTTCAGTATTTCTTCTTTATTCAAAACCTTGTAGTAAAAAAAAATTGCGGAATCCGTCGATAAAAAACCCGGACTGTCAATTGGCTACAATGAAAGTTTTGAAGGTCAATTAATGTTGTCACGTGATTTATTCTACTCGTATTTATCGTAATGCTACGCTTTCCTACCATTCATGGAGGGGACATTTTGTAAATACTTATGTCTTAAGTTACCCAAGTGAATTATAGGACAGGGTGTTAGATGGATCAATCAACTATTTAACCGACACTTTGGGCGTCTCCTGCGTTACCAAAATTGTCTCCGGCGTCACCAAAAAATTGTACTTCCAACAAGATATTTCACGGTGTAATAGGTTAAACTTACGTAGGATGGCATGTATTTATGTACACCATCTATTAAATTACAGAAAAACATGTTTACTTACAAAAATCTGCAATGGTTTGAAACATGTCGCGGACAGATTAGTGTCGGTAAAAAATTTGATAGCCGTATAGATAAAACATATTCCTGTAGAAGTAGAAACAATAGATTTGACAATTTGTCGGTGTTCAATCGAGTCAACAAATCGTTGCCGGCTCGGTGACTGCAGCATTTCGATTAATTAAAGTCGAACACTGAGCGTCGAATAAAAAGGACTATCGATAAAATCGTTACAGCTTCTATTTGCGATTGCAGTCGGATATTGATTGGAACTGAATTTTAATGGAAGGCCGCTTCAGTTCAATTTGTTATAACAGATTTTCTTTCTCGCTGCGTCGGCTCTATTTTTTTTAATTGGCGGACGGATTTTGTTAATTATGTTCTACGCTATTTTAGAAGCTTTTATTTCACTTTTTATTTATGCACGCTGTTCCAAAAATAACCGTAAAGTAGATAGTGGGTGAAATGGTCCATTATAAAGAGTTAAAGAGTTCATTTATAATATTTGAAAGTTAGTATCACTGTATTACTGCATGTGCATGCGAACCCTATTACATTAAAATTGAGTATAAACTACGCATAATGTTTATGTACATTTTGTTTCCTATCCCGCGGGAATTTCCGACATACTCTTCTTAGAAAATCTCTGAGCTTCAATAAATATGTCTGCCAAATATCAAGTCTTTGGCTTTAGTGATTTCGGCTGGGCCATGATTAATCAGCCAGGACAGAAAGGGTATAGCCGTGTAAGGATGGCGAAACTGCCTTTGACGAGAAAGTGGTTTTCCTTTGGCTCGGATAATTGTCTTTACATACGTTGTAATTTGACCAAATTTTAGCCCCAAAATGGGCGTGGTTTTTGAGATAATTAAAAAAAAAGGAAAATCGTTTTTATTTTTTATTTACCAAACTAGTGGCCCGATTTTCACGAAATTTTTATATATTGTGTAGAAAATTAAGAGCGTTTTTTTCTAAAAAAAAATCCAAATAATTTTATATTTAAGTAAAAAAAAATCATTTTTTTAATATTCATAAATTTTTTTTTTTTACTTGCGAGGTGGCGACACCTACCAATATCAGATATATTATGACCCATTTAATACTCTAATACATATATTTTTTTCAAAAACATTCATTTGGATCATCAGGTTAAAATAAGCGAATTTGTAACATCTCATACAATACATAGCCTTCCCTTTACTACGTACATGGGCGTTTTCAAAAAAAGTTGTTGAAATGACTTTTTTTTAGAAGTGGATGAAATTTGGTATTCCTGCTCAGAATCAGGAGCACTTTCGATTATAATAGGAGAAAAAAAATGTCTCAATATTTTTATTCCATTAAGTTACCGTTTTCATACGCGTATCTGTGGCGGTAGTGTAATGGATAACACTAAATTATATGAAAAACCTGGGACACTTTTTTTCCCATTGCAATCGAAAGCGCTCCTGATTCTGATTAGGAATACCAAATTTCATCCACATCTGACAAAAAAGTCATTTCAACATCTTTTTTTTGAAAAAGCCCACCTACGTAACATAGGATTCAATAGTAGGGTGGGTTGAAAAAATTTTTTTTTTATTTTCTTAGCATGGGGGTAGAATTTGTACCTTAAGAAAAAAGAAAAATTTAAAAAAAAAAATTTTACTTAATATTTTGAGGTGGCCCACTCCCTTTTAAAATAAATAATCTATTAAATGAAGTAGTACCAAAAAATATATATGAAAGGTGTTCTAGAACCTGTAGGGTCTCCCCTCGAAAGCCAATTGGAAATCAAAAGTAAAAAAAAATAATTTTCTATTATTTTTGTAATTAATGTGAAAAATCAAAAAATGACTTCTTTCTTTTGTATTAAAATGAAAGTTATAAGTAAAAAAAAACACAATCGACAATTTTTAGACGTCTTCCACGATGTTTGACCGAAAAAATTTTTTTTTGTTGGAACTACCTCATTTGATAAATTATTAATTTTAAAAGCGAGTGGGCCACCTCAAAATATTAGATAAAATTTTTTTTTTTCTTTTGAAAAATTTTCTGTTTTCATAAGGTACAAATTCTACCCCCATGCTAAGAAAATAAAAAAAAATTTTTTTTCAACCCACCCTACTATTGAATCCTATGTTACGTAGGTGGGCGTTTTCAAAAAAAAGATGTTGAAATGACTTTTTTGTCAGATGTGGATGAAATTTGGTATTCCTAATCAGAATCAGGAGCACTTTCGATGCAATAGGAAAAAAAAGTGTCCCAGGTTTTTCATATAATTATGTGTTATCCATTACACTACCGCCACAGATACGCGTATGAAAACGGTAACGTAATGGAATAAAAAATATTGAGACATTTTTTTTCTCCTATTATAATTGAAAGTGCTCCTGATTCTGAGCAGGAATACCAAATTTCATCCACTTCTAAAAAAAAGTCATTTCAACAACTTTTTTTGAAAACGCCCATGTACGTAGTAAAGGGAAGGCTATGTATTGTATGAGATGTTACAAATTCGCTTATTTTAACCTGATGATCCAAATGAATGTTTTTGAAAAAAATATATGTATTAGAGTATTAAATGGGTCATAATATATCTAATATTGGTAGGTGTCGCCACCTCGCAAGTAAAAAAAAAAAAATTATGAATATTAAAAAAATGATTTTTTTTTACTTAAATATAAAATTATTTGGATTTTTTTTTAGAAAAAAACGCTCTTAATTTTCTACACAATATATAAAAATTTCGTGAAAATCGGACCACTAGTTTGGTAAATAAAAAATAAAAACGATTTTCCTTTTTTTTTAATTATCTCAAAAACCACGCCCATTTTGGGGCTAAAATTTGGTCAAATTACAACGTATGTAAAGACAATTATCCGAGCCAAAGGAAAACCACTTTCTCGTCAAAGGCAGTTTCGCCATCCTTACACGGCTATACCCTTTAAATGTTAGACAGAATGAAAGGAAATAAATATTTTTTAAATTTTTAAAAAAGTATCAGTATTTTAAATAGAAATTGATTAAAGATTGGAAGAGTAGCGCAGCCCACAACCAATGAAAATACGTCTCAGGGCAAAAATTCAGCGTTTTTGCAGCGTTTTTTTTTTGTCACGGGTGTCTTCACAGGCGTTATTAAAAGGGGTGATGCCCAGTGTTGTTTATTAATGAAAAATTAAAACAACACCGATACTGAATTTAGCGTAATTAAAATTCTTGTGACGTCTTTCCGTTGTGCTATATAAACGTGGGACGCTAATGACGTTTGACCGCGCGGTCAAAACGCTCGAATATTTGCCCCTCAATGAAAGCAGACCGCTATCATAACTTACATAACACTGTGCGTTGTAGGGAACGTAGCAAAGTTTTCATCGTAAAACTTGTCACTTTCTTGCAAAACAAAAGAACGCTGCGTCGGAATGAAACTTTGGCAAGTTTTGAGCGACCCCAATTCATAGCCGGTGTGTTGCATAACAACAACGAACACGAGCCATTGGGTAGCTTCCTGGGTAAAAATACTACTTTATACAACAAGAGCAACGAGCCATTTTAGTCGAGGGTGGATAGACGTGTCGAGGGGAAAATGGATTTAATGCTCGAGTTTTATGCTTTGCTTCTCGCTTATCGAAGTCCATAGTGCTGAGTGAGGAAATGCAATAGCGACAGTGGAAACAATTGTTCACTTACTATGTACTTTTTATTGTTCATGCTATTTAAACATATTTTTTTAGTTTTAATGTTTTATTTTGATTGATAAACCTAAAATTGGAGAGGATTCGTCCTCTATTTCTTAATTGGTGGAAAAATATATGACTTAATTTTTTCCCTAATTTTAACCCTATTTTGGGCGTGTCCGATACGCTTTTGGTCGGTGTTTTTTACATACATCTTATAAAATACCTAGTTAAAATATTAAAACATTTCTGAGAAGGAACTTCACTCATAATTTTGGCATTGTCCAGAGATTAGAGACACTTTGTATAGGTACAATCGGGGTCAAAAACATGTTTACACTTTGGTGCCTTGTCTCTGTACGCTTTCTGATAATTTTATACCAAGTTCTAACACGAAGTGACGGCGACAAGGTAGTAAAGTGTAAATAAATAAATCTTTGACTTTAGATTGACGTTTGCCAAAGCGACTGTGGCAACAGCTTTTACACTCGGTCGAGGGGGGCTTTTAGTTCAAAAGCACCTAAGAGCTTTGGTCACAGTCTATAGCAGCTTCAGCCGTCGACTTTTAAAAGGCCATGCTTTTTGTTTACACACTGTTCGCATCAGCTAGCATCGATGTCACGAAATATTTTGGATTGGAAGTTTAATGTGAATTTAAGTATGTACATAGTTATCTATATTTTCTATATCATAGTTAGTTATCTATATTCTATATTTTGACGACCGGATGGCTTAGTGGTTAGAGAACCTGACTACGAAGCTTGAGGTCCCGGGTTCGAATCCCGGCCGGGGCAGATATTTGTATGAATAATACGAATGTTTGTTCTCGGGTCTTGGATGTTTAATATGTATTTAAGTATTTATTTATCTATATAAGTATGTTTATCCGTTGCCTAGTACCCATAGTACAAGCTTTGCTTAGTTTGGGACTAGGTCAATTGGTGTCGTGTCCCGTGATATTTATGATATTTATTTATTTATTATTATTTATTTATCTATACAGATTAAAGTTAAGTACATTGTACTTAAAGTGTAATTGTATTGTAGTTGCGTTGCAATTGTGTTGTAATTGTACTTTACTTTAACCTGTTCCAAGTTAAGATCCTTTTAAGGGATAAGTTCGCCTTTGTACATCTCTTTCTCTTGTTAGTTGTAACTTTCATAATGTTTTATGTGGAATCGTAGCAAGTGGAAGGATGTAGTCCCTGCCTACCCCGTTGGGAAAGAGGCGTGATTTTATGTATGTATTTTTATGTACAATAAAGAGTTACAATACAAAACAATAAAGTCAAATTGTCTCTTAAAATCATTAAGTTTTTAAGACGATTTTCGACACAGTGATTCGTTTGGGGAATATTTAACCTAAAAGTGCAAAGGGATAAGTGTAAGGATGGCGAAACTGCCTTTGACGAGAAAGTGGTTTTCCATTGGCTCGGATAATTGTCTTTACATACGTTGTAATTTGACCAAATTTTAGCCCCAAAATGGGCGTGGTTTTTGAGATAATTAAAAAAAAAGGAAAATCGTTTTTATTTTTTATTTACCAAACTAGTGGCCCGATTTTCACGAAATTTTTATATGTTATGTAGAAAATTAAGTTTTTTTCTAAAAAAAATCCAATTAATTTTACATTTAAGTAAAAAAAAATCATTTTTTTAATATTCATAATTTTTTTTTTTACTTGCGAGGTGGCGATACCTACCAATATCAGATATATTATGACCCATTTAATACTCTAATACATATATTTTTTTCAAAAACATTCATTTGGATCATCAGGTTAAAATAAGCGAATTTGTAACATCTCATACATAGCCTTCCCTTTACTACGTACATGGGCGTTTTCAAAAAAAGTTGTTGAAATGACTTTTTTTTTAGAAGTGGATGAAATTTGGTATTCCTACTCAGAATCAGGAGCACTTTCGATTATAATAGGAGAAAAAAAAAATGTCTCAATATTTTTTATTCCATTACGTTACCATTTTCATACGCGTGTCTGTGGCGGTAGTGTCATGGATAACACAAAATTATATGAAAAACTTGTGACACTTTTTTTTCCTATTGCAATCGAAAGTGCTCCTGATTCTGATTAGGAATACCAAATTTCATCCACATCTGACAAAAAAGTCATTTCAACATCTTTTTTTTGAAAACGCCCACCTACGTAACATAGGATTCAATAGTAGGGTGGGTTGAAAAAAAATTTTTTTTTATTTAGCATGGGGGTAGAATTTGTACCTTATGAAAAACAAAATTTTCAAAAAAAAAAATTTACTTAATATTTTGAGGTGGCCCACTCCCTTTTAAAATTAATAATCTATTAAATGAAGTAGTACCAAAAAATATATATTAAAGGTGTTCTAGAACCTGTAGGGTCTCCCCTCGAAAGCCAATTGGAAAGCAAAAGTAAAAAAAAAAAAAACTATTATTTTTGTAATTAATGTAAAAAATCAAAAAATGACTTCTCTTTCTTTTGTATTAAAATGAGTTATAAGTAAAAAAAATTGCAATCGACAATTTTTAGACGTCTTCCAGATGTTTGACCGAAAAAAAATTTTTTTGTTGGAACTACCTCATTTGATAAATTATTAATTTTAAAAGCGAATGGGCCACCTCAAAATATTAGATAAAAAAAATTTTTTTTTTCAAAAATTTTCTTTTTCATAAGGTACAAATTCTACCCCCACGCTAAATAAAAAAAAAATTTTTTTCAACCCACCCTACTATTGAATCCTATGTTACGTAGGTGGGCGTTTTCAAAAAAAAGATGTTGAAATGACTTTTTTGTCAGATGTGGATGAAATTTGGTATTCCTAATCAGAATCAGGAGCACTTTCGATTGCAATAGGAAAAAAAAGTGTCACAAGTTTTTCATATAATTTTGTGTTATCCATGACACTACCGCCACAGACACGCGTATGAAAATGGTAACGTAATGGAATAAAAAATATTGAGACATTTTTTTTTTCTCCTATTATAATCGAAAGTGCTCCTGATTCTGAGTAGGAATACCAAATTTCATCCACTTCTAAAAAAAAAGTCATTTCAACAACTTTTTTTGAAAACGCCCATGTACGTAGTAAAGGGAAGGCTATGTATGAGATGTTACAAATTCGCTTATTTTAACCTGATGATCCAAATGAATGTTTTTGAAAAAATATATGTATTAGAGTATTAAATGGGTCATAATATATCTGATATTGGTAGGTGTCGCCACCTCGAAAGTGAAAAAAAAAAATTATGAATATTAAAAAAATGTTTTTTTTTTACTTAAATATAAAATTAATTGGATTTTTTTTTTAGAAAAAAACTCTCTTAATTTTCTACATAATATATAAAAATTTCGTGAAAATCGGGCCACTAGTTTGGTAAATAAAAAATAAAAACGATTTTCCTTTTTTTTTAATTATCTCAAAAACCACGCCCATTTTGGGGCTAAAATTTGGTCAAATTACAACGTATGTAAAGACAATTATCCGAGCCAAAGGAATACCATTTTCTCGTCAAAGGCAGTTTCGCCATCCTTACAGGGTTATACCCTTTGTGTGAAAACTGAGCGTCATCCAGCCCCTGTAAAAGCTAAGCGGTTGCTTTGAAAATTTTGAAAAAAAAAAACTTGATGTTGAGTGCCTAAGTAGGTATATCAAAATTTATAAGGAAAACTATAACGGCTAAGTTCACGGTTTTCAACTATCAGCGAACAAAATAGGTATAGGTACGTACTCGTAACATTCAGTTGACAAAACTGAATGGTGAAAACATGTCAAAATACTGTATCGTTAGTGTAAGTTTTTGGTTACAAAATTCTCGATCGCGTTCGCGTTAAGACCTCAATTTGTATGGAAACACGGACAGCGCCTCTAGCGGAAAGTTTACGCAAGAACTTTTGTGAGTGTAAGTTTGCTACGAACTACTTAAACTATTTCGTCCGCGTGTCGTAACGAAAACGGGTGACGACGCCGCACCGTGGACGTGGCGGCTACGTACGAAGACGTAAATCGAGCGTTCGATACGTATCGAACGCTCGATTTACGTCTTCGAATAGAAAACGAATGTTTTCTGAAAACGCAACACTAGAGGCACAGAATAGGTATACGCGTAACATTGTGTTGACAAAACTGAATGGTGAAAACATGTCAAAATACTGTTCAACAATATGTCGCCGTCCGTCGCACATAAGTAGTAAACCGGGTCGTTACTATCCATTCGACCTCCACCTTCCAACCCATTATTAAACTACACTTGTGTTGAAAGCTATTTGTTTGCTCCACTTTGAATATTGGAAGCGTCTAACGATCGTTCAAAGCTCATGTATTGTTTATTTAATTAAGCACTATGAAGACAAAGTTTTAGATTTCAATCGTGCTTTCTATCTAAAGGAGCTGGTAAACTTGAGCACATTGTAACAGCAGGGCTACTCCGAAACTCGAAACTCGAAGTTCGTGTCGTGCGATCACTCTGACACTTATACTATTTAATACGAGAGCGAGAGGGACCGCACGACACGAACTTCGAGTTTCGAGTTTCGGAGTAGCCCTGCTGGGTTCGATTCCCAGCGCTGGTCTTTTTTTCTGGTTTTTCTGTGCATTTATGTCTCAGTTTGTATTTTCGATGAATTAAATTAATCAAATATTTATTAATTGTTTGACAGATGCTCAGTAAAATCTAGAAACAAATTTTCCGGCGTTTTGCTTGAATGCTTGCTAGAATGCTCGTAAAACGTTCCTGTTTATTTTATAAGCCTTTTAACTGTAAACTGACTTAAAAAAAATTACACTAGGTACCTAAGCTAGATTGAATACTAGATTTGTGTCCCATCACTACTTTTTATGGCTTTTAAAAGCAGATAACTTAAGGTTAAAGGTTAAGGTTAGGTTTAAGGTTGCCTAGAAGAGATCGCTCTGAAGCGATAAGGCCGTCTATTGCTTACCTCGTAATTTTCTCTGTGTACCTGTTTCCTGTATCGCTTACTATTTCTGGTGTACAATAAAGAGTATTTGTATTGTATTGTATTGTATAACTTTTATAAAAGCACCTAAGCCAAAGTACCTATTAGTTTTCTACCTTTTCTTGCAGTAAATATACCTATCTTACTAGTTAAGTAGGTACAATGCTTTCAGGAATCTGTAGCAGCGAGGTACGTGCCGCACGGGCGGCAAAATGTACACGTTGCGAGTGACACATCGCTTGCACGTGATAGGGCGCAGAGCGCAAAACCTGCTTTTGCTCGCTACTTCACCACTTGGTGCTCCCATACTGGTTGTTATAAACACGTCGACATTGTATAACACTTTATAACTTTTGTTACAATTTGTTAGGTGTTTTAAATGCTCTCACATTGATTTTTTTTATATAAGACTAGGTATATATTGTATACTATGCTACAATGTTATAAAAAAATGTTTTATAAAGTTATATAACATTTATATCAGCAAGTGTGGTAGCACCATTACGCATTGTAGTATAGGAATTTTAAAAAGATAGAAACGGTTAAGTGTGAGTCGGGATTCGTGCCACTGTCATTAGCCCGTCATGTCAACAATTAAATAAAAATTATTATAGAAACAAATAAGAAATAAAATAAACAATCATAAAATTAAACCGTCTACAAAAAAACTATGAAAATCTTTTTTACCGGTCTGCCTGCCTCAGTACAAGTTAGCAGGAGTGGACCTATAGTCGTCTACCTCACCTACATAACGTGGGCCTCAATCACTCCTGCTGGCTCGTGCTGAGGCACCGACCGACCTCAGATTGGTACAAATGGCTCGGGTGGTAGAATGGCTCGTTTTATACTCGTGTTGTATTGTATATTGTATAAAAAAATTGCTCCCCTGAATTCATTTTTTCTCTACCATTTCCTGTCAAACGTACAGTAAATTAGCGTTATAGGTATGTATACAAACAAATTTAGGAATTGCCGAATAAACAGCCACTACCTACACCAGCGTCGTAACACTGCTGCGCTCGTCTGCTACGGCATATCGACTTTTGAATTGACCACCCGGTAAATTGACCGCCCAGTAAATTGACCAATTATGTCTTGCATGTTGTGCCCAATTTGTTACAGGTTTGTGTTTGAAACATGTGAAGTAATCCTGCTAATGCTATAAATGTGAGTGTGTATGTGTACTATTGAAATGCTTTACCAGGTGAGCAATAACAGGCAGTTTCAATTTCAAAGGAAAAGTCATTATGATTTTCCTTGTTAATTTAAAAATTATTTTTTGTGAATGTACACTAATTAATTTTTGTAAATTTAGTGTTTCTCATTACTGTTATAATTCTTTATGAGAATAAAGTTCTTAAACCAGATGTCATTTTATTGGAAATAAATACTTAAACGTTTCTAATTATTGTTTATCTAAGTACTTATATATCTATCTATATAATTATATCTATACGTTGCTTTTAGTACCCATAACACAAGCCTTGCTAAGCTTACTTTGGGGCTAGGTCAATTGGTGTGAATTGTCCCGTGATATTTAACGTTAAGGTAAATAAGGTACGTTCATAGGTATGTTGGAATTGGAACCCAAGCGACGTTTGCTCAAACATCTAATAAACAGTTAAAAAAATTATCTGCATTAACTAAACGATATTTTTTTTTTATTACGAAACAAGCATAAACAAAATTATTTAACAGCTTTGTCTACCCCCTAAAACTGTTTATCATTAATTAAGTATAGGTACACCTACTATTTAAATTTCTTGAACAAATAAAAAAAATTAAAACTAGCATTATTGAAATTTTGTACAAGTATACGGATGTATTCGACGGTTGAAAGGAGAAATTGAAAAAGCGTCATTTTTTTAAGATATTGAGTTATATACATGTTCGTAATCAGTGAATTACCCTATCGTTTGATGTTTGCAAATTTTCACAAAAATGTCGCTCCTTTCAGCCGCCGAACTATATAGCAAAATCTCCATCTTTCGTACGAGTCTAAACTAAAAATCAAACGGCATTGCACAAAATGTCGTAACCCGCTCGTAGCGTCAACAAGTTCTTGCCACCCCCGGCGGGGTCGCTCCCGGGCCCCAGCCCCCACCCCCCGAGCCGAGGGATCGAGATTCAACTGGTGCAATGCGGAGACCCCACTGTCAGTTTGTTTTTCCCACTACCAGTGCCGCCGAGCCTGGCGTTCATTCCGATTTTATTGCAATTTTTAGGTACTTTTATTTGTTTTATACAGACCAGCCATTACCCGGTTTCGCACGCGATAACCGTCCAATTCGGCAATTGAATAGAAATTCTGGAATTTTACAGAATTCCTGCGCGGATTCTGGGTAACATGCTCTTATTTTTAGGGTTCCGTAGTCAACTAGGAACCCTTATAGTTTCCTCATGTCTGTAATACATACCTAATAAATAAAAAATAAATTACGATAGACGTAAAGTGGGGGTGATTTATTTTTTCTCGACTAACCGTATAGTGTGGGTGGAGTATCGTTGAATAGGTCTTTTAAAGACGATTCTTTGATTCAGTAATATGTTTGAGAAATATTCAACTTTAAAGTGCAAATTTTCACTGAAATCTAATCTAGGATGTAGTAAATATATCAAATTTACAAGGAAATTGAGAATTATCAGTACCTGCTGAAAAGTAAATTGATGTATTTTTGATATTATATATATTAGAAAGTAAGATAAACATTCCGGAGATGCGAATGACGTGAACAATGATATAATAAAATTTTCACCTCAGCACCTCAAACAGATAGGTTTTGCTATGAGAAATCAGTGAGCAAAATCGCATTTTGCTCACTCCGTGAGACAAAGTTTTTTTTTTTTTTTTTTTTAAATGCTGAGGACAGTGTTGAGTCTACTTAAGTACTGAATTCCAAATATTTGAACTTCACCTAGATCTGTCATTTTCACTTCAACACGAAAAAAGCGAGAGATAGGATTAGGGCATGCAGTACCGGGACCGGTTCCAAAAATTTCATTTCCCGGTGCTGGAACAGGACCGGTACCGGGATTCCCGGTTCTCCCGGTTCTTTGCGATCAACAGATAAATTTTCATATTTTTGAAATTATTGGGTTATTCCCACTACGTTTACGTTGTTTTCTGTATCGCTTACTATTTCTGGTGTACAATAAAGAGTAATTGTATTATTGTTTTGTATACAGGAGGTATTTAAGTAGGTTCCCCAAAAAACTTTTCCTGTTTTATTTTATTTTATCACTGTCGGCATAATTGCTACACATATCCATGCAAAATTACAATTTCTAGCAATGGTAGCAGCTAAGCCGCGGACGGACGGACAGAGACATAGACATGATGAAACTATAAGGTTTATGTTTTTGCCATTTTGGCTACGGATTCCTAGGGAATACTTTAATTGTCATCATCATCATTTCAGCCGAAAGACGTCCACTGCTGGACATAGCCACTGCCTCCCTCAAGGCTCTCTACTCAGACCGGTCTTGTGCTTTCAGCATCCACCGCGATCCCACGAATTTTAACCAGGTCGTCGCTCGCTCTATCTTGTTAGAGGCCTACCGACAGCTCATCTCCCAGTGCGCGGTCGCCATTCGAGAAACTTCTGACCCCATTGGCCATCAGTCCAGCGAGCGATATGCCCCACCCACTGCCAATTCAGTTTCGCAATTCTTCGGGCTAATACTCGTACTATGTCGGTACCCTTAGTTCTACTGCGGATATCATCATTTCTGATTCTATCCCGCCAAAAAACCCCGAGCCTAGCCCTCTCCATAGCTCTCTGAGTGACTTTGGGCTTCCTCGTGAGGCCCATCGTTAACGCCCACGTCTCAGATCAGTATATCAACACTGACAACACACACTGGGGTCAAAGACTTTTGACCACAAACAAGTAGTAATTTGGACTAAAAGCGAAGCCCCGAACGCTGCCCAGCCGAGACGGATTCGACGAGTAATTTCTTTCCCGGGGTTGGACCTACCTAACTGGACCATTTGTCCCAGGTATACATAGTTGTTAGCAACTTCGAGCGCAGAGCCTCCGACTATTACGAGAGTTGGCACTACATGGACATTAGCCATGACTTTCGTCTTGTACATGTTCATTTTCAGAGTCCAACTCTATATCTTCGTCGAATCGAAGGTGAGTGAAGTACTCGCCATTAATGTCGACGCCTCGTCCCCAAAACCATAAAAGCATCCTTCAATGCCACGGTGAATAGTTTCGGAGAGATCACATCTCCTTGTTTGAGTCCCCGCTGCAGAGGTATAAGATTCGTTCTCTGATCCTGTAGTCGGGCGGACATAGTGGCGATTTCGTACAGACACTTGAACACTTCGATATACCGGTAGTCAACTTGGCACCTCTGGAGAGCCTGCAGTATAGTACAACCCAAGTCTCGATCGAATCAAAGGCGTTCTCGTAGTCCACAAATGTAAGGCAATAGGGGAGGTTATACTCTTCGGCCTTCTGTATATCCAGCCGCAACGCATGTATGTGGTCTACGGTAGCCTTTTCAGAAGCCGGCTTGTTCGGGAGGCTGGAAATCGTCAAACCTGCATTCGAGACGATTTGTGATGACGCTGGAAAACAGGTTATAAACATGGCTCAGAAGTGAGATGGGTCCATAGTTCTTTAGCCAGGTGTTATCACCTTATTTGAAGAAGAGCACCACCACAGTTCTGTAACTTCTGTTCCATACTTTGGGTGTTCTCCCGTGGTTGGTAGAGGTCGATTGTAATAAAAAATAATAATCAGTCTTCTTTTATAGTAGGTACTCAGTTTCTATTCCATGTTTAATAAAGGTTTTGAAAATGGTTATGTGTGTGTACTGTGTGATACTTAAATAAAATTAGGTACATACCTAGTATGCAATGCAATTTGCTGCGATGACGATGGCGTCGCTGATCACAGTCAGTTGTCAAATTGCGGGTGAATAAGGTTAATTCGGGTGAGTGGGAGCGCGTAGGGGGTATAGGAAAAAAATAGCTAAATTACCTCTTCTATGTAGTGGTGACATGTTCGAAAAGACTTTCGTATTGCTTTTGTTAAGGTAACCCGAGGCTATTGTAGATGGGGAGATATAGTATCTGAGATACTATATCTCCCCATCTACAATAGCCTCGGGTTACCTTACACATTTTATATGCATAATCTCTATTCAAACACGTCATCACTATATAAAGCAGTTCTTTTAGCTAAGTTTTCTCTCGAAGTATATAGTATCTCAGATACTATATCTCCCCATCTACAATAGCCTCGGGTTACCTTACACATTTTATATGCATAATCTCTATTCAAACACGTCATCACTACATAAAGCAGTTCTTTTAGCTAAGTTTTCTCTCGAAGTATATAGGTAAACCTCGCATCGCAAGGCACTAGCTTCGTGTTTCTTACACTTAAGACAAGTGCAACGCACGAAAAATGCAACGTTGCTGGTACACTAAACAGTAGGTGTATTTAAAAACAGTAATAATTGAAAAAACGCAAGTATAATTTTGATATTTGTCAATCATGGGAAGAACCGGGAGAACCGGGACATGAATTTTCGGTACCGGTTCTTTAGTTACTATAAAATTCCCGGGATTTCCCGGGAATCTGAGAACCGGTATTTCCCGGGAGCACCCCCTAGATAGGATCACATATATTGATTACAATAATAAATTACATGACAATTAAATATTTGCCCGCTCTTTTAATAAAGTATGCAACCTCGTTGTACGAAAGCCGCTTTTCTTGTTTTTTTTTTATAAAAGAATTCCGTATACTGTCTCCACAGTTGGAATAAATATTTGTCGAATGAATGAATTTGTAACAAATCTATTTATGTTTATGTAATAGAAAGAAATCTTAATAAAATAATATTTAAAGGTCTACTTACCGCTTTTGAACAACGTTTGGCATTCTTAACTTTCTGGTGACTTTTTATCATATTATTAGATGTAATCGCGACTGTCTGTTCGTATCATTTTTGAGACATTATGATCATATGCATGCTTTTACTACCATAACATAAAAACGTTTTTCAATAAAAAGACTCGTCAAGATTGTTTAACCTTTTTCTAATGCTATAAAAAACGAAGTAAGTATAGCAAATTTAACCACACATTTTCAAAAGGCCTCCACAAATACGTAATTGGCAATGAATAAAGCGATCAAAAAGGTTCTACAAAGAGCTTAATTGTATTTCTCGGGCCACATCGCATTCCGAACGACTGCCGCATTTCGATTTCAGTGTGTCTCTTTCTGATAGGCTTGGGTAGAAAGGAACGGCTGTATCGACAGTGAGGTAGCTTCTGCGGGGGGATTATTTCGTCGCATTTGGCTGATGTTTATTAGCGCAATTTGCTGGAGCATATTCTCGGGTACACTCGTATTCAATGGAAATGTCGTTCGATTAAATAAAAATACGTATTCTTTTTACTCGACTGCATTAGATAGATGGACTGTTGTACTTTGAAAAAGCGTTTTTTGTTGTTTTTAACTACACATACATATATCATTGTTAACCACGTTACGAGTACCTACATGTTTACCGAATTTCAAGTGATCCGATCGATTACTGGAAGTGGAACAAAATAAATTTGCAAGATTTGACCAAACAAAAACGGCAGAACGGCAACTTAAATAGAAGATTGTCAAAATCGGCCAAGCGCGTGTCAAGTCAGGAATAGTGTAGGCTTATGTAGTAATATCGGCCAACACTTAACTACCTATAGATAAGTATAACGGTTACGTTAAAAAATATTACTAAAGATGAAACACGTCTTCGTATTACACTTATTCATCTCGAACCATATACAAATTATATAAACATCATAAAAATCTAAAAACTCCAATACTCATTAAATGAAGCGTCTAGACATAATACTTATGAAAACTAATTGCAACAAATAAATGTTTCTATCGTCATAACAAATAAAATAAGACGTTTTTATCTATGTCCGCTTTTGGTGTTTTTTTTAGCTTGAAAAATATTACGTCTCCGAATGACATTGATATAAAATTCGTCCTATAGTTTATCGGTATACTCAAGATAAATGTCCGAATGCTCGACATGTTAGTGTCCATTAGCTGACACCCAGCTGTCACCTCTTGAAGGCTAGCAACTATTGAGACAGCGAGCATTAGTACGTTTACCTTATTTATGTATAAGTCAATTGTCAATTGCGTTTCCATTTATTTTTTAAACTGAACCAATTATTTTGCTCACCCGCGACCTTAATAGGTAATTGTTTCAGTTCATTGATTAGGATCTTCGCAAAGTAACGCCTGATTCAATAAATTATTTGATGTTTTTTTTTATTCGACTGGATGGAAAAGCAAGTGGGTCTCCTGATGGTAAAAGATCACCACCGTCCATAAACATCTGCAACACCAGGGTTATTTCAGATGTTGATTCCATTTCAGATTTTTGTGAAAACACTACCTATATTCGGCTCGGCTGGGACAACAATTGCCAATTTCCAGGCCTAGGCAATAATGTACTGTTCTTGTTCTACTATACTCACTACACGTACGCAATCAATAAAGGCAATGAAATGAAATGCTAGTCTAGTTAGGGAGAGGGCCGCTATGCAAACGTTCGGCTACGTTTCCACCGAAGATGTGCGAGGATGCGTTACGAGGAAAATGTTTTTCATGAAGCAATAGAAACGCTTCATTTACCTATCCTGACACCGGTGTGAAGTTAGCTGCCTAAAGTTAGCTGCCTGTGATAACCCGACCAAATTAAGAAGTGTCGTTTTCGAAAGTGTTAAAATAAATTAAAACATCATGAAATAGGTCGCAAAGTACACAAAATAAACAAAACATTAAGACAAAGGCTTTGATTAAGTGTAAAAGAAGGACAACCGGCGAGAAAACAAATTTTGTTTAAAATTGCCAGGCATTTTCTTTTATATCATAAAGATATAGTCTAATAAGTAAAGCCAGGAGTGGTGGCTGTATTTAACATACAACCACATGACTACGGATCTTAAAACTGAAGAGTCTAGATTGATACCCAGCTTAGAGCTAGTTTAGAACATAGGCGCCGATCAAAGTTAGCTGCCTAAATCCAACGAACAAATCAAGTCGAATTTCTGCCAAATACGATCCCAGCCAGGACTGACTATTACATGTGTTTTATAGCCAAGATATATATCTTTCAAAATTACCTAAGAATTATATGATACCTCACTCTGTTAAAAAATTAGAGAGAAATTCTCAAAATATACAATTTTTGTCCTCGCTGCCTAGAACGTTGCCGTTTTTTGCAAAATAGAAGTAATCCCAGGAGCAGTGACTATATCAGTCATTTAGCTACATAACTAGAGATATAGAAATAGGTACGTCCTGAGTGATACCCAATTTGGTTTAGGAAAAACTGGAAAATCAAGCGAAATTTTCGAATAAACCTGCAAAAATTTGAGGATATGTCACATTTCCGCGAGATACAAGTGAACCCAGGAGTAGTGGCTATATTTATCATACAGCCACACACGCAAGGATCTTAAAACTGCAAAGTCTAGATTGATACCCAGTTTGGTTTAGGAGATAGGCGACGATCCAAGTTAGCTGCCTAAATCCAACGAAAAAATCATGTCAAATTTCTGCCAAATACGATCCCAGCCAGGACTGACTTTTAAATGTGTTTTATAACCAAGATATATATCTTTTAAAATTACTAAAGAATTGTATGATACCTCCCTCTTTTAAAAAAAAATTACATAGAAATTCTCAAAATTTAAAATTTTTGTCCTCGCTGCCTAGAACGATGCCGTTTTTTGCAAAACAGAAGTAATCCCAGGAGCAGTGACTATATAGGTCGTTTAGCTACATAACTATGGATATAGAAACAGGTACGTCCTGAGTGATACCCAGTTTGGTTTAGGAAAAACTGGAAAATCAAGAGAAATTTTCGAATAAACCTGCAAAAACTTGAGGATATGTCACATTTCAGCGAGATACAAGTGAAGCCAGGAGTAGTGGCTATATTTATCATACAGCTACAAATCCAGGGATCTTAAAACTGCAAAGTCTAGATTGATACCCAGTTCGGTTTAGGAGATAGGCGACGATCCAAGTTAGCTGCCTAAATCCAACGAACAAATCAAGTCGAATTTCTGCCAAACACGATCCCAGCCAGGACTGACTTTTATATGTGTTTTATAACCAAGATATATATCTTTCAAAATTACTAAAAAATTGTATGATACCTCCCTCTTTTAAAAAAAAATTAGAGCGAAATTCTCAAAATTTAAAATTTTTGTCCTCGCTGCCTAGAACGTTGCCGTTTTTTGCAAAATGGAAGTAATCCCAGGAGCAGTGACTATATAGGTCGTTTAGCTACATAACTAGAGATATAGAAACAGGTACGTCCTGAGTGATACCCAGTTTGGTTTAGAAAAAACTGGAAAATCAAGCGAAATTTTCGAATAAACCTGCAAAAATTTGAGGATATGTCACATTTCCGCGAGATACAAGTGAACCCAGGAGTAGTGGCTATATTTATCATACAGCCACACACGCAAGGATCTTAAAACTGCAAAGTCTAGATTGATACCCAGTTTGGTTTAGGAGATAGGCGACGATCCAAGTTAGCTGCCTAAATCCAACGAACAAATCAAGTCGAATTTCTGCCAAATACGATCCCAGCCAGGACTGACTTTTATATGTGTTTTATAACCAAGATATATATCTTTTAAAATTACTAAAGAATTGTATGATACCTCCCTCTTTTAAAAAAAAATTACACAGAAATTCTCAAAATTTAAAATTTTTGTCCTCGCTGCCTAGAACGATGCCGTTTTTTGCAAAACAGAAGTAATCCCAGGAGCAGTGACTATATAGGTCGTTTAGCTACATAACTATGGATATAGAAACAGGTACGTCCTGAGTGATACCCAGTTTGGTTTAGGAAAAACAGTAAAATTAAGCGAAATTTTCTAATAAACCTGCAAAAATTTGAGGTTATGTAACATTTCCGCGAGATAGAAGTGAACCCAGGAGTAGTGGCTATATTTATCATACAGCTACAAACCCAGGGATCGTAAAACTGCAAAGTCTAGATTGATACCCAGTTTGGTTTAGGAGATAGGCGACGATACAAGTTAGCTGCCTAAATCCAACGAACAAATCAAGTCGCATTTCTGCCAAATACGATCCCAGCCAGGACTGACTATTACATGTGTTTTATAACCAAGATATATATCTTTCAAAATTACCAAAGAATTATAAGATACCTCACTCTGTTAACAAAAATTATAGAGAAATTCTCAAAATATACAATTTTTGTCCTCGCTGCCTAGAACGATGCCGTTTTTTGCAAAACAGAAGTAATCCCAGGAGCAGTGACTATATAGGTCGTTTAGCTTCATAACTAGAGATATAGAAACAGGTACGTCCTGAGTGATACCCAGTTTGGTTTAGGAAAAACTGGAAAATCAAGCGAAATTTTCGAATAAACCTGCAAAAATTTGAGGATATGTCACATTTCCGCGAGATACAAGTGAACCCAGGAGTAGTGGCTATATTTATCATACAGCCACACACGCAAGGATCTTAAAACTGCAAAGTCTAGATTGATACCCAGTTTGGTTTAGGAGATAGGCGACGATCCAAGTTAGCTGCCTAAATCCAACGAACAAATCAAGTCGAATTTCTGCCAAATACGATCCCAGCCAGGACTGACTTTTATATGTGTTTTATAACCAAGATATATATCTTTTAAAATTACTAAAGAATTGTATGATACCTCCCTCTTTTAAAAAAAAATTACATAGAAATTCTCAAAATTTAAAATTTTTGTCCTCGCTGCCTAGAACGATGCCGTTTTTTGCAAAACAGAAGTAATCCCAGGAGCAGTGACTATATAGGTCGTTTAGCTACATAACTATGGATATAGAAACAGGTACGTCCTGAGTGATACCCAGTTTGGTTTAGGAAAAACTGGAAAATTAAGCGAAATTTTCTAATAAACCTGCAAAAATTTGAGGTTATGTAACATTTCCGCGAGATACAAGTGAACCCAGGAGTAGTGGCTATATTTATCATACAGCTACAAACCCAGGGATCTTAAAACTGCAAAGTCTAGATTGATACCCAGTTTGGTTTAGGAGATAGGCGACGATCCAAGTTAGCTGCCTAAATCCAACGAACAAATCAAGTCGAATTTCTGCCAAACACGATCCCAGCCAGGACTGACTTTTATATGTGTTTTATAACCAAGATATATATCTTTCAAAATTACTAAAGAATTGTATGATACCTCCCTCTTTTAAAAAAAAATTACATAGAAATTCTCAAAATTTAAAATTTTTGTCCTCGCTGCCTAGAACGTTGCCGTTTTTTGCAAAACAGAAGTAATCCCAGGAGCAGTGACTATATAGGTCATTTAGCTACATAACTAAAGATATATAAACAGGTACGTCCTGAGTGATACCCAGTTTGGTTTAGGAAAAACTGGAAAATCAAGCGAAATTTTCGAATAAACCTGCAAAATTTTGAGGTTATGTCACATTTCCGCGAGATAGAAGTGAACCCAGGAGTAGTGGCTATATTTATCATACAGCTACAAACCCAGGGATCTTAAAACTGCAAAGTCTAGATTGATACCCAGTTCGGTTTAGGAGATAGGCGACGATCCATGTTAGCTGCCTAAATCCAACGAACAAATCAAGTCGAATTTCTGCCAAACACGATCCCAGCCAGGATTGACTTTTATATGTGTTTTATAACCAAGATAAATATCTTTCAAAATTACTAAAGAATTGTATGATACCTCCCTCTTTAAAAAAAAAAATAAGAGCGAAATTCTCAAAATTTAAAATTTTTGTCGTCGCTGCCTAGAACGTTGCCGTTTTTTGCGAAATAGAAGTAATCCCAGGAGCAGTGACTATATAGGTCATTTAGCTACATAACTAAAGATATAGAAACAGGTACGTCCTGAGTGATACCCAGTTTAGTTTAGGAAAAACTGGAAAATCAAGCGAAATTTTCGAATAAACCTGCAAAATTTTGAGGTTATGTCACATTTCCGCGAAATAGAAGTGAACCCAGGAGTAGTGGCTATATTTATCATACAGCTACAAACCCAGGGATCGTAAAACTGCAAAGTCTAGATTGATACCCAGTTTGGTTTAGGAGATAGGCGACGATACAAGTTAGCTGCCTAAATCCAACGAACAAATCAAGTCGCATTTCTGCCAAATACGATCCCAGCCAGGACTGACTATTACATGTGTTTTATAACCAAGATATATATCTTTCAAAATTACCAAAGAATTATAAGATACCTCACTCTGTTAACAAAAATTATAGAGAAATTCTCAAAATATACAATTTTTGTCCTCGCTGCCTAGAACGATGCCGTTTTTTGCAAAACAGAAGTAATCCCAGGAGCAGTGACTATATAGGTCGTTTAGCTTCATAACTAGAGATACAGAAACAGGTACGTCCTGAGTGATACCCAGTTTGGTTTAGGAAAAACTGGAAAATCAAGCGAAATTTTCGAATAAACCTGCAAAAATTTGAGGATATGTCACATTTCCGCGAGATACAAGTGAACCCAGGAGTAGTGGCTATATTTATCATACAGCCACACACGCAAGGATCTTAAAACTGCAAAGTCTAGATTGATACCCAGTTTGGTTTAGGAGATAGGCGACGATCCAAGTTAGCTGCCTAAATCCAACGAACAAATCAAGTCGAATTTCTGCCAAATACGATCCCAGCCAGGACTGACTTTTATATGTGTTTTATAACCAAGATATATATCTTTTAAAATTACTAAAGAATTGTATGATACCTCCCTCTTTTAAAAAAAAATTACATAGAAATTCTCAAAATTTAAAATTTTTGTCCTCGCTGCCTAGAACGATGCCGTTTTTTGCAAAACAGAAGTAATCCCAGGAGCAGTGACTATATAGGTCGTTTAGCTACATAACTATGGATATAGAAACAGGTACGTCCTGAGTGATACCCAGTTTGGTTTAGGAAAAACTGGAAAATTAAGCGAAATTTTCTAATAAACCTGCAAAAATTTGAGGTTATGTAACATTTCCGCGAGATACAAGTGAACCCAGGAGTAGTGGCTATATTTATCATACAGCTACAAACCCAGGGATCTTAAAACTGCAAAGTCTAGATTGATACCCAGTTTGGTTTAGGAGATAGGCGACGATCCAAGTTAGCTGCCTAAATCCAACGAACAAATCAAGTCGAATTTCTGCCAAACACGATCCCAGCCAGGACTGACTTTTATATGTGTTTTATAACCAAGATATATATCTTTCAAAATTACTAAAGAATTGTATGATACCTCCCTCTTTTAAAAAAAAATTACATAGAAATTCTCAAAATTTAAAATTTTTGTCCTCGCTGCCTAGAACGTTGCCGTTTTTTGCAAAACAGAAGTAATCCCAGGAGCAGTGACTATATAGGTCATTTAGCTACATAACTAAAGATATAGAAACAGGTACGTCCTGAGTGATACCCAGTTTAGTTTAGGAAAAACTGGAAAATCAAGCTAAATTTTCGAATAAACCTGCAAAATTTTGAGGTTATGTCACATTTCCGCGAAATAGAAGTGAACCCAGGAGTAGTGGCTATATTTATCATACAGCTACAAACCCAGGGATCTTAAAACTGCAAAGTCTAGATTGATACCCAGTTTGGTTTAGGAGATAGGCGACGATCCAAGTTAGCTGCCTAAATCCAACGAATAAATCAAGTCGAATTTCTGCCAAACACGATCCCAGCCAGGACTGACTTTTATATGTGTTTTATAACCAAGATATATATCTTTCAAAATTACTAAAGAATTGTATGATACCTCCCTCTTTTAAAAAAAAATTACATAGAAATTCTCAAAATTTAAATTTTTTGTCCTCGCTGCCTAGAACGATGCCGTTTTTTGCAAAATAGAAGTAATCCCAGGAGCAGTGACTATATAGGTCATTTAGCTACATAACTAAAGATATAGAAACAGGTACGTCCTGAGTGATACCCAGTTTGGTTTAGGAAAAACTGGAAAATCAAGCGAAATTTTCGAATAAACCTGCAAAATTTTGAGGTTATGTCACATTTCCGCGAGATAGAAGTGAACCCAGGAGTAGTGGCTATATTTATCATACAGCTACAAACCCAGGGATCTTAAAACTGCAAAGTCTGGATTGATACCCAGTTTGGTTAAGGAGATAGGCGACGATCCAAGTTAGCTGCCTAAATCCAACGAACAAATCAAGTCGAATTTCTGCCAAACACGATCCCAGCCAGGACTGACTTTTATATGTGTTTTATAACCAAGATACATATCTTTCAAAATTACTCAAGAATTGTATGATACCTCCCTCTTTTAAAAAAAAATTACATAGAAATTCATATTCGTATCATATAATTCTTTGGTAATTTTGAAAGATATATATCTTGGGTATAAAACACATGTAATAGTCAGTCCTGGCTAGGGCTTTCAATACCGGGATCCCGGTATTGGCTAATACCGGGATACCGGAAATTTTTCGTCATTTTTCAATACCGGTATTGAAAAGTCTAATACCGGGATCCCGGTATTAGTGATTTTATGATTTGTATGTTATTTATTACACTATTACAGGTATAAAATTTACTACAAATTGCAATATAATGTAATTATTGACACTTTAGTGCACTTCATAAGTAATATTTTATAAAACAAGTAGGTATTCTTTCAAATACGAATAGGTAAAAGGTACCATCAGCCAAATTAGTGGTCTATCAATCTTTAAACAAGTTCCTATCAAATGAATATGTCGCTAAAGTCCAACTTTCAAGTTGACAGACACGTCTATGCGCATTATTGTTTTATGACATGCAAACGAGTATTAACTTTAGGGTGATAGACCACAGATTTGGCTGATGGTACCTTACCTTAACTACCCAATCTGGTGATCGGATAATCCCAAAACGCTCTAACTATAGCAAGGAGAACATGATCATTTACATGCTTTTTGTATCATAAGTTAACCTACTGATTTATAAAAATAAAAATCAGTAAAAAGACTCGTCAAGATGATTTACCCTTTTTAAGCTCTTATGCTACATTTACACCCTTGCCGAGGCATGCCTAACGTCTATAAGGTCCAAGCCTCTGCAAACACTTAAACGCCATTTATATTTTCCTGTTTTTCCTGAACCAAACTGGGTATCACTCAGGACGTACCTGTTTTTATATCCATAGTTATGAAACTAAACGACCTATATAGTCACTGCTCCTGGGATCACTTCTGTTTTGCAAAAAACGGCATCGTTCTAGGCAGCGAAGACAAAAATTTAAAATTTTGAGAATTTCGCTCTAATTTTTTTTTTAAAGAGGGAGGTATCATACAATTCTCTAGCAATTTTGAAAGATATATAACTTGGTTATAAAACACATATAAAAGTCAGTCCTGGCTGGGATCGTGTTTGGCAGAAATTCGACTTGATTTGTTCGTTGGATTTAGGCAGCTAACTTGGATCGTCGCCTATCTCCTAAACCAAACTGGGTATCAATCTAGACTTTGCAGTTTTAA
This sequence comes from Choristoneura rosaceana, assembly GCA_037349165.1. NCBI lineage: Eukaryota > Metazoa > Arthropoda > Insecta > Lepidoptera > Tortricidae > Choristoneura > Choristoneura rosaceana. The sequence goes on along the minus strand of JAZBNJ010000004.1, from coordinate 5,133,613 downwards.
GATCCTTGCGTGTGTGGCTGTATGATAAATATAGCCACTACTCCTGGGTTCACTTCTATCTCGCGGAAATGTGACATAACCTCAAATTTTTGCAGGTTTATTCGAAAATTTCGCTTGATTTTCCAGTTTTTCCTAAACCAAACTGGGTATCACTCAGGACGTACCTGTTTCTATATCTCTAGTTATGTAGCTTAATGACCTATATAGTCACTGCTCCTGGGATTACTTCTATTTTGCAAAAAACGGCAACGTTCTAGGCAGCGAGGACAAAAATTTTAAATTTTGAGAATTTCTATGTAATTTTTTTTTAAAAGAGGGAGGTATCATACAATTCTTTAGTAATTTTGAAAGATATATATCTTGGTTATAAAACACATATAAAAGTCAGTCCTGGCTGGGATCGTGTTTGGCAGAAATTCGACTTGATTTGTTCGTTGGATTTAGGCAGCTAACTTGGATCGTCGCCTATCTCCTAAACCAAACTGGGTATCAATCTAGACTTTGCAGTTTTAAGATCCCTGGGTTTGTAGCTGTATGATAAATATAGCCACTACTCCTGGGTTCACTTCTATCTCGCGGAAATGTGACATAACCTCAAATTTTTGCAGGTTTATTCGAAAATTTCGCTTGATTTTCAAGTTTTTCCTAAACCAAACTGGGTATCACTCAGGACGTACCTGTTTATATATCTTTAGTTATGTAGCTAAATGACCTATATAGTCACTGCTCCTGGGATTACTTCCATTTTGCAAAAAACGGCAACGTTCTAGGCAGCGAGGACAAAAATTTTAAATTTTGAGAATTTCTATGTAATTTTTTTTTAAAAGAGGGAGGTATCATACAATTCTTTAGTAATTTTGAAAGATATATATCTTGGTTATAAAACACATATAAAAGTCAGTCCTGGCTGGGATCGTGTTTGGCAGAAATTCGACTTGATTTGTTCGTTGGATTTAGGCAGCTAACTTGGATCGTCGCCTATCTCCTAAACCAAACTGGGTATCAATCTAGACTTTGCAGTTTTAAGATCCCTGGGTTTGTAGCTGTATGATAAATATAGCCACTACTCCTGGGTTCACTTGTATCTCGCGGAAATGTTACATAACCTCAAATTTTTGCAGGTTTATTCGAAAATTTCGCTTGATTTTTCAGTTTTTCCTAAACCAAACTGGGTATCACTCAGGACGTACCTGTTTATATATCTTTAGTTATGTAGCTAAATGACCTATATAGTCACTGCTCCTGGGATTACTTCCATTTTGCAAAAAACGGCAACGTTCTAGGCAGCGAGGACAAAAATTTTAAATTTTGAGAATTTCTATGTAATTTTTTTTTAAAAGAGGGAGGTATCATACAATTCTTTAGTAATTTTTAAAAATATATATCTTGGTTATAAAACACATATAAAAGTCAGTCCTGGCTGGGATCGTGTTTGGCAGAAATTCGACTTGATTTGTTCGTTGGATTTAGGCAGCTAACTTGGATCGTCGCCTATCTCCTAAACCAAACTGGGTATCAATCTAGACTTTGCAGTTTTAAGATCCCTGGATTTGTAGCTGTATGATAAATATAGCCACTACTCCTGGGTTCACTTGTATCTCGCGGAAATGTGACATATCCTCAAATTTTTGCAGGTTTATTCGAAAATTTCGCTTGATTTTCCAGTTTTTCCTAAACCAAACTGGGTATCACTCAGGACGTACCTGTTTCTATATCTCTAGTTATGTAGCTTAATGACCTATATAGTCACTGCTCCTGGGATTACTTCTATTTTGCAAAAAACGGCAACGTTCTAGGCAGCGAGGACAAAAATTTTAAATTTTGAGAATTTCTATGTAATTTTTTTTTAAAAGAGGGAGGTATCATACAATTCTTTAGTAATTTTGAAAGATATATATCTTGGTTATAAAACACATATAAAAGTCAGTCCTGGCTGGGATCGTGTTTGGCAGAAATTCGACTTGATTTGTTCGTTGGATTTAGGCAGCTAACTTGGATCGTCGCCTATCTCCTAAACCAAACTGGGTATCAATCTAGACTTTGCAGTTTTAAGATCCCTGGGTTTGTAGCTGTATGAAAAAAATAGCCACTACTCCTGGGTTCACTTCTATCTCGCGGAAATGTGACTTAACCTCAAATTTTTGCAGGTTTATTCGAAAATTTCGCTTGATTTTCCAGTTTTTCCTAAACCAAACTGGGTATCACTCAGGACGTACCTGTTTCTATATCTCTAGTTATGTAGCTTAATGACCTATATAGTCACTGCTCCTGGGATTACTTCTATTTTGCAAAAAACGGCAACGTTCTAGGCAGCGAGAACAAAAATTTTAAATTTTGAGAATTTCGCTCTAATTTTTTTTTAAAAGAGGGAGGTATCATACAATTTTTTTGTAATTTTGAAAGATATATGTCTTGGTTATAAAACACATATAAAAGTCAGTCCTGGCTGGGATCGTGTTTGGCAGAAATTCGACTTGATTTGTTCGTTGGATTTAGGCAGCTAACTTGGATCGTCGCCTATCTCCTAAACCAAACTGGGTATCAATCTAGACTTTGCAGTTTTAAGATCCCTGGGTTTGTAGCTGTATGATAAATATAGCCACTACTCCTGGGTTCACTTGTATCTCGCGGAAATGTTACATAACCTCAAATTTTTGCAGGTTTATTAGAAAATTTCGCTTAATTTTACTGTTTTTCCTAAACCAAACTGGGTATCACTCAGGACGTACCTGTTTTTATATCCATAGTTATGTAGCTAAACGACCTATATAGTCACTGCTCCTGGGATTACTTCTGTTTTGCAAAAAACGGCATCGTTCTAGGCAGCGAGGACAAAAATTTTAAATTTTGAGAATTTCTATGTAATTTTTTTTTAAAAGAGGGAGGTATCATACAATTCTTTAGTAATTTTAAAAGATATATATCTTGGTTATAAAACACATATAAAAGTCAGTCCTGGCTGGGATCGTATTTGGCAGAAATTCGACTTGATTTGTTCGTTGGATTTAGGCAGCTAACTTGGATCGTCGCCTATCTCCTAAACCAAACTGGGTATCAATCTAGACTTTGCAGTTTTAAGATCCTTGCGTGTGTGGCTGTATGATAAATATAGCCACTACTCCTGGGTTCACTTGTATCTCGCGGAAATGTGACATATCCTCAAATTTTTGCAGGTTTATTCGAAAATTTCGCTTGATTTTCCAGTTTTTCCTAAACCAAACTGGGTATCACTCAGGACGTACCTGTTTCTATATCTCTAGTTATGAAGCTAAACGACCTATATAGTCACTGCTCCTGGGATTACTTCTGTTTTGCAAAAAACGGCATCGTTCTAGGCAGCGAGGACAAAAATTGTATATTTTGAGAATTTCTCTATAATTTTTGTTAACAGAGTGAGGTATCTTATAATTCTTTGGTAATTTTGAAAGATATATATCTTGGTTATAAAACACATGTAATAGTCAGTCCTGGCTGGGATCGTATTTGGCAGAAATGCGACTTGATTTGTTCGTTGGATTTAGGCAGCTAACTTGTATCGTCGCCTATCTCCTAAACCAAACTGGGTATCAATCTAGACTTTGCAGTTTTACGATCCCTGGGTTTGTAGCTGTATGATAAATATAGCCACTACTCCTGGGTTCACTTCTATCTCGCGGAAATGTGACATATCCTCAAAATTTTGCAGGTTTATTCGAAAATTTCGCTTGATTTTCCAGTTTTTTCTAAACCAAACTGGGTATCACTCAGGACGTACCTGTTTCTATATCTCTAGTTATGTAGCTAAACGACCTATATAGTCACTGCTCCTGGGATTACTTCTGTTTTGCAAAAAACGGCATCGTTCTAGGCAGCGATGACAAAAATTTTAAATTTTGAGAATTTCTATGTAATTTTTTTTTAAAAGAGGGAGGTATCATACAATTCTTTAGTAATTTTAAAAGATATATATCTTGGTTATAAAACACATATAAAAGTCAGTCCTGGCTGGGATCGTGTTTGGCAGAAATTCGACTTGATTTGTTCGTTGGATTTAGGCAGCTAACTTGGATCGTCGCCTATCTCCTAAACCAAACTGGGTATCAATCTAGACTTTGCAGTTTTAAGATCCTTGCGTGTGTGGCTGTATGATAAATATAGCCACTACTCCTGGGTTCACTTGTATCTCGCGGAAATGTGACATATCCTCAAATTTTTGCAGGTTTATTAGAAAATTTCGCTTAATTTTACTGTTTTTCCTAAACCAAACTGGGTATCACTCAGGACGTACCTGTTTCTATATCTCTAGTTATGTAGCTAAACGACCTATATAGTCACTGCTCCTGGGATTACTTCTGTTTTGCAAAAAACGGCATCGTTCTAGGCAGCGAGGACAAAAATTTTAAATTTTGAGAATTTCTGTGTAATTTTTTTTTAAAAGAGGGAGGTATCATACAATTCTTTAGTGATTTTGAAAGATATATATCTTGGTTATAAAACACATATAAAAGTCAGTCCTGGCTGGGATCGTGTTTGGCAGAAATTCGACTTGATTTGTTCGTTGGATTTAGGCAGCTAACTTGTATCGTCGCCTATCTCCTAAACCAAACTGGGTATCAATCTAGACTTTGCAGTTTTAAGATCCCTGGGTTTGTAGCTGTATGATAAATATAGCCACTACTCCTGGGTTCACTTGTATTTCGCGGAAATGTTACATAACCTCAAATTTTTGCAGGTTTATTAGAAAATTTCGCTTAATTTTACTGTTTTTCCTAAACCAAACTGGGTATCACTCAGGACGTACCTGTTTCTATATCTCTAGTTATGTAGCTAAATGACCTATATAGTCACTGCTCCTGGGATTACTTCCATTTTGCAAAAAACGGCATCGTTCTAGGCAGCGAGGACAAAAATTTTAAATTTTGAGAATTTCTGTAATTTTTTTTTAAAAGAGGGAGGTATCATACAATTCTTTAGTGATTTTGAAAGATATATATCTTGGTTATAAAACACATATAAAAGTCAGTCCTGGCTGGGATCGTGTTTGGCAGAAATTCGACTTGATTTGTTCGTTGGATTTAGGCAGCTAACTTGGATCGTCGCCTATCTCCTAAACCAAACTGGGTATCAATCTAGACTTTGCAGTTTTAAGATCCCTGGGTTTGTAGCTGTATGATAAATATAGCCACTACTCCTGGGTTCACTTCTATCTCGCGGAAATGTGACATAACCTCAAAATTTTGCAGGTTTATTCGAAAATTTCGCTTGATTTTCCAGTTTTTCCTAAACCAAACTGGGTATCACTCAGGACGTACCTGTTTCTATATCTTTAGTTATGTAGCTAAATGACCTATATAGTCACTACTCCTGGGATTACTTCTATTTTGCAAAAAACGGCAACGTTCTAGGCAGCGAGGACAAAAATTTTAAATTTTGAGAATTTCTCTCTAATTTTTTTTTAAAAGAGGGAGGTATCATACAATTTTTTAGTAATTTTGAAAGATATATATCTTGGTTATAAAACACATATAAAAGTCAGTCCTGGCTGGGATCGTGTTTGGCAGAAATTCGACTTGATTTGTTCGTTGGATTTAGGCAGCTTACTTGGATCGTCGCCTATCTCCTAAACCGAACTGGGTATCAATCTAGACTTTGCAGTTTTAAGATCCCTGGATTTGTAGCTGTATGATAAATATAGCCACTACTCCTGGCTTCACTTGTATCTCGCTGAAATGTGACATATCCTCAAGTTTTTGCAGGTTTATTCGAAAATTTCTCTTGATTTTCCAGTTTTTCCTAAACCAAACTGGGTATCACTCAGGACGTACCTGTTTTTATATCCATAGTTATGTAGCTAAACGACCTATATAGTCACTGCTCCTGGGATTACTTCTGTTTTGCAAAAAACGGCATCGTTCTAGGCAGCGAGGACAAAAATTTTAAATTTTGAGAATTTCTATGTAATTTTTTTTTAAAAGAGGGAGGTATCATACAATTCTTTAGTAATTTTAAAAGATATATATCTTGGTTATAAAACACATATAAAAGTCAGTCCTGGCTGGGATCGTATTTGGCAGAAATTCGACTTGATTTGTTCGTTGGATTTAGGCAGCTAACTTGGATCGTCGCCTATCTCCTAAACCAAACTGGGTATCAATCTAGACTTTGCAGTTTTAAGATCCTTGCGTGTGTGGCTGTATGATAAATATAGCCACTACTCCTGGGTTCACTTGTATCTCGCGGAAATGTGACATATCCTCAAATTTTTGCAGGTTTATTCGAAAATTTCGCTTGATTTTCCAGTTTTTCCTAAACTAAATTGGGTATCACTCAGGACGTACCTGTTTCTATATCTCTAGTTATGTAGCTAAATGACTGATATAGTCACTGCTCCTGGGATTACTTCTATTTTGCAAAAAACGGCAACGTTCTAGGCAGCGAGGACAAAAATTGTATATTTTGAGAATTTCTCTCTAATTTTTTAACAGAGTGAGGTATCATATAATTCTTTGGTAATTTTGAAAGATATATATCTTGGCTATAAAACACATGTAATAGTCAGTCCTGGCTGGGATCGTATTTGGCAGAAATTCGACTTGATTTGTTCGTTGGATTTAGGCAGCTAACTTTGATCGGCGCCTATGTTCTAAACTAGCTCTAAGCTGGGTATCAATCTAGACTCTTCAGTTTTAAGATCCGTAGTCATGTGGTTGTATGTTAAATACAGCCACCACTCCTGGCTTTACTTATTAGACTATATCTTTATGATATAAAAGAAAATGCCTGGCAATTTTAAACAAAATTTGTTTTCTCGCCGGTTGTCCTTCTTTTACACTTAATCAAAGCCTTTGTCTTAATGTTTTGTTTATTTTGTGTACTTTGCGACCTATTTCATGATGTTTTAATTTATTTTAACACTTTCGAAAACGACACTTCTTAATTTGGTCGGGTTATTACAGGCAGCTAACTTTAGGCAGCTAACTTCACACCGGTTATCCTGACTTAGCGTAACTCTAGTGAAAACTGCTAAGCGGAGCGAGGTTTTTGTGTACAGAATAAGGGAAGGATGTGAGCGAGGAATGTGTTGCGAAGAACTCAGCCCGCTTCACCGCACCCTGCTCGCTTATTTGAAAAGAGTCCGCTACACGCTCTTGCTACGCATTCTTATAGCGCTCAGTACCTCGCACATTAAACGACCGGATGGCCAAGAGAATACGAAGCTTGAGGTTGTTGGTTCGATTCCCGGCCGGGGCAGATTTGTGTGAATAATACGAATTTTTGTTCTCAGGTCTTGGATGTTTAATATGTATTTAAGTACGTATTTATCAATAAAAGTATGTTTGACAACATGTTGCCTAGTATCCATAGTACAAGCTTTGCTTGGTTTGGGAGTAGGTCAATAATTGGTGTCAAGAGTACTATGATATTTATTTTTATTTTATTTATCTCTGCTAGAAACAGTCACAAAGTTCCACATTTTTGAATTTAAAATCACAAACATAATCTGATATAAAACATAATGTAATCGATTCTTCTCTCGATTCTGAACAAACTATATAATTCTCTAGTGGAAACACAGCCTTAAGCCGTCTCGGTGAACTCGACAGTAGGGTTACTACGAAACTCGAACGTATCGTACCGTCCCTCTCGCTCTCGTATTAAATAGTATAATCGTCAGAGGGACCGCACGATACGAACTTCGAGTTTCGTAGTAGCCCTGCTGTTCCATTTCAGCCGGCCTTTGCAACCCCCTGAACGTTCCCCTGAGTACTATCCTGTCCGATCACGCCTCTGAAAACATTTCGCTGGCGTCACTCACGTGCATCTACCCTTAGTGTTAGCTTGTGTTATGGTACTGGGTAATAGATAAAAAAACTTAAATAACGTCGATCCGTCGCTCCGTTTCGACGGACAAATACAAAATATACACACACTATCGCATTTATAATATTAGTATTGGATTCGAAAAACGAAAAAAAATTACCACCGGTCTTATGTTATGTCGAAATGAGTCAGCGGTACATTATTTTGTAAACGTTGAATAAGTTCATATCTTTACACTAAACTGTGTCCTCAGTGTAAGTTTTCGGTTACAAAATACGTTTCGATCGCGTTCGTGTTAAAATCTCAGTTTGTATGGAAATACGAACATCGCAAATGTTCCGCTATGGCTAAATGCGCCAAGAGCGCGAAGCTAAAAAAAAAAACTTCCGCTAGAGGCTGTTCGTGTTTCCATACAAATTGAGATTTTAACGTATTTTGTAATCAAAACCTTACACTAAGGGTACTGATCCATCAGTGAACCCCTGCATTTTGAAACAGCCAAAGTTTTTTGCACGATTTGAATACGCTAATAGAGAACATGCAAGCATTTCTAGGGTTCCGTACCCAAAGGGTAACGGAAACCCTATTTATTACTAAGACTTCGCAGTATCGCAGTCCGTCCATCGATCTGTCACCAGGCTGTACCTCATGAACCGTGATAACTAGTTAGACAGTTGAAAATTTCACAGATTGTGTATAACAGTGGCCTGTAACAACAAATACTAAAAACCAAACGAAATAATATTAAAAGCCAAACAACAACGTGATTTTTTGCCTTTTTTGGCCAATGTTTAATGCATGTTATATAGATGGTACGGAACCCTTCGTGCGCAAATCCGACTCGCACTTAGTCGGTTTTTTAAACTATTCTTATACAACGTCTCTGTACTCTCTGGACAATGACCGAAAACCTCTGTAGAGTTTTTTTCTCAGGAATGTTTTAATCTTATGTTGTGAATTGTTTGATTAAATACATGAATATAAAAAATAATCAATGCGCGTTCCAAAGTATTAAAATTTAAAATCCTATAAATCGGACATTGTCCGTCTATACTAGTATAGCTTTGAGATTAGAAATACGCTAGTCAATACGATCAATTCATCTTTGCCGCATACTTGTTAGTAGGTACGGAATACTTGACCGATTATTAAGTCATTCGTTTTATTTTTCAGTATTGTAGCTATAAAAAAATGTGTTCCTTCAATAACTATTTTAACTGCCTTTCGTTTTCTTAAATTAACTCTAAGCATATCTTTACAAATATTTTCTAAGAGTCGAAACAAAAAGAATGAAAGACATTTAAGACCTGTTCTTGCGAATGGTGTCTTAGGCCGTCTTTCAGGAAAAAAATAAATCTATATTTAACAGTTAAATCTGGCTTAAGCTTGACAGTTCCATACATTTTGACACTACTAAACTGAGCTTAACGCTAACTTGAGATTTATGTGTTTTTCGCAAGTAGCCATTTCATTTAAAGCAGCTAAATCTGGATTAACTATATAGCTGCAGAAATCACTGCGAACGTGTCCCGTTGATTAAAATTTCAAGTAAATGATTGGATTAATAATAATGAGGCCTTCATCCTCGAGTCTGTCAGCTTCAAGTGCCATTGTAGATTAAAGGAGTTCTATAACTTAATTATATCTTCCCAACACGTTAAGATAAAACTTGCAAAATTCATTATCATTAAGTCGTCGAATTAGCGTTTGAATGCATTTAGTTAAACTTTTATGTCGTTGTAACAGAGTCAACGTTTGCTTAAACCGTCTTTAGTTTTGCGGTTGATATACTTGATCTCCCCCCCCCCCCCATTATCTTCACCCTCCTTGATAATACTACACCGAAAATAATTTATAAAGACGTAGATATTATATTATATGATGTTATGCTACGGGCGTGCTACGGGACGTAACATGCGTGTATTTCGTCGAAAAAAACTGCTATAGGTGGCTTCCCCGGGCCATGACCATGGGTAATACCTCCAGGCTCTTGGAAGCCAACTATCTAAATACTGAACTTCATCCATAATCCGCCCAGCCGTGAAGGAGGAAAAGAAAGAAGAAAGAAAGAATAAATTTCTCAGCCAAAATTCGTCACAACATGAAAAATAAATTTCTACAATTATTATTTAATTAATAATTTAATATTTTAAATGATATTTTAACGGATAACTCACGTCTTAATCGAGTTTAGCTGGACATGTTTCGGGCTATTTCTCCGCCCTTCTTCAAAGAAGCACGCGACTCGGCGGCTGCCGCAACACGCGCACTACGCGCCACTGCTCTGCTCGCGCGACTGTCGAGATGATGATGAAGATATCGAGCTAAACTCGATTTAAGATACGTGTGTTATCCGTTACAATATCATTAATATGAGTGAGTCTCACGGCAGTTTCATGTTCAAAAGTAAAAAATAACATCCTAACATAATATATACTAAATAGTAGGAAAGAAAAGAAACACTGTGCCGAAAGAAGCAAAAAGGGCCATACTCAGAGTTGTTGGCACGGCAAGCCGCAACAACCATGTACAAGTTTTATTTCACTCACAAACTTTCGCATTTAAATATTAGTAGGATTAGAGGTTGCATTATTTAGGCAGCTGGATAAATCGTTATTTAGGCAGCTAAAGCGCCAGAAAGCCTCGACAGCTGCAATGCGGAATACACCACGAAACTTAGTTGAAGAGATAGCCAAATGCTCAAGCGGTACTAAGTTGCCTGTACAGTATGTATCCAATCGGAAGGCAAGGCTTGCAAACTGCGCCGTGTAGTGTAAATTAATTATATTTTTGTTTAGTAACATATGATAACATCCAGTTTAACGTAAAATAAGTAGTAAAGTAACTATTTATAGTACTACTCATTTCTATACGAATATAAACTTAATTTTAAGTCACCAGATCTCAATAAATTAAGTACCTAAGTATAGTCATAGTAATTACGGGATTATTGAGTTACTCGTGTGGTTCTGAATTTAACCGCGTTACATACTCGTAGTTGATGTTCATAAACCCATCATTAATAAACCCATAGCATTACGCGGCAAAATTATAAACCGTAGCGTGTACTCACCTACCATGTTTCCATTAAGTACCTACCACATTTGTAACCTAAACTTTGACACTTGACAAGTATAATTTTTTATACAAGATGGGCTCTGTAACAGGAGCAAAAAATTAAACCACAGCTTATAATCTTCATCTTGAGCTAATTTTAGTTCTACAACTTTTGAAAATAACTTGTATTTTGATTTTTATTATAGTTTAAAGTTTCATTAGACAAGCAATGTAATTGCGAAATCTGTCATTTTGTTACGTGACAGGCGATATCATTTAAGCTATTGGATGCCGTACATTGAAAATACCATTTAATTTGATTGGAATAAACATAATGATAAAATTACTTAATTTTTGAAAGTTTCAGAACTAAAGTAGTTCCATTTGAGTAGCAGAACCTGTGTTTTAAATTTTTGCTCCTGTGGCATGGCCCACCCGGTCTACTTTTCGTTAAGATACGAGTTTACGTGTACTAAAAATTAATTCTTTTATTCATTTACCTCGATTCATATCTTTCACTTTGGAAAAATATTTTCGTATGACTGCCTTTTCTACAGATTCTCGTGAAATTTTGGGAGCAAATTTGACTATTTTGGGAGCAAATTCGTTATTTAACAATGATCTTAATTTTAAGGGTAGAGATGTTTAAGCAAGACTGTAAAGCTGATACGTAACTAGCATACGATTTAGAGCTACGTGTGAGGCATTCATCACCAGAACCTTCTTGTTAGTTGCATTTTGAACTCAATCAAGTACCAGTAAAGTTGGTATTTCTTTAAATAGCGTTTAAAACGCTTAGATTTGCCAATAGCCAAATGGTAAAGATCCACGACGGTACGAAGAGGGAATAAATGTATTTGGGATGGTGATATAGTACCTATTATGTTTGTATAATTCTCAGAAACTACAAAACTGATTTCTAATTCTAACTATCCACTAAATGACTAAAAATAAGTTCAGACGGGTTTTCTCGCGCCAGCAAGCCTGGAGCGCGACCAATCATTATACCGGATGTGGCTTGTAATATGAGCAAATAATTAAAACATAGATCATACTCCTCAAACTGAACAACATTAGTTAAGCGACTTTTAATTTTAATTTTTTATTTTTACTACTCTTTTAAGTTTATTCGAAGAGGCAATGTAAAGCCAAATGTTTGATGTTTATAGCATAACAGGTGACGTCAGTTGTGTTCTAGGATGGCGTACATTGACTCCATTATTTTAAAAAGTCGCTGAACTAATATTATTTAGTTCGACGAGGACGATCTATGTTTTAATTTTTTGCTCGTATTTCAGGGCACACCCGGTATAAATCGGCATGATCCGAAAACCGACCCTTGTACCAGTTTCGTGGCCTTCAGAATGCCTATGTGACCATGTCAAAGGAAACCTAACCGGCTTAAAATTCCTACCACGCAGCCATTAACTGCTTAGTAAACTAGTCGCATCTCTTATTTAAAACCTCCCGGGAACTTGGGAGAGCTCCTCCCAGTAACAACCTAAAGAAGTTTTTACCTAACTCGTTAAATAGCCCCGTATTACAGTGTTTCCTTCACAAGTCTTGAACTCGGGTAAAAACTGCTCTAGAAAGTTCAACGCTGTCCGGTAAACTTTTAATAAGATTTTGTAATTACAATTTTTTTCTCAAATGTAAAATGATTTAAAATGGTTAAGACGATGGCGCTACAATGTGTTGGAATAAATAGAGCTGTCATATACCTTGTCATGTACAGAACATGTATGTAATTAATGTGTCTTACTGACAGACAACGTATTTACAGTCTGAACTGGTCTTAACTATTGTAAGTAATTAATTATTGTTTTTGTATTGTAAACTCTTTATTGTACATAAAAACAAGTGAAATCAACAAATAACAAGATAACAAGATGTACAGTCGAACAAATTGAATCACGACCCTTTGTGCTAGGTACTAATGTCATGTTGACATCTCATGCTTTTGTCAAGGAAATCATACTGAAATTTATTATTAAAAGGTTCCTATCCTGGGTTGTGATTCAATTAGTTCGACTGTACAAAGGCGATCTTATCCCTTGAAGGGATTTAGATTGAAAATTTGTGAAATATTTCTAACAGCGATTTGCGAGGTAGGTGTGAGGATGTGTAGCGAGGATATGGAACGGTGTGACTGTTTGCTTCGGGTGACACACTTTCCCGGCCCGGATAGTACCGATATGGAAATACCGACCCTGTTTTTCGTATACACGCCCATAGAAGTTCCTGGTAGTTGTAAAGAGAAGATTCGGTCTCGTTTTTTTAATTAGTACACCCGTGCTGCATGCTGGTTTTGAATCCCACTATAATAAAATAAAAGCGAAAGTTTGCAAGTCTGTTTGTTTGTTTATTTGTTTGTTTCTTACTTCATCACATCTAAACCGCTGAACCGATTTAGATGAAATTCGAAGTACAGGTAGTTCGAGTCCCGGGGAAAGTCCTAGGATAGTTTTCATCCCGGAAAAATGCATAGTTCCCGTGGGATAGTGAAATCCGAAATTTACGCGGACGGAGTCGCGGGTAACAAGCTAGTATTATTATAATTCATACAAGTTGATAATTTTATTCAGTTAACCTCGGAATGACAGATAAAAAGCTGGAAACTCGTATAAACTAATTATGACAGTCAAAAACTTGTCTCAAAAGTCTCAAAGGATAAAATGAATGCAAGCTTAAAACATGCACAAAATAGTTCTCGAAGAAAATTTCGGTTTCGAATGCAAATACACTTTATACAATTCTTTCTAACACTAGCTCTCTGCTACTCACTATTTCAACCCAACAAACAATGAAATAGAATTGCATACGTTCAAATTCGAAACGCTTTTCATTTTTTGACAAACTCAATTAAATCCAGTTATTGTTGCCCGCGGGCAAAATCGAAATCGTTAAAAAAACTATAGGCAAAATTGGACTCATTCTGTCCAAGTAGCAAGTTGTATTTGAACTGACAATATCATAGTTAAAAGCCCGATTTTGAACCGAGGGGTCTATTCAACGCGTGTTTTGTCAATTCGCTTTGTTTAAGTCGAAAGGAGAATGGGCAAAATAAATTCGCCGAAGCTGGAACTAACGTCGCTCAGTTTGACGAGTACGATCTATGTTTTAATTATTTGGTCCTGCTAAAGGGCCGACCCGATATATAATTATGAACGATCCATTATCAATTATTTAAGGTGTAGATTAAGTAGGTGCTTACGTTAGCACGACTCCTGAATCACAAAGTATAGCTTTTTTTATTCGTCCTTTTAACAGTTTTGTGATCTAAATCTATGTTAACGCTGCACGTCACTCAAACTGGGGGGCTATTACGAAATTCGAAAATCGAAGTTCATATCTTACCGTCCCTCTCACTCTCGTATTAAATACTAGCGTCAGCGGGACGGCAAGATACGAAATTCGAATTTTCTTTTTCCGTAGCATAGGGCAATGTTGCGGGTGTTGATCCGTTTTTGCCCCGTGGACATCAGTTGCGCTCGCGCCCGGCGTCGGCCCGGCCATCAATCTGCGGGGACCGCCCATTCCGGCCTTGGCCCTTTTTTCCCCAACAACGGCAAAGCCAAAAGAAAGGGTTACTATTTTAGCAAAACATACAACTTTACGTTTCTACTGACCAATGTGCTCACTGACTGTATATTTATACTGACGGTATAGGGCCCACTGCTGGGCACATTGTGTTCAATTCGAAATCAAAAGGGTTCTTTTTGTCAAAAATGTCCGTATGAGTTGACATTATTCTTTACATATCAGAAGGTGAAGTTCATAGTTTATGGTCAGCGAAAAATTAAAAAGTTAAAAAGATTGCAGGCGCGCTAGCTCGACAATAATAAATTAGCGCACCTACAATAATCTACTATTACGTGTTCCTTTTTTAAACTACTTACCAGCGCTTTTGGAAAGTCCATCATCACCAAGATGAATGGCCCCAAAAAACTTAGCAGAAAGTTATTTTCTCAAAACAAATACAAAAATGTTCCCTCAGAATTAAAATTCTTCGACTTGCTCCCACGAAAACTGAATCTAACCGTTTTAATTTAGGCCGTACCTACTTTAATACCATGAACTACGTTTGTAAGTATTCTGGTAAATAAATGTATTCTATTCTATTCTTATCCATTCATGCGGGCTAAATACAAATTGACAATTTCATACATCTCTGAATTTCTTCGTTGGTTGAGTATTTAAAAACAGCAACGCATACGTCGAGTTTTATACTTTTGAGCAAAAGTTCAATCCAAAATGTCTGAACACGCTTCTACGCCGTCGTGTTCAGATATTTTTGGTAAAATTTTTCTCACAGGAAGTCGATTGTACCTACAGTCAAGTGCAAAAATATGTATGTATTCGAAGCACTCAAAATGAATCAATTAATTAACTAATTATAATCTACTGATCTATCGTAAATTTCAAAATTATAAGTATCTATTTATCGTAAGTATAACCAATGTCACTAATAATTTATGGATTTTATTATTTAAAAATATGTTACCATGGTCTTGTTACGTCGGAAGAGTCTGTGGTACATGTTTTTGAAACGTTGAATCCATACTAATATTGTAAATGCGAAAGTGTGTGTGTTTGTATGTTTGTACGTCTTTCACGTCAAAACGGAGCGACGGATCGACGTGGTGTTTGACGTATAGATAGTTTATGGGCCAGAGAGTGACAAAGCCTACTTTTTATCCCGGAAAATGCACAGTTCCCGAGGTAACAGCGCGCGATAACCGAATACCACGCGGGAGAAGCCGCGGGCAAAATCTAGTAAGTTCATACTTTTACACTTCACTGTAAAGAAGCCCTATTTTCGGGCTTAAAATATTCAAGTCATTTTAGATTGCATCTAGCTCCAAAACTTCATACTGGAATAAACCGCGTGTAAACCTAAGTTAGAGCCTTTGATACAAGCCTAGTTACCGCTCAAAGTTAGCAGTTAATATCGCAGGCGTTTAAAGCGCCTTTACCGCAGTTAGAGGCCAGTTTTGGCTTTAACACAAAGAGGCTCCCAAAATCATTATGCTCCGTGGCCTCTTAATTACGAAACAATCTGCTTGTAGTTCAAAATGTTTAGTTTTCGGACTTTGTGGCAGTAAGCTTGGGAATGATATTAGGCTGGGTAAATGCTTGTTTAATTGAGCGCTTATAATGACAGGGTTGTATGGTAGGTTGTTAGTGACGTCTGGAATTGAAGCTTGCACTAAGGAAAGAAGCTGTTCTTAAGCCAATATCATGATGTAAATAGGTGATTTTAAACTGGCATTTTCATTGAGGTGAAATTGGCATAATTTTATAACACATAAGCTGTTCCATCTGCCCTCAATTTTTAGATTTCAATGACACCTGTAGGTCTTATAAAGTTGTTGCAAAAGAAAATCTTTTTCTTTAATTTACAGTCAAATCCTGGCGGGCTGAATTGATAAGAGTGCGCACGCGTTTATGTGTAGTGTACTTAGGTATGGTGAGAGTTCGGAGGCGTTATGACAAAACGAAAACTATATTGGGTGACACTCTTTCCCTGAACTTCTATGGGCGTGTACACGAAAAACAGGGTCGGTATTTTCTTATCGGTATGATCCGGGCCGGGAAAGAGTGTCACCACTATAGTCACGTAAGTATTATTAGCTAGTAGCAGTTGTGTAAATCATGATACATTGCACTACTATGAAGTTTCTGAATATTGTCTAAAGCCATAATGCTTACTTAAAGCGTGAGACAGAAAAGTAAGTAAAGCATTTTTTCAAATGGTTTACTGAAATAGAGTTTAGACTTGCAAAAAAACTCGTGCAAGTTGCATTACATTGCGAGGCCGTAAAGCCAACGAGTTTGTAGTTGGCAATCGAGCGCCGCAATGTAATGCAACTTGCACGATTTTTCTTGCAAGTCTAAACTCGGCTTAAGTAAACCATTTGAAAAAATGCTTTACTTACTATCCTGTCGCACGCAACAAGTAAGCATTGTATTTTTTCACACCTCTTATTCAGAACAGTAACTTTTCCTCCCTGACGAGAGGGAGCAAAGTGCAACTTTTCTGTTCAAGGCTTTTCTAAGTGTTTTATTTCAAATGTAATTTTTTGAAGTTTGTAATTGTAAAACCACGCCATTTTCTATGCTGGTTGCACTTTAAGTATAGTTAGAGTTTTTTTTGTTCTTTGAAAAGTTGCATGAGATGAGCCACTTTTTTATAGCCATTATTTTTATATTGGGCGTTAACACTTGAATCCCTCGTTACGCTCAGGATTCTACTTTAGTATCGCTGGATTCAATACCGCTTTCGCCGTAAATACACCATTTTGTCCCCTTGTCGCACTAATAACTATTGTCTATGTTTCATTATTATCAATATTCTGAAACTTTATAGTTGTGCATGAAGGCTAGACCTTGGTTACGTACACTATGAAGGTCAAAATAAAAGACAAACAGTTTTAATGTGATTTTCCCCATGATATTGTACGGAACCCCACGCTAATTGGTTTCATCCGGTTCAAACAGAAAATCAATATGTATAAGGGAGCGAGCTACTTACTAAGGACGAGAACACAACGAACGAACCATATGTTTATATCAAAATGAATAATAATGCATAAAAGTGTAACTTATCAATGTATTGTATTGTATTGAATGATGTATTAATTAACATTTTAAAGGCGTTAAAGTTTCATTTCATTTCATCATTATACTCCCTTCTAGCTGAGATTCATGTATATTTTAAGTGTTTGACCGCAGGTAGTCCTTTAATTAAAGCAAAAAAAGCTCTGATTGTCAAATCTAAAAATAAATCTACAATCTATTCATGAAAGCTGTATATAATTTAGATGACTGTAAATGTATTTACGTAATTGACTGAATAAACAATATATGTATGCATAAGTCTAATCTTATCTTGAAATAAAAGTATAAGGGAGATAGAGGCAATATAATAAGACGTAAATTACTTTTTTAACAGATGCTCATTTTGTGTGTACATACGTAGACTTGGTTAAAACAATTTTGGTTAAAATTACCTTATTCAATAATAATGCATAGTAAGATTCCGAGGCATCTTCTTGTTAGCCTAGCCAATTATTGTATTGTATTGTAACTCTTTAGGTATTGTACATAAAACATATGAAAATTTCAATTTACAAGAGAAAGAAATGAATTACCTACATTATAGCATGTCATTCTGTATAGTCTTATTTATCAAGCGTCTGCTTTTTTGAAATACCTACTCTCCATGATTATTATAATAATAATAAGATTTTCAAATAATAGAATGTATTTCATCATGACATTGCGAGGTGAGTACATTGTATCTACATATACGAGTATATTTAAAAAGTCCTCCAGTCTGCACTCTCCCTTACTGACAGCAACGTGCTTTTTGTATGTGTGTATAACTACACAATGTGTATGCGTGTTAAACGAGGGTGGATTTCGCTAGCGTAAATTTATACCGTTTCTGAAACTGAGGTTAACAAAACAGTGTGTTACCGGCAGCCAAGCTTTTTAAGGGAGGTTAAAGTAACGTATTTCTGTAACGTAACCATGTCATTAATTTAATTAATAAACCAAAATTCCGACTTTGTTAACTTTCTAACAAAATTATAATTGCCAGTAATGTAAAGCAAAGTAAATTGACAAGTAAGTGTAAATGACAGCCGACAGATACTTTGATTATTACAGCAGATGCTTTAGCATGCAGATGTTTCCATTCAAAATGCAACAAACTGGTTTGACGCAGTACACTTTCAACAGCAACTTTTGATTTTCCCCGAAATTTCTTCTACAACTCGGTTTGTCAAATAATTATTTAAACAAATATAATATGCTCACATATTCTACATTGCTCATGTTTAACACGTGAATTTCATAACAGTAACTGACTCCGATGCACTCGGCTTTTTTTTCAAACCTCTCGAATGATATTTTCACGGGAGTTGTTTCGAAAATCGGCCAAGTACTACGAAATTTGAAAGTTCGTATCTTTCTGTCCCGCTGACGCTAATATTATTTAATACGAGTGTGAGGGGGACGGTACAATATGAACTTCGATTTTCGAATTTCCTAATGATTGCCCTGCGCATAACCAGCAGAAAGAGATTAAATACGCGTGTACCGGACACCGTCCACTCGGCCGAGCGCGAACTTCTGCAATTGACATTCGAGTCTGCCTTATGATAGTATATTATATTCATCGCCCCGTAAAATCAAAACTTTTATTATTCTGTAAATAGGCCGCAAAGGATTCTTTTACCTACCAGTAGTTTCGGAAAGATCATAATTGAAAGAAAATTGGCAGGAAGTCATTTTAGAAAACATAAAATTATCTTACGATATAATTAATGACTTTTTATAAAATCTGTACTGATTTTGACGCGTTTCTTTTTAAATCTAAAGCTAGTTTAATCATGATAGATCTTAGCTAAGTTTCATTCAAATCAATTCTATCATTTTTGAGATATTGAACTTAAAAGTGGCCAGGTCGGTGGTTCCGAAATTTTCTCAGTTGGTTAGGTTATAATTAATAGGTACTTTAGAAGAGTCCCATTGCTCCTCTAATACCGAATAAATACATGTCAAATAGTTATAGTATACTTATCGGGCAAGTTTTTGAGCGCTCGGTTGCCAGCACTGCGCCCGCCAGATAACCTTAAAACGTCAAGAGTTGACACTCAAAATGACAAGGAGCTTTATTCGTCTGAAAAGTTACATTTTGGCTGCACGATGCACGTTCGTTTAAATAGTGAGTAGTATTTTAGATGAGAAAGATTTGCGAGTGTTTGTGCTTATTTAGTACTAGAACGGTTAGATGAATTTGAATGAAATTTGGTTTAATAACTATATCTAGTATAGTTCAATTGATTATTAATATTATGTTAATTTATTTATTTTATTACTTTTAGTTTTCGTTTACCTCATTCATAGAATTTATCTCTTTAGTTGTGTAGCGAAATACTCAATTCATATTAGAAGGGGAGGGGTTTAGGTTGTAGGTTAGGTTTTAGTTTGTAGGTTTAGTATAGATTTAAGTTGATTTTATTTTCTTTTTATTTTTTTTGTTAATTAGATTGTATTTTTTTTCTTTGGATTTGTATTTTGGCTCTTAAATTATTCACTAATAATTCTCAAGGAATTTTAGCTGTTATAATATTATATATCATGTCAATTTCATGGGACACTTGACATCAATTGAACTGGTCCCAAACTAAGCAAAGCTTGTACTATGAACACTATGCAACGGATAAACATACTTACATAGATAACTACATATTAAGCATTCATATTCCAAATTCAAAACAGGAAAAAGATAAATGCGAAGTCGCTAAAATCTTGAGAATTGTATTGAAAACCGATATAATACCGCAACCTTGGAAAGTTGTACGAATCGGTAAATACAAACCTGGACTAAATCGTCCCCTTAAAGTTTGTTTTGAGTCCAGTATGATGGCAAAAGATATCCTCCGAAACCGAGTAAATTATCAACATCCTACAATTAAGCTTTTCTCCGATCAAACTCCTGCTCAACAAACGTATATAAAAAGTTAAACTCTTACGATGATTTGGAACCCATAGAAGGTTCCTTAAATTTTTTCTACACAAATATAAGGAGTCTTGTGAAGCATGGAAAGTTGGATGAACTAAAATGCATTATTAAATTGTTGACTATGCAGTTCCATTTAATACTTTTGACGGAAACATGGATCAAATCCGAAGAAGAGGCGAATTATTTGGAAATCCCTAATTACTTACATTATTACAACTACAGGACGCGGTTAAAGTAGCTAACGAGTTTAATACCTACTTCTCTAAAATCCCCATCGAAACGACAAAATGTCTCGCGTCTTCCTCAAAGCTAGCTGAATCGCTCTTAAAAGAAAATGTATCTATTCCAAACATAAGTAACTTTAAATTCACGCATGTCTCTCCCGGTGACATCATTAGGACTTTTAAATTATTGAAAGTAAAAAAAACGGAAGACTTGTGGGGCGTCTCAGTTAAGGTTCTACAGTCTATTTTAGATGTCGTTGCTCCAACTTTAGCTTTTATTTTCAATAGCTGCATAGATGAAGGTGTATTTCCAGATTTGATGAAATATAGTAAAGTAGTTCCTATTTTTAAATCAGGTGATAAAGATAATCCCTCTGATTATCGTCCGGTGTCCATCCTATCAGCGTTTAGCAAAATATTCGAAAAAATAATGCTGACGCAAATGATCTCGCATTTTAATACTCATAAAATCATGCATCCACAGCAGTTCGGATTCACAAAAGGCAGGTCTACTACAGACGCGGGTCATAGTTTAGTTAAATTCATTTTGCAAGCTTGGGAGGAATCACATGACGCTATAGGTGTATTCTGCGACCTCTCGAAAGCTTTTGATTGTGTGGATCATGATACTTTAATTTGTAAGTTAAATTTTTATGGCATTCGTGGCCTCGCTTTAGAACTCATTATATCTTACCTCACACAAAGAAAGCAAAAGGTAGCGATTAACGGAGCGGTATCGGAGGAATCTGTGGTCGAAATGGGAGTGCCTCAAGGATCCATTCTTGCCCCATTCCTGTATCTTATTTATGTAAATGACCTAACTTATATGGTAAGCCAAAAGTCGGGTATCGTTATGTTTGCTGACGACACGTCTTTACTGTTCAAGGTTAGTAGAAAAGATACCGACTTCACTGAACCCAATGAAACCCTGTCCGTGATATCCGCATGGTTCGCTGCCAATAATTTGTTACTAAATCCTAAGAAAACCAAATGTATTAAATTCTCATTGATAAATTCATCTAACTCGAATTCAATTTCTAATATAAAGTTAAATGGGCAAACTATTGAATTTGTAAAATCAACAGTATTTTTAGGAATAACACTCGATTCTAAACTGCAGTGGGGACCTCATGTCACTGCAATCGCGGGTAGATTGAGCTCTGCTGCTTTTGCAGTTTGGAAAATACGGCAGCTAACCGATGTGGCGACGGCACGGTTGGTGTATTTTGCGTACTTTAATAGCATTATGTCGTACGGGCTTATTTTATGGGGATCTGCTGCAGACATCGAATCAATTTTTATCTTGCAAAAGAGAGCAGTTAGAGCAATTTATAATTTGAAGACGCGTGAATCTTTAAGATCATTTTTTCAGGAAACTGGTATCCTAACCCTGCCGTCGCTTTATGTTTTTGAAATAATCATGTACGTTAGGAAGAACATATGTGATTTTCCCACTAACGTCGATAAGCCAAAGGCTACTAGAAACACAGGGAAGCTTAAAGTACCATCTTACAGACTGGCTAAAACCAAAAAGTCGTTTTTGGGAAGTTGCATACGTTTTTATAATAAAATTCCAAAAAATATTACTGAAGAAACTGATACAAAATTTAAATCTACTGTCAAAAAGACATTAATATATAAGGCTTATTATAAAGTAAACGATTATATCATGGACAGGGATATTTGGAAATAATTCCGATCCGCACTAGCGATCCCTTCAAATAGTGAACCTACTGTGTTAAAAATAAAATTGTGTTAAATACTTGTAATGTATAGTACATAGATGTCATTTATAAATATTGTGAATCTGTTTTTTAAAAAAAAAAATACCTCGTTGAGTTTCTTGCCGGATTCTTCTCAACAGAGGTTTTTTTCCGAACCGGTGGTAGATTAAAAAAATGACGTGTAAAAGTGCCCATTGCGGCCTATTTGCTGAATAAATGATTTGACTTTGACTTTGACTTTGACAGGACGGACAGAAGAGGTGGTGGGGTTTCTATTTACATACACAAAAACATAAGCCATAATCTTATTGGAGAAAAATATGCTAATGGAAATAACTATCTATGGTTGCACACTCACAAATTAGACCTAAATATTGGACTTATTTACAAACCAGGAGATACACAGATGGATGCATTTTTAGAAGACTTCGAAAGACAGTTGCCGCAAAGAAAAACTACTATTATTTTTGGAGATTTTAACATAAATTTACTAATCAAAGACAGGAATTCAAAAAGATACACAGACATGCTCAATGAAAATGGATATAAAATTATTAACCGATTAGATGAACAACACTCAACACGTACAACAGCTACAACAAAAAGTGTTTTGGACCATATTCTTACAAATATGAACAACAAAAACATTCATATAGCACTAGCTGATTCCTCGATATCTGATCACAAACAAATAATTCTTAGAATAAAAAATATAAAGACAAAAATCCTTGGCAGGACACAATACGAAGCCATCAATTATGAAAATCTACGAAAACAAGCGGAAAACGTTATTAATGTAACTTGTAATCACAACTTTGACTTATTACATGATTCTGTGAAAAACTTAATAAGAAATAGTACGATTCTAAAAACTAAAGTAAATAATCCACCAAAACAGGACTGGATTAACAGAGATATCATAGAAAAGATTAATGAAAGAAATAAACTGTGGCAACAATTGAAAAAGAATCCAGGATGTGAAGACTTACTAGTAAAGTTCAAAAAAAAAAGAAATGAGACTACTGTTCTTAAGAACAAAATGAAGAACAAATACTATTATGAGTCTTTTCAGAAATGTAAAAACGACCCTAAAGAAATGTGGTCATTGATTAACTCTTTGACCAACAATAAAAAAAAGGCTAATAGTGCTCCTTCAAAACTTATGACCTCCACCGGTGCCACCACGGATGAAAAAGAAATTTGTGAAGAATTTAACAATTTCTTTGCAACAATTGGTCCCCAGCTAGCTAGCAAAATTCCCTCTATTTATCATGGAGGTGCTAACGCTCCTACAAATTCTAATGACCGACATGACTTTGGTAATGGATTGTCAAATTTGACACCAAGTAGCGAGGATGAAATATTGAAAATAATAAATAGTCTTGACCCAAATTGTAGTTCAGGTATAGACAAAATTACAACAAAATGTATTCAATGTATTAAGCAATATTTAATTCCTAACCTTACGAAGTGCATTAATTACTGCCTAGAATCTGGTATTTTCCCCGATTCATTGAAAATTGCCAAAGTTACACCAATTTTCAAATCAGGAAACAAAATGGATCCAGGGAATTATCGGCCAGTATCTGTACTGCCGATATTTTCTAAAATTTTTGAAAGGGTTATTTATTGCCGTTTAAACAAATATCTTACGGAAATTAAATTTCTTTTTAATCGACAATATGGATTTCGCCCGCAGTCAAGTACATTATCAGCGGTAATTGACTTAGTAAGTAACATCAAATCGAACATAGATGATAAAAAAATATGTCTTGGTATCTTTATAGACCTTCAGAAAGCGTTTGATACGGTAAGTCATTCGCTTCTTCTCGAAAAACTTAAAAACATAGGCGTAACTGGCAATGCACATAAAATTTTCGAATCCTATTTAGAAAACCGTATCCAAATTGTCAAAGTAGGTAATGCAAACAAACAAAGCTCTCCTCAACCAATTACTTGTGGTGTCCCTCAGGGATCAATTCTTGGGCCACTTTTGTTTTTAATTTACATCAATAATATAAGTCAGGTACCTCTTCGTGGGGAGTTAAGTTTGTACGCAGATGACACCTGCGTGTTTTACTTTGGACACTCTGTAGATGAAATGAAAAAATTGGCACAAGAGGATCTCAATGCACTTCATGACTGGTTTCAATACAATTTATTAACTATCAACATTGCAAAAACAAGTTATGTAATATTTAAGGCTAAAAATAAAAAAGTAAGTGATGATATTCCACTTACAATAAACAATATACAAATAAAAAGATCGACAGAAGAAAAGTATCTGGGACTCATACTGGACAGTGAATTGACGTGGAAACCTCACATAAATAAAATTAGATCCAAACTGTCGTCGTTGCGGGGCTGCCTTTTTAATACTGTGCACAGTTTTCCGCGTCAGGTACGATACACTATCTATAATTCTCTTGTTAAATCTCACCTGAACTACCTCATAGAAATATGGGGTAGTGCAAATAAAACTGCTCTTAAAAGTCTGCAGATTGCTCAGAATAAAGTCATAAAAACACTCTTTCAATTTGAATTCCTCACACCTAGTCGTTTAATTTACTCGGAAACTAAAGTTATGAACCTAAATCAGTTATATTTTAACAATACGTGTATTTTAATTAAAAAAATTATAGATAAAAAAATTAATTCGCAATTAATTTTTAAAACTAAGGCTGAACAAGGTTTTTGTCGTCTGCGCAATGCTAATGATCTGTGTCTCTCAAAGACGCGAACAAAATTTGGGAAAAAAAGTATAGGGTTTGAAGGGGCCAAGTTTTACAATCAATTACCAAAGTCTATTAAAGAATGTAAAAATATTAATATCTTTAAGAGTAAATTGAAAGAGTATGTAATTGAGAAAATCTAAATCCGGCCCTGCGTGTTGCAGTTAAACATGCACGCAGAAACAGGTAACAAACAAGATACTTTTATTATTTTACTACTTCGCTACTTGGAGTTTTCTCCCTACCCGTATTGCTTTAAAAAAGATACCTGTACGTAGTAATACTTTGTACCTACGTACTACACATTTTTGCAGTGTTTTGTTTGTTTTTTATTTATTGTTTTTGTGACTTGGTTGGTAACATACCTACTACTGTTTCTTTTAGATTATTTTGTACTAGCTGTTGTTTAAGTATTGTTTTTCTTCTTTTTCTTTAATTGTGTGCACCTCATGGTGCTCACTGGTATAAATTGTATATTAGTATAAGTTCTCATTAAGTGAAATGTAACAATTTCTTTTGAGAAATAAAGTTCTATAAACATAAATTCAGATGTCAATTTCTCTTAAAGAAAAACCTTACTTTGCTCGCACTTATCGAAGAACCACTTCGATTTTCGAATAAGTGGGATAAAAATGTCTTCCTCTGTGAAACGTTATAAAAACTAGTGTACATTTTTAAAGTGCCTCGACGCAATCAATAGGTACGATACATCCCTCGTAAACCAAGGATTGGATCTCACAAGCCATTACGCATTAATGGCTGCTCGTGGGTTTATCTGCTCTGTTTATGAGTTGCCAGGAACGACGGCATAACGTTATGGTGTACCCGATTAATATTATAAGCGTTAAAAGAGATAAAATGATATTAGAACATCGAAAATTAAGCGTAAACAGGCGAGGAAATAGTGAAAAATAGTAACAGCAGAAAATGACTCTCAATTAACCAACTGCCTGAAAATATTTGAGTTCTCTTAGTTTTGCAATGTTACACAATTTTTTACCACTTTTACTTAGTTGGATTTGGATTTTTTTAAGTCATATTAGATTTTTATAAGTAGGACGTCCACTTTTGGACATTGGCCTCCCCCATAGACCTCCAGTCGCTTCGCTTGCCAGCGTCCTGCATCCACCATGAACCCGCGGCTTTTACCAGGTCATCCGTCCATCTCGTTGGTGCACGTCCTACGTTGCGCTTGCCATTTCTTTTTTTAAGTCATTCGTGTGAAAATATTGATCTGTATTTCGAAAAATTGAAAATTGGCGCTGAATTTAAAATACGAGTAGAGTTATAGAAAATCGTCGAGTTCACAAACACGACTCTATTGCAAACGGAATAGAAGTGTGTCCAGATATTTTTGAATAAATTTTTGCTCAAAATTTTATGAACTCAACGTAAGTATTTAATTTTATCAACCAGTATGAATCCAGTCCAAAATTTTATTTGATCTGTAGATTTTATTAATAGATTTTACAGTTACTCGTATAAAGGAAAAATTGTGTTTACCACGCCTAACAATGCCTGTCAGCTGGGTATTTAAGGATACTCGTATATAGTCATTGTTATTAGAATACTTGAGCGGTTTGGTCAAGAACGTATTTTCTTACTTATATTGCTGTCCGAGGCCTGCAAAGAACTGGGTCATGCGTATATGTATAACTTAGTCTCTTCTTTTTAAAGTAATTCATTTATCTGGAGCATAAGTATTAAAAAAACCGTATAACGCGATAATTTCCAATTTTGAACTAAAATGAGAGATTTTTCAATTTGATGATTTACATTAAATAGGTATTTTTGTAAGATCTAGATAGTTAGGAGGACGTTCGATCTTTGTTCTATTA
Organism: Choristoneura rosaceana; assembly: GCA_037349165.1. Classification (NCBI taxonomy): domain Eukaryota; kingdom Metazoa; phylum Arthropoda; class Insecta; order Lepidoptera; family Tortricidae; genus Choristoneura; species Choristoneura rosaceana. Next base: position 5,106,703 of record JAZBNJ010000004.1, on the reverse strand, counting down.
GTGTATTGACCATTGAAATTTTCCTACAATTTAATTTAAGCTGTTCTTCTCAATCTGTATTCGGGCTGGAGGGAAACTACAAGCGTTCCCATTCTGAGAGGATGACAACACTGGGGAGGTGTTTATGTGTCCGCACAAAAAGAGCTAAAGTTGAACCTTTACTCAGCATTGGGTAGCTCAAGACTGAAGAGGACGAAAAAAAGTATTTACCTAATTAAAAAAAATCTCGCATTTGCAGAATTTTATTCTAATTGATTAAAATCCAATTCGCAAACAATGAAGCAATCGCATTTTGGCAAAGCATCTATACGGGGCGATTCGGGAGACGTGAGCAGGATTTACCTACCGGATGAGGTAAAGCTACTTTATTGTACCAGTATTAGTGAGATTACCGTTTTTTTTATGTTGCTAAAATTAAAAGTGTAGGGGTTGTGCTCAATTACTGAGGTTGTAAGTTGATCCTGTTCACGTATCTCGAATCATCTTCTCTACTAAACAGCAAACATAAAATAATTTCGTATTAATTTTGTATTAATATACACCGGATAGAACTGACACTCTCATTGAATGACGTCCTCAACTCAGACATTGCGGTGCTCACACCACACTGAAACATAGGGCTGCCACATCATATTTATTTTTCTCAATTATAAATTACAAATTTTTGAAAAATGCATATTATGTCACGATTATTTGAATTTGTGTGATATGAAGTGAATCCTGAAAATTGTGTGAATTTGAGTGATCCTGAAAATAACACTTTTTTTAAAGAATCCAGGAAAGTAAAAAAAAACCTTTATTACTTTGGCGTATGTTTAAGAGAAAACAATAAACGTAGGTACTTTGATTTTAACATTACGATTACGAGAACATATTATTCATCCATGCCACATTGTTACAGTACATTACATTACTAATGTTATTGGTCGGATTGTGCATGTCTTTGCTCCGCTTTTATGAAAACGCTTATTAGCGTAGAAACATTACACACAGCTGACGAAGTTTGACCATGTCTCATTCGTCCAAAAGTTAGGGCGCGATTTGTTAGCTTGAGGGCCACGTGGCTGTGTTTTTGTGAGTGGTTAATTATCAACGGCAATGTGCCTCAATCTCGTGGTATTTCCTTTTTAACCCCCGACGCAAAAAGAGGGGTTTTATAAGTTTGACCGCTATGTGTGTCTGTATGTCTGTGTGTCTGTCTGTCTGTGGTACCGTAGCTCTTAAATGGGTGAACCGATTTTAATGCGGTATTTTTGATTTGAAAGCAGAGTTTCTAGCGATGGTTCTTAAACATATTTTATCAAAATCGGTTTAGCCTTTTTTGAGATATAGAACTTTGAAGTGACAATGCCGGGGTTTTCCAACTTTTTGTTGGTTAGTTTATTTACCCAACTGCCGGAAGGAGGGTTATGTTTTCGCTCTCATCCTCCGGCATTATAGTCTGTAAGTTGCTTTATCTTATTGCCAAGTGTCTTGTGAGCCTCTATTCGTGGACACAGGCCCTCTACGAGGCGCAAAATTCTTGCTGTCTCGCTGACGCTAATATTATTTAACACGAGAGTGAGAGGGACGGTACGATACGAACTTCGATTTTCGAATTTCGTACCTACTGTAGCCCCAGGCGCCTTCACTAGTCCTAAAAACCCGTAACCAAAATTGGCCTTAGTACGAAGGACATTAGATTGACAGTGTCACTGCAAGACCTGTGAGAAATACTGTCGTGTGGAATGAAAACCATCGCAAGAAACTTTCTAAATGCTAAGTAGTTTAAGTAAACTTGCCTCGTAGTGCAACAGCAGTGGATAAATCTTAAGGCTTAGGTCTGGCCGAGAAATCGAAAGTCTTATTTGGATCTCAATTTTGAAATCATATTCGTTAAAGTACTATTTGTAAATGGGAGAAATCTATGTGGTAATAACAGTAAGCGTAACTACAATTCAAACATACATTTTCGACTAGTTGTCAACAGAAATAGGACAGATTATTCTACCAATTAATGGAGATTTGTATGGAATTCTGTATGACTTCAATTATTAGGCAAAGAGGCAACCCTATCGACCAACTTCATATTTTGTTCCAAAGCGACGAATCTATATCTTGCTGTTTTTATTTTATTGCAAATAATTGACTTTGACTTTGAGACTAGACCTACTCGAATCACACTGGAAGCTTAAAGTTCCATCTAGTTGAGATTGGCTTAAAGCAAAAAGTCGTTCCCGGGAAGTTGCATACGTTTTTATAACATAAGTACTTCTAAAAAATAATATTACTGATCAAACAAATACAAAATTAAAATCTACATATTGTCAAAAAAACGTTAATATCTAAGGCGTATTATAACATTAATGATTATATATCACGTTTGAGAATAATTCCGGTCACCATCGGCGATTCCTTACTTCAAATAACGAATCAACAGTGTTATGTAAAAATGTATTTTTATTAAGTAAACACGTATGTGAGATGTACATAAGTATTTAAATAACGTTGTAAATGTTACAAAATATATATTACCTATATACCTACCTCGTTGAGTTCCTGGCCGGATTCTTTTCAACAGAGGTTTTTAGAACCGGGCAGTGGTGGTTGGTTTTTAGTCGTACATAGTTAAGTGCTTATTATAGCCTAAATTGAATACAGATATTTTTACGTTGACTTTGAAAACAGGTCTTGCGCTACCGTCAATTTCGAGTGGACAATTACTTATAAAATTAACAGCATCCCACAAATTGTACAAAAATGCCCGTTGACAAATGTAGCTGTAGTTCCTAGGCAGAAATCCATACTTATTAATATTATAAATGCGAAAGTGCGTGTGTTTGTATGTTTGTCCGTCTTTCACGTCGAAACAGAGTGACAGATCGACGTGATTTTTGGCGTAGATATAGTTTATGGGCCACAGAGTGATACAGGCTACTTTTATCCCGGAAAAATACACAGTTCCTGAGGGAACAGCGCGCGATAACCGAATTCCACGTGGGCGAAGTCGCGGGCAAAATCTAGTATTGTCATATTCCTGCCAGTGAGCCAATGCCCTAATGACGGCAAGGCACTAAGAGCTGAACGAGCCACTGTGGCCTCAGTATTTAATACAATTGGCAAAGTGCCAAGCTTAAAAAGGAATAGAAATCAACTATCCCTTTGTATAAGATACAAGGCACACAAAAGGCACGCAAATACTAATACATATTACAATTCTTCTGTCTATTTGTTTGTTTAATGAACCACATATAAACAACTAGCTTTTACCCGCGGCTTCGCCCGCCTGGAATTCGGTTATCGCGCGTTGTTCCCTCGAGAACTGCGCATTTTTTTGGCATAAAAAGTAGCCTATGTTACTCTCGAGCCCATAAATTTGCTATTTAATTCCTCCTCAATCGAAATGAAAAGCAGAGCGTAAAACTCAACTATTAAACCCATTTCCCCCTCGACATGTCCGTCCACCCTCGCCGTACCGGCTCGGTTTGTTATATGAACGCCTCTGGTAAATGGCTCGTTTTATGCTCTTGTAGTACAAGGTACTATTGTGCCAAGGAATTTTCTAACCGCACACTAATTTTGATACCTAAGTATTTACTTAGTGTGTAATTACTAAGTTTTTGTAGCAACTGAATGTGGATGTAATCGTATTGCATCCATCCATCATTCAATCATTCAATTATGTAGGTAGTCATTATAACACAGAAATGGCAAACTGATATACCGGTTGTGGCCTCTAATACGAGCAAATAATTAAAACATAGAGTCCTCGTCAAACTGAACATCATTAGTTCAGCGACTTTTAAAAATAATGGAGTCTTTGAATTTTCCTTTTTTCATACAAATTGAATACTGCCATCAATGTACGCCATCCTAGAACCTAACTGTCGTGGCCTGTCACGCCATAAACATCAAGCATTTTGGTTTACATTGCTTCTTTAGATAAACATAAAAGTGTAATAAAAATAAAAAAAACTAATTAGTTTTAAAAGTCGTTGAACCGATGTTGTTCATAATTTAAGTTAATAATTGGTATTGTGTACTACTAACTACACTAAGTAGTTACTAAATTGTTCTAGCTTCATAGGTTTTTGTAAACTTTAACATCTTGAAAAAATGCTTGTAAATAACTCTCATATGGTAATGTCCAATCAAATTTATTCAGTAAACATAGATGAAAACTTACGAAGGCTTCTTGCAAGTAATAGTGTATGAGTAGTGGGTCCCAGTGAAAAACAGCGTCGCGGCTTTCCGTAACATTATGCTGAGTGGGTCCTACTTTATGCTATTCGATGTTATTTTTATTATTTCCATCTAATATATTTTATGTGTAAATAAATGTTTCTCTCTCTCTCTCTCTCTCTCTCTCTCTCTCTATAAATATAATACGCTTGATACGAAACGCCAAATTCTATGTGGAACCATTACTTGTACTATGTACATCAGCGGTTCTTAACCTTTTAGTTAGGAGGGACCAATTGACAAAATTTCTGTCTTGCCATGGACCATCAACTGTTTGAAGGTAATATACGGTAAAAGTAAAATTGTAAATGAATAAACAGTTGCCACCTCTACTTGACTGGCGCGTCGTTTCGTTAATTCGTTGTTGATGGCGTCGCGGACCATTTCGAGTTCTCCCAGGGACCACCAGTAAGAACCACTGATGTACATGAACGAGAGGAGCCTTTTATCAATAGTTTTGCCTTTAACCCAAATTTCCAATCGCTCTACGATCTATGCTTTCGTATAGTCATCTAAAGTATTTTCGAGTTAGTAGTAGGTCGGGGTAGTTAGTAGTTACTCTATTACAGATTACGGTGTTTCCACTGCTTATATTCTAGTTTTCGAGGTAAACCGAAGATTGCGTCAAGTGTTGTGACCGCAATTTGACTTCTGCGTACCCTAAAAGCATGCGCGACACAACATTGTACTTCTACAAGCGACAACGCTGCTCTACCCATTGATCTTGTTTTGACTGTTGTTTTAAGTATGTTTTCGGATTCTTGGATAACGTTCGCAGTCGCCAAGTAAAGCTAAGACGTACCGTTGTAGAGGAGCGTCGGTTCGGGATCGCGGGGCGGAGGGCCGGGCGCGGTGGCCGCGGGCGCGGGACTGCGGCCGCGCCCCTCCCCCACGACGTCGATCTCCTCGTCGGTGTCCTCGGCCACCGCCGGAGCACCCTTCCACTTCTTAGCCATGAGGCAGCGCGGCATCGCGGCGCCGGCATCAGCCCCCACGCGCCCGCATAGAAGACAAGTAGACAGAGAAGAAAGAAAACGCCCCGGGCGAGCGGCAACGCGGTCTGGTACGACAGTGACGGCGGCGCGAGCGGCCCGCGCCTTATATACGCCGCGCTCGCTGCGCGCGCACCTCGATCGATGAACAACACGCCGGGCAAACTTTGCCGCTGTCCACCTTACACACAAGCAACCAGTGGAAACATTGTACTATGCGATTGTGGCCGTGGTATCGCTTAATAAATTCATTTGCTATTTGACCCGCTGCGTTCATTGTGACTTGCCGTCCTATATTAGCTTTGTTGCATTCAATGATGCACTGGATGGATTATGCGCTCTAGTTCCTTTAATAGAATTGTTCCTATTCCTTTTTAGCTTATTCCTTTGCAAGTTACTTAAATCCTAGCTTAGGACGGGTCTGCGAAAAATAGACAGTTATACTGTTAAAGCTACACGAGAGAATATTCGCTATTGCGAATCAGTATTCCAGCTAGATTTGTTTCAATGTGGTCACTAATGTTTTAATTTGATCGTGTAACATTGCGTCAGTATAATAACTACAAGGATATTTGCAATATTATACTGTACTCTTATATAAGTACTAGCTTTTGCCCGCGGCTCCGCCCGCATGGTATTCGGTTATCGCGCGCAGTTCCCTCGGGAACTGTGCATTTTTCCGGAATAAAAAGTGGCCTATGTCACTCTCGGGCCCATAAACTATCTCTATGCCAAAAATCAAGTCGATCCGTCGCTCCGTTACGGCGTGAAAGATGGACAAACACACAAACACACTTTCGCATTTATAATATTACTATGGATTTCGATTTGACAGTCTCCTGTTTAATATGTTGCATAAAATTATGTTGCGCTATTCTGCACATTTGATTGAGTGTACGTACTTGGAAAATCTATGGACTATTACTATATTATAGTGCATTAGGACTAGCATTTTTAGGAATTTCGTACAATATCAATTTGGATTTACGCAGTTTTGTCTTTCTTTAGGAATATCGTATTTAGAAATTTTCATTTTCGAAACTTTGTTACGAAGCCTTTAGAAATTTTCACGGAGCCAACTTTTTATAATTTTTTGAATTAGGCGTTACTTTGCGGAGGTGTATATCAATGAACTAAGAGAATTTCCTTGCTCACCCGCGACCGTAAGAACTGCATGAGCACGCATATTTTGCATAAACTGAGCTATCTTAAGGTCGCGGGTGACCAAGGAAATTCTTTAAGTTCCAATTTTTTATTTCTCTTAGAAAGCGAGGCGTATTCAGCAGTTCATATTCAATTTTAATATCATGTAATGTCTAGTAGAGCAAAATGCAGTTTAATATTTGACGAGATGAACTGAATCGAACTGAAATGTAGTACTCTCAAGTAATTTGCAATGCTACTCCTGCTCTCCCTTTTCTCTAATCAATCATGTAGTAGGTAATCCTTCCTACTTATATGACGAATGTGAAAGTTTGTGAAAATGTTTGGAGGTTTGAATGTATGGACGTTTTTTTTTTCAACACCTTAGATGAGATTCGGTTTACAGATAGTTTGAGTCCCGGGGAAGAACGTAGGATAGTTTTTATACCGTGAAAAAGCATAGTTATATATATGTCGGCGGCCGATCGTAAAATCCGCCAGATCACGAAATTCCTAGGCATATCATGAAACGCCGCCATTTCATGAATTGGCTAAGGGACATCCGCCATATCGTTCAAAACCCACCGTTTAACGATTTTCCTAGAGACGTTTAGGCAGATCATGAAATTCCTAGGCAGATCATGAAATTCCTAGGCTGATCGTGAAATTCCTAGGCAGATCATGAAATTCCTAGGCAGATCATGAAATTCCTAGGCAGATCATGAAATTCCTAGGCATATCGTTCAATACGTGTATGTGTCGGCGGTCGATCGTAAAATCCGCCAGATCACGAAATTCCCAGGCATAATATCGTGAAATGGCGCCATTTCATGAATTGGCTAAGGGAAATCCGCCATATCGTTCAAAATTCACCGTTTGACGATTTGCCTGGTGACGTTTAGGCAGATCATTAAATTCCTAGGCATATCATGAAACGCCGCCATTTCATGATTTGGCTAGTTTAGGCAGATCATGAAATTCCTAGGCATATCATGAAATGCCGGCAAATCGTTTCTGGCACTTCGCCGGCCGCTGCCGCGGCACGCTCGCTTCGCTCGCTCGGCTCGTGCGTAGTAGTCACAATTCATACTAACCACTCCTCGCTTCGCTCGTCGTACCTATTTTTTTCTTTTTTTCAGCATATCACGATATGCCCAGTATAAAGCTAGGAATATCGTCGAATGCGTTTACAATTGCAGTCATTTTGGTAAGTAATCTTTTAGGTACTATAAGTAGGTACGAGTAATAAAATTGCCGCTCAGTATAAACCGAGAACGCAAAAGTATAAATTTAAGAAATTACTATATTTATCATATTTCTTTATAGATAAATAACAACTAGTGAATACTTTATTTACTTATCAACAAAATACTAACCTCAACTAACCTCTAAAATACGGGCAGATGTCCATGGTTTTTTTACATTGCGCACAGAATTCGTTTGATTTTCATAAAAATAATGGAGCTCTTGTTGAAATGCTTCTTGTACACTTTATTGAACACTATCATCACTATTTTCGGTATAAAAATAATTTAATTGCGAAGCCGACATTTTTTACGCGCTGAAAACAGACACGACCGATCAGCTGGTAACGGCCGCCATAGCATACGCAGCGCCACCAGTGGCCAAAAAAGAAACTATTTTACGATGTGCCCGGTATAGAGCTAGGAATATCGACGAATGCATTGCTCTAATCGATCTGCCGTATTGTTTCTCAGGCACATCGTGATATGCCTGGTCAACTTTTAGGCATATCATGAAATGGCAGCGTTTCATGATATGCCTAGGAATTTCGTGATCTGGCTGATTTTACGATCGGCCGCCGACATATATATTAGTGGGGGCCTATGTCCAACAGTGGTTGTCCTGCGGCTGAGATGATGATGATGTTTGATTTATTTTGATTAATTTTAATAGATTTTTATTTTTATATAATTAAAATGTAGATTTTTTTTGGTTGTGGCTTTTGACACCCGATTATCTTAGTCTTAGAGGAAAATTTTATGAACTAGAGCATAAAAAGTAATTTTATGTCGCCCAGATTCAGCATAAACACTAACTTTATGAGCATGAGAAGAAAAAAAAATTGACATTCGTATTTAAGATACTATTAAACAACAAAGAATTTGCTATTAAAAACAAAACCCATCATGATGAGCACTGTGGCGGCCAGGTACGAGTACCACTCCCCTTTTATGAGGCACTATGAGGCTGTCATGACTGCTAGGCGGTAAATATTTTGTTTTGTATAACTTACTAACATAGTCAATAAGTATTTTACTTTTTTAACGGTAACTACTAACAAAGCTGGATCAATTAAATATAGATATTTTTTTGTTTTTATTTTTAATCTGTAATCAGTCAGACTATAATCAGATGAGGTGTATGAAGAATGGCGGTAAGTATGTAAATTTAGAGACCAGTGCCTCTTGCATTACTTAAATAATGTGGTTACGTTTTAATCTTTTCACCACACTGGCATTTTGGAGCAATCCTGAAGCTAGAGGATTGGAGTGATGGGTATAGATAAATGAATTATTCATAATCTTAACGGGACTTATCACGCTATTTGACACAATTATTATTTACCTCGACGTTTCGGCAACATTTCAGTTGCCGTGGTCACGAGTAGAGTAACCACGACGGAGGGTAGAGTGGTACGTGGTGGTAGAGTAGAGTAGAAGAAGAGTAGAGTGATAAGTCCCGTTGACTATGAGTGAGAATCACGAAAGTTTAAAACGTTAAATGAATTATTATTATTATTATCCATATCAGCCCATATCTGATTAAGTTTCCCCGTTTGGCTGAATGCACCAAGAGCACAAGCTATAAAAAAAAAACAACATGAATGTCTAGTGTCTCTGGTCTGTCGCCTCGTAGCCGCTACGCCGCGTAGCAAATGCCGCGTAGCACCGCTACGCCGCGTAACTAATTATTCAAGGTAATATCCGCGTGTCATAAATTATCGTTTGGCCGCAGCGAGAACAAGCCGCACCGGAAGCGACGGAACGGGAACGCACCGGAAACGCTACGGGGGACGGACGTGCCGGCAAAATAGTTTGGGGCTCATTATGTATGTCTGTTACGAGTATTGTATGTATGGAGGACTCTTTAGCCCACTTTGTAAAAGCAAAAGTTTGTGTAATATGCAATCCATGCAATTTATAATTAGATTTTTTTTCATGTCACTGATAAATGCAGTTAGTATATTTTATTAAGATAGAATTAAATCGCAACACAGAATTAATACTAAATATTAAAAACTAAATTAAAAAGTAGATTAAAAACTAAGCTATATCTAAAAATAAGCCGCGGGGCCTTTTTTATTAGATATAGCTTAGTTTTTAATTAGAAAATTGAATTAGGTACATTCGTAATTTTTGAAATGAAAAACAAATTTGATTGTTAAAAGAAAACACTAAATATATCTGATATTTTCTTATAATTTAACTGGCAGACTAAATAGAATAATATTTTCTTTACCCAGGTTACTATCCTATTATTATTTATTTTCAGCAAGTTTTCAGCAGCAATTTTACCTATTACGTAGAATCTCCGTGTTCGAGTTAGTTATAAATAAAACAACAAATAAGTTTGCTACAATTTTATTAAATCGAATTACTTCTAATATTACTTGTAAGCAGTTCACAGTTATTGCTTGATATTGTACGCGTCGTAATGTAGGTACAGTACATAAATCAGTGCCAACTTACAGACAGACAAAACTATATAATGTTACGAGTACAATATTTGGAAAAAGGGTACTTAGTACTGTTATCGTATACAAAAGAAGAATAAATACTATCAGAAAAAAGAAACTCCAAGTCCAAACTGTTACAGACATCTATGTTTGGCAAATGACGGAAGTATCCCTTAGTCTATGGAAATTTCGACAACCCATCTTAGTGCCTCTCCATTAAGTAGCATTTACACCAGAGATGTGCGAGTATGCGTTTCGAGGAATGTGTTTTTATGAACCAATAAGAACGCTTAATTTACCTCTCCTCGCACAGCACCGCTCGTGTGAAAACAGCTGAGCGGAGCGGGCGAGGTAAGTGTTTCTATTGTTACATGGAAAACATATTCCTCGCAACAAATTCTCGCACATCTCTGATGGAAACGCAGCTTTAGGGACACTTACGTCGATAGAAATGATAAAAATAACTAATTATTTTTAAAAGTCGGTGAATTCATGTTGTTCGATTTGACGAGTACGTTCTATGTTTTTATTTATTTACCTGGTAGATTTTCAGCCAAACGTTATCTAACCTCTTTTGAAGTACAGCGACATCTAGTTGTCAATAAAGTAATCTTCCAAAGCAAGATTACATTCATCAGACAATAATATTTTACCGAGTTATTTAGTTACAAATCGGACACCCAACAAGTGGGAACGGGGTCTTATTAACAGACTTATTTTTATAACAAATTCCGAAATGTTCTCGTAATTTAATTTTCTTTGGCTTATGATTAAGAAATGAGATAGTTTGAAAATATATACACGTGTGCTACTTAGTTTATAAAAATGTTGGTAAATTAAACTTATGACAATCGTCGTGTTTGCAAAAGTTAGTAAATAACTAGAGTCAGAAAAGATAATAATCTTTTGATAATGTACAGTTATAACAAGACATCATCACAAAAATCCTATTTAACATTCTTCAGAGACATTATTTGAATGATAAAGTTAGATGTACTTAATTGAAAACATTTGTTTTTTTACTAGATTTTCCAATTGTTAATGAAAATAAATTGTAAGTTTGTAACTTTTTTAATTATTTCGTTTTTTTAATAATCATAAAACACACGATTTGTCTTTATTCTCTCCTAAAATAACTATTGAGTATACAGGAGTACCACGATAATGCCACAAGAGGTATATAATATCTACTACTATTGTAGATAGACAATTATACTGAAAGGAAACTTCATTTTGATTAAGAAAACAATTTGAACTGCAGGCAAAGATTTTTATTTCCCCATCTGAATCGGGAATCGAACCCACCAAATGGTAAAAAATAATACGCGTAATTTTATGATACCGATGAAGAAACGGCCTAATCATATGGTTTTTTTTTTGTAATAATTATATTTGACATATTAATGTCAATCAAAAGTAAGCCCATGAAATTTTACATTTATAATTCCAGAAAAATTAATACTTTATACCTTTTGGTGGGTTCTATTCCCGGATTTGCTTCATTCCCGGGATCACCATAATTTTGTCGGAAAAGTTCGGTTTTATCTTGTTTTCTCAACTAGTTTACTGGAGTTGATTGAGAGAGCAATATAAATACAAAGTTATCCGACAAAATACGATTTAAAAACATTGTCATCTGTACTTTCGCTCTATGTGGCACAGGTGGGGACATCCTGTATTTTGCCAGTGTGTGAAGACAAAAATGAATCTTTATTATAATTATATCATTGTGTAAATCTATTTGCATACCTATCCCAATGCCCACTGTATTTAGTTTGCTTATGCTACTTTTATATAATTATAATGACTACGTGTTAAATGCGGGATTCTTATAAAACCATGCAGTCACATTAATGTATGTATAATTACTAAATTATTATTATTAACAGCTTCATTAATACGGTTTAATTTTGTTTCATATTCATTATATTTTTGTCATTCTGTGATAATTTGCAATTTATAGAATAAATATTTTTTTATTAAGATCGTCCATTAGACTTATAAATATTATTATAAAGAGCGTCTTATAAATTTCCCAGTAGAGTGTCGTTGTAATTTTAAAAATGCCCAAAATAATGTCTTATTCGATATATATAAAAATACTTAAGCTTTTTTATTCTCAATTGTTCGTTGTCGTAAATCGAAGAAAGGTTTGTAAGTTAGTTTTCGGTTATGTAAATTAAACTAAGTCAATAAAATAAATATGGTGGCATTCCAGTGATGTCATATACTTAACTTTAAAGTATGCAAATACTTCTCATACGAATTTCCACTTAAATCATCCATCTAATACCAAAAGTAACAGCAGGGCTACTACGAAACTCGAAACTCGAGGTTTGTGTCGTACGGTCCCTCTGACACTCATACTATTTAATATGAGAGCGAGAGGGACGGTACGATACGAACTTCGAGTTTCGTAATAGCCCTGCAGGGGGAGGTTAGTGAAACTAAAAAGCTGGGGCACTGACTTCAAACAGAGCACTAGAAAATTATATTCGTGTTTTCTTGGAGTCAGTTCAGTATTTAATCTTTAAATACTCGCCACAGAGCCGGTGTAATAAAACGGTCATAAGTTGATGCCTCACGCTTACGCTTAACGGTCGACCTAAAAGTAAAAGCATCCTTAGTAAAACACGAGTTAAAAACACCGCGCCAAACCAACTTTGACTTTAAATCTGTCATGTAATGCCACCTGGACCGACACAAAGGGTTGTCATGGCCAGTAATTTTCTCTCTAAACAGAGGTCCCGCAGTTACCTTCGTGTTTAGTTGTGGCCCTTTTTCCCGCTTTTTGCTAAGAAGAGGCCGTTAAAAAGGACCTATGTTGCGGACGAAAGGGTACTCTGTGTTTTAAACAAGAAAATGCTATTTTTAATTTAAGAATTAAACACTGAGTAGAGTTGAAACCGCAAATTCTTCTGGAGGGTTAAAATGAACTGCATAAAAATAAACTTTTTGTCGACCAAACACAGCGGTGTATCGTTCGATTAAGTACATGTCGTTTCAAACGTGTTGTTACTTGTGTAGTTAAAATTTTCATTTTCAAATTTTCACTTTATGTAGTTAAAATTTTCATTTTGGTTAAAATTTTGTTTGTATTGTCGTCCTAATTACCAGTACTTATCCGTGCAGAATGTCAATTTAACACCGGAAGTGCGTAAAGTAAAGACGTGCGAATAACCCGAAAGTGAAACTACCTCACAATTACTATTAAACGGAAATTTACATTATTTGCTGATAATTATTGTTGTCCCGTTTATATCGTCACTTCTTTAATAAGATATAACATCAAAATTGTATTTAAGCGTTACTCTGGCAGCTTTACAGTCCAATTTAGTTTACTTACATAATGACTTGCGATATGAGGCCTTTCGATAGTGGCAATATTTAAATACGTCTAATTGGTCTACAATTAGAAGTACTAATTTCATTGTTGTTTATTTTCTGTGTTCGTAAGTATTCAATTCTATAACTGTTTGAATGTTATTATAGCTCCTTATTAAGCATTTGACAAATGAAAGCCGTAGTTTGAATGTATGAAGTAGCGAAAATATACAGGATGTCTCTAACCACGGGCATTTAAATTCAGAGTTCGATTCAACTCGCATAACTAAACTACTTTCGTGTTGTGACATTTTTAAATAACTTTAATTTAGATAATTAATTGACCGTCAAAGTTTAATCGTTAAATCAGTGTATCGGACATGGCGCCGTTCCCGGTGTCTCTTGGTAAAAAAAAAAATACATTTATTTGACATCTTTTAGACCAAATGTATCAATATGTGCTGTCAATATTGTATTGTATCGCATACATTGAAAATTACATTTAAACTAAACTTCAAATTCTATTCCCAATTCATAAAAATGTAACCACGAAAACTTAGGCGGTTGGAACGCTCGAATAACAACGAATGAAAATATAAGTAAAAGTCCGAGTGCTCGACACGCTAGTGCCCAATAGATGACACTGCTGTCATCTCTGTACTAATGAATAACAGAAAATAACAGAATAGTTGTCAGATTAAAGTAAAAATCGGATGCACATGAAAATAAAATACCGTACGAAAAATACGTCCGCAATTTCGGTGGAAGTGGATGCTTCGGCCGCAGGTTCGTGTTCATTTTATTAAAAAATCTGTCATCAAAGCGCCGACTATTTCTAGGGTTCCGTAGCTTAAAATCAAAAGTATCAATTTTTGGGTCACTTTTGTTCGATCTATGCGTGGAAGTCATCATCATGTCAGCCGAAAGACGTCCACTGCTGGACATAGGCTTCCCCTTAGGCTCTCCACTCAGACCGGTCTTGTGCTTTCCGCATCCACCGCGATCCCGCGATCTTAACCAGGTCGCGCTCCGTCTTATTGGAGGCCTACCGACTGCTCGTCTCCCGGTCCGCGGATGCCATTCGAGAACCTTTTGACCCCATCGGCCAGCAGTCCTGCGAGCAATGTGCCCCACCCACTGCCACACGCGCCATGCGTGGAAGTATCAAATTGTAATTAGGTTAATATTTAAGAGACTATTCTTGTAACCGAAAAAAAAGGTTTTTCGAATAGGCTTGTGTTTGACCAGAATCATGCCTAAAATGATGATTTAGTTCACACGATTAAAACAGACATTTTTTTGCGAATGTATTTTTTTATAAAATCTGCAGGGTATCAAAGGGCAAAAACTAACACTAGTAAACGAAAATGGTCTTGAAACGCTAATTCTCAAAAAAAAACTTTCTTTTTTTAAGAACACCCAGTATTTAGCTCCCATCAGCCAAATATGTGGTTTACCACCCTAAAGTTGATAATCGTTTGTATGCCACAGAACAATAATGCCAATAGATGTGTCTGTCAACTTGAAAGTTCGACTTTAGCGACATATTCATTTTGTAGGATCTTATTTAAAAATTGATAGATGTACACATATATTTATTGCTGAATTTTAAATTTGTACGGAACACTCAGTATCCGAGTACGACATACACTTGGCCGGTTTTTTTGTTGGTCATATTGAAAAGTGCGGAAATATCGCGGCCACAAAGCACTTATGACAGGAGATAGCTTTACCCTCTGTCAAGAAAATTTGACAGGCAACATTGGTGGGGAATGTTGAGTTGCATCCTACAGCAAAACACCGGCTCCATTCGTATTTAGAGGGATTTAGCTTGTAGCCCCATGCAGGTTCTCATTTAACGCGTTAAGTGTACATTAGAAAAGTTTATATAATCCTTCAAGATTAAAAAAAACGTAAGAAAGCAAAACAAAAATTAAAAAAAAGATGGATGAAATGGATAAAGTCGTTCATAAAGTATGTATCCAAGAGAAACTTGAATTAATTTACAATATATATGGATAGATAAATTATAATTTGTGCTTCTGATGAACATGTTTGATACTGATAAATTTGTCGCGAGTGTCATTGCAAATTTCTTACAGTCTCCATTTAATGAAAAAAATAACAAGAGCTGTTTTTCATGGTGCATCGTTTCATAGAGAAAAAAAGTCGTCGATTTTAATTGATTAAAAAACCATAAAAAGTAAACGTTTTAAACTAAACCGGTTATTCGCTATTTTAACGCAAGACCAAATATTCCGCCTGTTAATATCAAAGAAAAATACTCTAAAACCAAACTTTTTCACCGTTTGTGAGTTCTGTGAAAGTTTATTTACAACTTTTTTAACTAGGGGAGCATACGAGTACAGGGGATTTGGGAGTTAAATCGTTAGATGTTGACATCCCCTCCTAGTATCGCTTAGCCGCTTGAACTGTTTTTTTTATTACATGTGATGCCGTCTTTTTTTGTTTTGTTCAAATAGACGGAGACGGCGATCGTTTCGTATAATTTTAATTAAACTGAAACCATCAGGTTTTCAAGTAAACCTAACATAACATATTGCAAAACCTAACATATTGCAAATAACCCACGTAAAAGATTTTCCGAAATATTTATATTTTCAACTAGAGAAAAATTATACCTATTAGATAGAGTTTATTCGTACGATCAAATGATCATACGAACAAACCCTTACTTAACTAGCGACTGTTAAGTAATATTGAAATTGACGAACCTAATAAAATAGTCTACAAAACTAGAAACCCCCATGAAAATTCTAAATATAAATCTTTCATCATCATCATCATCATCATTGGCCAGAAGACGTCCAGTGCTGCACAAAGGCCTCCCCCTTAGAACGCCACAATGAACGAACAACTCGCCACTTGCATCCCCCGTTTCCCCGCAATTCTCACGATGTCGTCACTCAGTGGGAGGCCTGCCAACGCTTCGTCTTCCGGTCTCTAATAATAATAAATCTGTACTTATTATATATAACTTTCAAAATGGGTCAAAGTAATAATGTGAACCTTACTGAGATCTTCAAATGCACGTAGACATCGCCCAAGCTTATCTTAGGGACTTGCAATATTAACAAACAGTTTGTTATTGGTATTTTTATGCATTTTTTGATTTCTGGTTGGAATATCAATTTTTATGTGATGTCACAAATGATGTAAGTGGTATAGGTACCTATTTAGTCGATTATTTATATGAATTTTGTATCGTAAATATTTTAATTTATATTAGTCGCAGTAAATATAATTTTGATACCGTTTTCTGAATAGCTTACATATTATTCTAAAATTGTACGTAATGTATTGCTTTTTGATATAATTTTGTAGTTATTATTATAATAATTTTCCTGGAGTGAAATAAATTTTCATATACAGATATTGTGGAAGTAAAAGTTTGTTGTGATTGTAATCAATTAGATTCATAATTACCGACTAAGCAGAAGTTTGATGTAAATAGTATAGATTGTAATTAGCGAAAGGTTATTAGAAAGTAACATTTTAGTAGTAGTCAATAAAATACCTTACGTTATGTTTTTCTGACACCTCAAAAAACAGTCACAGTTACAGTCTTTCACAAATATGCCCTAATCATACAAATTCATATTATTTTTTCAAACAAAAAATATTTGGGTTACTTCGTTTCCAAACTTGAGAAGCTCAAGCTGTAATCGAAATATGTGTTTATTACTTAATACGTATTAAAAACAGATACTGGTTTGAAACACTTAAAAAAACTAAATTATTACTTTGGTACAATATCACGTTCGTTATTTTCAAATCAACAACTTAAAGTACACAGTCATTTTTAATGACATCCAACTCAAACAAAGTTCTAGCCTTCGCGCATGTCCAAACAGAATAACTACGTCTAAATACTTAATACTACCCATTTAATATAAATTGCCTTAATAATTGCATCTTATTTTGTAACTTACCCTAAAGTACTAAAAGTACTTAGTACTGAATACTTGTTACTCTAAATGTCGCTGCTACTCAGCGAAGCTAAGTACAAGAAACTTTTTAAGTATATTAAGACTACAGACTAGACTTAGTACTTACTAAGTACTTTAAATGGGATGCAGGGTTGACACTTAGGTGATATTATTTACTAAGAAGTTCAGAATACTAATATTAACAGTACTAACATTTAAATTGCACGGGTATATCCATTTTATTCATTTGTACACAGGCTTTATTTCCAGCTGTAATCGCACAAGACGAACATCGTCTTACGTGACGTAGATTAGTGTGATTATAACAGCCTGTACAATATTTGTTACCGTGTTGTAAAATACACTAAATCAAATAACTTATAATAATATCCATACCATAATCCAACTATTGCTTAGTTTAGATATCTATTTCTATTGAAATGGCACGACAGGCATTCTTCTATCGGTAGTTTTGTAATTACAATTACAATTTTAGTACTACTGTATTATTGATTACGGGTGTTTGGTTCAGATATTTATTGGTGATCAATTAATTACATGGTGTAGACTAGTGTATGCGTATTAAGGTATAATACAAAATATGTCACTTTATATTTTGTTTTTGCTATGTGAAGGAGTTTCGTGTGCGTGTTAAGTAGACGGCATGACATATGAATGACTTACCTATGTGTAAAATGTACTTAAACTCCTGAGCACCTGCGTACTTTATAAAGGACCAATTAACACTAAGAATAACCGCCGAATGTACTTTATAGAGCACAAATTGTTCATCGAATAAAGAATTCTAAGAATTTTGAAATAATATCTAAAATAATAAAGCAGTTCTAGATCTTAAGCACTAATTGTTAAAGAAATGACAGGACTCAGGAAGTTAAGTACCATGAATTGAACATTACACATGGTATTGTACAATTCATCCAGAACATTTCAACAGATATCTCAATAAGTTTAACGTCCCAGTGTTTGTTTTTATTGAAAATGAAATTACTCCTTTAACGCGGCATATTTTCAACAACCAATGTATCAACATTTGTCAACATCAATTTGAAAAATCCTGATAAACTCGAAGTATTCAGTCAAACTTGTCCAACATCTGTTGGAATATTACGGATATGTTTTATAACCGTGTAAGGATAGTAACCAGACAGCTAATAATTCAGTAATGACAATATGAGACTAATATAACTTGTATTCATTTACAGATATTTTCGCTGTTACGCTCAAGCCAAACGTTCTTCTACAATTCGAAATGGATTATCCACTAAACATTTTTTTAAACTTTATACTCGCCAAAGCATATAAGCTTTGACAATTTTTTGATTAATTGAACTGTTTAATTATTAATAGTTAATTAGGTTGCTGTGTAAACTAGATCGAAACCAATGTTATAATACGAGTACCGTGTCTTTATTAACCATTATTTTTCTCACACTAATTTTAGATTTGAAAATGTCTACGCAAACTGGCGAAGATTTTACGTCGCAACGTAATCGGATAACTGGCGTCATTGTTTGCAATAATGTGGACATGACTCCAAAATTAATTAAATAATCGATAAATTAATTGTTTCTTACTTATGAGATTTAATTTTGATTGTTAGTGAATAAATAACAGTTTGATATTTATTTATTTATTATTTAAATAACAGTTTTGAGAGGTAATTCTGCCAGTGTCTAGAGGTCAATGCGTAAGGCAGATTTGGATGACATGTTTATTCTGTAACATTAGTTTAGCACATATAGTTTTAGTTTTGGATGTTAGACAGTATTACCTGTGACAAATAAATCCCAAAAAACCAGTTCTTTTCGATATGCGTACAAATAATACAAATATTTCTTATACTGTGGACTTATTAAAGAAAATAAACAATATTATTTTCATTTCCAAATTTTCAATGGTCAGTCTATTTCTATTCCGACGATAGCAACTGCTACTTTTATTGACTTTCTACTGAGATAATTGTTTTGAGAACATATGTCAGTCTTATGTCAACTCTTCCGCAGGGACAAGACTTGGGGGAATTGTACACATATATAGTTAAGTTATTTTTAGGATAGTTTAGTAAAATGACTTCAATTGTACCTTATAATAATGCCTTTGTCTAAATAAATGATATACCTACATATTCAAATATAATTTAATAATTTATTCATTTTGGAATCATGTCCATAATATTGCGAACAATAACGCTAATCCGTTTGATCCCTGGTTATGATATGACACACATGAGAATGGAAATTACGCAACTGAAATTCGGCGTGATTACGCCTCCAATGTGTTTTCAATTAACAACTACACGTTTGGGGACTTTACGTCACATTTTGGCGTGATCAGAGGGGCTACTACGAAATTCTAAAAACGAATTTCGTATCGTATTGTCTCTCTCACTCTCTTATTGAATAGCATAAGTCCCAGAGGGACGGAACGACACGAACTTCGATTTTCGTAGTAGCCCCGCAGCCGCGGAACTTCGGCTAACGCCCGACCGAAGTTCAGTTGAAAACATGGCGTAGTTGTGGAAATGTGTTGGTATAATGACGAGGAAATCTGGTTGCGTAATTTCAACAAAGTATGCTTTGAATCAAAGAAGAAAATGCTGAGAAAACTGATGGTTCCTTCCTATCTATTGGCAAATTAGTTTCGATTTTTAAACATTTCAATTACAGTTTATTAATAATAAATTTCATTATGTATAATATCCACAAAGACATTCGATCCAGTTTACGCAGCACCAAGCATTTAAATACGCTTTCATGCTAAATTGAGACCGTTGCATTATGGAAGACTTACGTCGATATACCGAAATGATTCGGTGTTCCGATATAGCTCGATCATACTCCGAACAGTTCGTTGTCTCGCTCCATTACTAAGTAAGTGAGCGGGATGGCGCACTTGTTTTGATAGTAAGCCCGCTTTCCGCATCTCATTTCTATCCATCTATCCTTTTCACTTTAAATCAATTAAAGAAGGATGCACTGAGCAGCGGAATGTAGGCGCCGATTGAGTACAGTCGAGCCGGTAGCCCCACTCTCCTATCAGTCTTATTCTGAAGTTTTAATTCGATACCGTTACTTAATTATAATAATTCAAGAACCGGTATGTAAGAAAGATATGCGTCAATATGCCTAAAATAAATATCATAAATCGAGATAAATGATTTTTTGTTAAATTTGGTATCCTATTTCTCGTTTATTTTGATAGAAAAAACGTTTGTATTTCCGCTTTCCTTTTGTACTTTTGTAGAAAATTAGAGATTTAGTTGGTTTTCATTTATATTTTTCTGCATGTTTGTAGTTGTAGTGTTTTGCAAGTATGTATTTTTGCTGTCAAAATATTTACTCGTATTACTCGTATTATTTAAAAAAAACTTGCTAATTAAATTGTGCCTCTGTATCCAAGCACTTATGACAGGAGACGAGCTCGATCATCACGATTTACGACATAAATGACTGGCAATAACTACAACGTAAGAATGCCACGATAGGATATTAGACACCATTAAATAACCAATCATCCCAGGACACCGCTTCATTAAGAAAAAATGTTCACCGGGAACACGTTATTGTTTGTCATTAAAATAGGCATAAAATTTGATTTTTAACAACATTACAATAAATAAAGTCGCCGGAGTTTGCATGTAAGTAATAAATAAAATACAAAATCTATAGAATAATCGAGTTTAGACAACTCACAAAAAATATATCGATTGTTTCGTGATACCACATAGCGTATTGACGTGCGAACGTTACCTCGCCCTCCAAAGAAAGAGACAAAAAGCTTTGGGCACTGATTAAGCTAAAAGCAAGTCCTGTCATAAGTGCTTCACAGTTCGCAGTGAGCTATAGCTGTATTAATCAAGAAGTTAATAGACAATTTAATGTGAAAAGGTGACCTTTAGAGATTACAATTATTCGTATTCGTATTCGTAAGGTGATATTTTGATCAGATTATTACTGAAAGGGAGAGTGTTGCAATTAATTACGACTAACCGAGAAAATATTTACTCAGGAATTGACAAAATTATGAAATTGACAATATATTATAACTACCGGTGGATAGTGATTTATAATATTAGTAAAATAGGCCTAGAATTATTAACAGACTTATAAAGTATTATCTCTTTACTTATACAAAGTGAAAGAATCAGTAGCATTTTCTTTGACAAGTTTTTATTAAAAAAAAAATGTAGTGCGTGCAAAGCCCTTAAAGGTATCTACCCACTACACCGTATTCGGACCATGACAGGCATGGATTGTAAAGCAGAGTTTAGACTTGCAAGAAAAATCGTGCAAGTTACATTACAAACCATTGCAAACTCATTGGCTTTACGGCCTCGGAATGTAATGCAACTTGCACGATTTTACTTGCAAGTCTAAACTCGGTGTAACGTGACACGGACTACAACATGTTAATGGCTTGTCATACCCATAAGAAGCGTATCGGCAGCGTTTTTGATGCTCCACGCATGGCACGCGACGGCGGCTGTTGGTTAACGCACTCAATGCCACCACTGGTGCCTCCGACGCACATGTGCTTCCGAAAACGCATATGTGCGTCTGTGGTAGTGAATGCATTAAGAAATGTGCTAGTGGGCACAGTCACATACTACCGTAAACTCAGGTTTCTATAGTCCCAAGTGTTCATCAATAGAACAAACGGACTTTTTAACATTTCGAACAATTACAGAACTGCTAACGTTTAGGTGGTTCATCGTGCATTTTCTATTGGATTAGGCTGCGATGAACCTCCTAGATGACGTTAGCATAGCAGTTCCGCAATTGTTCGAAATGTTAAAAAGTCCGTTAGGACTATTGATGAACGCTGGGACTATAGAAACCTGAGTCCACGGTATTCAATAAAAATAATATATTTTGCCTGACACGTTCCCATTACGGTCTTGTTATGACACGGTGTAGTGTAAGGCGACCAAAAAACTATTCGCAGATTAAAACTACGGTTATGGTTAGGGTTCCACTGATTTTTTTTCTTTCCTTATATAAGTAAAGTTATTTTATTTAAGAGCAGGGTCAACTCCTGGGTTAATTTAAACTAAATAAGGTAAGCGTCCCAGTGCTCGACACGCTAATGCCCAATACATGACACCCTGCTGTCATCTCTATTGCTAAAGACATAAGATTAAAGATGCCAACTACTGGGACAGTGGCGGGCACTCGCACGTTTACCTTAAAACCTTAACCATATTGAGCAAAACTACCAAACATCCTAATTTTTATTGCTTCGACATCTCAAGAGCGTAAAATTTTAATTAGTTTTCCTTTTACTCTTTACTCTCGTATGGTATCTCCATTTGGTCGTAAACATTTTTGCACAATCGAGGACAAGGATTAGGTTTACGTCTCCACTTTACTACCTTTTCGCTGTAACTTCAAGTTTGAAATGTCATATAAAGTTGTTGCCAGGCTTACAGTGACAGGGTACTAAAATGTATTTTTACCTCGACTGCGCAAATTGTAAACACATCAAAATTATAAAAATTATGTGGGTACCTTCGAGGGCAAGATCGCCTTAAGTTTTTATTCTAAACTCCCTTGAAAATTGAAAAGTTTTACCAAATAGTGCTATAATTGAGGACACCGATCACAAAGAGCATATTAGAAAATATTTAAATTAGAAAAATTTAGGAGATACGAGTTGTAATAAAACTGTTTAAACGTATTATCACAGTATATATTATATAAGCTAAAGCAGCACCGCGACCGCGGTACTGCAGTACCGCGAGACCGCCTTAGAGGCCGTGTAGGGCGCGCGTCTGTGTGAGTGTGTTCGTTTCGATCGATTGTTCGTAGCTTCCGTACTGCTTTAGCTTATATATATACTCTGGTATTATATTGTATTTCAATGTTCTTTGAATTACCTGTCCATTTTACTTTGTGTCCAAGTTGTGTCCCGTACATTGCGTGAGAGGGACCGAGTTGTACAGCCAGCACCAGAAGTGCATGAGCGGTGACGGTGCTTTAAATAATCTATACACGACTCTACTGCCAAGATAATAAGAGAGCGTTTAGATAATTTTGGGTACCGCTTATTTATTTCTGCTCGTATACCTTTACTTGCCCGAATTTCACTTGCCATACCAACGTTTTCCATAAAATACATAACCGTGCTGTTTTCAGGATTTTTTTAATATCATCATAGAATGCAGTAGGTTAGGTTAGGTTAGTTTAATATCAACTCTGAAGATATTTCAGAAATAAATTACTTTATGGCAAATTAAAATTATGGAAAACGATACATTATGGCTTATGAAAATCGGGCAAACGATAAAGAACCATTTCTGCTGCTGATTGAACCTGCACTCCACGCGCGAGCTACAAGGAATCTAAAACTGAATTAAAACCGAGATTGATCAATCGAAAAACTGCAAGATAATTCGTATCGCGTCATGCACGGGACGAGTGCGGGGTGTGAGGCGGGGTGCGGGGCTTTCCCTCCGCTTCCCCAGCCCCCGCTTTTCTCGTAGCGAGCGCGTGGACTGGCCCTATACTACAAAGTGCAAAGTTCGAACTTCGCATCTTGCCGTCCCGCTGACGCTTATATTATTTAACACGAGAGTGAGAGGGACGGTACGACACGAATTTCAATTTTCGAATTTCGTTGTAGCCCTGATTATAAGCTTTAAGGTATTAAGGTGACATATTTTAAAACATAAGTAGCTCCCTACAAGTGTACTTTGCAGTTTTTTTAAGAAAATTTGTATATTTACAAACACCAAACCCATATCATCGTATTAATAAGTACTTATACTTACTACTTTTATAAGTACTTATACGTAACTTTACGTACTTGCACATACCGTCAGCAGAACTATGCGAATGGAGATTAAATTAATTATTTTTTTATTACACGTTCAAATATATTAATTTTCTATGTAGCTTTCACTGCTCAAAACGGTCAATTCTAAGGTGAAAAACCTACCTAAAGTATATCCACATAAGATTCAAACTCGCTACCTGCTGACGGATAGTGCTTACAACACACGAGTGCTTATAAACGTAAAAATATCAACGATTCAATATCATGTATACTTCGTAATAACTAAGCCTAACAAACACTACCGTAAAGGAAAGACATTGTGAAATATTCAATATCCACGTAACTTTTAACTTTCTATAAAAATACTTTCTTTCAAAACCCGCATATGCTTTACACGTCCTAGACATTGCTTCCGCTATTACGGAAACGTCACAGTCCTCTTCAACCGTACTGCAATTTATGTGAAACGAATCAAACAATAATTGCGAAAATCGTCGAGGGCACTTTTTGTTACCGAAAATATAACGCACGAATACAAATTAAGAACAGTAGGTACAGAACATGGGAACGATAAAAAACAGAAGTCTTACCCTACGACTACATCGTATCCGATTTAAACATTAGGCTCGTAACAATAAAGTCGTTTTTTATTCGCTGTAACTACGGTTCGTCCGGCTTGCGGACACGCCCCATCCGCAATTCTGATTGACCGCGGCGCGCCGGCGCTCGCGTACAGTCCAATCAAACTGCGCTTTAAACTTGTTTCTGCACTCACAAATTCACAAAGAGTTAATTTATTACTGCGTTAATTACTTAACTCGATTAGTGCCGGCACCGAGCTACGGCCGGGCGGCGGATTACGCCTAATAATTGAAAACAACTTCGATCCCCGCGCCCCTGCCGACCCGCGGCAACCGGTAGTCGTCGCAGGCCCGCGGAGCGCCCGCCGCGGCGCTCAGAATGCGCGGCACGTGTCCAAACGCCTCTAAAATACTTGGTCGTGTTTAATTAATATTTAACTGCTAATTCTGCAAAGCTTGTGAATGTGAGCGATTTAAAGAGCAACGCGCGGAACATGCTAAGTTATGAGACTGCGAGAAAATGCGATCATTATTGAGACTCCCGTGTCCACGATCAAGACAAAGCGGCGTGTCGCCCGCGGCGGCGGCGCGGCGCCGGCGTGGCGCGGGCGGCGGCGCGGCGCCGGCGGGCGCGGCGGCGGCTGCGCCCGAGCAACAGTTTGGTCCTCCCGGGCCGCTAGCGCTAAGCTACTCGCTACGCGTCGCACGCTATCCGTGCGCGTCGCCTATCGCCTATCACTGGCACTCTACGGTCGTTACTTTATTGCTCTCTTTGTACCACAGCTCGACGGTTTCATTAAGTCTCTACGTATCACCGTAACTACTATCTAATGTCACACACCACCCGTGCGACGCTAACTTAACTATACATTATCGTGTAAATATTACACTACGCTGTAACATTACAGGCTCTTGCCATAAATTGACACGATTCCGTCGACTCGGGACTAATAATTGAAAAATATATAATTTTATTAAATTTAGAATTATGGAAAGAGCCCTATCGTTATTAGGTACGTTATTATTGCTTATTTTTCCTTCGACGCCGTCGAAACTACGAGCTGCTACGCTACAATATCGTTCGAATATAAAGGTGTAAAGAAGTTCATAGAGAAACGTTCGTTGCAATGTTCGGTGCGGGCGGCGGCGGTCACGGCTTGTCGGCGCGCACGCACGCGGTCTCCTGGTGCTTGTTGAGGTAGCTCTTGAGCGCGAACCAGCGGCAGCAGCGCGCGCACTGGTGCTGCTTGTCGGAGGAGTGCGTCTGCAGGTGCGCGCGCAGGTTGGAGCGGTCCGCGAAGGCCTTGCCGCACGCCGCGCAGCGGTACGGCTTCTCGCCCGTGTGCGAGCGCAGGTGCCCGCGCAGCAGCCACGGCCGCGAGAACTGCTTGCCGCACACGCCGCACACGTGCCCCATGCGGTGCGTCAGCACGTGCATGGCCAGCGCCGGCATCGACACGTACGCCTTCCCGCACTCGCCGCACCGCTTCGCCGACATCGAGTCCAAGCTGCGGTGCGTCTGCTTGTGCCGCGACAGGTTGGACGAGGTCGCGTACCGCTTACCGCATTCGTCGCAGCCGTACCTGTCGCGCGCGAGCTGCGCCGGCGTCAGCGGCTCGTCGTCGCTGGACTCGGGCTCGGGCTCCGGCGGCGGCGGGGGCGGCGGCGGCGGCGGTGGCTCCACGGGCTGCTGGTACGTCACATAGTTGAGTTGCGGCTCGATGCTCGTGAATTCGAACGGGGCGACGGTCTGTACGGTGGTGAAGACAGGGAGGGGGGGTTCTTCGGCGATGATGTAGATGTTGGTGGGTTGGATGGTGTAGGTGTATAGGGGGAGGAGAGGGGCCGGCGCGGGCTCGAGGACGGTGACCAGTGTCGGGGGTGGGGGGAGGGGAGGCAGCGGCGGCAGGCCCTGCGCGAGCGACAGCAGCTCGTGCGCCGCCTCCGTCTCCGCGGCGGTCCTCTCCTGCTGCGGCCCGCTCCCCAACTCCGCATACTCCGCGGTGCGAGGCTCTGCCGACAACACCTTACGGTATACCATCATATTTTTATAACGCTTTTGTTGATGTTTTAGGCCATGAGTAAGGGATTGATGGACGAGTTCGGGGTAGACGATAAAACGAAGATAAAACGATGCTATGCGTGTACATATAGCAGCAGGACTGTTTGCTTAAAAGTACTTGAATTGAAAATACAAACTGAAATATAGATGCACAGAAAAACCAGAAAAATAAGACCAGCGCTGGGAATCGAACCCATTGTCCTCGGCATTCCGTGACACGTGGTATACCGTTACACCACCGCTGGACAACGGTACATACACGAATTTCCCCTAGGTGCCACATATCAATCAGCTAGTTTGTTTCTTATTTAGCCACTTAAACAGTGACACTAGCGACATCTATGCCTGTATCTAAATCAATCTAGTAAAGCAAAAATCCTTCGATAGTCTTCTGTAGTTTTTTTTTGTCAAGATCGAGTGTCACATATAAAAAAAAACATTATTCAAAAAATGGTAAAGGCTTGTATCAAAAGAGGTTCTGCAACAATGCCGTAGCCCTCATCGATAAACTTTCGGCACTCCATTGGAACTAACCGCTCCGGTTTTATGAAATCATTTTTTTTAAATTTGGAATTGAAATAAAAAATACAAAAAGATTCCAAAAAAACAATCTTAAAGGTACTTGCTTAAGCTACACAATTCAAAGAATAATAAATCAACGGCACTTCCTTTTTAATTAAATCATAAATTTTACCTATTCATAGCACACGGTCTGTCCGTCATATTAACGTATTCAGCTTGCCAATGAAGCTTCAAAGTTATATCCGGCCCTGTCATTATCCATCGTGAATACTTCGTATGACAAAATTAAAAATACAACTATTTTCGCTGGTATTTTAAGTGTGACGGTTTTATTAGAGTACTGTAGGTATGTTGCTGTTTTCATTGAAGAGCCTTTTCATTGAAATCAATACTAATATTATAAATGCGAAAGTGTGTTTGTGTGTTTGTCCGTCTTTCACGCCGTAACGGAGCGACGGATCGACATGATTTTTGACATAGAGGTAGTTTATGGGCCCGAGAGTGACATAGGCTACTTT
The DNA here is from genome assembly GCA_037349165.1 of Choristoneura rosaceana. Taxonomy (NCBI): domain Eukaryota; kingdom Metazoa; phylum Arthropoda; class Insecta; order Lepidoptera; family Tortricidae; genus Choristoneura; species Choristoneura rosaceana. The sequence continues at coordinate 5,078,895 of JAZBNJ010000004.1, read as the reverse complement.
TCATCCCGGAAAAATGCACAGTTCCCGAAGGAACAGCGCGCGATAACCGAATACCACGCGGACGGAGCCGCGGGCGAAAGCTAGTTATAAAATAAATCCATGAAATACTTACTTAAGACAATAAAAAAATGTATCAAACGGATACAACATTCAAAACCACTTCAAAGCCACTGTATATAATGTATTGCACAATAAAATAAAAAATCCAATCCGCGAGAATACCGATCGGGATAAAAACCCTACGCGTTATTTCCAAGATCTAGCTATCTGTATGCTTTTACTTTTACTGTAGCTGTCTATTTCAACCAAATTCATACCAAACCAATTTCACCCGCGCACACACACACACACACACAAACACATACACGCGCATCTTCTTCGACAATAACTCGTAATCTCGAGTAGCTCTATTCTACTTACTCTACTTAGCAAATTACATATGTACGTGGCAACTAAAACGTTACATAAATAGGAAATTTAACAACAGGGAAAATCCGCGTCGCAACTCATTATCAAGAAATTAAACGAAGACTTTAATGGACGTTTCGCAAGAAATTAAAATTAAATTAACATTCGCGCTAAATCCGTACTTATATAACATACTTACTCACAACAACGGGAAGAGAAAAGTACAATCATATCTGCTCCTTTTATTAACACTTTTATCAGAATGAGCCGGGAAACAAAAGACTGGCGAGCGCCAATAAAACTGCATAAAGCCTTTAGCAAGCTTATTGCTGCGCTGGACGCTTTTAATTATAATATCCACTAGCCTGTTCCTACGTCAGTCATATTATAAACTAGACTAGCCTGTACCCGCGGCAGTAACGTTATAAACTAGCATGTGCCCGCGGCAGTAGTATTATAAACTAGCTTGTGCCCGCGGCAGTAGTATTATAAACTAGCATGTGCCCGCGGCAGTAGTATTATAAACTAGCATGTGCCCGCGGCAGTAGTATTATAAACTAGCATGTGCCCGCGGCAGTAGTATTATAAACTAGCAGGTGCCCGCGGCAGTAGTATTATAAACCAGCATGTGCCCGCCTTGTGTTGTATGAATCTGACCAAGCAATGCTACGCTGAGGGCTTTATGCAAACGGCATAGAAACTTTTCTATTCACAGATAAATTGCTCAGTCTACATATACCTAACAAAAACCACAGACACACAGGAGTTACGGAGTTACTAAGCTAAACGAACTAATGAGCTAAATGAGTGCTACATATATCGTGAGCTGTACCTAGAGATAGGTAGAGTCATTCAGGATGACGCGTGCTGTGGTTCTTATTACAATGTCATTAATGACTAATTTTGACAAAATTACGCGTCTTCGTGGATGGCACTAAGTATACATACTTCTACCTAATCAAAACACTGTTTTCACTCGAGTGACGCATTTCACGCACGTCTTCTGGCGGGAATATTTAGTTGCCGAAAGACAATTAGAGCGTGTATTTTCTTTGTCTCAAACCAATAAATAAATAAAACGGACTTCCGATTTCGTATTCTGAATTCTCAGAAGACCGAAGTAATAATTTTACAGGAGGTTGCTTGTTGATAAATTATATTTTCGCGCATTATTTCCCGTCGACAGCACCTGAGGCGTATTTGAATATTCAGGGAACTCAGATAATTTTATTGAATGCGGTTCCGCAACTACTTCATTTGGTTTCAGAAATATAAAGATCGAACTACCAGAATAGGGATGTCGACACCACCAATCAACTGACGTACTTTTTATGAGCTGTCAAAACATAATTCTCCCGTATAGTTTCAATGGCAATAGCGACTTATAACGGCATTATCCGCCAACTCAATCAACTAACTATTTATTTGTTTTAAAGCAACAAAAAATCTAATTTTACAGTAAATCGAAAATTAATCTGGTTATCAGGGCTAAAATAAAGCTTTTTTTATGGAGTTTTGCCTTCGAATTATTTTTTAATGGCGTCAACATCCCGTGATCACTGTGGGAGTGTGGGACCGTCTAACATGACAGTCATTCATCGTATTGCTTGACGAGGGAATTTTTTATGGAACTTACTGTCGGAATATTCTACACTGGGTCAAAAAACATGGCTATATCAGGTGTGGCCTGTAACACGAGCAAATCTTGAAAAGGAACTTTTCTTACTTGAAGCGATTCATAATATGAATTAGACGCCTGTAGAAGTAAGCATTCGAGTATTATGAGTATGAGTAGTATGAGTATGAGTATGAGTATTAAATGAATACTCACCAGTGTGTATGGTACTGCATCAGTGGTGAAACTACAAAGTACCAAGCGCCCGCCCTCGGCAATAAATGAAATGACAGACATGCCCTCACTGACAGCCGTATTACATTACATTACATGTTACATCAGAGGCCATATTGCCTCACGTTTCTGAAGCTCGCGACCGCAATGAAATGACAGATTCCCATACAAAAACTGTCATTTGATTGCGATCGCGAGCGTCAGAAGCGTTAGGCAATATATCTAGACTTTCAATACTACTTGATACAATCCCATTCTATTCAAATATTGTAAAAGTGTGCGTACCCTACATGAGTATGTGCGTAACACTCCTGTAAGTTTATTACTAAAAGTTTATCCGAAACGTTGTTTAAATACACGTTTCGGATAAACTTTGGCCTTCGGCTAAAAATGGCCATAAACGGTATAGTGGCCACAAACGGTACTTCTGCCCTAGTGAAACTCATTATGATGTGGGTTATCTTTCGAATTACCTTTTAAATTCATTGTTGAATTACCAAAACGATTCAGGAATCAAAATGTAAACAAAATTACTTCAAACTTTACTTCAAAATTTAAAAAAGCAAGGACCTAAATATGGCTTTGTTCCTTGGCGATTTTACCCAAAAAAAGTACAGGTACCCAGTTTGTTAACACTTTATTGCAACCCCTACACTACCCCTTATACCCTGGGTAAATATAAGGCACTGGGGTCATTCAAGTATTACGTAAGCAGAATTTTAGTAATTTTTAACCCCCTCCTCCCCCTTGTCAGCGAAAGTTAGCAAAACCCTACCCCCTCCCCCTTATGCTTACGTAAACATTGGTATATATTTTTAAATTTATTCAGGTTTCTTCATTGTTATTTAAAAAAAAACCAAGAAATATATAAATATTGCTGACATAAGCACCATCTGGACCCCCCTGGCCCCCATGTCATCAAAAATAAGCAAAGCAAAGACCCCCCCACCCCCTTCCTTGCTCACGTAATACTTAAATGACCCCACTCTACATGTGTTATTCAGACTTTAATAACTACCTGTAGGCAGCCTGTAGGTACTAATAGGCTGCAGCTCGCCGTCCGTAATGGGTCGTGCCAACTATTATTCATTGATGTGCAATTGAATTTAACCTTGATACATATAGATCTACTAGCTTTTGCCCGCGGCTCCGCCCGCGTGTCATTCGGTTATCGCGCGCTGTTCCCTCGGAAACTGTGCATTTTTCCGGAATAAAAAGTAGCCTATAAACTATCGGGCCCATAAACTATCTCTATACCAAAAATCACGTCGATCCGTCGCTCCGTTACGGCGTAAAAGACGGACAAAACACTAACACACTTTCACATTTATAATATTAAGTATGGATTTAACTTATAATGTATTGGCTACTAGTGACAGAGACCATTTTAAAATTAAAATCTTGAAACAAGGGCACGTGTTTTGCAGCTCCATTTCCTAAAAACTACACCCTCGCGAATACGAGACGTGTCGCTAGTATAATAATTTCCATGAATAATTATTTAATTGATGGTGAACACCACAATTTAACGCGTCACTTTTACCACAGAATAACTAATAGTACTACCGTGCTTATACTTCGTTTTTAACCGACTTCAAAAAAAGGAGGAGGTTATCAATTCGGTTGTATGTTTTTTTTTTTTTTTTTTTTTTTTTTTTTATGTTTGTTACCTCAGAACTCCGTCATTTATGAACCGTTTAGAAAAATTTTTTTTGCGTTCGTCTAGGAATGCTCTCAATTAGGTCCCATAAGCACCAAATCAGGATCTCATGATTGGATCCTAAGGAAATCGAGGGAACTCTTCAAATGTTGTAGGGACACCTATGGTAATTTTGATATATTTAGTAGTAACTCGTGCATTTGCTCTTGAAAATCATCATTTGGTAAAGTGGAACTGATGATGAAGACCACAGTTGACCATCGGAGTTACTACTCAATAACAAGTATTTCATGGGTTGAATTTCAATTGCTTTAACACAGTTGCTAAGCAATTTATGCTCCTTGGAACACATATGGTGAAATGGAATGGGTGGTGAAGCACCAGGACTCCTCAATAATGAACATCTCTGCATCGGAATTAGCAATTTTTCGTAAAAGGTGATGAGCAGTTGACATTAAACTATTGTATCTTAGATATTTATACTAAAAAGCGTGAAAAAAAAAATTTTATAACAAAAAATAGAACCGACTACAAAAAACCATGAAAATAATTTTCTACCAGTCTGAAGTCGGTGCCTCAGCACGAGCCAGCAGGAGTGGACCTATAGGAATCGTCTACCTCACCTACAACTATACGATTAAATGGCTTCAATCACTCCTGCTGGCTCGTGCTGAGGCACCGACTTCAGACTGGTAGAAAATTATTTTCATGGTTTTTTGTAGTCGGTTCTATTTTTTGTTATAAAATTTTTTTTTTCACGCTTTTTAGTATAAATATCTAAGATACAATAGTTTAATGTCAACTGCTCATCACCTTTTACGAAAAATTGCTAATTCCGATGCAGAGATGTTCATTATTGAGGAGTCCTGGTGCTTCACCACCCATTCCATTTCACCATATGTGTTCCAAGGAGCATAAATTGCTTAGCAACTGTGTTAAAGCAATTGAAATTCAACCCATGAAATACTTGTTATTGAGTAGTAACTCCGATGGTCAACTGTGGTCTTCATCATCAGTTCCACTTTACCAAATGATGATTTTCAAGAGCAAATACACGAGTTACTACTAAATATATCAAAATTACCATAGGTGTCCCTACAACATTTGAAGAGTTCCCTCGATTTCCTTAGGATCCAATCATGAGATCCTGATTTGGTGCTTATGGGACCTAATTGAGAGCATTCCTAGACGAACGCAAAAAAAATTTTTCTAAACGGTTCATAAATGACGGAGTTCTGAGGTAACAAACATAAAAAAAAAAAAAAAAAAAAAAAAAAAAAAAAAAAAAAAAAAAAAACATACAACCGAATTGATAACCTCCTCCTTTTTTTGAAGTCGGTTAAAAACGAAGTATAAGCACGGTAGTACTATTAGTTATTCTGTGGTAAAAGTGACGCATTAAATTGTGGTGTTCACCATCAATTAAATAATTATTCATGGAAAGTATTATACTGGCGACACGTCTCGTATTCGCGAGAGTGTAGTTTTAAGGAAATGGAGCTGTAAAACGTGTGCCCTTGATTCAAGATTTTAATTTTAAAATGGTCTCTATCACTAGTAGCCAATACATTATAAGTTAAATCCATACTTAATATTATAAATGTGAAAGTGTGTTAGTGTTTTGTCCGTCTTTCACGCCGTAACGGAGCGACGGATCGTGATTTTTGGCATAGAGATAGTTTATGGGCCCGAGAGTGATACAGGCTACTTTTTATTCCGAAAAAATGCACAGTTCCCGAGGGAACAGCGCGCGATAACCGAATGACACGCGGGCGGAGCCGCGGGCAAAAGCTAGTAGATATATATGTATCAAGGTTAAATTCAATTGCACATCAATGAATAATAGTTGGCACGACCCATTACGGACGGCGAGCTGCAGCCTATTAGTACCTACAGGCTGCCTACAGGTAGTTATTAAAGTCTAAATAACACATGTAGAGTGGGGTCATTAAAGTATTACGTAAGCATGGAAGGGGGTGGGGTCTTTGCTTTGCTTATATTTGATGACATGGGGGCCAGGGGGGTCCAGATGGTGCTTATGTCAGCAATCCATACTAATATTATAAATGTGAAAGTAACTCTGTCTGTCTGTCTATCTGTTACGCTTTCACGTCGAAACCACTGAACCGATTTTGATGAAATTTGGTATGTAGGTAGTTTAAGCCCTAAGGATCAACATAGGACACTTTTTATTTCGGTAGAGGTCGCCACCGCGCGATAACCTAGATCCGCGCAGACGAAGTCGCGAGCATAAGCCAGTCTTCTTCTTCTTATCTTCTTCTTCTTCTTATATATAAAAATCAATTGCTGTTCGTTAGTCTCGCTAAAACTCGAGAACGGCTGGACCGATTTGGTTAATTTTTGTATTGAATTATTTGTGGAAGTCCAGGGAAGGTTTAAAAGGTGAGTAAATATGAAAAAAAAAAAACAAATGAGGCGGTACGAAGTTTGCCGGGTCAGCTAGTATTTATATATTAATATTGTTTATTTTTTTAAATAACAATGAAGAAACCTGAATAGATTTAAAAATATATACCAATGTTTACGTAAGCATAGGAGGGAGGGGGTGGGGTTTTGCTGACTTTCGCTGACAAGGGGGAGGAGGGGGTTAAAAATTACTAAAATTCTGCTTACGTAATACTTGAATGACCCCAGTGCTGTATATACCCAGGGTATAAGGGGTAGTGTAGAGGTTGCAATAAAGTGCTAACAAACTGGATACCCGTACTTATTTTTGGGTAAAATCGCCAAGGAACAAAGCCACTACTTAGGTCTTTGCTTTTTTAAATTTTGAAGTAGTTTTGAGAAATTTTGTTTTTAACCGACTTCAAAAAAAGGAGGAGGTTATCAATTCGGTTGTGTTTTTTTTTTTTTTTTTTTTTTTAATGTTTGTTACCTCAGAACTCCGTCATTTATGAACCGTTTAGAAAAATTTTTTTTGCGTTCGTCTAGGAATGCTCTCAATTAGGTCCCATAAGCACCAAATCAGGATCTCATGATTGGATCCTAAGGAAATCGAGGGAACTCTTCAAATGTTGTAGGGACACCTATGGTAATTTTGATATATTTAGTAGTAACTCGTGCATTTGCTCTTGAAAATCATCATTTGGTAAAGTGGAACTGATGATGAAGACCACAGTTGACCATCGGAGTTACTACTCAATAACAAGTATTTCATGGGTTGAATTTCAATTGCTTTAACACAGTTGCTAAGCAATTTATGCTCCTTGGAACACATATGGTGAAATGGAATGGGTGGTGAAGCACCAGGACTCCTCAATAATGAACATCTCTGCATCGGAATTAGCAATTTTTCGTAAAAGGTGATGAGCAGTTGACATTAAACTATTGTATCTTAGATATTTATACTAAAAAGCGTGAAAAAAAAAATTTTATAACAAAAAATAGAACCGACTACAAAAAACCATGAAAATAATTTTCTACCAGTCTGAAGTCGGTGCCTCAGCACGAGCCAGCAGGAGTGGACCTATAGGAATCGTCTACCTCACCTACAACTATACGATTAAATGGCTTCAATCACTCCTGCTGGCTCGTGCTGAGGCACCGACTTCAGACTGGTAGAAAATTATTTTCATGGTTTTTTGTAGTCGGTTCTATTTTTTGTTATAAAATTTTTTTTAGCATTAGAAAGAAGATAAACAAGCGATCTTGACGTATCCTTTTATTGAAAAACTCTTTTGTAAAATAAGTCTCAGCAAATACTAACAATTAGCAATGATAATGATCATTTACATGCTTTTGGTGTCATAAGTAATAGTTACAGTTTTTTAAACGTTTTTCAATAAAAATACTCGTCAATATTGTTTACTCTTTTCCTAATGCTAAAAAAACGAAGTATAATTGACAAATGATATCAAACCTGGGATTTTACAATGCGAGTGAAATCATCGGAGTAGCTATATAGATGGCGGGGCTATCGAACTAGTCATGCTGTGATAGATAATTCAAAGTCCGCAACTTGTAAAGATTTAACTAGTAACGTGAAAACCCCGCTTCATCCCTAACCAACCCATCAAACGATAATACTAAATTCCAAAACAAACCATCGATACAAAACCCTTTAAGAAGCACCTCTAAAATTAGAAAGATTAAAAACAAAGTAAAACAAAACAAGAACTCAGCGGCTTCGGGCCTTAAGAAGACTCGATCCGCAAAAAACCCTTTAGGAAGCCGTAGTAGGTATCCAATAATTAAAAGAACATTTTTCGTCTGAACTTAGTTATCGGCTTACAAAAGAGCCAATTGCAACGCGATGCCGCCGGCTTCGGTAATAGAATTATGTCCACCAGTTGCACGACGGCGAGAAATATTGCTCCGGTGTAACAGAGGAAACACGTCGCGTAATTTGTTACTGGGTTGAAACAATGTTTTGAATGCAATTTAGCCGGCTGAATTTGGCTAGTTGGTGTGAATGAAGTGTTTTAGGCTCCGATAAAGGGCTTAATGAAAAAGGGGCCTTGTTAGCTGCTACGTACGTAATAGGACAACACTAGTGTCCATAGGATGAAAATGAGGCTATAGGGCACAGGTTATGGGGCCTATCTGGGAATCCTGATGTTTTAACTAGCCTACGGCGTGGCCTGACGATGACGATTGACTTTTTTTTATATATAAGAGGGGGCAAACGAGCAGACGGGTCACCTGATGGATCGATCGGAGCGATCACCGTCGCCAATGGACACCCGCAACCAGGGGACTCACAGGTGCGTTGCCGACCCTTTAAGGAATTGGTAGGCTCGTTTTTTAAAGATCCCTAAGTTGTAACGCTCCGGAAATGTTGCCGCAGTAAGCTGATTCCATATCTTCGTCGTGCGACTACACTAAAAGGCCACCTATCTACTTCTATAAACGTTTCGTCCACAAACGAGCTATTGTGGGCTCAGAGGACTGAAAGATGTCATAAATCTAGACTGAGCACCTGTAAGCGTGGGACGGGTTATTACACAGCCAAGCTATAGGTATCTAAGGCTGCGGGGCTACGGGGCGCCAGTTTCTCGGGTTATTACACAGCCAAGCTATACGTCTTTACGGGTATACGGGTTACAGGGCTATGGGGTTCAGCTAAAGGGCCTACCTGTAAGCGCCGGGTCTTCAGCGGGGCTGTAGCACGGCGGCGCTACGGTGGCCTCAGTGGGACTGCACGGCGGGGGCCCATCGTGGCGCTGGTTGCCTTTCTTCACCATGTAGCAGCGCGGCATCGCGGCCAACGCTGGGACAAAATAAAATTAAATAGCTTCTTCTTCTTCTTGCGGTGCCTCTCCACTACTGGAGGTTGGCTGTCAGCTCCGCATATCTATCTTTGTCTCTCGCCAGAGAAAACAGTTCTTCCACACTGGCGATACCGGTCCACTCTCTAATGTTTCGGAGCCACGACTTCTTTCTAAAAAGCTAAGCTTTGCTTTTTAAAAAGCTAGTTTAATTTAAAAGATTTCGAGTTACTAACCTCTATAAAGTAACGCCTGATTCAATAAGTTATTGAACAAATTCTGCTACTAAATTCTTCCCCAAAAACTAGGTACTTATTTAAAGTATTTGAAGGGTCTACGGAAAGAACATAGACATGTCACCTTTTTTTTTTAATTGAGATTTCAATCTCAAAATGTAAAGCTCACAAAGTATAGGACTTACCATTGAATTAAATAATCTGGAAACATTATAAAATGTATTTTTTTAACTTTTAAAGAAATGGTAACCATAATAATGTTCGTGATGACTAACTTTCAAACCGCTATAACTCAAAAAGTTGCTTAGGTGACTAGACATGTTCTTTCCGTGGACCCTTCATTTGCTAAGACGTTTTTGTGCAAATAGCGATTTTTTTATTGTAATTTTTCGATATGGGGTGTGAATAAACCTTACCTACTTTGGAATCAGATAAATAAATGAATATGTATAAACTAAATGGGAATCTATGTGAAATAAAGTTTCTATTAAGATTTACATGTGGCAGAGCCTCACTGTAACCACTTGCTGGATGCAGTACGAGTGGGCCGGCTCGATCGGGTTAGTAGTACTATTACTTATTCTGTGGTTACACTCCCACAGAATACCGGCGTGAAATAGTAGTTTTGGTACTGTTTTTCGTACGCTGAGTGGGAGATCTGGAGGCCCAACTCTCCCTCCCCCACTTAACACCCTCCCCCTTCAACCCCCATTTAGCTACCACTCCCCCTTTTAGGCCGGCAACGCACCCGCAGTCCAAATAATGCTGTAGATGGCCATGGGCGGCGGTGATCACATACCATAAGGTAACCCACCTGCTTCATAAAAAAAATGTTGGGTTTTCGAGAGAGATCAATCGACGCGTGTTTTGGAGTTTTAGATCGAGCAGTCGCCCAAGCACTTTACTTATTTAGAAGTGTAGGTACTAATACTTACTCAATATTAATATCGTTCTTTTATTATAATAATAATAATACTAATAAGAGTCGTCAAGATCATCCCCATCATTATCTCCTCAACTGGTGTCATCCCAAAAACCCTTAAAACAGCACTTAAAATGTTAGACCTTCATGCTTCACGACAACACATATATACCTAGACACCATGCTCTATAGTACGCCGATTCCTAAACCCAACTTCTCTAGCAGTTTATAACGATCAAGACAGTCAAACACACTCACCACACTGACACAAACTCCACACAAATAACATAATTCACACAATGGTAACATGATACAGGCATGTGCCCGTATCATGAACCAAAAAAAACCGACTATATGTCGAGACCATAATTGTATCACAAGAATAATAATAATAATACAATAAAAATAATAATAATAGCTTGATTTATCAGTACGATTAATAATTTTATAGAAGCAATACTCGTAGAATCATGGGATAAATGCTTCAAACACATAATACTTGCTCGTATCATGCTTAATAGGATCTAAAACACTCACAGGACTGCGATAGCCGTGCGTGTCTCTAAATCCCGCTAATTTCGGGCGACTGGTGCAAACTCAGGGGCTCGTGGAATTTCGGGCACATGTTCGAATTTCAATAGCATCGCTCGCTTTAGTTGTTCACTTCATTTAGCTGCCACTCGCAAAGGGAAGTGGCTTAACACGAGTTTCATTCTATTACTAACTGCCAGTTACATTCTGACAGTTTAGGTGCCTAAATAATTTAACCACTTGTATGCTTGAGTGCAGATCTGCACCAAATTTAAAGCTATCTTTTTCTATTTTATTTTTAATTTGTAAAATCGCTCTTAATTGGGACTAAACGAGACTAGAACGAGGCTTTTTTTTTTATTTAGCAAACGAGAGGTTAAACGACCAGATGGCCAAGTGGTTAGAGAACCTGACTACGAAGCTTGAGGTCTGGGATTCCCGTGTCGGGGCAGATATTTGTATGAAAAATAAATACGAATGTTTGTTCTCGGGTTTTGGGTGTTTAATATGTATTTAAGAATGTATCTATCTATATAATTATGTTTATCCGTTGCTTAGTACCCATAACACAAGCTTTGCTAAGCTTACTTTGGGACTAGGTCAATTGGTGTGAATTGTCCGGTGATATTTATCTATTGACTTAGTTTTAATAATCTACAAAATGTCTTTATTGGTACAAATGAAATAAAAAATATCCTAAAAATAACTTCACTAAACTTACCTACATAAAATAATAAATTTACATAAAATAAAAATAGAACCAAAAACTAAAACAAATTATCTAAAGAGTACCCCTTAGGCAAGGTCCCGAAGATGCTGGCAGATTTTCCTCTTTGAATAGCTAGGCTAACTCTTTGTCCGAGGAAGCTGCCAGCTCTTCGGTCACCTGTGATCTACTAATCTTATTTATTTATTTATTTATATAGCAGAACGCGAGCAATATTTTTCATTAAACATCGTAGGTACTAAGTATTGTACAGTTGAGGGCATAACTATTTACAGCAATAGCGTCAAGGTATTGGTATACGCGTATGTATACATGTATTTATGCCCTTCACTGTATATGTTTGTGAGTGCAAACGTGTTTGTATTTGTTACTCTATCAGGCTAAAACTATGGACGAATTTGATTGAAACTGATATACAAATACTCGTAGCTAGATCTCTGCAATAACACAAAGGCTCTTTATACCGATAATTCAACGCGTGGCATAAAATCCCAATATCTCAATATATTAATTTATAGACACGAAATTTGGCACTAGTGTTCTTTATACAGCGTCAATGACAATTGTATTTTTTGAGGAATTATGCAAAATGCCGTAATTTCAATAGGCATGTTGACGCCATTAAAAAATAATTCGAAGGCACAACTCCAGTAAAAAACGCTTTATTTTAGCCCTGAAAACCAGACAAATTTTCGATTTACTGTAAAATAAGATTTTTTGTTGCTTCAAAACAAATAAATAGTTAGTTAATTGAGTTGGCGGACGATGACGTCATAAGTCGCAATTGCCATTGAAACTACGGGAGAATTGTGTTTTGATAGCTCATAAAAAGTACGTCAGTTGATTGGTGGTGTCAACGTCCCTATTGAAATTCAAGATCTCATGGTAAATACTTTTAATAAACGACGACACTAGCTGCAATATGCAGTTAACATTGAACATTAACTTTATTTTGCGCAGAACTGTTAAATGGAAACGACGTGAGGAACATCTACCTATCTATGCACATAAAGTTCGTACTTATTAAACTTCATAGGAAGCTCTTTGAGAAATACTTAAGGAGCTTCAACGTCTAAGAATACTGTAAGTAATTTTGACGTGCGAGTTATGTACAGTTGACGTCATAAATAAGTGATCATTTCTGTACCTTGTTGCTTTCAGTCGTTGGGCATTTTTACTTAAAATGACGCAACCTATTTTTTTTTTCAGAATTAGGCAATCTTGGGTTCTCCGCACTCAGAATCACGAACACTATTGGTTTTGACGAAGAAAAAAAACGTCCCCGATATTCCACATACAAAAGTCCCCAATATTTCATATAAACTATATGAAAAAAAAGTCACAAAACTGACAAAAAAATTAGGGTCAATTTTTCATCTTTAAATCAATATACCTAGTACTCGTAAGGAGGATCCAGAATTACCTAATTCTGAAAAAAAGTATTTCATTTAAAGTAAAAATGCCCCGTTACACAATTTCGTATGGCTTTTCAAACATGACGTTAAAGTGGCAAGGAACAAAAGTGATCGATTCGATTTGTGGCATTCGAACATGGCGGATGTAGACAATATCTAATTTTGCTATTTCTGTTTCTTTGGCTAGTTGAAGTATAATTTTGATAGTGTTTTATGCGGCTTAACAGTGAACAGTGATCACAAAATTCTATATTGCTTTCGTGTCCGACATTTTTAATGCGCAAGTTGTTTCCACGTAGTTTCTGAAATTTTACTATCAAGTTACAAAAACTACAATCACCGTACAACGTTGCCTCTCGAAAGAGAATACTTAGACACTGGCGAAAATGTCTTATTAATTAGGACAGAAGCCATATTTTAAAAGAGAAGAAGAACAAAAGTGATCACTTATTTATGACGTTGACTGTACATCACATCGGATGCAGTCCTATCTATTTATTGAGTTTTGGATGTTTTTATGTAGTTAAGTTTTAGTTATAGTTTAGTTTTAGTTTATTTGCTATGTATAAATATATCTATAAAACCTGTAACATAAATAAATTACTTTAAGTATATATTTAACCGCGGCAGACAAGCTATCATTTTGTTTCAATCAATACCGAAAGTACTCCGTTTTTATATATATAACTCAACAGGCTTTCCTCTAATATTACCTTTATACATATTATATTGTGGGCCATTTCAGAAGCTTTCTTTATTATTGTTAGTCTATTGATTAATGATTGTATTTACCTAATGTGGTTCTATATTGTAGTTGAAGATTCGTTTCAGAACGACCATCGACAAACTGGATGGAAAAATGGATTAAAAGTATTTTATATTAAATTAAATATGTTAATAAATATATTGCAAGTGGGTTGCCTAAAAGATTCCTGACCAAAGTAAAAACAAAAAAAAAACTACAACCGTCATGCAAATTCGAACCAGATTTTTTGCAGCCAGGTAACACTAAACCATCAAGTTTACAGTAAAACAGCGCTTATGTGATATAAGATTAATTTAATATACAAATGGGTGAAAAAACTAGAATTGATTTAAACCTGACAACCCGTAGTTATGCCGCGAGAAAAATAGATAACCCAACGTTTATATTTTATAGGCTTGCGTAGTTTCGATTGGTATTAAAATTTATCTTGAAGGTTATTTTATACTCGGATCTAAGACTATTGTTATCAAAATTAATTATTATTAGAATCGAAAAGATGGCAATACTTATGACGACAGAATAGCTGAGAGAACCTGACTATGAAGAAACTCGAGGTTCTGTTTGTTCTCGAGTCTTACTTAGATGCTTCTTAGATGTTTTAAATGTATTTAAGTATGTATTTATATATACAAATACTAGCTTTTGTGGTAACTGTGTGGGATAGATAAAATATGACTCTATAGATCGATTTAAAAAAATCTTTCACTAATAGAAAGCTACACAGTTAAAGAATGTTTATGCAAAATTTGAAGTAGATTGGACCAAGAAATCACGATGTCCCATACAAACTTTGCCCCCCTTTGTCACCCCCTTAGGGGTAGAATTTCGATAAATCCTTTCTTATTGGATGTCTACGTCATACAAAGAACACCCTCCAAGTTTCTGGTCTCTACGATCAGCGTTTTAGGCTGTGCGTTGATCCGTCAGTCAGTCATTCAGGATAAAGCATTTTATATGTATAGACAGATGTATATGTTTATCCGTTGCCTGATCGAGCTTTGCTTAATTTGAAACTAGAAAATTAGTGCAGTTTGCCCCATAATATTTGTTTATGATAAAACACACTTGTCATATTTATTTTTATATTCATAAAAATCGTTACTGACTAAAAGCCGGACTCATGACGGTGAAGTTGGGAAACAAAAGTTGGAACAAAGCGCGCGTTCACATTCTGTCGGTAATTAAAAGGGCTGACTGTTTCAATTTATTTGGCATGAAAAAAAACCTTGAATAAAAACCTCAAATTGGTACTGTTTTTGATACATTTATTTAGATTCAGCCAGTGCTACGTCACTCTATACTAGTGATTGGAATAGATACAGTCAATAGGGATGATGACACCAC
Organism: Choristoneura rosaceana; assembly: GCA_037349165.1. Lineage (NCBI taxonomy): Eukaryota > Metazoa > Arthropoda > Insecta > Lepidoptera > Tortricidae > Choristoneura > Choristoneura rosaceana. The sequence goes on along the minus strand of JAZBNJ010000004.1, from coordinate 5,063,809 downwards.
CAATCAACTGACGTACTTTTTATGAGCTGTCAAAACACAATTCTTCCATAGGGTTTCAATGGCAATAACGAATTATGACGTCACTATCCGGCAACTCAATCAACTAACTATTTATTAGTTTTAAAGCAACAAAAAATCTAATTTTACAGTAAAACGAAAATTAATCTGATTTTCAGGGCTAAAATAAAGCGTTTTTTTTACTGGAGTTGTGCCTTCGAATTATTTTTTAATGGCATCATTATCCCTATTTACGTGTACACTTTGCGTGAAGACTTAATAAGTATAGAGTTGTTAATACCACCTAATCTTGGGATTCAGAAAATGATCCATCTTTATTATTTTGCCAATCTTAAGATCACTCGAATTATGCAGTAAATAAACATAAAATGTTTATTTACGGTTCCTTTCGGTTTTTCTTCAGAAGGCAAGCTCGCGCCTGATGCCCCCAAAGTTCCCCCGGGATCTAGATAAAATCCCAAAATTTGAACCGCTAGAATTGAACTTTTGCGGCGCATTGCGATTTTTGCGGATTTCCATGGGATTTTTGCGAAGTCCCGAAAATTAAATTCAATCGCTGGATCTAATTTTACACATGCGAAACCACTGGTAAAGACTGCAGAGGGCCTACTCCGAAGTTCGAAAATCAAAGTTCATATCGTACCGTCCCTCTCACTCTCGTATTAAATAGTATAAGTGTCAGAGGGAATGAACGGCATGAACTTCGATTTTCGAATTTTGTATTTGCTGTTTCATTTAACCATAAATAAATGAAAGAAAATGAAACTGAAACCGCTAAAAGAGTAAATTTTACACCTTCCAAGCCTAACTTTGGGCTACGTCCATTGAAATGTATTAAGCCTCTATTTATATTTTAGGCTGTTGCGCCCGGCCCTTGAATAAGTAAAAATGTAATCAACAGGTAACAGAGTCCGCGCAATACATCTACATAACATACCGGTGGAGGAAAGGAACGTGTAGGAGGGCAACTATTATGTATCTTAAAGACTATTCTTTTATCTCCCTCTAGCTTATACCGCTAGGTATAAGCCTCTCACATATAGTTTCATTCACCGAAAATCTTTCGGCAAATTTCAAGTGTGATTTCGCGCATACATTCTGAAAAATTCAGAGGTACGGACTTGGCCGTGGCCACAGAATAGATAATAGTACAAGCCTGAACTACGAAGTGCAAAATTCCAAGTTCGTATCTCGCCGTCCCGCTGACGCCTATATTATTTACTACGAGTGTGAGAAGGACGGTACGATATGAACTTCGATTTTCGAATTTCGTAGTAGCCCTCCTAGCTGGATACGAACTTACGACCAGAGAGAAAGAGAGAGAGCTACTTTTTAGCACGACCGCTCTGTCAAGATTATAGAGACTTCAAAGAAGAAGTAAAAGAGGTGGCATCAGAGTGACATCTATTGGACATTAGCGAGTTGAACACTCGGAATCAGCCTTATATCGGTGTTGGCACTGCCGATCTAATAAGTACTTAGCTAAGGTAAAAATATAACGTTTTTAATTCGCTAATAGAAAATATGTTCACGTCATACTTTCGAACTACCTGCGCAAACTTCCTTTTTTATTAAAATCTGGAGCAATAAAAAATATATTGGATTCTCAGTTAAAGGTGCTACGGGTTGCTACGAATTCGTAGAGGGTCTACGCCACGGCGATGCGGGTGAGGTCGTTGCCCTGATCGCTTCAGAGGAATTATTTCAATTACTTTTTTGTGAACATCTTGAAACTTGAAATTTGAAGCGTGGATAAGTTCGTTGACTCTATAACTTTCGTGCAATGAGTATTATATTTACCTACTGTATTACTAGCTATTCCTCGTGGCTTCTCTCAAGTGAACCGTTCGGTCGGCTATTATTATTATATATTTTTTATTTTTTCCTCAATTTTATACTGTAGTTTTTAAGTATTATATTTGTAATTATTTTATTTAAAACAATTACTTTCTTCCAATTTTTTCTTGCCAGTTCTGGCAATAATTGTCTTTCTGAAAGCTTTGGTAGTTTAAAAAATGACGTGTAAAAGTGCCCGTTACGGCCTATACTATCAAGTACTAAATGTTCAATGGAGCACTATACATAAACAGGTACTCGATATCTGCAATACTTGTGTGATTTTTCAATACCTTCTCTCTCTCTACCCCAGACGAGTAACACATCACGGAGACTTTAAGACGAAAAATCAAATGTGAATTTCCGCACAAATAAAGAATAAAGTTTATCTTTTAACTCTATTTCTAAGCAAGGTTTAGAGAGCTAGCAAGTGGTCCTTTGTGCGCGAAGAAACTAGATACGACACAAGGTTCTGCATCTAAGTATGTATGTACACACAGAGTCGCTTTTGGTACGACCGGCGATACAATACTCAAGTAACAGGTCGCCCACGCTCGCTAGCTCATTCTAAAATGTCGTATGTCTTTTACGTATCAAAGATTTATACGTCTTTTTGGTTAGAACCGTTTGGTCAATAGTAAACTCGAACGGAACGCTTTGACTTCTGGTCGTGAAAGTCTGAATCAAAGCGATTCGAATGGATTTCAGAGCGTCTTTAGACTAGGACACGCTCGTTATGTCGGAAACTTAGGTTAAGGATGGCTGGCCACTAGAGCAGAACGAAGTGGAGCGGAGATAAATCCTATAGGGGGTGGTATACTTAGTGCTTGCATGTACTGGCCGTAAAGTGTAATCGGCTAGTATTACAGAAGCTGTTTGACGTTTTTTAACGATTTGACGTACACGCATCACGTGGCTTAGTTAGGCTATAACAAGCATTTGTTTATGAATGTAAAAAAAATCTACCACCAGGCCGGAAAAACCTCTCTTGAGAAGAAATCGACAAGCAACTCATCGAGGTAGTATATATTTTTTAAATGGATTTAAAATAAATACATCACAAGTATTTAATACAACAACTACAACTTTATTTTTAACACAGTAGGTTCGCTATTTGAAGGGATCGCTAATGCGGATCGGATTTATTTTCAAATATCCCTGTCCATGATATAATCGTTAACTTTATAATACGCCTTAGATATTAATGTCTTCTTGACAATAGATTTGAATTTTGTATACGTTTACCGCTAAGTACCTCCGCGCCTTTCGACAGACACACTCCTCAACTCCGCTTCGCATACCCTCTCGCTCCGCTCCGCTGGCTCATACCCCCGCTTCGGTGAACAGGCAGTTCAACCTATGTAAGAGCTTGTGCACACTAGCGTGTTTGTCGGCGGTTTCCCGGCGGAGCGGGAACGCGACGAAACCGCCGGGAAACCGGCAAAAACGCTAGTGTACACAAGCTCTAAATCAGCTATACACAATCCGTAGCACGCCATGCTTCTGTGAGTGGCCTGTCCGGCATAAAAATTATTGATTTTCAACCTTTTTTACTTTTAATGGTGAAATTCAACACCGCGCCCGTTGCACCAATGCTAAAACACATTTGCGGCCCAAGCTAATAAAAGCTTAAGAATGGCGAAAAACTTAGCTGAGGAAATACATAGTGCTGATCAGACAGACGGACAGCAAGGTGTTTATAAGTCTTCGTTCCGTGGTATCATGCACTAAAAATTACAAAATAAATCAGTTGTCTTCAACTTGTTACGGAAGGCAATAATACAAAAACAAACAATATTGAAAATAAAAACAAAATAAACTCTAAAACCTATTAAAAAACCGGCCAAGAGCATGTCGGACACGCCCAAAATAGGGCTCCGTAGCCATTACGAAAAAATGAATATATTTTGTACGGATTATTCCAAGTTTAGGTGTATTTTATATAGCTTAGGCAGCTATTTACTTTTAAACTACTAATAATTCTCAATAAAACTTAACCGTTAAAATTTCCTTGTAAGTTTGATATACTTACAAACATCCTGAATTTTTTCAAATTTTTCCTCCTACCGGTTTTAGGGGATGACAAATGCTTGGTCTTATCTCTGGGAAAACGCTCACGGAAACGCTCGCAAAGCTCGGTCGCCCAGGTACGTATTATTTAACACGAGCGTGAGAGGGATGGCACGGTACGAACTTCGATTTTCGAATTTAGTCGCAGCCTTTCTGTGACGTAAGTCTAGATGTGCCGTAGCATGTCTATGCAACACTTGCACAATGAAGTCATTGAGTACTATCGAACTAAGTATTTGACTCCACGCTGCGTTGTCAGAGCAAGCTTTATTAAATATCTTTATGAGGCAATGCAACTGACATTTTGTGTGAAAAGGTTCTGTTGAATATTGGTTCATCGTACGCAATCTTTGAGATTGCTCGATGTAGGAAAATGGTAAGGAAGGATTAAAAATCTTATTTCTTGAGTATTAAAGATGTGAAACGTAGTGATCAGATTTTTCAGTGGGTTGTTTCGCCATAGTTTCAAGGGGATTTCCTAAAATGCCACGGAAATGGGCAATGCGGGATATTAAACTCATTCCTATGGAGTATTGTATTGTATTGTAAAACTCTTGATTGTACATCTACGCAGTCGAAGTCGCGGGCAAAAGCTAGTAAGTGAAAGTTTGTGAAGATGTTTGGACTGTCAAGTGGTTAAGTTTGAGTTTTTAATGTTTTGTTCATGCAAGCGAAGCCTCAGGAAAACCTAGTTTAAAATATGGCCTAAATACCATATTCAGAAAAAACTTGATTTCATTTCACTGTCCTACTTAAACGCGCTTTGTTTCCGTAATTGCATCCCACTCACATTCTCTGACCTCACAACGAGCCCAGGGATTCGTATTTTTTTAGGATTAAAAGGCCAATGTAAATAACGGAGACAATTTCGTTGTCCACAATCTGCTGCTGAGGCTGAGTCGCCGTGTTTACTCAAGTAATATCTACCTGTTGATTTTCGCATAATGATACAGGTTTGGGTTTAATATTCGTAAAGATTGAACACACAATGCTGACGCACCTGAGACGCCAGCAGGGCTACTCCGAAATTCACTCAAAGTTCGTGTCGTGCCGTCCCTCTAACACTTATACTATTTTATACGAGAGCGAGAGGGACCGCACAACACGAACTTCGAGTTGCGAGTTTCGGAGTAGCCCTGCAGGACGTGCCTCATGCGCCATGTTTTTAACGCGTACCGTCCACAACGCGTATCACTTAAAATCACTTTCTTGACGCGTTCCAAAACCGGTGCTTAAAATACGCATCGATTTATGGTTCGTCAGCGTATTTTAAGTACTGGTGCGGATGGTTCGCGTTAGAAACGAGGTATTTTCTTGTGTTTACAGTGCGGCAGCGTATTTTGAGCAGCGGTGTGGACGTGTTTACGTGACGCATAAGTCATATCACTGCGTCTGCGGTGCGTTAGCGTATTTTAAGCACCGGTGTGGATGGTACGCTTTTAAAACGTAACGCATGAGGCATGTTGTTGCGTTTGTCGGTGCACTGCACGCTGTCTAAATAATGTTTGCGTACAACGTGTTTAATATCACCCTATACTTTATTGTGATATGAAATAAACTTAGTAGTGAGTTATGAGATCTGATGACCTATGTCGGTACTGATACATTATTTTCATCTCTTTCATTTGCTGAAGTTGGAACGAGAGCCTCTCGCGAGCGGGTGAAACTATACCTAGGTATCACACCGAAACGAAGCGATACCGAGTGATGTTTAGACTGCTCTTAATGTTTGTATACAGCGTGTATTTTTGATACTACCTCAAACTTTAAAGGTAGTCAGTGAAGGCACTAATAATCATTTTATTATGATTTATTTAAAAAATGACTTATTATTTTCCTTACAAAATTAATTAGCACGCAATGTATCACCACATGATACTGCTTTGTTTTTATACAAAACGTCGCACTTGTTGACGTGACAGCTGTCACAGAACGTTTCTCTCTCGTATCAAATTATTGTACGCATTAGTACTTTGCTACTCCAAAACATTTCAAAAATTAATTACGCTCTGGTAGTTAATTTTAAATTAACAATTTGTTTTGATATCGGTTCACAGCACTTAAATCTTCGTCTGCTTACAGTTTGAGGTAGTATCAAAAATACACGCTATATTCAATTTTTTTTCTAACATGATTCAAATAACAGATTATAAACTGACGTAACTAGAGTCTCTCCTACTGTTACGCAAGCTATCAATACTTTTCCATGTACCTAGTGCTAAAAGTGGCAGCAGCAATTATTTAGCAAATTACTTAATAATTCGTTTATTTTACTTACTGCTTTTATTTTTACCGACAACTCTCACCTCTAGTCTATTGAAACAACATTGTAAAGGCGTTCATTAAAGAAAGTAAGTTAATATAACACAGTGCCTCCGCAGTAACTTAACAATTTGTTAGCAATTTGAGTTCAAATATTCGAACTATCGTCATTTTTAATGTGATTTCATTTTAATTATATCTCTGTCGGAAAAAATTAAAAATTAGTTACCGCCTTACAAAGTTACATAATAAAATTATCATATGTTAACTCTTTTCTAGTTAAATAAAACTGCAGACATGCATTAACATGGCATTATTATTTTTCAAGTAAGAATTACAATGTATCTCGTGTTTCTTTCACTCCCGCCAAGAGAGCTCTACTTTGACAGTTCTCTCATGTAGTTAATATTAGCAACTTATTTAACAAATATTCAATTAATCATTTTTGTAATAATATCAACAATGTGTAAATTAAAGAAATATTAAATTAACTTCATTCCATTTACATTATTGTCAAAATAACCAGTATTTCATTTATTTACTTTATTGTGAGAAAAATTATTGGAACGTATGAACATAAATTCATGACATACTGGTCTACAAAGGTTACATAACTACTGAGTATTTTATACAATCTAACACATGTGTCATTTGAATCATGTTAGAAGTTAGAACAAAATATAGTTTAATATCCGTGCAATTTAAGGCATAGCATTAGTCGATATCGGCCATAAATTATCTTTGTGTTCTGTTTGTTGTTGTTTTCTGCTTTACGTGTATTAATTGTTTACCACTAACACTAGTACAAACTATACTAACAATAATATGGATCCTTGGTCTGAAATAAATTTATTATTATTATTATTTATGCTGCAGTGTGATACTTCAGCTATTAGTTATACAGGTTTAAGGAGCGACCACCTACACTGCTGCTTAAAAATACGCTGACGGTACGGAATCGCAGTGACGCATCGTATGCGCACTGTTTTTATCGCATGCTCTCCACACCGCTGCTCAAAATACGCAGACGGTGCAGAATCGCAGTGACGTGCCGTAAACGTCACGACTTTTGGTGGAGAACATGCGGTAAAGACTTTACCGTAAAGTCCTGACGTTAACGGCACGTCACTGCGATTTTGCACCGTTTGCGTATTTTAAGCAGCTGTGTGGAGAATAAGCGATAAAAACAGTGTGCATACGGCGGTAACGGTGTGCCTATTTAGCGTCATGTATGTCTTTAATTGTTCTTTGTTTGTTTCTATGTTTGTTTTATGGCGTTAAATAAATGTATTTTCTTTCTTTCTTTCTTTCTTTCTTTCTTTCTTTCATACAGTACGTCACTGCGATTCCGTACCGTCACCGTTTTTTAAGCAGTGGTGTGGCCGCTCCTAAGTGGCAATCAAAAAAGATAGTTTCTAACGCATCATTTTTAATCAAATTAGGGGGTTTTTACTCAATCGTTTCAACAGCCTCAATTTTCTGTAACTTACGGTACTTACTAAATACTGTGCGATGTTAGAAGGAAAAGAAAATAGACAACTGGGTTACCATTCCTTTTCATTTGACACCTAATTAAGCTGTTAACGTGGAAGCTAGGCGGGCGAGGGAGACCGGACATTGTTAAAAAATACGCCAAGAGCGTGTCGGGCACGCCCGAAATAGAGTTCCGTAGCCATTACGAAAAAAATAAGTATATTTTTCGAAGGATTTCGTATTTTGTACGGAATATTCCAAGTTTAGGTCAAAGTCAAAGTCAAAATCTCTTTATTCAATTTAGGCTACAATAAGCACTTATGAAAGTCAAAAAATTTACCACCGGTTCGGAAAAAACCTCCGTTGAGAAGAATCCGGCAAGAAACACAACGAGGTATTTTTTTTAAACCGATTCACAAAATTTTATAAATGATATCTATATACTATTATTTAACGCAATTTTATTTTTAACACAGTAGGTTCGCAATTTGAAGGGATCGCTAGTGCGGATCGGAATTATTTCCAAACATCCCTGTCCATGATATAATCATTAACTTTATAATAAGCTTTAGATATTAACGTCTTCTTGACAGTAGAGTATATTTCATACCTTAAGCTACTATTTACTCTTAAACTACCTACTAATATTTCTCAAGAAAACTTAACCGTTATAGTTTTCCTTGTATGTTAGATATACTTAGTACCATCCTGAATTTTTTCAGATTTTTCCACCCACCGGTTTATATTTTAGAGGGGGGGGGGACGCTCGATTTTAATGAAAATTTGCACTTGAATGTTGAATAATTTGCAAACATATCACTAAATCAAAAAAACGTTTTAGCAACCCTTAATAATTTTCAATGACCTATCCAACGATACCCCACACTAGGTTCGGTGAGGAAAAAAAATCACCCCCACTTTACGTCTATGGGAGGTACTCTAAAAAAAAAGTTTTTTTAATTTTTATTGTACCATTTTGTCGGCATAGTTTAAATATATATTCGTGCAAAATTACAGCTTTCTAGCATTGATGGTCCCTGAGCAAAGCCGCGGACGGACGGACGGACAAATAGAAAGACAGACAGACATACAGACAGTCAGACATGACGAACCTAAAAACTAAAAATTATGGAATAGGGGGAAAACTAAAAAATGAATCACCTGATGGTAAGCGATTACCGTCTCCCATGGACACCTGCAATACCAGAAGAGTCACAAATGCGTTACCGGCCTTTTAGGTGGGGGTCAGATTTTTTTGAAAACTCACGGACAAGGTATATATTTATAGGAATATAGCCTATTTACCGCATATTATACAGAACCCTGTGCGGTGCGTGGTCCGACACGCTCTTAGCCAGTATTCATTCTAGTAATAACTTGAGAACCCATTTCCAAGCCGCACTGGGGCAAACTGCCTGCGAGTTGGTATCGGTGCCTGAGTTTCAGTGGAATCCAGTTTTTGTCTAGAACTTCGTGATCGTGTTACCTATAAAGGACCGCAGTTTTACAATAGACACAAGCTCGAGTGTCTTTTGGTTGATCTTTTTAAATTCTGAACTAGAACTATCTGAGTGTATAAATAACTATGCTGACTAAACAGTACAATAAAAAATTTAAAAAAAAAATTTTTAGAGTACCTCCCATAGAGGTAAGCTGGGAGCGATTTTTTTTCTCATCCAACCTTGTAGTGTGGGGTATCGTTGGATAGGTCTTTTAAAACCATTGCGGCGTTGCTAAAACGATTTTTTGATTCAGTGATATGTTTAAAATTATTCAACTTTAAAGTACAGATTTTCATTAAAATCGAGCGTCCCCCCCCCCCCTCTAAATTTTAAACTGGTGGGTGAAAAAAATTTTAAAAATTCAGGATGGTAGTCAGTATATCAAACATCCAAGGAAAACTATAACGGCTAAGTTTGCTTGAGAATTATTAGTAGTTTATGAGTAAATAGCAGCGTAAGGTATAAAATATACCTAAACTTGGAAGATTCCGTATAAAATACGAAATCCTTAGAAAAATATTACTTAATTTTTTCGTAATGGCTACCGGAACCCTATTTTGGGCGTGTCCGACACGCTCTTGGCCGGTTTTTTTACTACAGTTCATAATACGAGCCTCTTCAAGATACAGCCTAAATCAATCATCTTTTAGCTCTACATTCGTTAAAACTTTGTTACGTCTATACAAACTCCATACTAAAGTAAATCACAATGCTTAAATACTGGCCAAGTTTGAATCGGCTGCGTACAAATTTGTAGATATCCATGAATATCCAGTGTTAGCAGAACTCTCTTTGGCAAAATCTAATAAAAAATAAGCGTGATTTTTTTATATTAATTTCAGCTTGATACCTCAACGCGTTCTTGAGAAAAAGTTTCCGTGTGTTTCTCTTGAGGTACGGAAGCCATTTTGAAATGAACAACTCACAGAACAAGTAATTAGGAGAATAAAATATCACGAAAACTAAAAATACGAGGCGCCTATTACCTATACCAGTATTTTTGTGGGCACGTATTTGAATATCGAAATTTAAAATATCTAAAGTTAAAATGTCGACGGTCAAAATATCGAAAATCAATATATCGAATGAAGAATTCCTAAAACCGAAATATCGAACGGCTAAAATATCGAAAGTTCAAAATATCTACAACCGAATGATCGATATATATGTTAATATCGAAACACAAAATATCAACCGTCAAAAAACCAAATATTAAAATATCGAAAATTGAAAGAGCGAAGTATCTTAATATCAAGAAAAATGCATAGAACTCGATTCTGGCACTCGCCGGCCGCTGCCGCGGCACCCTTCGGTATTATAGACATTCGATATTTAGAATTTCGACCTTAGAACCGTTCGAAATTTCAATTTTCGATATTTTATCCATCGATATTAGAATTTTCGAAATTTTAGCATTCGACAATTGTACCGTTCGATAATTTATACTTTCGACATTTTGAATTTCGACCTTATAATCGTTCGACATTCTGATTTTCGATATTTTGACCGTCGACGTTTTAACCTTAGATATTTTAAATTTCGATATTCAAATACGTGCCCATTTTTGTACCTGTGGGTCGAGACCCCCTATTGGATGCTGAAAACACTACTTTAATAAAAAAAGTTTAAAAATATTTATTAAGTACCTAAATGCGTTAACTAGGTAATTATATTCGTCACAAAATAAAATACATGAAAAAAACAACGAGGTCGCGCAAATTTTTTCAGTCTGTTCAAAATTTTTGTTATATTTTTGTGTATGTAGAGTGGGCCAAATTTACTGCCGCTGAGCCTATTGTTTTCTTTAATTTAAAGTTTGTTTTACCAAATATCTGTCAGAATTATGGAAAAGCTTAATATTTTCCGCCAGATACAGTCAACGTCATAAATAAGTGATCAATTTTATAGGTACTTGTCACTTTAATGTCATGTTTGAAAAGCCATACGAAATTGTGTAACGACCGAAAGCGACAAGGTACAGAAGTGATCAATTATTGAGAACATTGACTGTACCTACCTACCTACGTTACATACACTTTACAATAGGGCACAGTAACAATACTGAATCGATGACGTACATGTAGCAGCATACCGTAAGCTAAGTATGCACCCCCTTGCATTGAATGCAACAGGCAAGGAAACCTATGTGCGTTCCAACAAACAAAAATTAAACGGCACTCTTTTCATTCCTAAAAGTAAGCGATAACTACTAAGCCGGTAAAGTACCGCAGAGCAAAAGCAACTCTCTCTCACTGGGTAGATAAATAAGGACGGATACAATTTAGGTTTGTTTTTTGGTTGCTCATGAAGTGGGTATCCGACAAAAACTATAATTAAACTACACCCAATAAGAGCTAGATTAAACTGAACTAAATACGTGTTTCCAACTGAAGCCTTTCAAAGGATGAAACCTGACTGCGGGCGAGTTCAAACTACGAAACAAATCTCGTTGAAAAGATTTAAAAAGTTTTACATACGTTTACGCTATCGATGGCGGCAAAGGTTTTCAAACTTCACTTCAGAAGATTTCGTTAATGAACATGCCTACACGCATTTCAAAATGCTTGTTTAATACGAAATAGTGTATCTACACATGAGGTCTTTACGACATACGCTTAAAACATGACGTAAGTATAATTAAGATCGTTTCAAGAGTTTTCAAAGAACATAAAATCGTGTTGTGGAGCAAACAGATAAAAAACCGAACAGCAATAATCGTTTCCTGTAAAAAACCTCAGAAAAATCTAACGCAATGCCACAGACAACATTCCAAACTTGAAATTGGCGGGAAAGCGCGCGTCAAAATGGCGCGTGCCGTCCCCATTCGTCAGGAAAATGGTAAATTCGCAATAGCTGCTCACCTGGGGGTTCACGGTGCCTCCATGTGTTAACAGGTGGCTCTCGCAACAAGTCAGGACCTGTTACAGTCGGTGGCGTGCGGCGACGGCGGCGGCCTGAGTCCAACACGCGACGTACCCCCGCTTAACGCAAGCGCGCGTCACCCCCTTCCCCCATCGATTTTCAAACACCCCAGTATTTACTAAGTAATGCAGAGAACTGTTCCCCCTAAGATTTTACCCCAATTCGGTGATAACGACTAGCACATGCGGAAAATAAAGGTTTTTACAATGAATTAAAATCACGATGATATCTTTGCGATGCGGTTTGGGTTGCGGCTTTACCGTTGAAGGAGACGGCGGCCGAATTCTCAGCGCCGTCCGATGTACTCAGATACTATTTTCCTTCAAATACTATCTGTACTTAGGTATATAGTAATGAATACCTAAAACGTAGTCGTTATATTCTCTTTGCTGATACCAGCGACTCGATCAGTCAAAAAATCGGTTAACTGTACTCTCGGCATAAAAATATCTTATATCCTTCTTAATCTCAAACTATCGCCATAGTTAACAATTTTCGTGACGGTTGGTTAAGCGGGAACAAACATACATACACATTAATAATGAAACATATTAACTAATTTTAAACTTAGTGGCTACAGGACAGTTATAGGCTCAAACAAAAAAGTGCCAATTGAAAATACATCGACAAGGAAAACTGTCTATCTTGATTATTGTCAAAAATGGAATCTTGTCTCTTGGCAAAATTGACAAATTTGATATGGGCCGTAAAAAATAAGGATCATTATTTTGTATTTACGTAGACTGAGAATAAGTTCTAGTTGTAAAAATAAATATTGTTCCATCATCGTTGTTTTGAGCTTGCGTATTACGTTTTGGCATAGTAAAAGTGGTTTTGATCTTGATTTAGACATATATAACAAAATCGGGATTAGGTAATTCATTCACAACGAAAATATAGCTGGTTCTAAATATTTATCAGCTCTACATTTTAACAAAAGTCTTTTCGTTTTTATACAAAACACATGAGCAATTTTATATTTCCACTGCTTGCCTCCGTAAAAATTACTTATGGAATTTTACCTCCAAAACTGCAATCTTGCATTCTCGGCGACGATTCTAGAGCCAGGCATCCGGAAGTCTGGAGTCGCGTACCGGAACACTGCTTACAAGTGCCTTATGCAGACGTTAGTTAAATTTAGCAGTAATGATGTTATGAAGTATGCCAGCTTCATACAAAAATATTTCTCTTGCCCGTTAAGTTCGTATTTATGCTGAGGGGCTCCTACGAAAATTTAAGTTCGTGTCTTACTGTCCCTCTCACTCTCGTGTTGAATAGTATAAGTGTCAGCGGGACAGTACGATACGTACTTCAAATTTCGTAGCAGCCCCCCTCGATGCTGACTGCAAAAAGTGACTTTCATGCTACAGATTTTAGAAGGGGGACGCTCGATTTTATCGAGCTCGGTGTGAAGTTCCCAATTCGCGCTGGGCCCGCGTGGGAACTACTGCCCAAGCCCTCTCATTCTGAGAGGAGGGCTGTGCCCTGCAGTGGGATTTATATAGGCTGGGATGATTTTGGCGGCTTGACTGTATGTATATTCATGCCAAATTAGAGCTTTCTAGTACTAATGGTCTCTTGATCTTAGCCGCGGTTTCGTTCGGTTTCGTTCCTAGTTTTTTTTATTCGACTGGATGGCAAACGAGCCAGTGTGTCTTCTGATGGTAAGAGACTACCACCGCCCATAGACACCTGCAATACCAGGGGGATTGGCCAACCTAGGGGCCTACGGAACGCTAAAAACCTGTACATCATTTTATAAATAGTGTAAACAAACAATTTCTTTGCGAGGAAAGCATACTCGTATAGTTATGTTAGACACACAAGGCCGTGGGAATGTAGTCCCTAGACTTGTTGAATCAAGAATTTAATACAAATAAGATTATATCCCTCAGACATGGCTGGGAAATCTGAATTCTTACGGCGGGAATTCTAGAATGTCACGATGCGTCGGAAAATGTACGTGTATGATAAAAGGGATAGGCCATTAATCACGTGAGACTCGAAAGGGGGGATCGGAAAAAAACACAAAATATCACGAAGAGGGAGAGCGAGGTTGTGCGCGCAATTTTTAAACAGTGTGACCATTTTTGTTATAGGGAATCCACCAAAGACAACACTAAAATCTATATTTTTAGGTTGAATCGCCGTATAGGCTAATTACACAAAGTCCTTTCTTTTGTTCTTGATTTTATTTTAATTTTTTTTTATTACTGCTTCTAAAATAAATGACCGTAGATTCAAAAAACTTCAACTTGTGTTTACATGTTCACTCACTTTTGAGGGAAGTAAAAATTCGATTCGCTTTTTGCCCGTGTACTATGTACTAAAAAAACTGACCAAGAGCGAATCAGACTCGCGCACCGAGGGTTCCATACAAATTTTTTATTTATCTTAATATCCAGAGTTAGCAGAGCCTAAGCAAAATGTACCTACGTAGTGTGAGGTCATTTTACTGACATACAGACGAACATAAAAAAATTAAAATTTTCACACATCTTGAAATCCAGATTTGGTCATGGCCGCGATAATATCTAATCCGGGTAAGGTTTAAAACATACCTAAACTTGGAAGGTTCCGTATACAATACGAAATCCTTGGAAAAATATCACTCGATTCTTTCGTAATGGCTACGGAACTCTATTCTGGACGTGTCCGACACGCTCTTGGCCGGTTTTTTAACCGACTTCAAAAAAAGGAGGAGGTTATCAATTCGGTTTTTTTTTTTTTTTAATGTTTGTTACCTCAGAACTCCGTCATTTATGAACCGATATGAAAATTTTTTTTTGCGTTCGTCTAGGAATGCTTTCAATTAGGTCCCATAAGCACCAAATCAGGATCTGATGATTGGATCTTAAGGAAATCGAGGGAACTCTTCAAATGTTGTAGGGACACCTATGGTAATTTTGATATATTTAGTAGTAACTCGAGTATTTGCTCTTGAAAATCATCATTTGGTGAAGTGGAACTGATGATGAAGACCACAGTTGACCATCGGAGTTACTACTCAATAATAAGTATTTCATGGGTTGAATTTCAATTGCTTTAACACAGTTGCTAAGCAATTTATGCTCCTCGGAACGGATATGGTGAATTTGAATGGGTGGTGAAGCACCAGGACTCCTCCATAATGAACGTCTCTGCATCGGAAAAAGCAATTTTTCGTAAAAGATGACGAGCAGTTAACATTAAACTATTGTATCTTAGATGTTTTACACTAAAAAGCGTGAAAAAAAAAAATTATAACAAAAAATAGAACCGACTACAAAAAAACCATGAAAATAATTTTCTACCAGCCTGAAGTCGGTGCCTCAGCACGAGCCAGTAGGAGTGATTGAAGCCATTTACTCGTATAGTTGTAGGTGAGGTAGACGATTATAGGTCCACTCCTGCTGGCTCGTGCTGAGGCACCGACTTCAGGCTGGTAGAAAATTATTTTCATGGTTTTTTTGTAGTCGGTTCTATTTTTTGTTATAATTTTTTTTATTTCCTTTAGGGGGGCTACTACGAAATTCGAAGTTCGTATCGTAACGTCCTTCTCACTCTCGTCTTATATTACCTATAGTATTATATTATTAAGCATCAGCGGGACGGCAGGCAAGATACGAAGTTCGAATTGTGCACTTCATGGTATATTTTTGCAGGTGGCAGGACCTGTGCATGGTCTGCCCGGATTGCTACCAACTATCTTGCACGCTAATCCTGCCGTGAAGCAGTGCTGTGTGTTTCGGCGTGGAGAGTAAGACAGCCGGTGAAATTACTGGCACTTGAGGTATCCCATCGTAGGCCTCTAAGTTGGCAACGCATCTGCAATCTACCTGGTGTTGCAGATGTCTATGGGCAGTGGTGATCCAGTCGAATAAAAAAAATAGGGCCAGTATATAGACATGCGTTAGATCCCAAATCCCCTTTGTCACTTAAGTACAAAAAATACAAATAACTGCTCAGAAAAGCTTTTGTTATAAGTAATAACTGGAGACAATTTTCTGCCACAAGCTCAATCCAGCTAAGTTGGTATTATAATTATTCGGTTCAAACCTTACCTTTTCATCCAAAAATAGGTACCTACCTGTACACCTGTATCTTTGATCCAAACTTTAAAAAAAATTAACAACATCAATCAAAATTTATCAAAGTGACATATCCGACAGGCCCGTTTGTTTTTATAATTTTTGAATTTATTTACTAAACCATGGCTGCGGCAAAGGCATGCCCCGCCGGCTTCGGCGCCAGCGTGCCGAGGTTCGGCAAAATAACAGTCCACCCCAACCTAGACTCCTCTGGCCTGTACACGAAACGAGAGCCCGGCTGTGACCCCTGCCTATACCACCCCATACCCATACATGAAGTCTACCGCGTCAACAAGAACCGTACTGACGCCAAAGACGTATGGAGATACAAAGCCGAAATGGAAGACTGGTCGAAAAATTTAGGATACAGAAATCAGGGTATTCTAAGACAACGAAGACGCATGGCCGCGCAGGGTGGCCCGGCGTGGTGCACGCTGCACGAACCTGCCAGCTACCAGCCCGCCTGCAACAACGTCGGCTTCGGCAGAGCCCCACGCTTCAGACGATCTAAAGCGTTCGTCCCCCCTCCTGGAACCTACTACCGTGCCGTACCCTTCAAAGCTCCTTACGGTCCCCATTCAACACTACCCTCTTTCGAATGGGAAGATCCCTGCCGGTTCAAGGATACGGTTCCTAGATGGAGTCTGGCGCCCGACCGCTACAAAATAGTCGACAAGGAGAGCATTGAAATGAAATCCAAGAAGATCGTCTCTCTGCGCGGACCGTACGATCTGTTCACAGGGAAAAGGGACAAGAGCTTCAAGAAATGTTCAGCGGCGACCTGGCCGATTGCATTGCCGGGAAGCTTCGAGAAGTTCAAGAGGACGAGGCTTGGTGTGATGAACAAGACGGGAAGGGAGAAATCGTATCGAGGTCGGAATGCCCTGGTGGACGTCGCGATGGTGCAGCGTTCGCCAAAGGAGCCAGGGCCGGCGGATCAGGACATAGTCAAGCCCAGAGTTTTCAAGCAGAATCGTTACGGTTTCAACAGCTCCTATGACCGACCGCCTGGTTACAAACGTGTTGTAGTGTGGCCCGGAGTAGGGCGATACAAGGACCAGGTCGTCAGCTGTGGCATCCTGGGCCAGGGTCACAAGCATGTGTTCCTGAGCAAGGAACAACGCACCATAGGCGCTGTGCTTCCGCAACCTATGAACTCCTTCTGAAGGTATGTAAAGAAGTACTTTGCCTATTGGTGAAATTGCAAAGCATAACACGCTGCTTATTTTTAAAAGTCGCTGAACTAATTTCGTTCAGTCTGACGAATACGATCTGTTTTAATGAGGGTTTTCACTGAGGCTAAATATCGCTAGATGGCGTTAGAATCGTGAGGTCCGTTTGACATTTGCTTGCAATTGGCTCATTTAATTATTTAACCAATCACGAGCAAACGTATTAAAGGTATAAATATTACATGGTATTTTGGAAGATTCAATTCGATTCTGAGTTTATACAAAAAAAAATAACTGCGTCTATCCTACGGTATCAAGTATCTAGGATGGGTGTAGTGAAAAACATCCCGACTGAGTGGTCACTAGAGGAATTGGTCTCAGCCTAGGAATTGATTTCCCTTTAAGCTTTGGTAGCTCAACTGGTCAGTACCACTACCATGACTTTACAGTGTCCGTACTCGATAGCGACGGCGTAAATTATTTGTAGTGGTGCTGTACAATTCTCCATACAAACAATTTACACCGTCGCTATCGAGTACGGACACTGTAAACCACCTGTAAACTCATGGTTGTGGTACAGATCATTAAAGAGCGTAGATTGTTCAGAAAAGTGCGTAGGGAAGGACAGGCTCCAGAATGGATCCCCTCAAACAAAGTAGTTCTCACTTTTCACTCTCAATCACTTCCAGAGAAATTGAATTGATACTAACGCCATCTAGCGATATTTCGCCTCTGTGAAAACCCTCATTATTTGTTCCCGTAATCCCGTTACAGGC
Source organism: Choristoneura rosaceana (assembly GCA_037349165.1). Lineage (NCBI taxonomy): Eukaryota > Metazoa > Arthropoda > Insecta > Lepidoptera > Tortricidae > Choristoneura > Choristoneura rosaceana. The sequence continues at coordinate 5,045,708 of JAZBNJ010000004.1, read as the reverse complement.
CACACCCGGTATGATTTGACTGACATACCTACGATACGACGTACCTATTTAGATCAGTTAGGGTTGTTTTAGGGCCTGTTTCACCACCCATTGATTAGTGTTAATTGACGGTTAAATGTGATGCCGTCTCCGTCTATTCGAACAAAACAAATAGAGACGGTATCATATTTATCAACACTAATCAATGGATCACAGCCCCTTAGAAAGAAATATTAACTTTTAGGCGAATTATTGAATTTATTTTTAATATTTAAGCCATTTTTACGGCACAATAAATAGGTACCTAATGCCTTCATTTGAGTGTAGTTTTGATATATGTATGTTAAACATTATAATAAATTTACATAATTCATTTTAATTAAAGTTATACTCTCCTATCGTCAGGATTTTTAATTCAGAGGGAATATTAGTGGCACCATCGTCCTTGGTGGCACTCAATAATCATAGTGAGTTCTCATTTCATCATCATCATATCACCCGTAAGACATCCACTGTTGGACATATGCCTCCCCCATAATTATCTCCCTCAGTCGAGGCTCCTAATCGCACATGGTGGAACCTTTTCCCACTCAATTACACGATGCTTTCTTTGGCAGGCGTACGAAACGTCAACATGACATTTTCAACGATAAGGTTCCACCGTGGTACGAGATTCAGTTTCTTCAATTGTGTACCCATAACCGCGTCCTCTGCAATGCATCCTAAATGTCGAGGTAATCATTTATTCTAACTCATGGTATAACGTTTATTTAGGAAATTCAAGGATAAAACGAAAACAACGGTTTAATTTTGATGGCAGCTTGGTTGAGGAACAAAGCCAAAGCATTTATAAACCCACGTTATTTGTCACCATTTAATTCGTCAACATTACATTATCTCGTGGGAGTATACAAGTTTAGTTTTGTTCCCCAAAATCCACAGCGTGTTTATTGTAATATTCACCGATAGTCCAGTTACATACAATAACATATTTTACATTACTTAATGACTGCGTAGTTCGCATTTGGAGGCCTTTTGATTTCATTACCTATCAATAAAAAAATATGATAGTTACCAAGCTCCAAACACTACTACAAATCACGAAATGATTCAACTCAACTAACTATATACAGAAATAAAAACTAAATACAAGCAAAAGATCGTAACAGTCATTTAGGAGCAGATATATAAACAACTTATGTACTGACATAAAGATTTCCTTTTTCATGTAACATTTTTAAAATATACAATCGATCCAAACGAATCATACACGAACCTGTTACAATGTTTTGCCTAACGTGTTTACATGCTGAATACGTCTAGAACTTAGAGTTACCGATAACTAGGATGCCTATAACGATGGTAGCCAAGATGTTCCTTTTGGCGACAATTTATAACTGAAGTTATCGTTGTTCGGCCAGTTTTTAACTTATATTACATTGACGCTATCAAAACCTGACAGTGGGAAGTGTCCATCCCTACTGACGCCACGGGCGCCCGATGCAATACCGCCTACCCAACTCGTATACGTACAAACAGGTGGGCTTCCTTCACGGAACCCACAGAACTCCTCATTTAGGCGGATCCTACCGGGGAACAATTCAACAATCACAAATCACGAGACCCCATCCAAAACTGACACAGTTCAATACATATTTTTTAATAACTAAATAGTCCGTTCAACTAAACTGTTGGAATTAACCACATCAACGTCGTATTGATACAATTACTTATTGAAATAGTCAATTTTGGAAATAATACAGCTTACAATTGTGATACCTTCAGTTATCCACAATTATCTAACGTAAAAAATTATGACTGACTTATGATCAACGTAGAGCCGACACTGCTAAAACTAAAAACAAAACATGGACATGATTTATTTTTAAAATTTGAAAGTTACAAACTTCTGAAAACTTGAGAAAGACAACCCTTACAGGGCGAAGACTTAAGAAAGTAAATATTAGAGATATGAAATGAGACAACCACGTGAGTAACAATGGAAAATTATGTAAAAAAAAAACAATGTACATCACACAAATTATCTAAGCGCGTTCTATGTTGACGATAATATCGACGTTGCTTGAACAATAATTTATAGCAAGTTTTGCCAAAATTTACACGAGGAAGAGGGCGATTTGTTTACTTTTGTTAGTGTATCTAGTTATAGCAGAAAGCGCCAATGTCTATAAATAATTAAGTTAAGGAAGCGACCCTGGTTCTAAAATAAAATACGAATTTAGTCAGAGTTATAAAGTGATAGATATAATTGTTTAGTAGAAAAAAAACCCTTAATTTATCCAGGAAGACAATTAACGACGTTTATTAACTGCATTGTGTTATTAATATACATGTGCGTTTTAGAGTTTCTATACAAAATCGGTTCGTTTTGTTTTCTAATTAACATTTACTTGTAAAATACACATTTTATGTTACATACATCATTGGTCATCATATTTTCATTTTTAATTTTTCACATTTGTTTGACCGTTACATAAATAAATAAATTATTAATAAAAATTATAATTAATTATTACTTAACCTTTGTATGAAACTATTGGGCATATCTTTTAACTAAAGTGAGCAAAGTAAACACCTATGTTTTTGATCTTTTGGCTGAATTAATTTTAGTTAGGTTCTGTTAATGGATTACAACTAATTAGTACTTAAATGTATGTTAAAACCTAGAATGGATATTTACAGGATAAGAAAATGACGGTACAAATATCTTTCCCAAAAAAAAAGTAATTCGTGACTGCTGGACCCAGACATACCTAGTCGTAACCCCAAATTGAAGTGACTCAATGCCCGAGTGCGTCATAGAAAACTGTTAATTTTCCACGCGGAAGCAAAGATCAAATTATAAGTACTTATCGTTAACACAAGCAGTTATATTCGCCTATATGTAAATTGGAAATATTGTTGATGGAAGTCAGGGTTTGACTCTATCAAATTAAATTAAATACCTCAAAGAATAAAGCAAAGCTAAGCTCAAAGTACGAAGTCGCGGGAAATATAAAAAGATACTGTTAGCCATAGATTCTGAAAGTCCAGCTTCCATCACATTAGGGGCGATTTCGGAATGATAGCCTAGAGTCAATTATCGCCATTTTAACACGGTAAATGCAAATATTACGTAGTGCGAAAAAGAAGCGCTTTTAGATATTTTCAGTCGTCTATACGTCGAAAGTAGCTGATCTTTGTTGTACTTTGTGGCATTAATACACTTGTCAACCTTGTATGACGTTGTGCACTAAACTTAAAGCGACAAGGTACGAGGGAGCAGCTCCTTTGGACTTTGCCCTTACTTTTACTGCACTTGCATGTACCATGTTAAATGTTTACACGAAAAGCGGGCGCGTGCCGTTGTCGAAACAAAAACAATCACTGTTAAAAGAAAATAATGTAATACCTTATTGTCGTTAGAAAAATAATCACTCAAAATTAAATACTACAACAAATACAATTTCCTACAACATAGCTTTATTAGTCACTATACAAGTCTGAATGTGCCCGTAACAAGGCTATTGATTCGATACAAAAATAGCTTTCAAGTAAATTATAGTATTTTATTACTCTACGTTCCACGATTTTATCTATTGGAATGAAGGTGATAAGAACTTGAGTTAAGTTACAAATAAATAAAAATGAAAATTAGTGCACTAAAGTCATTGAAAAACCTTACGGTCAAGTGACGATTTAAAACCCCATAGCACAGAAAGTCGCCTATAAAGATTAAACGAGAATTTAGTTTACACCAGTACTAACACAGACGGTATTCCAATTTGTAATAATCTCGGCACCGTACCCGTTCCATTAACAAATTAACAGAGAAACTTACAGCTAAATCGGATTTGTTAGTCAATGGAGATGAATTTAACAAACCGGCATATTTAACCATTGAGAGAATACTGGAATAATTAAGCGTTTTAAATACTAATAGTGGGTAAGCACGCGCCAATGCGCGCAATGCCAGCGCAGATAGCGATCCCCAAAAACACAATTAGATATGGGTAACCTTGTCTCTGAAAAGTGATCTGATTCACTAAATCCAGCTCCGATATCGGTACCGCTTATCGACTCCGACTACTTTATTGGATCCATATTCCTAGGCCTATTTTTTTTTTGCTGTCTGGTAACATTAGCAGTTGGCGATCTAGTTCGCCCAAATTTGGACTCGAGGCATAGGTTACCACCATTTCACTATTGCATGTTTTTGCTATTTATTGTAACTAGTAGTAGTTTTAAAACAACTGTATTTAAATATTTTAAAAGCGGAACTTTTTGACAGAATTCGATCTTATTGTAATACATTGCACGAACGCAATGTAAGTCTCAAGCACGTTGTGATTTGGTTCAAAAAATACTTAGTTATGGAGTTACAATTCTCTCTCAAGAACAAAGGCGGTATCTAAAAAAACTCTTGAGTTATTTCTACCACTGCAGCACTGTCTAGGTTAATGCGTTCTGAATCAGATGTTAGAAATACCTCAAGTGATTGTTTTTGAGATATCGCCCTCCGCCCTATGAGGGTAATATAATATACAGGATGACTCTAACCATGGGGCTTTAAATTCAGGGTTTGTATAACGAACCATGTGATATATTTAACTATATATATACCCTACTAATTCAGTTTGAGTAGTTTGATGGTGACCAAAGGCAAATCGTTCAGTCCAAATCAGAAGACCGCTTGACCATAAATGACACAAACGTAAAAAGACCACATGAATTCTACAATTGCATAGCGATTGAATATAGCTTGAGAGCTGGCTGATATTTTGGTTTGGTATTTGAAATAAATTCAAAACTACAAGTTTTCAGCTCGCCTCAATACCAACCCAAAAGAGCCAGCTTTCCTACTGATATGATATGACACATCCGGAAAGATAGAAGTCACAACTATAAGTCAAGCTTGGTTTTTACTTTCTTATTACCTTTCTGGAATGGCCAGTTCTACACCCATGCATTTTGATAGCATCATTCATCATCATAATAATACTTAATTAATTTCATAAATTAAATCATGGTCAAATTTCAACTGTCTGGTAATTTTCCACTGTACAAAATTCACTTGCGGCGATAGATACGGGGCCGCGGGGTTTTAAGTAGATTTAGATTACGCTAAACATAGAACCTTTGAAGACTGAGCCAGGGACTCTTAGGCGTCTGGTGTCGGCAGTACATCTAACAGAATCGTATCGGCCAGCGTTGTACGACATAGTCAAAATTGAAAAACATATAACAAACTTACTTTAATTTTGGATAAATTCGTACATCACCGGCCCAATTTGTTCCGTCTCTACCTAAGTACAGAAAGCTATATACTTTCTATGTGCAAAACTATAACTTACAATATATTGACAGTTAACAAAATAACAGGCTTAGCAGTCGAAGGCCCCATCTTGACAGTCATCCTGCGTTAGAGCGAGCAAGCATCACCGGTACACTGGCTCTCGCTCGAACGCATAGTCCAATCCGAATCCGAGCGTCAGGACAGCCTAAGACGACTGTTGGCCTTATTGTTCAACGGCATTTACTATTTTGTCCATCTTACACCGTTTGACGTTGACGGATAGAAATAGTGAAAAGCCATCAGGTTACTAAAAGGCATTGTACTTACATACGTTCTCTACACTGATATTTTCTTTACAATTATATTTGTTACAAAATTTCATGTTTACTCTGAAACTATATGTTTGATCGTATCTTGGATTATTCCATCTATATCCCTATCAAGTCAACACTGACCGTCACTTGACCACAGTGCTTGACATGTGTTCTGGAACATTGCCATTGATTGTTAACTTTTTCACAGGACAAATTTATATATTAATAGCCTCCGTTTATGCACTTGGCAAAGTCACACAGTATAATTAGTCGACGAAACGTTACTTTTTTTGTTACGTATTTTGTTTCTTTCGACTTTAAAAGAGAGTTGTCTAAAAAGCACTGCTTTTGAGAATAAGAAAATATAACTATAGAAATCAACTATGTAAAATCATGAGTTGCACGAAATATTGGTATGGCGTTCTGATATTGGACTGTTTAATCTGAACGCTCCTAAAATATATTTCAAAAATAAATAATGTAGGCATTTGCCCTAGTAAATGCTAAGTAACTTTAAAACCGCAACTAATTGGCTCTTAAGCTAAATTGGCTCCCAACTAGTACCGGCGGCAAATTTCAACCAGTCGTTTCAATAAAATTTAAAAACTTCCGTATAATTTCTACAAATATCTGATGAAGAGGTTAACATCCAGTGACAATCAATCGGCAATCTAGCACTGGCCATAATTTAACTATTCACAATTTTATAAATCCTCCATTTTATCGCCGGTATAGATAGCTAGCTAACGTATGAGTGTATCGTTTAAATCTAAACAATAATATTTTGAAGACAACATTAAATAACCAACATTACATCAATCCGTGTGCCGGGAACTAAGTCTAGAAACACACTCGCGCCAAACCTACGCAGCACTCATTCAAACAGAGAATTTATATGTTGTAATTATGTACATCCGGAAGTGTGGTTCCAGCTTAACACTATAACGAAACCGTTCAAAAGTTGACAACGTAGAATCTTTTGCGCAGTTCCGTCGTACCACAGTCTAGAAAATACGACTAACAAAAAAGCAATGCAGCAGCAAACTAAACACCAGCATGGCTGCTAAATTCTTGTCCTTTAAATCAACCAACCAGAATGAATCCGGGTTAGCTTGAACCATCGAAAAACTGGATGGAGCCGGTTTTTGGAGGTTTACGACGGACTCACGGGGCACGGGTGGGGGGTGACTCATCGCTGGGAGCTCCGGCGGACGGCTTTGCGGACCCTGCGGCCGGCTGCGTTGGGCGCGCTGCCCATGTTGAACTGGACCGGCGCCTGCGCTCCGGGCGCGACGCCGAAACTGTACACGCCCGTCTGACCGCCGCCCAGCCCGCCAGGCTGCTGCTGCGGTAACAATAATAAAGGGTTAGGTTAAATATAAGCACAGAAAAGTAAGGGCCAACGCTAGCTGGCGCTGGTGATCGCGGGTGCAGGTACAATCCCACGCACACGACGCGCGCAGTTAGCGCTGCAAACACTATTGTTCAACAGGGGTCCACCCGCTCCATGCAAACCGCGACAGCTAGCGTTGACCCTAAAAGTATAATCTACAACCTGTCCCTGGCTTATGAACAAACATGAAAACTACATGTAGATTAGGGTATTTCTAACATGTATAATGTCTCGGTCGAACCAATGGGGATTTAAAAAATGCAAGGGATAACCTGTAGACCCAAACTGTTTTTTTATCTATAAAAAAATACATAAGGATTACCTTGATGATCGCATCTGCCAGACACCAGATACCATATGTATGATTGATACTACAGGCACAGTATATATATAAGCTGAAGCAGTATGGCAGCTACGAAGCTAGTACCGCGAGACCCCCTCAGAGGCCGTGTAGAGCGCGTCTGTGTGAGCGTGTTCGTTTCGATCGATTTGTTCGTAACTTCAATACTGCTTTAGCTTATATATTTACTGTGCTACAGGTGGGTTGGAGAAACAAATCGACTACATTTATGACAAAGATTTATTAAATACTAGCTTTTACCCGCGGCTTCGCACGCGTAAACTAATCGGTCTGGTAGTGGCAATTGAAATATCCCGTGGGAGTATAGGGATAAAAAATAGCGTATGTGTTATTCCAGACGTGCAGCTACCTACACACCAAATTTCATGGCTCTAAGCCCAGTGGTTGTTACTTCGAGATTTTATCCTTTGATATCCCGTGGGAATTTCGGGTCAAAAAGTCGCTTATGTATTATTTCAGACGTGCAGCTCCCTACATATCAAATTTCATGACTCTAAGCGCAGAGGTTATTATTAAAAAAAAATATTCCTATCCCATGGGAATATCGGGGTAAAAAATAGCCTATGTGTTATTCCAGAGGTTCAGCTACCTACACACCAAATTTCATGGCTCTAAGCCCAGTGGTTGTTACTTCGAGATTTTATCCTTTGATATCCCGTGGGAATTTCGGGTCAAAAAGTCGCTTATGTATTATTTCAGACGTGCAGCTCCCTACATATCAAATTTCATGACTCTAAGCCCAGCGGTTATTATTTCGAAATTTTATCACTATCCCGTGGGAATATCAGGATAAAAAGTAGCCTTCGTATTATTTCAGAGGTCCAGCTACCTATATACTAAATCTTATGGCTCTAAGCCCAGCGGTTGTTATTTCGAGATCTTATCCCTAGTTATCCCGTGGGAATATTGGGTCAAAAAGTCACCTATGTGTTATTCTATACGTCCAACTACCTATATACCAAAATTCATGACTCTAAGCCCAGAGGTTCTTATTTCGAAATTTTATCCCTATCCCGTGGGAATATCAGGATAAAAAGTAGCCTTCGTGTTATTCCAGAGGTCCAGCTACCTACATATTAAATTTTATGGCTCTAAGCCTAGTGGTTGTTATTTCGAGATCTTATCCCTAGTTATCCCGTGGGAATATTGGGTCAAAAAGTCACCTATGTGTTATTCCATACTTCCAACTACCTACATACCAAATTTCATGACTCTAAGCCCAGAGGTTCTTATTTCGAGATTTTATCCCTATCCCGTGGGAATATCGGGATAAAAAGTAGCCTATGTCCTTTCCCAAGGTCTATTCTATCTCTGTACTAAATTTCATCCAAATCGGTTCAGCGGTTTTGGCGTGAAAGCGTAACAGACAGACAGACAGACAGACAGACAGACAGACAGACAGACAGACAGACAGAGTTACTTTCGCATTTATAATATTAGTATGGATAAACCTCGATAAAAAAACATCTGATTAGCTTTAATGAAGTGAGTTGGCAACACAGGAAACATCGAATTTTGATTATTATTTTGATGTGGAGTCTCAGAAAAAGATAACATTGTATTAGCTTCACTAAACTCAATGTAAACAAATCTTGCGACTAGATTGTTACTTACTTCTAATGGTCAGATGGAATATGCATTAATAGTTAAGTACCGCCATCGTTACGAATATTTTAATACAAACTAATCGACAATTGAACTACTAGACATACGGACATAATTCGACTGCTACATGCATAATCATAAGACGTACAGAAAAACTAAAAGTACAAAATCATTTTAAAAATCATGTGTTTCTAGATGAGAAACGTATAGAGCCCTTACCGGTTGTTGCTGTCCAAATCCGAAGATGTTCGAGGTCGGCGTGGAGCCGAAATTGAAAGCGGGAGCCTGCGCCGGCGTGAGCGAAGGCGCCTCGAAGTTGGGTATCGAGGAGTTGGGCGTGCCGAAGGTGGGCGCCGCGCCCACGCTGGGCCGCCCAAACATGCCCACGGAGGGCGGCGGCATGCTGCCGGCGGCCGGCTGCGGCGGGGACCCGAACATGCCCGTCGAGTTCTGAGCCGGCGTCGAGAACATAGAAGGCTGGTTGTTCTGATTATTCATCCCGAAGATATTAGGCGTCGATTGTACGTTGGAGCCGAACGCGGGCGCCGGCGGCGACGCGGCCCCGAAGGCCGGGGGCTGCGACGCGCCCCCAAACGTCATCTTGGCAGCGCCGAACGCCGGCGTCGTCGACGTTTGCGTGTTGACGCCGCCGAAAGCCGGCGCGGCGGCCGCGTTGAACGGCGTCGAACTACCGAACGCGAACGGTTTGGGCGCGTTGCTCGTTGACGCGTTCGCAACGAACGGATTCGGCGTGCTGCTGTTAGGTGGCGACCACATGTTCTCTTTTGGCACTGAACCGAACATACCAGTGGCAGCGGGCGCGGCCGCTTGCATACCGTTCCCGGACAATGGATTAGACGCGATACTGTTACTCGACATCGTGTTGCCAGTCAAGCTGTTACCAGTCAAACTGTTACCGGTTAAACTGTTACCGGTCAAACTATTACCAGCTAAGCTATTGCCGGTTAAACTGTTACCGGGAACTAAAGGATTCGAGGCTCCCATAGGGTTATCAGTCGCACTGCCGAGGATGAACTTGTTCATGGCGTTGTTAGGATCGGTGCCTCCGAACGTCGGCGGTTTGAACACGTTATCGGTTTTGTTGCCACCAAACGTGAAGTTGAACTTGGGCTTGTCGGTTTGCGGCTGAGCAGATTGGGTGCTGCCAAAGCTAAACATGGGCGCGGTGGCGGCGGACGGCGGCGCGGCCGCGGCCGCCGGCGCCTCGCTCTTCTGGAACAGCGACACGGTCGCCGTCGTCGCTGGATCGCTCTTTTGGAACATCGACAGCGGTTTGGGTGCAGTATCAGTCTTTTGGAACATTGTCGCCGTCGTAGCTGGCGTGGTTATAGGCGCGAAGTTGACGCTGGCCGGTGCGGCCGTGGTCGCGATGGCCCCGAACAAGCCGCCGGTCGCAGGTTTAGGCGCCGCGAAACTCAGTGTCGGCGCCGGGGCCGAAACGGTGGTCGTTGGTAAGCTGAGCGGGTTGCTCGGAGCTTCTTTCTTCTCTAGAGTAAACGACGTGCTCAAGATCGGCTGGCTGGGCGCGGCAGAAGTGACGGCGGGCGTCGACGTCGCTCCAAACATCACGACGGGCGGTTTCGGCGCCTCTTCAACGGGTTTCACCTCTTGGGGTTTAGTTTGGGCTTCGTCTTTCTCTTTTTCTTTTGGAATATCATTCATTTTACTAGAAATGCCAAACATTGGAGCCGGATTCGGCGCCACGGAGTTCTGCTTGGGCAAGCCAAAAGTGAAGGTGGCTTTGGGAGCTTCATCCGTTTTCTCTTTAGAGGCATCCGGTTGATCTTCCGACTTCTTTGCTGGTATGCCGAATGAGAAAGTCGGTGCTTTCGCAAGCACGTTATTGTTAGTTTCGGACTCCTCTATTTTATCCTTAGTCTCTGCGGGTTTCTCCGCCGCTTTGGCCAAATTGGCTTCCTGGACTTTCGGATCTATACCGAATTTGAATGTGGTGTTGATAGTACCGAAATTGAACTGTTTGTTCTCTGGCTCTTTGGGTTTGCCGGACCGGTCCGCTTCGCAGCAAACGCATCTAGTTTTATCACTATCGTTTCTTACTAAACAGTTTTCACATTCCCACTTGTTGGACTGAGCTTTTAGTACTGTTTTGAAGTTTTTGTCAGGCGTGCCAGAGACTTGCGTGCACTTGCCGCACTTCCCGTTGGTGGTGAGGGCAAAACATTTCGGGCACATGCCGCTGGAAGATTCGGCCGGCTTCTCGGGGACGACTTGGCTGGCACCTTTGGGGTTTTTGGCGCCACAGCAGGCGCATTTGTCTGCAGCCTCGTCGTTGCTCACCCAACAATCGTCGCATTTCCATTTGGACGTGTCAGCTTTGAGTGGCTTGGAGATGTTGTTGACTTTTACTTTGTCGCAGTTGACGCATTTGTCGGAGTTCGCTTGGCTGTCAGCTAGCTTGCAGAGGGTGCATTTAGGTTTACTGCTGGGTTTAGCGACGTGCTTGTACCCGCAGCAGACACACTTGTCGGCGTCGTGTTTGTTGCTAACCCAGCAGTCGGGACACGACCAGTTCGCTGGCGCGGTCTCTGCCTTGTTTTCCTTCGCTGCCGCGGCTACGGGTTTAGGAGGCTCGGAGCTTTTGTTTTCGCTCGTGAGCTGCTCGTCTATTTTCCTTTCCGGGCTGCCGAACGTGAATTTAGGTGGTGCCGTCGTCGTACTAGGAGATTCACTTGTTATTCTGACGGGGTTGGCGAAACTATAAATACTACTAGGAACTGTTTCTATGCTTTTTGTTTCTACGGCCGGGGTTGATTTTTTCTCGAATATAGACGAAGAGTATGTAGCTGTTAAGCTGGGTTTTTGTGATAAGCTCGTTTTAGTGGCCAGTGGGCTGCCGAAGTCGGGTAAGTTACTGGGGTCGATTTGTAAAACGGCTTTGGGCAAGTCCACCGGCGGCAACGTTTCCGTGTCCAGAGCGTTAGTGTCGCCCCTTGCGGGCCTCGTCAGTCTCGATTTTACTTTTGTAGTTAATTTGTTGCCGCCATCAGTCTCTTTTTGATCGCTGCAAGAAAAACAACACTTGGTTAAGCTACATAACACCAAATACGTAAGCAGAAGGAAAACCTCAGAGGGCCTACTCCGAAATTCGAAAATCGATGTTCGTATCCCTCTCACTCTGGTATAAAATAGTATAAGTGTAGCCATGGTCGTTTCGTAAAGTTAATAGCTTACCTCTTGGAGGCGGACGGATAAGGCAAGTAGTCGGGCGATGTGCTGCTGTGAGATGCTATCAGCTGCCGCGCCGCGTTTGTGGTGTCATTCAGCCGCGATCGCTGCTTCAGCCGCAGTATCGACGCTATGCTCGACACGTGCAGTTCTTGCGTTTTGAAAGCTAAGAACAAAAACGAGATATTGTGGTATAATAGGGATGTTGACACCACCAATCAACTGACGTACTTTTTATGAGCTGTCAAAACACAATTCTCCCATAGTTTCAATGGCAATAGCGACTTATGACGTCACTATCCGGCAACTCAATCAACTATTTATTGGTTTTAAAGCAACAAAAAATCTAATTTTACAGTAAAAGTTCAGGGCTATAATAAAGCGTTTTTTTACTGGAATTGTGCCTTCGAATTATTTTTTAATGGCGTCATCATCCCAATTTTAACGTTAGAATGAATGGCCTACCCAGGAATATGGCGAGCCATTTCGATGTTCATTGTGCTGTCGATATGCTCACCGCACATCGGCAAATTGACAAAACATGCAATGCAATACAAAATCGCCCGCCACATCCCCGGCTGGGCAAAGTGATCGAACCTAAACTAATATGACAATTTATAATTGGTCCTTATTGTAATAACTTTTAATTGAAGGAAAGTTTTGAACTGTAACAAAGAGAAGTTTAAGGATTTAACAAAGAGAGTTGCTAAGTCACAACCCCTCAATCTATCCAAATACTATCGAACCAATTGAATCTTGACCTGGAACCTTCACACGACAAAAAAAGGCATAATGACATGGCACTGCTTGACAACGGAATTCATTAGAAAATTTACTATGAGAAAGTCCTCTGGCGAATTCGGAGTCAAATGTTTCGATAGTAGAGTAGCCATCATATATTTCGGAGCTGCCAAAGTAGTCAAAAATATCGGCACTTTCTATTATTAAGGTATTAGGGCAGTTTGTACCGAATGCTTGAGGTAAGTGAGGCGATGGACGATAGATGTTCAACTGTTCCTATATAATGTGTGTGTTAATTAGTCTAAGTTTCATGATGAATTGGTCATTACTGTAATGTCATGTAAACGTTTTTATCAATAAATAAATAAATTAAAGTTCATTGTATTGATATTCTTGATCATCTTGGCAGCTCCGAAATATAACTGTACATTCCCACAATGGCATTAATATCTACCACAGCAGAGTGTGCAAAAAACATCTGACACGTCCTACCGCCCTTAGAAATAGTCGTATAAGGTTGTGTCAGATATTGGTGCTAGTGACTGTAGCTACAACTAGGGACTTACAGTTAATTTTGTTAATGGACGAAGACACCGAGCTTTCCGAGATCCTTTTCATTAGGTCATGTTTCGTTGGTCTTGTGTAATGTGGTATCCTCTTGGCCTCCGTTAGAGGTGACGAGTAAGATTCCAGAAGTTCCATGACCCTCCTCGCAGAGTGGCTGATGTTGTTGTCACTTGTGTTCGGCGACTCTCTGACCGTCGTGCTTTGTCTATGTGTTATGTTTGGTTGGTTGATGTAGGACGACGCCGCGCCCCCGTACGTGGTCCGGCCGGCGTAGAACGGAGAGCCGAGGAGTGTCGGCTTGAAGGAAGGCTGCTTTGGATCCTTCACTGTGTTGTTTGATGTTTTCACTGTGGAAAGATGTTTGACTTGAGCCCCATTCAGACCGTGCATAAATTGCATGCAAGTTGCATTACATCGCGGACTATTGAGGGACAATGAATACAGTTGATCAAACAAATACCGCAATGTAGTGAAACTTGCATGCAAGTTCTCGCAGTCTAAATGGGGCTTAAGTCCCAATTCGCAAGACAGCTTATATTTGAATGATTTAATGGACATGGAAAAGATTGATGATTGTAGAGAAAGCCAGAATTGTATGCCAGAATTGTAGAAAGTGGAAGGATGCAGTCTCTGCCTACCCTGTCAGGAAAGAGGCGTGATTTTATGTGTATGTATGTAAATAGGCATTGAAAATGCTCTGGAATAAAAATCCCTGTTTCATAGTATTGCAAAAATTATGTCAGGCCTGTTGTTTGGCCTTGCGTCTAGGCATCCAGCGTATAGCCATTTTGTATGTTTTTAATGTATTTTTAGGACTAGGGTAACGCGGTTTGACTTCTTTCAACTTAGTCAAATTAAAGGTTCTAGTCTAACACACTTGGAATCAGAATTGGATGTTAATAAACAGGATCCAACCCTCAACAATTATTTTTTTAATTTTGAATCTTCCTTCAGTAGGTGTTCTTACTGAAAGAGAATTTATAGTATTACATGACAGTGCTTTGAATCCTTTTTGCTAAACTACATCCGATTGTTGTTACCAATTCGTTCTGTCACACTGTATAAGACGAGCGTAGAAAGAGACAGTGAATGCGATCGCTAACATCAGCGTTAGACAGTACATCCTCTGGTGAGCAATCTGAGAAAACTACTTACCATACGCTTTCTTGGAAGCATCACTGAGCTCCTGCGATTGGTTCCCGAAGAGCGATTTCCGTTTCTTAGCAACGCTCGGGCCGATGGTCGTCACTGTGTGTTGCTGGAACGTGGCGGTGCTGTCTTTGTCCGTCCGGTCGATGGTGTCGTCCGGCGACCGGATCGGTGTGGACACGTAGTTTGTCTCCCGCCGGAAGGTGGTGCGGCCCGGCGGTGATTGGACCGTGAATGACGTCGACGGCTCTATTGTCTCTATGTTGTTTGTGACGCAATTCGCCTGGAGAGACGTGGAAATAAAACAATGGAAATTACTTTAAGGGTAACGCAATGTGATCTAAAACAAATCGCGTATTAGCACACACTGTCACGAAATATCTATTTCATAGTTTTTTCGTATTGGCTCTACGTCGGGCAACAATAAGGACGGTTATAGCAGAATTGACAAGATTGCATATTTCTAAGACTATAATTTGGTTCGTTCTCTGTATTCTGTTTGGAAACAGAAAGACGCTGATATTTTTTAAATTTCGCTACGATTATTACTTAATTTATTACAATTTTCTTTTGTCTAGTCTCTATTAAAAAAAAAGATCACGTAAATCTGACGTAGACATTGTTAAAATTATGACAGCTCCTTTTTCTGGTTAAAAGGCAAAGGAAACATATCTATTCTGTGGTAGTTTTGGAAAATTCAGATATATTTTTTTAATTTTTGTCTTTTTTTAAAATAAGGAGAAATAAATTGTTAATAAATATTTTCCCATGTTAAGGCAAAAAAAACTCTTTCAATTCCTGTAGTAATTTACAGGCGTAAAAAAATGAAATTTTGTCAATTGTATGGGAAATTAAATAACGTATTCCATAACCGAGACCCTCAGGTTGCAACATTTTAGAGGAGGCACACTACGACAAAGGCTTTACCAGTATAGCTTGCTTAAATTCATTATTCGAACATTTTAAAATTAAAAGTTTTTTTAGATCAAAATTAATCCATAATACTTGTTTGTTACAATGTCTTAACCTTGCAAATACTTTGGCTTGGATCAGTCCAAAATAGAATGCTACCTTTTTCTATTTTTATCTTAATCCACCTTATTGATATTATTCAAAACAAAGAAGGCTAGAACGCAGGTTTGTTTTACATTCTCCGTTCGAAAAGTTAACCCAGCGTAAATAAGAATAAAAAATAGCATTACGTATTTAAATTGAAGTTTCTAGTGGAAAATAAAACATTAAATTTAAAAATCAAAAACCAGACTGCCTTAAAAACTAAAAGACCGAAAATAAGTCTAGTGATTTAGAATTTTGTCAAGTAGGTAATTTAAAGTTCAACAGTTGGGACCCATTGCTAATAATTTTTGAACTGTTCACGATTAAAAAGGGTCCCGACTGTTGAACTTTAAATTACCTACTTGACAGAATTCTAGACCACTAGACTTATTTTCTTCCTTTTAATTATTAAGGCAGTCGGGTTTTTGATTTTTTTAATTTAATGTTTTATTTTATACTTTTTTGATATTTCTGTGAAAATGGTAGATTAAAAGTACTATAAGCCATATATATTTTTAATAGGCTAATTATTAGCTTTCATTTGATACCCATATTGTTACAATACCGTTTTTTTTTTAATTCCTCCGCCATATTTTTTTCGCAGACGCCGTATTGAAATATTATATACCTTATGTCACTCCGACAGTTATGAAGAATCCAATGATACCTCATACGTTAAAATCCGTTCAACCGTTTAGGCTGCAGCGAGGACCAAAAAAATCAACATACGTACCCACATACAGACATACGCTCGAAAAACATAACCCTCCTTCGGACAGTCGGGTAATTAAATTAGTTGGCTAGTTTCAATTGGAGCGGTATAATTACGGTCTGATACAGTCAACGAGGACACAAACTATACAGGGAATATTCCTGCCAATATTGCCTAACTAGTCTATATAGGCAAATTGGTTATTGCGTCTGACAGGTACGCTGTGCCGTTCACAATAGATTGTACGCGACATGATCGATACCGTTCAAACAAGACCACTATACGATTAGACAGCTATTGCTCGTTCGGCGCTAGCTCATTTCATTAGATAGAACAATAATGTTGACAGTTTTATTGTTATACATAGGTACAGTCACCTACCTATGTTACAGCAACCTTAGAAAATCTCCATGTATATACCTGTGTTTATTGTACTGCTTACTGTATTGGTGTGCAATAAAGAACTATTTGTATTGTACAGTCGAGTACATAAGCTTGAGAGCAAAAATTCAATCAAAAATATCTGAACTCGCTTCTACGCCGTTTTGTCATATTTTTAATAAAATTTTCGCTCACTAGTTTATAAACTCGACTGTACCTATAGTCGCCGCGCGATATACTTATTTGAGAGGCTTTTAGGCACTTAAAATTACTCAAAATGATTCTATTTCTCAGGACTCTGTCTTTTTTAAGTCTACCTATGCTTTTAAATAAATTACCAGATGCCTTATTACCTACTAGCTTATACCCGCGACTTGGTCTGCGCGGATCTGGGTTATCGCACGGTGGCGCGCTCTACCGGAATAAAAGGCATCCTATGTTGATCCTTGGGATTCAAACTACCTATATACCAAATCATCAATATCGGTTTAGTGGTTTCGACGTGAAAGTGTAACAGACAGAGTTACTTTCACATTTATAATATTAGTAGGGATTGTCTAACACACTTGGAGATAGCCCTCATTGCAAGCAAGACTGTAACGCCAAAAAAAACCTCGTGAGCCATCTAACGATATTTCGCCTTTTTGGATGAAGTTGATGTCAAAAAGCTGTAAAGTACATTTCAATAGAATCTGACAATTTTCTACACATATAAGACACCTCAACGTGGGCACACTTGACTATATTTGTCCCTGTTGTTGGGATTCTCATCTAAAAGGAATCAAAAAAGAATAATAAGTCACATCACAAAGCCTTAGGCTGCCCGGTGTTCATATTAGTGGGTGAATCCACGAGCGTCTCAACCGCTGTCAGTCCCTTGCCTGAGATTTTAAGAATTGGAAGGCAGATTGTTTTTTAATTATGACGTAAATAGCTGGAAAATTGCGTTTTCTCCTCTAGGGAGGAAAGTAATTTTTTTTTTTAATTTTTCGACTAGCCACGACATCGAAGATAATTGAGTTACGTCAATGACTTTTTTTTTCACGTTTCGGCATGGCCATCTAGATGCACGTCGTGACCAACTCGATTTTTTTTATAGTCGGCCATGGCAAGTGGCCAGTCGAAAAGGTACCGTTGGAGGTTGGATAGGTATAAGTAAATTCAATTTATTATTATTCTCGTTTTTTTTGTAGTATTTTAGTTTCCTCACAGTCGAAATTAAAAGTAGAGTGTCTAACTCGGGTGAAATAACCCATTTCCCCTCGAACTATTGGCGTTCTCACTTCGTTCGAGCGCCAGAAATATCTCGGGTGAAATGGGTCACTTTCCACCCTTGGTTATCAATCTACTATTACTGTACTCACGTCTGTGTTGCCGTACACAGCGCCGGGGCTGTACCGCATCCGCTTGGCCGGGGGCTGGCTGGCGGGGCTCTCCGGCGCCTCGTCCTCCGTGGAGGAGTCCGTGGCGTCGGCGGCCGGCGCCGACCCGTTGGCGCTCGACTTGGGGCTGCTGAACCACTTCGTTATCGTCGCCGGCAGCAGACCCGACACACGGGACGTCATATTCTTCACGAACGACTGGAAAATGAGAAGGCGGTTACTATGTGATTCGACTTACTTTTTTTTTGGCCAGCCGCTTTTAGCAACCACTACTGCCAATGAATCCTCACAGCAGCTTGTTTGATCTGTTTTATTGAATTAATAAGATAGAAATTGTTAACAACTTCGCTTCAGCTATTAGGGCACAATATTATCAGTTTGCAATTTTTTTGTTTCTTTCGCCTTTTTCACTGTTCATGCTCGTAAAGTTCGTGTTTATGCTGGATCTAGGCGACATAAAGTAAGACCAAGGTAATCAGGTGTCAACAGCCAAGCCACAAACAAAAAAGTTTCAACATATTTTTTTTATTAATTTTTATTTATATACAACCAAAAATCGATCAAATCACTCAAAATAAATCAATAAAACTAAAAAGATATAATTATATAATTATTAATGCATGAAAAATTATGTATTCTAACTAAATCATAACATAAAGGCCTACATTACAAAGTTATCTTTTGTTTCTTGCCCAAAACCTTTTAAGGATGCCATACAACATCAGTCTGAGGAGTTTTAATAAACCGAGATTGGAAGACGAGAGGGGGAGAAACTTAATGGCTTCAAGTTTAGTGGCTTCGTTTTATTGGAGTATATTTAGATTAAATAAAGTTGATATAAGTAATATTTCTTTTTTTTTCTACAAAATATGTTAACTCAATATTTTAAAATTAGCTTGTTCTTACTAAAGGTGATTGCAGATAACAGCAATATTTAAGTTCATTTGTACACTCACACCTCTAAAACAACAATGACATTGTTTCTTTTTTCAATGATTGCTTAATGATAGAGAATGATTAAAAATCATCAAAATTGGCATTTTGTGCTTCAACAGTTGTTAAAGCTGAGCAAGAAATTCATAGGAATAAAAATGATTGTAGTCATATCTGGTACCCTGGAGACACAACTCATTGACTTTCAGATCAAAATTGCAATGTGTCGCACCATTCATGAATAAATTTAAAATGTATGTATGACTTGTGCTGATAGGGCTGCTATAATATAGAAATAAAAAAATTATACTCGGTGTAGCCTGTAATATCCTCATCAAACTGAACAACATTAGTTCAGGTACTTTTAAAAACAATGGAGTCTTTGAATTTTCCTCTTTCATACAACCTGTCACACTACAAACATGAATATATACAAATTATCCTTTTATTGATAGTTGTCCCAAATATATAAATTCAACAACAATATTTAATTGTCTCTTCTCCTGGCAATAATTTATGATGCCATTACTTTTTATTCAATTGGATAAACAGAGATAGAATGACAGATTATTATATAAAATACCAGAAGCTTATCAGATTTTAATAGCACTCAAGGTATTAAAATTTATGTCATTAACTCCAGTGGTTTCTTTAGGCTAGTCTGTCAGTGTCACTTGCTACTGTGTAATAGTCAGTTTAGATTTGCAAGAAAAATCATTCAAGTTAGTTACATTGCGAGGCTGTAAAGCCAACGAGTTTGTAGTGGTCAATCGCTGCACAATTTTTCTTGCATGTCTAATAGATTAATTTATAGTTGCATCTTTATGTATACATATAGGTTGATGTCAGGGTTAGACTAGACTGTGGTCTAATAGATTAATTCATAGTTGCATCTTTATGTATACATATAGGTTGATGTCAGGGTTAGACTGGACCGTGGCTTCCCAGCCTAGGGTCCGAGACTGCATGACCAGTCTGATACTGGTTGATTTTATAGTCACAGCTGAATTTGGCTCCTACCCAACCACTCCTGTTATCTTAGTAGACAGAAGGGCTACTCCGAAACATGAAATTCGAAGTTCGTATCGTGCCGTCCCTCTCACTCTCGTATTAAATGACATTAGCGTAGGCGGGACAGTACGATACGAACTTCGATTTTCTAATTTCGTGGTAGCCTTGCTGAGACTTAGTAGTAGGACAGAAGTAATTGTGTTGATTACTTGATTATTATTTATTATTAACCTTCCTATAATAAATCCAGATAGAAAACGAAACATTACAATTTAAAATAGGTAGTCGTAGCATATTAAATGATATTGTAAGGGATAACTCACGTAATCGAGTTAAGATGTGAGTTATCATTACAATATCATTTAAAATGAGTGAGTCTCACGGTAGTTTCATGAGGTAGTCATGGTACTACACATTTCTATTTTCTATTAATTTCGTTCGCTGGTGCAATATTATGTATGTCTCATATTTCACAAGCAATTGCAATTAGAATAAATACCAGTTTCTAATCAAGTAAAATGACTAATTGAATCAATACCACTTTCTAATCAAGTAAAATGACAAAACCGGCCAAGAGCGTGTCGGACACGCCCGAAAGAATGTTCCGTCCGTAGCCATTACGAAAAAAAATAGTAATATTTTATAAAAAAATAAGTATATAATCTCGATTTTAATGAAAATTTGCGCTTTAAAGTTGGATATTTTGCAAACAAATCACTAAATCCAAAAATCGTTTTAGCAACCCCCTATTGGTTTTAAAAGACCTATCCAACCCCTATGCTACAAGGTTGATGAGAAAAAAAATCACCCCAACTTTATGTCTATGGAAGGTACCATAAAAAAAAATTGAATTTTTTATTGTGCCATTTTGACGACATACTTTACAAGATTACGATTTGGAGTCTTTTTGTATTTTTTATTTCAACTCCAAATTTTTGTTTCTTTTACGGTCATCCCGTGAAAGTTCCCGGTCCAGTGGTGGTGTAGGGGAATAGCACGCAGCACGGAATGCTGAGGACCTGGGTTCGATTCCCAGCGCTGGTCTATTTTTTCTGGTTTTTCTGTGCATTCATGTTTCGGCTTGTGTTTTCGTGTGAAATTTATATAGACATACTTTACATATAGGTATACCTATTCGTGCAAAATTACAGCTTTTCAGCATTGACAGTCCCTGAGCAAAGCCGAACAGACATACAGACATGGCGAAATTAAATAAGAGTTTCGTTTATGCGATTTTGGCTATGGAACCCTAAAAACCTATCAAATTGTTTTCATTGAGAGATTTGAGACAAATTATAATAACTTGCTACAGCTTGTCTAGACTAAAATCATCATCCAAAGCAGCATCTTACTGGAAAACGAGGGAGAGGCTTAGGGGCTGTTTCACCATCCATTGATTAGTGTTAACTGACGGTTAAATGTGATGCCGTCTCTATTTGTTTTGTTGGAATAGACAGAGGCAGCATCACATTTAACCTTCAGTTAGACGGTTAAATGTGATGCTGTCTCTATTTGTTTTGTTGGAATAGACGGAGGCGGCATCACATTTAACCGTCAGTTAACACCAATCAATGGATTGTGAAACAGCCCCTTAGAATAAGCAAATAGTGTAAAGATCTGCTATTAAATTCAAATAGATCTCGCACAACCTAAACTGAAGGGCTACTCCGAAACACAACGTTCGAAGTTCGTGTCGTGCGATCCCTCTCGCTCTCGTATAAAATAGTATAAGTGTGAGAGGAACCACACGACACAAACTTCGAACGTTGTGTTTCGGAGTAGCCTTCTTGAACAGGAAATGAGATGTAAAACTAGTTTATTTTAAATATAATGTTTAATGCAACATTTTTGACTTACCATACTTTAATATTGCATTGTAGCCGGCCATTTATATCCTTGTAAGTCTTTATGTACAGTCGCGGAATGAAATGGAAACCACTTTAAAGTTTTTGCTTGCTGAGTATAAGTTATAATATAATTATCTGCTTTATTGAACATGTATGACATATTCCCTCATAAATTATGGGGGAATATGTCATAATGTATTTGAAAACTGGTCAACATTTTAATTCTGCCACGCCACTTTACTTTTTTATTTATTTATAGCCTTATATCAGAAATACAGTATATATTATATAGAATAGAATAGTTTATTAAAATAACAAATTACAAGGTTACAAATTGATCATCATTATCCTGTGAGTACCAAACTAGGCTGAGCCTGTATCTTGGCACTCACCAAGTCAGGTTACAAATCAGACAGATAAGTAGAATAATCCCCATACAGTGCAGATAGAACTATGTATAGATTAACACTTTATGAACTACAATTTTAGAGATACTCCACAAATCTATAACAATATTATAATGTATCCTGGACGACTAAATGCAAAGATCTATATTATTACTTAATCTACGGTAACCGATTCTGTGTGCCTTTGTGCTAAGTCCTCCCCCATTTTCCTCCACTCTTCCCTATTGTATACTAATCTGGTCCAGGTTTTAGTCTTTCCAGCAATGTCTTCGATTTCATCGGCCCACCTTTTAAATTGCCTACCCGTTTCTTTTGCCACTGTACTTAACAACGCACGAATTAAAACTAAATATAATGGCCAAATGTGCATGCTATTACAAAGCAAGTTTGTTGAAAAAGGAATTTTAAGAATGTTGAAATAATATCAAAATAACAAAGTTGGTGACCTGCGTCTAGATCTTTACTACTATCTGTTAAAAAGTTAGGATTAAAGATGGTAAAGGGTTGTTTCACCACCCATGGATTAATTCTTTTTGAAGGATAATCTGAATGAAACAAACAGGGAGCATCACATATTTTATCTGTCAAATAAAATTAATGAATGTATGGTGAAACAGGATACTCGGGATACCACCGGATAACTCACTTTCTATATTGAAAGCCAACATGAAGAGAAGTTAGATAATAACATTTTGTAATATGGAAAAATATTCATCTAATTTTTGAATAGAGTACTAGGCAAGAAAAAAAGAGTGCATTTTATGAACAGACAACAGAATTTCTGCAGCAAAAGATAGTTAGTAAGAACAATCTGATTGATGTTATATGTATACTTATTTTTTAAATATATATTTTAGATAGTATGTGATTACTGATTAGTGAATTAAATATGATTTATTGTTTATTCTTATGAGAAATTTGACAGATATAACAGGGTATGACTTACTGGATTTGACCTATGTACTAAATCACTATCTTCTCCCCCAAAAATTAAGATGTATCTATGTTTATGAATGATCTCTATAGAATAGAATAGAATGGAATAGTCTAACACAATCGCCTACACTGTCTCACTATATACCTATATAATAAATACCGATGGACAGTTACACAAAATAGGAGCACATAGACATTTAGATGTTGATTTGCTGAGAACAGCCCACTCTTACAAGTACCTATACATTACCATGAAAGACTAACTTACTGTTATGTTTAAGATATTATTTCCCATCAATAAAGCAAACAGTTATCAGAGTGCATGCAGGATTTCAACGGCATTGCAATATTCAAAGCTTCTTGATAATAAATAAGTCTAATTAAACAATCACACAAGATTTTGTAGAAAAACAATTTTTTTTGATTTTGATGAAAAAATAATGATTCCATGTCAAAAATGATAAAGATCATTGAGAGATACTTAAGAATTAAAAAGATGATGTTTTTAACATTAGCTTTAAGACTGAAGGAGTTCAGCAGGGAAGAGGAAGATGTGTAGCGCCACAGAGGAATAGACTTAAGTTCACACCAGACACAGATTAAGGTGGTTGGATAGATACATGGGTATACACAGAAAGGTGTAATAATCTTGGTTCAAGTTAATAAAAATGGAACAACACATGCATGCATACAAGTGTTGAAGACAAAATATAAAAAGACAACCATATTAAAAGCTCTGAATACACTGGAATAACCTGTTTCATTTTCTGAATAAGGACAAGTTTAAGATTCTCGTCTGCAATTAAATAGTCTTCATAAGGATTATTATATTCCCATTTAGATTTAGTAAAGCTAGTTACTCCTAGCATTTCTAGAAGAGAAGATGCCACACAAATTTATCAATAATCATATAATTAACATATGTGACATGATGCTCATTGTGAAGGCAGTCTTAAAAGCATTCTAGGAAAACCATTAAGAAGTTCATAAACAAATTATCAAGCACTCTTTCTTGATCACACATGGATAGCAATCTTTATCTTATCCATAAACCAACAGCCAAAACATACCTGGGCCATGACTTCTTTGGGACAGCAAATCAACCTCAGCAGCCCATAAGCTTGCACGACGCCCAGACTTCAAGATCAGAACGAAACTAACCAAGCATGGACTTTGACAAGACAAGGATGCCGCACACGCAAAAACTTGAAAATCAACCACTTCTTAGCCTCAAAAAAGTCAATACACATTTTTATTGTAATTGTTTAAACTAACGACATATTGCGATCAATCGCCAAGCGTAGCGTCACTGGTAAAGATATAAATACACATCAACGCGTGAGGCCGCTGTTAGTACGGACGAAAATTTAACGACGACATCGCTAGAGCGGGAATCGGTAGGATGACACTTACATTGTTGGATTCACCAGACGATGTTCGGCTCCGTTTCTCTTTGTTCTTCGGAAAGACGATATTCATTGTGAATTATTCTTTCAACACTTGCTTATCTCATACGGCAAAGCTAATGCAAATTCAATTTTTGCCCAATTAAATTCACAACTGGCAAAAACGTGACAAACATGGCGTCTCTAGAACGTGTCAGAACAGAGCTTGGATGGATCTTCACACGTTTAATTTAACACTGATTTATCTTTTATCGTCCAACTGAGCTGAGTTTTCAAAACATTTGTATTTAAGTAAAAACATACATCATATGAACTTGATAGAAACTTGATAGAAATTAATAAAAACGGCGAATTTCACGTTACCGCTCGACACGCGGTGTTGCAATATTCATCATTTTCAGTTAGTGTTGCCATGCCAACTTCTGCGGTTATTTAGTGATGCCAGCTTGTAAATAAATTGACCACGCTTTGCGTAGCGGTTGCGAGCGTACGGTAAACTATCCTCATGTAGACGGCGAGAAGACGGCAAACCAAACAAGAAAAACATAAGTATACACCTAAGAGCGTTTTCACATTATCTGATCCGATAGCGATATATGACAATGATACGATATTGGGGCAAATAAAATGTATGAAATAGACTGGCCGGCCAGCGAAAGCTGTCCACGCATTTTGTAACTTAATGTTAAAAGATTATGTTAGAATTCAAATGTTAGAAGACATATTCAATGCCAATCTGGTCAAAATGGTCCAAAAATAGGTGCGTCTGGATTGTACGTGAATGGGCATTGACAAAGGTCATAAAATTACTACATGAATTTTGATGCAGCTTGAAATCCCGAGTATAATTTAATATCTAAAAATTCAAATTATGCCTAAGTATCAACATTGTTTAATCATTTTGCAGCAAGCGTTTCCAGCCATAGACTATTTTTTAATTTGCCGCGGTTTCTCGTGGACTGCAGGGCTACTACGAAATTCGAAACTCGAAGTTCGTATCGTACCGTCCCTCTCACTCTCGTATTAAACAGTAGAAGTGTCAGAGAGTCCGCACGACACGAACTTCGTGTTTCATAGTAGCCCTGCTGGACAGCTTTCTCTGACGCTAGCTGGAGTATATGTAATACCTGCTTGTCTTTCACATGGTGTCAGCTATCGGACGTCGTCTATCGTCGTCCGATACCGAGATCGGATCGGATAATGTGAAAATACTCTAACGAACGACCTAGTCACAATAAACGTAACAAATGTGTGTATTGTGACCTAGCCGGCACGCTCACTCGGGTGACATAATTTAATCCGAAGGGCTACTCCGAAACACGAAATTCGTATCGTGCCGTCCCTCTCACTCTCGTATTAAATGACATAAGCGTAGGCGGGACGGTACGATACGAACTTCGATTTTCGAATTTCGTGGTAGCCTTGCAGTGTACTTTAAACTTCAAGCATACAGCAAGTGTTGTCAGCCTTATTTTTAGGGTAAAATGGCAAAAACGGAACCCTTATAGTTTCGCCATGTCTGTCTGTCTGTCCGTCCGTCCGCGGCTTTGCTCAGGGACTATCAATGCTAGAAAGCTGTAATTTTGCACGAATATATATTATGTAAACCATGCCGACAAAATGGTACAATAAAAAATAAAAAAATATTTATAGTTGCCTTCCATGACGTAAAGTGGGGTTGATTTTTTTTCTCATCCATTTTTGTAGTGTGGGGTATCGTTGGATAGGTCTTTTAAAACCATTAAGGGGTTGCTTAAACGATTTTTTGATTTGTTTGCAAAATATTCAAGTTTGAAGCGCAAATTTTCATTAAAATCGAGCGCCCGATCGATTTTATGCTACATTTATCAGTAAACCATCATTTTTCCATCTCTGGTAAATTAAAGAAGATCAGGTACATGTTTGGTGCAATTTTTTATGCACATATGAATTTGAAATGACTTCATAATTTTATGAATTTCCATAGGAATTTTTACATAGTTTTTACTTCAATATTCATTAAACAAGTCAGGATAACAACCCCATGAAAAACAGAACATAGTATTTTTTTTTTATCTCACTTTATTTACACATTCATTACGGCCAAATACAAAAATATGTAGCCACAACCTGAAGGATAAGTGCGTAAAGTTGTATACAAGTATTTTTGTAACTTTGGCCGTGACTATAACTTTGCACATTATTAATAATAATAATAACTTTGCACTCAACTAAATATTTAATACTTTGTAATATCTGACACAATGTAAATTGTTATGAAAATAAAATTTAATTGAATATCACTATAAAAATAACTAGTAATTTAATTAAATTTACAGCAGGTTTCAATGAGTTGAGAATGTGGTGAGTTGAGAATGTGGAGAGTTGAGAATGTGGTGAGTTGAGAATGTGGTGAGTTGAGTATGTGGTGAGCTGAGAATTTGGTAACCTGCTCATGAGGGAATGTGGGGCATAATTTTTAAACAAAGCTTAGTAATATGCCTAAACAATCCCCTATCTATTCGCCAGATTCTTAATAATATTCACTTTTTCACACAGATTTCATACAAAGACAATATATAGAATATTTTATTACTTAGGTATGTACGCTCTTTCAATTCTAACATCATCAACGGGGCAGTCATTTTTGTCACATTCAACTAAACCTATTCTCTTTACTACCGCCATTCCGCTCTGAACTCTACCAAATATGGTGTGTTTTCCATCTAACCACTGTGTCGGTGCTAATGTTACAAAGAACTGCGAGCCGTTTGTATCTGGCCCAGCATTGGCCATAGATAATATACCAGCTCCAGTGTGCTTTAAGTCCGAGGTTATTTCATCATCAAATGTTGGTCCATAGATTGATTGTCCACCTTTTCCTGTGCCCGTAGGATCTCCACCTTGAATCATAAAGTCCCTAATAACTCTATGGAACTTTGTGTTGTTATAATAACCTCTTCTAATGAGCTCCATAAAGTTTCTGCAGGTAAGTGGAGCATGCTTCCAATACATTTCTACGACCACACTGCCCATACTGCAAGAGGAGAGAGAATTAAGTGTTATTTTATTTTTCACACATAAATGAGAATATCAATGTTAAAATACTTACGATGTTTCTATGACAGCGACCGGTGGTTGCCATGATTTATCAGGAATACCAGCATTGGAATAGCCCAGCATGGTTGATCAGATAATATGATAAATCTTTATTTTATTTCGCACGCTACACTACTATTTATATAGACACAAAGTTGCTGGCGTCAAAAAAAAAGTAAGCTGTCTGTCTGTGCTAACTCAAATAGCACAGGTTGTTTGGCTTGCCTTGAGTTTGACGTAATGACCAGTGTTGCCAACGACTCGGAACCTGATTGGCCATTTTTCACAGCTTGAGTAGCATAATTTGAACTAAGAAGGTTGTCTAAAAAAGTAGCCTATGTGTTATTCCAGATCAGATGTCAAATTTCATAACTCTAAGGGGCTGTAAGATTAGTAAAATAAGCAAAACTCACCTAAAGCCGGAGATCAGCGACAGCTTAATACCGTAGACAGAGAATCCCTAGACGAATTGATAGCTTCCGTCACATTCGCTCAAGAAAAAGAGTAACTTATGCCAAATGTGTGTAAAGAAATGAGATACAATGATTCGATTTTTTGTTTCGCCACGCGTGCCGGTTTTTTCAAGGTCAGGTTTGTTTAGCAAAGTAGTTTGCTAAACAAACTTGACAGATGCTCAGCTGATTTTGTTCGCGCTCTTAGAAAAAAGCTAGGAAAATACTCATAAACGTGATAAAATATTCACAATATTGCTTTAAAAAGTTTGTGGTTCAATATTCTAAACAATATTGAAGAAAATATGGTGCGGTGTAGTATTTTAGAGTGTAAAAGTGATAGTGAAATGAAACTGCCCGACATATCTTTTCATTCGTAAGTATAACACGTTTTTAACAGTTATTAGGCCTTTTTATTATGTGCTAGATAGTATTCTAAAGAATGTCAATTAAAATAAAGTAAATTAAGTACATAATTCTATCAATTAAATAATCAAAAACAAAATATTAATAATCATAACCTAAGAGTAAATTTTGTCCGGTGTTGCCAAATTTTCAATATTTGTTTTCCCACAATTTATGGGTATTATTTTCTGTTATGCATCTAATAAATATCATTAAATATTTTTAAGTGTTAAGTAACATTTTAATTCCATTACAGTTTCCCGGAAAAATCCTAATTTACACCAGAAGTGGATTGCAGCCAGGGGAAAGGGGGTGTTTGAACATAAGAGCCACTACGTCACTACGACTTTAACGATGACAGTATCCGTTGGATGCGGGGGACGCAGGACCGACCACTGTGGCGCTTTTTTTATATAATAAAAATATGTTATGGTTTATATGCATGTTTTATTTTTATCGTTTACTAGCCTTTGCCCGCGTGTGCCAAGAATTCATTTATCGGTATCCGTTATAGAATTCAGTCTGTGAAATTTCGATTTATGAATGAATCCGTTTCTTAGATAGGCAAAAGTACCGGTTTTGGCCACCTTAAGCCCGTTTTTAGCCAGTTGACATTTGGAGTCATATAAAAATAATATTTTTAGTGAGTTTTCAAAAGTTAATTCTGAAACGAATAAAGTTTGTAGTGATTTATAACTATACATTTATTATAACTATAAACAATAAATGGCTATAAACGATGCAGTAAAAGGCGAAAGATTTATTCGTTTTGAAGGGAAACCAGAGTTAATAGTTGACACCGAACAAATCAAAAGCCGTGGTGGCCTAGTGGTTTGACCTATCGCCTCTCAAGCTGAGGGTCGTGGGTTCAAATCCCAGCTCGCACCTTTGAGTTTTTCGAAATTCATGTGCGCAATTTACCACGAGCTTTGCGGTGAAGGAAAACATCGTGAGGAAACCTGCGAAGCAATTCAATGGTGAGTGTGAAGTTCCCAATACGCACTGAGCCCGCGTGGGAACTATGGCCCAAGCCCTCTCATTCCGAGAAGAGGCCTGTGCCCAGCAGTGGGACGTATATAGGCTGAGATGAAACGGTACAGTGCCAAAAACGGTACTTCTTCTTAAATGTACATATTAAATCATAAAAGCCTATTATTTCATCTTTTTTTTTTATCTACCTAGTTAACTTTAGCTTGAATTATAAATATGTACCTTCCTGTATTAGTTGTCTATATCGCATGTGACGTGGGGTAAATTACTTTTGAGAGGGTAACCCTAATTATGCATGTACTCTTGTCTCCTGTCCCTTTCAGCGGCACGCTGGGCCGCAGTCTATAAACGTAGTGTATTATAAGTCTATGCTTAATACATATCAGTGGGTATGCATTGCTTCGACATGCGTGTCCCAATAAAAAGGCTCTTCGCCGAATTCGACCACTTTGGTGTTAGAGGCCATCTTCACAAATGGGTTGAGAGCTTTCTGACAGAAATAACGTTATGTGTTCGGATTGGAGATTGGAGAACACTTGTCGGATCCCTATGGCATCTACAGCAAAGTTCCACAGGGCTAGGTACTTGGCCCGGTACTGTTTGGGCTGTTCTTGACGGACTTTAACCAGATTGTTGGCTCAGGGTTGTTTCTGTTTTCTGACGACACAAAGATTAAGGGTAACCCACTTGTCAGTCACGACGTCATTCAGGGGTACTTGAACCGTATTCTGGAATGAACGAAGAAGTGGCTTTTGACATTGAATGCTGATAAGTGCGCTGTGCTTCATATTGCATATTGGCAACAATAATCCCAAGTATACCTATTGTATAGGCCCAAAACCTTTACTTCACGTTTTTTCTCAAAAGGATCTGGGTGAAATCATTACTGAAAACTTACAATGGGAAGAACATATGTTAGGTGTTACTAAGAGAGCCTACTTCCTGTTATACGTAATTCACAAGGCCTTCCATATCCATTCCATGGAGAAGAACCTCTTCCTTAAACTCTACAAGACTTATGTGAGACAGTTGTTGTTGTTGGAGTATGCCTTCCAGATCTGGAACCTATACTTCACAAACACCATTACCCTTTTAGAAAGAGTGCAAAGGAGAGCTACAAAAATGGTACCATGTCTGCGTTCTGCGTAACAGGGAGTATGAAGACAGGTTGACAGAGTTTGGGACTTACCACTTCGGAGAGGCGGAGGCAGCGTGGCGATCTGATCGAAACCTCTAATGTACCCGAACTAAGTGACATATTTAAATAGAGCATGAATGAGAGACTGCGAGGTCACTCTCTGAAACTGATACGCACTCTAAGTACCAGCAACCCTAGGTGCCATTTCCTGGGCAACTGCATCGTGAAACAGTGGAACAGTTTGCCCGAGACAGTGATCAATGCACATTCAGTGAATTCTTTTAAAGACAGATTTCATAAGTACTTTGAAGACAATTACACAAGAGAAAAACGATATGCACGTATCAGCTATAAGCTGTCTGTGCATTATAAATAATAATAATAAAATATTAGTACGGAACCCTACACTGCACTTGGTCAGTTCTAATATTATTTTTAATTGTATTTTTATTAATTCGTCCACTCTTTTCGTTTTGATCCCACTTAAACTACATTATGCGTGGGAAGTTTTTTTTGTGCTTACGACAATTTGTGGTGTGATTCTTTCGTTCGCATATAAGGACCAGCAGAGCTGTCGTCTCTCTCGCTGTTGTATTAAATAGTATAAGTGTCAGAGGAACTGCATATTGAAATGTATTTAAACTATTGACCAGCGGAAGTTTCCATATTCCTAAATATTATATTATTATTAAAACCAATATTTCTTGTCCAAACACCACATATATTATTTTTCCAACATTAAATCTGACAACCCAAGACAATCAACAAAAACGTAACTAAGGTTACAAACCATAGACAACAACTTAAAAGCACAAACCTCATCATCCCCCCTCAATTCTAATTCACCACAGAATAAGAATTGTTCTAAAATATGAAACAATAAAAGGTATATTGATGCCTATACTAAAGCAAAGGTTAAACATTGAAAAAGAAAAAAAAGGTAAATAAAGAAGTTATAGGTAATTCCATTTAACAAATCCTATCCACCCTCAAGTTCAAGTACTGTACTCACTCATTTAAGTAAGTTTAAATAATAAGAATTACAAGTCATTATCGCAGCCTGATGTATACAGGTAAGTACCTACATAGTGAAGAAGTCAGTCAATTAAAACCTAGTTTTTGTACAAAATAGTTGTGCTTCAGTTTTCCTAAAGCCTTTGTCAAAATATCTGCTGTATTTTCATTCGTGCTTACATATTTTACAATTATATCACGTTTATTAATTAAATCCTTGATGAAATGATATTTTATATCAATATGCTTTGACCTCTTACTATTTTCATTTGACTCCATTAACTTAATCGCACTTTGATTATCTACAAGTAACATTGAACTTGAAGGACTGTTAAAATCTTGTAACAAACCCTTTAAAGAAATTAATTCTGTACATGCTAGAGCCGCAGCTACATATTCAGCTTCGGCTGTTGATAAGGCAACTACGTTTTGTTTCTTACAAAACCAGGCCAACAAGTTATTTCCAAAGAAAACAGCAGAACCACTCACGCTTTTCCTGTCTTTTTTGTCGCCTGCCCAATCAGCATCGGTATACGCAACTAAGTTACACCTGCTATCCCGTTTATATACGAGAGATTTAGACTTCGTTTCTTTTAGATACCGCAAAATACGCTTAGCTGCTTTCCACAGTGATAGAGTGGGTTCATCCAAAGATCTACTTAAGAAAGATACTGCGAAGCAAATATCAGGTCTACTGGAAGTAGCTAAGTATAGAAGACTACCTATAAGCTCACGATATGGTACATCAAAGGTAATGGGTTCATTGTCATCTGTTGTGAAATTTACTTCCATTGGCGTCTCCGCTCCTTTGCAATCTGTCATATTGAATTTATCAAGCAATCTATTTATTGCTGATTCTTGAGAAATTGAAATTGATTCTGGCGTTCTCGCAATATCCAGACCCAAGTAAGTACTCACCTCTCCAAGGTCCTTAACATTGAATTCAGCTTTTAGAAAATCGTGTGACTTATTTAAGTTTATTGTACTTTTTGACATTAGAATAATGTCATCAACATAAACTAACAAAAATACATCTTCCAAAACGTATAAACAGAAATCATGTTTCGACTGTACAAAACCTTTCTGGATTAAAAAAGAATAAAGTCTTTCGTTCCAGCATTTAGGTGCTTGTTTTAACCCATAGAGCGATCTTTTTAGTTTCAAAACAACACCTTTCTCCACTTTTACTCCTAAAGGCGGTTTTATATATACATCTTCCTTTAAAAAACCGTTTAAAAAGGCCGTTGGAACATCTAATTGTTTCATATACATATCATTTTGTAATGCTTGGCTCAGCATCATACGAATTGTAGGCATACGAGCTACTGGTGAGTATACATTAAATAATGTTTCTTCTTGAAAACCTTTCGCAACTAATCTTGCCTTTTTTGTACCATCCTTTTTAGTAGTGAATACCCATTTGGTATCTATAGCCTTTTTATCTTTAGGCAATTTTGATTCTTCCCAGGTTCCCAAACATTTAAGTGAGTTTAATTCTTTTTCTATGGCATTTTGCCAATCTTGACCTCTTTCAACAGCTTCTTTGTAAGAACTTGGATCACCCGTACACAAACAGTAGGCCACATGTGTTTCAAAATCGTCTAATCGTTTCGGAGGCTTGACAATTCTGCCGCTTCTTGTTTTTATCTCATGTTCATTTGTAACTTCGTTTCTCTCGTTTAAAGTTTCTCCAGTACAATCTTCAAATATTTCTTCTGATTCCGTATTTCCTTCATCAACATTTGTACTATCATTGATAACCTCTTCTCCATCTTCATTGTCTTCTTCAGTTTCAGTAACCCGTTCATTATCTTGTCCAGATTCAATAACCCGACTATTATTTTCTAAATTAATTTCTGACATAGTTACTCTTTGCCACTCTTGTTCGTTATCACTTTGGTTAGTTTCTTTGTATATAATGTTGTCTTCATCAAATCTCACATCTCGTGATACAATTATTTTGTTGTTTTTAGGATCCCATAAATTATACCCCGTCCTATTATATCCAACCATTCTACATTCAAGTGATCTTTCTGAAAGTTTGTCAGGTTTAGGTAAAATGTAAGCCCACGCTTTTGCACCAAATGCACGTAGTTTATTTAAATCTCTTGTCCCATATAATACTTCACAAGGAGTTTTGTAGTCTATAGCCATAGAGGTGCAACGGTTTAACTGATAAGCTGCACATTTTATAGCCTCACCCCACAAATTTTTCGGTAGCTTAGTTTCAACAAGCATAGTCCTTGCTTTGTTATATAAACTTCTATTCATTCGTTCGGCCACTCCATTGCTAGCTGGTGAATATGGTAGACTATATTCTAAAGCTATACCTTTCAGGTTACAAAATTGACGTAGATTATTGCAGGTGTATTTACCTCCATTATCACATCTGATTCTTTTAACCGTTTTCTCAAATTCGTTTTCGTAACGACGGATATAGTTAATAATGTTATCGACGGCTTCAGATTTTCTTTTCAACAAAAAGACTACACAAAAATGGGAAAAATCATCTATAATTGTTTGAAAATAGAGTTCACCCTGTATAGTCGGAATGCTGGATGGACCCGCTATATCACTATGTAACAGTTCCAAGACCTGACGTGACCTAGGTCTCTCTAGTGGTTTGAACGGTAACCGTGTTGCCTTACCTTTCATGCAGGCATTACATACATTGTCGTTAAGAGGTAGCTGTAGCCTTTGTAAAGTTTTAGAGCTGGTATGTCCTAAACGTCTATGCCATAACATGCCATCCGCCGAATACATAGCCGCGACTCCATCCTCCGTTACAATTTCACCCTGTAAAATATAAAGTTTGCCATTATTGTATGCCCATATATTGGATCCATTGTGAAAGGTAATTTTTGCATATTCATTGACAAATACGATTTCGTTTGGTTTTTCCAGTAATTTTCGTACAGATAGAAGATTGTAGGCTAAATTTGCCACTATAAGTCCCTTGACTGTAAACTTAACGTTACCACATTTTATTTGTAAACTGCCGCTTTGATATGCAAATAATTTTTCACCATTAGCCGTGTTAATTTTTATGGGATGTTCTAAGTTTTTAATATTAATCATATGTTGTATATAAATATCAGATATAAAATTTTGTGAGGCACCTGAATCTACTACAAAAGAAATGGATTGATCAAAAGATGCCTTACAAGTTAAATTAAACTCTCCATCAGTCATACAGCCCACTTCCTCTGTGGTTCCTTCATGGACTATTATTGCATCATCCTTCGAAGTACATGCTCTATTCGCACCTCGAATGCGTCCCTGCACTCTGCCACGACCCCGTCTATATAGTTCACCACCTCGGGCAGAGGCTCCCCGATACGAAGTATAATATTGTCTATTTTGTACATTTTTGTGACAATATCTTGCAGTGTGTCCTTTTTCATTGCAGTTCCAGCACTCTATATTAAATGCACTATCCTGGCTTGGTGCAATCATGTCATCAAGTCTAATTTCTGCATCAAGTAGTGTCCTTTTTGTCTTTTCTAATGTCAGTTCTTCATTCATTGCTTCTAAGGCTGTCGTAACATTATTATATTTACCGGGTAAGGCGAGTAGCAAATGTATCACTTTATCAGATTCATCCATTTTTGACATTACTTCAATATCACTTACCAGCTTGTCAAATTTCAAAAAAAAATCTGTCAATTTTTCATTGTTTTCACACTTCAACTCGATTAATCTCTTTTTCAAATTATATTTATTCATAATACTTCTTCGTGTAAAAATATTTTCTAAAGAATTCATCATATCTTTTGCACTTTTGCATCCTTTTACAATTTCCAAAAAGTTATCTCCAATGCATTGTACTATTAGCGATCTCGCTTCTGCATCCTTCATTTTATCTTCCTTCTTTACATCAGCACAGGCCACTATATCACCAAGACCTTTCTCTTCCATTAACAACTCCACTCTAAACTTCCAATTGTGAAAATTGTTTCCATCTTCTAATCGACAAACCACGGTTTGTATTTTCGATTGAGCCATATTTTGTTCTTATATGCCTTTTTCTCCAGTAGCAAACTTTATTTATAGTGCTTCAATACAATTTTACATGATTTATAAAATTTTCAATAAAGTCGAAAAGATCGTAAATTTGGTAAATTTTTATCCGAATCACTGAAAAAATTAGGAATATGGGGCGGCCCATAACCTATTGAAATGTATTTAAACTATTGACCAGCGGAAGTTTCCATATTCCTAAATATTATATTATTATTAAAACCAATATTTCTTGTCCAAACACCACATATATTATTTTTCCAACATTAAATCTGACAACCCAAGACAATCAACAAAAACGTAACTAAGGTTACAAACCATAGACAACAACTTAAAAGCACAAACCTCATCACTGCATGATACGAACTTCGAGTTTTGTAGTAGCCTAGTCACCATTTACAATTTGACGTCGCCGATTTCCTTTCTAAGTAGCCTAATTGACGACAAATTTTCTACGTGTGCAACACTTTCAATTAATGACGTTTGACGCTTAGCTTGCACTACCACAGACTAAAAAACGGGATAAAAATTGAAAATGGAACATTACGTTCGTTTGTGAGACAGATAAAAACGCTAGACATAAATATTTTCATTGGTACAGCAAGGCTACCACGAAATTCGTAAATCGAAGTTCGTATCGTACCGTCCCTCCTACGCTTATGTTATTTAATACGAGAGTAAGAGGGATGGTACGATACGAACTTGAGTTTCAAGTTTCATAGTAGCCCAGCAGCGGGGCTACTATGAAACTCGAAGTTCGTGTCGTACCATCTCTTTCGCTCTTGTATTAAATAGTATAGGTGTCAGAGGGAGCGCATGATACGAACTTCAAACTTAGGGTTTCATAGTAGCCCTGCAGGTGCATTGTGCTGTTTAAGCTCCAAATAAAAAAGATCGTTTTGTTATCATATTGGCGACGCTATAGCCACAGCACGTACTATGATTGATGACAAACAAACTATTACCAATGTTGCCATTTTTTATGAACAAGCTTCTCCCTATGTTTGACGTAAATAAAGAAAAGAAAGAAAAAAGTTGCTTGTGTTAGTGATCCTGAGTGTCTAATCGGGCGTTAATATTTACTTAGCTAATTCTGCGCCTACCTTCTTTGTGTTTTTCAAATTATATAGTAATGCGATGTACCTCCGCAGTCAATTGGCCGTTAAGACAGTGTTTCAAGAGCGCCACAGTCCTTGATTAGCTAGCTAGTGTCGTAATGAGAGTGGAGAGGAAGTGACATTACCTCTTACCAAAAGTTTCCTCTTAATATAGCTTGAGTTATCAAGGGATCTTGGGGGGTGTTTCTGCTAGCCGACATGGAGTCGGAATATCAGCCGAAATTGGGTCCCGTGCGGGCCTTCCAAGGTACGTATTGATCGATGCGTAGGTAGACTTTGATTAAGGTAAACATTAAATCATTTGCTACGTACGCAGTTTTGCACGGGAACTCCGAGGCGGACGAGTCTTTCACGAGTCTGTCGGAGTACCACGACTACGAACCGCGGCTGGAGTTTGACGACTCCGAACTCACCCAGCCCATACCGACCGACGGTCTTGGTAAGTCGTTCAGAATGTCACGCTTCCATGCTCATTGCGTCAATAATATTGATAAACAAACTTGCTGAAACTGTAAACAGCTACTTGCCTTCTGGGACCTAGAGAAAAAATGACCTAGAAGACGGGTCAAGTTTCTTGATTATTCTCTATTCTTTGTTCACTTGTTTATATGTCCTTGGTCTAATCCATAGATATAAAAAAGGGTAGATAAAATAAAATAAAAATGAAACATGTCGAGCTAAACTTGATTTAAGATGTGAGTTATCCGTTACAATATCATTTCATATGAGTGAGTCTCATGGTAGTTTCATGTTCCAAATAAAAATGAAGTTTCATTATGTGCAATGCCCAAAAGTTTCCTTAGTCATTCAGCCTGATGCCTTCTTTCACACATTACGCTGACACTGACACTGTAATATTCACTACTTGGGCGAGATTCAAGTGAAGACTGAGGGTACAGGTACAGTTTTTATTACAATGTCCAAGATTGCGGCTTGGTTTGAAAAAGTCCAAATTTCCTCTATCCTCTTGAGTTTTGGGCGTTTTATTATCTTTAAAAATAGTCTGGTGTCCAAATTTTTATTATTGTTTAATTAAACTACCATTAAGCCTACCATTTTATTGGTGTACTTTCACAAGACAACACAAAAAAGTTAACACAATGACAATGTGAAGCCACGGGTAAAGTGTAGTCATTAATAAATCATTCATGAAATGTATTGGGCTGTTAGGAATATAAATTTATCTAGTATCTATAGTCCTATACTTGGTTTGCACAGGTATTTCACCAAATGTAAACAAACTACAGCTGCCAGATTTGGCAATTCAAGGATTTTAAACACTTTACTTAGTCTTATCTATCATTGTAATACAAACTAGACTAGTTTATTTCAGTACAGAAATGTAAATGTTTAGATAGTTTAATGGGGGAATTTCAATATTTAAGACACCAATCACATTTAAGTTGTGTGTATTGTGCATCAATTGACATTTTTTTGTTTACATTTAGTTAAATACCTATTCAAAACAATTCTTGAAAGTATAGCTCCATCGATACTATCGATGATTCCGTCAATGTCGAGGTTGGAAAAGACACTATCGGTTAGCCGTTGTACGGTATCTTCAGCGTGCTTTACTCGGACGAGAATCTAGAATAAGACAACACAAACATAAATCTTGTTAAACTACCTACAAAAATAGTTTGTTAATTTTTATAATTCAAACCATATAGTTGTCTATTATTTGAAATTAATGTGTCACTAGTATTATGTGCATAACAATTTCTCTCCAAGTAGCTAACTTAAAGTTCAACAATCGGGACCCATTAGGTAAGAATTTTTGAGCGTCATGTTTTAAATGAGTCCCGACTGTTGAACTTTAAGTTAGCTACTTAACACAGTTCTAGCCCACTAGACTTGTTTTCTTCTTTTTAGTCTTTTTTAAGGCAGTCGGGTTTTTTGATTTTTTTAATTTATTGTTTTATTTCACACTTTTCCGTGGTAATGGTCTATTAAAACGGTTATATTTTTAGAATCGGCTAATTATTAGCTTTCATTTGATATCCCAGTCGATAGGTTTGAATAAAAAACATTTTTTTTGAAAACATACAATTTGGCGCCAAAAATCCGCCATTTTGATTTTTTAAGAATTTCATGTACCCAGTGTCACTCGCGTCACTAAGACGAATCCAATGACGTATCATTTATCTAAATTGGTTCAGCCGTTGTGTAGTTACGAGAGGACATAGGAATAGACAGACATACATAAATACATACATACATACGCGTCAAACACATAACCCTCCTTTTTCGCAGTTGGGTAATTAAACTGAAACAATTTGAAATATTCACAGTTCCAAAATAAACTTTAATTTACAATCTGGTCGAATTTTCAAAGGAGAAAATTTCGAATTATTTCAGATTAATTTTAAAGGTGCGAATCTTTGGCTGGTGTGATCAGTATCATGTGTGATGTTTAGGTATACATACATACTTAAATTTACCAGTGTGAAACCCACTGCATACCATTGTAGTGAGCCATAACTGCTGAAAGATAAGATACATTTCCTGTCGAGTGTAGTGGGTTGCAAGTGATAGTAATAATCAAGATAATTATCGTAACAGTTACAAATTGATAACTATCAATGATTCCCAATCCCCACTAGCCTGCGTGGGAATTACAGCCCAAGCCCTCTCATCCTGAGAGGAGGCTTGAGCCCAGCAGTAGGATGTAAACAAGGTGCTGTCAAATTATAAATACCAATATTTTATGAGAAGCCGTGGTGGCCTAGTGGTTTGATCTATCGCCTCTCAAGCAGAGGTTCGTGGGTTCAAACCCCGGCTCGCACCTCTTGAGTTTTTCGAAATTCATGTGCGGAATTACATTTAAAATTTACCACGAGCTTTGCGGTGAAGGGAAACATCGTGAGGAAACCTGCACAAACCTGCGAAGGAATTGAATGGTGCGTTTGAAGTTCCCAATCCGCACTGGGCCCGCGTGGGATCTATGGCCGAAGCCCTCTCATTCTGAGAAGAGGCCTGTGCCCAGCTGTGGGACGTATGTAGGCTGTGATGATGATGATTATTCTTGTTATGTCATTACTGTTGTGTATAAGTATAATATAAATTCAAATAGGTGAAATGCTACTGGTTACTGAAGCAACATGTTTCCTGTTCATATCAGTCTTATCTCCATAAGAGTACTTCAGTATTAATTATTTATTATGCAGCTTGAATGCCCAGCAGGGCTACTACGAAATTCGAAAATCGAAGTTCGTATCGTACCGTCCCTCTCACTCTCGTATGGAATAATATTAGCGTCAGCGGGACGGTACGATACGAACTTCGTATTTCATAGCAGCCCTACTGTTTTTTTTATACAGACTGCTAGTCGCCTTGATTTCTTTTTCCGGTTTGTCCCTTTGGAATACGTATGCATAATACAATAATTATTATGATATTAAATAATTCAATAGTATTCCCAAAGGAAAAACCTAATTTCAAATGGTTTCCTTAAATACTTTCCTGTTAACAAGAACCACTAATATAAAAACTTATTGCGTCATGAAGTTATTATAAGTGATTCACAATGCACAATGCTTACTTAAATAGGTATGTGTGTATTTACAATAAAAATATTGACTGAATCTTGTACAGTCGTTGTCAAAGATACTAGATATCTTTAAGCAGAGTTTAGACTTTCAAGAAAAATCGTGCAAGTTGCATTACATTTCGGCGGTCGATTGACCACTACAAACTCGTTGACTTTACAACCTCGTAATGTAATAATAATAATATAATAATTATTATTTATTTATTCAGGCAACTTGATCCAAAATTTTGCTAGCTTTCATATACCTAGTTAATCTTTATAAAAGGATCTCTTATAATTAATAAAAAAACTAACTAAATAATATTCACTACAAAAAGATCTCATTGTGGATTTTTGCAATTTAAACTTTTTGACAATTGTTTGCTACATATATTGTACTTTTTTACTATAGTTACAAAAGTGCTCTGTGTATTTATTTGTAGGGTTAATACACTTTAGAAAGAAAAATATTGACACTATACTGTGGACAATAAATGAATACTTATTAAACAGTTAATTTTATTGTAATGACCCACTAAGGGGGTGGTGATTTGGCGGATACACATCATAGGTACTAGTCGATAACTGGGTGTCGATGACTGGGTGTTGATTACTGGAGATTCGGTGTCGATTATTGGAGATTTATATGCTTTTTCCTTTTTTGGGATTTTTTTCTAGTCCGTGTATAGTTAATAAAAATAATACATCCTATTCTTATCTCAAGAATATACCTTACCATACTCAATCGTTACTTTTCGTTTCAAGATGACTAAATGACCTTTAATTTTATAAAGAAGCCCACTATCTCCTTAAAGTGTCGATTATTGGTGCCACTACGTTAAATAGATAGCGCAATCTTTTATAGTTTCTGACTTCTGAAACTGACCCGTATTGGTAGATCAGCTTTTATATTTAGAAAGATTACTTCTCACATATATCCACTAAGTCCAGTTTTAAACCGACATTCGCTTAGAAATACGTCATTTTAAATTCTGGCGCCATTGAGCGCGTGATTGTCAAGTAACGTGACTAGATTACAGAATAATACCCAAACGGGATAGGCACAGGAAGCCGTGAACGACTGGCCGTGGCCGTCCGTTAGTCGAGACGAGCGTATAAGTAAAAACCGGCCAAGAGCGTGTCGGACACGCCCAAGATAGGGTTCCGTAGCCATTACGAAAAAATCAAGTATATATTATAAGTAAATTCGTATTGTGTACGGAGTCTTCCAAGTTTAGGTATATTTTTTACCTTAGGCTGCTATTTACTATTAAATAAACTAATAATTCTCACGCAATGTTAGTCGTTCTAATTTTCATTGTAAATTTGATATACTTAATTACTACCATCCTTTTCATACTTTCGCAAAAAGAGAGGTGTTAAAAGATAGACCGCTCCGTGTGTCTGTGTGTCTGTTTGTAGCACTGTAGCTCTTAAACGGGTGGACCGATTTCTATGCCAAAAATCACGTCGATCTGTCGCTCCGTTACGGCGTGAAAGACGGACAAACACACAAACACACACACTTTCACATTTATGTATGTATGTATGTAAACTCTTTATTGCGCATAAAAATAAAAATATATAAACACAGAGAGGAGAACAAAGGCGAGCTTATCCCTAAGAAGGGATCTCTTCCAGCTAACCTAATTACGAGAAGACAATGTATTATAATAGAGGATAGACATAGAATTAGAATTACGTGCTGTAGAGATAAGAAAAAAGAAACAGAAATACTCAAAATACAAAGAAAATAAATACAAAATTATTTACATTAAAACAAAATTACACATTA
Organism: Choristoneura rosaceana; assembly: GCA_037349165.1. NCBI lineage: Eukaryota > Metazoa > Arthropoda > Insecta > Lepidoptera > Tortricidae > Choristoneura > Choristoneura rosaceana. The sequence goes on along the minus strand of JAZBNJ010000004.1, from coordinate 5,003,486 downwards.
CAAAAGCGGACACAGAACAATGAACATTAAACATTAAACAGTCTCGCCTCAGGTGTCGGTGTCCAGCCATAATTTCTTTAATTTATAATATTAAGTATGGATTATTATTGAAGACCAAGGTGGTTTGTTCCCAGCGCCCCTGCCGCCCGAGTTGTTGGACATTCCGGATAACCTGCTCCAGAGATCTGGCAGCGATGGCACCATCGAGGAGAACTTCGAGGAGGAACTCGCTACCAAACTCGAGGAGATTTATACGGAGGTAACCTTCAACTTCAACTTTTTTGCTTAGTGGCAATCGGACGCTTTTGGATAGCGTCCATTACTGCCAATGGCACCTGACAGCAGCAAAGTGTATATAGTGTCAGAGGAGGTAACCTTACACATATAAAAGAGTAACGGGACCTATCTAACAGTCATGACTGAAAGCACAGCGCAACTTCATTTGTTACCCCCTTATTCATAAAACTTAACAAGCCTATGTTAACTAACAAATGCTTTGTCCCTTTCTAACAAATACAAATGTCGAAGTGACAGATAAGGACAAACGAATTTTAGCGGTATTTTAACTAAAATAGGTTTGATTGTCGTTTATGAATAAGGGGGTTAGTCTTTACCTCAAAAGCATAAATTCCTTGTAGCGATTCACCTAATCGCATTTCGCCTCGAACTAACAAAATTTCAATTGAATCATGTACTTGACGCAATTTGTTGCTTAGTTTTTTACATTAGAATAATTAATTTGTAGCATCTCAGTTTTGGTGTAGTATTTTACCTTAGACTCGTAGCCCTAGACGCATTTTGCCGCGATCGATGTTTGCTTGGGACTAATTTATTTGACACGTTAATTGGTATTTGCACTAAAACACATTAATACACCATCGAGGTGATATGCGACTAAAACTAATAGCGACTAAAAAAGAACAAGATTGAGACAACGCGATACTTAAATGCACGATAGAGGTGAAATGCGACTAAAATTTATGGCGACTAAAAAAATGAACGATTCTGACACAACGCTATAAATAAATACTTATACGATCAAGTTGAAATGCGATTCGATGACAAATGCTTAGCTTATTGTAAGCGCATTTTGCCGAAAACACGCGCTCTCAAAGTTGTTTCAATCACTAATAATACTCAGCGCGTACCCAGCTTCTGGCCTGTTAGTGGAGTAAATAAAGGTAGTGACCCCAGCAGTAATTCCTCAGCCCGAAAAAACTTGACAGTATGATAAAGTATCAATAAATAAAGAGTATTGTATAAACATCCAAAAAAAAAAAGTAAAAAAAATGCTCCGTTCAAACTTTCTTCACCAGACATACTCATGTAACGTATTGGAACAATATATCAAATATAAAAAAAATATCCCAGCAGAAATGTCAATATTAAAAAAAAAAAATTTTTTTTGGCGTGTTTTGAACCGGAAAATTTCCGATTTTTTTCTAGTATCACAAAGTGATACGAATGACTTATTTGGTAAAATAATTTTGGACTAATATAAACAGACTTGTATTTCGTCACTACTTTGAAAAAATCTTGTATCTCAAATCAATACGCGAACAAAATTGAACCTTGACGTAATGGTCATAAAGTGCACTCGGAAAAATTATCCATTTCGAGATACGAGTTTTTTAAAAGTAAATACCTAACTTAGGTGTTTTTTTTTTGGATTTTTTTATATTATACTTACGGCTCATACTATACAATAACCAAGCAAAATTTCATCGACTAAGGAATATTAATTCCTATGAGCATTCCTATTGAGCATTAGCTTGGGTCTCCATACAACAACTTCCTTCATTTACTGCACCATGTCAAGTCAGATTTTTTCGGTCAGATCGCCCGCGCTTGTTTTGTCATACACACTACACAAAGACACCTACATGAAACACAAGGTATATGTAGTGTGTAGGGCAAACACCCGCAAGGGATCCTGCTTCATAGGTAGAATAGAACGTACAATTTCAAAGGGGGGGAGGTCCGCCCCGGGCGGCACATTTACGGGGCGGTAAAATACCATAAAAATTGTATCCGTTCAGATCGCGGCGATATCCCTGGACGACAGTTTCGCAGAGCTGAACGACAGCGGACTCGTGGAAGTTGTCGGGGACGATGAGATCGGACGACGGATTATTGTCGTGTCGGCGTGCCGGCTGCCGCCAAATAAGGACCAACACCCGGATTTGCTGCTGAGGTGAGTTAGTGATGTTATGACGAATGGATGGCCAAGTGGTTAACCAACCTGACTAAGAAGCTGAAGGTTCCGGGCTTGATTCTCGGCCGGGGCAGATATTTGTGTGAATATACGAATTTTTACTCTCGGGTCTTGGATGTTCAATATGTATTTAAGGATGTGTTTATTTTTATTTATATAAGTATGTTTATCCGTTGCCTAGTATCCATAGTACAAGCTTTGCTTATTTTGGGATTAGGTCAATTTTATCTCACTAGATGGCGCCACTGGTTTTTAACCTCTTGTATGCTCGAGTGCAGATCTGCACCAAATTTAAAGCTACCTATCTTTTTCCATTTTATTTTTAATTTGTAAAATCGCTCTTAATTGGGACAAACGAGACTAGAACGCAGGTTTTTTTTTATTTAGCATACGAGAGGTTAAAAATGTTATAACGGGCGTGAAAACAAAGTTTAGATTAAAATCATATTTAATACATCTTAAAAAAGTACCATAAAAATATCGAGCAACCACAGTATTGCGTAATCCCGTTTTGTTCGGAAAAAAGGGAGGACAAAAGTTTTCCAAAGACAAAACTGTCTCAATTTACAGACGTTCATTGCCCCTTATCGCATAATTGCCATAATTAATTTCAGGTAACGCAAAATATTCACAAAATTATTCTAATTATAAATAAACCCGCGTAGCTCACCCAAAAACTATGAGATTTGACATTTCGTTGACCTCACGCTACACTAGCGCCTCTAGCGGCGAATTCATACGCGATAGCCCTCATTGGTGTGAAGTGTCCCATGATATTATATTTATTTATTTATGTAACGAATATCCGCATTAGCGTCCGCTCCGCATACCCCTCGCTCCGCTCCGCTGCCTCGCCCCGCTCTTGTTGGTAGACAGTCTTACCCCCTTATTCATAAAACTTAACAAGCCTATGATAACTAACAAATGCTTTGTCCCTTTCTAACAAATACAAATGTCGAAGTGACAGAAAAGGACAAACGAATTTAAGCGGCATTTTAACTAAAATAGGTTTGATTGTCGTTTATGAATAAGGGGGTTAGTCTAAATCGAGGCTGCACAAGTGTTTCCACAGCATTATGACATTTTCTCTTGTTTTTTCTACTCCGTGAATGTACATATCTTTCCGCAGGTACCTCATGTTTACTCTTGACAAGTACGTCGAGCAAGACTACAGTCTCGTCTACCTCCACTGCGGTTTGACAAGAAACAACAAGCCACCAACCTCCTGGCTCTGGAAAGCCTACAAAGCCTTTGACAGGAAATACAAAAAAAATCTAAAAGCCTTATACCTGGTCCATCCGACGAATTTCATCAGGATAGTCTTCCAGATGTTGAAGCCGGCGATCAGCGTGAAGTTTGGGAGGAAGGTCATGTACTTCAATTATCTGCACGAACTTCAGCCGCATTTGGATTTGGATAAGCTGAGCATACCGCAGCAGGTTTTAGAGTAAGAAATTTTTTTGAGATTTTCGAACTTGAAGGAGATGGAAATTATGCGTAAAAAATGTTAAGAAGGTGACCAGAGGCCGTATTGCCTAACGCTCGTGATCGCAATCAAATGACAGTTTTTGTAAATCAAATGACAGATTTCGTATACAAAAACTGTCATTTGATTGCGATCACGAGCGTCTGAAACGATGGACAATACGGCCTCAGTTGTATGTAGTAGTGCAGTGTTTTAGTGTAGTGTAGTGTATAATGCTTACTTGGTTTTCTTTTCTCTTTATTTTCTTTCACAGAATTGATGGACTTTTCGAATAATGAACGTCGATTTATCTATAGTATAGACACAGTATATACATATATAAGCTAAAGCAGTATGGAAGCTCCGAACAAATCGATCGAAACGAACACACACAGACGCACGCTCTACACGGCCTCTAAGGGAGTCTCGAGACCCCCTTAGAGGCCGTGTAGATCGCGCGTTTGTGTGAGTGTGTTCTTTTCGATCGATTTCTTCGTAGCTTCCCTACTGCTTTAGCTTATACATATACTGTGGTATAGACAAGTCGACCTTCCATAATCGTAGTAACGTGTCCGTATAGATTCTATACAACAGGGCATCTTTTAACTTTTTACCAATAAGTCAATCGAATCCATTACAAACATACTGGGTGATCCCGGGGTTATGAGCAGGAGTAAAAGGGGTGATGGGGACATTCACACTGAGCAACTTCTACTATGGAAACAGCCACGAAATCGCGAAAAAAAAAACCATCTAATCAAGAGATAATCGATCGCAAACTATCCGAAATGCATGGAATAGCAGATTTTTTTCTGCCATTTCATGGCTGGTCCCGTAGTAAAAGTTGCTCAGTGTGAATGTCCCCATCATCCCCTTCACTCCTGCTCATGACCCCGGAATCACCCAGTATATATGCAAGCCGTTGGTTGTGTGGTCAAACCCTACATCAAAATTTACTGTTGAAAAAAAAAACACCAGAAATAAAATATATCTACTACTCCTTCCCACAAATAGGTCAATATTGCTGAATTCACAATAGGGATGATGACTGGGTTAAAAATATATCATTCTATTTAGTCCGACACAGTTAGATTATAGAAAAATATGGGACACGTAATTTTTGGTTTATCTATTTATTAAAAATCGACAAAGGTACCTATAGATCATCAAATTTCTGCAGTGGGGGCTTGTGATGTCACTATAAGGTAAAAATCGTACCATATAGTGACGTCACTCGAAACTTCTAAGCACTGTATCCTCGTAATTTTTTGTTATTCAAACAAAAAAAAAATATGTGCACAATATTTTTAAATTATCCACCTGACGGACTAAACAGTTTTTTTTTAGTCGTCTAGCCTATTATACAGGTATTAAAGCAACCAATCCCGTCACAGGTACGATCAACTGTTGCTCCAGAAAAATCCGAAGGCGTCCGAAATAGCACGACAGTTGGCTGAAAAGAAGCCTCCCAGTACCCAGCAGAGCGGCGAGGAGGCGCGCAAAGTGGGCCTCTCTCCCCCTCCCACGCAACAGTTCGGGGTCTCCCTCCAGTTTATAAAGGAGAACAATTCCAATATGGTGGACTCCATCCCGCCTGTTGTTAGGCAATGCGTGGAGTTTTTGTCGCAACCTGATGGTTAGTAACTTTTCCTAATAATATTATGATTGCGAAAGTTTGTGAGTATATGTATTATAACGTTTTACACTTTTGTGAAACAGGACTTATCGCGCTAAAACACACGACTAATATTTACCTCGACGTTTCAGGTAGGTATCCGTGGTCCAACTGATTTGTCCAACCCAGAAATATATTTACATTTATTAATATAAAAATACTATACAGCGTGTATTTTGGATACTAACTCTAACTTTAAGGGCAGTTAGCGAAGGCCCTAATAATGACATTTTATTACGTTTTATTAAAAAATTTAGACTTATTTTCTGACAAAATTAATTAGCACGCAATGTATCACTACGCGATACAACTTTGTTTTTTTTTTTTTCAAAACGTCGCACTTGTTGACGTGACAGCTGTCACAGAAGGCTCTCTTATCAAATTATTGTACGCATTACATTGCTGCTCGAAAAAGTTTAAAAAATTAATTACGCTTTGATAGTGAATTCTTAATTAACAATTTATTTTGATATCGGTTCACAGCGCTTCAATCTTCGTTTGGTTACAGTTTGAGGTGGTATCAAAAATATACGCTGTATTTTAATACAAAAATAGCTAGGTTGGGCTAGTTAGGTAACTTCAGTTGCTCAAAAGGCAAAATACCCAGGAAGAGGAGCCTCGCCCAAAGCAGTTGGACAAACTATAGTTGGACCGGTACGTCACGTACGTTTCGACCACATAACAGAGTCATTTTACTCAAGAATTGTGTGTGAAGCTGTTGAAATAATAAAGCACATTAAATTCAACCAGGACGATGGATATAAGCTTTCATCTTCGTGGAATCCATACTAATATTATAAATGCGAAAGTGTGTTTGTGTTTGTATTGTATGTTTGTCCCTCTTTCACGCCGTAACGGAGCGACGGATCGACGTGATTTTTGGCATAGAGATAGTTTATGGGCCCGAGAGTGCCATAGGCTACTTTTTATCCCGGAAAAATGCACAGTTCCCGAGGGAACAGCGCGCGATAACCGAATACCACGCGGGCGGAGCCGCGGGCAAAAGCTAGTCCTTTTATAAATAAGTGTCGGCGTCGGGATGAATGATCGGAGGGACGATCGGACGTTGTTAGTGTTGTGTGTCGGTGTGAAGCGGTGACAAATAAAAATGACCAAGTGTGGGTAGTTCGTGATACGAGTGCCGGTACTCTTTGTGATCAAGTGCGGGTAGTTCGAAGGACTCGCACTGCTAGGCGGACTTGACACCCCACACACGGCCACTGTGATGTGGTCGAAACGTCGAAGTAAATATTACTAGTGTGTTTTAGCGTGAAAAGTCCTGTTTGAGGTATTTTGACTGCGTTTATTGTTTGTTACCTTCACGACGTTAAAATGGGTTGACGGGTTTGGATGAAATTTGGAATGTAGAGACGATGTCTCGAATAATAAAATGCAGTACAATACAACAACTTAAATGTATTGTAGCTTCCACTATGTAACTATGTTAATTATTATACTAAATTTTTGTCTGTCCCTGACTGAATGCTCCTCTCATCCACTCAAAGGTTGACTGGAAGAGATCCCTTTAAGGGATAAGTTCGCCATTGTACATATTTGTTTTTTTGTCAACTGTATTTTACTTATTTTGTACAATAAAGAGTTTACATACATACATACATACGACTCCTTTTTGAACACGACAATAGTAAGCGATACGTGGATACAGGAAACAGGTACAGTCGAACAAATTGCAGGTGGTAGGACCTTGTGCAAGGTCCGCCCGGATTGCTACCACCATCTTGCTCGCCAATCCTGCCGTGAAGCAGCTTGCACTGTTGTGTTTCGGCGTGGAGAGTAAGACAGCTGGTGAAATTACTGGCACTTGAGGTATTCCATCTTAGGCCTCTAGGTTGGCAACGCATCTGCAATACCCCTGGTGTTGCAGATGTTTATGGGCGGTGGTGATCTCTTACCACCAGGAGACCCACTTGCTCGAGCCTTCCAGTCGAATAAAAAAAAATTGAATCATGACCCGGGGTGGAACCTTTTAATAATCAATTCCACTATGATTTCCTTGACAAAAGTATGAGATATCAACATGACATTAGTAGCATGAAGGTTTCACCTTGGGTCATGATTCCATTTGTTCGACTGTACATACGGAGAAAATAACAGATTAAGTATGGTACATTTTTGTTGTGGTCTTTGTGGTATACCCACGTCTCGCCCTATATACGTCCCACTGCTGGGCACAGGCTTCCCCTCACAAAGAAAGGGCTTTTGGATAGCGGGTACATTTTTTTTTTCAATTTTTTTTTCTAGCTCTCGAAACGGAAGGTATATTCCGGCGTTCAGCCAACATATCGGTGATCAAGGAGCTCCAAAGGTCCTGCAATAAGGGCGAGCCGATATCCTTCAGGAACTGCCCTCACAACGCCGCCGTGTTGCTGAAGACATTCTTGAGGGACCTTGAGGAGCCTCTCCTGACATTCGACCTGTACGAGGAAATACTGAAGTTCCAATGTGAGTACTCCAATCCTACTATCCTACTATCCTACTAATATTATAAATGTGAAAGTTTGTGAGTGAGTGAGTGAGTGGTGAGTATGTTTGTTACTTCTTCGCGTTAAAACAGCTAGATGGATTTGGATGAAATTTGGCAAAAAGTTAGTTTACAACCGGGATTAAAACATAGGATACTTTTTATCCCGATATTCCCACGGGATAGGGATAAAATCTCTAAATAACAATCGCTGAGCTTAGAGTCATGAAATTTGGTATGCAGGTAGCTGGACGTCTGCAATAACACATAGGCTACTTTTTATCCAGATGTTCCCATGGGATAGGGATAAAATTTCGAAATAATAACCACTGGGCTTAGAGTAATGAAATTTGGTATGTAGGTAGCTGGACGTCTGGAATAACTCAGGCCACTTTTTATCCCGATGTTCCCATGGGATAGGAATAAAATCTTGGACTAATAATGCGTGCGAAGCCGCGGGTAAACGCTAGTTGTAAATAAAAGGACGAGGGTTGATCATTTTGATCAAGTATCTAATGATAGTAATGATATAAATTTAAAAAAAAAATGGTACAGTCACCAGCACCAATCGTCACTGCCTGAAAACCCCGTAAGTACCAAAATTTGCATTACATGTCAGATATTATGTACGCTCTATTGTGTCTGATAATCAATGGTGACTGTATTTCCTATAATAATATATGTGTCGGCGGCCGATCGTAAAATCCGCCAGATCACGAAATTCCTAGGCACATCATGAAATGGCGCCATTTCATGATATTCCTAAAAGTTGACCAGGCATATCACGATGTGCCTGAGAAACAATACGGCAGATCGATTAGAGCAATGCATTCGTCGATATTCCTAGCTCTATACCGGGCACATCGTAAAATAGTTTCTTTTGTGGCCACTGGTGGCGCTGCGTATGCTATGGCGGCCATTACCAGCTGACCGGCCGTGTCTGTATTCAGCGCGTAAAAAATGTCGGCGTCGCAATTAAATTATTTTTATACCGAAAATAGTGATGATAGTGTTCAATAAAGTGTACAAGAAGCATTTCAACAAGAGCTCCATTCTTTTTATGAAAATCAAACGAATTCTGTGCGCAATGTAAAAAAACCATTGACATCTGCCCGTATTTTAGAGGTTAGTATTTTGTTGATAAGTAAATAAAGTATTCACTAGTTGTTATTTATCTATAAAGAAATATGATAAATATAGTAATTTCTTAAGTTTATTCCTTTTCGTTCTCGGTTTATACTGAGCGTCAATCTTATTACCTTTGATGTCATTGCTTATTACTCGTACTTATAGTACCTAAAAGATTACTTGCCTAAATGAATGCAATTGTATTTGTAAGATACAAATTATTTCATTAAATATATTATACTCGTATTGTACCTACTTCTTATATTTTTCTTCATTTACCTACTTCAATTTTGGACACCATACACGTATAACGGTGAGTATTAACCGATCTGCCTAGGAATTTCATGATCTGCCTAGGAATTTCATGATCTGCCTAGGAATTTCACGATCTGCCTAGGAATTTCACGATCTGCCTAGGAATTTCACGATCTGCCTAGGAATTTCATGATCTGCCTAGGAATTTCATGATCTGCCTAAACGTCACTAGGAAAATCGCTAAACAGTGGGTTTTGAACGATATGGCGGATGTCCCTTAGCCAATTCATGAAATGGCGGCGTTTCATGATCTGCCTAGGAATTTCGTGATCTGGCTGATTTTACGATCGGCCGCCGACATATGCAAAATGGGGATGTTTTTTTCTCGCTCTAAAGCCATAGTGTGGTATCGTCGAATAGGTCTTTTAATATAAAGCATTACAATTTTTCGACTTACAAAATATTAGGCTTTAAAATGCTAAGTTTTTTAGAGACAAATGTATAATTAAATATCAGTTATTTATTACCAACTTTAATGCGTGTATTTGAAGACAAAAAATATAGGGTACTTTGAATTTTTACTTTGTTACATTGTCATAGATTCATAATTCCCTTGAACTTATTGTGTACATTCTATTGCACATTGGGCTGCTCGAGGATATACATTTCTTAATTCTTTTTTTCAGTATGGTCCAACCGAGACAAACCTAGGCACGTCAAAATATTAATACTAGAGTGGCTTCCTCCCGACAACTACAAACTTTTGAAATATATCATACAGTTCCTGTGGAAGGTAAGCCAATAGGGCATATCGTCACTACTTTGAAAAAATCTCGTATCTAAAATAATAAGTCAACAAAATTGAAACTTGACAATTCTTCTCTTGACTTTTAGAATTATTGCAATTTTTTGCCGTCAGAGTGCACCACTAGCACAAAACCGTAAACAGTTTTTTGAGTATCTTAAATGCCATAATATAGTATTATTTCAATTAAATTTTCGTAAATATAAATCTTTCGTTACTATCAATGTAAATGTCACCTTATTTTGTTGCTAATAAATTTATCAAGATTTCTATAGGTACTAATACTCTTTGGTCATGATCTGTCATGGCGACAAAATATAAAGTGAACTGACGTTGTCATGGAGGTTTGCGCTAGTGTCGCCCCCTGCGCAGAGCTTTGCGTAATATCGTCAGTACTTTTAAAAATACTCGTATCTCGAAATAGATAATTTTCTGGGTGTTTTCTTGTTCATAGAGTTCACCCAGAAAATTATCTATTTCGAGATACGAGTATTTTTAAAAGTACTGACGGTATTACGGTTTTGTGCTAGTGGTGCACTTTGACGGCGGAAAATTGCAGTAATATTCCGTATTCGTAAAAAATGTGACTCTTTTTTTTAACTTATGCTGTTTTATATTGAACGAATAAATAAACTAAACTATGCTTAGAGAAACTTGGCGCTGTGGCCATATTGTCTAAAGCCGAGTTTAGACTTGAAAGAAAAACCGTGCAAGTTGCATTACATTGCGAGGCCGTAAAGCCAACGAGTTTGTAGTGGTCAATCGAGCGCCACAATGTAATGCAACTTGCACGGTTTTGTTTTGCAAGTCTAAACTCGACTTAACACCCATAAGTTCGCTATCGCATTCGCCATCTCTTTCTAGACTCATCTTACACCGTGTGACAGAAAGAAGTGGTGAAAAAGATTGTGATTTCAAGTGTATAGACAATAGGGCCTAAGGCCGTATTGCCTAATATTTTTGACACTCGTGATCGCAATCAAATGACACATTTCGCATACAAAAGCTGTCATTTTATTGCGATCGCGAGTGTCAGAAACGTTAGGCAATAAGGCCTCTGATTTAAGGCCGCAAAATTCCAGGTACAAGACAGGAGTTGCCTCAACAAAATGACGAGCAGCAACTTGGCTGTAGTGTTTGGACCCAACCTCTCGTGGCCGCCAAACGGCCAGATGTCTCTTCAGGCCATCGCGCCCATCAATTCCTTCGTGGACTTTCTATTGAAAAATCAAGAGACCATCTTCATCATTTAAATTTCCCGGAACATGGAAGAGCCAGCGGTTTATCGGATTCGAAATTTTAAATCGATATCTTAGTTTCGTAAACATCGTATACGGATTGTCGGTACCTTTATTTTTGTAGTTAAGGAAACAACTGTGTTGCTTTTCGGACTACGCGGGCGTCGATAAAGTGGTAATTAGTGATAATTTAAAATTTTGAATTGCGATTTTACATCTCTATTTGGTTTTGGTAAAAGCTTCCTATATTGAAAACTACTTTCGGAAAATAATTTGGTAATCGAAACAGGGTTATTTTGTACTCGTTGAAAAGATGTTTTAAGTCTTCCTTGTTGTCTTGGCTTTACATTTAGTGGCAAAATTTTATTAAATATTTTTCGGATAGTTAAATTACAGCCGATGCTAAGCGAATATACCTATCATGTTCAAATGCCGGGCATTATAAGTCTTTTTCTTATTAGTGCAGAGCGAAAGAGATCGATGTATAGCAAGCGTACGTCCCTAAGAGTCGGGAGACACTTATGCCTAACGGTGGTCGGCCGATTTGAAGTTTAAAGAAGCTAAAAATAAAAGACAAACTATCACTAGATGGCGTTAGTATCGGTTAGTTTGAACAAGGATGGTTAGAGTATACTTTATGCCAGACCTTTTTAGAGATGAACGCTACCGACCCGACCATAGACAATCTTCTTTGTTTAGAAAACCAATTAATATATTCAATAAATTTATTTATGTAATACAGATAAAACTAATATTTTGTTCTATCTAGTAGATAATTGTCTATTTTTCTTACTATAATGGAATGTTACCGAGAGTTGAGTTGATAAAAAAACAAATAACAATAATTTTTGACAATTATTAACAACTGCACAAAATAGAAAACGGCACGCGACTTCCAAACCCCCGCGCCTAGTGCGTCCACAGGCCACGTGTTTGACAACAATTGCGGGTTTTCACAGAGGCGAAATATCGCTAGATGGCGCTAGTATCGTGAAGTCCGTTCGACGTTCGCTTGCGATTGGCTCATTTAGTTTTTTAACCAATCACGAGCAAACGTCAAACGGACCTCACGATACTAACGCCATCTAGGGATATTTCGCCTCTCTGAAAACCCTTATTGGACTCTTATCACGAAACTCAGTGTGTGCGAAGAAAGCGACGCCTGTTGTTGTACAGTTTGCGATAATTTAGCTAATCCTAAACGTGACAAATCGTCAGTACTTTGAAAAAATCTCGTATCTCAAATCAATACGTCAACAAAATTGACCCTTGACGTAATGGTCATAAAGTGCACTCAGAAAAATTATCCATTTTGAGATACGAGTTTTTTTTTCAAGTAGTGACGAAATGTCAAGCGTACTACGATATTAACACTATCAAGCGATATTTGGTCTTCTTCTCTCTTCTCTTTTAAAATATGGCTTCTGTCCTAATTAATAGGACAATTTCGCCAGTGTCTTAAGTTTTCTCTTTCGAGAGGCAACGTTGTACGGTGATTGTAGTTTTTGTAACTTGATAGTAAAATTCCAGAAACCACGTGGAAACAACTTGTGCATTAAAAAATGTCAGACACGAGAGCAATATAGAATTTTGTGATCATTGTTCACTGTTAAGGTTAATCGCCGCATAAAACACTATCAAAATTATACTTCAACTATCCAAAGAAACAGAAATAGCAAAATTAGATATTGTCTACATCCGCCATCTTCGAATGCCACAAATCGAATCCCGATATTTTGTCTTTCTTCAGTCCTTTTTCTGACTCGCGTTTTAGTATGCGTTTCCACCAGAGATGTGCGTGGAATGTTTTTCTTGAACCAATAGAAACTTTATATACCTCGCCTCGCTACGCTCAGCTGTTTCAACCAGAGCGGTGGTGTGCGATGATAAGTAAATGAAGCTTTTCTATTGGTTCATGGAAAACATTTTGTTCGCAATCCTCGTAGGTGTAAGTGATCCCGGTAGACTGTAAAACTTGTTTAACGTATAAACTAATCGGGGTAGTGCCTGAGCTGGGACTATACCTCGTAAGGGATTTGGAAGCGAGGTTCATTTATCAAAAGTTCATATTGAAGCTTGTTATTTCGCACCTTTCGTGCATGAAACGCGTAAGTCCTATTAGGTTTGTACGTGTTTTACGCGTTTCTTGCACGAAGGGTGCGATTTATATTATAGATTATTTCAGACATATCAGCATTAATTGTGGTTGGAAAATGCCGCAGGGACCTGTATTTTAATTGATGACATTTACGCCTCACGTGTAATGAAATTAAATCAATATTAGGAAGCGGTTGTTGCAGGTTACATTGTAGTTCTTTGATATAAGATCTTTATTTATGTTCTCCCAGGATGAGGAAGGTGGAAGTGCCAAAAGTTAAATATTTTATCAAATTAGATTCCGTACGATGGATTCACGCTCTTAGACTGCGTTTCCACCGGCGATGTGCGAGGATGTGTTGCGAAGGTGTTTTTTATGAACCATTAACGCTTCATTTACCTGTCCTCGCACAGCACAGCTCTAATGGAAACAGCTGAGTGGAACGTGGCTAGGCAAATAAAGCGTTTCTATTATTAGCTTATGAAAAATGCTCGCACATCTCTGGTGGAAACGCAGCTTAAGCTGTTTCTTTGTCAGAACTTAAATCTGCATTGTTTTTATTTGTGACATTTAGGGGCTGTTTCACCCATTGATTAATTTATTTGACGGATAAATGCGATACCGTCTCCGTCTATTCGAACAAAACAGACAGAGACAATCACATTTATCCGTCAGATAAATTTAATGAATGGTAACACAGGGGTTAATCTCATATTTATCGAAGATCTATAAAACATTTAGCTGTAGGGTTTCTAACATGGATTTTTAGTGAATGTGGTCTTAATGCGACAGTATTGTGTCAGACAGAGAAAGAAGCGAACGGGGTATAGTCCCATTTTTAACCTCCGACGCAAAAAGAGGGGTGGTATAATAAATATATCTTATCGAAAGTTATTTGTATTGTAATATTAAAAGTTTACTTAAAAGAACTATATCTAACGTAATAATTAATTATAGTAACGAAATAGCTATTAACAAAGATTTAACTTATGATAATGTACATATTGATAATATAGTTTACTTATAGTTAATGTATATTATATAACTAATCATGATCTGTACCTATGGAATGACGAAATGTTTCACTCAAATTGAATTTGTGCGAAATATTTTTTTTTAAAGGTTGAATTTAAACACATTTCCTGCTAGACCACGGTGATACCGTTAAAAGCCGCGTTAGGGTCTCCCCAAACCCAATGAAGCGAAATCGGCTTTAGCCAATCCAAAAACTCTCATATCCACGCAATAAGAGCGAAGAAGACGACGATCGGGTCGGCCGACGCGAAACAACGCTTAGGCGGGTTTAATGCCTCCTCTACATATCGACGGATGCGTCGGCAGATGGATCCGCAACCATATCTTCGGATAAATTGCGATCCGTCCACACATCGGCAGACATGTGGACAGGCGCGATACGTTCGCGCTGTCACCCTTTGATCCGTGTCGAAAAACCGACACCAAACGGATGAGTGGCAGATGCATCGTCGGACGTTAAATACCTACCACAGACAGGGCCGGATTTAGGGGAGGGCAAAGGGGGCAACTGCCCGGGGCCTCCACATAATAGGGGCCCCCACAATAGAGACATCGGAAAAAAAATCTTTCAAATTCCGACGAGTAAACAGTAGGAATCACATCAGTAAAATATCAAAAGGCCCTCATTGACCTCCACTCCTTTGTTGCCCCAAGGCCTCCACACCTCTAAATGCGGCCCTGACCACAGACAAGCAAAAACCAACCAGCATCCGCAGAAACAATCTGTAATATAATTTGTAAGGCGGGTTTTAGTGTCACGCGTACCGTCAGTACGGATCGCTCCGCATAGATCACTATATGAGCTTCTTTATGGGAAGCGTTTTAGAGTAATACGGAGGGGTCCGTACGGAAGACCGTCCGCGCGGATAGGAAGCTCATATAGATCAGCCTGTGCGGAGCGATCCGTACTGACGGTACGCGTGACACTAAAACCCGCCTTACAAATTAGAATAGAATAGAAATATTTTATTCGCTCTTCGCATATCAAATAAAAATCAGTATAAAAAACTCATAGAAAACAAAAACAAAATGCGAAAGCGCGAAACGGTCGCAGCTCAGCATAGTGTTGGCCGTGTAGGCCAACGCTGGTCTTCCGCTGCGACCGCTTGGTGACTTCACGGAAGGCGACAAAAAATTAAACAAAACTTACCGACGGGCGACGTCTTTTTCGGCGCTCTTATTGCGTGGACATAAGGCGGTTTTTGGTCGGCTAAAGCAGATTCCGCGTCGGTAGATGTGGGCACTCTTAGACGTCCGTTCAAAGTGTGAGGCTGGCTGAGAAATTGCAGCATAGATGCAGTTATGAGCGGCGGCCGTAGCTGCATCATGTTCTTAAATTGGGTATCTTAAAATTTTCTATATGTCAATTGGGTTATTATTAGAAGATATAGGACACGTATTTTTTCTTTTGTCAGTCAAACAAAATTACAATTACAATACACAAAGAACTGTGACGTCACACCGTGCTAAAAAGTGTTGCATGCCGTGACGTTACGCGGAAAAAGTGGCTACCTATATCTTCATCATTTGGTTTGAATTGCCAAAAATATAAAATTAGCGTTCAATATTTTCTGATGACTTAACTGACAGTCCAATTAGCATTATCACATAAATAATTAAGATACAGGAAAGAGTTCAGCGATTTGTGGGGAGACCGAGCGTGTAGCATTGGTACTTTGACGTCATTATAGTGATGGGAAAATGTGATTCCTATTCAACCTAACCGTGCCATCTCGGCCTATAAAGGCCAGCAGGGCTACCACGAAACTCGTAGTTAGTGTCGTGCGGTCCCTCTCGCTCTCGTATTAAATAGTATAAGAGTCAGAGGGACCGCACGACACGAACTTCGAGTTTCGTAGTAACCCTGCAGTTCGATTGGGCAACGATACGTAGACGGAGGTAGATTCTAAAACAGCCATTCCTGCTCTTTACCACCTACGGCACATCACGCACTAGACGACGATCAGCAAGGCTACCACGAAATTCGAAAATCGAAGTTCGTATCGTACCGTCCCGCCTGCGCTTATGTTATTTAATACGAGAGTGAGAGGGACGGTACGATACGAACTTCGAATTTCTTCGGAGTAGCCCTTCAGGACCAGTGGCCGCAACAACCAGATTATCTAAAGAAGCGGCCTTTTGGCCGTTACGGCCAAGTGCGCGATGTTAATTTGGTTTCTTTAGTTAATCCGGTCGCGGTCGTCTAGTGCGTGAGGTGCATGTGGTCTTTAAGCAATTAAATGTACCCACATCCACCCATGAAGACCTGAGGCCGTACTGCCTAACGTGTCTGGCGCTCGCGATAGCAATCAAATGACAATTTTGTATGCGAAATATGTCATTTGATTGCGATCGCGAGGGTCAGAAACGTAAGGCAATACGGCCTCAGATCTGCCTCTGGCTGTAGAATCAGCACACATGCCAAAGTAGTGCCTCGACGCTAGGGTAACGTCAATGCTATTTGATACGGTGCAGGAAAAGCGAAATGAAGTCGTCTATATAGACCTTTTGTGTGACTTAGGAAAAATCTGGACAACAAAAATCCAACTAACAAATGATAGATTAAAACACGCCTTTTATGTTTAGGAAACGTTTTAGTTTTCACATGATCCGTACCGATTTGGTATTGCACGCCATTAAGATATAAGGAGCAGGACACCCATATCGGATCAGATAATTTGAAAATTCTTACGCTATGTACCTACGCATATGCGGCTAGCCGTGCGCTTTGAGCACACAGTCTGTTTCTCAAGTGATACCTACTTCTATTCAAAACAAATTGAACAATGTATTTGGTGACGAGAAAAAAAATTGTTCACTTTTTATACCTTGGAAAGTGACCTGTGGCCCTATTGCCTAACGCTTCTGACGCTCGCGATCGCAATCAAATGACAGTTTTTGTATTGGAAATCTGTCATTTGATTACGATCGCGAGCGCCAGAAACGCTAGGCCGAGTTTACTTGTAAAAAAACTCGTGCAAGTTGCATTACATTGCGAGGCCGTAAAGCCAACGAGTTTGTAGACTTTGTAGTGATCAGTCGAGCGCCGCAATGTAATGCAACTTGCACGATTTTTCTTGCAAGTCTGAACCCGGCTTTAGGCAATACGGCCTGTTATTTCAGCTCACGTTTAGTAATAGGTAGTACCACCGGATTTGAGGTCACTCATTCAAGAAGCCGTGTAATGACAGCAGGATTTTGACATTTACTCTTCATTTCATTCATTCTCCTTTTGTGCAATCAGTTCTTTTTGTAGCTAACCTAACCTAACCTATACCTAAACAGTCAAAATGTTCTGAACTCTTCCACTGTCACATATTTCTGCTGTAATCGAATGAAATCGCATTGGCGTTACCCCGCGTCCGCGGGCCCTCGCAGTTAACTTCTGGCGAGCTTTTTTTTATAGAAATTTTTAATACATTCTGAAGTTGACTGTTCATAAATGTACAGTTTAGATTTAGCGCTCATAGTATTAAGATTGGAATTTGTATCTTATCATTATCACGCACAAGGTTATTTTTCAATTGACGTTTGGAAGAAACGACAAAATAATTGGGGTAGTTTCATGGGTAAAATATTATATTTACCCCCTGTTTCATTATCCATTGATTAAATTATTTGACGGATAAATGTGATGCCGTCTCTGTTCGTTTTGTTCCAATAGATGGAGACAGCATCACATTTATTCGTCAAATAAAATTAATCAATGGGTGGTGAAACAGGCCCTTAGTCCGCCAGTTAGATTATCGGGAAATATTAGACACGTACTTTTTCTTCAGTGGGAAAATATGGAACAATAAAAATTAAACTCGTTTAAAGTTTCGTTCAATCATTGCGCGAACGTCAATATTAACCCTAAACGGTCAATAATATTGTACAAATCGCAAAATTGCGAAATATAATTGAATGTCTAGGGGCCGTCTTACTGGCTATCTTGATCATTTTAGTTAATTGGTAAATAAAAAAAAAATGTTCAATATTATTTAATAATCTAACTGACGGATTAATTATTTTGACTTTTTTAGGAAACTACCCCTATTCTGACGTAATAATATAAAAAAATATAATTAATATCCAAGCCGAAGTTAGGCATTGTAAAATATGGGCAGGTACTCATAAATGAGGGGTAAAAGATAGAAATATCGCTAGATGTCGTTAGTATCGAGAGGTTTTTTGACGTTACGATCTCGACTAAGGGGCTGTTTCACCATCCATTGATTAGTGTTAACTGACGGTTTAATGTGATGCCGTCTCCGTCTATTCGAACAAAAAAAATAGAGACGGTATCACATTTAACCGTCAGTTAACACTAATCAATGGACGGTGAAACAGTCCCTAAATGAGACAATTGCAGGCAAGACCGCAACGTCAAACAAACCTCACGGTACTAACGCCATCTAGCGATATTTCGTATATCTTTTAGGCCTCATTATTTCACATTCTGTTACAACAGTTACAATTTCCGATTCATGAAGGCCATGGTGTAAATACTTGAACAGATAAGCTTCACACAACAGCGCTGTGTTACAGCCATTAGCACCAATATCTGACACAAAGCGTTCATATCTGATACGTTTCTTTTTCTAGTCTGTAAGATGTGTCAGGTATTTTTCCAGGCTCTGCTGTGGCAGATATTAGTGTAGGCGACTACGCCGGCGGGCCGGTCGGCCTGTTGACATTAAGGTGAATGACACCTTAAGTGTAAAAACATGGTTGACCGTGCGGTTTTAGCGCGCTGTCTCTTTCTCGTGACTGTTTGAAGAGAGACGACT
This sequence comes from Choristoneura rosaceana, assembly GCA_037349165.1. Taxonomy (NCBI): domain Eukaryota; kingdom Metazoa; phylum Arthropoda; class Insecta; order Lepidoptera; family Tortricidae; genus Choristoneura; species Choristoneura rosaceana. The sequence goes on along the minus strand of JAZBNJ010000004.1, from coordinate 4,984,318 downwards.
CGCTAAAACCGCGCGGTTTCAGTGTGTTCTTAGACTAAAACGATTATTCCAAGAAGCGACTCCAGTGAAAAAGCGCTTTTTAAAACGCCCTAAAAATTTAATTGGCATTAACTATTGGCAAAGTAAAGTCATAATTTGCTAAATATTGTTACTCTTTTTTTTAATAATGCTTTTTTTGAGCTGTAGCTTGGAGTTTATTGTTTATGGTATTAACACCTAATTTCTGGCACTCTTTCACCTTTTTGTATCGTTTTTAATATAGCAGCAAGCTCACTAACAGAGCTCGGAGAGGGTGTGCTGTTTTTTTAATGTTTGCATAACGTGGACATGCTCCTGTCATTGTAGTTCCATGTATAATTTTGTTATGCAAACGAAATTGTTTTATTTAGACTGCTCTTCTACTGCGAGCTCTATAGAAAAAACTAATAGACATTTATTAAAATTACACAGAATTTTTTGTCTGAATAAATTTATAAGCCTAGTCAGTACTCGTTTTCCTATGTATTGTCATTTTAGTTTAATCATAATAAGTTTTGTCGCGTTTTGATATTTATTTTCAGGGTGTATCCATATTAATATCAAAGGTGTGGTATCATTAGAATAGCTTTCCCTTTTCGAGCTCTCCTTTTTTTTAATCGATTTCTATGTGCAGTATTTACTTGGCCATTTAAGATTGTGAAATGTGTACAACGCATCTACAGAATGAGCCTGACCCGATACATATATACATTAAAAACATAAACATTGCATTAAAAAAATCGAGGTTTCATTTTGAATTTCGAATTGAGTCAGTTTCACACTGTATACGTTAATTATTATAGTTCAAAGTAGATGTAAGTTTTTTTTTATATATAATATTTTTAATTTGTATGTATTTGAATCTGTGAAAGAGCATTCCAACGTTGTTTGAACTCATTTGCTAAGCTTATGTGAGAAGACTTTTTTAAATTGAAACGAAATGAAATAATAAGTCGGGTAGGCTGTTTTTTGTTACATAGACGCCGTGATTCTGAAATTCATAGAGAATATAAAGTCGAAGTTGTATTGATTTATCACAATACATCAATGAAATTTTAAAAAAATGACGATTTTTTTTTGTCTCTGGTAAAACTTCCCACCTGTTCCAATGCAATGAGGGAAACAGTGCATACCTATTTAATATTTGTAGTCGACTGTTCGAAGCAGTTTAACAATAGTCACGAGCCTTAATCTGGTACTCACTTCAGATCGAATATCTGTCATTTTGTATGACAATTCAAAGGGTTTTGTCACGAAATGGGTCCCAAATCAAAGCTCCTGACCGTACCTATAAGAATTTAAAAAAATCTTTACAGTAAGCCTTAGCAAATGCGTGGAATATAAATCTCTTAACGGCCAGTAGGCGACCTATCAACTTAAAAAATAATAATGACTTCACTGACGAGCAAAAATTAATGGTTACTCTGTATCGAAATTAAGTCACCTTTTTTTGTGCGTCAGTATAATTCCCATTCCAGCGGTAGGTGTTCCAATCTGGCTGTACGAACCAAGTCTGAAAGGTTATTTTTAAGTGTTAATTTTCATCCTTCGTACTTATAACTATTCGTCTCAGTTTATATGTGGTTTTTTTTTTATTCAATTCCTTGGAAAATATTTTTTAAGGCTGTAATGTTATTAACGGACATAGGAATCTTTGGAGCAATGACTTTTTTATATTTTTTATTTTCGTACTTTTTTTTCCATTTGTCTTTTGTTTATTGTACAGTGCTATTTTGTAAAAAATCGATGTCCTGTAGCAAACGATACGAAGATAGAACCCAAAGTCATATACCTACTCTTTTGCTCACATTTGTATCACACGAGTGAGAGGGCAATATGGTTTTAGGGTCTACTTCCGAGCCGTCTACTATAATGCAGGGCTGCTAAGAAATTCGAAAATCGAAGTTCATATCGTACCGTCCCTCTCCCTCTCGTATTAAATAATATAAGTCTCGGCGGGACAGTAGGTACTAGGTAACGATACGACATACGAACCTCGACTTTCGTAGTAACCCTGCTGTTTCAAATAGAGAAAGAAATTGTCGTTACTCATAAGTCATCGTCTTTATAGACCGCTCCATAGAGTCCTGGGGGGCTATTACGATATCCGAAAGTCGAAGTTCGTACCGTCCCTCTCACTCTCGTATGATATAATATTAGCGTTAGCAGGACGGCAAGATACGAAGTTGGAATTTTGCCTGGCCCTATACTACGAAGTGCAGTACTCGAACTTCGTATGTTTCCGTCCCGCTGACGCTTATGTCATTTAATACGCGAGCGAAAAGGACGGTGCGATACAGACTTCGATATTCGAGTTTATTGAAAAGTTAACAAAACCGGCCCAGACAAGTGGCTCCCTCTATACTTGCTTTGCATCATAGGGTGACAATGTTAGTGCAGGTGAAAATTTTGTGATCTTGTGACCTAGACAGTCTCAACTTTTTTAAAATGTTTTGTAACCTTATGGGATCTGTGTAGTCGCCATATTGAAGTGGGTAAGATACACGCAAATACGTCCTTATGTGTGAAACAGCGTGTTTATAAGTCATCGCATTAGTATAAAAAAATTGGTAGACGAATTTTAATGATACAAAGAAATTTTAGAACAGAGATCATATTAAAAAAAAAACCCTTCGTGAATATTCATCAAAAATGCAAGTACGATTTTTTTTACATACATTCCGCGTGCGGTGTCTTTGTGAGCATTAGTCTTACTTAACGCTTCGGCGATGGCGACTGTACCAGGAATTCGAAATGTGTGAAGTGAACCAATAGAAAAATTAGCTGTAGTTTTGTACTTTAGTATCAAATTGTTTAAATCTTTAATATATGCCTGTTGATAGTAATATGAGATAATAATTAATAACAATAATGATTAAAATATAGAATTTGTTATAATTTAACCTGCTTGTTTTATTTTTTATCCTACTAAGGTTGTATTAGATAGGTATACAGATAAGGATGTATAGGTACCTAACCACAGATCGCGTTACTACTTTTAAAGCCCGCTCCACACTTAGCCCGCGGATCGCGCGCAATGGCTGCGAAGGGGCGCGACGCTAAGTGTAGAGCCGTTTCGCATATTCTTCGCGGTTTCGCGCTTTGTTCCCCAATTTTTGTCGGTTTTTGTCCCGCGTCAAAGGGAGCGCGAAGCGCGAACGCGACGTAGTACGAGACGCGGGCGAGTGTAGAGTCGTTGTTAAATTCGCGGCAAGTTCGCTCCGCGAAATCGCGCCGTGATTCGCGGACTAAGTGTGGAGCACCCTATAAATACTCGTATCTTACAAGGCGCGGCCATATGCATGTTTCCAGCGTCAAATTTGGTCACGTGACACAGCGATATAGCTGAAAATGTTGAGCTTTATCACTGGAAAAAACCTCAATTTCGGCAAATGTTATTTTATTTGTACCACTGCCACGACTGCTACTAAATGAGATTAAGAAATCAGCTTCCAAGACCAAGATCATTCCTGCAAGCAGCCATCTTGACGCTGCTGCTCGAAGCGGCGACTTGACGCTACTTTTTTTGAGACGCGGGAAATTCAAAATCACATTCAAAATGGGGTCACGTCACCAGATTTATCGCTGCAAACGAGCGACTTTGCGAGCGATTTTTTTTCTGACTGAACTATATGAATGAACATTACTTCAAGGTTAAATCACTTTGTTAATAAGTATATTGATTTGAGATACCGGATACGAGCTTGGCTTGGGATACGAGATTTTTTCGAAGTAGTGACGTTATGTAAGAAACGTCGATTTAAAAAATTATAAAATTTCCGGCTAAAGCGGAAAATCAGTGGTTTAGTCCGTAATTGGGAGTTCGTATCTTATCATCCCTCCCATTCCATACTATTAGCTTACTATTAGGGTAAACGTGACGGCACAAAAACTTCGCAAATAGAACTAAACCTTTTTAGAGTTCATAGTCAACTAGGAACCCTTAAATATATAATTTATTTATAAACACTCGTCTACTACTGCAGAACAATAAAATTCATCAATGTCTAGTAAAATAGAGTTTCAAACTTACAAAGTATATAGAGTCGTAATTTGGACCTGACCTTTGATTTGCTTCCTGAGGGCCTACTCCGAAATTCGAAGTTCGTATCGGACCGTCCATCTCGCTCTCGTATTAAATAGCATAAATGTCACAGGGACGGCATGAACTTCGATTTTCGAATTTCGGAATAGTCCCTATCAGACACCTTGACATATTCGTAAGCCATAACAACTTTATCCAAGAGTTCAGGTAGCAGTTCACATCGACGACATTTCCCGTCGAACGACTTCCAAGCACATATCCAACGTCAGGTGGTTAAGAAACGCACCTTCGAAGGCAATCCCTACTTCTCCAGTCTCTTCCGACACGACTATAGTAATGGAGTCATTCACTTCACTGATCCCTATAGCAGCTCTATGCCTGGTCCCGTACTTCCTTGGAACAAGTGCGCTCTTCGTCAGAGGAAGGTAAGTGCCTGCTGCTACTATTTTATTGCTCCTTATTATCACGGCTCCGTCGTGAAGAGGGGCATTGCGGGTGAAGATATTAATCAACAACTCCCCAGTAACGTCAGCGTTCAACCTCGTCCCGGTATCAACGAATTCTTCCAGATCCATATGTCTTTCCAAGGTAATCAACGCCCCTATTCTCCGTTTCATCATGTAATGCAAAGCTTTCTTCAGCGATAACAGGACTTCTTCGTTCACGCTTCTCTCTTGCTTCGTGTGCATTATTCTTCCTAAATATTGCAAGTACCTCCGTATTTCTGGCTGGAACACAACTACCGGCGCTAAAGGTCCACAATTGACCACTTTTTCTATCAAGCTATTAAGAACGTGTACGTTTGAGAATTCTATCAAAATTTTCACTATTAATAGAATTGCTATCGCTTTGATCATCTGGGTAAACTTCGTTTCCAATTTATGAGGCATTACGATTTGACACTTTAAAGTTCTATTTTGAAATGATTCACTTAATCCAGTTTAAGAACGTAAACTAATTTGCTTTCGGTCGCTTAATGAGTTGGGATTTCAATTGGTACGCGCACAACCACTTGTGTAAACAGTTCGTCTTATTACTAACAGGCTGACTTCTATACTAGCGCCTTTTTATGTACGCATGAATTTCTGCGCTGGCAATTTAATCAGATCTTTGAATTTTATCAATGTCTTATGTAAAACTTATCTTAAGGAGAATAATCCATTGTGATTTGGCGTAACTTATACACAATCGATTGTATTCGCAATGATTTTTCAACGTAATCATCGGGTTCAATGTACTACATGTTTACTACATAGTATAATGCGTATAAGGTTGGGTATTTTCTTGATGCAACACTAGATACGGGGATTTCGAAATTCCTGAGGACTTCCCTTGCACTTTTCGAGCCACATTAAAAGTAAGTATTACCTAGTTACTTTGTTTTTTATTTAGAACTCGATTGTGATAATGAAATTTTATTTATCGCTTTAGATAATATCGGAAGCTATTACTATTAACTTAGATTACATTAGGTATATTGATACCTAATATTATAAATGTGAACATTTGTTTGTGTTTCATCATCTCAGCCTGTGGACGTCCCCACTGCTGTGCACAGGCCTCCTCTCAGAATGAGATGGCTTGAGCCGTAGTTCCCACGCGGGCCCAGTGTGGATTGGGAACTTCGCACACATCATTGAATTACTTCGCTGGTTTGTGCAGATTTCCCGCAATGTTTTCCTTCACCGTAAAGCTCTCATGAATTTCGAAAAACTCACGAAGTGCGAGCCTTGAAATGATAGTGTATTTGCTGAATATGCGAGTAAACAGATGGACAATTACAATGTTGCACTTATTTGGTAGGTGGTAAGTACATATTCAACCGGAATTCCGGTGTGCAAATTTTACACAGGTATGTATGTCTTTATTACACACTAGCTTATGCCCGCGACTTCGTCAGCGCGGATCTAGGTTATCGCGCGGTGGCGCCCTCTACCGGAATAAATGGTATCCTATGTTGATCCTTGGGGTTCAAACTACCTATATACCAAAATTTCATCAAAATCGGTTCAGTGGTTTCCACGTGAAGGCCTAACAGACAGACAGAGTTACTTTCGCATTTATAATATTAAGTAGGGATTACATGAGATTATTTATAATATCAATCACGTGTCAATTTACTTTTGTTAGAAAACGGAACCTATAAATCGATGGGTCCTATGTATAAGGGCCAAAGTGATTATTTTTCAATTTTGATTTTTGTGCGTTATTATAGGTATCTATAAACTATATTATATTTAGATAGTGGATTAATAAACATTGTTATTCAATTATTTTTCGAGTTATGTTAGTAAAATGGCCAAATTTGCAAATTTAACTTAAAAGGGCTAAACGTACCTACGTTTGATACTTTTACGCGGTAAATCCCGGGTGGTTTTGATTTAATCTGCGGGCATAACTGCCATTTAGGTCTATGTCAAGCGGAATGCCCCGTCCCCGTGCTATCAACATCAGATTGTATTACTTTTTTTCATTTTCCCAAGTATCTTGGGTAACGTATTTTTTACCAAAGATTTTAAAGTTGTACGCGTATATGAGCTAAAGTGCCATATAGGACTTTTACTGTCTTTTTGTACACAAGTTTATTTCCCGGAATTTCACGTATATGGGTGTATGTACAATAACTTTTAATGAAGAAATATTTTATTAAAATATATCCATTGTGGTTGAAGAACAGAGTACTATTAGCTAGTGTGCCAAATTTTAGAAGTCTCGGATACACCGTCTCCGAGTTACAAGTTTTTGACATTGAAAGCCCGTCCTGTAAAGTAAGAATTTTACACTTAAGCCCTTGTGCGTAGGACCCATCGAAATGTCAGTACATATAGGTACAATATAAAAAAAAATTCAATGTCAAATAATACTTGTAACTGTTGTAACTGTGTGTGTAAAAGTTATATAACGGGATTCATCCATTCGGGGTATCTGTTAAACCTACAGGAGCTCTTTTGAAAGAATTCCTGGACTGAATAAAAACATTGTTCATTTAACCACAGTCACAAAGCTTTGCAGAATGTCCTTAGCGGTAATTACTTAGCTGATTTGCGTAGGAATAGAATTAAATATTAATGATCCCATATAATAGCAGTTTTCTCGATATAATTTTAGCCTTGGACGAGGCATGGTCAGAGGCAAATGAGTTAGGGATATTTTATTTGTGTTGTCCTTTACTTCAAATAAAGATAAATTACATTTTACGAACTTACTTATCTCCATAAACACTAGGTAATGTCAACAACTTATATTTTAGAAAAAGAGGTCCGCAAGAATCTGTGTTTTTTAGGCCCCAGATTGCTCTTACGCATTTCTTTTGTGCTACAAAAGCTCTTATAACATTTGGCGAATTACCCCACAGTATGATTCCATAGCGAAGTACAGAACACACATATGCATGATAAACAGTGACGGCAGTCTCACTCAACTGAACTTGTGTTTCTAATGGTTTCAAGCGCAAAAACTAAACTATAGTTATAAGCTTTTCGATATGATCTTTCCAGGACAAGTGTTGATTATGGTGTTGATCAGTATATGTACCTAAGAATTTATATGAAGATTATTACATTTTAACCAATTTGTGATATCTTGTAGGGTTCTATTTATACGCAATTTATATGACTTGTTATCTGTACAGTTATCACATTCAAATATTAGCGTCGTGTCATCTGCGAAAAGCACACATCTTTCCGATATCGCGCTTGGAAGATCATTAACATAAATCAAAAACAACAGAGGACTAAAGATACTCCCCTGTGGAACTCCCCTGTTGATGTATTTAGTATGAGAGGTGTATTCCTTTATAAAATTAGTTATTTCATCTAATTTTGTTACAATGGTCATTTGACGCCTGTTACACAAAAATGCTCTCAACTCAACAAAACCACGTACTCCATACCTATGTAGTTTGTATAGCAATGTGTCATGATCAACAGTGTCAAAAGCTTTGCTGAGATCTAGGAATAAACAAGAAGTTGGTTTTTTCGAGTTAAGGTCAGGGGTTGGACACTCCGCAGTTTAGGTACGTTCAGCCGGCGACCTCACCGTGGGGTTCGCGGCAAAGGGTTGCCGCTTATTGTATTTTTCACCTATGATGAGTCTGTGACATTTGAAAATTTTCCGAATCACGCATACTATGTTCGCAAAATGTTTTTTAAAAATAATTTCTGTTTTGAAACAAAATAATCAAAAAAATCTAAAACGGTTCTATTTAAAATATATAGCAATATCAGTGTCTGTTAAAATAGCCTCCATCGAATACGATAGAAAATATTATTTTTTTAAATGACGCAATGTTATCGGATTTTTTATTTTCTTGGAATAAATAAATAAATCGGCAATTGCAGCGGTTCATTATTCGATAACAATGAACTAAGATATTTTAAATTTTTAAACAAAACTTGCAAGATTTTGTAAATGCGGCTATTTGGGAAGCGGCCGCAACCATCTTGTGCCTCTTGTGGCCAGTAATTGTCAGTATCATTGTCAGTGCGTCTGCCGTGTACACGAGTCGAGTTTCCGTTGCATTTTCTTTGCATTGTATTTGTCATTGTTCATTTCTATTATTATTGTTGTTGACTTTTGTTACTACTTCTCGCTAAGTTTGTTGTTATTTTTTGGCAAAATGCTGAAACGGTCCAAAACAGACTGTTTTGAACTCCTAGAGTCGGGAGTTTGAACTTAATTCGTTTGAGGGATTACTTCGAGCGAGAACGACAAAACGGTGGCCCGGTGGACGGAAAACTGGAAGAATATATATATATATTTTTTAATATAATGCAACTTTTCCAAAAACATAGAACCTCCTCCTTTTTTGAAGTCTGTTAAAAATGGTTGTTGTTGCTGATAAAATATTGTTGTTTTGTAGCTTTAGTTTTTAAAGTGTATTTACTTATTTATTAAAGATAGCTTATTTAATTCATATTAATACCCACTGTTATCTTTATTCATCGGAGAGTGGGAGCCCTGCGCTGTTGGCGCCAAACCTGTTTCGTGTCAACGGTGCCCAACGGAATATGAACGCTCGTGTAAAATTATAAGTTACAATTTCGCGTGCATGTCGTAAGAGTAGACAACGATTTAACCTAAACTTGACTTTTGTTCGAGAGAGTCCCTTCTGTACGGTAGTACTATTGGTTATTCTGTGTTAAGGTTATCGAGCACAAATTAAAGAAGTACAAAGTTGGCTAAGGCAGTTGATTTGTTTTGCCTGAAAGCAAATTATTCGGGAACGAGTATTTGGTGTCTCTCTAAGAATCCCAATATCCTGTTTTTTTTTATTCGACTGGAAGGCAAACGAGCAAGTGGGTCTCCTGATGGTAAGAGATCACCACCGCCCATAAACATCTGTAACACCAGGGGTATTGCAGATGCGTTGCCAACCTAGAGGCCTAAGTTGGAATACCTCAAGTGCCAGTAATTTCACCGGCTGTCTTACTCTCCGCGTCGAAAAACAATATGCATTGGTCGCTCAAATATCTTTGACGATACAGAAATTAATGCAACGGAAAAACAGATATAGTAGAAAGGTTTACTGGCAACACTTGTCCAATAAAATTTTGGTGGGTAGATGGAGTTAACTGTCTTTATGTGGGGGTAGGTAGATTTTACTATTCCTTCAATAAAAAAGGTCTCACTTGTATAATTGTGGCTGGAAATCATGCCTACTTAAACCAAGAATATTCGAGATAACACTATCACTAGTGATTCGGACACACACATTTTAGATGACAGAAAAAATCAGAATAGCTCTCATATTTCTGACGACCAAAGACAAAATTAAATGAATGCACATGAATTACAAAGCACAGCAAAAAATGTACGCAAGTACCCTTACTTGCAATCTTTCGAAATCGAAACAACCACCGGTGTGAAGTTAGCTGCCTAAAGTTAGCTGCCTGTGATAACCCGACCAAATTAAGAAGTGTCGTTTTCGAAAGTGTTAAAATAAATTAAAACATCATGAAATAGGTCGCAAAGTACACAAAATAAACAAAACATTAAGACAAAGGCTTTGATTAAGTGTAAAAGAAGGACAACCGGCGAGAAAACAAATTTTGTTTAAAATTGCCAGGCATTTTCTTTTATATCATAAAGATATAGTCTAATAAGTAAAGCCAGGAGTGGTGGCTGTATTTAACATACAACCACATGACTACGGATCTTAAAACTGAAGAGTCTAGATTGATACCCAGCTTAGAGCTAGTTTAGAACATAGGCGCCGATCAAAGTTAGCTGCCTAAATCCAACGAACAAATCAAGTCGATTTTCTGCCAAATACGATCCCAGCCAGGACTGACTATTACATGTGTTTTATAGCCAAGATATATATCTTTCAAAATTACCAAAGAATTATATGATACCTCACTCTGTTAAAAAATTAGAGAGAAATTCTCAAAATATACAATTTTTGTCCTCGCTGCCTAGAACGTTGCCGTTTTTTGCAAAATAGAAGTAATCCCAGGAGCAGTGACTATATCAGTCATTTAGCTACATAACTAGAGATATAGAAACAGGTACGTCCTGAGTGATACCCAATTTGGTTTAGGAGATAGGCGACGATCCAAGTTAGCTGCCTAAATCCAACGAACAAATCAAGTCGAATTTCTGCCAAACACGATCCCAGCCAGGACTGACTTTTATATGTGTTTTATAACCAAGATATATATCTTTCAAAATTACTAAAGAATTGTATGATACCTCCCTCTTTTAAAAAAAAATTAGAGCGAAATTCTCAAAATTTAAAATTTTTGTCCTCGCTGCCTAGAACGTTGCCGTTTTTTGCAAAATAGAAGTAATCCCAGGAGCAGTGACTATATAGGTCATTTAGCTACATAACTAAAGATATATAAACAGGTACGTCCTGAGTGATACCCAGTTTGGTTTAGGAAAAACTGGAAAATCAAGAGAAATTTTCGAATAAACCTGCAAAAACTTGAGGATATGTCACATTTCTGCGAGATACAAGTGAAGCCAGGAGTAGTGGCTATATTTATCATACAGCTACAAATCCAGGGATCTTAAAACTGCAAAGTCTAGATTGATACCCAGTTCGGTTTAGGAGATAGGCGACGATCCAAGTTAGCTGCCTAAATCCAATGAACAAATCAAGTCGAATTTCTGCCAAACACGATCCCAGCCAGGACTGATTTTTATATGTGTTTTATAACCAAGATATATATCTTTCAAAATTACTAAAGAATTGTATGATACCTCCCTCTTTTAAAAAAAAATTACATAGAAATTCTCAAATTTAAAATTTTTGTTCTCGCTGCCTAGAACGATGCCGTTTTTTGCAAAACAGAAGTAATCCCAGGAGCAGTGAGTATATAGGTCGTTTAGCTACATAACTATGGATATAGAAACAGGTACGTCCTGAGTGATACCCAGTTTGGTTTAGGAAAAACAGTAAAATTAAGCGAAATTTTCTAATAAACCTGCAAAAATTTGAGGTTATGTAACATTTCCGCGAGATACAAGTGAACCCAGGAGTAGTGGCTATATTTATCATACAGCTACAAACCCAGGGATCTTAAAACTGCAAAGTCTAGATTGATACCCAGTTTGGTTTAGGAGATAGGCGACGATCCAAGTTAGCTGCCTAAATCCAACGAACAAATCAAATCGAATTTCTGCCAAACACGATCCCAGCCAGGACTGACTTTTATATGTGTTTTATAACCAAGATATATATCTTTCAAAATTACTAAAGAATTGTATGATATCTCCCTCTTTTAAAAAAAAATTAGAGCGAAATTCTCAAAATTTAAAATTTTTGTCCTCGCTGCCTAGAACGTTGCCGTTTTTTGCAAAATAGAAGTAATCCCAGGAGCAGTGACTATATAACTATCGTTTAGCTACATAACTATGGATATAGAAACAGGTACGTCCTGAGTGATACCCAGTTTGGTTTAGGAAAAACAGTAAAATTAAGCGAAATTTTCTAATAAACCTGCAAAAATTTGAGGTTATGTAACATTTCCGCGAGATACAAGTGAACCCAGGAGTAGTGGCTATATTTATCATACAGCTACAAACCCAGGGATCTTAAAACTGCAAAGTCTAGATTGATACCCAGTTTGGTTTAGGAGATAGGCGACGATCCAAGTTAGCTGCCTAAATCCAACGAACAAATCAAGTCGAATTTCTGCCAAACACGATCCCAGCCAGGACTGACTTTTATATGTGTTTTATAACCTAGATATATATCTTTCAAAATTACTAAAGAATTGTATGATACCTCCCTCTTTTAAAAAAAAATTAGAGCGAAATTCTCAAAATTTAAAATTTTTGTCCTCGCTGCCTAGAACGTTGCCGTTTTTTGCAAAATAGAAGTAATCCCAGGAGCAGTGACTATATAGGTCATTTAGCTACATAACTAAAGATATATAAACAGGTACGTCCTGAGTGATACCCAGTTTGGTTTAGGAAAAACTGGAAAATCAAGAGAAATTTTCGAATAAACCTGCAAAATTTTGAGGTTATGTCACATTTCCGCGAGATAGAAGTGAACCCAGGAGTAGTGGCTATATTTATCATACAGCTACAAACCCAGGGATCTTAAAACTGCAAAGTCTAGATTGATACCCAGTTTGGTTTAGGAGATAGGCGACGATCCAAGTTAGCTGCCTAAATCCAACGAACAAATCAAGTCGAATTTCTGCCAAACACGATCCCAGCCAGGACTGACTTTTATATGTGTTTTATAACCAAGATATATATCTTTCAAAATCACTAAAGAATTGTATGATACCTCCCTCTTTTAAAAAAAATTACATAGAAATTCTCAAAATTTAAAATTTTTGTCCTCGCTGCCTAGAACGATGCCTTTTTTTGCAAAACAGAAGTAATCCCAGGAGCAGTGACTATATAGGTCGTTTAGCTACATAACTAGAGATATAGAAACAGGTACGTCCTGAGTGATACCCAGTTTGGTTTAGGAAAAACAGTAAAATTAAGCGAAATTTTCTAATAAAACTGCAAAAATTTGAGGTTATGTAACATTTCCGCGAGATACAAGTGAACCCAGGAGTAGTGGCTATATTTATCATACAGCTACAAACCCAGGGATCTTAAAACTGCAAAGTCTAGATTGATACCCAGTTTGGTTTAGGAGATAGGCGACGATCCAAGTTAGCTGCCTAAATCCAACGAACAAATCAAGTCGAATTTCTGCCAAACACGATCCCAGCCAGGACTGACTTTTATATGTGTTTTATAACCAAGATATATATCTTTCAAAATCACTAAAGAATTGTATGATACCTCCCTCTTTTAAAAAAAATTACATAGAAATTCTCAAAATTTAAAATTTTTGTCCTCGCTGCCTAGAACGTTGCCGTTTTTTGCAAAATAGAAGTAATCCCAGGAGCAGTGACTATATAGGTCATTTAGCTACATAACTAAAGATATAGAAACAGGTACGTCCTGAGTGATACCCAGTTTGGTTTAGGAAAAACTGGAAAATCAAGAGAAATTTTCGAATAAACCTGCAAAATTTTGAGGTTATGTCACATTTCCGCGAGATAGAAGTGAACCCAGGAGTAGTGGCTATATTTATCATACAGCTACAAACCCAGGGATCTTAAAACTGCAAAGTCTAGATTGATACCCAGTTTGGTTTAGGAGATAGGCGACGATCCAAGTTAGCTGCCTAAATCCAACGAACAAATCAAGTCGAATTTCTGCCAAACACGATCCCAGCCAGGACTGACTTTTATATGTGTTTTATAACCTAGATATATATCTTTCAAATATCTAAAGAATTGTATGATACCTCCCTCTTTTAAAAAAAAATTAGAGCGAAATTCTCAAAATTTAAAATTTTTGTCCTCGCTGCCTAGAACGTTGCCGTTTTTTGCAAAATAGAAGTAATCCCAGGAGCAGTGACTATATAGGTCATTTAGCTACATAACTAAAGATATATAAACAGGTACGTCCTGAGTGATACCCAGTTTGGTTTAGGAAAAACTGGAAAATCAAGAGAAATTTTCGAATAAACCTGCAAAAACTTGAGGATATGTCACATTTCTGCGAGATACAAGTGAAGCCAGGAGTAGTGGCTATATTTATCATACAGCTACAAATCCAGGGATCTTAAAACTGCAAAGTCTAGATTGATACCCAGTTCGGTTTAGGAGATAGGCGACGATCCAAGTTAGCTGCCTAAATCCAATGAACAAATCAAGTCGAATTTCTGCCAAACACGATCCCAGCCAGGACTGATTTTTATATGTGTTTTATAACCGAGATATATGTCTTTCAAAATTACTAAAGAATTGTATGATACCTCCCTCTTTTAAAAAAAAATTACATAGAAATTCTCAAATTTAAAATTTTTGTTCTCGCTGCCTAGAACGATGCCGTTTTTTGCAAAACAGAAGTAATCCCAGGAGCAGTGACTATATAGGTCGTTTAGCTACATAACTATGGATATAGAAACAGGTACGTCCTGAGTGATACCCAGTTTGGTTTAGGAAAAACAGTAAAATTAAGCGAAATTTTCTAATAAACCTGCAAAAATTTGAGGTTATGTAAAATTTCCGCGAGATACAAGTGAACCCAGGAGTAGTGGCTATATTTATCATACAGCTACAAACCCAGGGATCTTAAAACTGCAAAGTCTAGATTGATACCCAGTTTGGTTTAGGAGATAGGCGACGATCCAAGTTAGCTGCCTAAATCCAACGAACAAATCAAGTCGAATTTCTGCCAAACACGATCCCAGCCAGGACTGACTTTTATATGTGTTTTATAACCAAGATATATATCTTTCAAAATTACTAAAGAATTGTATGATACCTCCCTCTTTTAAAAAAAAATTAGAGCGAAATTCTCAAAATTTAAAATTTTTGTCCTCGCTGCCTAGAACGTTGCCGTTTTTTGCAAAATAGAAGTAATCCCAGGAGCAGTGACTATATAGGTCATTTAGCTACATAACTAAAGATATAGAAACAGGTACGTCCTGAGTGATACCCAGTTTGGTTTAGGAAAAACTGGAAAATCAAGAGAAATTTTCGAATAAACCTGCAAAATTTTGAGGTTATGTCACATTTCCGCGAGATAGAAGTGAACCCAGGAGTAGTGGCTATATTTATCATACAGCTACAAACCCAGGGATCTTAAAACTGCAAAGTCTAGATTGATACCCAGTTTGGTTTAGGAGATAGGCGACGATCCAAGTTAGCTGCCTAAATCCAACGAACAAATCAAGTCGAATTTCTGCCAAACACGATCCCAGCCAGGACTGACTTTTATATGTGTTTTATAACCAAGATATATATCTTTCAAAATCACTAAAGAATTGTATGATACCTCCCTCTTTTAAAAAATATTACATAGAAATTCTCAAAATTTAAAATTTTTGTCCTCGCTGCCTAGAACGATGCCGTTTTTTGCAAAACAGAAGTAATCCCAGGAGCAGTGACTATATAGGTCGTTTAGCTACATAACTAGAGATATAGAAACAGGTACGTCCTGAGTGATACCCAGTTTGGTTTAGGAAAAACTGGAAAATCAAGAGAAATTTTCGAATAAACCTGCAAAATTTTGAGGTTATGTCACATTTCCGCGAGATAGAAGTGAACCCAGGAGTAGTGGCTATATTTATCATACAGCTACAAACCCAGGGATCTTAAAACTGCAAAGTCTAGATTGATACCCAGTTTGGTTTAGGAGATAGGCGACGATCCAAGTTAGCTGCCTAAATCCAACGAATAAATCAAGTCGAATTTCTGCCAAACACGATCCCAGCCAGGACTGACTTTTATATGTGTTTTATAACCAAGATATATATCTTTCAAAATCACTAAAGAATTGTATGATACCTCCCTCTTTTAAAAAATATTACATAGAAATTCTCAAAATTTAAAATTTTTGTCCTCGCTGCCTAGAACGATGCCGTTTTTTGCAAAACAGAAGTAATCCCAGGAGCAGTGACTATATAGGTCGTTTAGCTACATAACTAGAGATATAGAAACAGGTACGTCCTGAGTGATACCCAGTTTGGTTTAGGAAAAACTGGAAAATCAAGCGAAATTTTCGAAAAACCTGCAAAAATTTGAGGATATGTCACATTTCCGCGAGATACAAGTGAACCCAGGAGTAGTGGCTATATTTATCATACAGCCACACACGCAAGGATCTTAAAACTGCAAAGTCTAGATTGATACCCAGTTTGGTTTAGGAGATAGGCGACGATCCAAGTTAGCTGCCTAAATCCAACGAACAAATCAAGTCGAATTTCTGCCAAATACGATCCCAGCCAGGACTGACTTTTATATGTGTTTTATAACCAAGATATATATATTTTAAAATTACTAAAGAATTGTATGATACCTCCCTCTTTTTAAAAAAAAATTACATAGAAATTCTCAAAATTTAAAATTTTTGTCCTCGCTGCCTAGAACGATGCCGTTTTTTGCAAAACAGAAGTGATCCCAGGAGCAGTGACTATATAGGTCGTTTAGCTTCATAACTATGGATATAAAAACAGGTACGTCCTGAGTGATACCCAGTTTGGTTCAGGAAAAACAGGAAAATATAAATGGCGTTCAAGTGTTTGCAGAGGCTTGGACCTTATAGACGTTAGGCATGCCTCGGCAAGGGTGTAAATGTAGCATAAGAGCTTAAAAAGGGTAAATCATATTGACGAGTCTTTTTACTGATTTTTATTTTTATAAATCAGTAGGTATTAACTTATGATACAAAAAGCATGTAAATGATCATGTTCTCCTTGCTATAGTTAGAGCGTTTTGGGATTATCCGATCACCAGATTGGGTAGTTAAGGTAAGGTACCATCAGCCAAATCTGTGGTCTACCACCCTAAAGTTAATACTCGTTTGCATGTCATAAAACAATAATGCGCATAGACGTGTCTGTCAACTTGAAAGTTGGACTTTAGCGACATATTCATTTGATAGGAACTTGTTTAAAGATTGATAGACCACTAATTTTGCCGATGGTACCTTTTACCTATTCGTATTTGAAAGAATACCTACTTGTTTTATAAAATATTACTTATGAAGTGCACTAAAGTGTCAATAATTACATTATATTGCAATTTGTAGTAAATTTTATACCTGTAATAATGTAATAAATAACATACAAATCATAAAATCACTAATACCGGCATCCCGGTATTAGACTTTTCAATACCGGTATTGAAAAATGACGAAAAATTTCTGATTGTAATTTCTGAGTGTAAAAATTTCTGTATTGAAAGCCCTAGCCAGGACTGACTATAACATGTGTTTTATACCCAAGATATATATCTTTCAAAATTACCAAAGAATTATATTATACGAATATGAATTTCTATGTAATTTTTTTTTAAAAGAGGGAGGTATCATACAATTCTTTAGTAATTTTGAAAGATATATATCTTGGTTATAAAACACATATCAGTCCTGGCTGGGATCGTGTTTGGCAGAAATTCGACTTGATTTGTTCGTTGGATTTAGGCAGCTAACTTGGATCGTCGCCTATCTCCTAAACCGAACTGGGTATCAATCTAGACTTTGCAGTTTTAAGATCCCTGGGTTTGTAGCTGTATGATAAATATAGCCACTACTCCTGGGTTCACTTGTATCTCGCGGAAATGTTACATAACCTCAAATTTTTGCAGGTTTATTAGAAAATTTCGCTTAATTTTACTGTTTTTCCTAAACCAAACTGGGTATCACTCAGGACGTACCTGTTTCTATATCCATAGTTATGTAGCTAAACGACCTATATAGTCACTGCTCCTGGGATTACTTCTGTTTTGCAAAAAACGGCATCGTTCTAGGCAGCGAGGACAAAAATTTTTAATTTTGAGAATTTCTATGTAATTTTTTTTTAAAAGAGGGAGGTATCATACAATTCTTTAGTAATTTTGAAAGATATATATCTTGGTTATAAAACACATATAAAAGTCAGTCCTGGCTGGGATCGTGTTTGGCAGAAATTCGACTTGATTTGTTCGTTGGATTTAGGCAGCTAACTTGGATCGTCGCCTATCTCCTAAACCAAACTGGGTATCAATCTAGACTTTGCAGTTTTAAGATCCTTGCGTGTGTGGCTGTATGATAAATATAGCCACTACTCCTGGGTTCACTTGTATCTCGCGGAAATGTGACATATCCTCAAATTTTTGCAGGTTTATTCGAAAATTTCGCTTGATTTTCCAGTTTTTCCTAAACCAAACTGGGTATCACTCAGGACGTACCTGTTTCTATATCTCTAGTTATGTAGCTAAACGACCTATATAGTCACTGCTCCTGGGATTACTTCTGTTTTGCAAAAAACGGCATCGTTCTAGGCAGCGAGGACAAAAATTGTATATTTTGAGAATTTCTCTATAATTTTTGTTAACAGAGTGAGGTATCTTATAATTCTTTGGTAATTTTGAAAGATATATGTCTTGGCTATAAAACACATGTAATAGTCAGTCCTGGCTGGGATCGTATTTGGCAGAAATGCGACTTGATTTGTTCGTTGGATTTAGGCAGCTAACTTGTATCGTCGCCTATCTCCTAAACCAAACTGGGTATCAATCTAGACTTTGCAGTTTTAAGATCCCTGGGTTTGTAGCTGTATGATAAATATAGCCACTACTCCTGGGTTCACTTGTATCTCGCGGAAATGTTACATAACCTCAAATTTTTGCAGGTTTATTAGAAAATTTCGCTTAATTTTACTGTTTTTCCTAAACCAAACTGGGTATCACTCAGGACGTACCTGTTTCTATATCCATAGTTATGTAGCTAAACGACCTATATAGTCACTGCTCCTGGGATTACTTCTGTTTTGCAAAAAACGGCATCGTTCTAGGCAGCGAGGACAAAAATTTTAAATTTTGAGAATTTCTATGTAATTTTTTTTTAAAAGAGGGAGGTATCATACAATTCTTTAGTAATTTTAAAAGATATATATCTTGGTTATAAAACACATAAAAGTCAGTCCTGGCTGGGATCGTATTTGGCAGAAATTTGACTTGATTTGTTCGTTGGATTTAGGCAGCTAACTTGGATCGTCGCCTATCTCCTAAACCAAACTGGGTATCAATCTAGACTTTGCAGTTTTAAGATACTTGCGTGTGTGGCTGTATGATAAATATAGCCACTACTCCTGGGTTCACTTGTATCTCGCGGAAATGTGACATATCCTCAAATTTTTGCAGGTTTATTCGAAAATTTCGCTTGATTTTCCAGTTTTTCCTAAACCAAACTGGGTATCACTCAGGACGTACCTGTTTATATATCTCTAGTTATGTAGCTAAATGACCTATATAGTCACTGCTCCTGGGATGACTTCTATTTTGCAAAATACGGCAACGTTTTAGGCAGCGAGGACAAAAAATTTAAATTTTGAGAATTTCGCTCTATTTTTTTTTAAAAGAGGGAGGTATCATACAATTTTTTAGTAATTTTGAAAGATATATATCTTGGTTATAAAACACATATAAAAGTCAGTCCTGGCTGGGATCGTGTTTGGCAGAAATTCGACTTGATTTGTTCGTTGGATTTAGGCAGCTAACTTGGATCGTCGCCTATCTCCTAAATCGAACCGGGTATCAATCTAGACTTTGCAGTTTTAAGATCCCTGGGTTTGTAGCTGTATGATAAATATAGCCACTACTCCTGGCTTCACTTGTATCTCGCAGAAATGTGACATATCCTCAAGTTTTTGCAGGTTTATTCGAAAATTTGTCTTATTTTCCAGTTTTTCCTAAACCAAACTGGGTATCACTCAGGACGTACCTGTTTATATATCTTTAGTTATGTAGCTAAATGACCTATATAGTCACTGCTCCTGGGATTACTTCTATTTTGCAAAAAACGGCAACGTTCTAGGCAGCGAGGACAAAAATTTTAAATTTTGAGAATTTCGCTCTAATTTTTTTTTAAAAGAGGGAGGTATAATACAATTCTTTAGTAATTTTGAAAGATATATATCTTGGTTATAAAACACATATAAAAGTCAGTCCTGGCTGGGATCGTGTTTGGCAGAAATTCGACTTGATTTGTTCGTTGGATTTAGGCAGCTAACTTGGATCGTCGCCTATCTCCTAAACCAAACTGGGTATCAATCTAGACTTTGCAGTTTTAAGATCCCTGGGTTTGTAGCTGTATGATAAATATAGCCACTACTCCTGGGTTCACTTGTATCTCGCGGAAATGTTACATAACCTCAAAATTTTGCAGGTTTATTCAAAAATTTCGCTTAATTTTACTGTTTTTCCTAAACCAAACTGGGTATCACTCAGGACGTACCTGTTTCTATATCCATAGTTATGTAGCTAAACGACCTATATAGTCACTGCTCCTGGGATTACTTCTGTTTTGCAAAAAACGGCATCGTTCTAGGCAGCGAGGACAAAAATTTTAAATTTTGAGAATTTCTATGTAATTTTTTTTTAAAAGAGGGAGGTATCATACAATTCTTTAGTAATTTTGAAAGATATATATCTTGATTATAAAACACATATAAAAGTCAGTCCTGGCTGGGATCGTGTTTGGCAGAAATTCGACTTGATTTGTTCGTTGGATTTAGGCAGCTAACTTGGATCGTCGCCTATCTCCTAAACCAAACTGGGTATCAATCTAGACTTTGCAGTTTTAAGATCCCTGGGTTTGTAGCTGTATGATAAATATAGCCACTACTCCTGGGTTCACTTCTATCTCGCGGAAATGTGACATAACCTCAAAATTTTGCAGGTTTATTCGAAAATTTCGCTTAATTTTACTGTTTTTCCTAAACCAAACTGGGTATCACTCAGGACGTACCTGTTTCTATATCTCTAGTTATGTAGCTAAACGACCTATATAGTCACTGCTCCTGGGATTACTTCTGTTTTGCAAAAAACGGCATCGTTCTAGGCAGCGAGGACAAAAATTTTAAATTTTGAGAATTTCTATGTAATATTTTTTAAAAGAGGGAGGTATCATACAATTCTTTAGTGATTTTGAAAGATATATATCTTGGTTATAAAACACATATAAAAGTCAGTCCTGGCTGGGATCGTGTTTGGCAGAAATTCGACTTGATTTGTTCGTTGGATTTAGGCAGCTAACTTGGATCGTCGCCTATCTCCTAAACCAAACTGGGTATCAATCTAGACTTTGCAGTTTTAAGATCCCTGGGTTTGTAGCTGTATGATAAATATAGCCACTACTCCTGGGTTCACTTGTATCTCGCGGAAATGTTACATAACCTCAAAATTTTGCAGGTTTATTCGAAAATTTCGCTTAATTTTACTGTTTTTCCTAAACCAAACTGGGTATCACTCAGGACGTACCTGTTTCTATATCCATAGTTATGTAGCTAAACGACCTATATAGTCACTGCTCCTGGGATTACTTCTGTTTTGCAAAAAACGGCATCGTTCTAGGCAGCGAGGACAAAAATTTTAAATTTTGAGAATTTCTATGTAATTTTTTTTTAAAAGAGGGAGGTATCATACAATTCTTTAGTGATTTTGAAAGATATATATCTTGATTATAAAACACATATAAAAGTCAGTCCTGGCTGGGATCGTGTTTGGCAGAAATTCGACTTGATTTGTTCGTTGGATTTAGGCAGCTAACTTGGATCGTCGCCTATCTCCTAAACCAAACTGGGTATCAATCTAGACTTTGCAGTTTTAAGATCCCTGGGTTTGTAGCTGTATGATAAATATAGCCACTACTCCTGGGTTCACTTCTATCTCGCGGAAATGTGACATAACCTCAAAATTTTGCAGGTTTATTCGAAAATTTCTCTTGATTTTCCAGTTTTTCCTAAACCAAACTGGGTATCACTCAGGACGTACCTTTTTCTATATCTTTAGTTATGTAGCTAAATGACCTATATAGTCACTGCTCCTGGGATTACTTCTATTTTGCAAAAAACGGCAACGTTCTAGGCAGCGAGGACAAAAATTTTAAATTTTGAGAATTTCGCTCTAATTTTTTTTTAAAAGAGGTAGGTATCATACAATTCTTTAGTAATTTTGAAAGATATATATCTTGGTTATAAAACACATATAAAAGTCAGTCCTGGCTGGGATCGTGTTTGGCAGAAATTCGACTTGATTTGTTCGTTGGATTTAGGCAGCTAACTTGGATCGTCGCCTATCTCCTAAACCAAACTGGGTATCAATCTAGACTTTGCAGTTTTAAGATCCCTGGGTTTGTAGCTGTATGATAAATATAGCCACTACTCCTGGGTTCACTTCTATCTCGCGGAAATGTGACATAACCTCAAAATTTTGCAGGTTTATTCGAAAATTTCGCTTAATTTTACTGTTTTTCCTAAACCAAACTGGGTATCACTCAGGACGTACCTGTTTCTATATCTCTAGTTATGTAGCTAAACGACCTATATAGTCACTGCTCCTGGGATTACTTCTGTTTTGCAAAAAACGGCATCGTTCTAGGCAGCGAGGACAAAAATTTTAAATTTTGAGAATTTCTATGTAATATTTTTTAAAAGAGGGAGGTATCATACAATTCTTTAGTGATTTTGAAAGATATATATCTTGGTTATAAAACACATATAAAAGTCAGTCCTGGCTGGGATCGTGTTTGGCAGAAATTCGACTTGATTTGTTCGTTGGATTTAGGCAGCTAACTTGGATCGTCGCCTATCTCCTAAACCAAACTGGGTATCAATCTAGACTTTGCAGTTTTAAGATCCCTGGGTTTGTAGCTGTATGATAAATATAGCCACTACTCCTGGGTTCACTTGTATCTCGCGGAAATGTTACATAACCTCAAAATTTTGCAGGTTTATTCGAAAATTTCGCTTAATTTTACTGTTTTTCCTAAACCAAACTGGGTATCACTCAGGACGTACCTGTTTCTATATCCATAGTTATGTAGCTAAACGACCTATATAGTCACTGCTCCTGGGATTACTTCTGTTTTGCAAAAAACGGCATCGTTCTAGGCAGCGAGGACAAAAATTTTAAATTTTGAGAATTTCTATGTAATTTTTTTTTAAAAGAGGGAGGTATCATACAATTCTTTAGTGATTTTGAAAGATATATATCTTGATTATAAAACACATATAAAAGTCAGTCCTGGCTGGGATCGTGTTTGGCAGAAATTCGACTTGATTTGTTCGTTGGATTTAGGCAGCTAACTTGGATCGTCGCCTATCTCCTAAACCAAACTGGGTATCAATCTAGACTTTGCAGTTTTAAGATCCCTGGGTTTGTAGCTGTATGATAAATATAGCCACTACTCCTGGGTTCACTTCTATCTCGCGGAAATGTGACATAACCTCAAAATTTTGCAGGTTTATTCGAAAATTTCTCTTGATTTTCCAGTTTTTCCTAAACCAAACTGGGTATCACTCAGGACGTACCTTTTTCTATATCTTTAGTTATGTAGCTAAATGACCTATATAGTCACTGCTCCTGGGATTACTTCTATTTTGCAAAAAACGGCAACGTTCTAGGCAGCGAGGACAAAAATTTTAAATTTTGAGAATTTCGCTCTAATTTTTTTTTAAAAGAGGTAGGTATCATACAATTCTTTAGTAATTTTGAAAGATATATATCTTGGTTATAAAACACATATAAAAGTCAGTCCTGGCTGGGATCGTGTTTGGCAGAAATTCGACTTGATTTGTTCGTTGGATTTAGGCAGCTAACTTGTATCGTCGCCTATCTCCTAAACCAAACTGGGTATCAATCTAGACTTTGCAGTTTTAAGATCCCTGGGTTTGTAGCTGTATGATAAATATAGCCACTACTCCTGGGTTCACTTCTATCTCGCGGAAATGTTACATAACCTCAAAATTTTGCAGGTTTATTCGAAAATTTCGCTTAATTTTCCAGTTTTTCCTAAACCAAACTGGGTATCACTCAGGACGTACCTGTTTCTATATCTCTAGTTATGTAGCTAAACGACCTATATAGTCACTGCTCCTGGGATTACTTCTGTTTTGCAAAAAACGGCATCGTTCTAGGCAGCGAGGACAAAAATTGTATATTTTGAGAATTTCTCTATATTTTTTGTTAACAGAGTGAGGTATCTTATAATTCTTTAGTAATTTTGAAAGATATATGTCTTGGTTATAAAACACATGTAATAGTCAGTCCTGGCTGGGATCGTACTTGGCAGAAATGCGACTTGATTTGTTCGTTGGATTTAGGCAGCTAACTTGTATCGTCGCCTATCTCCTAAACCAAACTGGGTATCAATCTAGACTTTGCAGTTTTAAGATCCCTGGGTTTGTAGCTGTATGATAAATATAGCCACTACTCCTGGGTTCACTTGTATCTCGCGGAAATGTTACATAACCTCAAAATTTTGCAGGTTTATTCGAAAATTTCGCTTAATTTTACTGTTTTTCCTAAACCAAACTGGATATCACTCAGGACGTACCTGTTTCTATATCCATAGTTATGTAGCTAAACGACCTATATAGTCACTGCTCCTGGGATTACTTCTGTTTTGCAAAAAACGGCATCGTTCTAGGCAGCGAGGACAAAAATTTTAAATTTTGAGAATTTCTATGTAATTTTTTTTTTAAAGAGGGAGGTATCATACAATTCTTTAGTGATTTTGAAAGATATATATCTTGGTTATAAAACACATATAAAAGTCAGTCCTGGCTGGGATCGTGTTTGGCAGAAATTCGACTTGATTTGTTCGTTGGATTTAGGCAGCTAACTTGGATCGTCGCCTATCTCCTAAATCAAACTGGGTATCAATCTAGACTTTGCAGTTTTAAGATCCCTGGGTTTGTAGCTATATGATAAATATAGCCACTACTCCTGGGTTCACTTCTATCTCGCGGAAATGTGACATAACCTCAAAATTTTGCAGGTTTATTCGAAAATTTTGCTTGATTTTTCAGTTTTTCCTCAACCAAACTGGGTATCACTCAGGACGTACCTGTTTCTATATCTTTAGTTATGTAGCTAAATGACCTATATAGTCACTGCTCCTGGGATTACTTCTATTTTGCAAAAAACGGCATCGTTCTAGGCAGCGAGGACAAAAATTTTAAATTTTGAGAATTTCTATGTAATTTTTTTTTAAAAGAGGGAGGTATCATACAATTCTTTAGTAATTTTGAAAGATATATATCTTGGTTATAAAACACACATAAAAATCAGTCCTGGCTGGGATCGTGTTTGGCAGAAATTCGACTTGATTTGTTCATTGGATTTAGGCAGCTAACTTGGATCGTCGCCTATCTCCTAAACCGAACTGGGTATCAATCTAGACTTTGCAGTTTTAAGATCCCTGGATTTGTAGCTGTATGATAAATATAGCCACTACTCCTGGCTTCACTTGTATCTCGCAGAAATGTGACATATCCTCAAGTTTTTGCAGGTTTATTCGAAAATTTCTCTTGATTTTCCAGTTTTTCCTAAACCAAACTGGGTATCACTCAGGACGTACCTGTTTATATATCTTTAGTTATGTAGCTAAATGACCTATATAGTCACTGCTCCTGGGATTACTTCTATTTTGCAAAAAACGGCAACGTTCTAGGCAGCGAGGACAAAAATTTTAAATTTTGAGAATTTCGCTCTAATTTTTTTTTAAAAGAGGGAGGTATCATACAATTCTTTAGTAATTTTGAAAGATATATATCTTGGTTATAAAACACATATAAAAGTCAGTCCTGGCTGGGATCGTGTTTGGCAGAAATTCGACTTGATTTGTTCGTTGGATTTAGGCAGCTAACTTGGATCGTCGCCTATCTCCTAAACCAAATTGGGTATCACTCAGGACGTACCTGTTTCTATATCTCTAGTTATGTAGCTAAATGACTGATATAGTCACTGCTCCTGGGATTACTTCTATTTTGCAAAAAACGGCAACGTTCTAGGCAGCGAGGACAAAAATTGTATATTTTGAGAATTTCTCTCTAATTTTTTAACAGAGTGAGGTATCATATAATTCTTTGGTAATTTTGAAAGATATATATCTTGGCTATAAAACACATGTAATAGTCAGTCCTGGCTGGGATCGTATTTGGCAGAAATTCGACTTGATTTGTTCGTTGGATTTAGGCAGCTAACTTTGATCGGCGCCTATGTTCTAAACTAGCTCTAAGCTGGGTATCAATCTAGACTCTTCAGTTTTAAGATCCGTAGTCATGTGGTTGTATGTTAAATACAGCCACCACTCCTGGCTTTACTTATTAGACTATATCTTTATGATATAAAAGAAAATGCCTGGCAATTTTAAACAAAATTTGTTTTCTCGCCGGTTGTCCTTCTTTTACACTTAATCAAAGCCTTTGTCTTAATGTTTTGTTTATTTTGTGTACTTTGCGACCTATTTCATGATGTTTTAATTTATTTTAACACTTTCGAAAACGACACTTCTTAATTTGGTCGGGTTATCACAGGCAGCTAACTTTAGGCAGCTAACTTCACACCGGTGAAACAACCTGAATGAATTGTTTCATCACATTTTTAGAACTTAAAATAGGAAAGTCTATTGCAGATAAGAAATATGTGAACTTTATAGCATAGAGGTAAATAGATTTTACAAGCACTTAAAACTCGATAACGGTTTTTAACACGATGGATCTAGGACCATAAAGTCAGAGATATCCTTATGTACGCAACAGGCCATGGAAGTACATTATGTTAGTTGCGTTTGTGGGTTTATTATAGATAAGAATATGAGCTAATTTAGATGTACTTATTACATCATCATCATCATCCCAGCCTATATACGTCCCACTGTTGGGCACAGGCCTCCTCTCAGAATGAGAGGGCTTGGGCCACAGTTCCCACTCGGGCCCAGTGCGGATTGGGAACTTCACACGCACCATCGAATTGCTTCACAGGTTGTGCAGGTTTCCTCATGATGTTTTCTTTCACCACAAAGCTCGTGGTAAATTTCAAATGTAATTCTGCACATGAATTTAGAAAAACTCAAAAGTGCGAGCCGAGGTTTGAACCCACGACCCTCTGCTTGAGAGGCGATAGGTCAAACCACTAGGCCATCATGGCTTTTTTCAACACCGAATGGGTGGGACAAACAAATTCGTATTCCGTGCTTAGACCAAGCTTAGACCCTTACATTTGGACAATTTTGTTTTTTCAGCCGCTTCAGATGCTGCACCGGCTTTGCTTCAGGTTCCATGGAGACGGGAAGGAGTCAGCGTGTCCGAGCAAGTAGCGTCCCACACACTCGACCCATCTTCCATAGAATCAAATTTTCACTTATGTAATTTAGATTGTACTAATTTAGATGTGCAATACAATACGAGTACAAACAATACAAAGTAGAGGTGAGACGTACCAGGCAAAACGCGGACAATATACTTACGTAACAAAGTTGTGTGTATTGTGGTGCTAGTTTGACAGGGGGTTTATATAAAGTGTATTTATTATACTTACTGTACTTACTCTAGTCTCTAGTTTCACGAGTTTCATGTGAACACATGGCTCCTCGGTTCATAAATGAAGGAGTTTTGAGATACTTACATACCTACATAATTGATAACCTTCTCCTTTTATGAAGTCGATTAAAAAAACCGGCCAAGAGCGTGTCGGACACGCCCAAAATAGGGTTCCGTAGCCATTACGAAAAAAATAATAATAAAATATTAATAATATTTATTAAGTAATATTTTTCTGACCATTTCGTATTTTATACGGAATCTTCCAAGTTTAGGTATATTTTATACCATACGCTGCTATTTACTCATAAACTACTAATAATTCTCAAGCAAACTTAGCCGTTATAGTTTTCCTTGGAAGTTTGATATACTGAACTGACTACCATCCTGAATTTTTTCAAATTTTTCCACCCACCGGTTTAGATTTTAGAGGGGGGGGGGGGGGGGACGCTCGATTTTAATGAAAATTTGCACTTTAAAGTTGAATATTACGCAAACAAAGTACTGAATCGAAAAATCGTTTTAGCAAACTCCTAATGGTTTTAAAATACCTATCCAAACGATACCCCACACTATCGGGTTGGATGAGAAAAAAAAATCACCGCCACTTTTCGTCTATGGGAGGAACCCTAAAAAAAATTGTTTTTGAATTTATTAATTGTACTATTTTGTCGGCATAGTTTACCTATATAACCGTGCAAAATTACAGCGTTCTAGCATTGATAGTCCCTGAGCAAAGCCGCGGACGGACAGACAGACAGACAGACAGACAGACATGGCGAAACTATAAGGGTTCCGTTTTTGTCATTTTGGCTCCGGAACCCTAAAAAAAATCATGATCACACACTCAAGAAGTTCTTTGCGCCGTCCCGCACAAGCTAACAGAATTTAATAAGTGTGAGAGGGATGGTACGATACGACTACGAATTTTGGAGTCCGCAGCCTCTTCTGAATTCTTCGTTGATCGTGTGGCTATTATAACTTGACCCGTTCGCTTGGAGGCATTTTAAGGAGTCAGGTGTCTTTAACATTGGTCGAGCTGCTCATGTCAGGACGAAGATGAGGTTTGAGGTGTATATAATCTAAGGTTTGAGGTTAGAAATTCGCATACTAACAATCAGAATCATAGGGCGCTCCACAGGTAAATAAGTACTACTCTGTCCACATACATACCTGTTAGTTCCATCGCAGCTCTACATAAAACAAAAATAAAAATCCTCAATCTGACCTGCTTTTGAAGAACTTTTATGTAATTTAGGAGGGGGGATTTGCTAAAACAAAGTAGCTCACGCATGTTTTAAGAATGCAGTCTTTAATTTTAATTCTGTCTCGTCTGCAGAGCAGATTCATACCACTGTTATACAACAAACTTACGTTTTCCAATTTTAATGGCGCCAATACCAAACCATTGACCCGAAGTTAGCTCAAAAAACATCAGTTCCAATTTTGCCCGCCCGCACAATTAAATTTGCAGTTCTTTACTTTCACGATGATTCAACGGATAACGTTAATTATGTCTTAGTGTGCGGCCGTGCCACACATGAATAGTAAAACCGGTACACCGACGCGTGACGTCATCGATCGGGTGGCCCATGCCATGTGAAAGTGCAGCGCATTCACTAGCAAGCATGATTTTAAGAAACATTTTGGCTGGCTGTCAATCCGTTTTGGTTTGACTTTATGGTTTGACAGCTTTCATGTATACTGAAAAAAAGTCAAGATTTTTTTTTTCATATTTACTGTGTAAGACTAACAAAATCTCATCGATGTTTTGGTAGCAGTCATACATCCAATTTATTTTATTGCTTGCTTAGCTGGAAAGCATTCTCAATTAGGTACGGTTTTGCAAAATTTGTAATACCTATTTGAACAACGGTAAAGCAATGACTCATTGGCGAACGAAAACAAAATGTTGCCATATGACAAGAAATTAAATGAAATAGTTTTTTTTTCAGTTTCAAATAGATAAGAAAATTTGACTTTCGTATCAAAAACGAACCAAGAAAAAGAAATATGTTAAAATCGGAATAGTCTAGAGGTTTACGTAACCGTGCTGTTGATTTGTCTATGTATATTTTTTTGTTCTTAACTGTCATCGTCATTTAGTTATGTAAAAACTGTGACGTTTGTCTTTCAATCCGATTGAAATTACTAACAAATAATAAAAAAAATCAAAAACCAGCACATTCATAATGGTGACACCGAGTTAATCATCATCATCATCATTAATTTACAAATATGCTTACTTAGTACAAAATATCTGTCACGAAAATATGGTAATAAAATGTTTTCTCAACAGATTTTTTTCTCGCTACTTATGATATTTGATAATTATTTTTGTGAATACCTGGAATACCTATTAATACCCTTTTAACTGAAGCACCGCAGACTTCTTTGTTTTAAGTTGTCAAAGTCGAAGTCTAAATATCTTTATTTCATTTACCTACACTAAAATGTACACTCTTATCAATGTGAAACAATCTACCATTGGTTCGCAAAAATGTCTGTTAAAACAATCCGGCAAGATACTCAACAAGGTATATTTTTTTCAAAACAGGTCTACTGTTTTTTAAGGACTTAGTGTTGATCACAATTGCATTTTTACCCGATTGCAGCCAAGCCCAAAAGGAGGTTTATATTTTAGACGTATGTACGTCTGTTCCTATGTTCGCTCGTAACTGCTCATCGGCCCAACCGATTTTGATATAAAATAATAATAATACATAATTATATTGAAGAAAAGGTCTGACTTGGTTAGTTCTCATAGATATACGAACTATTATTACGAGTAAGTATGTATGTACTAACTAAAACAGTCGCGGAAGAGCCCTATATTCGATATCTAGTTCCTATCAGCATGTCAAATTTTCGGAAGAATAAATTAAGAACTTACATTACAGCTTTAGAACTTGCGAATGCGAACACTAATGAAAAGCCAAGTCAGAGATTAGGTTTCAATATATTATTCTAAGTTGTAAGCAGCAATTCTTTTTTTTTTAAGTTGTTATAATAGTACATTGTGTCTTAAGGGCGGGAAATAAGGAATTACGAACGAGAGCCTATTAGAAGCCCGTAGTTGAAGACCGCACGACACACAATGTTTTTCATCACATTTGCGAGTAAAATTGTACATTTGGAAAAGAAAAACTAATATTTTATAATTTAACATCAATTTTGATTGCTGATTCTTATATTACAGGCATTTTATAATGCCTTACTGGCTTTATAAGCAAAATTTCCTTCTGAATAGAATCAACTAATAAAAAAAATTATAATGAAACCAATCTGGATGCCAAATTTGGCCTTTCTAGGTCATCTGAAACTGGGTTAGAGTTTTGATAAAAATTACGATTTTCTGACGTTTATATCTTAATAACTGTTTTAGGTGTGTTTATGAAATTTGGAGCTCATATGTATCTCGCAAGCTCAATATATGAGCCAAATTTGACAATATTCTGTTAAAAAGTAGTTATGAGGGCGTTAAAATTGGCTCCTAAATTCCAAACGGTTCATATAATATACACACGGTGCTGCTCGCTATTTATGTTACTCCGGCCACAATCCTGACAAAGGCTCAAAAATCCGGAAATGTCCGGACAAATCCTGACGTATGGCAACCCTACCCGTACAGTTCTTAATAGCAAGTAAACTTACTATGATATTGTGAGCTAGAAATCTATTTGAATAAGTAATGAAAATTTAATATTTTAATTAACAACCAACATCATCATTTTAGTTTGTACTAACTGGACCATATGTTGTTCGAAACATTTTTTTATATACTAAATTCGCAGCTATACTAACCATTGTCTGTCAGATATTTACAAGTAAGTATAAACGAGTGCTACACATAATCAAAAATTATATATTTTTTACAGTACGATATAGATTTAAAGTTAAAATAATCTCTACAAAGACCTTCCTTTAAAATAACATTAAGTTTAGATTTATAATATTAAGATATTATTTACTCTGTGATTAAGACCAAAATATGATTTCAAATAATAATAAAAAATTGAAACTGCATAGTATTTTATTTTAGAAAAAACGAAACAATAAGTAACAAAACAAAAGAAACATTTTCTTTCTTTCATTCTTTATGTACATACATTGTAATAGTCTTTACTCTGATATTTTTATTGCTACTACTTTCCATTGAAGTCTGATAATGCATAGCAAGCTTTATTTAACTGTTCCAGTTCACAGCAAATAGATCTGTCCTTGCCATCATAGAAAACAGACGATAAGCACATTCTAATTACGGTGAAATTAAATAATCATTTCTTTTAAAATGATCATTAAACAAATTATATTTCAATAATTCCTAGTCACTTATATTTTCGTTTAAAAAAATGAATGGCATGAATGAATGTTTGACAAAATTTCTGAACTAAACGCTGTTTTTTCATTATGGCAACTTGCATTTTTTTAACACATTAGCGCCAACTAGTGGCTAATTTTCGTAACTTCTTATTGATATCTCTTGCTCTAAGTTCATGTTGTAATTACTCTCGCTAAAATTTGTGCTATTTGCTGACAAACCCGATGTTTATTGAATATGTGCTCGTGTTTGGTTTGTTTTCTGTTGTAACGTAGTGAAAATCTTGTCTCAATGTATAAGTTATGCGGCAAGTTCCTCTCAAAACCAATGACATTAGATGAACTCGATGTGCGTTTTGGCCATTTTACTTGGCTTGCGTTGGTGATTCGTACATAGTCACGTGACCAAAGAGGTTTTTGGATCAATGGCGCCAAATGTCTATTATAGAAAATGTACGTAAAATTACACGTTATTACAGCATATTAAGTTGATATCGAGGAATGTACAATCGATTTGCACCATGTATCATATATATTCATATGGAATCATGACCAACAGAGTGATGCGTAGGACCAGTCACGTCAGTCAGGCTACAAAACAGTGCTGCTATCTATGTTGTCAATTTTGTTATGTAGACTATCTAATGGAGACTGGCCGTGGGATAAATATTTACGGTTAATATAAGTTTAGAATGGCGTTTGTGGGTTTTGTTGTTGGTGTATGCAAGTGTGTTTGACATGTCGGGTCGTACTGCGCATGATTTGCGGGCTCGGGTGGCCCACGGCGCTTCGTCCAGTGTTTACCGAGCCCTGCAGTCGCCGCGGACCCGCCATACACCTCCCGTGCAACATCAAACGTCAAACCTTATTGTTGTTCATTTTCATCCGATTTCCATGTGGAAATCCGCCAAGGCGATAACTTTTACGCGTTCACAATATATCCTCGATGCTAAATGTCTGTCGTGATATTTCGATGCCTTGACGCGACTGCCTTTAATTGGTATTGTAATATTTTGTTTCATTATGTAGTTCAAGCATTTAATCTCAAAAAACGTAATGTTGTGCTGTTTTATCGTCCCCCCGCGTCCTGAGTCGTGCTTAGTGAATGGGAATCGTGAAAAATAACCAGTAAAAAGTGGCATTGTTTTGTTGTGTGATGCATTGTGCAATGTGAGCTGTCAGTTCTGTCATTCAAGTGTGCATAGCTGCTCAGTGATGGAAATCACAAGTGTACTTGTGTGTGACTAGAGTTGTATAGCAATATTGTGTTTTTCTTCCAGGTTGCATCCCCTGTTGTTGTGCAGTGTCGAACTAAAATGTCATCGTCCAGAGAACGATGTGACATTTTATACAATGCTACTCCCTCGCTCCAAGTGTAAAGCAGCTGGTTCGTGAACATGTAGGTTGTTAGTGTTGGAAGCAAGATGTCTCTGAGAGGCACAAAGAGGGCTTCAGGGGTGCGCGGGGAGGAGGCCGGAGCGTCCAAGCGCCGCAGGATGGAGCCCGAGGACGCTCTCTGGCAACTCCGCCCTGCGAGTGACCTCAAGAGGTCATCAATATATAACAGAAGTGCCTCTGAGGCACCGGCAGAACTTTTCAGGTTTGTGATCATTTTACATTTTAATTTAACACAGTAATTGGGTTATTTAATCTGCATTTGACGTAAAGCAGAAATAATGCTGGCAAAATTGTCTATTGTGTAAAAATACCTTATATCTAAATACAAGGCAAAACTTGGAGGATGTTATCTATATATTTGTTCAAAGAAATTATTGCCTTTAGAGCTCTAGGGCATGTTTCACCACTCACTGATAAATTTTAAGTGACAAATGTATGCAATATTGTCTTTTTTTTTCGGACAAAACAAACAGACAGCATCACAAATATCTGTTAAATAAAATTTATCAAGAATTTAGAAGCAACAATGAAACAGGGGCATAAAGATTCAGTCTGTTCTTGCATTCTTATTTATGTTTTGATTCATCCTCATAACTACATATTAGTTGACATTTTGAGGTTATGTCATCATAAACATAACATTTTTGATTGCCAAAGTAGTAAGCTCTTGCATAAGTAATAAGTATTTGCAATTAGAATCAAGTGTACATTATTATGAGACAATTCTCACTTGAACCTAATTGTTCTAAGCAATATTCATAAGCTGATACAACTGCTGCTTTGCTTTTTCTAAACAGCGCTGCTATTTAGTCCTCTTCATCAATTTAGCAGTAAAAGTACCGGTTCAGTTTAAAATTTTGAACTGCAACTTGTTTTCTAATTACATGCTAAAAATAAACCAATTTCCGCAATTGTCAAACTTTGATCAATGAGAAGTTGTTTATTTAGTACTGTTAAACACTTGTCCTAATAAAAACAATTATGTCTGTCAAAGGTACTGTCTGAAAAGAGTTTATTACCTACATATTAGCGAATAAGTATATACAATTCTCAAACAGCATAATCATCATCATCAAATTCATATTGATTTTAAACAAATGTGAAAACTTCTGAGCTGAAAGCTGTCATGGTAGATCTGATATTGACTGTACTTAAAATACAAAAAACAGTATTGTTCCATTTAGTTCCTCCAAATTCTTTCAAGTGGCAACCTTAGTGTGTAAAGGTATGCAACTAATGTTTCCCAGATATATTTTGTTATGTATAACATAGATATGTCTATGGGCAATTTCTCCACTAATTGGAAAATCATTGTCCTTGGCCTTTTTTTGGTAAAACATGTTGAGATAAATGTCAAAGAAAGATGTTTTTGTGTTTACAAACAACCATATTGTTAAACATTTCTAATATTATACCAAAAATAGAACTACCTATTTAATTCATCATCATCATCATCAGCTTATGTTCGTCCGCTGCTGGACATAGGCCTCTCCCATGGCACGCCACTGAGCACGATCCTTGGCCACTCTCATCCAGCCTATTTAATTACAATTTTTCAAACACCCCAAAAAACAGCCCCCTGACATATCCCTAACACGGGATTTGATAAATCATATAATATTAGCCTTGTTTTACAATTTAGCAAGATTAGATATTAAACATAAATAAATAATAGCAAGCTTTCTCTATTGAACTTAAAAAGATGATTATTACACCATTGGTGATAATAAAGTAGTATTTCAATAAATATGTATGTAATATCATAAACTCTTCTAAATTAAACATTGTCCTAAATTACAAAAAACTGTACCCATTGCCTGATTATGATTAATATAAAAAGTTATGATGCAAA
Source organism: Choristoneura rosaceana (assembly GCA_037349165.1). Taxonomy (NCBI): domain Eukaryota; kingdom Metazoa; phylum Arthropoda; class Insecta; order Lepidoptera; family Tortricidae; genus Choristoneura; species Choristoneura rosaceana. The sequence continues at coordinate 4,949,347 of JAZBNJ010000004.1, read as the reverse complement.
ACCATTTTTACTGTTCAATTCATCATAATTTGAAGAGAAAGTTAGCAGAGGACTGTTAAAATTTTCCAATTAGTTGAGAAATACCCATTCATGTGTGTAATGTGTAATCCAATTGGACAAGGCTCAGTTCCTTCCATGATGTGATTTGTGATATATGCAATAGAACTGCAACATAATATACAAATTTGTGAGATGGTGGGTTGTTGACATTAAAGCCACTTTAGGTAGTACAGTGGCCAATAGTAGAGAGAAATGTCAACAGTGGGAAGAGGTTTTTGCTAACTGGGGACATGCACACAGGAAATCTATGCATAAAACTAATATTGGATTAATGAAAGTATTTCTTAAGTTTTAATAAAAGCAGTCAGATATACTGGATGAGACTGTTGAGACTGGAATGCTGGCATGCAAACCAAGGATTTTTCTACTGATTTTTTTACTCAAATGCGCTCTTAAAGAAATTAGATATTTTGTTGTTTTGATCCTACATGATAATAATAAAAAAAAATCGAAACAGGTTTAAAGGTTAAATTTAATCTTGTCTACTGTTACGTTATCTTGATCTTAATTTAATTATATACCACATTCAACATTGCTTTGTAAAGTAACACTCTGTTCATTTTTAGCATCACTTGTAAGCAACTATAACAATGTAATTAAATCTTGCAACTCTATTCATAAACACTTCCAAAGGGCTGATTGATTTGAAAATTGATCCTTGACAGAGCTCTGATGCCATTTATCAAGTACAGTCAACAAAAGGAGTGATGAAAATGCAAATTTACACAGAAATTTTTGAGATATTATTTACATTTATTATAATAATAAAAATAAATATTTATTGCAGAATAGGATCCATAGAATAATAATACATAATCTTCTTTAAAAGGGGTTAGTAACACATAGAAATAAATGAATAAATAATCAAAGAAAGAAAGAAATAAATTATAATAGATCAGTCAATGTCAGATAGCTCAAAGCAGCCTGGATGCTCAAGATAATAGAACACGCACTTAAGCGCTTGTCAATAGAGCTGTGTTCAAATATTTCTGACCACGGTTACACACATACAAATAGAGTTTAAAAATCTTTGCATTCATTACATTTTCCATATATGTGACTAGCTTATGCCCGCGACTTCGTCTGCGTGGACCTAGGTTATCGCGCGATGGCGCCCTCTACCGGAATAAAAAGTATTCTATGTTGATCCTTGGGGCTTAAACTATCTCTATACCAAATTTCATCAAAATCGGTTCAGCGGTTTCGACGTGAAAGCGTAACAGACAGACAGACAGAGTTACTTTCGCATTGGACGACCGGATGGCTAAGTGATTAGAGAACCTGACTAAGAAGCTTGAGGTCCCGCGTTCGAATCCTGGCTGGGGCAGATATTTGTATGAATAATACCAATGTTTGTTCTCGGGTCTTGGATGTTTAATATGTATTTAAGTATGTTTATCCATTGCCTAGTGTCCACAGTACAAGCTTTGCTTAGTTTAGGACTAGGTCAATTGGTGTCAAGTGTCCCATGATATTTATTTATTTATAATATTAGTAGGGATAGTGTAAAGTTTCTCTTTGTAAAACTTGATCTTTAATATTTTAATAGCACACAATTGATCAGTTGATGTTCAAAAAGTTTCTAATTAGACCAGGCGTGGGAAAGTAGTTGTAGGCATTTATGATTTCTAAAGTTCAGGGAGATCAGTAGGAAGTTTCTTTAAAAGCAGATTGTAGCAGGCACAAAATTTATGGATCTGGAAAAAAGGTACCTCAAATAATTGGTCCAGTGCTGCAGTCTTGTTCCGTTTCTAGGGCAGTGCACCTGTAAGATTCTGATTGCAAATTCCTAGTCTCATCATAGTAAAATAATATACTGAGTGGCAAAAAATGTGGTCCTCAAATGTATGCAGTAATAGCCAATTTTGTACAGAGAGTGGGCCATATTTTGTGCCGTTGAGTATATCTTGTTCTGAATACTTATTAATTATTGAATTCAGGGCTGGTAAAAACTTATGGGTATGAAACCTAAGAATATAAGAAACCTAAATTAAAAAGACTTAAGTTTCTTATCAACTCTGTGCATATAGTGCCTTTCTTATTTTGTCTACCTATACATTCCAGATTTGGCCAGTGGCTATCTCAGCCCCTACATTTATAACTTCATTACTTACATATATGACTAAAATCACTTTTGGTGTTATTTATACCACTATGTAGCATAGACTGCGTAGAATGTTTCAAGCATTCTGGATGAGATGGTATAGTTTTGTTTTTGAGATATCGCCTTTTGCTTTAAGAGGACAGAACACTATAATATTACCTATGAGTATGGTACACTCAAAAGCAGAAGTGGATGAACGGTTATGTTGCTTCAATTTATCTATTCGCCTTTATTACCTTAGCAGCAGAGTTGTCTGTATAATTTTTTACACCGCAAACTGTTTGAAGATTTTTTTTGTGAATGCGATGTTAAGTACCTAATTTATGGAAACTGGTAAGACTTTAAAGTCGATTAGAGTTTTAACCAGTAGGCCCAGTGGCTGCATTGTCTAACTTTTGACTTGGGGGCTCGCAATCACATTCACCATCGCTTTCTCCTTTCGACCCTTATCCTACACCGCGTGATAGAAACATGTGGTGAAAACGATTGTTAGACAATAAGGCCCGAGCTCTCGTAACTCTTCTTGTTATTTTGTATCTTAATTTTGTTTCATGTTGTTTTGTTGGATAGAAAACAACAAATGTATGTTGAAACATTATGTTGTTGGTCCCAATATCTGTAAAAGCCGCCATGCGAATGATTTTATGCAAGCAATGCCAAATATTTTGAACTCAGTCCATTAAATATAATATTAGTTTTAAAGCAATTTTTTTTTCTTTATATTGAAATTGCACAGCACTAGCGAATATGATTTTATTTGTGTTTATATTATATTTTACTTGTGGTAATACTGCTAATAAAAAAAAGGTTAAAACAAAGATGTCTTTTACACAGATGAACCAATGTAACCCTGTATGTATGTATGTTTTGATTTGTGGGCAAAACTGATTTTATTAGTGAACACTCATTTCATATTGGGGCAATGTCTGCCGACTTACTGGCTAGTAAACGTCAGAGTGAGATGGAAATACAGTGTTCACTCTGACCTATAATGGGGTCTTTAATTTGAGAATACATGTTATCTTTAATTTGGCAGTGTTACCACTAGTGCCGGCTAAAGAGCTAAGGTGGACATGTTTGACCACAGTCAGAGACATCTGTTAACTTTAATGGGTTGTATAATTTTTGCATTTATTTTACACACTTTAAACTCATCTAGGGATCAATCCTGCTCATTAGAGAATTGAAAGATTGTGTGTTTGTTATAATGCATCGCGCTGTAACATCAGAACAAATTTGGTTGATATTTGGAGTTGGTATATCATATACCCTGAATTCATTAATTAGTAAACACTAGATTTGAGAAACAGAAAGTTTTAAAGGAAATTAATTTTACAAGATTTTTTTGCTACCTACGTATGCATTGTCACCCAAACAACATTCATACCAAATTCTAAGTCGATCCGATCTCTAGAAGTGCTGAAACTCGACTAGCAAAATTTTTAATGAACAAACATATAAATATTAGAAGTAAAACCTTGTTAAAATCTAGTTTTCATGGCTAAAATAAAGTATTTGTCTTGCATTGGGTAATGGTGTCGCCTAGGGGAAACCATACATTTTCCCTTAGAATGGTGCCTCATGATGGTGGTCCCTCATGGTTCACCACTGATCCCCAACAGATGGCCACAACCACTCTGCAAAGAGTGTAGGGACTTAAAATAAAACCAAACTCTTGTACATATGCCCATCAAAACGCTGAATAGTGATCATTTTAGATAAATATTTGTTTTTTTGTGTGAGTGGCGCCATCTCTTGAGAGACGCCGGGCAACTTGCGGTCGCCCAGGTACTTTAGTTCTTATAATGATTTGATCCTTACCATTTACCATTTATGTATTTAAAAGTTAAAAAAAATATTTTATACTGTATTCGGATTATTTGATTAATGGTAAGTCATAGTTCTTTGCGAGCTATAAGATTAAAACCTCAATTTTAAAAAAGGATGACTGACTAGGTATGTTCTTTCTGTGGACCCTTCATTTATTATTTAAGGTTGATTGGAAAAATGTCAGACCTGTTATCTTATTTTTGGCACTTTCGAAGTTACCACATTGTTTTATGTCGGCCACGTTAGGGTATTTTTTTAACTCTGGACCATACTAAAATAATAAACAAACATAAATTTTATTTTTAAATATATAAAGTTAAAACTTCATTATAACATTGTTAAATGATTAGGTATATGTAATATAAAAAATATGATTTTCCAATCTCATATGAAGCATACGGTTCAAAAGTTAGAATTAAAAGTTTGATAATTGTCTTAGCCAGCAAGCAACCGAACCGGCTCTAACAATTCTTTCAATAATAAAAATCTACAATATCTTTGATTAACTTTCTACTTTTAATCCGAGAAAGAGTAAACCTTCCATTGTGTGCTGACGAAGTTGAGCATAATTTTTAATAAAAGCCTTTTTTTGCTGACTGTACATTTAGTTGACTGTACTTGCATTGTCATGTACGTTTCCGTATTTAATTCGACATCGATTCCATTAATCGTTGAAGAGTTCGGGCCTGCAGAGACGATCCTGGCTGGACCAGGATTTTACTACCAGATTACCGTACTGTCACCGAACTCGCATAAATATGCAGAGTGCCAGCTCAATCGGACACCAGGAAGTAGTCTAAAAATGATTTGCAAATCTTGAAACCACAACACCGATTTACATATTAACTTTGCAAGTTAAATTGAAACTTAAAAAAAGAAAGAATCGACGCCATTAAGCGATGTAATTAATTACCGGTAGTACCAATGAGTATTAATTTTCACCAGGATTGAAAGCGATGTGGCAATCGCAACTTGTCAGATGCATTTCCAATGTAATTGATATGACAATTTTCCACCAACCGGGCTTTTGATTGCATAATTTGATTTTACGTGCATATCGAACTTTTTGAAATGGCCTCTTGCGAATGTAATTGGATTTTCGAGTGCTTTACTTATTGATCCTTTTCAGTGATTCTAGTATCTATAGACAATTTTGCTCAGTTCCGTTTTTAATGGTCTGCAAATAGCTATGCCGATGGTTACATCTAATGGGGAACAGAGACCGTATTGCCTAACGTTTCTGACGCTCGCGATCGCAATCAAGTGTCAGTTTTTTGTGCGCGGAAACTGACAGTTGATTGCGATCGTGAGAGTCAGAAACGTTAAGGCGCGGCCACATGCAAATCGATCGACGCTCGTTTCTAACGTCAAATCTGGTCACGTGACATAAATGTTGAGCTTTATCGCTGGAAAAAAACCTTCAATTTCGGCAAAAGCACTGTTATTTTTTTTCGTTCACTCCAATTTTTTTTATTTGTACCACTGCCACGACTGGTACTAAATGAGATAAAGAAATCAGCTTCAAAGACCAAGATCATTCCTGCAAGTAGCTGCTCTCGATGCGGCGACTTGATGCTACTTTTCACAAATTCAAAATAACATTCAAAACGGGTCACGTGACCAGGTTTATCGTTGCAAACGAGCGACTAGCGATCGCATGTGGCTGCACCTTTAGGCAGTACGGCCTCTGGCTCCTATCTAATAAAAGTTACAAGTGCCACAATTTTACATAATTGCTAGGTTTTTCATACAAAAAAGTGACAATTATGTAGAGGTGTAACTTTATTAAATAACTAACGCGCTGACGTTCGCGCTCGCGTTCACCATCTCTTTCTAACATTGTCTTATGCCGTGTGAGAGATTGGTGAAAACGATTGCGATCCCAATGTAAGACAACAAGGCCACTGTTAGGCTGCATTTCCACCAGAGAAGTGCTTGGATGTATTGCCAGAAATGTGTTTGTCATGAAATAATCGCTTTATTTACCTATCCTCGATCCGCCAAGCTGTTTCCACTAGAGATTTGCTGGGCGAGGCGAGGATACGTAAATTAAGCGTTTCTATTTGTTCATGACATGACAAACATATTCCTTTCACGTCTCAGGTGGAGACCCAGCCTTATACGAGCAGTTATGCGTTCGTTTTCATCGATGTCGTATCGGTGACGTGCCGTTTACGTTGTTTCAATCGGCGGTATTTGAGACAACGAACGCTGAGAAGCTATGAATAAAACATTGAATGATTAACTCACTATTTGAATTGTGGTGAAAATGTGTCCAGATAAAAGCAAAGCAAAGTAGCCGCTATTGATCGAAGCAGATAATTAGGGTATTTTTACACCACGTTGATACCCTATTTCAACATTGTCCCTTATTTTCAGTACTACACAGTGGATTGAAATGTTACCAAACTTTTGAAGTGATTTAAGATGTTTTTTCCCTCGACTCCTAACTTCAAACGCAGGTATAATACTTGCTGTTTTTTGGACAGTTGCAATTCAGATTGTAGCTGGACGAATTTTAGGTTGAATCTCGGATGCGGGATGAGACGTACTCGTATTGAGGCTGCATGTTTGTTATGACGTTCTGTTTCAATTAAAATATTGATGTAAGATGCCTCATACATAGAGTCTGGTGTTGCTACGCATCAACAAGTCTATGGACTGTTATTTGTTTATTTAGGGCGTGTATCACCACTTGTCTACTAACTTTAAGTGACGGATAACAGTGATGCTGTCTCTGTTTGTTTTGTCCGAATAAAAAAAGACGGCATTACTTTTATCTGTCACTTAAAGTTTGTCGACAAGTGGTGAAACAGGCCCTGTCAAATACCGTTTTGTCACTAACCAGGATTTTAAATAGTTCACTTGAGGTACGCTTCCATGGAAGCGGTGCGGAGCACGTGCGGTCGACCAATCGCGTTAGTTGAATCCACGTTACCGGAGGAGAGGGGTGGTCGTTGATTTCAACCAATAGCTAGTGCAGTTCCATGGAAGCATACCCATAACTTCAAAGAGAGATTGATAAATTATTTTCCAAGGAGCATTTTTTCATAGTAGGTTATTTTCACATCGCGGCTTTTCACAATCGCAAATTTAATTGTTCGTCTCCTTTCATATAGTGCTTTTTCATAGTTGTGTCATTGTTATTTTCTTTGCATATTATACAAGGTGACCTTATCCTCTGGACAAATAATGAAACCATGGATAAGACTGATATTTAGCAATATCTTAAAATAGTTATTTGCTTAATTAGACAAGAAAAAAATTCTATGAAATCAGATCATCCAAATACACAGGCTGTTAGTTTTTCGGTAAATATTGGACTGATTGTTATGATACTCTGCAGTTTGGTTTTCAATATCTTGCTAAGCCAGTAGTATACGTATTTGTCTAGAGGCTAAGGTCACCCAGTATAATAAGGTCGCTACTATGAAAACAATCTTTTGTGAAAATAATCTGTCAATCTAATGATACTATGAGACACGGGCTTTTGGCATATTGGCATAAATTACTTTTGAAGGCTTTGGCTTGTCCAATAAGAGGCTTCAATTCGACATAACTATTCCTCACTCCAGTACCTATCAGTCTGACAGAACACCTGATCAGCTGAAATCCACGGTCTATCTAAAAATAAACTAATGCTGAATACGTACAAAAATCTCAAAGAACCGTTAATTTTGTGTCTAATTGACACAAATAATCGTACAGACCCTAACGTATATCGTCTAGCCGAATCTAGTTAGACATTACTCTCGAGGCTTCGATCCCCCAAACCCAAGCGAGTCGAAGCAGTCAGGCACAGTATACATATAAGCTAAAGCAGTAGGGAAGCTATGAACAAATCGATCTAATCGAACACACTCACACAGACGCGCTCTACACGGCCTCTAAGGGGGTCTCGCGACTGTGTGTTCGTTTCGATCGATTTGTTCGTAGCTTCCCTACTGCTTTAGCTTATATGTATACTGTGGTTCAGCTTAGGTCTCCACTTCATCTTAATTTGGTTGTGATAACTGCGCCGACAGCCGTTTGTTTTACGCGTTATATCGCCTGCCGTTTGAATGACTCAATCGCGCTATCGCGACTGTCGGATTATCCTAAACATTACACCGTAACATGCCATGACTGTAATAGGAACGTGTCAGATGAAGTGTCAAATGGAATGTCAGACGCGTACATGACGCGACGGCGTCGGTTGGTTACGAAACTTGCTTGTGGGCTGGGCATTGCCTCATACTTTTCGATACAAACAATAGATTTTTCACTTCTCATTTTCGAAAAGTTCGTGTTTATATTGGATCTTGGGAGACATAAAATGACTTCTTATGCTCTAGTGCATAAAATCTTCGTCTAACACCAAGGTAATCAGGTGTTAACAGACAAACAAAGTTTTTCTTCACATAATTTTAAATTTTTATAAAACTAAATATCAATCAAATCATTGATAATAAATTAATAAAACTAAAAAATATACATAATTATATAATAAGACATGAATAATAATTCCTGAAGAACAGTTAGGTACTATTTCATTTCCTCGCAATATAAGTGAAAAGCAGAGTGTGAAACTCGAGCAATAAACCCATTTTTCCCTCAACGTGTCTATCCACCCTCGCCGTACCGTCTCTGGTGGCTATATGAACGGCTCGGGTGAAATGGCTCGTTTTATGCTTTTGTTGTACAATTTATTTGCCTGACACGTTGTTATTATCATGTCATGGTATATGGTTCAATGTGTAGAGATTCGAATAGGGATCGGATCTTATATTTTAGATAGTAAAAAAGCACCTGGGCGACCGAGCTATAAGCGTTTTCTCACTAAGACACTAAGCTAGATCGATTAATTTACTGTCATTGGGTGCAAATAGAAAATGGACAACTTAAAATTATGCGACAGAATACAGTACAGAAGCTTCACTGTCGTCCAAAAGTGACATTTAGGTAGGTATAATTTCGAGTTGTCCATTTGCACCAAATGACAGTAAATCGATTGATTTGTCATCCCCCACCCTCCGATCCCCACAAAAACCCCCACATTCCAATTTTCATCGAAATCGTTGGAGCCGTTTTTGACATCCCCGAAATATTGTTGAGAGTTGCTCGTTTAAACGTATTAGATATAATTCTAATAGCAACCCATCCGGTTTCCAGGAAGGACCTTATCAGCGCCATGAAGCTGCCGGATTCGGAGCCGTTGACGGCGTCCGAGTACTGGGTGATCACGGACACTTGGAAGCAGGACTGGGAGAGGGGGGTGCAGGTGCCCGTCAACCCGGACTCGCTGCCCGCGCCCAAGGTCCGCATCACCGAGAATCCGAAGCCGCCGGACTTCCAGGAGTTCAAACTGTGAGTTGGAAAGGAGGATATTCTTCTTCTTAGTCTGAACTGGGTAAGATAAGATAAGATTAGATAAGGTAATGATTTATTTACCAAAATAGATTTTACAGTTACGGTGGATCAACTATTTCTTGTTGTTATTCTGTCTCGTCAGCGAGGGGACAAAAGTAGTACGGTTTGTTAGAAGAAATGTTGTGTCACATACTAACATGCTTATTAGATGACCAATCATAAAAAGGGCTTAAAACTACCACAACAGTACGTTTGGCATATTTTAATCCTATGAACTTACGATTTAAAGAGTGACTCAGGAGACCGTAACTATAGCAACGAGTGACAAGAAAAAGTTGATTGACCCAACTGACGGAGTGATGGATGGATTGTCTTGTAGATTGGTTGCGGCTTTTGAGAGACTTCTCCATCTCTCTAAGTAAGGGAGCACTTTGTGGAAGATTAAATGGGGTCTGTCCATAACATTGCCACTCTACTCTTCCCTGTACCACCAAGCGCTCCAAAGAGCAATTATACTGACCGGCTAAAAATCTGGCCCTCAAATCAAAATTTTGTATAAAGACTGGGCCAATTTTGTGCCGCTGAGTATATTTGGGTCAATCGACTTTTTAGTGTGTTGTTCTGTTCTGTCCCATAACTCAAGAGACATCAGTGATACAATTTGTTGGAAAAATTTATACTATTAGTGTGCTTAGGAGATGAGCCATGAAAGAATTGCCTTAAATTGTCACAATTCCCAATACACTGTTAGTACCTAATCATGATTTTAATTAGTGACTCAGGAGACGTTACCACACAGATATAGATTACACTAGATAACGCAAACACCTCAATCTGTATGAAAAACAACCGTGTCACTTTTTTATATCTACTGTGACGTCTCAAGAGCGAATTAGCGATGTGAATTCCCCAATGTCCGCGCAAAATCGATTCAAATGTGCCGCCCGCCCGCGTCGTGGGGCTCAAGTCAGTCACTAGTCATGATTAGTCGGTTAGTGGTCAGTCTTTGTATGGGGCCAACCCCGAAGTTTGATCGGGGTTCGGACACGCGAAGTAGATGCATTTGCGTAATCTAGTGTAATCTATATCTGTGCGTTACCATGACAATAAGCTACACTAACAGATATTTTGTAACGGGAGCCTTTTTTTTCATTAAAAAAAAAACAGCAGGTGTATTTTTCCCCCGAAAACACCACAAGCTGATTCAGATCCAATAAAAAGTCTGGAGTTCCAACAAAATAACTGATAGCAGCCATTTGAGTTGACTGCATACGACTTGTGCCAACATTTCCATGGCCGTTTTCACTTTTTAAAAAGTTTTGCGCTCTTGCAATCTTTTAAATTTTTTGGTTTCTCGGTGACCATAAACTATGCACTTAGCCTTCTGATATGTAAGGAATAATCTAGACTTACGGTAGAGCTGAGCGTGATTTTCTGAAACTGTTTCCAGAAACAGTTTCTAATAAATTAATGGAGTAATTGTTTCTGGCCGAAACAAAAAACAGTTTCTTTAGACATACACTTTGACTTGAGAAACGATACCACAGACTATCTCATACATGCGTTGACTTGAGGAAATATAACAGAACTAATATCTTGAACTAGTTACAAAACAAACGTTTTATAATACAAAAACTGTTTCTTGAAGCAAACTGTTCAAATATCCTAAAGAGCTACACTTGATAACGAAAGAAAGAAAGAAAGAAAGAAAGAAAATACACTTATTTAACGCAATTTCCGTTTAACGAAACCAAGCCGTAGCAAAGAAACTGTTTTTCGAAACTGTTACTTGTCAAAAAGGAACTGTTACGTTCCGTTTCACAAAAAAATACGTAACTACCCAGCTCTATTTTACGTACATTTTTGTGAAATGTCTCCCTCCTTCCGCAGGCCCAAAGACAAGTACATACACTTGAACCGCGACGCGACGTACTCCCCCGACAAGCACCTGATAACGACGACGCTGGCGCGCGCCGAAGCCGCCTGCGCGTACGACCTGGACGCCACAGACACGGCCTGGCTGAAGCTGTTGAATGCTGAGCGCGCTAGGGCGGGCGCCGGCGCCGTTACCGAGGACCAGCTCGAGAAAGTCATCGAGGAACTGGAGGTTAGTTTAGTACTTAACCTAAGTCCTCGTGTGGACAATACAACAGTGAGAACAGCTGCCGAATCATGGCCTACCAACCCCTACAAGCTATATTTAAACGTTCGGCCGTGTACGTAACCGACCTTTTGTAACTGGTTACGAAGGAAGAAAATATGATCTTTGTGCGATACTGGTTTCAAATAAAGATCATTTTTTCTTCGTACGTAATCATAGTATAAAGAGAAAAAAAAAAATACATTTGAAATTATGAGAAAAGACTATCTATTACTCATACGTAACTGAGTAAAAATGTTTTAATCATCATTTAGCGTAGGTAACATACCTACTGATATGAAACTACTTCTAACTCCTTACTAACTGGCCATTTGATAAACTATTTTAATTGTCAATGCAATTGGCAGTCTTTTAATGCTTTTACTGTCTAAACTAGTCTTGATTTGCCGAACTTTTATTTCATGTAACACAGGCGAAGTATAATTACTGTTTAATTAAAAGTAGCTCATGGTTTTTAAATCGAGAGCAAAATAAATGCAGCACAATACAATATTATACTTTGAATTGGTAGTAAACAGACTGACTGACAAATGTCATGAAATATAAAAAAGTAAATAGAACTGGCTAGATATTCATAGCAAAGAGGAATTTGTGCTTCGAAATCAACAAATCAACAATCATCAAGGGCGAAGGGCGGTACGGATCGCATTAAGAAAATTTTTCTTACTATGTACAGTCAGCTGCAGAGAAAGGGTTACCCCCCTGTAATGGCGGTAGTATGGATACCGCCGTTACAGGGGGGTACCTTCTCTCCGCAGCTGACTGTACCTAACTGGTTACGAACCATTTGACGAGAGATGGTGGTGACTGATTACGTACGAAGAAAAAAATGATCTTATTCGAAACCAGTATCTTACAAAGAACATTTTTTCTTCCTTCGTTACCAGTTACGAAAGGTTGGTTACGTACACAGCCGAAGGGATATTTAATACTAAAAACAGCAATAGATGGTACTACCATTAAAATTTGTAAATTATAAAATGTGGATAAGCCGAATTAAGTAGAAATATTGAGATTAAAATAGAGACTAACATAACACAACTTCACATCAAAATTATTCTACTCCTTAATTTCAAGATAAGAAACACCATCCTACTTCCTACTAATCCTACTAATATTATAAATGTGAAAGTTTGTGAGTGAGTGAGGATGTGAGTAAGTATGTTTGTTACTTCTTCACGCTAAAACGGCTGGACGGATTTGGATGAAATTTGGTCAAAAGTTGGTTTATAACCTGGATTAAAACATAGGATATTTTTTATCCCGATATTCCCACGGGATAGGGATAAAATTTCTAAATAACAATCGCTGGGCTTAGAGTTATGAAATTCGGTATGTAGGTAGCTGGAAGTTTGGAATAACACATAGGCTACTTTTTATCCGGATGTTCCCACGGGATAGGGATAAAATCTCGAACTAATAACTGCTGGGCTTAGAGTCATGAAATTTGACTATGATTGTTTTTAATGTAACGTCAATGAAAACCATGATGTAATTTTAGGGAATTCCCACGGGAACTGTATGTAATGATTTACGCGTGCGAAGTCGCGGGTAAACACTAGTAAATAAAAATTTGAGAATACGAAAGTATAGGCCACATGTGGTTACATTTCAGCTATGAGGCTTTCGTAGTGTTTCGCAATTGTGACGCTAGATGGCGAATAACAGTAATGCGCTTGCTGGGCTTGCCCCGCGCTTACACACATTCGTCGAAACTTTTTTTTTTTCTCTTTATTGGGGAAAAAAACAGATACAGACACAATTAAAAAATAAAAGTAAATTAAAATAATGCGATAAGTATAGCCTACATCCTTAAAACAATTCCCACTAAGACTTATTTGAGAGAAACATGCCATTCTCTTCTAATGTCGTAAATAAGACAGAGACATCATACGTATCTCTACTCATCCAGGCTCAGTAGGTGAGATTGTTGGTTGTTGTCAGTGTACCGTGTCCTTAGTGTCTCATTAGATGGCAATACTTATCGTGTTATTTGTGTTCTCACTGGTGCCATCTATTGGAAAATCGAAGGAAAGAAAAATAGCCAGTTGAATAGCCAGTATTAGGGTGATACCATTTATTTATTTTATTTATTTATTTATTTTCGGAGAACCAACAGCTATAATTTACAGAGTAAACTTATTTTATAGTATCAATAAAGCCAATTATAGGATCTCACAAGTAGACACAAATTTTAAACAAGTAAAAATTACATACGCGCATAATCGCAAACATGCAACACGCAAACATGGAGAAATACGGATATCAAAAACTCATTCAGCAAACAACAAAGACTAAATGAATTAAGCAGTAATAGCTACATATTACGGTACCTATGCTCCATCAAACCATCTCTCCGCCAATCGCCGCCTCACCGTATTGAGATTGCAATTGAATATATCAATATCTAGCTCCTCCGCCACATCGTTCAGACTACGACAAGCTCGCCTCAAAAAACTATTTTTTCTGTATTTGCTCGCACCAAACTTGAGTGAAATGGGTGGGTGGTATCTTTTAGATCTATTTGGGGTGTTGAAGGATGTACAAGACAACAAATCGGGGCAATCAACCTTACCACTGGTAATACTGAGAGCATAGATGATGTCCGCTATCTCACGTCGTTCGTGCAACGGAATAAGATGATGCTTCTTACACAAGGTATAGTAATCTGAACATTTGTACGGCACTTTTAACTTAAAACAAAGAAACCTTATAAACTTTTTCTGTACTTGCTCGATCCTGTCAATATACGTTCGATAACAAGGATTCCAAATTTGCTTGTACTAGGTGGTGTCTCTGTTATATTATCTACTTTGTGGCCGAATGAACAGTTCAGACACTTTCCACTAGTAACGTGCTAGGATGTGTTGCAAGGGATGTGTTTTTCATGAACCAATAGAAACGCTTCATTTACACATCTTCGCACAGCAGTGGTAACAGCTGAGCGGAGCGAGGCGAAGTAAATGAAGATTTTCTATTGGTTAATGAAAAACATCCTCGCACATCTCTGGTGGAAACGCTGCTTTAACCCTTTTCCAGGCGTAGTGCGTATTAGTGGCATAGCTTCAGATATTTTCGTAATAAAGCTGAAGCAAAGATCGCAAATATCTTTCATAAATCATGTACGTCCTGTTGTCCTATTTTGTAAATATTGGGCTAGTCGATGGGAATAGAGGGAATGAAATCATTCTAATTAGCAGGAGCCATTAGATTAAAAATAAACGAATTATCTGATCAAACATGTAGGCTATATAAGACATTAGCTTATGCCCGCGACTTCGTCTGCGCTGATCTAGGTCATCGCGCGGTGGCGCCCTCTACCCTATCCTATGTTGATCCTTGGGGCTCAAATTTTAACAAAATCGGTTTAGTGGTTTCGACGTGAAAGCATGACAGACAGACAGAGTTACTTTCGCATTTATAATATTAGTAGGGATTACATTTGTTAACATTGTTTTAATTGAAATAATGAACAGACTTCAAAAAAGAGCAAGATATAAAATTGTAGTGAAGTGAGAGTTAATTCTAGAAAATGTTTTTCCTTGATATGAGAGTACTTTCAATTAGGTCCCATTGTCACCGAGTCAGGATCTGTTAAGTGGATCCTAAAAAAGTTGAGGGAACTCTTCTAATATTGTAAGGACACTAAAATGGTGTTACCAAACCACTGCTTAAAAAACGGTGACGGCACAGAATTGCAGTGGCACACCGTACGCGCACCGTTTGTTTTTGAAATGGTTTTGAAGTAATCATGTACGTTAGGAAGAACATATGTGATTTTCCCACTAACGTCGATAAGCCAAAGGCTACTAGAAACACAGGGAAGCTTAAAGTTCCATCCCTACTAATATTAAAAATGCGAAAGTAACTCTCTCTGTCCGTTTGTCTTTCACGTCGAAACCACGGAACCGATTTTGGCACTATATCCGCCTCGGCCGGAAATACAATTGCTTACTTGCAGGCATGAGCGTTAATGTGCTAGAAAGAAAGAAAGAAAGAAAGAAAGAAAGAAAGAAAGAAAGAAAGGAAGAAAAATTTATTTTGGCTCCATAAGTACCACCTAAGACTAAGACTAAAACTAGCACTATAACTACGAGGGCGACACTGAAAGTTTTTAGAACTGGCCACTTGTAAACAATATAATAAAAAAGTAAGTTTAAATTTTGAAAATGGAACTCTTTGCCAATATTATTGAGTATGTATTTCATTCATTTGTCATTAGTTTTACGATTTGGCGGCAAATTGAAAATTGTCTGTGTCACGTCAACATGAATTTAACTCGCGAAAATTTTCGTGCAATGATTTTTTATGACTTTCGATGTCATTTAAGTCAACAAGAAAGCTATGATAGACTTCGATTGGCCTTTCATGATGAAGCTCCATCTCGTGCGACCATTTACAACTGGTTTAATGAGTTTATACGTGGTCGCACTAATCTCACCGACGATCTGCGTGAGGGACGGCCTTCTACGGCGACGACTGAAAATAACATCAGTGTTGTGCAGCGTATGATAGAGACTGACAAAAGAGTGACGTATCAGCAGATTCGGACAAGCTTAGGCATCGGTATGAGTCAAGTGCATAAAATCCTCCATGAACATTTAGCGGTCAGGAAGCTTTGTGCGAGGTGGATACCTCATAATTTGACCGAGGCCCAAAAACTCCGTCGGGTTGATTGGTGCCGTGAAATGATTGAAAGATTTAACGGAGGTGACTCAAATGCTGTTTTCGACATACTTACGGGTGACGAAAGCTGGGTTTACTGTTATGATCCAGAAACCAAGAGACAGTCTGCTCAATGGGCACACCGCCAGGCGAACAATCGACTATTTAATGACGTCAAACGTGGAATTACTGGGTCACCCGCCGTATAGCCCCGACCTCGCACCTTGCGATTTTTATTAATTCCTGAAAATAAAAGAAAAACTTCGAGGAAAACTTTTTATGAACACCGAGGAAGCAGTGGGTGCGTTTCAAAAGGCCGTCGAAGAGACCCCTAAGGACGACTGGGCTAAGTGCTTTTCTCAGTGGTTCCATCGGATGCAGCGGTGTACGAGGGTCAAACTGAAAGTTCTTAGAAAATCAAAAACTGAGCAAACTAGCAAGTTATTAGTTTTATTATATCTTTTCAAAATAGTGTCCATTCACATCAATACACCGCTGCATCCGATGGAACCACTGAGAAAAGCACTTAGCCCAGTCGTTCTTAGGGGTCTCTTCGACGGCCTTTTGAAACGCACCCACTGCTTCCTCGGTGTTCATAAAAAGTTTTCCTCGAAGTTTTTCTTTTATTTTCGGGAATAAATAAAAATCGCAAGGTGCGAGGTCGGGGCTATACGGCGGGTGACCCAGTAATTCCACGTTTGACGTCACTAAATAGTCGATCGTTCGCTTGGCGGTGTGCGACGAGGCGTTGTCGTGGTGAAGAAGGATCCTACTTCGAGGTCGCTTCTCCCGAACTTTTTCCAATACAAGTGGCAAACAATTGTTAGTGTACCACTCTGCAGTAACTGTTTTTTGATCCTCTAAAGCAATTGTCGCATAGTGACCTGTCCTTCCGAAGAACGAGGCCACCATCTTTTTTCCCACGCTTCGACCTCTCTTCACTTTAGTTGGCAACTCCTCGAAAGGAAACACCCATTGAGCAGACTGTCTCTTGGTTTCTGGATCATAACAGTAAACCCAGCTTTCGTCACCCGTAAGTATGTCGAAAACAGCATTTGAGTCATCTCCGTTAAATCTTTCAATCATTTCACGGCACCAATCAACCCGACGGAGTTTTTGGGCCTCGGTCAAATTATGAGGTATCCACCTCGCACAAAGCTTCCTGACCGCTAAATGTTCATGGAGGATTTTATGCACTTGACTCATACCGATGCCTAAGCTTGTCCGAATCTGCTGATACGTCACTCTTTTGTCAGTCTCTATCATACGCTGCACAACACTGATGTTATTTTCAGTCGTCGCCGTAGAAGGCCGTCCCTCACGCAGATCGTCGGTGAGATTAGTGCGACCACGTTTAAACTCATTAAACCAGTTGTAAATGGTCGCACGAGATGGAGCTTCATCATGAAAGGCCAATCAAAGTCTATCATAGCTTTCTTGTTGACTTAAATGACATCGAAAGTCATAAAAAATCATTGCACGAAAATTTTCGCGAGTTAAATTCATGTTGACGTGACACAGACAATTTTCAATTTGCCGCCAAATCGTAAAACTAATGACAAATGAATGAAATACATACTCAATAATATTGGTAAAGAGTTCCATTTTCAAAATTTAAACTTACTTTTTTATTATATTGTTTACAAGTGGCCAGTTCTAAAAACTTTCAGTGTCGCCCTCGTATTGATGTGAATGGACACTATTTTGAAAAGATATAATAAAACTAATAACTTGCTAGTTTGCTCAGTTTTTGATTTTCTAAGAACTTTCAGTTTGACCCTCGTATATTAAATACTTGGTGACACGACAGGACACCAAAAAGGGTCTCCACACAGCATGTGTTGCCGCACATTATGTGCAGCAACGCTGGTTTTCTGTGGAGCCCAGACGGTAAATATATGAGCCAGTTCCTTTGCCCCAGTCAGATGAAGAAATATTAAAAAAGAAAAAAAACAACAACAACAACAGCAACAACAGCAACAGCAACATTGCTTGCACTGTTGTGTTTCGGCGCGGAGAGTAAGACAGCCGGTGAAATTACTGGCACTTGAGGTACTCCAACTTAGGCCTCTAGGTTGGCAACGCATCTGCAATACCCCTGATGTTGCAGATGTTTATGGGCGGTGGTGATCTCTTACCACCAGGAGACCCTCTTGCTCGTTTGCCTTCTAGTCGAATAAAAAAAAAAAAGAAAAAATTAAAATCTAATTTTTTTTAAACCAACTATTATGCATTACTAAGATAACTAGACTGGGTAATAATTCTTTGTGTTCAAATCCCAAAAAAACCTGCCGCAGTCGAACGCTTTTTTTGCCAATAACCTGACATTATTGTAGATAAAAAAGTTTTGAAGGTGTATCGGGAGCCTGCGGGTAACGTATTTCGAAAGCGGGTCAGTCGGCCGGTCGATGTAGGTGGAAAGAATCCCGCTTAGGCTGTCTGGCTATTCTAGGCACCGGTACAGTCAGCATCAGAAGTAGCGAATCGCTTTTTTAGGGTTCCGTAGCCAAAATGGCAAAAACGGAACCCTTATATATGTCTGTCCGTCCGTCCGCGGTTTTGCTCATAGACTGTCAATGCTAGAAAGCTGTTATTTTGCACGAATATATTTGTAAACTATGCCGACAAAATGGTACAATAAAAAATTAAAAAAAACTTTTTTAGGGTACCTCCCATAGACGTAAAGTGGGGGTGATTTTTTTTTCTCATCCAATCTTGTAGTGTGGGGTATCGTTGGATAGATCTTTTGAAATCATTACGGGGTTGCTAAAACGATTTTTCGATTTATTGATTTGTTTGCGAAATATTCAACTTTAAAGTGTAAATTTTTATTAAAATCGAGCGTCCCCCCCTCTAAAATCTAAACGGGTGAGTGGAAAATTTAAAAAAAATTCAGGATGGTAGTAAGTATATCAAGCTTACAAGGAAAACTATAACGGTTCAGTTTTCTTGAAAATTATTAGTAGTTTAAGAGTAAATAGCAGCCTAAGGTATAAAATATACCTAAACTTGGAATATTCCGTACAAAATACAAAATCCTTAGAAAAATATGACTTAATTTTTTCGTAATGGCTACGGAACTCTATCTCGGGCGTATCCGACACGCTCTTGGCCGGTTTTTTACTTTGTCGCATTGATACATTGACAATCTTGCACAGCGTTTAGTACGGGGCTGGAAAACGACAAGGTGCGAAAGTGTACTTTTGATGCTGACTGTACAGTCGGAGTAAAAAAAGGTTCGTCACCTTAAGATCTAATTTCCTTTGCTCAGTATGAGCGCTCATCTGCTTTACCGATTGAGTAGGACATACTGCGTCAACCTGTCAACCTGCTAAACATCAGGTGACCATAGCAACCCTACAACTAAACCTTGGCACTGACAAACATTGACAATTAAATAGAACATTATTTGATTGAAACTTTTTCGTAGTTGTTTATTAAAAAAGGTTTTGTATTGATATGGAACTAGATATATGTTAGAGGTGTATACTATTTTGATCCTTGTTGTCATGCCTAGTAAGTATAATTTGATATGCACTTGTCTACTTAGTACTTCGGTTTCAAAACGTACTAAGAGTCTATGACTTCGTAAAGGAATCAATTTAATAACTGACGAAGGTTTTTCTACCTCCACTGTACACTAATATTATAAATGCGAAAGTTTGTAAGTCTGTTTGTTTGTTACCTCATCACGTCTAAACCGCTGAACCGATTTAGATAAAATTTGGTATACGGATAATTTGAGTCCCGGGGAAGAACAATGGATAGTTTTTATCCCGGAAATTGCATAGTTCCCGCGGGATAGCGATAAACGAATTTTGCGCGGACGGAGTCGCGCGCAACAGGCTAGTCATAAGAAGTAAGTTTTTGTATTTTTTTTAAAGATTTTTTCGAACAGTATGAGTACTTGCATTGTGATCTAAACTGCATTATGTAGGTGTAAACTTTGAAGTGTTTTTATCCCCCAACGCAAAAAGAGCACTCCCCTATACTGGGTGATTCCTGGGTCATGAGCAGAAGTGAATGGGGTGTAAGGACATTCACACTGAGCAACTTCTACTATAGGAACAGCCCCGAAATCGCGAAAAAAAAACATCTAATCAAGAGATAATCGATCGCTAACTATCCAAAATTTATGGAATAGCAGATTTTTTTCTGCCATTTCGTGGCTGGTCCCATAGTAAAAGTTGCTCAGTGTGAATGTCCCCATCACCCCCTTCACTCCTGCTCATGACCCAGGAATCACCCAGTGTAAAGGGTTCATGACATGGTGAGGGTACATTACATGGTGCAAGGATTCTCCCTATATGGTTTTCTGACGCGCTCGATTAAAACGCAAAATCCCGCTTGGGCTCCCTACTATAATGCGTGGCGGTTGAGACTAAAAGTATCGGCGCACACAAGTTACCATGGCAATACTTTTAAAAGTTGTACTCAAACTTTTCTGAGATTTTGAAATTTTTATGTTATATCTACTTGGAATCAGGAGTACTATCGATTTTAATAGGTGAAGAAAAAGTGTCCCAAAATTTGCATGTATTTTTTGTAATTCCGTTCCGTTACTCTCATACAAGTGTATATGGGAAAGGTAACAGAATGGGAAAAAAATTTTGGACACTTTCTTTTTCTTTTCACCTATTAAAATCGATAGTAGGGCAGAAGTACAGGGTTTGGCCACCTTAAGCCCGTTTTTGGCCAGTTGACATTTGTAGTCATATATCAAAAGTTATAGTATTTATGTGTTAAGTGAGTTTCCAAAAGTTTATACTGAAACGAATAAATTTTGTTATGATTTATTACTATAAATTTATTACAAACGTATATTTAAACAATACATGCCCACAAACGGTACAGTGGCGGCAAATGCTGGGGCCCTAGTGAAAAAGGGGTTAATTCTGCAGAAGTTGAACAGCTGATTTCGACTTAAACCACTATACACATAAAATAGATAATAGCTGTGTTATATCTGCAGACTTAATCCCTTTTTCACTAGGACCCCAGATTATGGTGCTTCTGCCCTACTCCTGATTCCGAGTTGATATAACAAAAATTTCCAAATCCTATAAAAAAGTTTGTATACAACTTTTAAGAGAATGGCATCAAAAAGTCACAAACCTTTCAAGTACAAAAGGGACTTTGTTAAGACAATTGAAATTAACGTGTAGGTGTTGCCATTATGTACAAAAAGCTTTTATCCGGTTGCTAGGCGACGTCGCCCTTGTCGCTTCAAAAATATCCATTATGGCTCTGACGCGTGAAAGTAGTCTGTATAGCTAGACTTGTTATGGTTTATATCAACCCAATTTATGAAAAGTATAAACAAAGACGTCTTTTACCCGACCATAGACATTTAGTGATACGAAAACCTAGAATCTAGTGCAAAATCATTAGGTAATCTGTTCTGTTCATCGATTAATTTATTAATTGAATGGATCAAAGTATTTTTGCCTTATTTTACTATTTACAATACTTGATTTAATTCCAAAGACTGATTATTCAATTATAAAAACAGTAACTATTTTTTTTAATTTATGCGTAAGTAAATAAAAGTAGCTTAAATGGAGTATTAATCGATTTTTAAAAATGACAAATTTTCTACCATTTCAAGTCTATGCTACTACAGATTATACACATGTTTCACTCAACAAATAACGTTAGATTATGACGAAGATTTTTCAAATGAAATTGGTCATCGTTCATCCACCATTAAGTTTCATATTTCGTTTTTCTAATTTTTTTACCGTACAACGGCAAAACCTACTAGACACTGGCATAATTGTCCTGCAATGGACAGCGCCATATTTTAAAAAAAAAAGCCGAAAAATTAAAATTAAGAATTAAAAACAAGTGAATGTTGGTGAAAAAAGTGATTATACGTCTAGTCCACTGGGTGTTTATACATTCGATAAAATTGATTTGTTTACACTTTATATAAATTGAATTGATACAAACCATACCATTAAATAGTACATTATGATAGTCAGCTATGTTTCTTATTACTTTATTACACTAGAGGGTTTTATTTTAATCCTCAGTTGAGGATAACGGTATTTAATGGAGCTAAGGAATAATTAATGCCCACGCGCTTCGTACGACATTGATGGACACACTAACAAAGAAAAACATTTTCAAATAATGATACTCTGTAAAATTTGCTGTTCTTATTATAGCCGCGTAGGGCCCACCGTCATAAATTTAGGACATACGTCACAGTGTCGACTTTTACTGATTGATATTAATTTTTGTATTTTAATAATTGAAATTTGACGTGGTCTTACAGGGACAGGTGAAATTTTGAATTTGATTAAAAATTTGTGTTTCAAGCTCAGTTTTTCCATACATACATACAATCCAATTTCATACTTAACAGGGAGTCCCCACCTATTAATTATGTTGTGTATACTTATGGTGAAATAAATATTTTTCATTATTCATTTTTTTTTCATTTTCAATTACATTCTCCTTCCCAAAGAAAGGATAAGTAGATGGGCCAATCAACTATTTTACCGACACTTTGGGTGTCTCCTGCGTTACCAAAATTGTCTCTGGCGTTACCAAAAAAATCGTACTTCCGACAAGATGTTTCACGGTTTAATGGGTTAAACTTACGTAGGATGTCATGTATTCATGTACACCATCTTTTAAATTACAGAAAAAACATGTTTACTTACAAAAATCTGCAATTGTTTGAAAAATGTCGCGGTCAGATTAGTGTCGGTAAAAAAGTTGATTGACCCAGATACTATTTGAAAGGTCCACGAAAAAAAAACATGTCAAGTCACCCTTTTTAGGGTTCCGGAGCCAAAATGGCAAAAACGGAACCCTTATAGTTTCGCCATGTCTGTCTGTCTGTCTGTCTGTCTGTCTGTCTGTCCGTCTGTCTGTCTGTCTGTCTGTCCGTCCGCGGCTTTGCTCAGGGACTATCAATGCTAGAAAGCTGTAATTTTGCACGAATATAAAGGTAAACAATGCCGACAAAACAGTACAATTAAAAATTCAAAAACAATTTTTTTTAGGGTACCTCCCATAGACGTGAAGTGGAGGTGATTTTTTTTTTCTCATCCAACCCTATAGTGTGGGGTATCGTTGGATAGGTATTTTAAAACCATTAGGGGTTTGCTAAAACGATTTTTCGATTCAGGCATTTGTTTGCGAAATATTCAACTTTAAAGTGCAAATTTTCATTAAAATCGAGCGTCCCCCCCCCTCTAAAATCTAAACCGGTGGGTGGAAAAATTTGAAAAAATTCAGGATGGTAGTCAGTATATTAAACTTTCAAGGAAAACTATAGCGGCTAAGTTTGCTTGAGAATTATTAGTAGTTTATGAGTAAATAGCAGCGTAAGGTATAAAATATACCTATACTTCGAAGATTCCGTATAAAGTACGAAATCCTTAGAAAAATATTACTTAATTTTTTCGTAATGGCTCCGGAACCCTATTTTGGGCGTGTCCGACACGCTCTTGGCCGGTTTTTTTTATTTGAGATTTTAATCGCAAAATGCAGGGCTTGCAAAGTACTACGACTTACCATTGAATTAAATAGTCAAAATTTCAGCTCAATCAGTAACGGTCCACTTCCCGAGTGGATCAAATTTATTTTGCAAGAATTGATGACAAACATCGTGACAGCAACTAAAAAAAAGCTTGTAATAAAATGATTAAACTTTATCCAACATTTTGATGCTTGATATTTTACTTAGGGAATAGGCTAGACGACTAAAAAAAACTGTTTAGTCCGTCAGGTGGATAATTTAAAAATATTGTGCACATATTTTTTCTTTTGTTTGACAAACAAAAAATGACGAAGATACAGTGCTTAGAAGTTTCGAGTGACGTCACTATATGGTACGATTTTTACCTTATAGTGACGTCACAAGCCCCCACTCCGGAAGTTTGATGATCTATGCCTTTGTCGATTTTTAATAAATGGATAAACCAAATCGTTGTGTCCCATATTTTTCCATAATCTAACTGTCGGACTAAATAGAACGATGTATTTTTGACCCAGTCGTCATCCCTATTATATAAAAATGTAGGAGGGGAGCAGCCAGACAAATCGAAAGGGCGTAACATCTCCCAGACTAACAAAAACAGTTCAACCATGAGTCCTTTCGTTTCACCTTCGCCCTCGTAGTCTTGGCAACAGGCTCAATTACATTGCTCTTCGTTTTATTATTAGGTCTGCAATTAACAAAAAATATTTACATCGCTGAGTTTCTTGCCGGTTTATTCTTTAGAGATTTTTCAAAAACGGTGGTAGTTATTTTGACATTCAAAAGCGCTTAGCCTTAATTTGATTAAAGATATTTTGACTTTGATTTTGAACACTCTTGTCTTTAGGTGTATAATTATAATGAAATTGAGTTGTTTTGCCGCGATACCAGACTTTCCAATACGTCAGTCTAGTTCGCGTTGCCAATAAGTGTTGACGTTCAATTTCAAGTTGTGCTTCAAACTGTATTGAAAATTAAATGGAAAAATGGGGTTGCTATTTTGATGTCAACATACCATTTGGGCTGTAAAAAATTGTGCGGAAAAACAATGAAAAGCGTAAAATTGGGAGCGGTGACGGTTGTAACGAGTATTTTCTGCGATAATATCAAACCTTGTCATTTATGATAGTTTGATTTAAAATTACAATAAGTCCTTTATAAGGGACTCTAAGCGTTAGGAGGATAGTATATTTTGATAGCATTTGTACGATTAAATACATTAAAAACTAACTTGTAAACCAATGTGACCATTAGCTTTATTTTTACAAGCTTATTTAACTTGTTGTTCGGGTCACAACTTGTAAATCGGATTTCATCTATTTACAGTGACCAAATTTGGTCAAAGAAAATTTATTGACTTCAAATGTAGGATGGATGGGATCTAGCTCGGAGGATAATAAAATGCGAAGTCAACAATAAGTACAGTCGGCAATTTTTTTTTTTTTTTTTTTTTTTTTTTTTTTTTTTTTTTTTTTATTCGATTGGAAGACAAACGAGCAAGTGGGTCTCCTGGTGGTAAGAGATCACCACCGCCCATAAACATCTGCAACACCAGGGGTATTGCAGATGCGTTGCCAACCTAGAGGCCTAAGATGGAATACCTCAAGTGCCAGTAATTTCACCGGCTGTCTTACTCTCCACGCCGAAACACAACAGTGCAAGCACTGCTGCTTCACGGCAGGATTAGCGAGCAAGATGGTGGTAGCAATCCGGGCGGACCTTGCACAAGGTCCTACCACCTGCTTTTTTACAACATAGTACAATAAAAAGGCAATATAATGGCTCTTTAATAAACTAAACTATTTAAAAAAAAAGCAAATTGCGACGGTTTACAAGGTAAGCGAAAGGCGGCCTTTTCGCTACAGAAGTACTTTTCCAGGCAACCGTTAATATTTAACCCTTTTTTTAATGTGGGAACTTCAACCTGTCATGACAATAGTAAAGTAAATATTTTGGTCGACTATACATTCTAGTATTGAACTCGGTGCGGCCACCCGCACGCAACTAGTGGTCGCCATTATACTTCGGTAGCAGTAGGCGAGTTTTCATGACGCTTTACTTGCATAATACCTAAATCTTCGATTAGACTTAAGTTCAAATGGACGAATTCGTATAATGACCGTGTTTTCGTAATGACTTTAACTAAAGAAAACATTTCATTTAATCATTTCATAGTGTATTTTTTTATTTTTAAACAAACGAGTAGTATAAAAAGGCCTAAAATGCAAAATGTCCCAGTTTTTAAATGCTTAATTCAGAAAGAAAATGTTCACGTGAGCAGAGGTGTAAGTGAGCGAACTTTGTGTTGTTTGGTTTTACCAATCTTTTATTTAAATCATATGTATGTGTGTAAATTGTTTTCCATAATTGAAAATTGAATTACACCCATTTCTAGTGATTAATTTGAATTGGAATTAGGTAAAGATATATTGAAGAATGAAGATAGAATGACTTTTTAAGTATAATCCACATAAAAACTTGTATAAAGATATACGTTTTTTTTTCTTGATTTCTGTTAAATTCCACAAACGACTACTTTCTTTGATACAAACTACCTGGTAATTAACTTTTTGGACAAATTCAAAGAAACTTCATACATAATATTCATCTCACAGACATTGTTATACTTAACAGTAGTTTTTTGTAACTTTCGCCGTATCGTCATTTTTGCACTTGACTGTACCAGTAGCAGTGAAATAAAATAATAGTTTACTTTATTTATGGCCACTTGCTGGAAACACATAAATCTCGAGTTAGCGTTAAGCTTCGTTTAGTAGTGTCAAAATGTATGGAACTGTCAAGCATAAGCCAGGCTTAACAACTAAATCTAGATTTATTTTTACCTGCAAGTGGGTCTAAAATGTAGAATTTACAGTAACAAGCCTTTTCAACATCCGCACGCAAATGGCAATATCCGGTGCTTTATCGATTCTAGAGCTGGCTGGGTTATTTAGGTCATTTCATTACCGCTATGTATTACCTGGGACCCTATGTACGATGCACTTTGCACCTAGGCTGTGGGAGATACAGGAATCGATATTTCTAGGGCCCGTTACTGGTTATCGGCGGTTTAAGTCGGTATTTGATTTTGTGACGTTGACGCGACGCGACGCGTTGCCGCGCGTTCGTTTGTTCGTGCCACAGGTGGTTGCCGCTCTTTTTAAAGGTGGTAGGTTCCTAAACCGGGCGATTCTGAAGACGTGATCTGATCCGGAAGTATTCGCAACTAGTTTGATAGTTTGTCCTAAAAAATTCTGCTTGGATCAAAATTCTTTTCGTTCCGTTGTTTTTGTCCCTGGAAAAGTGTGACGGAGTAGAGTTTTTTTTATGGGACCACATTTTTTATTTTTTAGTAAATTGAAATAATTTCTTGCCTGAGTGGTAACGAAAATATTTTTTGTCCAAAGTTCGTGGGTCAGATTATCAGAAAATATTGGACGTATTTCCATTATGTCGATTAAACAAAATATGATAAAGATATACGAGCAAGTTATCATCATCATCATCAAAGTAAGATCGCAGAGCGATCTGACATAACTTAGTTTCACTCAGATGAAACCTTACAAACTTAATGATGTGTCCGGTTGGCATGTTTTCTGCAACTTTGTTTTAATATAGCCCATTAAAATTATTAATTTATAATAAAAAAAAAAACCAAAATTTAATTATGTCTAGAAGCAACGCTTTCGTACTTACATACTGGCCATTGCAGACGGCTTCCCATTTACCTCTTGCGCTCATACTCCCGCCCGGCTGAATAATCTTTGTATTTAGGGGATGTTTGGTCACTACAATCTGTCTGACTGATCAAATATAACTGTAATAGTTACTTAATAACATACTTTAAATAATAAATATAATAATAAATATCATGGGACACTTGACACCAATTGACCTAGTCCCAAACTAAGCAAAGCTTGTACTATGGACATTAGGCAACGGATAAACATTACTTAAATATAGATAAATAAATACTTAAATACATATTCACATCCAAGACCCGAGATAAAACATTCGTATTATTCATACAAATATCTGCCCCGGCCGGGATTCGAACCTGGGACCTCAAGCTTCGTAGTCAGGTTCTCTAACCACTTAGCCATCCGGTCGTCAACTTTAAAATGACGTCGTTTAAATTTACGTCACGCCTCAGTAAACTTTTTATTTGACGTCACGTGTCCCGGACGACGCGATTTCTCATTGCCATTTTTACAGGCTTCATAACTTGTCTTGTTTGTTGTTGTATAATTGTGATTTGACCCAGTTATACTCGTAGAAGTCGAGTTGACTTGAAATTTGAAATACATAATGCAATACAAGTACAGTCAGAAAAAAAACTTATTTTAAATAATAAATTAAATTTTTGACAAAAAGTTACGTCTGATTGACAAAGAAAAATAAAACTATTTACACTACAACAATTTCAAAATTTTCGCGGTATTTTTTTTCCAACCAGACCGATACAGACAGATCGTCGAAATTATCCATACACAAGCTGGAATAAATAGAATGGCGCCACCTTCTATGCGGAAAAAGTATAGAACTAAGACCACGTTGTTGCGTAGACTAAGAACGTAACATTTTCGTCATGATAATGGTCCACACACAATCTTATTTTATGCCAAAAACTAAGCAAGTACTGGCTGTTTTAGTTTATCCAAGTCACTCGAAGTAAATCAAAAAATCAATTACTTTTACTCCCACCTCGTAAGACTATATTGACCTACTTTTAGAGCATGAGAAGTGAAAGAGAACTCTTTTATAATCTGTGCATTTTTTTTTCACCAGGACACTACCCGATTGTCTTTGTGTGTGTTGAGGCGTACGAGTTTATAATGCCGCGAACTCTCCAGGTGCGGACATGGGACAAGATCCAGGCCATAATGAAGTCGGAGGAGGGTCTCGGTATAGAGTACGACGAGAACGTGATCTGCGACGTCTGCCGCTCGCCGGACTCGGAGGACGGCAACGAGATGGTATTCTGCGACTCGTGCAACATCTGCGTGCATCAGGCGTGCTACGGCATTACTGTCATACCCGATGGTGAGTCGCTGGAAGGTATATAGTATGTATGTCTTTGGTCCTCGCTGCAGCCTGTTTATATGGCGTTCGTAAAAAAATGAGGAGAGATAAATAAAAAAATCGTCGCTACTTTGAAAAAAGCTGGTATCTCAAAATCGATGATCTTTCCGGGTGAACTTAATGGACATTGTTTTAAGGGTCAAATTTGTTGACGTATCGATTCGAGGATACGAGATTTTTTCAAAGTAGTGACGAAATGTATTATAACAATACGGGTGTTAAATGAAAGCTAACAATAAGCCTATTCTAAATATATACATTAAGCTACCATTTTCAATTGTCGTGTGTGCGTTTCCAGGGCAGTGGTTGTGTCGTCCGTGCGGCGACGGCGTGCGGCCGACGTGCGTGCTGTGCCCCAACAACGGCGGCGCCATGAAGTGCACGCCCACCGGCCACAAGTGGGCCCACGTTTCCTGCGTACTCTGGATCCCCGAAGTGTCAATAGGTTGTGCGGAAAAAATGGAACCAATAACCAAAATTTCCTCAATACCAGCCTCTCGCTGGTCCCTAGTGTGTGTGTTGTGTCGCGAACGTAAGGGTGCTTGCATACAGTGCTCCGTAAAGACTTGTAAGACTGCGTATCATGTTACGTGCGCGTTTAAACATGGACTAGAAATGCGCGCTATAATAGAGGACGAGAACGCCGACGACGGCGTCAAGTTGCGATCGTATTGTCAAAAACATAGTGTCAATTCGAAAAAGGAGAAGTGCCCCGGCTCCGGGTCCGAGGAGGAGGAGGTGAAGCGCAAGCGGCGCAAGGATATGACGTCCGAGGAGAAGAACCAGGCGCGCGCCGCGCGGCTGCAGGAGATCGAGGGCGAGTTCGACCGCCACGTCAGCGTCAAGGACGTCAGCACGCACCTGCTGGACGTCGACCAGGACGCCATCAACTACATCTACAACTACTGGAAGATGAAGCGGCGCGCCGGCCGCAACCGGCCACTGCTGCCGCCCAAGGCGGACGACAGCGAACTACTCTCGCACCGCCAGGAGCAGGCCGACCTCGACAAGATGAAGATGTTCGTCCAACTCCGGCAGGACCTCGAGCGCGTCCGCAACCTCTGCTACATGGTCAGCCGGCGGGAGAAGCTCTCGCGCTCCTTCTTCCGCATGCGCGAGCAAACCTTCCACAAGCAGGTCGCCGTGCTGGCGGCGGAGCCCGCCCTCTCCGGCCCCGACCTCGCCGCCATCATCGAGGCCAACCACGGGCCCTCTATATACGACAGACTCTACTCGCATCCCAACGCCGCTGACCATAAGAACGACTTCGACGATCTGCTGGCTCGGATCGCGCCGCCCGACTCGGGCGACGACAAGAAAAAGGATCGCAACGGCATGGTCAGAGGCTCTAAATCGTCCAATCCCTACAAAAAGCATTATGTTAACGGCTCACGGAGGAGCGGCAGCATGTATAGCGGGCTATCGAGCGAGGAGAGTGCCCCGGAGATATCCCGCTCGACGCGGTACCGCGGCCGGGCCATCGGGTCCAGCACCGACGATGACGCCAAGAAACCGGCCTCTCCAAAGAAAAAAGTCTCTCCTAAAAGCAAAGGCAAAAGATCTCCCAAAAAGAACGAAAGGAAGAAAAAGAAGGTGCCGCAGTCTAAGGCGCTGGTACTCGAGAGCAGTAGTGAGGACGAGGCTTTACAGAGTCGAATGAAGAAGGATCGGTCTCGTAGCAAGACGCTCCAGCATCTCGAGAAGGAAATGGTCGACGCCGTGAAGTCGGGCCAGTCGGCCACGGACAGCGACGACCTGATGCCGATCAGAACCACTCGGCAACAAAACAGCAAGTTCCCGAACAACATATACTCCGACAGCAGCGAGGAGTCGTCAGGCAAGGTAGATCTCAAAGCAGACAAGATCAAAGCTGAAAAATCGAAACCTGATAAATCGCCTGATAATGACTCACAACAACCATTGCCCAGAACGAAGGGCGCAATGAAGGAGTTTATTCCTACTCAGCCAGAAAAGAAGAGTCCCACTAAAGTGGATAGACCTGCTCCCAAGAAAAGGGGAAGAAAACCCTCCAACAAGGAAAAGAAGACTCCAACTAAAAGTAATGATTCGGATGATGAAGCTAAGGATAAGGAAAATATTAAATTCTCTAAACAAAGTAAAGATCATCCTTCGGATCTCATCGTTCCACAAAGGCAAGCTGCCAAAAAAGCTTCAGAAAATATGCGATCCACTACTGCAGTTAAAAAGGAAGAGTCTGGAAACGAAAAGACAGGAAGTGGTGACGAGAATAAACCAAAACCCAAAATACCTATCAAATCTAAGGGCAAAGAGGTCCCGAAAGATATTCCAGCTAAAGTTGGCCGCAAAAAGTCATCGAAAGATGTGGAAAAGGAAACTATTGCATACGTGCCTCAAAGGCAGGCTGCCAAGAAAGCAGCGGCCCATATCAAGAGCGGGCTCGGCACGAAGGCGCCAGTCGCCGATACTTCCGACACTGATAAAAAGAAAGAGGGCGACAAGCCTGAACCTGCCAAACTCACACCGAAGAAAGAAGAGGGCAAAAGTGCGAAAACGCCTCAGAAGGAGAGCTCGAGTTCGTCATCAAACTCCAGCAGCAGTAGCTACTCTTCATCATCAAGTTCCGACGACGAGCCGGAGAAGCCCGGCATCAAGCCGACGGCCAAGGCGCGTGAGATTAAGCCAGCCGTGCGTCAGCCCTCCATGTTCTCGCCGCCAGGCACTAGGCCGACAGTGGACTTGCCCTTTCTCGACAAGGTGTCAAGACCATTGTCTTCAACTAGTGCCTCGAGTGATACTGACAGCTCTCAGGCATCGCGGTTCTCCGGATCTGGCAGTCCCTCACCCAAGCGACCAAGGAGACGAAGAAAAGGAAAGAGCCTTTCGACTGATACGTCCCCACGCAAGGCCCCTGACAAGAAGCTTAAAACTTCCGAACGGGGGCCCGAGTGCGGCGTACCATCACCGGCTCCTGAAGGAGAGGAACCGCGCCGAGCCGATGACGCGCGGGCCGCCACACGTGCTCGGACCAGAAGCATTACTACAAGCGGAAATCTGCCTCATAAGCTTGATGCCCGACAGAGAAAACCATCTAAAGACGACAACGGATATGCCTCTGGATCCAATAAAACTCCGAAAGAGGGCAGCCAGCCCCGTGAACTTCCAACTCCGGAGCGGAAAACGGACGAGGAGGTGAAGACCGAAGTCAAGGACGAGCCGCTCATCGAACCCAAGACCGTGAAGGCCTCGCCCACCAAGATCAAGCCGCGCGTGTCCATCGATGACAAGGACAAGATAAAAACACCTGAGGCTGACCCCATTCAAAACAAGACCAGCCCCAGAAAGACTGCAGATGTCAAACACAAACCCATCCCTAATAGACGCATGAGCGTCAAGGAAGTGATCAAAGAATCAGTGACGGTACATGAAGCTCCGCGCGAGTCTGCCAAGAGAAAGATACTGACAAGGCACGACGAACAGAACGCGTTAGAATTGAGCCGCACCATTAGCAGCTTATCGCCCGCCAAGCAGCCCCAAACTGAGGAGAAACTTGCTGACAGCGACAAGAAGATTCCAATACCGATTAACGATTTCCATCAAAATGACAAGTATGCTGAAAATGAAAAGCATTGGCTTGAAAAAGCACCAAGCCCCAGCATGCATCCTCCGCCAGTAGAAAAACTCGGCAGCCACGACAAATACATGACAGAGGACACGGATTCTGCGGACAAGAACAGTATTAAAATGATCGCCAAAATCCAAGCTAACTTGAACGAGAATACGATGATCAAGTCACCAAAGACTCCAATGGATGCTCGAACGTTGAACATGGATTCGATAGAAGTAGAAAATCCTACGCCCAGGATAATGCGGAAGCGTTCCACGCTAGAGGAAAAGAAGTTTATAGCTCAAGACGCGAGTCACGTACAGGGTGTTGAAATATCCAAGAGTGCGAAGATACCTTTTGTTAATCCATGCCGCTCCATGTTCTCACCGCAGCCGAAAGACAACGAGCTATTTGAACTTGAAATGATGGCCGTTGATGATGGCTTCAACAACGACGAAATGATCAAACCCTTCACATCGTATCCCGAGTTCTTTTTCAAGGAAGACTCGAAAGAACAGGGCGTGCAAGAAACGTTGAACCTCGTCGACAGGTTACGAATGCAGCTGAGCAGTAAAAAAGTGCCTGCGGAGAATTCCGCTCAAGACGAGGCCGCCAACGAGGAGAAAGAACCCAGAGAAGAAGATTTGCCTACGAGTCCTGTCAAACGTGCCGAGACTCCGCCGCCGAACAAAAACGCGGCCACGGACATCCATGAGCCCAAAACACCTGCCAACGATTTACATCTAGTCACTCACAAACCACTGACAGCGGCCGACCACCTGTTGCGTAGAAATGACATGCATGACGATGACAATAAAGACTGCCAGCCCATACCCATGACAAGCAACGATAAATGGCGCGATATACCGATGCAGCACAACGATGTCGAACCGAACGACAGGAAATACGACCATCGATACAACGACGAATTGAAAGAGCCAGCGACGATCCAGTCCGACGTACAGTCCGTTTCAGAAGTGGGTGACACGATATCATTGTCAAAACAAAGCGATGACTCGCAGTCCCTGTCCGTTGTCGACAACTCCATGCACAGCAACGACCAAGAACTGCATCTAGACAATCAGAACTATGAGAATAACAACTCTCAAATACACTCCGACTGCGCCACGATCTCATCCCCTTACGTGAGTCAAGAGAAATGGAGGGAGAACAAAATAATCA
This sequence comes from Choristoneura rosaceana, assembly GCA_037349165.1. Lineage (NCBI taxonomy): Eukaryota > Metazoa > Arthropoda > Insecta > Lepidoptera > Tortricidae > Choristoneura > Choristoneura rosaceana. The sequence continues at coordinate 4,915,833 of JAZBNJ010000004.1, read as the reverse complement.
CAAGGCGGTCATCCGCTTCAAGCACAACGTCTGAAGGTTCAATGTGTTCGCAGAAGACTGATCTCAAATCACACATGAACAGCTGCGACTCCCAAATATCACACCAAAGCCACATGATACCTGAGATAGAACGGTACGCACCGATACCAGCGTACGCGTGTTCTGTAGAGCCTTCCATGCCGTTGAATCAGTACTCTTCGTATCCACCTGACGCGTCGCCGTTCCTTAGTTCGATGGGATCTCTGCCGTTGTTCGGGAGCGGGGCTTGCGCGTCCGCTCAGCTCACGTTGCCTTCCCCCGGTCCCGGCCTGTACGCTCCCCCGGGCCTGTCCTACACCAGTACCCCTCTCATACAACCTCTGTCGAAGCCCGCGTTCCCGACTCTTTGCGCCGCTTTCACTTCGTCTTCGCAAAATATAGCGCTGACGACGGCCATGATCGCGCCGCCGACGCCCAAGCCCGTGGACTCGCCGCGGGACGACCCCGACGTCAGCAACAGCGACAAGTTCTCCATACACGTCGTCTCCAGCCCCAGCGTCGACTCGTTCAACGACACCAGTAACAAAGCGCCCACCAAATCCAATGACAGTACCGAAACGATGCTAAGCCTACATCCGCAAGAATCGAAGTCGCCAATTCAACCAAAACTTCCCAAGAACAAGTTCCCTGGTAAATCGCCGGGCAAGAGCCCCGGCATATCGCCCAAGCAGAGCGAGCCCTCCAAAGGCAAGCGAGCTAGCAACCGCAGCAACAGGAGCGCGAGAGGGCGCGGCCGCTCCAAGAGCCGCGGCCAGGGCTTGCCCGGGTACGAGTACATGGGCAACTCCATACAGAGCAAGCTCGTCGGTACAGTCTACGACTTCGACGAGGAGATCGCCAACGACGGCGTCGATCTCAAAGCGCTCCGCGAGAGGCGCAAATCCGTCGACTTACGGGACGACAGGAAGTCCGAGCACTCGTACAAGGACTCTTCGCAGTCGCCGCGCGTGGCCAGCCCGCAGCCCGCCAAGAAGCCGAGCGTCGAGGTGAAGGAGACGAGGCCGGCGACGCCGGAGCCGCCGGAGCGGGCGGGCTCGCCGGCGCGCAAGTCGGCCGAGCGCGGGCCGGGCTTCTCGCAGGTGCAGCCGGTGCTGCCGGGGCCCGTCGACATGCGCACGTACAAGCTGTCGTTCGAGGGCGCCGCGCCGCCCGCGCCCGACGCCTTCCACAGCCACCTGCTGGCCTTCGCCAGCGGCACGGCCGACCAGCAGCTCGGCGAGATCGACGAGGAGGACGAGAAGCAGCTGCACTCCGCGCTCATGGCCAGCAAGCCGCGCCTCGCCCCGCCCGCGCCGCCGCCGCCCGCCCAGCCCGCCAAGGAAATCTTCACGCCGCAGCTGCCCAAGGTCTCCCTGTCCGATTCGAGGAATCAGCTCAAAGTGAAGATCAAAGGACCGTTCCTGGACGCCAACTACTCGAGCACGGTGACTCCGGTGGCGCCGCAGCCGCCGCCGCCGGTGGACGTGAGCGCCGGCCTGGCGGCGGCCGGCGGGCCTTCCTCCATGGTGGCCGGCTCCACCAACCTGCGGCGCATGCGCAAGAAGGAGCTGCTGCGGCAGTACTGGACGCAGGACATGAACATGGACGACCCGGCGGCCGGCGTGCCCATGGGCGCCGCGCCGCCGCCCGCCGCGCCGCCGCCCATCGCCCGCACCGTCATCACCATACCCAAGGCCGTCGCCTCCATGACGAGCATCCCCACCCGCGAGGACTACAAGACGGACACCCCCGTCGAGAAGAAGAAGCGGAAGACGACGAGCGGCCTCTCGCGGGAGCTGCGCCATCTCGAGGTGAGCATGAACGACGACGTCGACGTCACCGACGAGTCCAAGCTGGCCACTCTGAGCGCGGTGGTGACGCCGCCGGCGGCGCACAAGCGGCGGGGCCGCGTGCCCAAGCCCGGCCGGCCCGCCACCTCGCCCGTCGCGCCCAAACTCAAGATCAAGATAGGCTCCAACACCGTGCAGCAGGTGGAGGAGCCCGCCGGCTTCCAGTTCCGCCCGCCCAAGAAGCGCCTCCACCACCCCATCCCCAAGCCCAGCTTCGAGGACCTGCGCCGCGAGAGCATGAAGTACCGCCGCATGGTCATGGCCGACTTCGAGGAGGACGAGAAGACGAAGAAGGTCAAGCCCAGCAAGAGCGAGAAGCGGAAACGCAAAAAGGACAAGAAACAGGACAAGTTGCAAGTGGTGAACAGTGAAAGTGATAGTGCTACCAAGTTGATAATAAAGATCAAGCGCCCGAAGGAGGAGGAGGCGGCGGCGGCGGGCGCGCCCGAGGCCGCCGTGGACCCGTTCGACTACGACCCCACGCTGCCCGACCCGCTGGCCATCGACCCGCCCGCCGCCTACGCCGAGGCCTCCGGCGTGCGCAAGATTCGGACCGCTAAAGTGACTCCTATCCGGTTAAAAATAGCGCGCAGCTCGCAGGGCTCGGGGTACGTGATGAAGGAGCCGCCCGGCGACGCCGCGCCCGCGCCCGCGCCGCCGCCCGCGCCCGCGCCCGCGCCCGCGCCCGCGCCCGAGCCCGCGCCCGACGCGCCCGCGCAGCCGCTGTCGCTGGCCGTCAATAAACACTGTGAAGTGAGGTGATACAAAAAGTACGCGCGGTAAACGGTGATCCGACACTCGTGAGCGTGTGAAATTTTTATCTATAGAAACCTTAATTTAGTGTCTGTATATTTTTAAATATTACGTCTTCTGTATAACTATTTATTTGTATAAATGGAAAGCTCAATGGTTAACTTAAAGTTACTCTAAGATTTATTATAGGTCAGTGCATTGAGTGATGCACAATTATGTATATCTTAATATAGTGTATAGCTTATATATTTTTGTTAATGTTACTGTTTTACTTTGTGCCTCTTACGGAATCTCATTAATTTTCGTGTATGTAACTATATCGAAATCAAGTATGTATTACGTTTTCAAAAAAAAAAAATCACGATCACAAATCACATCACACGGTTTTTCGGTTCGGTTGTCGTCAGCGACTCAGTGGTTCCGTCATGTGTTTGTTTATGGCTGGATGCGATTGACTTTTCACTCAGTATTTATATTTTATCATAAAATGCAATAAAACGTTCTCATATTTTAAACCATTAGAGGCCAAACTGCGTATACAGTAAACATTAAAAAAATATAGTTTAAAATAATTACATGTTAACATTATTTCAAACAAAAAAAATAAGTTTTAACAGGTGCTATATGAAACTAGGTTTTCTTTTTAATTTTTATATAATAGTCATTTTGTTTTCATATTATCACTTTACCGGACACGTAAATTGGCGGCACACAAATACATCGATGTACGGTACACGTACGAGTGCTCGTCACTGCCCAGTAGTTGGCTTCTTTAATCTTATGTCATCAGCTATAGAGATGACGGCAGGCTGTTTATTGGGCACTAGGGTGCCGAGCATTCGGACGTTTACCTTATTGGTTCTAAAACGGGTGAACTTTGGAAGCTGACGTTAGTTGTAGATGTAAATTTCGATAAATTACTTTAAAATAAAACTTTGCCATGAGATGGCTTTTTTTGAATAATTTGTCACGTACGATTTTAAACTTCTTTTTAACACTTTTAAATGAATTCCATGGCCCAGGACCAAAAGCGTTATATTTTAACAAATTAGCAGATTAATATTTAGAAATTATCGATCTGTTTGTTATTAAATTGGTCAAAATAATCAGAAATCCGGAGACTGAATTCCGATCGTGTTGTAGATATTTTTTTTTATCTAATGTATTTATTTTGTTTTTACTAAAACCTTATCATTTTGCGGTCGTGCGATTATATGTATAAAAAAATCAAAAATCAGTTTTAGAACCGTTTTTAACGTTTAATAATCAAACTTTATTTATTAATATCAAGTGGTTAGCCAATTTCGCCGCCAGCCTGTATTCATTTGTACTATATAGGTAAAACAATTGTTACAATGCAGTATTTTATCCCAAAACCTACTGCTGGTTATTTTGGCAGAAGGAAGAAGCTTGCTGGCTTGAGCTTATTAAAAAAATACTCGAACTTTTATTTGATGTTAACCGCAGACCAAGAACATTGGCTCGGGTTTCACCAAAGAATAACAATAGATAAAATAGACGGGCATTATAATTGTAACCAATTCGAAATCATTAAACCTTTTTTTTAATTTTTACGACGTTCTTTTTTTAAATGATAATGGTGTAACATCAGAATGAATAATTTTAGATATATCTGTTAAGCATTGTCTCGGATATACTGCTGATGCTACCATACAACCGATTGACACATTCACACACACATATTCAGTTTTTCATCCATGTCAGCATTTTAGTTTATATTTTAGTGATCATTGATCTAATATTCGTTTGAGGGCATATATTCGTCTTTTTCTCCCCTAACTTGAACCCTTGTGTTTATGTCAAGGTTCTATACTTCATTTTTTATAGCATTAGAAAGAAGGTAAGCGATCTTGACGTGTCTTTTCATTGAAAAAAAAAACACTTTAAAAATAAGTCACAGCATGCAGTAACAATTAGCAAAGACATATGATCATTTACGTGCTTTTGGTATCATACGTAAAAGTTAGTTTTTTAAAATGTTTTTCAATAAAAAGACTCGTCAAGATTATTTACCCCTTTTCTAATGCAAAAAAAAAACGAAGTATAGTCTACTTTGTTGTGGTAGAGACGAGTACGTGCTCTCGTTTCTTGCTTACTGCCATCCCGTGTCTTGGAGCAATGAGAGCAATACGAAATACATTTCATTTAGTTTAAGGGTCAGGTCCACTGGCTCACAGTCTGTATCAGATACAGGTGCGTAAAATGCTCAAAAATCGAGGGAGGTTTTAATAATATTAATAATTTTTAAATGCTCGATTTATGAGCGTTTCACCCCATAAAGTACCTGATGCTGACTGCGCTAATATAACGGGAATTTTCCTCGCGACGTGTTCTAAAGTAATAATTTTCAAACGAACAAGCTGTAAGCTTCCTTTATATACTTGCATATCATTTTGACAACTGTATAATTAATAATTAACTAATCGGAAATGTAAAATGTACTGATTGGTATGTTTATTTGGTTTTAAACTTGGACTGGATTCAAAAAATTTCAAGCGACTCTGTGAGAGTGTTAAGTGAAAATGTCGTTTGGAATTTTTTGGAACAGGTTTTAACACAGGTTTGTGCAATATTCGGCAATACTCATCACATAGTCACGTTGACCGTACACTTGTGTGCTAGGGTAAGCTTATGTACCATTAAGTAATGTCATTGTGTAAGAGTAAGTGATTTATGTTTCCATTTCTGTGTAAATATACCATGTACCAACTACGATGCGACCACAGCTGAACCGTAAGTTAGTTGGTCGCGATGGTGCGCGTTGTTTTGTATATTGTGCCGTCTTATGCTTGTGTCGTAAGCGAATCTCTTAGTCGCGCGCAAGCGTTGCAAGCGCGCTCGCCTCAGCACCGGTTTGCCTCAGAATCGTGATTATAATCAGAGATTTTTATTATTCACCCGTAATGTACTATAATTATTATATGCAAATAGCATTCCGCGATTTTTTTTTATGTAATGAAATGCTTTTTAAAGCAACGTTCTTGTGGTTTGAGGCGATGCGGTGCTGTAATTTTCGATGAGTGCTTTGATACGCGCTCATTCTAGAGTGAGACGGTTGTATGCGTTTGAATGAGACGACTGTAGGATAGCAAGAGTGTCGAAGAGTCAGCTATCGCAATCATACGCGTTCTGTTAGTGCATAATGGTCCGACTGAGTCTCGAAATAAGACCTAAACTTTTATATTTTTATATTTATTTATAGCAAAACTCGATCTTCATGACAGGCATTGCATTTCCCTTCTGATTTACTATTTAAACGACTACCATTCCAACTTGGCGCATGTCATTCGATACTCCATATAAAAAGATATTTTTGGAAATTATAATCTGTCATACTTACGTTTTAGTGATGTTCGCTCGGGTGTTATTTTTTATGCGTTTCTAATTTTGATAATCCATCGCGGGCTTTACAATTTGGACGCTTTATAATCGATGTTTTTCTAAATCGTTTCTTGTATCCGTTTTACCATGTATGTGAAAGCAACTTGTACTTCTGGCTCGTACATACATTGAAATCATCTTATGATTCTGTCTTCCACTCGTTTTTATGCGAACATGTTTCTTACTGGTATGAACTTGTACACAACTCTTTTGTTTTTTTCAGTTAGATACAGTGCCGGGTGCACTGTTACTGGCGTAGATCGCTCTGTATTATTGAGGTCGATTAGTTTTTGGACTTGTTTTGTGTATTTTTGTGACACCTCTCGTAATGCAACGTCTTTACTGGCCAGTTGGCGCTTGGTATTGGCTGTAGTATCAAAAGAACATTTTGTATTGTTTCAATCATCACATGAACCGTACCGACCGATAAGGAACAGTAGGCGACGGATAGGAAAGGAACTAACATTTTTGAAGCGTGTTACGACAATGTGACAGTTCTTAGAGGCGCCTTCATGTTAATTTGTACTCTATTGATGCACCCTTTATTGTTATTCGCTTGTAGATTTTTTTTTTCTTGCTCAGTCTTTGTGGCCAATGTGTGACCCGAAATCGTTGACATTTTTTTTTTTTTTATATACTAAAATCTGCACATTTGAGTCTGTGTAGTAGTGTTCAACAGTGTTCTATTCTCGATATTGTAACAACTATCGTGTTTCCTCTAAGCCACTGCCTGGTTCCAGTCGCTGGTTCGGTTTTGGAACGAGAACAAAAAATTAAAATTGAGAATCACTAGCTGCGACTGGGGTAGTCCTATAATCCACAGCAACTTTGCAATAATTAAAGTTTTTGTATCTTTTACGCAAACATGAATATCTCAGTTTTAATTAATGAAAGTATTTGCGTGCCATTAGCTATGAAATCAATTAAAAATCACTGGTAAAGTTTCAACTGGTTATGTAATGATAAAACTATATAAAACGAGCCATAATGTGTCGCACCCAGGGTTGTGTATTAACTTTAATAACTAAGTAATGTTACAGCAATTTTATTTTTTTGTATGGAAAATGTACGTTTCTGAGTGAGGCATCTTATTTTTTACTTTTGCTCAGCACACTTAATCAAATCATAGATTAAAAAGCACTATTTAAATTTAAATAGGAGCTCTGTTTTATAACCAAGCCAAGCTCGCCCGCACTTAATCAGCGGATTTCATTTATTTTTCTAATTTATATTATGTATGTACACAATTGAAATTACTGCCTTTACACTGTAAAAAAAAATCGCGATACATCATTCCTGACCATAACTTTATAATTTGTTACCATTTCTGGATGAAACGAGATATTTATTGTAATAGTTATAATAGTTTATGTAGTAAGCACTAGTGACAATCATAGTAACTTGGTGTTAAAACAGTAATTAAATTAAAAACCGCGAGTCATTAATCTCTGCTGTTATTCTAATGAAAAGAGGTGACGCTAATGTAATAAAAGTAGCAATTTAGATAATTAAATCTGTGTTATCGAGATTTATTTACATTAGCATCGTTCACAGTAGTACCATGGTAAAGAAATGTCTGTGTCCTCCTAAGACACAGCGTACAAAATTTGAAAAATATTTTATTATGATAGTAATTAAAAAAAATGATATAAAAAAGTTGACGCGGGCTCAAAAGAAGGTGTAATTAATCTAAATAGTGTTAATAATGGTTTAATGATAACGCTGATATCCTAACAAGAGAAAGCAATAGTTCATGTTTTTTCCTATTTTCAACCCCCGACGCAAAAAGAGGGGTGTTATAATATAAGTTAAACGCTCAAGTGGGTGGACCGATTTCAATGCAGCTTTTTTATTTGAAATCAGATTTTCTAGAGCCGGTTTAGACATGTTTCATCAAAATCGGTTTGGCCGTTTTCTAGGTGAACTTTGAAGTGAAAACTTTTTGTTGGTTAGGTTATATTCCGTGTATGCGTAGTCGAAGTTCTATATAATAGTCTACACAATACTGTTATTATATTGATCAGCACCTCACATTAACAATATATAGTAAATTAGCTATAAATAGATCTCGATGGCACCGACATCTGTTGGTTACATTTCCAAAAAATAATTATCCTTTTCATTCCGTTTTCATTCATCGTCAGTTTTGCTCCACCCTGCCTTGTATTTACATTGTGGTCACCTGACAGGTTTACGGGATGGGTTGTCATTTTGTATTGGTCTTTTTATACGGCACAACGCCCGTTGATGACCAAGATCCTCAGTTATAAGGGAACGACTGGAATGGATATGGCAAAAAATACTATCCCATTGGCCTCTGCTAGACATAACCGTTCGACCATGCGATATACCAGGTGACGATACTATCCCGGCCTGGATAATACCGACATGGAAATACCGAACCTGTTTTTCGTGTACACGCCCATAGAAGCTCCTGTCAGTTTCTATGGGCGAGTACACAAAAAACAGGGCCAGTATTTCTATGTCGGTGTTATTCGGCCCGGGAAAGACTGTCACCCCGATATACCCGCAATGAGGGTTTTCACGGAGGCGAAATATCACTAGATGGCGTTAGTATCGTGAGGTCCGTTTGACGTTTGCTCGTGATTGGTTAAATAACTAAATGAGCCAATCGCAAGCAAACGTCAAATGGACCTTGCGTTACTAACGCCATCTAGCGATATTTCGCCTATGTGAAAACCCTCATTTGCTACGGAAATTGGATAAGCAGTGATCGTAATAGGGATTCAATTCATCTACAATTCACTCAAGTGGTTAAGATCGCGGGATCGCGGTGGATGCGAAAGCACAAGATCGGTCTGAATGGAGAGTCTTAGGGGAGGCCATGTCCAGCAGTGGACGTCTTTTGGCTGACATGATGATGATAATGATTCACGAGAAGAATTAATATAGAGTTGTTAACACCATCCAGTCCTGGGATACTGAAAATAATTCGTATTTTTAATTATTTACCATTCATGCTACTATATTTTAGTTTAAATAGGTATAAAAGATAAATACGTTCTGCAATAACTCGAGAATTAAATACACCTATGAATCGCAATACGTGATCGTAAAATCCTGTAACTCAATTTTAAAATTATATTTTAGGCTCCCGTGATTAGGTGGTATTAACAACTCCACATAACTTCTCGCAAATTGTAGGTAAATTGAACTCTGCTTATTCCGATCATTGGTTATAAGCAATTAGTTTCAAGTCACCTTTTTGTCAAACAATTTTTTGACGTCCGAGAAATCTTCGTGCGTACTGATCTAGTATAAATAACCCGTTAAACAGACACCCCTCTGTAATAATGACATGCAAATACTCCGTACGTTTACCTACCGCTATGCTATTGTTCCGAAGGTCTAAAAATAACTTTAATGACGTTACGGAAAAATCTATCTGAACTCTACATAAGGTTTTCTATTTTTTTCTCGTCTACCTGGCTCTTGTTCATTTGGAAATACATAGTCTCTAACGCATCGGAGCAGACAAGGTGTTCAATAATACTACTACCTAATATTGTAGACGCGAAAGTTCGTTTGTGTTACTCTCACGCTGAAACGTCAGACGGTACGCTATACCACGCGCCATATAAATCTGCCTAAAAGTTCTTTACCTAATACTCAATTTTGACGCATTTTTGAGATACATTTTTTATGCAACGTCTTTACGTTACTCCCGGATTGTGTTCGAATCGCTTAACAGAATAATAGTGCCTATTCAATTATTGGAATTATATCTTTTTAGTTTTTGTGGTACAGGCCGTGGCAATGAACTTTTAGGCAAAGTTAGGCGGTGGAAGGTATAGTTGGATGTCTTTAACAACACTTTAGAGTAAATTCTCTCAATTTTACTGCTAGATCTAATGAATTACGCGAGAGAAACCGCGTGTAAAGGCCGATATGTATACCGGGTGTGGTAAATAAGTAAAACAGATCGTACTCGTCAAACTGAACATTACTTTTTCACGTGTCTGCCGCTTAAAATACACGGACCGGGTACAATTGCCAAAACGATGAAAAAACAAACTATATGACCAATTTCAAACAACTACATGACTTACTAAAGTTCAATGATATTGAGTGAGAGTAAGATAAAAATAAAAGTTGTATTTCTTGGCTGCTCCGATGTAATCTTACAGTGTTTAAACACTTATTTGATCCGATACCGGTGTCTGACGCCGATACTACATCGGCGCAAGTAAAATGTATGGAATGTATCAGACCCGATATCGTATTCTACAGTCAGCTGTAGATAAAAAGTTGCCCCCTATAAGGGTGGTTACACACCGGAGACTTACTTTTCTCTACGGCTGATGTATATAGTAAAAATGATACGATTTATGTATGTATGAAAACATTTTATTTTCGAAGCAGCGTCCTACACCGATATCTGGTCGTTAAATGCAATATTTAGGTGCTGTTTCACCATCCATTGATTAGTGTTAACTGACGGTTAAATGTAAAGTTGTCTTTATTTGTTTTAGTCGAATAGACGGAGACGGCATCACATTTAACCGTCAGTTAACACTAATCAATGGATGGTGAAACAGCGCATTTTTCTTAATAAATAATAACACTGTGATGGTGACAGAGTCAGGGGAAGAAAGATATTCCGTAACTATCTTAAAGCATACACTAGTATACTAATTTTGGTCAAAAACAAAACCATAAGAAACGTGGAATCTGCATAGTACTCTAATTTTGATGAATCAATGTAAAATTCTTCCAATGATACGTATACTCCCGTACTCTAAGGCATAGTGCAGACGATCTGCAGTCTCGTGTGTATTGGCCTTAATGTTTTGCCGAAAAAATCCAAATGCCCCGAAAGCGGTACAGCATCGCCTATACTAGGTACTAAAGTTTTGTATAAAAAAGAAACTACTTAATCCATTTTTCATATATATTCGTATATATAATTAATTTATTTCGCTGTCTTTTTAAGATTTTGTGCATTTCTTTATTTCGATGTAATCTGTACCTATCTGTTGTTGTTTAAAAATTTTGCAAAATTTTAATAAGTAAATTTAAAAAATCATTGGTAATGTATTGAAAAGTATAAATAAAATTAGTATAATGTATTAAATTAAGTGAAAGGTCAGAAGGACTTGAAATTCTTGCGTGATCTTAGTCTAAATTAGTTGTAGGGTTATGTATGATGATAAAAAAGAAATATACATTGTCGCCTATGACTGACTGCCGCGCTTGGATACGCTATTATTACTTTTTTTTTCTTTTTTTTAGGGTCATGCAAAACATGGTCCCAAAGTTCCAAAAGTACACTTATACTTGTTTGCTAATGTCATTCGGAACTCGAAATAAACATTCGAGAAGAAAACCGATGAGACCCGAGCAACAATAACATTCTATGCCACGACAAGTTCGTATCGGTAGAACTTTGTTGCAGTCATTGTTGCACTTATCAAAAAACAAACTTGGTAAAGACAGCACGGCTTCATGCGACATGGTTCTACCGAGTGACACGCACGAACTTTTCAATATTTGTACTGTACCTATTTCATTAGGGCGGTAACAGACTAACGTTTTATACGCGCGTTTAAGGCTCGTTTCAAATCGCGTGTACGCGTGCACAGCGGGGCTACTACGAAATTCTAAATTCGAAGTTCGTATCGTCCCGTCCCTCTCACTCTCGTATTAAATAATATAAGCGTCAGTGGGAAGGCAAGATACGAAGTTTGCACTTTGCAGTAAAGGGCCAGTTGAGAGCGTTGACGCACATAATAATATAAGCTCGTATAAGCGCTCGTACAGAGAACATGTGCTTTAGACTAAATACGAGCTAACACCCAGTAATGTAATGAGCGCGTACGACACGCGTGTTCTATTTAATGTAGCGCGCGTGTAAGCGCGTATGCCAAAAACGAGCGTATACCTACGCGCAGAAAAAACGCTAGTCTGAAACCGCCCTTAGTGACGACTTGCAGAGATTTGAAGATGTTTTTGTAATTATTATAATATGTATGTATGTAATATCGCGTCTCTGAGAGCGACCGTCAGTAATGAATTAAACCCCAAACTAGAGCTTATCGACATAGAAATTTTGAGACTTTATTGTAATAAAATGAATCTTAACAATATTATAAAGATATTTGTCGTATTTACGAATCATAGGCGACACTCGTTGGATATTTTAATATTTATAAATCGAATTGTCCGTCATATTATAAATTTTATAAATGTAAATAACTCGAAGTTTCTAGATCTCATTAACTGAGCTTGTGAATTTGGAAAAATGAAAACAAACTTCTTTTTTATTTATTAATAGTCTAAATTACAAAAGTTGTGCGGGGCATTTTCTTTAGTATAATTTTTCATAATGTTATCATATAAAACATGAATAGTTACTGCGCTAATGAAATCTGGTACAATTCGGTACATACTTGACAACTCCATACACAGTTATAAAAAAAAATGGATATACAGTCGTCATCGGATATTTCGGAGCTTTCATTGGTTAAAAATATCGGCACTTGCACTCTTATTATTAAGGTGTTAGAGTTCATGTTTCAATATTTTTGATCACCTTGGCCGCTCCGAAATATATTATATCGACTTTACATCCAACGTTAGCGAAGAAAAAAAATTAGTTTGAAAATAAGTTTATAGTTTTTTTAAAATCGATACCTATTTTTGTCCCTTTCAAAAAAAATCTGCTGCCGGAATGGCGCTGCTTGCATGTGACGTCACGAGTATATTTCATTGTCTTATTTTGAATTTAAAAAAATTATAACTCTTCGTTCCCGTTCGGTAACATGCATTGTAAAGCTTTGATTTAATAAAATGAATAAAAAATAGTCAAATACCATGCAGTGACTATTGAATATTAAATATCGCTTTTAATAAACATCAAAAGTTGCATAGTTACATGATCAACTGTAACGTAATCTTTCAAAAATCTATGTTACTATTTTCAGTGGTTTTAATGTGATGCCACATTTTGTAAGCAAACAGGCAAATGGCAGTAAAAAACGGAACTTTTTTGGATTTAAACTGTACATTTATACATTACAAAGATACTTAGTTTATTTTTGTTAGTCCATCTTTATAATCTCAATACTACTGCTATTAAGGATTTAAGTATCTACTGTTCGTGTTCAAATTTATTCAAATTCAAATCATTTATTCAGTAAATAGGCCGCAATGGGCACTCTTACACATAATTTTTTAAACTACCAGCGCTTTCGAAAAGACCGTCATTGCCAAGAAGAATGCGCCGCAAGAAACTTGGCAGAAAGTAATTTTTTTCAAAATAAAATAATTACAATCACTATTGAATGTATACCTAGCTTGATCGGACTAAAATTCGACTTTGAACATTCCTTTAAACACACAAAACACAAACTTCACGCTTGTATTCCCAAATGGGGTCGGCAGAGCACACGAAACGTTACCGCTTCGAAGCCACTTAGCAATTTTAGGTTTCTCTAAAACCCCCCTTAAATGTATCTATTGAACGGATTGAAGTGTTCTTTCATTTTGCATATCCATGCAGGCAGCGCCATCTTTACTTATCATGTTTATTCTTTATTATATTAATTTTTCGCTAAGGCACCATACTATTTATTTTATCAATTAAATAGGTAATAGTAGGTACTAGATGACCGGTTAAACCATTGGTTAGCTAACCAGATCGTTCTTCGGTCCCCCATTGAATGAAAAATACGAATTTGTGTTCTCAAGTTTTCGATGTTTAATATATTTAAGTACAAGTATGTATTTATCTATATATGTATGTTTATATTTTGCCTTTTAACTGAGGCTAGGTTTACCCAACTGAACTACAAGTACTGTTAACAAACCGCATTATCCCGAGTTAAATATTTTATTGCACGTTGTGTGTAGAGCACATGTTGCCTTCTTATTCTAATAGATTGCGCTTTTGTCAGCCATAACCATCCCACTGGTCTATACTTCTAAGCTAGAAACGCATACTTCGTATCGTGCTGTCCTGCTCACATTAATAGTATTTAATAGGCGAGTGTGAGATGGTATGATACGAACTTTGAATGTTGATCTTGGGAGCAGACCTGCTATTGGTTTTATCGATGAACTAAACCATTTAACTGTATTAGGTGTTCGTGTCGTACTATTGGTGTTTAATTAATTTTAATTAATACTTGAACACGAAACTGCAGTCAAAATCACGCTTAGGATGTCTTCCGTTGAATAACATGGCCGCGGCGGCCATTTTGTTCGAACCGCACCTTTACCCGGTACGGTATTTGCAGTTTCGTTGTTCGCGTACACTTAAACTAGTCTGCTAATGACGTTCGGAATTCGAAATGAAAGATCGGTTTTCTTTTTCTTTCTTATTTGAATATTCAGAAAAACGAAGACAACCGACGAGTCCCGAACGGCATTAACATTCTAGTTGTGCTGTACTCGTATCGTATTTTTGCCTGGTACGGCGGTCAGTTCCGCTATTCGTGTTCTGTTCTCGTACCGTACCTTGACTCGGTACGGTAAGGGATTAGTTTCCTGGAAAAATCTAATTAGGTAGTCCATCATTGTCATTGGGCGCGTATTTTTACTTTTGCCAATTAAAAAAAAACTTATACCCATTTAGTGTGTGATGTCACGCCATGCGACAGCACGGCGGGACGTCACGGGCTCGCACTCAAGAACTTGGACGCGCTTCGTCATTTTCATTTTTTGGATTGTCAGAAATACGCGTCCGGTATTTTTTGATTATCTAACTGAGGTACTAAATGGACAATGTTTATTTATTATATCAGGGAAACCACCCAACTGTAGTTTCAGTTGTAAAGGTTGACAGGTAGTGTTGAGTTGGCCTCTTGTGGCTGTCGTGTACAATTTAGTTAAAGTCCGCTATGTTTTCAAGTCTTTGCCGTCTGAACAATAATTAACCGCTTGGTTCGTTTCCTTAAAACGGTTCTAGATATTTGCTTTTAAGGAATCTAAAGGCTCGTCTATCCTTTACATACATCCATTTGTATCGTACTTTATGTCTCGCTGAAACTTCTACTAAGTAATTCAAGTTGATCATGACAAGAATCAGTCAGTATTTCTGATAATTTCGAGCTATTGCTACAGCGACCGGTGTCCATGTCAATGCAAGTCTCCCCATCAGCTTTTAAGTAAAATCAGTGCGAAACTGTCTTTAAGCAACATTTTTTTTTTTTCAATTTGAAGTCTGGGATGATACAGTAATAGGTATTTGCCTTCACCTATAGTAGGTATATTCGCCGACGGCTGACAAAAAATATACCTAGGTGACAAATCATGGCTTTTTAACTCGTTGCAAACGCGACCGGCTCATTATTTTTACCAATAAAAACAATCATTTTAAGCAATATTCGAACACCCAACTAATACACTCGTCCATTCCACAAATAATGGTAATATGGCGGCCGCATCCGCTCGCTAGACATGAAGCGTTTGACAAGAACTAAATGCCGGCTACCACGAAACTCGATTTGCGCGGCAACTAGCGACGCCCATTATACAGTTTGCGACAGTCGCTATTTCGAAAGTTCTCATAATACTTAACTCTCGGCGAATAGACTTCAGCTACTAGAAAGATCCAGATCTAGATACCATAATAGACTTTAAACTTTTTAACATTTATTTTCTGACTGCTTGTAATCTCGTGACTTTACATTTGAAATGTATGGTCCACTTCTATCCTACAAAAAAATAATTTGGGGTGTCGTCTAAACGAAGAAAAGAATGTGGTATTTTAGATGTTCTCGCAATAAACGCTTAATACGAATCGTATTAAAACACTTTCCACGCCTGCATTGGCACTGACATGGCATGACCAATTCGTTCTTCGGCTGCTCGATAGTGCCTGCTGGGCTACTACCAAACTCGAAACTAGAAGTTCGTGTCGTGCGGTCCCTCTGACACTTATACTGTTTAATACGAGAGCGAACGGGACGGTACGATACGAACTTCGAGTTTCGTTGAAGCCCAGCTGTCTTCATTGTCACAATGACATGCTCTTCTCACTTGATTCGTTAAACGGCTAGCACGCGCGTCCTTGTCTCTCTAATCACTCAGTGCCGTTAATGCCGCTATGTCAGATCGCATTGAGCAACGTGGCTGCAATGACCACAAAAGCAACCATATGAACGTTGCGTACTTGGCCACAGCGGCCAAACTGGCCGCTCTTTTAGTTAGAGGCCGTGTTGTCTAACGTGCGGTCGCTCACGATGGAATCCACCACCTCTTTCTACCTGCGTCTTATGCCTTATGACAGAAAAAAGTGGCGAAAACGACTGATTTCAAGTGAGTGATCGTTGCGGCCTCTGGGAGCGGTCGTGGCCGTTAAGTGCGCGAGGTGCCGGATAGTCGCGACGCTTGTGCTAGCCGGTCCGATGCACCTTTTCTATCACGCACAAACACTTGACGTTAGCAATACATCACATACGGAAATTATATTTATATAGATCATTACCTTGTTACTGTGATTTGTTTTAATTTATATTTTAAATTTAATTAGGATTGATTTAACGGAACATCATTTAATTGTGTTACGTGAATCGTTTATGAGCGTTTTTAAAAAGAATATTTTTTTATGAAATCGATGTATGCATTAGAAACTATTTAATTATTTTGAGGGGAGCGTATTGATTTGTGGTAATTTATGACATGGCGTTATTTAGATTTCGTGCTTTGAGCGCATGATTTTATATTGAGTATTTTTATTTACTGAGTGTTGAATATTATAAAGTGTTGTATGGAATTGTAATTATTCGGTAAGAGCTGTTGATAGAATGCGTGTTGTTGATATGTTTATGTATAAAGTGGTTGCGAGAGCGGCAGGCGCCGTTGGCTGCGGGCTGCGGGCTCCGCTAGGGTTACGCGTAGGGTCAAGCTTCGACATTGATGGTTCCTTAGCTCTCAGTGTTGGTTAGTGGTAATAATAAAGCGAGTACATCGTACACTATACTATGGTACCGTAGGCCGGCGCGCCGGCGCGCGCGCACTCCGGTAGACGTTAGACTAAGGCCTGGCTGCCGACGCGTACCAGTCATTAGGATAGACGATTGAATACATATATTATTTATATTGTAGCCGATATACCTAATAAGTTTATAAGTATTTAACTTTAAGAGATTCACTTCTTATACCATTATCTGTATAAGTATTATGATCAACAATATTTCCATTGTTTTTAATTAAATTTAGAATGTTAGTGGTTAACTCTAAGTATAACTAACTTGTACAAATTAATTGTGTACAGTATTTTAAGTGGATGCTATTGTAAGGGAGGATGCCGCGGGGGCGGCGCGTTGTAAATAGTGTACAAGTGGTGGTCTTGTAATAAAACAAGTGTTTTCAATGTGCACATAGTCGCCTCATTCATTAATAAATTTTTTAGATCAATTAATCTTTCCTTTTAATTTTTTTCAGTCCAATGTTTTTGTTTCCCGATACCTACCTTTTAGCGGGGCTATTCAGGCTTTTAAAACTTAGTGTTGGCATCGAGCTTCGTCATATCAAACGACAGTCCGAAAGGACGGATAAAAAGACTGAACCGCTTACATTCAGTCAGTTAAATTATTTATGGATCTAATTAGGACCAGCGATTGCCCAGCGCGCAGCGGCTGGGACGCCTGAATCGCCCCAAACGCATTATCTTTGCCTAGAGCCGAATTTGTTGTATTCCATAATGTGTCGATTGTATGTTTAGATTAACAACACTATTGTGCATTGTTATAAGTCAATTAAAAATCAATATAGACTTCTATCGTTTTTATTTGGGTGGTGAATCTCATGCTGACCCATTTTACAAGCAGTTTCTTCAGAGTGAGGGGCAAATTACTTTATTACATTCAGGAACTACAGGGTACTGAGATTGATTTGAAATGTCGCTGTTGACATCGCTATCGGCACGAAAAACCGGTGTTCCCAAAGATGAGACCTGCTTAGATAGATATATCTTCCCCCTATTTATGTAGCAAATTAAATCGAACCTGTAAGAGCGATATTCTTGATCGAAATGCACGTTTGCAAAATCGTAAAAAAATTAACAGCTAAGAGAAACAATTCTGCAAAGGTGTTCTGCATAGGTAGGTACCTACAACGTAGATTGAAGAGAACTATAAGTTTTTTGGAAATTAGTAAAATTTCGGAATTTTAATTCGACCAGAACTCGGGTTCACACAGGTAAGGGGTACAGGCTATTAGTAGGTAGGTATTACATGTTACCTAGTTTTTCAAAAAATTGCGATTCATCATATGCCGTCCGACGACGTTTTTATGCTAATACAGCAGCAACAATGGGTTCCGGAAGCTCAAAATAGGGGTTAAAAGGTTATGATATAGATACTTTGAACAGCTATCCTACTAATATTATAAATGCGAAAGTTTGTGAGTGAGTTAGTGAGTACCTATTTGTATGTTTGTTATTCCTTCACGCTAAAACGGTTGGTTGGATTTGGATGAAACTTTGTATGTAGCTGGACATCTGGAATAAAACATAGGCTACTTTTTACCCAGATATTCCCACGGGATAGGGATGAAATCTCGAAAGAACAACCGTTGGGCTTAGTCATGAAATTTGACGTAACTGTTTTTAATGTAACATCAATGAAAATCAACATTAAATTTTCGGGAACTCCCCAAGAGAATTTTAAAAAAAATTGAAATTTCAATTCTGCTTCTGGATCTAATGATTTACGTGTGCGAAGCCACGGGTAAGCACTTGTTTCTTATATTTATTAGCTTATGGACGCAACGAAGAGCGTTGAATCACATGGTGTAGTCAAGCCACCGCCGAAGTATTTTTCAAAATCGCCCCAAAGTTCAATGCCTCTGTTTACTTTATCCTACACGGGTGAAATAGTTTTCTAACCTATTAAAATATACAATAACACGAAATCAACTGCTCAGCAACGTATTTACACACATCAATCATTAATTTATTGTTAATGATATCAGAAACCTAAATTTATCAAGTACTTATTATCTGATAACGCTGCTTTAGAATCAAACATTAGTGAGTGAGTAACCGATTAAGGAGGAGTTTCAGTGAGATGTTGGTTAAGTTTTAAGATGGAGTCAAAAAGAGAGAGTTATTATGAACGGAAATATGGCACGGCGAGGAAGCGGCCTAAAGTATTGGTAAGTACTAAGTGCACGAACACTTAAGGCCCCATTTACATTATTTCAGTTAGCTTGACAGTGCTGAGTTCGATCTCTTGCAGGGCCGGATTTAAAGCTATGGAGGCCTTGGGGCAATAAAGAGTGGGGACCCCCCGCCCAAACTATTTCGCAAACTATTTGTTCGTCCCACTGTCGGTGGAGACGACCGGTTGTTGGGGCTCCGAGGCGAAACTTTTTTTAATGAAGTGGGGCGCCGTCTTCATACAACATATTTTTGATTTTATTTACAAAGATTTTTTTCTAAGACCGACTCACACTTGACCGGTTTTTATTTGGTTGATAATGTAGTAATTAGCTCTATTAATAATAGTATTGCTTTGAAAACGGCAATTATTTTGTTCCTGTGTCGCAAACCGCCTGAATACTAACGAAGAGTCTATTAGAAGCCCAAAAAATTAAATTATTTTGTGTCAAAACACTTCACAGCTCAGAAAAAGCAAGACGCCAAGAAAACAACTGAATAAAAAGGTTACCCGCCAATTCAGGGGGCTACTATAAAATTTGAAAATCGAAGTTCCTATCGTACCGTCCCTCTCACTCGCGTACTAAATAATATTAGCGCCAGGAAAACGATATGACCTTCGATTTTCGAATTTCGTGGTACCTGGTATACCACCCTGATTGTCACTTTTTTTTTGGTGTCGTTTACCATAGATAAAACTAATAAGAACCGTGCTTAGTTTAGAATTTAAATGGTCTTACGCCGTTATCTTACGGCCAGATTATTCCAAGACGCTAAAAAAATATTTACTATAAGTAATTATTGCAAAACAATCCGTTTGTGTGTTTGTATGTTTGTCCGTCTTAAAGCGTCTTAAAGCGATGGATCGACTTAATTTTTGGCATAGAGATAATTTATGAGCCCGAGAGTGACATAGGCTACTTTTTATCGCGGAAAAATGCACAGTTCCCGAGGGAACAGCGCGCTATAACCGAATACCACGTGGGCGAAGCCGCGGGCAAAAGCTAGTTTGATATAAATTTAAAATATAATAAAAATAAGGAAGTTTCACGAAGCGTGGTAAATTTTTATGTTTTAGAATTAGGGAACAGCTAAGTTTTAAAGATGTAAATAAAACGTTGGCTGACTTGAAATTTCTTTAGTCTGAAATGACGTAGGTACCTTACTAAATTTTAAAATTAAACTCATAACTCTCTTTGGGGAGGAAAACTATACGTAAATCCATAATTCCAATTAACAATTGAGGCCATTTCCTTTGGTATACAGGAATGGAATAACGTCAATGACGAGCAAGTGTGATGAAAATGGAATTATTCGTAGTTTCGATCGTCTGTATTTCAGAGTGGAAACAACCTAATAGACCTCATTGACCGCCTCTGTCTGTCCGCCACATGAACGGTGACGTATATCGTACCTCGGCTCTCAAGATGACGTGTTAACTTCGATTGCAATCAATAGATGGCGTTGTGCCACCGAACGTCCTTTCAAATTGTTAAACTGTATTAGTACATGGAATTGGTACTTTTTACCTTGCATCAAATGAGGTAGTTCTAATTTTTATATGAGTTGATAGTGGTGAAATTGGTTATGTCAAATCCAAGTTTTCCACCTCGAAAGCCTTCCGGATCATTGTCAAATACTTTAAAATTCATTAAAATTTAGTCGTTTTTTCCGTTTTTGATAATTTTTACCACCAAGGGCTTACGTTGCGGCCAAAGTCACTGAGGACAATTTTAAGTAGACTAAATTTCCAATCAAATGAGACTAATTTGGTTTTGGTAGGTCAAATAGTTTCTATGATACGGCTATTGAAAAGTTTGCACAATTTCCAAAAAAAAGAAATATTACAGTTTTTTTCAGTTTTTAACCATTTTTACCCTATAGAGTGGGCTTATGCGAAAAGTTACTTTGTAGTTATTAAAGGCCACTAAATTATTAATAAAATATGACCAATTTTGTCAACTTAGACCCGAGAGTTCCTGAGACACAGCTGTTCAAAGTGGTTGAGGTAAGCAAGCAATTATGTACTATACTCCATTTATTTTAACATTTGAAACTGAACGGTGAAATTTGCACACTTTTTTAAATGAAACAATGAAACTACATAAAATTGGGTTAATTTCTATACTAAAGATATAATAAATATCGCTATGATACGGCTATTGAACAGTTTGCGTAATTTCCAAATAAAGGAAATATTACAGTTTTTTCAGTTTTTAACAATTTTTACCCCTAAAGAGTAGGCTTATGCGAAAAGTTACTTTGTAGTTATTAAAGTCCACTAAATTATTAACAAAATGTGACCAATTTTGTCAACTTAGACCTGAGAGTTCCTGAGACACAGCTGTTCAAAGTGGTTGAGGTAAGCAAGCAATTATGTACTATACTCCATTTATTTTAACATTTGAAACTGAACGGTGAAATTTGCACACTTTTTTAAATGAAACAATGAAACTACATAAAATTGGGTTAATTTCTATACTAAAGATATAATAAATATCGCTATGATACGGCTATTGAACAGTTTGCGTAATTTCCAAATAAAGGAAATATTACAGTTTTTTCAGTTTTTAACAATTTTTACCCCTAAAGAGTAGGCTTATGCGAAAAGTTACTTTGTAGTTATTAAAGTCCACTAAATTATTAACAAAATGTGACCAATTTTGTCAACTTAGACCTGAGAGTTCCTGAGACACAGCTGTTCAAAGTGGTTGAGGTAAGCAAGCAATTATGTACTATACTCCATTTATTTTAACATTTGAAAATGAACAGTGAAATTTTCAGACGTTTTTAAATGAAACAATGAAACTACATAAAATTGTGTTAACTTCTATACTAAACATGTAATAAATACCGCTATGATACGGCTATTGAACAGTTTGCGCAATTTCCAAATAAAGGAAACATTACAGTTTTTTTCAGTTTTTAACAATTTTTACCCTTAAAGAGTAGGCTTATGCGAAAAGTTACTTTGTAGTTATTAAAGTCCACTAAATTATTAACAAAATATGACCAATTTTGTCTACTTAGACCTGAGAGCTCCTGAGACACAGCTGTTCAAAGTGGTTGAGGTAAGTAAACAAGTATGTACTATACTCCATTTATTTTAACATTTGTAGTTAACGGTGAAATTTGCACAAGTTTTTAAATGAAATAATAAAACTACATAAAATTGTGTTAACTTCTATACTAAAAATATAATAAATACCGCTAATAAATGTACATGTAGGTGTTTTTAGTCAATTTGTGTTCGAAATAAGGAGAAACGCATGTTACACTATGACCGTGAATTCAAATCTTAAATTAAATGGAGTATAGAAGGGTTTGCAAAATGAAGTACCTACACTCTGTTAGTGAAATAAGCAGTATAAGTAATTATAATTTTATGTACAGCACAGTTAAGGAAATGGTTATTACACGCTTTCTTTGTGCATTTTTGATGGACCATGTTCGTTAACTTACGAGCCATGTATAGTATACATCCTTTGAAAGTGAATTTTTCGAGAAAATGTATTGGTAAATAAAGTATATTGATTATTACACTAACAGGGCGTACTTCATTTTGTAAACTCTTATATGTAGTACATAATTGTTTACTTATCTGAACTATTTTGAACAACTGTGTCTCAGGAACTATCAGGTGTAAGTTGACATAGTTGATCTCATTTTGTTGGGAATTTAATGGACTTTAATACCTGCACAGTAACTTTTCGCATAAGCCCACTCTTTAGGGGTAAAAATGGTCGAAAACTAAAAAAAAACTGTAATATGAAATTTTTTGGAATTTTCGCAAACTTTTGAAAAGCTGTATCATAGAAACTATCTGAACTACCTAAATAAAATTAGTCTAGTTTGATTGGAAATTTAGTCTTCTTAAAATAGTCCTTAGTGACTTTTGCCGTAATGTAAGTCCTTGGTGGTAAAAATTGTCAAAAACGGAAAAAACTACTAAATTTTAATGAATTTTCAAGTATTTGACAATGATCCGGAAGGCTTTCGAGGTGGAAAACTTGGATTTGACATAACCAATTTCACCACTACCAACTCATATAAAAATTAGAACTACCTCATTTGATGCAAGGCAACACTTCTTTTTCGGTACGATTTCCATGTACTATATACCGGGTGTGGCCAGTGATACGAGCAAAAAATTAAAACATACTATCGTCCTCGTTAAACTGAACAACATTAGTTGAGCGACTTTTAAAAATAATGGAGTCTTTGAAATTTCCTTTTTTCATACAAATTAAATACTGCCATCAATGTACGCCATCCTAGAACACAACTGACGTCGCCTGTCACGCTACAAACATCAAGCATTTTGCTTTACATTGCTTCTGCGAATAAACTTGAAATTGTAATAAAAAATAAAAAACTAATTATTTAAAAAATTCGCTGGACTAATGTTGTTCAGTTTGAGGAATATGATCTATGTTTTAATTTTTTGCTTGTATTACAGGAACACCCGGTATACTATGCCGCGGCGCGGAGAAGGGTCCATAATGAATGAAGCGTGCATCTCAATATTATTTAACGGTGTTCAGCTTTAGTTAGTGACGCCACATCTACTCGTCTAAGCGATTTCTAAGAGTTGCGTGTTCCACCGTCAACCCGATTATGCTTATGACGGGTGAAACTCCTTAGAAATTCTTACGTCGTCGTCGGCATCGGTTATCCAGCTAGTGCAGAATAATACTATTTATTACTCATCCTGTTGGAATCAAACGGTTTTTAGTTTTTAGGGTTTCGTAGCCAAAATGGCGAAAACGGACCCTTATAGTTTCGCGATGTCCGTCTCTCTGTTTGTCGGCTTTGCTCAGGAACTGTCAATGCTAGAAAGCTGTAATTTTGCACGAATATACATATATGTATACTATGCAGACAAAATGATACAATAAAAAAAATCAAAAGAAATTTTAGATTACCTCCCATACCTATACGTAAAAGTGGGGGAGATTTTTTTTTCTCATCCAACCTTGTCATGTGGGGTATCGCTGCATAGGTCTTTTAAATCCATTAGTGAGTTGCTAAAACGATTTTTCGATTCAGTGATTTCTTGGTTAGGAATAAAAAATAAAAATATGGTTTAAACTGCGTGTTAATATAATTTTTTTTATAAGTATAGATGGTATTTTGGTAATAAATAATCACTCAGATACAGTCGCAATCAGATATTTCGGAGCGGACGAAGTGTTCCAAAACATCGGCACATGCGCTTTATTATTAAGGTTCAATGTTTCGATATTTTTGATCACCTTGGCTGCTCTGAAATATTTGATGCCGACTGTACTGTCTCTATCTAATCTAAGTGGTTAACTGTGCCAGCTTGAGCGTTATTATTTAAATATGAATGACAATTAAATGGATCTAGGCTGTCAGACATGGAACAAGAATACTGGCATTTCTCGGAACTATATCAAATTAATCCTAGTGCCCAGGGCTAGACAAACTGTAGAACATGTTAATTGAAGTGGTTTCTACACAATGCCACATCTATCAATCATCATCATCATCATCATCATCATCAGCCGGAAGACGTCCACTGCTGGACAAAGGCCTCCCCCTTAGAACGCCGCAGTGAACGACAACGCGCCACATGCATCCACCGGTTTCCCGCAACTCTCACGAGAAATGAGCATTCGTATGAGAGACAATGCCACAGACATCATCAGACACTGGGATCAGACTATAAGTCTTATAACTTATGACTTATAAGTCTTATAACACCCTTTTTTTTGCGCCGGGGGTCATCATCATCATCATCCCAGCCTATATACATCCCACTGCTGGGCACAGGCCTCCTCTCAGAATAAGAGGGCTTTGGCCATAGTTCCCACGCGGGCCCAGTGCAGATTGGGAACTTCACACGCACCATGGAATTGCTTCGCAGGTTTGTGCAGGTTTCTTCTCTATGTTTTTCCTTCACTGCAAAGCTCGTGGTAAATTTCAAATGTAATTCCGCACATGAATTTCGAAAAACTCAGAGGTAGAGGAGGTTAAACCCACGACCCTCTGCTTGAGAGGCGATAGGTCAAACCACTAGGCCACCACGGCTTTTTGGCGTCGGGGGTCAAAAATCAATTTTACAGTAACGCTGTTCGAGAGATGTGTACTTCTTGTTGCCAATTCAACTCATATAATTATTGTGTAAAGTAAACCCTAATTAGGAGTTCTTCTTCTTTTTTAAAATATGGCTTCTGTCCTAATTAATAAGACAATTTCGCCAGTGTCAAAGTATTCTCTTTCGACAGGCAACGTTGTACGGTGATTGTAGTTTTTGCAACTTGATAGTAAAATTCCAGAAACCACGTGGAGACAACTTGCGCATTAAAACATGTCAGACACGAGAGCAATATAGAATTTTGTGATCACTGTTCACAGTTAAGGTTAATCGCCGCATAAAACACTATCAAAATTATACTTCAACTAGCCAAAGAAACAGAAATAGCAAAATTATATATTTTCTACATCCACCATGTTCGAATGCCACAAATCGAATCCTAATTAGAAGTTAAATGCAACATAATGATGGATGCAAATAAGTCTTTCCGGCCGCCGACCTACGTCATTGTATTATTGATGACGCTGGCCGTGCATAAGGCTAAAAACAACATGGAGTAGTCGTTGGTCTAACAAAAAAAAATTGGCAAAGATGAAGATCCTGAAACGCGTACCAAAGTTGAATATATTAGTAGAATATATATAATTTTTTTTATTGAAAGTATATACTTTATTAAATATATTAGTAGAATATATTTTTAATCATGTATTAACTAATGGTGCCATATTTATTGGTTAATGTTAGATGTAAGCACATTATATGTATGTAAAATTGTACCGTTTGTGCCCAAATAAACATTAAACATCGCTCTGTGCCAAAAAAAAACTCAGTGAAATTGACTGTGAAAGAGTACACATGGTACAGTCAGCATCAGAAGTAGCGGATCATTTTTTTACTCTGTTGCTTTAAGAGAGTTTATAGCTGCTGAGCTGGCAACATTGCATTTTTGTTAGTTTTCTCGATTATTCCATAAAAATTGAATGAAAATTAAAAAATGTGGTCTGATAGATTTCTTCTTAATATATAAGTTAATGTGTCTACTCCAATAATTATTCGTGATAGACTTTTATATTATTTAAAAAATGAATTAATGCATATACTTAACCGGCTCTAAAAAAAATAAAGCTTCTATATTAACGCATTCAAAAGATAAGGCCAATTGAGCCTTATTTTTCATACATTTCGCAGTGGAATCAAAACCTATAAGGTACTTCCCGTAGACCTAGAATCATGAAATTCAGCAAGAAGGAAGGTCCTTACAGCACAAATAATGGAAAAAATCCGTAGATTGCTAATTTGTTGCTCCATCATAAAAATATGTTTTTGTGATTACAAACTTATTTTTATTTCGGCACTCTCTGCGTAGATCAGGGTGGCGTAGTGGTACAAACGTGGACTACGGTGCACGAGGAACCGAGTTCGAATCGTGGAATACTAAACATTTTTTGTTTTCATTTATATATTTTACTTTTTCCATTGTGTTAAATATTTTCAATTTTATATTTTAGAGGAGAAAACAATCGGATAAAACGGGAACAATCCTGGAGACTCCATCAACGATCTATTTACATACAAATTTGTACGGAACGCTCGGTGCGCGGATCCTGCTTTTACTAACCAGGGATGCACAGTCCAACAAATGGAATCATGACCCAAGGTGGAACCTTTGTGCTACTAATGACATGTTGACATCTTATACTTTTGTCAAGGAAATCATAGTGCAATTGATTATCAAAAGGTTCCACCCTGTGTAATGATTCAATTTGTTCAACTGTACAAAGTAGATTATCGTGATGTCGATATCGAAATGAGATATCGAAAATGATAATTTAGTCTGAAGGCATCTCAACTGCTTTCCTTAGTCCTGCTTGTTATTAAGCCATTATTACGTGGCTTGTGTTCTAAGGACGGTGTAGCTGTCAATTTGACAACATCACTTATGTATGTCTTCAAAGCTACGCTACACATTATGAACCGAGTGTGTATTGCCTCACGTTATGCATCAAACTATAAATTTATTGAATGCAAGTTTAAAAATGTAGGTACACTAGAAATAGCCATCGAATAAATTTTCGGTCTGGGTTTCGGACAAAACTGAAAGAAAAATAATATCATAATATCATGGGACACTTGACACCAATTGACCTAGTCCCAAACTAAGCAAAGCTTGTATTATGGACACTAGGCAACGGATAAACATACTTAAATAGATAAATACATACTTAAATACATATTAAACATCCAAGACCCGAGAACAAACATTCGTATTATTCATACAAATATCAGCCCCGGCCGGGATTCGAACCCGGGACCTCAAGCTTCGTAGTCAGGTTCTCTAACCACTGGGCCATCCGGTCGTCCAAACGCTGCAAATATTAGTTTCGGGCAGATAAAAGTCATCATGCAACAAAACTGGTTCTATGTATATTGGTAGCACCGTGTAAAAAGAGCTTTATTATAAACATAAACTACCTTCAGAATTTTTTTTGTGAAGTTGTTTAGCTCCGTCTTCAAACAACCGAATCTGTGGTTTTATCTACCTTCACCACATCGCCATATCGCTCAAAGAACAGATAACCGTTGGGGGAGAAAAGTCCTCGAGTGGCGATCACGAACCGGAAGACGAAGCGTTGGCATGCTTCCCACCAGGTGGACTGACGACATCGTGAGAGTTGTGCGAAACCGGTGGATGCAAGTGGCGAGTTGTCGTTCAATATGGCGTTCTAAGGGTGTGTGGCCTTTGTCCAGCAGTGGACTTCTTCCGGCTGATGATATGGATGATCCTATTGCTCGTTTGTTTCAAATGTTACAAGTTGGTTTTGATCCACTTCTAGTGTCAGATTGACTGTCATCATCATCATCATCAGCCTATGTTCGTCCACTGCTGGACATAGGCCTCTCCCATGGCACGCCACTGAGCACGATCCTCCGGCCACTCTCATCCAGCTCTTGCCAGCCACCCTGCGAAGATCATCGCACCACCGAGTCTGAGGGCGTCCTACGCTACGTTTGCCGATCCGTGGTCTCCACTCAAGAACTCGTCTACCCCAATGGTTATCGGTTCTTCGGGTCATATGACCAGCTCATTGCCACTTCAGCGTGCTAATGCGGTGGGCTATGTCGATAACTTTGGTTCTCTGCATCAATCGTTTGCATGTCATAAAACAATAATGCCGATAGACATGTACGAGTATGTCAGCTTGAAAGTTCGACTTTAGCGATATATTCGTTTTATAGGAGCTTGTTTAAAAATTGATAGACCACTAATTTGGTTGATGGTACATTATGTAGGTTGGTAATGCAAATAGAGTCAACAAACGGTTTAAATGTCATTGACAAAAGGTATATAAAATAGAGTCACCAAAAAAATTTAGGTATTTAACAAAAACTTATTCTTTGTTTTAATATTTATAAATCCATACTAATATTAAAAATACGAAAGTGTGTGTTTGTATGTTTGTGTGTATGTTTGTCCGTCTTTCACGTCGAGATGGAGTGGCGGATCGACGTGATTTTTGGCATAGAGATAGTTTATGGACCCGAGAGTGACGTAGGCTATTTGTATCCCGAAAAAATGCACAGTTCCCGAGGGAACAGCGCGCTATAACCAAATCCCATGCGGGCGAAGCCGCGGGCAAAAGCTAGTATTAATTATTATTTTCGAAAAATAAACTTCTTCTATACTACTTCGTGCTTTCTTTCAAAATTCTATTTTTAGATAGCTTAGAGCAAATCAGCCGGAGAGCACATCTATGTATATGTAGTACAAGCGAAGGGTAGTTCAAAGGCGCATCCAGAAAAAAAAGGCAGCGTTGCTCTATGGTAAGTGCGTGGGCGGCACTGCGCAGGCGTGGCCGTGGTCAGAGCCCTAGCGGCTAGGGGCTATCGCGACGCGCCAGGCCTCAGCTCCGCACGCCTGCGTGAGCCGCCATCGATCCGCGGGCCGCTGGCTCAGCACCAGGCCAAAATGCAGCCACCACCGAGAAAGGTATGCCATAAAATTCAAAACCTATGTTGACGACATCATTACCAACAATAGCCTCCACGATTGCGTTATGTAACGTGTGATTCTAACGTGATTTTTCAAACGCGGAACTCAGTAAAAATAAAAGAATAATAAATCTACCATCAGACAGCGCGCTCTATTAAAAGCTTTAAAATTTGTTTTATTGCAATTAAAGTGTCATTCATATAGTAAGAGATCTATACGGAACAATGGCACGCTTGAATTGTCATGTTGTTGTGATATAATTCCTATATAATCGTTAAATCAGTCGTGCTTGGCGCAAACCATTGGTAAGAATCAATAGTAGCAGCGATCCGAAATACTATGTGTGACCTACGCATCCTTTGAAGCTTTCAAGGAGCTAACTTTGTATAAAACCCCCACAGTCACGGATGAATACGAGTAAAGCGTCTTTTCATTCTATTTGTGTCGATAGTATTTTCGAAT
This sequence comes from Choristoneura rosaceana, assembly GCA_037349165.1. Lineage (NCBI taxonomy): Eukaryota > Metazoa > Arthropoda > Insecta > Lepidoptera > Tortricidae > Choristoneura > Choristoneura rosaceana. The sequence continues at coordinate 4,886,170 of JAZBNJ010000004.1, read as the reverse complement.
TGAAAGCAGTGAGAGTCATTCAACACACCTAAAGATACGTACAGATGTTTGTAATGGAATGATAATAAAATGAATGAATGAAACTAACTTTAGGTTTATGTACACGATCTGGCAACGTGGCACTTTAGAAATATCGCAATGTTTCACTGTGTACCTAAGTTTAATTGTTGGACACTTGACCCTACTAAATTCTTATTCTTATTCTATTTTAAAATATGGCTTCTGTCCTAATTAATAAGACAATTTCGCCAATGTCAAAGTATTCTCTTTCGAGAGGCAACGTTGTACGGTGATTGTAGTTTTTGCAACTTGATAGCAAAATTCCAGAAACCACGTGGAGACAACTTGCGCATTAAAAAATGTCAGACACGAGAGTAATATTGAATATTGTGATCACTGTTCACTGTTAAGGTTAATCGCCGCATAAAACACTATCAAAATTATACTTCAAGTAGCCAAAGAAACAGAAATAGCAAAATTAAACATTGTTCCACATCCTCCATGTTCGAATGCCACAAATCGAATCTACTAAATTCTTGCTTAGCTTATTAAAATGAAATGTCACTTCTTAAGTGAAACCACCCGAATATTAAAAATAGATAATTACAGGTTGATTCACTCACAAGAACTGGCATGAAGGATTCAACGAAAGTAATGTCATTTAGACATTTTTGTAGGAAAATAACAAATGTATGACACTTCCATACTTGTGTATTCAAATAGATAACACACATATGACGACCGGATGGCTAAGTGGTTAGAGAACCTGACTACGAAGCTTGAGGTCCCGGGTTCGAATCCCGGTCGGGGCAGATATATGTATGAATAATACGAATGTTTTTTCTCGGGTCTTGGATGTTTAATACGTATTTAAGTATTTATTTATCTATATTTAAGTATGGTTATCCCTTGCCTAGTGTCCATAGTGTACAAGCTTTGCTTAGTTTGGGACTAGGTCAATTGGTGTCAGTCAAGTGTCCCATGACATTATTATTTATTTATATTATATACTTTCATTCATTCGTTCATTGAATCCATTCGTTCCAGCTCTTGTGAATCGACCTTTAAACCTATACGTAAAAATGTAGTAAGATTGTGAACAGATTTTAATAATAAACATCATGTTTTTACACTGTTGAACTTTGCATGTGTGTGTATTAAGTACCTAGATAAACTTTTCCTAAACCACGCAAGTTAATTTTAAAGTGAAAATTATATTTACGTCTAAGCTCAGTCCACCTTTTAAGGGTGGCTGTGAGAGGGTACCTATAGTAAAATATAATTTATATTAATTACTTTAAAAAAATCTTAAACTGTCTACAAACGTTAAATTTCCAATCAATTCTCCATTTCGAAATAATGGGATGTGCAATTTTATAGCACATTAGGACATTAGCCGTTACCCGCGACTCAGTCCGCGCAAAATTCATTTATCGCTATCCCGCGGGAACTATGCAATTGTCCGGGATAAAAAGTTCCCTATGTCCCTTTCCGGGATTAAATTTATCAGTATATCGAATTTCATTTAAATCGGTTCAGTGGTTTAGGCATGATGAAGTAACAAACAAACAAATAAAGAAACAAACAGACTTACAAACTTTCGCATTTATAATACTAGTATTTACCCGCGGCTTCGCACACGTAAATCATTAGATCCAGCAGCTGAATTGTAATCTCGGGATTTTTAAAACTTTTCCGTGGGAATTCCCTAAAATTAAAACGTGGTTTCCATTAACGTTACATAAAAATAATCATAAGTATCAAATGAAATCTAAGCCCAGCGATTGTTATTTAGAGATTTAGTCCCTATACCGTGGGAATATCGGGATAAAAAATATCCTATGTTTTAATCCAGGTTATAAACCAACTTTTGACCAAATTTCATCCAAATCCGTCCAGCCGTTTTAGCGTGAAGAAGTAACAAACATACTCACTCAATCACTCACTCACAAACTTTCACTTTTATAATATTAGTAGGATTAGTAGGATAGGATTAGTAGAATAGGATTAGTAGCTTAGGATATGTAGTAATAATATGTTATTATTTTAGTATTAAATCAACAAGCAAGTTGCTTACTCTGATATCAGTATTTCCAATTAATTGAACTATAAGACACTGATAATAATTCCAACCAATGCGAGCAGTCACACGTTGTTGACTCCTCTATTTAGGGGCTGCTTCACCATCCATTGATTAGTGTTAACTGACGGTTAAATGTGATGCCGTCTCCGTCTATTCGAACAAAATAAACAGAGACGGCATCACATTTAACCGTTAGTTAACACTAATCAATGGATGGTGAAACAGTCCCTTTAGTTTTATTCAGACGACCAGATGGCCAAGTGGTTAGAGAACCTGACTACGAAGCTTGAGGTCCCGGTTTCGATTCCCGTGTCGGGGAAGATATTTATATGAAAAATACAAATGTTTGTTCTCGGGTCTTGGGTGTTTAATATGTACGTGTATATGTGCGTATGTATGTGTGTGTTGGGTATTTAAGTATGTATCTATCTATATAATTAATTATGTTTATCCGTTGCTTAGTACACAAGCTTTGCTAAGCTTACTTTGGAACTAGGTCAATTGGTGCGAATTGTCCCGTGATATACGCACGATTTTAATGAAAATGTGGACTTTAAAGTTGTATATTTTGCAACCCCCTAACTGATTTAAAAGGCCTTTCCAACAATAGGTACCCCACACTACAAGTTTGGATGAGAAAAAAAATCACCCCACTTTAGGTCTATGGGAGGTACACTAAAGATGTTTTTTTATTTTTTTATCGTACCATTTTGTCAGCATAGTTTACATGGCTATTCGTCCAAAATTACAGCTTTCTAGCATTGATAGTCCCTGAGCAAAGCCGCGGACGGACAGACAGGCATGGCGAAACTGTAAGGGTTCCGTTTTTGCCATTTTGGCTACGGAACCCTAAAAACTGAAGTGAATCCTTTCGCATTAAACAGTACAAACTCCTACGCGCTAGAGCGCCGTAGCATGTTCGTGATATTCGTAGCACTCGCGTAGCCGGTCTACGACGCGTTATGTCAATAATACTTGACAGGTTGACACCATCAATCAACTGACATATCCTTGACACACAACTAACAGGCCCTTCTTGCAACTAAGTATACATTTATATGGAACTAGCTTTTGCTCGCGGCTCGGCCCGCGTGGTATCGGTTATCGCCCTTATCGCGCATTCTTGTAAGTTTAATTACAATCCTGAAATTTTTCAAATTCTTTCACCCACTTGTTTAGATTTTAGAGGGGACGGGGAAAGCACAATTTTAATGAAAATTTGCACTTTAAAGTTGAATATTTTGCAACCACCTAACGGTTTTAAAAGACCTATCCAATCCAACAATATCAAACACTACAAGTTTGGATGAGAAAAAAAATCACACATTTGGATGAAATTTGGTACATACGTAGATAGCAGGACGTCTGGAATAACTCATAGGCTACTTTTTATCCCGATATTTTTGAATATTGTAGGAATTTTGTAAAATCCCGGAATTTCAATTGTAACTACCAGATCGAATAGCTTACACGTGCGAAGCCGCAGGTAAAATGTTTTTTAATTAAAAAACTAAAATTAAGACTCTGTTAACTATCTAACAAAATTATAATTGCCAGCAATGTACAAAGTTAATTGACAAGTAACAATCACTGTAGATTGCTGGCAATTATAATTTTGTTAGATAGTTAACAAAGAATTTTAGTTTATTAATTTAATTAATGTCATAAGTAAATACGTTACTTTGTCACGGGTAGTTCCGGGGAAGTTGTAGAGTAATTAAGAAGGCAGGAACAGGGCAGACAGTAATATATATTTAGGATAATAATAAAAGGGCACCTGCGGACAAACAGACGTGGTCTTAAGTATCTAAAAGATATGCTTTGACACTGTATCAATAATTATAAAAATACTTAGTTAATTAACTTACGTTTCCGTGCTCAATTCTTTATTTTATACGATTCAAAAGGATTGAAGTCCAGCAGTGTTAAAAGCTAATGAACTTATGGAACTTCACTAATGCACTGCACAATTATTTGACACTGGATAAGGATGAAACCTTCGTTCGTATAGGAGTAGTAAATTATAAGCTAGTTATGGAGTTTTTAGGAGATTTATAGGATCAAGGATAAAAGACAGGTATCTGTTCATCTCGGAAGCTCTGATTAGAATGGTTACTTAACGTAAATCGAACAGGTGTGGAATTTAGAAAAGGAAATTTGAATTTAAATGTTATTTTTTAGAATTTGTGCTGAACCAGACAGCACAAAGAGTTAGGTAGAAACGAGCTGTAGTAACACACGTCGTTCCAACTTTAAACTCCCTTTAAAAAATCCCGGCTGCCGGTAACACACTGTACCTATTAATTGTGTTCAGACTTACAAAGCCCTGTCAAACCCATTGTTTTAGTCGTAATAGAGAGGGGCTTTCGTTTCATATGTACAGACGGGTTATCCCCTTTGAACCCCCTATATCAGAAGTGCGGCTTGTCTGAATTGTTTGTTTATATTTGTTATCCACGAGAGTCTGGGTGTGATAGGGGTATATGTTGAAACGTTATCACAAAATAGAATACTCTAGCTGACTCGGTTTGCACCAAGCGACAGTGTTGAAACCTCAGATATTTTCTTTACCCTAACTCTACGCGAATTACCTTAAATTAGGCACTTTTTTTACCCTAACCTTTTTTTAAATTAATTGTAATGTTTTCTATGATTTTATACTGTAATTTATAGGTACGTACCTATAACTACTACATTTGTAATCATTTATTAAAAAAAAAGATTTACTGCCAATTTTCTGGCAGCGCATTCTTCTTGGCAACGATGATTTTTCCGAAAGCGCAGGTAGTTTAAAAAAGTGACGTGTAAAAGAGCTCTTTACGGCCTTCTTGCAGAATAAACGATTTGATTGTATGTACGAGTGAAACAGCAGTATTTTCAGTTTTGCCGTATTTCCTATATTTCCCGCAGGCAGCAAGGCAAGGCCGTGCATCGCTGTCTCATTAAGGATTAGGGCACAAGGCAGGCTCAGTTAATATAAAACTTTGTTCAAGTCGCAAGTCTACTCTGGCCCTTTACTACGAAATGCAAAATTCGAACTTCTTATCTTGCCGTCCTGCTTTTTTGAAACCCTCACTGATAATATAAATGCGAAAGTACTTCTTCACACTTTAACAAAAGTACAGCGGTATTTTAGATGAAATTTGGCATTAACAAAATTTAAGACCCCAAGAAGAATGTAGGATAATTTACATATCGGAAAATTGCACAGTTCCCACGGGATAGTGATGGCTAGTTGGTTACAAACAGGATTTTATCCACTTTGCCAAGTTTTATATTCAATTCGAATAGAATCCATCGCAATTTACTACAATCAAACCGACTTTCGAACTATCATGTCATCAACGTAAAGTTTCATTTGGAATGCATCGTAACTAGAAATTAAATCTAGATACTCGTAGCATGCAACCACTCAGTTTTTCATGAGCTTATTGTTGTTTCCAATAGGTGAAGTGATCGGTTGATACGTAATTTCTAGTTCGTAGCACAATGGTCTTCAATTTGCTAGCAGGGCAATCTAATAATACCACCAACTGTTTGAAGGTAATTGTGGTAAAAGTAAAATTGTAAATGAAGGAACGGTCGCGACTGCTACTTGTCTGACGCGTCGTTTTACCAATTGACAAGATTACATTTTTTCAACAGCTGTAAATTACTACAGGAAACGAAAGAGTTTTGCCTCCTGAACATGGGAAAATATTTATTTATTCTCCATATTCAAAAAAATACAAAAAAAATAAAAATGTATCTGAATTTGCCAATACTACGACAGTATAGATATGTTTCCTTTGCCTTCTGCTTGCTGTCATAATTTTATCAACGTCTACATCAGATTTACGCATGATTTACGTGATCTTTTTTTTAATGGAGACTAGACAAAAGTAATGGATCTATTGTATCGTAGTTTTGGAGTTATGGCCTTTTAGAATAAGCATATCTTAAAGAAATTGTAATAAATGAATTAATAATCGTAGCGAAATTTTAAAAATATCAGCGTCTTTCTATTTCCCAACAGAATACAGAGAACGAATCAAATTATAGTCTAAGAAATATGAAATCTTGTCAATTCGTTGTTGTTTTCTTTGCGGACCATTTTGAGTTCTTCCGGGGACCAACGGTTAAGAAACACTGAAGTAGATAGAAATCCTCCGCTGTCGTTATTATGTGCCCGTAGCTGATTTCAGTTCTTTTCCAGAGCAACTACACCAAGTTCCTGAAGAATCTTCACACGGAGCAGATAGCGAAGTTGCACGCTAAGAACCAGCACGAGTGCGATCTGCTCGAAGACCTCCGCACTTACACCATCAAACGCTCCGCCATAGAAAAGAGCTACTCTGAGGTAAGTTCTTTTGTTTAGTCCAGTAATAAACCAGAATAATGTTTTGGATCAATTTGTTGATTATTGTTTGCTATATATTAATTCATTATTATTCTTAATAGCCAGAAAAAATAACAGTTTTGAGAAGTATTTTTTTGACATTGCGATGGCTAAGCGAAATTTACTAGTTCACTAATGGCTACTTGCTGGAAACACATAAATCTCGAGTTAGCGTTAAGCTCAGTTTAGTAGTGTCGAAATGTATGGAACTGAGAAGCTTAAGCCAGGTTTAACTGCTAAATCTAGATTTATTTTTTCCTGCAAGACGGCCTAAGAATAATAAAATTAGAGGTTTGCTCGGGCTAAAACTCGATAAGAAGCTTTTTTCCAGAGATAATACCAAGCTTGATCGATTTTTCGTCCCTGGAAACCCCTACATACTAAATTTCATCGAAATCGTTGCAGCCGTTTCCGACATCCCCAAAATATACAGAACTAAATTCATGTCAGTATGTATTAAACCAACGTAGGTATAATTTATTAGAAAAATTAAATGTTACAATAATTTTAAATTACAACTAACTTTTAATAAAAATAAAATCCACTTAAACCTATACTACAACCTACAAACTTAGACCTAACCTACAAACTAAAACCCACCAATCCGCGTCGTATTCGGCTCGAACGTGCCCATAATCTTGCATATACATATTTTTTTTTATACAAGAATTTGTCGTTTAAAGGATTAGATTATTCGTGGGATAGATATAAGGGTGGAGTACATAAACTAGGATATTTAGGGGTTATTTCACCACCCATTGATTATTTTTATTTGACGGATAAATGTGATGCCAATTCACTTGATAATAATTCGATTGAACTGCGAAATAATTGAGAAAACTACCTAATTGAGCACAATATTACACGGGACACAAGCAAAAGTTCCATATTACTCGCACAAATATCTCGCTTATATTTTTCGCACGCATTTCTCATTTGTTTTCTGAGTATAAAGGAGCGGCCACACCGCTGTTTAAAAAACGGTGACGGTACGGAATCGCAGTGACGCATCGTACGGTTCGTACGCGTACCGTTTTTATCGCATGCTCTCACACCGCTGCTTAATTTCGCAGTGACGTGCCGTAAACGTCAGAACTTTACCGAACAGAACTCGTGACGTTTACCTTACGTCACTGCGATTCAGTAAAGTTTTTGTATTAAGCAGCGGTGTGGAAATCTTTCAGAAGAAAACGGTACGCATACGATGAGTCACTGCGATTTCGTACCGTCACCGCTTTTTAAGCAGTAGCAGCGGTATGGCCGCCGCGTTCCGCTAAAACTTGATTTAGTTAGACGGTGCGAGAAATATCATATAAGATTCGTTGCATTGCTGTGTGCTTCTGCTATGTATACTGAAGTGATCTATCAATAGCGGCAATGTACCGCACCTCGCACGTATTTGTCGCACCGTCTAGATCTAAATGAAACTGAAGCCCATCCTACCATCATTCCATTCCAATTCCGCTGTCCTGAGCGAGGCTAGGAAAATGAATCTTATCGGTGGATTTTCCTCAAGGCCGGATCCAGTTTGACATGAGACATGGTCAGATTCTAGCCATGACTAAATCAGTTCTTCTCTTTTGTCCCAGGAATACAAAATAATTAGTTTAAAAAATATCTTTTACTGTCTTAGAGACAGCCCAGGGGGGTCATAACCCGGGGAAGGGATCCGCCCACGATTTTCCTCGCACCCTGCCAGGTTTCCTCATGGAAACACGTAGTACTTCACGGACTTTAATCTAATTCCGTGGAAGTTATTATCCCACAATTATTCAATTAAATGTTTGTAAACTATTAAAGTCTGTTTCGGAGCTGTATATCTGTAAAGTGGCCGGGTGTTGTGACCTTCGGGGATTTTTGACGGTCAGGGAACCCTCGTCAAAGTCGTCTTGGGTTTACATTTAGAATAAGCCCATCCATTTGTGATCAGCTTTGCGTAATTATTTGCCATTTCGTTGTTGTCAGCGCAGCGCTAACTTTATTTTATTATTTTATTACGACTATAAATAATATAAAATATAGGGTGTATGTACTCGTTTAAGGCGATTTTACGCATGAGAGAAAAATCGAAAATATGTACCTTTTACATTTCACCGCGCTCGATCAACCGGGACACTGACACCAAATTGACCTAGTCCCAAACTAAGCAAACCTTGTAATATATCCATATCCTAGTATCCACTAGGCAGCGGATAAACATACTTATATAGATAAATACATACTTAAGTACATATTAAACATCCAAGACCCGAGAACAAACATTCGTATTGTTCATACAAGCCCTCAAGCTTCGTAGTCAGGTTCTCAAACCACTTGGCCATCTGGCCGTCTATGGTACTATACGAACTTCGATTTTCGAATTTCGGAGTAGGCCCTCAGTCTATCCTCAGTACAATAAAATTACTATCGCTGTAGAAAGTTATAAGTATAATGAGAAAGTTTGCTTTTATTCATAAATTATGTACGGATTCTCTACGAAACTTTTCGTAACTTGAAAACCTAATAAAGCTATTTCTAAACTTTCCTTGAAGCTTATTTCAGAACAGAGGCTCTTGTAATTGTTATTGCGAAATATGAGAACTAATGAAATACGCACCTACGGATTTTGTACTCGGACAAAATTAAATGCTATGATGGAAAATTACTCTCTGAAGCTGTACAGTTTCTGTACGTTTGAAATATTTACGTAACCAACGTAAATTTTCCAATCATTATTTCCGTTGGAAACGTTTCTTTTTGCGAGCCAGCAGGGCTACTACGACACTCGAAGTTCGTGTCGTGCGGTCCCTCTGACACTTATACTATTTAATACGAAAGCGAGAGGGACGCGCAACCGTCCGAAAGGTAAACGGTTGCCTGATTACACAACGGTAACACTATACCTACTCATATGTATGATCTACCGTCACACTGATTATTTTAGAATAGGTCAGTATGAAGGCTGGGAAAGTACTTTCCCTACCTTAACATTGGTGTGAAGGCTCAGTGTGAAGGTGGGTCGGACGGGTCTAACTAAACCGAAATGATGCGGCCCGCCAGTGCAGATTTTTGTAATATCCAAGAAGTTTATATAGGAGCTTTTACCCGCGGCTCTGCTTGCGTGAACAATTCAGTCTCGAGTTTGAAATAAAGTGAATGTTACTAAATTCTCGTGGGAATTACTGTTTATCTCGGTTTTCATTAAGATTATAAGAGGATCACCCGTGTAAAATTGCATGTATCTTAATCTACGAACAAATAATAAGCCGTTCAAATACATTATCAGTTGGAGATGATCAATATTAGGCAAAATCAAGTTTGTGGTTTATGGCTTACATGATGTAAATGACAGTTTCTTCACCCCTCTTCACACTTCTTCCCTGTATCGCCCAAACAGTACAAACAGTCTTTAATTTTTATTATTTGTTCGTAGATCATAACTGATCGATTTTAGAAAAAGAGATTCGAGAAAGTAGATATAAAAAGTAACTTATGTATTTATGTATTCAGTATTTCAAAAACGCAGGTCATCAGAACCAAACTTTCACGTTTATAAATAACAACCAGGCCCGCCCCATGGGGCGTTATACCTCAACCAAACAAACAACCTCTACCTCATGCAAATTATGAGAATGTTTCGCTTTCGTTTCGATACCTGGTTTTGCCGCCCTCTTGACAATGCTGCTCTGCCCTACACGCCCGTTCCCGGCGGACCTTGATAATTGATAACATCAACAAGACTCACGTATTTGAACTAAGATTCTGGGTATCCCTTCACTTTGCAACGTTACGTCCATCTACTTAATACCTAGTCAAGGTTTGGTATCACTTTGGTCTAGCTCAGCCACTATATCTATTTAGTTTATCCTGCCCGCAGTGACGCAAGCCTTTGAAGACAAAAGGCATGTTATCTTAGTCCTTTGAGGTCTCTGCCTTCACTGGGTCTACTCGTATGTGAGCGTACATCAGCACTATTTTAATGAATTAAGTAACTTCCTCGTATAATCTTAAGCAGAGTTTAGACAATTTATAAATATTGTGAATCTGTTTTAAAAAAAAAATACCACGTTGAGTTACTTGCCAGATTCTTCTCAACAGAGGTTTTTTCCGAACCGGTGGTAGATTTTTTGACATTCATAAGTGCTTGTCATAGCCTAAATTGAATAAAGAGATTTTGACTTTGACTTTGACTGAGACGTGCAAGAGAAATCATGCAAGTTGCATTAGGTACATTGCGGCGCTCGATTGACAACAACCAACTCGTTGGCTTCACGACCTCGCAATATAATGTAACTTGAACGATTTTTTCTTGCAAGTCTAAACTCGGCTTTACATAAACAGCACTGTGCCACTACCATGAGTTTACGTGACCGTACTCGATAGCGATGGCGTAAATTATTTGTAGAGGCGCTGTACAATTCTCCATACAAATAATTTACGCCCTCGTTATCGAGTACGGTCTTATCTTATCTTATCTTAATTTTAGGGGTCCTTGCGGATACACTTCGACCCGTAGGGATCTTTTGTGTAATTACCCCTCCTACGCACTTACTCCATTGCTTTTATCACCTCATCCATGAATTGGATGATTTGACGTAGCGGTAGTGCCTTAAAGTCTCCTGGCGCGGGGTATCCGACGCCAAAGAGTCTCATTCTTAAATCTGGCGAGAGCGTCACATTCACACATAATGTGTTCTTCGAGTACGGTCACTGTAAAGTCATGATAGCGATACTGATAACCAAGGGCCAGTTATTTTCTACTTTAAAGCGATTACAGCTATGTAATTATTCACTTTTACTGACAATTTACTTTATGAAGGTTAAAATTAGGTGCGACGAGCAGCGAGGCGTGGAGTGGGTACAATTGCGACCGCAACGCGTAAGTTGAGCGAGCGAAGGGAAGGATTACTTAAGTTAGGAATTAATTTGGCCCTAGTTTGGTCCTTTCCAGTGCTGGTTATATGATATAAGCCAGGATCGGTCTCACTTTGAATGCGCTCATTTATGAAAAAGATCAATCTACCGAAAAGATAGGATCGTTTTTGGCTTATAATCGTAAGTAGCTTATGCAGGTGGTAGGACCTTGTGCAAGGTCCGCCCGGATTGCTACCACCATCTTGCTCGCTAATCCTGCCGTGAAGCAGCAGTGCTTGCACTGTTGTGTTTCGGCGTGGAGAGTAAGACAGCCGGTGAAATTACTGGCACTTGAGGTATCCCATCTTAGGCCTCTAGGTTGGCAACGCATCTGCAATACCCCTGGTGTTGCAGATGTTTATGGGTGGTGGTGATCTCTTACCATCAGGAGACCCACTTGTTTGTTTGCCATCCAGTCAAATAAAAAAAAAAAGTTGATATAAGTAATTTTAATGTCTTATGAGTTTAACATTGCAAACGACGCAAATACGCCCGTATATAGGACTGAGCCACGTACTTGCATCGTTTGGCGTGGAAACCCTGGGTCATTGGGGTCCGCGCGCGAAGGAACTCGTAAAAGAAATATCGACTTCGCGCCTGGTAAAGACTACTGGCGACCAGAAGGCAGGAAACTTAATAAAACGTTTGTAAATGTTTTAGTTCAGTTAATCTATCTATATATATATATAAAAGGCAAACCTGACTCACTGGGTTATATATCAACGCACAGCCCAAACCACTGGGCCTAGAAACTTGAAATTTGGTACAGAGGTTCCTTTTATGATGTAAGTGAGCACTAAGAAAGGATTTTTAGAAATTTATCCCCTAAGGGGGTGAAATGGGGGGGTGAAGCTTATATGGAACTCTCTCATTTCTGGACTTAGAAGTATGAAAATAGGTGTATAAATTCTCGATTACCATTAAAAATTGTTTGTGTAGGTGAAATGGATAAAATTTTCCCCTAAAGGGGTAAAATGGGGGGTAAAGTTTGTATGGAAATTTTCTAATTTCTGGACTTAGAAGTATGAAAATAGGTGTATAAGTTCTCGATTACAATTAAAAAATGTCTGTGTAGGTGAAATGGATAAAATTTCCCTCTAAAGGGGTACAAAAGCGCGCGATAACCGAATTCCACGCGGGCGAAGCCGCAGGCAAAAGCTAGTACATTAATAAAATAAGTAGGTAATATTAGAGTACCTACCTACTTGTTTTGCTTAACTAGATATAACACAATATAAAACTAGAACGAAAATGGGCCGGCAATGAACACGAGTCCTCGTCAATCCATGAGGCGTGCTTCTCCATACATTACATAGTATTTAACCCAAGCACTCGAATGAATATTAGGTAGATGTACGCAGCAAAATTTCCCAATGTGTTCTGTAATGTAAAGCCCAGCTTTACATATGTCTGTCTGTATGAACGATATGGCGGATGTCCTTTAGCCAATTCATGAAATGGCGGCATTTCACGATGTGCCTAGGAATTTCGTGATCTGGCGGATTTTACGATCGGCCGCCGACACATACATTACGCTCGATTGACCACTCGAAACTCGTTCCATTTACGACTCGCGATGTTACTTCCACCATTTTTTTACTCAAAACTGGGCTAATGGCACAAACAAATAAGTATTCGTAATTTTTTAAGGTTTTGTATTCTCATTTTATTTTATTTCACTCTATTTTACAAAAAAAAACTTTTAATATTTCAGCGCATCGGTTTTACTGTACCTAATGCTGTATTTTTTATTGACAAATATTTTTTGTTTTATCCATTATTTGTGTGCCCGAACAAACTTCTTCATTTTCATTTTATTTTCATTAGGTAAAGAGTAATGACTCTTTTTGAGTAGTTGGTAGTACGGTCAGCATCAAAAGTAGCTGCATACTGTACTTTGTCGTTTTACAGCAAAGTACATACGATACAAAATACAAATTTGACAAATCTGTTAAAACGACAAAGTAAAAAAGTGATCCGCAACTTTTGATGCTGACTGTACCTACTCATAGCAGACATAGCAGTGGTGATCATTTTCCATCAGACGACTTGCTCGTTTTCCTCCCTCTCATAACTAATAACAAAAATGAACGTCCCAAAAATGAACCTAGCACTAATGAATGAAACTTATTTACTGCCAACTTATAGGTGAAAAACTTAAGAACATGACCTGTTGTATGTAGTAGTACTTAACATGTGTCCGCATATAGATAAGTCAACGTTCCTTATTCGAAAAATGACTTAAGCCCCATATCAATAGGGATGACGACTGGGTTAAAAATATATCATTCTATTTAGTCCGACAGTTAGATTATGGAAAAATAAGGGACACGTATTTTTTGGTTTATCTATTTATTAAAAATCGACAAAGGTATAGATCATGAAACTTCCGGAGTGGGGGCTTGTGACGTCACTATAAGGTAAAAATCGTACCATATAGTGACGTCACTCGAAACTTCTTAGCACTGTATCCTTGTAATTTTTTGTTTGTCAAACAAAAGAAAAAATATGTTGCACCATATTTTTAAATTATCCACCTGACGGACTGAACAGTTTTTTTTAGTAGTCTGTGCACTGCCACAACAGGTCATCTACATCTCCGTCATAAATACTTTAACAGCGAAACCAGACATCACCTCATTGCCTTTGTACAGCAGGCTTATAAAGCATTTATCGACAAATTCCCGGGACAAATTACTGCAGAATGGCATTTCCTTTGTAATACAGCTTATAGAGCTTGGCACAAGACGTCTATGATTTCATTAAAGTCTTAACTAAGTATGTACCTCTCGGGAGTTTTATAAATGTAAGATTGGTTTTTGGAATCTTTTTGTATTTTTTATTTCAATTCCAAATTTTTGTTGGAATGCCGAGGACCTGGGTTCGATTCCCAGCGCCGGTCTTATTTTTCTGGTTTTTCTGTGCATCTATATTTCAGTTTGCATTTTTGATATAGGTTTTACCTTACAGGATGATCGTAAAAGTATCAAAAATTTGGGATTGAAACAAAAAATACAAAAAGATTCCTAAAACCAATCTTAATTTGATTGCTTAATAACGATATCTCTTGTCCGGGTGAGCGGTATATCACGCGGCACGGAATTCCCGAGGAACTGGGTTCGATTCCAAGCGCTGTTCTTATTTTTCTAGTTTTTCTGTGCATCTGTATTTCAGTTTGTATTTTTGTTCTATAATTTAGTTATATCTAGTGCCATCCACGAAGAAGCGTGATTTTATAAAAATTAGCCATTAATAACATTGTAATAAGAACCACGGCACGCGTTATCGTGAATGACTCTTATTTATATTATGTAAAAACATTATTGCAGCTCTGCGATGTGTTGGCTCTGTTTCCACCAGAGATGTGCGAGGATGTGTTGCGAGTTTGCGAGGAACGTGTTTTTCATGAACCAATAGAAAAGCTTGGTTTACCTCGCCTCGCTGGGCTCAGCTGTTTGCACCACGGAATAGAAAAAACTAGGTTTCCACCAATGACGTCCGTACTTTGTGGGGGGTTAGTTAAATGAAGCGTTTCTATTGGTTGATGAAAAATACATTCATCGCAGCCTTAGGGTGAAGCCAGAATAGTGAGTAAAGTTGTGACTCGCGTATTTTCGGTCGCATAATTTTTGTACAACCTATTTGTGTACAATCAACTCATTCAACTCATTTCGAGTCGCCGTGTGGCATTAATTGGACTTTTGTATGAAGCTGAATGCCACAGAAATTGCGCGAAAAAATTACACACGTCTGGCTTCACTCATAATTTTGTTGAATGAGTGGTAAAATGGCACTAAGTTTTGTTTTAAATCACACTGAAGACCGTAAGTATTATTAAAACACACTGAATAAATTATATATACATGTAAGGATCCGTTTCGATACTCTTCGATTCGGTTGAGTCGAATTCAGTCGTTTTGTGTGTTTTGTTTTGTAAATATGGTTGAACTAGTAGAAGGTGGAGTGGAGACCTTGTAATGTACATACCTCATATTTTAAGTGGCAGACGTCTGAGGTAGGTACTGTCAGTGCTTAATATGAAGGGTCCACGGAAAGAACATCTTCATCGTCACCTTTTCTTAAATTGAGATTTTAATCTCAAAATGTAGAGCTCACAAAGTACTATGACAGGAATTAAATAATCTGATAACATTATAAATTGTATTTTTTTTACTTTTAAAGAAATGGTAACCGTAGTAATTGTTCGTGATGACTAACTTTCAAACCGTTATAACTCAAAAAGTTGCTTAGGTCACTAGACATGTTTTTCCGTGGACCCTTCACATACAAAATAAACTGACAACATCGGTCACATAAAGGGTTATTCAAAAATTACGTCACACATTTTGGAGGGATGGGGGATGGGGGGGAGTCAGGCGGTTTGTGACACAGTATCAATATAATTGCATTTTTTTTTTCATTTTTTTTTTCATAGAAATGTGTGTGACATGGGTGCTAAAAATGGTTAAAATTCGTGACTTACTTTATGGAAGGGCCTATTAAGGGACAGGGGAACGGAGGGGGGTTTAGGGTCCTGACTGTCAGTGCCGGTGTCTTTCCCATTTTCTTCAAGACTTCAACGTCTGCTTTGTCCGCAGGCCTTACTGAAGATATCTTCGGGCTACCTCAGCAAGAAGATTCCCAACATACCGGATATAAAAGTCGACGGCGCTGAAGAAAAATGGTACGTTAAAAAAACTGGTATGGTAAAAAACATCTGTAACCATACATTGTGGAAAAGCAATAAAATATTGAGTATTGAGTATTGAAAACACCCTGTACGTCTATGGGAGGTACCCTAGAAAAATTGTTTTTTTTTTTTTTCATTTTATTTTACCATTTTGTCGGTATACTTAATTAAATACATCCATGCAAAATAACAGCTTTCTAGCACTAATAGTCCTTAAGCTACGCCGCGGACGGATAAACAGACGGACATCACAAAACCATAAGGGTTCCTTATTTGCCATTGCTACGGAACCCAAAAAATAAATTTTTACAAAACTTTTTTTTTTTATTCGACTGGATGGTAAATGAGCAAGTTGGTCTCCTGATGGTAAGAGATCACCACTGCCCATAAACATCTGCAACACCAGGGGTTTTGTAGATACGTTGCCAACCTAGAGGCCTAAGATGGGATATACCTCAAGTGCCAGTAATTTCACCGGCTGTCTTACTCTCCACGCCGAAACACAACAGTGCAAGCACTGCTACTTCACGGCAGGATTAGCTAGCCAGATGAGGGTAGCAATCCAGGCGGACTGCAAACTTATATTTTGGATCAATATTAGTACGTAACCTAAAAGTTTTCCAAAATTTCGTTAGCTCCGAGCAAAATCTAGTTAGTGTAAAAGGGAAAAATGTCTGGTCATTTGGCTAACGGTATCGTAAATCGATTATTGATACGACGCAAAAATATCGCGGTAATTGCGTTACACTGCGGCACCGCGGGTAACTGATTTAGCGATCGGTTAACCGAGTAATGTAACGCTTCAGCGCTCTGATGTTGCAGGTGTTTAATACTTGTTTACCACCAAAACACGTGAAAGATTATAAGGACCTTTTCTAACTACTCTTAAAGTTTGCGGCACAGATATAGGTTACACTAGATAACGCAAACACCACATTTATGAAAACCAACCGTGTCACTTTTTATATCTACTGTGACCTCTCAAGAGCGAATTAGCGATGTGAATTCCCAGATGTCCGCGCAAAATCGATTCAAATGTGCCGCCCGCCCGCGCCGTGGGGCTTGAGTCAGTCACTGGTCATGATTAGTCAGTTAGCGGTCAGTCTTTCTATGGGGCCAATCCCGACACCCCGCCAACTTTGGCGCTCCCTGATGATGCAAATAGAAATAGAGTCAGCAAATAACCTAACCAGCAGTTGGAAAACCCCCGACTTTGTCACTTCAAAGTTCAATATCTCAAAAATAAAATCTTCGTCTTAGACCAACTTAATTTATATATATTTTTTAATAACTTTTAATTTATATAAAACTAATTTATATAAAACTAAATTTATATAAAATTAAAATAATGGAATTATTATAATAATGCATAAAAAATAAAAGGTACATAGAAAGTGAACAATTGTTTCCACTGTTGCTATTTCATTTCCTCGCAATCTAAGTGAAAAGCAGAGTGTAAAACTCGAGCATTAAACCCATTTCCCCCTCGACGTGTCTATCCACTCTCGCCGTGCCGGCTCTGGTGGCTATATGAACGCCTCGGGTAAAAGGGCTCGTTTTATGCTCTTGTCTACTATTTAACAGTTTTATTGTAAAGGTAACGTAAGCCATTGTTGCGTAGGAACATGTGGAACGTATGGCGTACGGTGCTGGAAGAGAACGAGAAACTCGCGCGTGCGCGGCTCGCGGCCGTCGAGGTGTTCCAGCAGCAGATAGCGGACGAGGCCAAGACTCTGCGTCAGCACAAGATCAATGTCGCAAAGAAGGTCAGTCACGATGATGATGATACTTGCGCGCGTGGCTTGCAGCCGTCCAGGTGTTCCAGCAGTACATCGCGGATGAAGCCAAGACGCTAAGCCAGCACAAGATCAATGTGGGCAAGAAGGTCAGTGGTGATGATGATGATGTACTTGCGTGCGTGGCTCGCGGCCGTCCAGGTGTTCCAGCAGTAGATCGCGGATGAAGCCATGACGTTGCGTCAGCACAAGATCAATGTCGCAAAGAAGGTCAGTGGCGACGATGATGATACTTGCGCGCGGTTCACGGCCATCCAGGTGTTCCAGCAGTAGATCGCGGATGAAGCCATGACGTTGCGTCAGCACAAGATCAATGTTGCAAGGAAGGTCAGTGGCGACGATGATGATACTTGCACGCGGCGAGGTTCGTGGCCATCCAGGTGTTCCAGCAGTAGATCGCGGATGAAGCCATGACGTTGCGTCAGCACAAGATCAATGTTGCAAGGAAGGTCAGTGGCGACGATGATGATACTTGCACGCGGCGAGGTTCGTGGCCATCCAGGTGTTCCAGCAGTAGATCGCGGATGAAGCCATGACGTTGCGTCAGCACAAGATCAATGTTGCAAGGAAGGTCAGTGGCGACGATGATGATACTTGCACGCGGCGAGGTTCGTGGCCATCCAGGTGTTCCAGCAGTAGATCGCGGATGAAGCCATGACGTTGCGTCAGCACAAGATCAATGTTGCAAGGAAGGTCAGTGGCGACGATGATGATACTTGCACGCGGCGAGGTTCGTGGCCATCCAGGTGTTCCAGCAGTAGATCGCGGATGAAGCCATGACGTTGCGTCAGCACAAGATCAATGTTGCAAGGAAGGTCAGTGGCGACGATGATGATACTTGCACGCGGCGAGGTTCGTGGCCATCCAGGTGTTCCAGCAGTAGATCGCGGATGAAGCCATGACGTTGCGTCAGCACAAGATCAATATCGCCAAGAAGGTTAGTGGTGATGTTCAATTATTGAAATCGGGCAACGGATAATATGAGGGCATATCCATACTAATATTATAAATGCGAAAGTGTGTTTGTGTGTTTGTGCGTTTGTATGTTTGTATGTTTGTCCCTCTTTCACGCCGTAACGGAGCGACGGATCGACGTGATTTTTGGCATAGAGATAGTTTATGGGCCCGAGAATGACATAGGCTACTTTTATCCCTGCGCGGGCGGAGCCGCGGGCAAAAGCTAGTATGTACATACATTCTATTATCTTTATTCCATCTTTTTTTATTTCCGTTAATTTTGCCAGATGGTCTAGTCCATGACAGAAAATGCTGATATTTAACGTTATTTGCTAATTAATAAGTTTCATACATATTTAATATATTAAATTCACAGTCATATAGTAAAATTCAATTAAACTTGACAATTAATTAATTGACAAAAATCCGAGTGTGATCCAATAACGCACGCAGTGTCTAGTTGGTTGGTTGCCCCCAAAAATTACAGGGTATTTTTTCCTTCCCTCACATAATTACTCTAGCATTACACCGCCATGGCTGCAATGTTTCCCACGGTACAGACTATTACCACAATTTACTATCCCTTGTTAATTCTATCTCTTACCGATTGGTAACAACATACTAGTGTTAAGTACTTCGTTTACGTCGACGACTTTGTAACGAGGTGTGAAGATTACAGGCCGGTCTAATAGTAGATTAAAATCGCAAATTGCTAGTTCAGAAATGAAATTAAATGTAATTTTATTTGCTGTAAATGTAGTAAGTACATTATAGTTAAATATATGGTGTTATAGATTTTGTTTCATACATCTAGACGCCCGTCCAATACAATAAAAATAATTACAATGAAAATAAAATAGGGGTGTTGACACCGCCAATCAAAAGACGTACTTTTTATTAAAAAAAAATTGGCCTTTGTATTTTACATTTTTTTTTATTATGAATAATTTATTTGGCAAACATGAATAAATGTTATGTTTTGCAATATTTAAAATAGTTGCTCGCTACGATCGGTTAAACTATACCAGCCTTCTAGTAGTTTTATATTCCCATATCCGACCGAGATTTTCCTCTCAAATTTTTATGATGGAAATTGTAGGTAATGAGTGGTTTCTTTGTAGGCGCTTGCAAGCTCTACTTTGACGTAGCCTTTACAGAGAATTCGTAATGATCTGCTTTGCTACGAACTCGCGTAGCCGCTACGCTCGAGCGATGCTACGAATGCGCTACGAAACTTATCTTTCATTTATAATACTACTACACTTGGTTTCGATACTGCCAGATTTGGTATGTACAAGACTTTTAATACATTATACTCATCTGGGCGTTTTTTTTTTTAAATATATCCTTTGATTTTTTAAATTTTGTCAGAAATGCAAGTCAATGTTTAATATACGTGTGACGTATTTACTGGATAGGTTTTGGCTTGGACGCGTGAGTACGCGTTCCCGCACGCGATTCCTTTAGCGTACGAGTATTTAGGAGTATGGCGGCTGACAACGTTCCACCAACTTAAAAACAAGCATTTATGCACTTTTTAATTGAAAAATTCCAAAGCTGGGTCATGATTAAATTTGTTCGACCCTACATAGATGTCAATCCCTACTAATATTATAAATGCAAAAGTAGCTCTGTCTGTCTGTTACGCTTTCACGTCGAAACCACTAAATCGATTTTGATGAAATTTGGTATATAGGTAGTTTGAACCCCAAGGATCAACATAGGATACCTTTTATTCCGGTAGAGGACGCCACCGCGCGATAACCTAGATCCGCGCAGACGAAGTCGCGGACAAAGAATTAGCCTAGCTATTCAAAGAGGAAACGCTGCCAGCATCTTCGGGACCTTGCCTAAGGGGTACTCTTTGGACAATTTGTTTTAGTTTTAGGTTAAAATTTCATTTTATTTTAAGTTATTGTTAGAAAGTTATGTTTAATATGTATATTATTTAGTTTCTTTTATCAATAAAGACTATAGCTAGTAGGTATATATACTTTGATGAATTATACCTGTAGATTCACAATCGCGCGCCCAAATATGTCCGAGCCAAATGAGCGCTACTTTGGTAATCACTGGCCTAAAATCACTGGTTCAGATCACCGAGATAGGTTAGGTCGATAGGTTGGTCGATAGGTCGATCGGTAGGTCGAAAGTAGGTAGATAGGTTGGTAGAATGCTCGCCTGCCACTTTGGTAAAAGTGGCCTTCTTTCTTCTCAGTACGTTGTTGTCAAGTGTCAAGCGTTGTGGAGTTTTGCCGCTAGCGAAATTCGCCCGTAATAGAGTAAAGACTAGGTTCAAATTTCGTCTCGTATTATTTTAATTATTTTGTGTGAGATGATTTTATTTGTCACGCAAACAAATCAATAGTTCTGACATTCTTTGAAGGGGATTTTGTTCGGCAATGTGCGTCCTGGTTTAAATGTCATTGTATATATAGGTACCTTGTAACGTCATGTATGTCGGCAGTGCACGGACTCCCTGGCGCAGGCGCACAAGGAACTGCAGCTGACCGTCACCGACGTGGACAAGACCAAGAAGCTGTATTTCGATGAGGAGCACACGGCGCACGACGTGCGGGACAAAGCTAAGGACATCGAGGAGAAGTAAGTCGCGAAGTAACGGGGCAAAGAGAGGTCTATACCACGCGCCATATAAATCTAAATAATAATAATAAATATCATGGGACACTTGACAACAATTGACTTAGTCTCAAACTAAGCAAAGCTTGTACTATGGACACTAGGCAACGGATAAACATACTTAAATATAGATAAATAAATACTTAAACACATATTAAACATCCAAGACCCAAGAACAAACATTCGGATTATTCATACAAATATCTGCCCCGGCCGGGATTCGAACCCGGGACCTCAAGCTTCGTAGTCAGGTTCTCTAACTACTTAGCCATCCGGTCGTCGCCTAAAGCCATCTGCCTAAAAGTTCATTACGTAATACTCTGTTTTGACGCATTTTTGAGATACATTTTTTATGCGACGTCTTTACGTTACTCCCGGATTGTGTTCGAATCGCTTAACGGTACGGCCTATTCAATTATTGGAATTATACCTTTATAGTTTTTGTGGTACTAGTCGTGGCAATGAACTTTTAGGCAAAGTTAGGCGGCGGAAGGTATAGGTGAAAAATTTAGGTAAATGAACTGTTGTGTAGTAGTAATGTGAGATGTGTATAAATAATTCGACGTTCCATATTTGAAAAATGACTTAAGACCCATATTAATTGAGTAGATTGCTGGGTAAAAATAACCTAACCATAAATTTTAAAATCTGAAAACTGTTGGAAAGTATTCTGTTATCGATTCTACTCGTAAACTATCCCCGGCCAACTTTTTTTCGGATCGTCCATGTATGTAGGTACAGACTTTCGACCCTCTTCAGCTTTATTAATGTGTATTTGTCTAAGATTTGATGTGAGGTTGTTGGCACTAGTTATAAGTTATAAAATATCACCTCCCCCCCCAGGCTGAAGAAGAAGAAGGGCTCCTTCTTCCAGTCCATCACCTCACTCCAGAAGAACAGCGCGAAGGTATCCTCGCGTCGCGATCAGCTCGAGGAGAAGTCTACCGGTGCCAGAAACGACTATCTGCTTAGCATCGCAGCTGCCAATGCACACCAGGTATTTAAATGTGGTCACATACTCGTAGATACATACTAGGTGATGGATCTAAGACAAATAATTTATTGAATCAGGCGTTACTTTGCGGAGTTTCATTTCATCGAACTAAAATAATTTTAGTGCTGGCTGAAAATCAGCGCTGGGGTGTTTATTATTAACGCTGCAGCATTATGTTGAGCCATTGAGCCAGTGTCCGATTCACAACCGCAATGATGCATACTTTCCTATGTGTTGTCTATTTGTACTTAATACTATTGTTGTGTCTTGCGTTGTGAATAAATGTATTTTCTTTCTTTCTTCTTTCTTTCTAATTTCTTTGCGCGACCTCCATGATAGCTAAGTTTATGCAAGATATGCGTGTTTATGTAGTTCCTCTACATCCACACTGTAAGAACACACACAAATCACACACCCATCTATATATCACCACCACAACACTAAACTGACGCGTTTCGAACTCAACCAGAGCTCATCTTCAGAGCAATAAAACCGTACACCATGCAACCAGATGTTAGACTTAAACCATAAACAAACATAAACATGCGTACATGTTTGCATAAACTTAGCTTATAAGGTCACGGGTGAGAAAAGAAATTCTTTTAGTCCATCGATTTAAGACGTCAGTTACCGTGTTTTTTCATTAAAAATATACTTACCTACACATCCATATTTACTCAAATACCAGCAAATAACGTAAGCACTCTCCTCCAGAACCGCTACTTCCTGGTGGAACTCCAGACCTGCATGCAGAGCATGGAGTCAGCGGTCTACGAGAAAGTCTCCGAGTTCCTCACCCTCATGGGCCGGACGGAACTCCTGACCTGCTCCGCAACCCAGCACAGCTTCGGCAAGATCCGTGACCAAGCCCAGCAACTCACCAGGGATTATAACCTGCAATGCGTGTATTTGTACTACCCAGTTCTCAAGCAGCATATCCAGGTAAGCTCTAGAAGGTGTGAGGGTGAATATTCGGTTCTCTATCGTTTGCCCGAATTTTATACCTATGCCATTATCATTTTCCATAATTTGCAGTTGCTGTAAAGTAATTTATTTCTGAAATAGAATGAAATCTAAATTTTCTTCAGAGTTGATATTAAAGTAACCTAACCTAACCTAATGCATTCTATAAGATGACTTTTAAAAAAATCCTGAAGACGTACGGTTCTATAATATTTTATGGCAAACGTTGGTATGGCAAGTGAAATTCGATTAAGTAAAGGTATCTTTACGGAATATTCGGGCCGTCGTTTTTTACAGAAAGAAGGAAGGACTAGTATACAGCAGGTGGTGCATGAACCATAGATCAGAATATTAAACCTATTAATTCACATATTAGTGATGCCGACCGCTGTTTTAAAGGTTCGCAAGAAGTGCGGTACATATTTTCCTAGAAGGTGTCTGTTCACTTTGACCTTATTAAAATCATTATTAAAGTCATTAAAATCATTAAAGTCATTATTAAAGCCATCGCTAGGAATCCATTCAGTTTAATTTTGGCCTGAGCCTCTAATTTCATTTTTGATTAGCCCTTGAAGTATTCGTGCTGCTATAATCCTTCAAACTCGTGGGCGACCCTCCCTGGGAATGAGACGCGGTGGCGGGGGCGAGGTACAGACGACAGCGGGGACTGGAGGTGTAGCGGGGAGTAGCACTGCGCGTAATGCACGGCGTTCGCATTCAGTCGCGGCCGCGCTGTTGAAGCGCTTACACGGTTTACAGAGGCACGTGAGATTATTATCCGAAAAATCGACTGACAAAAGAGGTTATTTATAAACAAAGTGTAAAAATATTTTGAACTATGCAAAAGTAACAAGCTCTTCATGTGAATGTGTTGACGACATAAATTTGGCAAAAACCGTCTCTGAAGCGAATGGTTTTTTTTCGCAGACCGCAATAAAAAAATAGTAAAAGAGGATAAATTGGTTGAAATACCAGGCACCACTTTATCTTTTAAATCACCACGGAAAAATCGTGACCCAAAAAAAATAATTGACTTAGATAATTTCGCGGAAGGCGTCATACAACGGAAATTTTCAAAGTTGTTGGTTCTTTCTCATAACGTGACAACGTTTTAAACCGTTTTTCTATTTCCTTTTCTTGATAAAGAAACTTTATAATAGATACTTCTTTTGTGCTCTTACATCTAGGTCTTACTGCTTATCTTTAGATATATCTTCGGAAAATTTATCTACGTGTCATTACACGCTGACATGTCTTGGTACTTCGCCACCGCGTTTTCATTCCTAGAGACAGTTGCGCACGAACTTGTGGGGCTATATAGGGCTATCGATGTCAATGTTGATGTGCTCGTATTTGTTCTAGTACGACTACGAACCCTGCGATAACGATCCCGTGGACGTCGTGACCATGGACCAGGAATCGGTGGCGCAAACGCTGGCCCAAGAGGCGCGGCGTTGGGCCACGCGCGTCGTGCGCGAGACGGCACTAGTACGGGACGCGACCCGCAAGCTGCATCTCTACCAGGCTATGCGGGACTCTGGGCAGAAGGTGAGTGTTGGGATTTGACAGGCACGGTGTTGGGCCACGCGCGTCGTGCGCGAGACGGCTCTAGTACGGGACGCGACCCGCAAGCTGCATCTCTACCAGGCTATGCGGGACTCTGGGCAGAAGGTGAGTGTTGGGACCCAACAGGCACGGTGTTGGGCCACGCGGGTCGTGCGCGAGACGGCTCTCGCAAGCTGCA
This sequence comes from Choristoneura rosaceana, assembly GCA_037349165.1. Classification (NCBI taxonomy): domain Eukaryota; kingdom Metazoa; phylum Arthropoda; class Insecta; order Lepidoptera; family Tortricidae; genus Choristoneura; species Choristoneura rosaceana. Next base: position 4,861,032 of record JAZBNJ010000004.1, on the reverse strand, counting down.
TCTCTACCAGGCTATGCGGGACTCTGGGCAGAAGGTGAGTGTTGGGATCCAACAGGCACGGTGTTGGGCCACGCGCGTCGTGCGCGAGACGGCTCTGGTACGGGACGCGACCCCAAGCTGCATCTATACCAGGCTATGCGGGACTCTGGGCAGAAGGTGAGTGTTGGGACCCAACAGGCACGGTGTTGGGCCACGTGCGTCGTGCGCGAGACGGCTCTGGTACGGGACGCGACCCCAAGCTGCATCTATACCAGGCTATGCGGGACTCTGGGCAGAAGGTGAGTGTTGGGCTCCAACAGGCACGGTGTTGGGCCAGGCGCATCGTGCGCGAGATGGCTCTAGTACGGGACGCGACCCGCAAGCTGCATCTCTACCAGGCTATTCGGGACTCTGGGCAGAAGGTGAGTGTTGGGACCCAACAGGCACGGTGTTGGGCCAGGCGCGTCGTGCGCGAGACGGCTCTAGTACGGGACGCGGCCCGCAAGCTGCATCTCTATCAGGCTATGCGGGACTCTGGGCAGAAGGTGAGTGGTGGGATCCAACAGACACGGTGTTGCATCCGAGCGGAGCGAGGCGAGATAAATTAAGCGTTTCTATTGGTTCATTTAAAACGAAACGGAATCTAAAAATAGGCTAAGAGTTGGTAGAGTAGACGCTTCCCCAAGAGGTGCGGGCCACAGTCAGATTATCAGAGAATATCTCGTAGGACACGTACCTAAATGAGCGAATCAACTATTTTACCGACACTTTGGGCGTCTTCGTCGTTACCAAAATAATTGTCTCTGGCTTTACCAAAAAATCGCACTGTCAACAAGTTATTTCACAGTACTAAACCGTAATCAATACTAATATTATAAATGCAAAAGTGTATTTGTATGTTTGTGTATTTGTGTGTTTGTGTGTTTGTATGTTTGTCCGTCTTTCACGCCGTAACGGAGCGACGGATCGACGTAATTTTTGGCATAGAGATAGTTTATGGGCCCGAGAGTGACATAGGCTACTTTTTATCCTGGAAAATGCACAGTTCCCGAGGGAACAACGCGCGATAACCGAATACGATGCGGGCGGAGCCGCGGGCAAAAGCTAGTATTATTAATAATTACAAACATTTGAAATTATTTGAAAAATGTCGCAGACCGATTAGTGTGGGTAAAAAAGTTGATTGGCCCACCTAAATTTTCTCTTGTGATTTTACGAAAAATAGCCGGTTAAAGTTTCGAGTGACGTCACGACGTGCGACACTTTTTAGCAGCCCTTCATCTTTGTAATTTTTTGTTCGATTAACAAAAGAAAAATTAATGTCCAATATTTTTTGGATAACCTAACCTAAAAATCCGTCAAGTCACGGACTACATGGATTTTTTTTTATGTAGGAAATTTCCCAATTAATTATTCCTTAGATTGATCAGTCTTTAATTTGATTTAAATCAACTACTTACTCAAAGATATCAAATGTTGTCATTCACTTTCAAGTCGTAATAATAATTGACATCATTTCTCTGTAATTAATAGTGCAAGAGCTTTAGACTTGACAACTAGATGAGGATATGATGTGCTAAATATTACAACTGACATAATGTTGGTACATTGAATATAGGAATTCGCAAATGAATGGCACCAATCACATAAATTATGCAAAACTACCTGAGCAACTGTACGAGTATAGTTGAGTGCATAAACTTGTGAGCAAAACTTTGATCAAAAATATCTGAACACGACTCTATTGTTAACGTCGTGGAAGCGTGTTCAGATATTTTTGATAAAATGTTTGCTCACAGGTTTTTGAATTTGACTGAAAAGAAGACGAGTGACAGTGGATGAGATCCTACTAATATTATAAACGCAAAAGTTTGACTACTTATTATGTGTTGTAGCAACAGAAACGAAACATGTTTCATTTAATAGATCATGGCAACCTGATGATTTTTTATTATGTCGATGATCGCCCTATGTATGGGGTTTTACTTTTAGTTTTATTTTTTATTGCTAATAACATAATGTTTCTGTAAACTTCTTCCTGTAACATTCAATGAAGTGAACAAAAAAAAGTGATGGTAAAAAAACATCTCATCAGATTGCCAAGATCTATTGACATGTTTCGTTTCTGTTGGTGGGTGGGGACATTTCTGCCCATGGTCCTTTGGTATGAATGTAGCTGGACCTCTGGTGATAGTAACACATGCTTTTTTTTATCCCGATATTCCCACGGGGTCGGAATAAAATTTCGAAATGTCATCAGTCGTATTTACGACTGTTGTAAAAATTAATAATGCAATGTCAATAAAACCATGATGTAATTGATGTAATTTTTGGGAATTTCCAGGGTAATTTATTAATATTCGGGAATTCCAATTCAGCCATTGAACCTTAGATTTACTCGTGCCAAGCAGTGGGTGTAAACCCACGCCATAAAAATAAAAAATCTAAGACGATACTGTAGCAAAAAACATGTTATTTTGATCTGTAAAAAGATTAATCTTCAATTAACTGAAAAGTTATATTTAAAGCTGCTAAAAATGACTAAACATGAAAGGATAAATTCATGATAAATTCAAATAGTTTATTTAAAAGAATATCTGGGGCGTGGGTTGATTGGTATGATTGTTCTTTTTTTGTTCGACTGGATGGCAAACGAGCAAGTGGGTTTCCTGATGGTAACCACCGCCCGTAAACATCTGCAACACTAGAGGGATTGCAGATGCGCTGCCAACCTAAAGGCCTAAGATGGGATACCTCAAGTGCCAGTAATTTCACCGGCTATCTTACTCTCCATTTGGTGGTGTCATCATCTTTACTATTATAATATGATGCGTTTAGGGCCTACGTTAGCTACAGGGCTACTACGAATCGTGGGTAACAGTTGGCCTATGGAGAGCTATGGAGAGAGGTATGCTCGGAGCTTGTTTACGCGATAGAATTCGGGATAGTCAGTCAGGGATGACGTCAGGGTTGCATGTACTGAATGCGAAACGTTGCACCTGGACACCTAAGGGTGTACGCTAGCAACAAAGCTACTCCGAAATTCGAAACTCGAAGTTCGTGTCGTGCGGTCCTTCTGACACTTACACTATTTAATACGAGAGCGAGAGGGACCGCACGACACGAACTTCGAGTTTCGTAGTAGTTGTGTTTCGGCGTGGAGAGTAAGACAGCTAGTGAAATTACTGGAACTTGAGGTATCCCATCTTAGGCCTCTAGGTTGGCAACGCATCTGCATTACCAGGGTTGCAGATGTTTATGGGTGGTGGTGATCTCTACCATCAGGAAACCCACTTGCTTGTTTGCCATCCAGTCGAAAAAAATGACGTAGGAATCGCGGGGGTAAATATTTATGACAGATAGCCTACGAACAAATAATAAGTCTAAGGGGATTTTTCACCTTCCATTAGTGTTAACTGACGGTTAAATGTGATGCCATCTCTATTTGTATTTTATATAATTTATATTATATATTTTACGTGTCTCCTGTCTGTTGTTTCTGCCACCTACATTAGTCTGTTCGTATTTGTTAATTTCTCTGAAATCGGTTGCCTGAAAGAGATCGCCTTTTAGCGATAAGACCGCCTATTGTCTACCTGATTTTTTTTTGTGATGTCTCTGTTCTGTTTTTGGTGATCAATAAAGAATATTTGTATTTGTTTTGTTCGAATACCTTAAAATGTTGCCCCCTGGATTCCTATCTGCTCACGATCTTCGTCTGTTCGTAGACCGATCCTAACGACCCCAACGGCCCCGAGCTGGACGTGCGAATGGACGAGCTTCGCGCCAACATCCGTCGCTCGGAGACTTCCAAGGCTAAGTATGAGGCGCGCTTGGAGTGCCTCCGCGTCAGCGGAGCCCCTGTGGATGAGTGGCTGAAGGAAATCGATCTACTGGCAGTTCAAGACACGCTGCCCCGCAGCAGTAGCCTACTCAGCGTGAGGACAGACGCGTCCGGCGCGGCAGTAAGTGCAACTCGGAGAGCCCTCACTTGTATCACTACAAGGTGTTAATTAAATAACTGAAAACCTCAGACACCTCAAAAATATTTGTTCATTTTAAGTATTATACTTTATTGGTACAAAAGTGAAAAAAAAAATCTTAAAAATAACAACTAAAATACTAAATATTACAAACTAAATTAAAACTATATTAAAAACTAAACTATATCTAAAAAAGGCCCCTGCGGCATTGTGCCGAAAATGCTGGCAGCATTTCCTCGTTGAATCGCTATGCTGATTCTTTGAGCGGGGTAGCTGCCAGCTCTTCGGTCACCGGTGGCATCGATAAGCCTCTTCGAAATTTCTTTGAAGAGGCTTATTGCTCCTGGGCCCCACGGACCAAAGGTAAGGGTAAGGGTGCATTTTAAGTTAGTTGATACGATTTATTTTTTATTACCTTCATTATTTTAAAAGATATTCGTGTGTTTTGCTAAGTCAGCAATTCTACTTCATTCCTAACTCTACATTTATGATTTGTATTTGTCAGTTGCGCTTTGACGTTTTTGAAAGAAAATCACATATTGACAGCAAAACAACCAGTATTAAATTATTGAAATAGTAACTATGCAACTACGCTAAAATATTTTATTGGCGCCTGTTGCAGTCGTAACTTTTAGACTGGGCACAATAAAAAAGGGATTTAAAAACACAAACTAAACCTGATTTAAAACATGGTGTAATCGAATCTACCTTCGATTCTGAGCAAACTATTTTCTGGTTTTCAATTATTTAATTAACATTTGTACATGTAGAGTCATTCACGATGACGCGTGCCGTGGTTCTTATTACAATGCTATTAATGTCTAATTTTGATAAAATCACGCGTCGTCGTGGATGGCACGAGGTATAGCAGTGGTCGGAATAGGTAGTGTGATTAAGGGTGAATAACCTTAAGCATTATACTTAATATGGATAAGACGTGGGATTCCGGGACCATTATATTTTTACAGAATAGTTTCTTGACATTAAATTAATTAAAGTAAAATAATCGTATACTTTTTTAACAGAACAAATGACTTCGCATAATATGTACTTGGTCATTCTGCATAGGCTTATTTCGCATAGGACTCATTTCGCATAACGATACCATTGCACTATTTTCGAAATATAGCCCCACACTGAAACGAATTGCTAACAGAAAAGTAGGTTAGGTTGGAACTGCGACCCTACACAGAACTTATAAGTAAACTACTCACCACACCAAAGTGTAAACCTAACAAGATTATACGAATAGAGTTTCGCATAGGTATACGGAGTTATTTGATACGAGTTTCTTCGATTTGATAATTCTGCCAAACGATACTATGCGATTCGAGATTATACCAAAGAAATTATGCCAAAAAAAGCAGAACCTTTCCAAGCCTATGTCTCCCAGGACCAGCCGAGCTCGGACTCGTTCTACGACAGCGACAACACCGAGGGCGAGGCCTCCGCGCCGGCCGCGGCCCACCAGCGGACCACCTCTGGCTCGCAGCACGAGGATGAGCACGACGAAGACGTCGATGGTAAGGCTACGCATAGTTTAAGAATGTGGTATACAGGGCGTCCCACGGCTATGCCACATGGAGGGAAAATACCTTAAATATTGTACATGGAACATTTTACTGAAAGAAGACATTATTTTAAATTAAAAAACAATTTAAACTGCATTCATAGATTTTTAAATAATTACATGGTTGAACCGGGATCGAACCCGCTACACGAGAAAAAACAAATACCCTGTATTTATAATACCGATCGAAAGGCTTCATCATAAGTATTATTTTTTGCTAAATAACATAGTGTCAGAAATAATAGGAAACAATCTGTTCTTGACGCTACTATTTGACGCGGCGATTTTTTTTTAAATTTATTTATATATTCAAATTAAACCTTAGGTACTACACATTATATATTCTCGCCAAACTGTTACGTTTGATGGCGAGACGCGCTCAGTTTTCATGCAATCCTATCAAACTTATGCTATAATATAAACTAGGTAGGTAGGTACTTAACACATTCGCAATGGCAGGCATTTGACGCTGCTTCTTTGAGAGTTCAGTTGGTCACGTAACCAGATCGCTGGAAACAAGCGTCGATTGACTTCCTCGGCCGTACCTTTAGGTATTTTGCACTACGCGACGATATCTGCTATCTTCTTTTGCCAGCCGCATTGGAGGAGGACCGCATGAATATAGAGCAGCTCGCCGTGGGCTGGGACGATCCCACCCAGGTGAACTGGGGGGAGCCGGAGCAAGCCGAGCCGGAGCCGGTCGAGGCGCCTGCGCCGCCGCTCTACAAGTGCACCGCTCTCTACTCCTACACAGTAAGTAATGTATAGATCTTCACATTTTAATTGTAGTTTTAAACGTATCCGTACGACAAGTTTGTGTGCGTAACGCGAACGTGTCCTCAGTCGCAAGCGTACCGTCAGTCACGCACACTGAGACTAAGACAACGTGTAAGTACGAGGATTACTCACGCACATTGACAATTAGCTGTGGAGGGGCGCGCCTTCGTGAGTGAATAGATCTGTAGTGATTTTGTTTAATTTATTTCAAATTAAATCAGCCCACATCCACCCATTGATGAATTAAGGCCTCTTCTCATCCCACTTTGCCCGGTCCTGAGTCAATCTCATCCACAGTTTACCAACCGCCTGCCAGATGTCATCCGACCAACAAGCCGGCGGTTTGCCCACTGTTCTTCTTCCCAATCTTGGCCACCACTCTGCTTTCAACCACCTGTTGTTATTTATTTACTTATTTAAAATTCCTACACTCCACGACACATTTAGGTATTTTTCAACACAAATATGCAACAAGATGTGCGGGATAACTGTATCTGTATCCACGACTCCGTGGGTTAAGAAGTATATGCGTTTTATGGGGTTAAAAGACGCTAATAAATATTAAAATATAACTGAGGGGCTACTATGAAGCTCGAAAATGGTAGTTCGAATCGCACCGTCCCTTTCGCTCGCATATTAAATAACATAAGCGTCAGCGGGACCGCAACATACGAAGTTCCCGAGCTTTGGGGTAGTGCGACGTTCATCTGTTTCGCATTTCGTCATGTTCGCGGTACTTCAGATTCGCTATTTATCATGTTCACATTTCATCGTGTTCGCAGTTCTTCAGATTCACATTTCATCGTCTCTTCAGATTCACCATTCATGTATAATTGATTTTTCGTCGTCAACTGTCAGTCCAAAGTCCCACGTGTTGAGAAATACCCCTATTTCTATGAGCATTAAGTACCTACTAATAAGAGCTCCAAAGATGAGGAGTGTTTGCACACCTTGCTGACGTTATTTTTAAAAAATAAATTTCCTAGGTGTTCTTTTTCATTTCAATAAAGATTTGTTTGTGTACTCTATTTTTTTAAATGAAATGAAATGAAATGGTTTATTTGCTAGATAATGGGTTGGATGTAATGTTACAGAATATATTTTTGAGTGCGCCAATATCTATCTGCTTGAGTCAGCATGCAAAATATTAATGAGTTTTTCAAATTCTAGAAACGGGTCCATATCGGCTCGCATACTTATCGAAAGTCCGAATGTAATTTTTGTCAGAATGATCGTTTGTCATAACTGTTTTTTCTCTGAATCCAATGATTGTTTAGAATTCTTATAAAAGAAAAGTAACCTAACCTATGGTTTTCTATAGAATGACCATTTAAAATTTTTAGAAAAATATAAGGTTTCAGTGCGAAAAAAATGACAAACGATGATTCGGACAAAAAATACGGTATGACTAGAAAAGAGTATGTGAACTTTGGCGCTCCCCTTGGAAACTTGGCCCAACCTGTATATCCGATATTCCTGTGTCCAGACACTAGATCCAATCTAATCCATCAGCAAATTGAGGTCCAATATGTATCAGATATTCAATAGAACATTGTTTGAGTAGACGTTGGACATTGAATGTGGCGCTTTGTGTATTGTGGGGGCAAACTATACTACTAATACTAAACTAAAATATTGGTGAGTTGTTGAAGTTTGTCGCTGTGAGCCATGGCTGTATTCAGTATTCAGTATTCATTTATTTGGCAAAAACATAAAACATAAGTCTTACACTAGTACTTACAGAAATTATGCACTCTGGTAGGGTATAGCCACAATTTTTATGGATCTATGAAATTATAATCTAATTCTATTATACAACTAAAGTTAGGTATCCTACATACCTGGCTTGAGTTATTTGAGTCACTTTGCTGACGTATTATGAAAATACTTACTAACTACTAATGAGTAAGTACTTTAAATATTTTTTGACATTTATCAATGCCTCTTAGCGTAGAGAAACATTTATTTATCAACGTGCTGCTGTTATGTTGTTTTGTATCGCATACCTACATAGAAAATTTAATTTAATTTATATGGAAACAATGGTTGGTTACTTTATTATATCATATGCAAATGTAATGGTACAATTGAAATAAAAAACCGGCCAAGTGCGAGTCGGATTCGCGCACGACGGGTTCCGTACCATTATCTATACAACATTGAACATTAGAACATTAACAAGACAAAAAAAACGGCAAAAATTAAATTTGTTGTATGGGAACCTCCCTTAAATATTTATTTTATTTTATTTAACTAAAGATTCTGTGAATATTTCAAGCGTCTACCTGTGGCCGTTATTAATATCAAGCTAAAAACGACAAAACAATCACGTTTGTTGTATGGGAGCCCCCCTTAAACATTTATTTTATTCTTTTTATTTATTTGTTGTTATAGCGGCCACAGTAATACGTCATCATCATCATCATGTCAGCCGAAAGAGGTACACTGCTGGACATAGGCCTCCCCAAGGCTCTCCACTCAGACCGGACTTGTGCTTTTCACATCCACCGCGATCCTGCGATCTTAACCAGGTCGTCGCTCCATCTTGAATACGTAATACAGTAATACGTAATCTGTGGAAATTTCAAGTTTCTAACTATTACGACTCAAGAGATAGAGCCCTGTGACTGACGGACGGACAGACAGACAGCGGAGTCTCAGTACCTAATAGGGTTCTGTTGGCACCCTTTCGGTACGGAACCCTAAAAACTAACCTAAAAGAATTCAATTACATGCTCTATATAAATCAATGAAAACACAACGAGTACACTCTTCGCGTGATAGATTGCTACTAGGTCAAAAAGACAATTATCATTTTCTACTAACGAATCCTTCCGATTTCCCCCGAAACCCGAAGGTTTTTCTAAGAGCTCAAGCATTGTAATAGTGATCATATTTTCAAAAAGTTGCAGAACAAAAGTATCTCAGTTGTGCGAGTAGAATCGATTGTAAGGGGCTGTTTCACCCTCCATTGATTAGTGTTAACCGACGGTTAAATGTGATGCCGTCTCTATTTGTTTTATTCGAATAGACGGAGACGGAGACATTTAACCGTCAGTTAACACTAATCAATAGATGGTGAAACAGCAACTAAGTAAAGTTGTCCGACAGGCCCAGAACCCGGACGAGTTGTCCATCATCGAGAACGAGCAGCTGGAGGTGGTGGGGGAGGGCGACGGGGACGGCTGGCTGCGCGCACGCAACTACCGCGGGGAGGAGGGCTACGTGCCGCACAACTATTTGGACGTCGAGCGGGACCAGGTCAGACAGCTTCACAGTTCTGGCGGGGAATAGTGCTCGACCGACGGTCAGCGCTGATCGTTGGTCAGCGCTGATCGTTGGTCAGCGCTGACCGTCGGTCAGCGTAGCTATAACGTTTTGTACATGTTTTTCTCTTCTAAATTGTAAATTTCATATGTTTTATATGTACAATAAAGAGTTACAATACAATACAAATACAATACGTTTTAAACTATGTACGGTCGGTCGAGCCGTCGGTCTGGCTCGTCGGTCGCGCGTCGTCGGTCGACCGACGAGCCATGAGATTGTATTGAGGCGTTCAGTGCTTCGCTGACGGAGCGACCGACCTGTGAACTGCAGGGCTACTACGAAACTTGAAACTCAAAGTTTGTGTCGTGCGGTCCCTCTGACACTTATACTATTTAATACGAGAGCGAGAAGGACGGTACGATACTAACTTCGAGTTTCGAGTTTCGGATTAGGTCTTCTGTACACACGCGTCGCAGTTCGCTGTCAGCGTAGCACTGAAGAATAAATTATCGCAACCGACGGTCGGTTGAGCACTGTTTGCAGCCTAATGGTGCTCCCACATCGGCTGTTATTAATGTTATATATAACGTTATAAACAAGTAACATTGTTCCACTAATGCCCAATTAAATTTTTTGATTTACGAACATCAAACTTTATGTCATTTATGATAGTTTGATGTTCAAATTACTTACAATAAGTCCTTTTATAAAGACTTTGGGCGTTAGGAGGATAACAAATTGTAACAAATGGACAAATGTAATACATTGTTATCATGTTATATAGCTATTAAAATGTTATAGAACAAATTGTGTTTAAAACATCTAAGAAGTTGCAACAAAAGTTATAAAATATTAGGCAATTTTGTCGTGTTTTATAACGTTATATAACATTTATAACAGCCAATGTGGGAGCACCATAAAGCCCACTTTAATAAAAATAATAAATACATCTTCATCTCAGCCTATATACTTCCCACTGCGGGGCACAGGCCTCCTCTCAGAATGAGAGGGCTTGGATTGTAGATCCCACGCGGGTCCAATGCGGATTTCGATTTCGTTTCAATCGCATACCAAAAAATGGTCAAAAAAATGTTTTCAAAAGGAAACCACAACTTATAAACTAACATAATGCATCGCAAACGAATGTTGCAAGTTAAATAAAAGGTTGTAACACGTCAAGTAACAGCGGCAATCTCCTGAGTTACTTCCGTGGCAGTTCCATTTCCTTCGTCGCGTCGTTTTGTTCCTACAACTGTGCCCTTAGTGTAAGTTTTCGGTTACAAAATACGTCTCGCGAACGAAACGCGAACATCGCAAAGGTTCCGCTAGAGGCGCTGTTCGTGTTTTCATACAAATTGAAATTTCAACGCGAACGCGATGGAGCGTATTTTGAACTCCCAACGCAAACCGCAATGACGCATAATTTCCTATGTGTTGTCTATTTGTACCTAATGCTATTGTTGTGTCTTGTGTTGTGAATAAATGTATTTTCTTTCTTTCTTTCTTTTTTCAATCAAAAAAGAGGTGTTATTATGTTACCGAAAACTTACATTAAGGGTACTGAGGGTATAATCCGAAATTCGAAAATTGAAGTTGTATCGTTCCATCCCTCTCACTCTCGCATTTAATAGTGTCAGAGGAACGGAACGACACGACATTCGATTTTCGAATTTACGACGCTATACCTATTGTACGAAATTTTTCCTACATACGAGTATTCACTGTCTTATATTTAATTGTGATAATGTATGTAATTTGTCTTCAAATCTTGCCAGTCAAAAGTTACCCACTCTAGCGCTTATATTTACTTGAAATTTGGTATGAAGAATAGTTAGTACGATGACAGCAAAAAGTAAACGGCAAAAGAAGCCGTGCATTTAATAAGTACCCTGTATACGACGATGTCTAATAACCAACAAAAAGTTAAACCCACGACCTTGTCACTTCAAAGTTCAATATCTTAAAAACGGCTGAACCGATTTTGATAAAACATATCTAAGTGCCATTGCTAGAAAACCTGCTATCAAATAAAAAGACCGCATTCAAATCGCTCCACTCGTTTAAGAGCTACGGCGCCACAGACAGACAGTCACACAAACAGACACACAAGCGGTCAAACTTATAACACCCCTCTTTTTTCGTCAGGGGTTAAAAAAAGGATTAGTTAAGGCTAATCAATTTAAACAAAACGTTTGGAAAGTAGGGGTGTGATTTTTATACATGAAATCAGATCAGGCTAGGGCGTTTTGCGTGGTATAGGTACTACGAAGATTCGAAATTCGTATCTTGCCGTCCCGCTGACGCTAATACTATTTAATACGAGAGTGAGAGGGACGGTACCATACTTATCGAATTTCGTAGAAGCCCCCAGTAACATCGCAATTCATTTCCCGTTCTGGAATACTTTCATTTGTCTATTTGCTTTCGTGTACACATTCTCTTTATTTTATTCGCCGTGCCATCGAATACGATATGAAATAAATATTCCATGATTTCCAAACATGGTAAAATATTTCCCGCAGATGTCTCTGGGTATTAAAAGGGGCAGCTGGTTTCATTGTCTCGTTACATTTTATCGTGGAAAAGAAAAACGGTCGGGCGTTTCGTTGATTGAATACCCCTGTTGATTTGTTGGCGCCTAATGAGTTTTAGAGGTGTCAGATATTGCAATTAACATTAAAAAAACGTTAGTTTAAAACGGCCAAGAGCGTGTCTGGCACGCCCAAAGTAGCCATTACGAAAAAATTAAGTAATATTTTTCTAAGGATAAGTTTAGGTATATTTTATACCTTAGGTGAGGGTTTCACGATCCGATCCGATATTTTCAAGTATTGATACAACATCATACGATACATCGATATTTTTATCGATACATAAAAATCCAATTTTTGCTTGGATCAAAACAAAACTATATATTTCACACGAAAACACAAGCCGAAACATGGATGCAAAATAAACCAGAAAAATAGACCTGCGCTGGGAAGAAACAAAAACTTGGAGTTGAAATAAAAAATACAAAAAGACTCTAAATAGTAATCTCGATACAAAACTGTCAGTATCGAATTAAACGGATTGGAAACCGATGATACCTAATTTCTTATCACATAAATACTTATTTATTTATTTATTTCATCATTGCACTTTGTACAGTCACCTTAGGTCTAAGTACAACCCTGTTTAAGGGCATAGCAATATTAGCAACAAGTACAATACATTACAATACAAATACTCTTTCTATTTTTGCTCACCAGAAGTAGTAAGCATGCATTAGTATTGAAGTAGGTATATTGCACTTGTCCAAACTTAACTAAAAACATGAGTAGGTTATAACAAATTAATAAAATTCATGCACATCAGGTCCCTAAATAGAAATAATAATAGCAGTTACATGATAAAACAAAAAAATGTCAGTAAAAAATAAATAAATGTCAAGTTAAAACAGATTGAACAGTATAATTTCATTATTCAATACTTCACGGTCACGCCCCCCTCTTTTTGCATCGGGGGTTACAAAGCAGCGGTACAATAAAATTAATGTTGTTAAATTAAAATTGAAGGAATCCTGTGCGTAGCACATCAGGCGTTGTAATAAAAGCAGTCGCTGGCTCGACGCCAGTTCTTGCTTTAAGTAAAAATGCTGACTATCCGTTACTCGTGAGAATTTCAGTCAAGCTTTTCTGTTTGATACAAATATTTCAAGTAATTTTTCACCCACTTTCAGCGGGGTTTTTACTTTGATATTTGGGCATTTTTATTCTAAATGACGCTATTTTTTTTTTCAAGAATTAGGTAATTCTGGGTTCTCCTTACTCAAAATCACGAGAAAATTTTGAATTGGACGAAAGAAAAAGTGTGTCCTTAATTTTTTTGTCAGTTTCAGAGCTATGATGCTATACAGACAATGGCGTCAAACTTATAACGCCTTTACATCGGGGGTTAGAAAGGTACCATCGACAACTTCTCTATTTTTTCTAGCAAAAACTTCTTTTATTGATTTCTCCTAGGCCTCTGCTGCCCCGGGATTGGTGGCGCAGATATCTTTCTCATCCGTGGACTACACGGTCGAAGGCGAAGACGCGGACGTGGTGCAGTCCCCGGATCAGATCTCGGTGATCTCGGCGCCCGTGGCCAAGGCCGACGAGCCGAAGGCCGAGGCCTTGAACGCCGAACTGGCTAAGGCCGAAGCCGAGGGGGCTAAGGACGAGCTGCCGACGCTCGGATACTGCTTTGCGCTTTACGACTACGATGCCGATGCCACAGATGAACTCAACTTGGAAGAAGGGCAGGTAAGGACTTTATTAGATCGTTTTTTATAGTCGGTTCAATTTTTTGTTATAATTTCTTTATTTCTGACGATTTGGGGAAATCAGATCTCGAATAGTTCCAAAACAGCAAACTGCCGATTTCACGCACCGACCACGCTGCTCTTCCTTTAAGAATTATTATACGAAGAAAAAAAAAAATTATAACAAAAATGAATAAAGACTCAATCTTCAGATCCCAAAAAAAAAACATAAAAATTATACGGATTACCCAAATAAGCACAGACTAGTCTCCTTTATCCTTTTGGGCCATAAAAAAGGTACGTGACATGTCAATTACTCTTCATCAGATTATCCGCGTGGTGTCCCGCGACGCCCACGGCGTGGACGACGGCTGGTGGCGCGGCGAAGCCAATGGAGTCATCGGGAACTTCCCCTCGCTCATCGTCGAGGAGTGTGACGAGGTTACTACCACAATCTTGTTCATTTAAATCTGTAGCATCATCAGTATTTGGTTCGTCAGTTGCATCATTGAGAGTGGGTGCTGTATCTCAGTCATCAGTGTTTGATACATTCTATATCACTTTCAGCAGTGAGTGGCGCAACAGCTGTATATCAGTCATTAGTGTTTGATACATTATTTATATCACTGGCAACAGTGAGTAACGCAGTAGCTGTGTATCAGACATCAGTGTTTGGTACGTCATTTGTATCACTGGCAACAGTGATTAACGCAGTAGCTGTGTATCAGACATCAGTGTTTGGTACGTCATTTGTATCACTGGCAGCAGTGAGTAGCAGCAGCTTTATATCAGTCATCAGTGTTTGATACATCGTTTGTATCATTGGCAGTAGTGACTCATGTTGTTTTAGTTGCATGAAACAATAACTAGGCTCCACCGTTACTCATTTTAAGAGATGGCACAAAAAGTGGCTTTTCGAGCACACATTCTAAATTTTTAACGAGCTCCTTAACTTTCGGCCAAAGGCTGCTACTTACTGTAAATTATTTACCTAATCAATTACCTTATACTTATACCGTGTGGCCTGTAATACGAGCAAATAATTAAAACATAGATCGTACTCGTCAAACTGAACAACATTAGTTCAGCGACTTTAAAAAATAATGGAGTCTTTACATTTGCCTTTTTTATACAAATTAAATACTGCTATCAATGTACGCCATCCTAGAACACAACTGACGTCGCCTGTCACGCTACAAACATTAAACATTTTGCTTTACATTGCTTCTTCGAATAAACTTTAAAGTGTAATAAAAATAAAAAATCGAATTATTTTTTAGAGTCGATGATTTTTTTACCGACACTAATCTGTCCGCGACATTTTTCAAACAATTGCAGATTTTTGTAAGTAAACATGTTTTTTCTGTAATTTAATAGACGGTGTAAATGAATACATGCCATTCTAAGTAATTTCAACCTATTAGACCGTGAAATATCTTGTTGGAAGTACGGTTTGGTAACGCCAGAGACAGTGTCGGTAAAATATTTGATTGGCCCGAGTATGAAAATTAGTAAAAATATGTTGATTTTGTGTACAGAATGGGGAACCGCTGAGTGGCGGGGATGACGAGTGGTCCCCCCCTGAGTCCGCTCCGCCTGTGTTCGCCTCCCCCCCGGGATCCCCGGCCGGGGGGTTCGACGAGGACAGTAAGCCCCTTTTTACTCTTGTCATCCACATCACCCTTGCGAACTTGGACAACTTCGAGTAAAGCTTGTTGCTAGAACAACGTAACTAGATGTGTTTTAGTATAGTAAAAGTACGCTGTAAAAGATGTCTGAGTGATTAAGAGCCGTTAATGTGCAAAAATCGCGTCGAATGTTATTTTATGCGTTGGATCCCTAAAATGTCCCCAGCATTGTGCATCAAAGGAAGTACCAGTACAAGTTTAAGTAGAATAAATTTGAAGGGTTTTATCATTAAAATTACTGAATAGGTTTGGTCAATTTACATATAAATTGTGTTTACCAGGTTTAGTGAGTAGATTGTGATATGAATGATACTGAACTCAATTCGAGCCCATTTCTGTAGCTTCCGATAATCCTGCTGATAATACTTTTTTAAAGCTGTCCTAGATCATAAATAGAACGCAGCTAAGATAAATTCGTAGTGAAACATATTTAATACTATTATTTACTTGATGCAGAAGTAGTATAGTTAGGTATTTAATTTAATTACATTTATCTGTTTTAAACGTCAGATATGTCTTGGGATAAACCACATATAAATTTTATGCATATGATCCCTTGAAATTTTTGAACAGTGTAATACGTAGGTGAAGGCTATATACGTATAGTTATGCAACATGAACGAAGTTGTCCCAGTTCGGAGGTACATCTGTGTAATGCAACTTTATATCTGACAAGTAATCGTTCGTATTGTATTCACAATGTACTGTATTCATAGTGGCCAAGTTATGCGGTTGACACCTAGCGTGTTGCTTATTGGCTGGTTGGGTATTGTTGTGTTTTCCCCAATTGGCATGTTGTTGCTGGCAGGTTATAAAGTTGGCGACGAGGGATGCGCAGTCAACTGCTAGATGCCGAAATAAAAACAACTTTTTCATCACACTTGCTTGTCAATGGCGTTATTCCATTGTTCCCGCGGGAATTATGGATTTACGTGTAGTTTTCCTCCCCAAGGGAGTTAGGACTTTGGTTTTAAAAAGTTAATAGGTACTTCATTTCAGACTAATGAGGTTTCAAGTCAGAAAACGCTTTAGTTACATCTTTAAAACTTAGATATAACGTAATTTTACACCATAAAAATTTTCCACGCTTCGTGAAACTTCGTTATTTTTATATTTTAAATTTATATCAAATTGTTTTGCAATAGTTTTAGTAAATATTTTTTTAGCATGTTGGAATTATCAGGCCGTAAGACCATTCGAATTCTAAACTAAACACGATTCTTAGTATCGTCTATGGTAGACGACTCGAAAAAGTGACAATTAGTATACCTATATTTTATTCAGTTGATTTCTTAGTATGCACAATGTACTATTATTGTCTAAGTTTGAAATTGATTTTGGAACAGAGCAAATTTCTGTTAGACTAGTCAGGAGAAATTCGCAAGATCATTTTCGTTCTACAGTGGCCATTTTTAACAGTTAGTGAAAGAAACAATAGTTAATTACTGTTGAGACCGAAAAGTAGGGGGTTGCTGGCCAATCAGACATAGACGGCCGATCGTAGCGGATAGGGATGCGACGCCGGCAACCCCACATTTCGGCCGAGGCTTGTATAGTGCTTTTCTCAATCATGCCATCAAATAAAAAAAATAAAAAAAAAACAAGAAATAAAGCTGGCGAAACGCTAGTCTCGTCGCCCTGTTGTGTGCTCGTGTTGCTCTGGTTGCTGGCGCGGTGGCTGCAATTGGTGGTGCTGGTGGAGGTGTCGCAGAGCTCGCGTTGAAATAAAAAACGGTCACATTGCCGGCCAGCGGCCGGGAAAGTTGTATGAAATCTCTTTGCAGGCCGCTAGCGTGACCGCGCGCAGGCAGGCGTGGCTTTACAATTATCAACTTCAAAAAATGATATTTGCAATAAAACACTTAGAAGAAGCCTTGCACAGAAAAGTTGCACTTTGCCTGTCGTTGGGGAGGAAAAGTTACTTTTCTGACGGAGAGGTGTGAAAAGATAATCTCCACCACAAAATGAAAAATAATGCGAAAACTTACAAAAAGGTATGATGAACAAAAAAAAATGATTCACAAAAAAAAATCATGTAACTTAGTTATTTAAAAAAATGTTTTAACATCAATAAAAAATTTTGTAAGTTCATTATTTACTGACTTGCAACCTTTTTTCGCATAAGAAACTCACTACGGCAAGGAAATTTAATTGGCATTTCAAGGTTCTTCTGCGCATCCCTCCTCGTCCCGAGTTTCTTCTTTCACTGTACGCACGTTTCTCTCGTTAGTGTACAACGTCACAAAGAGAGATGAAGCGAGAAAAGTGGTTTGTTCTTATTCTAATGTCATAGGTGTGAGAGAGTCAAACCAACGCGTCAACTCTTACTGCGACAACAGGAGACGGGGCGATCACATATTGCATGCTTGCACGTTAAAAACTTGCATATCTAAAGTAGGTAATTACGATGTACCTACTTTTTAAAAGAGTATCTTTCAATGTATGGTCGTTAATTTTCAGTTGCAATGCATAATTAATATGCATATGCTCCAGTGTCCCATGCCACACATTGAATGCGTATTCTTATAAAAACTATGCATTTCTAAAATTTCAGTCAGTGTTCTTTTTCTATATTTTACTCCGTCTATTCGTTTATTAGCTTAGCACCATCAATACAAAACTACTAATTAAAACAAATTTTACAATGATTATGTCTACAAAACATTATTATAAATTTAATCTGCTCTAAGTACAGGTAAGACATGATGCCGAAAGCAACGTTTTTCTGCATTAGTATTTTTATTATTCTGACGATTGTTTTGTTGAATTTAACAAGAAATTTCATTTATAACACAAAGGAAAAGTTCTAATTCAAACCAGTTATTCTTTTTATTTTGACATATTGTTTTACTCAATATAAAAGGAACCTACGTTTAATTGTTCACTTTTGAAAATATGGACTACTATGTAGGTATATTTCAATTTTGAGGATACAAATACATGTAGGTAGGTTATTCTATACTTATATTTAAGTCAAATCCTTCTCGTTTTAAGATATAAAATTAAATGTCATAGCACAGATTAATGTTATTTTAGTCCTACAAACAAAAAAATTAAAAATTAGCACTAAGTAGGTACAATCTTCTTCGCTTCTAAAATAAATGTTCTGTCTCTTGAACAATTTCTTCAGTACCTAATACTTCTGTCTGTTTGTCCATTAATGTTCTTTGTTACTACTAAAACTCGAAATTGGTGAAATCTACTTTTGATTAAATTTTAAAATATTTATTATACTTTGTATTACTAATATTTACTTACATAATTAGTAATTAATTGGGTTCAGTCAAGAGTTTAAATTTCAGTAAAAGTAATGTTTATTGAAATTGAACTAAACCAAATATTTACAGTACTTTAATTTTATTTTTTTTATGTCAAAAGTATTCTTGACCAAGAGTTCGAAAGTTAGGCATATAAATGTATAGGTATGTTCTATTTGTTAAATGTCTCTAAGTTTACATCGACGTTTGTTCAATGTCTAGATAACTGTATAATGTGGTCTAAATGACTATAATATTGATTATGAGAAGAATTCTAAAATTAATTGCTGATTTTAAAGCACCGCATTTTTATGAGAAGTCTAAAAATTAAAATATATATAATATATTTCGACACTATATTTTTATATAATTATTATATTTAATTGGTCGTTAAAGAAATAAATAGCTTTTAACACTGTGAGTGTGTAATTGTTTTACAATCAATGTAATAAAGGATATATGTATTATGCGTTAAAAGTTTATAACGTCTTTGTTTATTTTTTTATTTTAAATTCGTTGAAGTCGTGTCAAGATATAGAAATGTCAAATATATAAAGAATCGCTGCTCACAATTCCAAATTTTTGTCAGCATGAACCGAACAAATTGGATCCCACATAGTGCAAAATTCCGCAAATTAGATTTTTTATTTTTATTTTATTTTTCTTACCGTTAAAGTCCAATTTTACTCGACCCAAGCCGATTGTATTCTGCGACGTCGCGTTGAGTTATGTCGTTGAAATTGCGACATCTATCGATAAATGTGACAAACCCCTCATTGTATGACTGCCCCTGGACGCTGCCAGTGATTCTTGGAGACAACAACAATATAAAAGACGCCCCGCCGCCCGCGGATCCCCCGCCGCCGCCGCCCGCTGACGTCGCTGATTTGGACCTTGGCGACTCTATGGACAGTCAGCCCGACTTCAGTTTTAACCTTGAATTAACTAAGAACCAAGTCGAGCAATACGGCAGCCAATTCGAGGGCCAAGAAGCCGTCGCCCCGGCTGTCACCATCGTTGGTAAGTTTGCGTGATTAAACGCATTTTTACGCCCCTTTTGACCTCTGTCACACTGGGTGGGACAGCCGAACGCGATGTAATTTACAATAATCAATGATATTTAATGAAATCCCTGATTATGTATGACTTATTAATTCATGTAGCATTCTGTTATGGAACCCCTGGTTCGCCATGGCGTTTCGATCGCAATGGGCTCGCGTGGGTAGTATGGCCCAAACCTTATTCTAAGAGCAGACTTTTAGTCAGCAATGGGTCTTATATAGGCCGTATGTGATGTGCACGAACATACTTGGCACTGCTTTAAATAACATTAAACTAGGAATATTTCTATACAACGGGTGAAATCGCGCTAATTCGTAGCCGTAGTATAACTGACACATAGCTCGTTTTTGTTAAAGAGTATAAAAATATCATACAATGTAGAGCGTCATTTGTATTCAAAACTTGATGAACATTAACTTTTAGTATTTTTAATAAATGCTCAGACACCATTTATTTGATGTGAAGTTTAATCGTTTTGAATTCTTTTTCATGCATCAGTCGATGAGGTTGTCGGTGAAAATTGGAGCGAGGTTTGAGTCCCACACAAACAATTCTACATACACTATATGTTGTGACTAGGTGTGCTTGATGGTCACTGCTATGTTCAGACTGGGGCTTAGATATAATAAATTAACCATTAAGAGGTAAAATGTACAATAAGTCCATTATAAATCTGCATGAAATATTAATGTACCAATTTCTTAAGCTATTTCAAAGGTACACTGCTCAAAATGTGTAGGGATCGGATGCATAGAAGAACTCATATGTAATTGATCCCCACACATTTTAAAGTGTTTTTTCTGAAAATTATGGGAAGGTGTGTTCTGACTTGATTGAACTGCTTGATATTGACTAAATATTGAGAAAGCGCAATGCTTACTACATTGACACGATAGGTGTTGTTTAATTTTTTGGAAAAATAAAACAGTTCTCGTCAAAGCGTACGTAAGTTTAAGTTAATCGCTGGGAGCGCGATGACAGCGCTAGCTAGCGGTTTGCTATTTTTGCTTAATAATGTATCACATACGTAAATTTCTCTAGTAAATAATGATGGTTGGCCCGCAGAAAGTTCCTTATTTGGTTCTTAGTTTTCCCACCTCCTAGTTCGCACCCAGCGAATCTCGCTCCTATCGAAATATAAATGACCGGGAGAACTACTTCGAAATTCGAAAACCGAAGTTCGTGTCGTTCGGTCCCTCTGACATATTACTATTTAATACGAGAACGAAATGGACGGTACGATACGAACTCCGATTTTCGAACTTCGGAGTAGGCCCTCGGTTTTAAAGGTCGACATTTGAACGAAAGAAAGAGCTAGTGTAGGGGGCTGTTTCACCACTCATTGATAAATTTTAACTGCTCCAGTGCCAGTCGCGTGCTCCAGTCATGAAGGGTTTCGAAATAACCCGAAACATGTCAAGCTAAACTCGATTTGAGACGTGAGTTATCCGTTATAATATCATTAAATATAATTTTAACTGACTGATAAATGTGATGCGGTGTATTCGAATAAAACAAATAGAGACGGCATCACATTTTATCCATCAAATAAATTAATGGATGGTGAAACAGGGGATGAATTCAATTGTCCGTAGGTACAAATTTGTTTTGACGAAGTGTGTATGGTACGTTGTATAAGAGATTTGTCCACATAAAAATTGAGAACTGACTGCTAAAATTTGGGACAGTCATAAATAAATAATAAGATACATCCTTCATCTTTAAGTTGTTGGTAGATGGTATTTAAGATTAACTTGTATTAGTTAAATTATACCTAAGCCCCATCCTGTATATTCTTATAATCACAACGGTCACCGTAAGAGTTGAACGTCTTTTGGAACCACTTAGAAACTTCTGATTTAAAAAAGTTGGGAGGAAATATCGATTGGTACACTAACGTTAAGAAGAGCGACAGTCATTTTTTTGTATTGTAAACAAAAAAATCAATACTTCTTTTTTGCAGGGTCTAATAGATTAAACAATTTTTTGTACCTTCTTTTGAAAAAAAGTGGATGTACGAATTTTTATCACAGCTGCCATCTTTTTATTCCGGACGTACTTAGACAAATTCAATCTAAGTAACCAGCCATTAGTCTAATCGAAGAAGCCCCGCGATGATATTTAATTCACAGTGCGGATAAATAATTAGGGATCACAGACATAACCCACTCTTGCTTGCAGTCCCCTGAACCTTGTTAAGTTCTTGTTGATAGGTATACTATAGACAATAGGCCCAACCAAATGAGAAAAATATTTAAACACTAGCAGTAATATTAACGGCATATGACTCACCTCTCGCCGTGACCGTGTGAATTACTTTGGGTATGTTTATGAGTTTCTGTACATTTAGATGCCTCAAAATAATTCAGAAACTTTTACTCCTACTCACTAGCCGTATTTACCGTATGCTTGCTGCTATTCTGTATTACTCTGCTTTACATAAGCTTTGCATTGCAGGTTTAGCTTAATTAAAGGATACTAATTTAATCACAGAAGAACACTGTAAAGAGACACCACACAAGTAGGTACCAGGTTCCCCAAATGACACTCGGAACGGAACTCACAGCATGTGCCTGTTGATATTTAGCATGAATATTCTTTAATTTATTTATTCTTAGTAACTAAATTCCTGATTTTAAGATAAATTGTCATATCAAAATATGAAACTAAAGGCCATATCTAAATTGAACACATCAGATCAGAAGCCTATTTCTTGTTGTTCAGATGATAACTCTGAACGGAAAACTTATATACAGAATAATGGAAATGCAAGTCCAAATCCTTAGCTATGACCTCAGCGTATGTGCACGAACCTAAAGCCTGTCATACTTTAAAACCAAAATCGCTAACTGTTCCTTACCACTAGGACGAGGAAGACACAACCAAAGTATCAACCAACCACCAACCGCTGCCCAAAGTTGAAGAGCCGGACGACTCCGGCCTCGGCGTAGCGCAGATCGTCATCACAGCTGCGACCCCAATGGTGGAGGAGCCCGAGCAGCCCTTCCCGCCACCCGAGCCCGAGGCTGAGCCAGAAGACGAGGAGTCTTCGATCTCCGAGCAGACCGCGGTATGCGTCCCGGACCCAGCAGAGGCCCCACCAGCATCCAGCTCTACGGCTTCCGAAGGCGAGTCGACAGAGGCCTCCGGGCCCCCTACCGCCCCCCAATCCCCTCCCGCGGCGCCCCGCGCCGGGCGCGCATCCATACCCGATGAACTCGAACCGGCCCAACTAGCTAGGCTCACAGATTTGAAAGAATCCAACGCTTAAACTAGACTGTTTCTTCCTCTACAGAAAGACCGTTCGTCACTCGCGAATAACTGCTATTTTCTCTTCCCATTTACTCATTCTCCTTTTCTATTTAGGCTCAAACGTAACTGCCAGTGATGCAATTATATATGGCCAGCCATAGCCTATCGCCCTATATAAGTGCATCATCTTTACGTTAAATGTGCACTCTTCTCTTTCTAATTAATTTTCAGTTTTGACAGTGAAGTATAAAAGAAGGTACTTGAATTTATGTGAAAAACGGTCTGGACTTGGCTGGGGGCATAACGACACAGGTATCTCATAGTGGGTGGCAGGAGGTTGTGCCTCTGGCTAGTAGAGCTGTACATACTTATTATATTATACTTGTTACTGCTAGGTGTAACAAAGCACGATCTAGTACCTGCTAACTAGAGCCCCTCTATTAGAGGGTATGGTAGTGAGTGGGGCGGTTCTCTAAAATTATATTAGTTTATTTTCTCCTCATCCTATTAACATATGTAAAAAAGTTCCATGAGAAACCTCTAGCCTACTTTGGTTCAGTTTTTTTATATAAGTATATTAATATGAAATAAAGGAATATTCATATTGTACCGTTTGTTGTCAGTATTATTTGCTAAGGCAGCTGCAAGACGGGGCAACTTTGTTGGTGTACCTAGAACCAGTACTTATTTGTTATCCTTACAGGGAGATGATAAATTACTATAATATTAGAAATCTGCCCTAAAACAAACCGCGAGCTGGTCAAAAATTTGATCTAATTATAAATAAATAGAATTCCACTATAATACAATTACTTAACTTACGTCATAAGATTTTCGTTTTACGCGCATTCTTAGGTGCCTCATAACTGTATAGAAAGTTGTATACTTTATTATAATTATACTATTTCGGGTTGCGTCTGTATAATGTTGCAACGAATTAATGGAATGGTTTATTGTACCATGGTTATACCGCGTATATTCATACTAACAGTAAATTTATATTTATGTACACCAACGTTTAATATAATTTTCTGTTTGATAATATTATTATGTATGCCTAATTTGAACATCAAATGTTTTTTATAAACGTAAATTTTGGGTAACTCTCGTAATCATAAGACGGGATCGTAGTAGAACTTGATTTTATATTAAGCTTGATGTTTTTTGTGCAAATGTAAATAAAAAACGAATACCTAATTTCAATCAGCGAAGCTCTAAAAGTAAAACTGAATCAGTTTTGCATAGTCCTATGACACCTTTCGTCGATTCCGGTGCCAGCGGGCGCTGCGAGTGCTGTATGAATTTTAATGTTACCGAATTATTTATTAAGCTGTGATTTTAGACAAGGAATCGTTTAGAAATAGTTAGTTAAATACAGATACTCAGAGAACGCTTGATTAGTGCTATAACAAATTTTCTTTATCCTGTCTGTTCATACTCGTAGGTACTATTCACATTTTCGACACATGAGTCACTTTTGTAAATACTTTCAACTGATTTTACTATTAATCCTTAGTAGTTTTGGTTCTAAGCATCCCAAATAACATGTAAGTTACTGCATTAGCCTTGAGATAAGTATGTGCGTCTCAATTTCAGTGTGTAGCAAAAAAGACTGTTAGCATAACACGTCATTTCTGAGTGGTTTTTAGCGTTCTTGTAATTGAAATTAATTCAATAGTGATGCACTCCTATTTTAGCGTCTAGTAGAAAGTGACTCAATTACTATGGGCAAATTGACAGCGCCTACCTAGAGGTGTGTATCTGTAAACGTATCGGCAAACTGTTCTCATAATTTTTGACACTTATGCGAACACATTGGAGACGTTGGGACAAAAACTTACGCTAAGAGCTGGGGTTGTTTGTAATTTTGGTAGGATAATGTCCGATCCCATCGAAGGTAAATCGATTTTGCAGGCAGGTATACCAGTATAGTGGATATATATAATAATAGAGCATGAATTCACTCAGAACATTACTCAAAATTTTTCCCTTTCGTTAGATAAAAATAAATCGAGGGTTATTTTCCATGACACAATCGAAAATGTGGAACATTTTAATGCTTCTGTTGAGCGTACTATTTCCTTATAAAAGGAAAGATTTTGAATTTTATTTAGACAACTGCCAACACCTAAAGTTGCCGTATAATCATGTATTCATATTTTAAACAAATATATATCTAGTCATGTTTAATAGGGATTTATTAATTGTTATATTGGCCAACTCGCGGTTATAATATGAACTCTCTCGTGGATCTTTGGTGAGCTATTTCATGAAACAATGCGTAGATAGGTGCAATAATTATTTAAATGGCAACATTAATTATATTTGGTGCCATCTTGGATTCGGTGCAAATTTGTGAAATGGCTCCCTGATCGATGCGAGTTCACCTAAGTAGTTTTAGGAACAACTTACAGGGTGTTACTACCTTCTTTCTATTGCCCGATAGTCTAACCTTGAAGAAAAGTGACGGAGATACGTTCAAATTTTTTTATGAAGCCCATGGTTTTCAGGCAATGGTAACAGGTTACGTCGGGATTCTATTTTTAACTTTACCGATGGAGTTTTATAAAATTATGCAGGATCAAAGCTGTAAAAATAGTCTTCGCCCCCTTTTTTTTGCAATGGTAAGTCGACAGGTGATACTGACAATTCGGCCTAAATTTCGTAGCCAACATGAAACCTCATTTATCACGGAACTCCTCAAGTCAACAATGTATTTAGAATTGTAATAATTCCTTGTTGCCTGTCATTTTTATGAAATAGGACCTCCGGCCGGTATATTACAGTGAAAAGAAGAAACTGATAGTAAGAATTTTTTTTTGTATTTATGTGTGTATTTATCTATATAAGTATGTTTATCCGTTGCCTAGTATTCATAGTATAAACATTGCTTACTTTGGGACTAGGTCAATTGGTGTCAAGTGTCCCATCCCATGATATTTATTATTATTATTATTTATTTTATTTTTAGAACAGTTACGAATGGATTAAATAGATGGTTATAGGTAAACTATATTTTGTAGACCTATAATTAGAAAATTTTATAATGAAAGCCCCACACAATTTTAGACGACATTTTACTTCTGTTCAATCCATTCGTGCAACGTATTTATTCTACACACCTATCTACAGTGTACACTCATCAAAAATTACGTAAGTAACTGAGAAAACATCATTCTCTTGTCACTTTTCGCTCAGGTTGGACTTTTTTTGACTGCCGAATACACACTCGGTCAGTCACTAAACTCCTAATGAAAATAATGGACTATTGACCTTATTTAAAATCAACTTCGCTTTTGTATTTGCGGGGCATCAAGGATAACAGTTGGTTGATAAAATAATTCTATCGTTCGAAAAGCAGGTCAACTAAAAGACAATCATGTTACTAACCGGAAAGATGCTGTCGGTGGCTTATGATAAATTCTAATACCTAATCACGAATGCCTCTTCCTGAAAAATAGATAATATAAGTATACCTACAGGGTATCCTAAAATTCGAACATGGTATATGGTTTGAAAAGACATAAAAAATTACAATAAATACTCCACAAAAATACCTTATTAATTCGGTGGAATGGCTTTTTTATCAGAATTAGTAAAAAAACATTACAAACTAAACCTATGTCTTACTTATTTTTTCTTTAAACAAAGAAAACCCAATATTATAACAAATAAATAATTTTACGAAAACGCTTCACATGTTAATAAGAGTGCCACTTTTATTGTTAAATATATTTCTTGGAACATGGCGCATTTGTTTCGGCCTTATTTGCGAGGGCCATCAATACTATTGTGGGGATCAAATACATATATGAATTTATATGTGATTGATACCCAAAAAACTTTTTATACGTATACTAATTTAAATATACACAAAATAGTAATAATTTACACGCACATAACCGTGTTTCGACATTTATTTAGATGGTAAAAAAGTTATGCTGCACAACGGCCAAATTGTGAAATTAATTATTTGTGTGATGTCTTAACTTACTCGAATAGTCAAAGCGAACTACTTATTTATTCGACATTACACATTGTAATAATTACTGGTAGTATTTTGGCTACACCTTTGCACTCATATTCAGTTTACATATTAATCTGCAAGCAAAGTTTATGGGTCGGTTCGATTTTAAGTAAAAAAAGAAGTGAATCTATCACTTTTCCTGAATTGTGGCTCTTTCTAACGCTTAGTTTCTTTTACTGTGTACCAAAATTGATGCACTCTTTTTAAACTTGAAAATAGTGGTATGAAAATTAAAAAGTATTGTAAAAGTATCATTTTGAGCCAAATTTCAGAGTGAAAGTTACATCGTGTTTCGTATTCGCATTTAATTCGCATATAGCGGCTAATATAAAACAGATTCTGATATAGTATATTTTTCTCTTGCGAATACACGAACACGAAACACTATGCCACATAGCAAAATTTTTTGGCAACATTACTCTGGCCCATTATTAACTGATAGTTTTTTACATTGTTAAACTTGAAGCAAATTATTACTTTGAATAACTATTGACAGTGAAAATTTTTGGGTTCATACTTAAAATTCATAGAAAATGTTTAGGGATCAAGTACATAATTATCTACCTATTATGCGTTCGATCCCTAAATATTTTAGGCAATGTTATAAACCAGTGACTTAAGATTAAGTTACACCTATGATTTGTAGCATTCGCTGATTGTTAGTAATAAACTATATCCAAGTAATTGTTCGTGTCTAATACATTTAATTGTACTTCAGTGTTGGATGGTAACGTGTAATCTCTTATAAAGGTGACTTGACTTAAGCGCCACATTTTATCCATATTTTATTTATTTATTAAGAAATATTATTTATTGGTGTCATTTCGGGTCAGTTTCACAAAGACATAATCGATATCGAAACCTGTTTCGTTAAACTAATTGGAGTGTTCGTCATTGATTTGATTTCGTGTGTTTGTGAAAGGGACCCATGGCGTTTCCGTTATTTAGCCTTTCATGTGTACGTTATTTTTTTAATTAGAAGGTCTGTAGCACTCTGTAGCTAGAACACTGTATCAAATTGCACAGAAACGTTGACTGTTGTACTATTACTACAAACTGACTATCGTTTGTGATATATAACATACAATACTACGTTATATTATTACCTATATACCTAAGCGTCGCTTTCTTTAGAAGAAACTCAGGTTATGATAGAGTACCTAACGTAGCGTTGGTTTGCGTGGGTCATGCCAATTATTTATAACGTTTCAAAGACATAACGACAACATTAAAACACATTGTAAAGAGAAGAGGATCTGTACTGGTCACCGAAAGACTTCTAATAAATTATAATTTTGCACACCCCATATTCTTGTTCCAGTTTAACAGAGTTAAGGGCCACGGGTACGTACTATTAATAACACCAATTACGAAGTCTATTGCGTTACATAATTTTACAGTAATAAATAATATCTAATGAAACTCTACAAAAAAACGCCGCTAGAAATTACTTTTTGCGATTTATCGAGAAGTAATCATTTGATTTATACGGTCTTCAACATACTCATTAAATTTTGGTTGAAAATTGCCTGAATGGCTTCGAGAAAAGTATGGTACGGCCGTCTTTGTTGTTTTTGCTCGACTTGACAGGGGCACTACCGTGCGCCCAGATATTAATAAGTATTAGCTGATACACTTTAAATGGGGGACATAGCTATCGTTGGTATTTACAGGTCACCATCTTATCATAACTTAGAAAGATTTTACGGCGGCCTAGAAAACACGGTATCTTCCATCCATCCATCAAAGAATATGATCTTGATTGGCGATTTCAATATCGATATAAAACCAGATAGCAATGATGGAAACGCCTGCGAATTTCTCACTCTCACTGCCTCCATGGGGTTTCTGCCAGGGCATTTATACCCAACGAGAGGGGACAGCTGCTTGGATCACATCCTCTTAAAAACTCAGTCGGTAGCCTCGGCAATCGTTTTTGATACCCATATAACAGATCATCTTCCGACTGCTCTATTCATTGATAATAAAACCTGTCAGAGCAAACGTAGTAATAGAACCTTTTCTCGAATAAACTTTGCAGCTGTTGAAAAGGAAATTGGTGAATCGGATTTTGGATCGGTTATGAACGAACAGGATGCAAATAGGGCTGCTGATCATCTCATCACAATAATTCAAAAAATCGTTAGCAGGCATACTCAGATCTGTAAAACTAAAAATAAAACTCGACTCCTGAAGCCGTGGATTACAACTGGTCTTTTGCACTGCATCCGCAACAGGGATAGCATGCACCGTAAACTTCAAGAAAACCCTGAAAATCTTACTCTTTTAGTCACTTACAAAAGGTACCGCAATTTCTGCAACGCACTACTCAAAAAGACTAAGAAAGAGTTCGAAGAGGCAGAATTCTTAAAAGCGAAGAATAACCCTAAAGCCACTTGGGACGTCATTAATGCCGTCTCTGGTAGAATTTGTCACAAGCAATCGCCCGAGGCACTACTGGAGAAGTCTCATGACAAAATAAGCTCTGTGAATATAGTAAATGACTATTTTGTCAACATAGGGCAGGATATGGCTTCAAGAATTACAACACAGCCTGATCCCTACATTCCCCTCTCTGTATCTCAATCTCAGAGTAATTCTATTGGAGTTCCTCCTATTGGTGAAGCAGAAATTCAAACAATTATCATGTCTTTAAAACGTGACTGTGCAGCAGGTTGGGATGGTATATCGACTGCAGTTGTCAAACAGTCTTGCAATATTCTAGTACCTCCTATCACTCATGTCTGCAATCTGTCATTGGCGAATGGTGTCTTTCCTAGGGCCTTTAAGAGAGCCATGGTTGTACCTATCTACAAGAGTGGGGATGTGGATTGCCTCACGAACTATAGACCGATATCTATACTTACTACCTTTTCGAAAATATTGGAGAAAGTTTTAAGTAACTACCTGACGAATTTCTTAGAGAAATACAACATCTTATCAAATTGCCAGTATGGTTTTAGGAGAGGTTTATCAACTGTGGACGCTGTTTCCAACCTTAGTGGGTGTGTTGCGGATCTGTTGGACAAAAAGAAAAAGTGCTATGGTATTTTCCTCGACTTATCCAAAGCGTTTGACACGGTTTCTATCCCCATTCTTGTCTCGAAGTTGTTTGGTGTCGGTGTAAGAGGTGCAGCTCTCGATATTTTCGCTGACTATCTCTCAGATCGTTCACAGTCTGTTCGGATCGGTGCCTACGTGAGCGACGAGAGGCTCATTACTTGTGGTGTGCCCCAAGGCAGCCTCTTAGGCCCAACTTTATTCTTGATATATATCAACGATCTCTTCAACGTAGCATTGCCAAATTGTAGGGTCTTTGCTTATGCCGATGACACGGCGCTGGTTGCGTCCGGGGATACTTGGGAAAGTGCTAAAACTAGTGCAGAGCTTTCTCTGTGGACTGTAGGAAAATGGCTCGCTAGGAATTTACTCTCGTTAAATGTCCAAAAAACCAACATTTTACGTTTCTATCTACCGCATTCTCCTGAACCCCCTGATTGGACTGGCTCTGTCATTGCCCATGCCTGTGATGATCCTCGCTTGGGATGCGGCTGCTCTGCTCTTGAGCGCACCATAAGCGTTAAGTATTTGGGGGTCTACGTTGATGAGCAGCTCAGCTGGCGCCCCCAGGTGAGCGCATTGACGGGGAGGGTTAGGAAACTTATTTTTATATTCAAAAACCTACGGTACTCTGCTGACTTGGACGTTATGAAAACCGTATACACTGCGCTATGTGAGTCAATCCTGTCCTATTGCATTCCGGTTTGGGGTAGCTGTTATAAAACTCTGAACCTTGGCCTGGAGAGGGCTCAAAGAGCTGTTCTCAAGGTCATGAATTTTAAGCGTCGTGACTACGCAACTTCTAAACTGTATGCCGAGTGCCGTGTCTTGTCTGTCCGAAAGCTGTACATTTTGCGTACTGTTTTACGACGTCACTCTATGTTACCTTTTGTGGCGGACATGAGTCAATCACGTCGCGGACCTCTTGTGTGTCCTCGGGTCTTATACCGGACTAAATGTGCTCGGCGTCAGTATGATGCAATGAGTTGCAGGCTTTACAATGCAATCCACAAAATTAATCCTATTTACAGCCTGAGTAAATTTGAAGTGAAAAACAAACTGACAGCATGGCTCCTAGAATTGGACTATGATCAAGTCGAAGCTTATGTTTCTGTATGAACTATGAACTCGGTTGACTCCGTTTGCTATTGTTGTTGTTGTTGGTTTTGAGACTCAAAATTGTAGTTGTATTAGTATTATTATTTTCTTGTTACTTTTATTATTATTACTATTTTTTTACTTTTTTTTTTTTTGCTATCTAAAATTTAGGCGTAGCAATTTTTATGATGCCTTAAGTGCATGGATGCGTATGGTCGGCCACTAACTCCTATAATACAAGTTTTTACTTAGCTTAGGAGTTAGAGGGTAAACTGATGTGTGAACATTGTACCTACACCTAAATATTTGTTGTTGTACTTTTTTTTTTTTTTTATATGCAATAAACTATTATTATTATTATTATTATAATAAAGTAATTTACTTGAAATTTGCTAGATCATTTGGTTGTTTAGAAACGTAGTGAATACTTGGCATTGCCCCGTCACAAGGACAAGAACTAGAATAATAGTGATTCAATTAGAACTCATACGTTTATACACATAAGGCATATTGTATCACTTCGGATATTAGGAAGTGTTTTCGTATACTGCGCAGTGGCTTTTCTTATCAAGAATAATTCTTCCGACAATAACTTCGTTTCGCCTACTCACTTAATACTAAGCGTATCTATTATAAAATAAGGGAAATATAACGAAATGTATAACTGCTTTGATAATAATAAGCCGTTCGAGAAATGTCCTAATAAAATAATTAATGGCGATCAAAGAAATATGATTTTTTATGTCTTCGATCCCCAGACATATTTGATCGACTCTATAATCTGCAGGTAAAATTTCTTAACTGCGGATTTTTAAAATGTTTTGAAGTTGAATTTTAAGTAAGTCTGAATTTTATTAAGTGTTCAAAGTACCTGTTGTGAAAAATAAGCATTTTTGAGATACTCCATCGATTTTTCTAATATAACTGAAAGAAAAACTTGAAATAAGTACCTACGTTGTCATTGTAAAAACGAAAGCATTGACTAACAAATATTAATGGATTCAAGTTAACTTTCGTTTTGTTTTCTTAGATTAGCCATTAACTAAGTCATCTATTCGATAAATGGATCTCAGCTATGGAAATAAGATATCGTCACTATTTTAAAAAATCTCGTATCTCAAATCAATCAACAAATATGACCCTTAAAACAATATTCATTAAGTTCACTCTGAAAGATCATCGATTTTGGGATACCAGCTTTTTCAGAGTAGTGACGATTTGAAAGAAAGGTGGCAACTATATTGTCAATTAGACAATGGGTTTTCTTATCTCTTCACTTTTAATCTTAACTTAGGGTGTGATGAAATGTCGGCGCTCGTGATACAAGACATAGCTCGAAAAAAATTATGTACTAACTAAGAAAAAACTAAAGTGCCTACTTGTATGCAAACGACGACAATTTTTCCCAACATTAGTGTAGCAGCCGACGTTTTCTACTAAGTTGTCATCTTTCTTTCCGACACTTGAATGAGTTACTTTGCACTACGGGCCGTAGACATCGACGCCCGAAGGCAATGTACCGCTCAGATGACATTTCTCGCACGGTGTTAAGCCGAGTTTTGACTTGAAAGAAAAATCGTGCGAGTTGCATTACATTCTGATGAAGCCCAGCCTATATACATAGTTATGTCCCACTGGGAACGCATCTGAATATCGAATGCTAAAATATCGAATATATTAAAATATCGAATGGGTCATAATATCGAAAGGTTTATATTCTGAAATCGTAAACTTCTCAGGATTTATTAAAACGGCATCGTATCGAACCCCTTAGGTTAGGTTAGGTTAGATTTATAACAACCTAAAAAAATACAGTCTTAAGAAAAATTCCTTTTCGATATTGTGACCCATTCGATATTTTAATACATTCGGTATTTTAACATGCGATATTCAGATACGTACCAGTCCCACTGCTGGGCACAGGCCTCCTCTTAGTATGAGAGGGCTTGGCCAGTAGTTCTCACGCGGGCCCAGTGCGGATTGGGAACTCATTAAATTGCGAGGCCGTAAAGCCAACGAGTTTGTAGTGGTCAATCGAGCGCCGCAGTTTACTTAATGCAATTTGCACGATTTTTCTTGCACGTCTAAACTCGGCTTTAGTGAAGCTTTAATGATGTTTTTGTGGGAGTCACGTAACACCATGTTAGGCGGACTTACAGGGGCCAATCGGCTATTTTAGGTACCGACACTTTGGACGTCTCCTGCGTTACCAAAATAGTCTCTGGGGTTACCTAAAAATCGTACTTCCAACAAGATATTTCACGGTTTAATAGCTTAAACTTACGTAGGATGGCATGTATTCATGTACACCATCTATTAAATTACAGAAAAAACATGTTTACTTACAATAATCTGCAATTGTTTGAAAAATGTCGCGGACAGATTAGGGTCGGTAAAAAAGTTGATTGGCCCACAGATATGCAAGTTGCGGAAAGTTTTGGGTAATTTTAGGAAATTTTCACAAGGTATGTAGGAAATTTAAATTTAAGAAACGGAAAATTTCAATCCCTGTACCTACAAAATTGTGAGAAGGTTCCAAAATTTTCCTACAAAACACTCCATAATCTCGGAAAGTTTCCTCTGCCACTTCAGTAGGCGGATTGCCGCAGTCTGTTTCAAACCGGGCAGAGTGGGTAGTGGGAAGCCCAGACCGACCTATTTAAAGAAGGCCGTGGAGGAGCAGGAAAGTCGCTTTTATAGCCTTTCCCTGGAAGACGGTGAACATCTACCTACGCTACTGCTCTGACTGAAGTCGAATTTGTCTTGCGATTGACAACCAGGACTTTCTTAAATATAGGGTACCTAATGTTTAATGTTTCTCCGTCGTATTTTGTCGGATAAATTCGTATTTATATTTCTTTCTCAATCAGCTGCAGTAAACTTCAGTTTAAGTTCGCGGGATCGCGGTGGATGCGAAAAGCACAAGACCGGTCTGAGTGGAGAGCCTTGGGGGAGGCCTATGTCCAGCAGTGGACGTCTTTCGGCTGACAAGATGATGATGATGAAACTTAAGTAAGCTAGTTGAGAAAGCAAGATAAATACGAACTTAACCGACAAAATACGATGGAAAAACATTCACTAAGTACACGAATCATTATCATTTTAATTTACACTTCATTCCATTTCTGGGAAGATTAAATTAAAATGTTGTATTATTATTAGTTGATACTCTGTTGGTCTGGGAGCGAATCAGTAGTGGCATTAGGATAGGGCACGTGGGGCGACAGCGCTAGGCGCCGGACTTAATGGGGCGCCTGAAGCCTAGGTATACCTTCTAGAAAATTCCCAAAAGTTTGGGGCGCCGTGGAAATCTTGCCCAGGGCGCTGGAAGTGCTAAAACCGGCACTGGTGCGGATAAAATGAACAAATCTATAATAAAAATTACACATTTTCCCAGTGGTACAACTAGGTATGTCAGCAAGAGAAAAACTATCAAGTGACCTAATTTCCAATTCCACTTGTGCAGTCAGTATCAAAAGTAGCAGATCACTTTTTTACTTTGTCGCATATTTGTCAAAGTGTGAACGTTGCTGTAAAACAATGAAGTAAAAAAGTATGCAGCTACTTTTGATGCTGACCTTACATAGGTACTACAACTGTAGGAAATTAATCATCTGTACAATTAATATAATCTGTATAATATTGTTGACTTGTTGTGTCTTTTGTAGTGTTGTGTATTGTTGTGAATAAATGTATCTCTTTCTTTCTTTTATTTCTTTCAATATATCGCACTCTTAGATCAAGACTTTATCCATACTCAAAATCTTCAACCAATTTCTGGAAAGTAGTTGAAAATGGTGGATTATTTTAAGTCAATACGCTCTTGATCTATCTAGGAGTACGAATAATACGGTATGTTATACTTTATACCATAATATTAGTATTTCGTAAGTACCTACTTCTATTATATTTTGATTCTACTGCAACCGCTATCTCTAATTCTAACAGCTACTCAAATAGATTCGTGTCAAATATTTTTGAGCGTTTCGCCCTATCAGAATTTTTCTTTCCAGTGACTGTACCTAGTCAAAATTCTCAAAAAGCTTTAAATTATTCATGTGATTTATAAGTTCTAGCGATAGTTCAAATCGGATTGAGAGGAAAAGAATACAATTTTAGGTATTATATCTTGAAAGCATTAATATATCGTAATTTAAAGCTATGAAATATGAAAAATTATTACTGTGCTTTTAGTACCTACAGGAATTATAGCATATTTTGGCAGCAAAATATGTACATCAATGAAACTTTGTTTAGAACTTTAACTTGGCACTAGAAATGGGGATTTGCCGAGTCTTACCAAAATTTAGGCGTCCTACCCCCTCCCAGAGGGTATGGGTAGGGAGCAACGCTAAAAAGTGCAAGTTTTACAAACTAGGCAAGTGAGGTGTCATTTTCTATGTAATTTTTTGAGCTGAATCGAATGAAGCTATATCCATAGGTACTCATAGAAAATATTGATCCTATAAGTATGAGTATGGTACCATTCGATTCAGCGCAAAAAAAATACACAGAAAATGTCACCTAACGCGCCTAGTTTGTAAAATTTGTTTTTTTAAACGTTGCCGTCTGCTCTTACCCCCTAAGAGGAAGTAGGACGCCTAAATTATGGTAGGACTCGGCAAACCCCCATTTCTAGTGCCAAGATAAAGTTATAAACAAAGTTTTATTGATGGCCACATTTTGCCGCCAAACTATCATATTTAGGGGCTGTTTCACCATATACTGATTAGTGTTAACTGACGGTTAAATATGATGCCATCTCTATTTGTTTTGCTCGAATAGACGGAGACGGCATCACATTTAACCGTCAGTTAACACTAATCAATGGATGGTGAAACAGCCCCTTAGTCTTATACTTTACTTTATCTACTAATATGGCACATGATAAGAGGAACTTCACAGGGGTGATTTGTATTGCATAAAGTTAATAGTTCTAAAATAATAGTTTAGTTAATTTATCATTGTAGCTGTGCAGTATACGGGAATACGTTTATAAAAATAAGTAAATTATTAACTAAAAGTTTATAGTGCGTTTACGCTGCGAGGTGAATTTGTACAATGCTTTGATGTCCCCTGCCTGTTCAACCTGCAGTACACTTTATCATTAGAAACTGTGTTTTATTTACAAATCCTTGTGAGCCAATCAACTTTTTTACCGACACTTTGGGCGTCTCCTGCGTTACTAAAATTGTCTCTGGCGTTACCAAAAAATCGTACTTCCAACAAGATATTTCACGGGTTAACAGGTTGAACTTACGTAGGATGGCATGTATTCATGTACACCATTTATTAAATTACAGAAAAAACATGTTTACTTACAAAAATCCGCAATTGTTTGAAAAATTTCGCGGACAGATTAGTATCGGTAAAAAAGTTGATTGGCCCAGGTACATACCTAATCCATACTAATATTATAAATGCGAAAGTGTGTTTGTGTGTTTGTCCGTCTTTCACGCCGTAACGGAGCGACAGATTGACGCGATTTTTGGCATAGAGATAGTTTGTGGGCCCGAGAGTGACATGGGCTATTTTTTATCCCGGAAAAATGCAGTTTCCGGGGGAACAGCGCGCGATAACCGAATACCGCGCAGGCGGAGCCGCCGGCAAAAGCTAGTATAGTTCATAAATAAAATCCCGTCAGAAAATCTTGAGTTTAAATGGGAGTTAAACGAAAAATCAAGTTATTTTATTAAAACTTTAATAAATTATACTTTCACAGCTTACATTAACAACAAAAATAAAAACGTTAGTTACAATTATGAACTTCATTAAAATAAAAGCATTCCTTAATCGACATTAATCCATTAAAAGAGGTAGGTTATTCCTTGGGTTGATCAACATTTTCTTGTCACTAGTTGCTATAGTTACGGTCTCCTGAGTCACTCTTTAAATCGTAAGTTTATAGGATTCAAATTTGCCAAACATGCATTTTTGTGGTCGTTTTAAGCCCCTTCTATACTTCGTTTTCTTAGCATTAGATAGAAGGTAAGCGATCTTGATGTGTCTTTTTATTGAAAAACACTTTTGAAAAATAAGTAACGTAACAATTATCAAGGACATTATGATCATTTATATTCTTTTGGTATCACAAGTAATATTAACTGATTTTTTAAAACGTTTTTCAATAAAAAGACTCGTCAAGATCGTTGACTTTTTTTCTAATGCTAAAAAAACGAAGTACCTATATAACAGGGATGTTGACACCACCAATCAACTGACGTACTTTTCATCACTCGCTATTTGTTCGCCAACTCAATCAACGAACTATTTATTTGCTTTAAAGCAACAAAAAATCTAATTTTACAATAAATCGAAAATTAATCTGGTTTTCAGGGCTAAAATAAAGCGTTTTTTTTTAATGGGGCCTTCGAATTATTTTTAATCGCGTCAACATCCCTATTGGTCGTCTGATAAACACGTTAGTATTGTGACAGAACATTTCTTCTATTAAACTCTACTACTTTTGTCCCCTCGCTGACGGGACAGACTAACAACAAGAAATAGTTGATCCACCCTCTTACATCACCCATATTTCTGTTACCATCTAAACTTGGTTTGGATAGGTATTTAACTAAATGTAAACAAAACAACTTCAATTGGTGTCTCAAATAGTGAAATTCCCCCATTGAACTATCTAAATGTTTACATTTCTAGTTTGTATTTATACTAATAGATAAGCAAAATGTTTAAAATCCCTGAATGTACCAAATTTGACAGCTCAAGTTTGTTTGCATTTATTCAATTACCTAAACGTTTCAAGTATAGGGCATGGTAGAAATGCAGCTACACGTATAGCCAAATTATTCAACAGGTTACAGAAGTAACGCATGGTTCCCATCGTATTTTATCAGAAAAGTTCGTATTCATCGTGCTCTCTCAATTAGCTTCAGTATGATTTATATCAATCTTTATATAAAGTGTAAACAAACCGATTTTATCAAATTTTTTGTATAAACACCCAGTGGATCGAACCAATAACACATTCATCTGTAAGTCGTGTCTTTTAACTAGACGTATAATCACTTTTTCCACCAAAATTTACTTGATTTAATTTTCATTTGAAAAATCATCGTCTAAATCTGACGTTATTTCTTGAGTTAGACATGGGTATATGTAGTAGCACAGACTAGCGTAGAGATATTTGACATTTAACAAATCGACTAATGCTCGCTTTTATAATACGATTCTTTACCGTCAATCATTATATTAACCAGTTTAGCTAATCGTCAGATTATTCATTTACCAGCGTTCTCCGTAAGACTCATCTATTGTCAGATTTCTTGTCGTCAAATTATTTACAAGTTTTGTTAAAAAACAAAGCTTCCGAAATCGAATAATCTGACGTTTAGGAATTTTAAGTACACAATTTACGTTATCTTACATTATCGTGTCTTATTTCCTGATGGAAATAAGGTTTATGTATAGATCCTTTTCTGGTGCAAAGGTTGCATCGCCGTTCAACGCGGCAAGTCTATAGGGCACCTTCGCTGTATGACAAGGCGATTAATTTGTCTGACTGTATTTTGTGCTGAATTTATCTGACCTTAAAAAAATCTGACAAACATGTTGTATTACCTAAGGCTGTTAGTTTTGTACTGTTCATAGATTTCTTGGAACATGTCCCGGCAATTCATCTTAATCTTCATTTTGGAGCAGAGAAGGAACACTCCGGATAGTTTGCGGTGCAGCGAGTAAATTTCCTCGGGCGGCGGGCAGAGACGGTGGTTCAGGATCGTTGGTACTAATGCCTGAAATTATAAGATTCTTCAATGGTACAGTCGGTTAGCAGAGACATTTTGGGCATTATGGGACTTTTTAGTGTAAGTATTTGATGAAACGTATACTAG
This sequence comes from Choristoneura rosaceana, assembly GCA_037349165.1. Lineage (NCBI taxonomy): Eukaryota > Metazoa > Arthropoda > Insecta > Lepidoptera > Tortricidae > Choristoneura > Choristoneura rosaceana. Next base: position 4,821,874 of record JAZBNJ010000004.1, on the reverse strand, counting down.
TATAATCTTTCCTACATGTTTTGCCTTACGTGATACATACGCGATGTTTTGCAATTGAGCACGGTAGTATTGAGAGTAGGCAGCGCCAGTGTTGACACAAGGGTAGGCAGCGCTAATGTCGCCATTAGAGTAGGCAGCGTCAGTGTCGCCGCAAGGGTAGGCAGCGCTAATGTTGCCATGAGAGTAGGCAGTGCCAGTGTTGCCGCTAGAGTTGGCAGCGCTAATGTTGCCATGAGAGTAGGCAGCGCCAGTGTTGACACAAGGGTAGGCAGCGCTAATGTCGCCATTAGAGTAGGCAGCGTCAGTGTCGCCGCAAGGGTAGGCAGCGCTAATGTTGCCATGAGAGTAGGCAGTGCCAGTGTTGCCGCTAGAGTTGGCAGCGCTAATGTTGCCATGAGAGTAGGCAGCGCCAGTGTTGCCAACGAGGGTAGGCAGCGCTAATGTTGCCATGAGAGTAGGCAGCACCAGTGTTTCCAACGAGGGTAGGCAGCGCTAATGTTGCCATGAGAGTAGGCAGTGCCAGTGTTGCCGCTAGGGTTGGCAGCGCTAGTGTTACCATGAAGGTAGTAGGCGCTAGAGTTGTCACAAGGGTAGGCAGCGCTTAGTGTTTCCGTGAAGGCCGGCAGCGCTAGTGTTGCCGTGAAGGCAGGCTCGTGCAGATGCAAGCTGCTGACGCTACCTTCGCTTTACACCATTTAAATTTAACTTTCCCACAGCTCCGATACCAATAAAGCTCATTAGCCGCTATAAATAATAATAAATAAATATCACGGGACAATTCACACCAATTGACCTAGTCCCAAAGTAAGCTTGGCAAAGCTCGCGTTATGAGTACTAAGCAACGGATAAACATAATTGTATAGATAGATACATGCTTATAGTATTTTTCACCTAAGATGAGTTCTGTGACATTTGAAAATTTTCCGAATTACGCATACTATGTTTAAAATATATAGCAATATCAGTGTCTGTTAAATAGCCTCCATTGAATACGATACAAAAATATTTATTTTTTTATATAACGCAATGTGTGAAACGGAACAGAGTAGTGACGTGACACAACATTATCGGCAATTGCAGCGGTTCATTATTCGATAACAGTGAACTCAGATATTTTACATTTTTAAACAAAACTTGCAAAATTTTATAAACGCGGCTATTTGCGACGCGGCCGCAACCATCTTGTGCCTCTTGTGGCCAGTACTTGTCAGTATCATTGTCAGTAAGTACGAGTACGTCTGCCGTGTATACGAGTTGAGTTTCCGTTGCATTTTCTTTGCATTGTATTTGTTATTGTTCATTTCTATTATTATTGTTGACTTTTGTTACTGTTTCTCGTTAAGTTTGTTGTTATTTTTTGGCAAAATGCTGAAACAGTCCAAAAAAGAGTGTTTTGAACTCCCAGAGTCGGGAGTTTGTAATTCGTTTGAGGGATTATTTCGAGCGAGAACGAGAGAGTGGCCCGGTGGGCGGAAAACTGGAAAATAAATATATATTTTTTAATATAATGCAACTTTTTCAAAAATAAGTACTAATAACTCTTAGAAAAATCTATGGTTCACTCGATCAATGATACATCTCTAAAACTGTCGAACTCGAAACGTCACAGAACTCATCATAGGTGAAAAATAATATAAATACATAATAATATTAAACAGCCAAGACCCGAGAACAAACATTCGTATTTTTCATACAAATATCTGCCCCGACACGGGAATCGAACCCGGAAACTCAAGCTTCGCAGTCAGGTTCTCTAACCACTATCATCAGTCATCAGGGGGCCTACCACGCTCTCTTAATACGATTCAGTTTAAGCTCTAAACTGAACTGCATCGCTATTTCGTACTACGACGTTACTTTTGTGATTCATTTCAAGTGAGGTTCAGCGATAGCGATACATATATCAGAGAAAATATCGGTCTTTCATTCACTTGTAAGCGATTGAGATTCAGTTCTGAGAAATAAAGGTCGTGGTACCAATTTCGACGATTCAGTTTAGGTGCCTAAATTGAACTGCTCTGCGTTTGGATCGTTTAGAAAAGATCGTGGTAGGCCCCCTGGTCGTCGCTATGAAACGTACCTGAATGCGCCGCGTGGTGCGCTGCGTGCCGAAGTCAAACTCGCCACTCGTGTTGGTGAACACCTCTCCCATTATCATCACCGTGTCCACGTGCGTCTCCTCCATGATCTAAAAGAATTTTATCAAATTGATGATCATTAAAAAGTTGTAAATCTCAAATACCGTATTTGACAACGGAGTTTGCCATAAAATATCCTAGGTATATCTTCTATATAAATAAAAATTAATTAAAAATTAAAAATGCCGGGGGCAACAGCTAGTATTATTATGAAAATATAGACACAGTCAATGTTTAACGAAGACTAAGATAAACTCGATTGAAAATTGGATCTAGTGATTTTTTTATCTATTTAATCGCTCTTTCATAAACACTTTTTCTCTATGCAGCAAGTACGGCGCTACTTGCGTGTGACGTCACATGCAAGTATGTCTTTCTCTGTCTAATCTCGAATTTCAAATCTTTATAACTATGTTATTATGTAAAGCAAGCTTCAAAATTGTTAATAACATTGTAAAACTGTTTAAAAAAATATATAACTTGAGAAACTTAAGAAACCCAACCTGATTCTTCTCAAAGGAGGTTGATACTCTTATTCTGAATCGTTCGTCCATTTCATAGTTCGTCAATTTTAATTCTTTGACGTAAGGGCGACGGAGCGCCGCTTCGCGGAGCTCCTATTCCGCATAGCTGAGAGGCATCCGGCTTTGACACAACTCTAACCCAACCTATGTTTCTCCATCCCAAACAGGAGTTTATGACACTGAGCTATAGCAATAGACGAACGGGGATGCAAACGAAGAAGTAATCGATTCATTAGAATCCATTTCATCAATGATGAATAAACCACAGACCTTGACCACGGGGGAAGCTCCTGTCAGTTTCTATGGGCGTGTACGGGCCAATCAACTATTTTACCGACACTTTGGGCTCCTGCGTTACCAAAATTGTCTCTGGCGTTACCAAAAAGTCGTACTTTCAACAAGATATTTCACGGTTTAATAGGTTGAACTTACGTAGGATGGCATGTATTCATGTACACCCTCTATTAAACTACAGAAAAAACACGTTTAGTCACAAAAATCTGCAATTGTTTGAAAAATGTCGCGGACAGATTAGTGTCGGTAAAAAAGTTGATCGGCCCGTACACAAAAAACAGGGCCGGTATTTCCATGTCGGTGTTATCCGGGCCGGGAAAGTGTCACCTTTAACCACCACTCACTTTTGACTCGTAGCCGGTGAGGAACTTCATTTCCTTGGACATGCGCAGTATGGCGGCGCGGTCGCCGTCCGACGCGGCCTTTATTATCTCTATGTACTGGTCCATGAACTCTTTAGAGTACTCGCGCGTCGCGCCAAAGTCCAGGAGTATCACCTGAGAAAAAAAGCAAAGATAGAAACAAGGGGGTGAGCAGTTCTCCGCTAAGGATTATAAAAAAGTTGCAAAATGTAAAGCAACCAAACCAGTATTAAATGATATTGCAACGGATAACTCACGTCTTAAATCGAGTTTAGGTCGACATGTTTCGGGCTATTTCGTAGCCCTTCTTCGAAGGATGTAAATGACGATAAAAATGACCCTGTTGTGCACCTGTGTTAGTTTCGTCGGGCAGTCGCACGAGCAGAGCGGCGGCGCGTCAAGCTAAACTCGATTTAAGATGTGAGTTATCCGTTGTAATATCATTTAGTATGAGCGAGTCTCACGGTAGTTTCATGTTCACTTCAACCAAACCAGTCCTAAGTCTTTGACTTGACTCGCTTGATTGATCATTCCTGTGCGTCGAAATCGAAGCTATATGACGTCATAAGTCGCTATTGCCATTGAAACTCTATGGGAGAATTGTTTTGACAGCTCATAAAAAGTACTTCAGTTGATTGGTGGCGTCAACATCCCTATTGTTGTTATGACTGATGAATGTTATATTATTTAAAGCTTTTATACTCGGTAAAAATATGAAATCCGTTTTTATGCTAAGCGGTATCAACTATTTTACCGACACTTTGGGCGTATCCTGCGTTACCAAAATTGTCTCTGGCGTTACCAAAAAATCGTACTTCCAAGAAGATATAGGTGAAAAACTTAAGTAAAGGACCTGTTGTATGTAGTAGTAACTTGTCCATATAAACAAATTGGCGTTCCAAATTCGCAAAATGACTTAAGCTCCATATCAATTCTATGCACCACTACATACAACAGGTCCTTTACTTAAGTTTTTTACCTATATTTCACTCTTTAATATGTTGAACTTACGTAGGATGGCATGGATTCATGTACACCATCAATTAAATTACATAAAAAACATGTTTACTTACAAAAATCTGCAATTGTTTGAAAAAAGTCGCGAACAGATTAGTGTCGATAAAAAAGCTGATTAGCCCAAATGAATATTATGATTTTTGAACATAGTATACTAAAATTATGTTAAAAGCTTGTATGACGATTGAACCCTAACCTGTTTGGTGTGCGGGTTGTAGAAGAAGTTTGCCCAGTTAGGGTCCGTCTGCATACAACGCAGCACGAACATCTCTCGCAGACACAGCTGCATTATCTTATAGGCGATATCGTGCCGCGTCTCGTACGGCGCGTCAAACAACTTGTCGAGCGGGACGCCGTCGATCAACTCCGTGGTTATCACTTCTTGGGCGCAAAGCTCGTCTGGGGATTGGCAATAGTAGATTAATAACCAAGGGTGGAAAGTGACCCATTTCACCCGAGATATTTCTGGCGCTCGAACGAAGTGAGAGCGCCAATAGTTCGAGGGGAAATGGGTTATTTCACCCGAGTTAGACACTCTACTTTTCATTTCGACTGTGAGGAAACTAAAATACTACAAAAAAACGAGAATAATAATAAATTGAATTTACTTATACCTATCCAACATCCAACGGTACCTTTTCGACTGGCCACTTGCCACGGCCGACTATAAAAAAAAATCGAGTTGGTTACGACGTGTCTAGATTGCCATGCCGAAATGTGAAAAATAAATGTCATTGACGTAACTTAATTATCTTCGATGCCGTGGCTAGCCGAAAAATTTAAAAAAAATTACTTTCCACCCTAGAGGAGAAAACGCAATTTTCCACCCGGCTATCTACCCATGAAAATTAAACTTTCCGAACAGGAGAGATGAAAATAAATAATCCCTACTAATATTATAAATGCGAAAGTAACTCTGTCTGTCTGTCTGTTAGGCTTTCACGTCGAAACCACTGAACCGATTTTGATGAAATTTGGTACATAGGTAGTTTGAACCCCAAGGATGAACATAGGATACCTTTTATTCCGGTAGAGGGTGCCACTGCGCGATAACCTAGATCCGCGCAGACGAAGTCGCGGGCATAAGCTAGTTCTTAATATAACGTCACTACTTTTAAAAAACTAGTAGCTCAAAATAGATAATTTTTCCGAGTGAACTTTATGAACATTACGTCAAGGTAAAATTTTGTTGACATATTGATTTTAAATACGAGATTTTTTCAAAGTAGTGACTATATCCTCCCAAGTTCTGTAATTTTTAACAAACTTAGCGTTTAAGACCTAGACGTGGTTGACCTGCTTTGTTATTTTGGATTTAATTTCAAATTTATTAGAATTCTTTATTAAATGAACAATTTGTACTTTATAAAGTACATTCGGCCGTTATTCTTAGTGTTACCTAATTGATCCTTTATAAAGTACGCGAGATATAAAAATGAATCCCTAAAAATAATGACAATTGACATTTCGGAGACCTCACGCTACACTAGCGCCTCTAGCGGCGAATTCATATGCGATAACCCTCATTGAGCGATAGCCCTCACCCAAATATGTAGATTTCGTATATGTTAGACTTTCACAGCAATAGAGATACGAAATAAGTGTTTTTTTAGACAATGTTTAAAAAAATCATACAAAATAAATTTTTTTTTTTTCAAAATCCGGTAGACGAAAATGGATATAAAAGATCGAAGAACCGGTAGCCGTGTGACTTATAATTCTATCTGTAGTGCGAAAGTAGGAGATACGATTCAAAACTTGTCAAAAATCTATGAAAACCTCGGGTAGTCCCTTAAGAGGCTACACGACTATACATTAATGGGATCTGACTACCATATTGTGACTCGTTGAAGTAAGTTTTATTGCTAAACAAAGGTTTTATATCCTAGTTAAGCTAGTTATAACCAAAATTAGTTATCTTATATAATTTTAACTGGTTCCCCGCGTTACAGGCGAAGCCTAGTGCGGGGACCCCTGGTAATTCTTGTCAAGCACTGTATATTTTTAAATAAACACATTTTTATTTTATTTTTTTACATCTGGGACCCTAGTGAAAAAGGGGTTAAGTCTGCAGAAATTACACAGCTATTTTCTATTTTATGTGTAAAGGGGTTCAAGTCGAAATCAGCTGTTCAACTTCTAGAGAATAGGGATGATGACGCCATTAAAAAATAATTCGAAGGCACAACTCCAGTAAAAAAACGCTTTATTTGAGCCCTGAAAACCAGATTAATTTTCGATTTACTGTAAAATTAGATTTTTTGTTGCTTTAAAACAAATAAATAGTTAGTTGATTGAGTTATCGGATAGTGACGTCATAATTCGCTGTTGCCACTGAAACTCTATGGGAGAAGTGTGTTTTGACAGCTCATAAAAAGTACGTCAGTTGATTGGTGGGGTCATCATCCCTATTGACTCCTTTTTCACTAGGACCCCAGAACTTACCAATGACGTCAGGCACAAAGTACTCAGGGTATGGCGCCAGGAGTTGTTTGAACTTCTTGGTGCACTCAGCCTCCCGGAAGTAGTCTACTTCCCACGACAACTCCTTCTTTGCTACCTCCACTATGTTGTCCACGAACATGCCTTTGGGGAACACGTTCCATACCTAGACAAAAGAAACGGTTAAGAGCATGACGGGCCATGCTCAGTGTAGGGTTCCTTGCCGACCTTAACTTATAACTTTGCCATAAAAACCATTTTTAACAAAAGCTTAAAAAAAACTAATAATTTTCCTGGAAAGTTTTTCTTATATTTTTTAGACGTGCGGTTCAAAAGTTAGAGAGGGGACACATTTTTTTGAACTTTCGAAGTGAGTATCTCCGAATATATTCACTTTATCAAAAAATGGTTTTTGCAAACCCCTATTCATTTTCAAATACCTATCCAACGATACCCCACAACATAGGGTGGAAGTGAAAAAAAAATCATCCCCACTTTACCTACCCTAAAAAATAATTTTATTTTCTTTATTTTACCACATCGTGGGCATGACTGATATATCGTCACTACTTTGAAAAAATCTCATATCTTACATCAATACGCCAACAAAATTGAACCTTGACGTAATGGTCATAAAGTGCACTCAGAAAAATCATACATTTTGATATGAGAGTTTTTTTTAAAGTAGTGACGATATATACATATCATGCCGAATTACAGCTTTTTAGTACTAACAGTCCTGAGCTTAGCCGCAGACAGACGGACAGACATGGCGAAACTATAAGGGTTCCTAGTTGACTACGGAATCCTAAAAAGGGGGCAACAGGTTATAATCCTAAAAAAATCTAATTAGTCAGACAGATTATCAGAAAATGCTGGGCTTTTTTTTTGTCAATTAACCTCTTAACCGCCACAAAACAAACGAAGTGACGTGCTCTCTACGCCACAAAAAAAACAGAGACAAATCAACTTGATTTTTAATTCCATTGCATAAGGATTAATTTCGAGTGGAATATTCGATTAATGTCGAGATGTGTTTGTCATATCTAGAAGTAGAACGCACACGTTTGCAGCATTTAACGATATCTCGGAACTCCATCATGTCAGCCGGAAGACGTCCACTGCTGGACATAGGCCTCCCCCAAGGCTCTCCACTCAGACCGGTCTTGTGCTTTTCGCATCCACCGCGATCTTAGCCAGGTCGTCGCTCCATCTCGTTGGAGGCCTACCGACAGCTCGTCTCCCGGTCCGCGGACGCCATTCGAGAACCTTTTGACCCCGTCGGCCATCAGTCCTGCGAGCAATGTGCCCCGCCCACTGCCACTTCAGAACATCAAGCGTTGTTTATACAGCGTGTATTTTTGATACTACCTCAAACTTTAAGGGCAGTTGGTGAAGGCCCTAATAATCGCATTTTATTATGTTTTAGTAAAAATTGAGACTTATTATTTTCCTTACAAAATTAATTAGCACGCAATGTATCACTATGCGATGCCACTTTGTTTTTGTTCAAAACATCGCACTTCTTGAAGTGACAGCTGTCACAGAACGCTTCTCTCTCGTATCAAATTATTGTGTGCATTACATTGCTGCTCGAAAATATTTCAAAAATTAATTACGCTCTGATAGTTAATTCTAGATTAACAATTTGGTTTGATATCGGTTCTCAGCACTTAAATCTTCATCTGGTTACATTTTGTGGTAGTATCAAAAATACACGCTGTATATTACCTTCAACACTCCGACGAGATTGTCGATGTCGCTGTTGATGCCTTTCGCGACCCCGGGGTATTGCACCTTCATCGCTACCTCCATGCCGTTATGGAGAGTCGCCAAGTGGACCTGACCTGAGAAGACCATAAAGAATCATCACCATCATCATTTTGAGATACATTTTTTATGCGACGTCTTTACGTGGGTACGCATCTGAATATCGAATGTTAAAATATCGAATATATTAAAATATCGAATGGGTCATAATATCGAAAGTTTTATTTTCTGAAACCGAAAACTTTTCAGGATTGTTTAAAACGGCATCGTATAGAACCCTTTAGGTTAGGTTAGGTTAGAATTATAACAATCTAAAAAAAATAGTCTTAACAAAATTACCTTTTCGATATTTTAATACATTCGGTATTCAGATACGTAACCCTTTAAGTTACTCCCGGATTGTGTTCGAATCGCGTAACGGTATAGTGCCTATTCAATCATTGGCATTATACCTTTACAGTTTGGTACTAGTCGTGTCAATGAACTTTTAGGCAAAGTTAGCCGGCAGAAAGTATAGTTCAAGTACCTATGGACGCAGCGGCAAAAGGCTTCTCCTCAAAATGGTTGACTTTCCCGCGCCAGTCCGGCCCGAGTTGCGCTACCAGCACCTGCTGGACTTGCCAGGACGGCATGAAGTCCGCGGACTGGCGGACGCGCTCGAAGATACGCTGGAGCTCAGGAGATATCACTGTCTCGTCCTGGATACTTAGAAGCTGGCCTAGCTTCAAAGCCGCACCTGGAATGTGACATTTCGTCACTACTTTGAAAAAATCTCGTATCTAAAATCGATATGTCAACGAAATTGAACCTTGATGTAATGTCTATAAAGTTCACTCAGAAAAAATATCTATTTTGAGCTACGAGTTTTTTAAAAGTAGTAACGAATTGTGAATCTAGGCTCTTTTAATAGTTGTTTGTGCAACATGAGAGCTAAGTTTTTCTGCGAGCGTTGATTTTGAATCCCGAGTAAGTGAATACTCGTAACGAGTGATTCATAGTTAGAATACAGAGCGTAGCGAGGGATTCAAACATAACAGATGCAAAAATTTTTGGTCTTGTGTGACACACAACTTTTCACCTCACCAGCAAAAACATACAGCATGGCAGCGAAAATAAAAACGGATATCAAAGAAAAAATTAAAACAAACAATATCAAAAGCCTGTGCTACAAACTGAAATTTCCATTACTTTCATTTACATACAAAAGTGCAAAAGAGGAACCACTATACCAACTCCTCATCATAGACAGTGTATACCAAAGCCCTGGAAACAAAACAAGTGAAGCAAGTGTCATCTCTTACCTCTAACTTTGCAGAGTGTGTCGACAATTCGTTCAGCATTCGCTGGCGATAGGAACGCATTGGGTGCTTCCTCGCGGCCCGTGACGGACTGGAGCGTGTTACGAGCGTATTGGGCGACCGTACCCACGCCCAAGCCGGCGGCGAGGGAGCCGAAAGAGAACATGCGCCCGAGTCGGGACGAAGGCACTACACGAGCCTTTGAGTTCTCACTTAGCTGTAAAACGGGATTTCGTGCAGGATGGCGTTTCAAGAAAAATAATATCTTACCCCCTTGTTCATAAAACTTAACAAGCCTATGTTAACTAACAAATGCTTTGTCCCTTTCTAACAAATACAAATGTCGAAGTGACAGATAAGGACAAACGAATTTTAGCGGCATTTTGACTAAAATAGGTTTGATTGTCGTTTATGAATAAGGGGGTTAGTAATTATTATTATTACCGGAAAATGGGGTATTTTTAAATGAGTTCGTGAAGCCTTTTAATTAAGTTGCCTGGCAGGTTAGTCAATGAAAGGAGGAAACTTTTTTTTTTTTTTGCTCGAATGTAATAGTGATGTCATACCCAAGCAGTTCAAGAGCGTAAATTACAACCATTTTACGCAGCATGGTCCCAGGTATCATCTAATACCCCGAGAATATTTAAAAACTTTTTTTTTCTTTTTTTTTTGAGGCTTAAGTGCACCTATGTGACTATGCCAGCCTCATTGAAAGACTCGATGGCTACTACTGCATCTTCTGATACCGGACAACTTAAACTAATATTCACTGCACCATTGGACAGGTCCAAATAACTCAAATACCTCTCACGGTTTGTGAAAAACTTTAAATAGTCTTGAAATGCTGACTGTTATAATCAAGCTATTTTTGTATATTCATTGTGGGATCTCGAAAATGATTCTATAGGTAACAATTTTGATGAAATATGCTATGTGGGGGTTGTCAGGAGCGAACAATCTATATAATATCTTTGTCTTATCTCTGGGAAACCTCGTGTATGAGAGTTTTAGCCCGAACAAAACTGTGGTACCCAGTTTCTTAAATACTATTGTAGGGAAACAAATGAAAATAAAAAATACTTACCGATACTCTGATCTTTTTCTTCGCAACTGGCTTTGGAACTGCTGTAGGACCAGGGGCCGTACTAGGAACAATATCTTCTACTATCGTAGTTACATTAGGGATACTTCCACTCTCAACCTTCGGCATAGATTCCACTACTCTCTCAAGAGGCGCTTCAGCATTGAGCACAGAAGGAATTTCTTTACTCTGCGACTTCTCCAAACTTTCAAATGTCCTATTAAATTCTCTATTAAGCTCCTCGATTTCTTCCTTCATCTTCGGATCCATGTCTGCTTTTGTTTCTGATTCAGTATTGAAATTAGGCACGTTCATTACAGCGTACTGTCTAAAGCCGTGTGCGACCACTAGAGCTCTGTCAAGCAGCTCTTTACTGAAGTCGGGATTTGGTTTGTAGTTAGCTACGGGGTTAGTCGGACAGTTTTGTGCAAAAGCCTTGATGCTGGAGTTATTCCATATTAATCGAGAGCTCTCTTGCTGAAGCTTGGCTCCAGCCTCCACGACCAACCTCAGGCCCCTGACTATACCGATTAAGTCGTTAATGTGAGACATTGCCTGCAATTAGTTGATTAATAAGTTATTTACTTACACATATGGCATTGTAATACTAATATTATAAATGCATAAGTTTGCGAGTGAGTATGTTTGTTACATATTCAACGGCTGAACGGATTGGGATGAAATTTGGCAGAAAGTCAATTTATAACCTGGATTAATAGGATACTTTTTATCCCGATATTCCCACAGGATAGGGATGAAATCTAGAAATGTCAACCGCTGGGTTTAGAGTCTTGAAATTTTGGACAGTTGTTCTTAATACAACCTCGATGAAGACCACAATATAAATTTAGGGAATTGCCATGAAATTTTTGTTTAAAACCCCTGGAATTTCAAAACTACCGGATCGAACAGATTACGCATGCAAAGCCACTGGTAAACTCTAGTTGGAAAATAAAATATAGCATAACTGGACCAATCAAGTTTTTTACTGACACTTTGGGAGTCTCCTGCGTAACCAAAATTGTCTCTGGCATTACCAAAAAATCTTACTTCCAACAGGATATTTCATGGGCTAACTAAGAGGTTGAACTTACGTAGGATGGCATGAATTCATGTAAACTATCTATTAAATTACAGAAAAAACATATTTACTTACAAAAATCTGCAATTGTTTGAAAAATGTTGCGGACAGATTAGTGTCGGTAAAAAATTTGATTGAAATGTATGATAATGTCATGAAGAGGAATGGGATATTATTCAGATCAGTACTGGCAAGTTTATATTTCAGATAACTAGGTTGGAAGATGGATGGTACAGATCTCCTGCCACAAACTACTTAGTTTAATTTTTTTGCTTAGAAAAAGAACTTGTTTCCTCAATTTTAACAGATATTCCAAATAATCAAGTGAAACTTTTAAGGGTGTAGCAAGATACAGGAAGGAGGCTATTGCCCCCTTCTAAGCTGCTTAGCAGGAATTTGCATAAACCTCAGCTCCTAAAGCCTATACTTTAAGGGGTTGTTTCATCATCCATTGATTAGTGTTAACTAACGGTTAAATGTGATGCCATCTCTGTCTATTTGAACAAAACAAATAGAGATGGCATCACACCTAACTGCCAGTTAACACTAATCAATGGATGGTGAAGCAGCCCCTAAGTATAGTATTCTTGGTTTCTATTGCCTGTGTCTTTTACAGAAACCTGACTTTCCATAAAAACTTTTTATGGGAAAGTAAACAGAAACTAAATGTGAACTATTATTTCCGTACTCATAATTGCAGCTATAATGCTGATATTTTTATGAGATATGCATTCACAACTTTTTAATTTTTTGGCTATTATGGGTACAAAGCCTTTCAGCCAGGAGAATAAACAGTTTGTGAATCCAAAAGAATGCAAAGCTAATTACCTGTTTGCCTTAGGAATACGTTGTATAAAATTAATAAGTCAGGTTTAATTGCACATGCATGTAGGCGGTTAAAAAAAGGTTGCAAACCATCAAGGCCTTATGATCTCACGGACAGGTTATTGCATAATATTATAAGCAAAAAAATCATAGCACTGTTATAAATCTTTTTTTTTAAATAAGGTCATAAATTAATATAATATACAGCATAAATAACCCTGTTTTTATAGAAAAATCTCGGTTAGAAATAGCAGGTGTGACTGGTTTTGACTAAAGTAAATGAAATTAAACTCACCGGTGATTTATCCTCCTATTTTATATGATACAGTATTCACAATGTTTCACAAAACTTAGGCTTCCTCCAAGTTAACGATTAACATAACTTGTATTTTGTTTATTCTAGACGAAAGTTTATGAAATCGGTAAATTGCTATACATTTGAACACTTCCGTGTTTTGAGTTTGACGTTGGCATTGACAGATTTGACAGAGGGTCGACTGTTTTTTTTTTCAGATAGAAAAGCTAAGGAGTTTTAGTTCATACTACCTCAACTTTTTCAGGAGTTGAAGTCGTTTTCAAAGAGTATTATTAACTATATGTAGAAAAAGTCGTGTTCGAACGATATGAATAACTACCAAAAAGTAACGTTAAGCATTATCCAAAACATAATGATTATTGTCACTCTCTTTCTTTGGTGTTACTTATTATTACGACACCCTGTCAGCGACGGCTTGAGAGGGTGGCGAACAGGGCAATCGCCTGGGGCCTCGCTCCAAAGAGAATATAACCACTACGTTATATTAGTATGACATGCCAGTACAAATACCAAGAAACAGCTCACAAACATCACGCCTGTATTCCCAAATAGAGTAGAGGCAGAGCACACGAAACGTTGCCGCTGCGGAGCTACTTTTAGCAATTTTAGGTTTTAAGTTTGACAAAAACGGTACAATTGTGATAGGTTGCTAGTCTGTCGCCTACGGTATACCTATATTATTTTTCACATATGATGAGTTCTGTGACGTTTCGAGTTTGACAGTTTTAGAGATGTATCATTGATCGAGTGAACCATAGATTTTTCTAAGAGTTATTAGTACTTATTTTTGAAAAAGTTGCATTATATTAAAAAATATATATTTATTTTCCAGTTTTCCGCCCACCGGGCCACTCTCTCGTTCTCGCTTGAAATAATCCCTCAAACGAATTACAAACTCCCGACTCTGGGAGTTAAAAACACTCTTTTTTGGACTGTTTCAGCATTTTGCCAAAAAATAACAACAAACTTAACGAGAAACAGTAACAAAAGTCAACAACAATAATAATAGAAATGAACAATAACAAATACAATGCAAAGAAAATGCAACGGAAACTCAACTCGTATACACGGCAGACGTACTCGTACTTACTGACAATGATACTGACAAGTACTGGCCACAAGAGGCACAAGATGGTTGCGGCCGCGTCGCAAATAGCCGCATTTATAAAATTTTGCAAGTTTTGTTTAAAAATGTAAAATATCTAAGTTCACTGTTATCGAATAATGAACCGCTGCAATTGCCGATAATGTTGTGTCACGTCACTACTCTGTTCCGTTTCACACATTGCGTTATATAAAAAAATAAATATTTTTGTATCGTATTCAATGGAGGTCATTTAACAGACACTGATATTGCTATATATTTTTAAAAATAACAGTTTTAAATTTTTTCGATTAATTTGTTTTAAATAGAAATTATTTTTAAAATATATCTTGCGAACATAGTATGCGTAATTCGGAAAATTTTCAAATGTCACAGAACTCATCTTAGGTGAAAAATACATAGGTAGGTACACGTACGCACGTAGGTTACGGTATAGCTGTCGGATCACACATCTATAAGTCTGTTGTCAGTTGCTTTGCTTGCTAAGAAATAGGAGCAATAAAAATACTTCGTCATTTATTTTTATTCTTCTTAAACCACTTTAATAAATAAATTTCCATAACCCTAAAGACAACATATTTCATGAATTCAAACAATTTGTATATATATAATTCTGCAACCAAGCAGTAACATCGATTTAATTCAATTTATAACTCTCAAACATCAATTTGTGAGAATGCATTCAAAGCATATACACATACACTTAAGTAAATGCAAAGGGAATACAAATATCTATAATAATACATTTATAGAAAGATGACGCATACATTACTGTTTGTATATCGAGACATGACAACTTTTTGAGACTCACGCTCATTGCATTGCATTAGGGTCTACGCTAGCTGTCGCGGTTTGCACGGAGCGGGTGGCCGCCTGTTGAACAATAGTGTGAGCAGCGCTAACTGCGCGCGTCGCGTGCATAGGATTGTACCTGTACCCGGGCCCGTAGGCGTGCGAAATTCGAAAATCGAAGTTTGTACCGTACCGTCCCTCTCACTCTTGTATTAAATAATATAAGTTTCAAAGGGACGGAAGGACACGAACTTCGACTTTCGAATGCCCATATTGCGCAGGCTCTGACACTTCTACAAGTTTCTCAAAAGACTCGAGGTTTTATTTAAACATAAGTATCAAAATATCTTTGTCGTCGACAGTACCCAAATGTGGTATTAAGTATGACTGTACCACAATGAGGGTTTACACAGAGGCGAATTATCGCTAGATGGCGTTGGTTCGAGAGGTCAATTTGACGTTTGACGTTTGCTTGCGATTGGCTCATTTATTATTCTTCTCAATGGCGGCCTTTAAGGCTTGGGCCGATTTCAGTTAAATAAAGATAAATATATTCTTCTTCACGTAGTACGGTGATTGTAGTTTTTGCAACTTGATAGCAAAATTCCAAAAAACCACGCGGAGACAACTTGCGCATTAAAAAATGTCAGACACGAGAGCAATATCGAATTTTATGATCACTGTTCACTGTTAAAGTTAATCGCCGCTTAAAACACTATCAAAATTATACTTCAACTAGCCAAAGAAGCAGAAATACCAAAATTAGAAATCGTCTACATCCGCCATGTTCGAATGCTCCAAATCGAATCTGGCTCATTTAGTTTTTTAACCAATCACGAGCAAACTTCAAACGGACCTCACGATACTAACGCCATCTAGCGATATTCCGCCTCTGATAACCCTCATTGTACTTTCTCTTACTTTGTGGAAAATCTTCATGATAAAAATAATGTTCCATCCAGTCATTTTATGTTTCGAATCAATAGATACTTTTTGTACTCTTTCAATTACAGTCAGCCAATAATAAGTCGTTTACCTATTTTTAAACATCCTATCAAATGAGTTGAAAGTCACTTTGACTTGGACACGAACGAGATGCCAATTAGCGACAACAAAATTTAAAAAAAAAACTATCGTAACACGCGATAAATCGACTGTCTCATCGAATATCGCAATCCTGATCAGGGGCGGATCTTGAATTTGTGGGGCCCTGGGCTAATACTGCTCAGGGGCCCTACCTAATTACTCAAACCTCATGATCGGATTTTTTTTAATTCTAGGTAATTTTTATTATTGACACTATCGTCTATTGTTTTCAGTTCAGGTTGGGGGCCCTCTGTATCCACGGGGTCCTGATGGGCTACTCCGAAACACGAAATTCGAAGTTCGTATCGTACCGTCCCTCTCACTCTCGTATTAAATAACATAAGCGTAGGCGGGACGGTACGATACGAACTTCGATTTTCGAATTTCGTGGTAGCCTTGCTGGGCTGCAGCCCAAAAAGCCTTTAGTAGATCCGCCCCTGATCGTGATATATCTCTATGAAACCGAGACCGGCTGGCCTAGTGGCGACCAGCTAAACATCCGCAAGTCTCATCAACGCTTGTTGTATGCCACTATCCTAAATTTAGTAGCGTACAATTAAAAACGTAAATTTATTTCTAACATCCAATAAATGCTTATACCAATACAATTATAAAGTTAACACACCAATGTAATACATTCAAACAACAATTTGTAATTATAAAGTCTGACACTACACTCCTGTCAAGTCTTCTTGGTTGCCTTTCTTTAGGCGAGAACTAGACGTACAGTTGAGTTCATAAAATATCTGAACACGAGGTGTAGAAGCGTGTTCAGATATTTATGATCAAATTTTTGCTTCGCCTTAGTGAGAATAAGACGAGCATAACTCATGACAAACTCACTAATGTTTCAAAGGTGGAAAGTTCAGATGGGACAGCAATACTGAGAAGACACTAACTTTAGTTAAAATGTTCAGTTTTTAGCTGTCTACATACTATTTAATTTTCTTTAAGCATAAAGGATTCATATTCGTAAAAAAACAACATGCGAAAGTTTCACTTTGCAAATTAGTACCCTACGAACTGTATGGGAAAAGTTTTCTTTGATTTGTGGGTGTTCTAGCACTCTAACCTTAGTTGGTCTCAAAGAGTGTTTTAATCCTTGATAGAAATGGGACCGATCGGCATAAAAAAAAAGTTAAATCAGTCGATTTTCTTGCTGACTACATTTTATTAAAAATCTGTGAATGTCGATTGTGATCACTCAAAAAGTTAGTAAAAGTCTCCTAAGAGCATTTTCGCGTAGCAGCAAGGGCTCTAGCAGCTGCCCTTGCTGCCCCATCTCAACTTTCCACCCTGTAGATTGCTGGCCACCGAAGAAGATAACCACGTGATAAATGATACATCTTTCAAACTCCGCCATTCAACTCAGTGTAAGTATCGAAGATGTAATGAACAGAGAAATCGGACGCTGCGCCTACCGTCGATCGTAGTCAAGACAAAGCTGTAACGTATTTACAATCAATTTCTACCTTATACAGATTCGGCGAAAATAAATGGTGAATGCCATTGCGAACAGTGCGTTTGACAACGCGTATAGTTTCACGACTTGGCTGAAGTGAGAGTCAGAATCAGAATACACCAATACGTACCTACTTATTTAATTCATATCAATAGGCAATTAAAAGAACGTGCTATAAGTAAGTGTGCAAATTATAACACGAAGACCACATTCGATCAATGAATTCTAGCTTAACACATAGGACATTGTTTTCTATCTTTTCTGTTGTTTGTTGGGAAAGGGTTAGAGTTTTGCAAATGCAAATTAAAGAACGGTACATTTTAGGAACGGGACATTTGGCGAAGAGGACATTCTGCGAAAGGAACATTCTGTGAAAAGACCGTTCTGCTAAAATAATTCTGCGAACGAGGCCTTTTGGCTCAATAAATTTACAATTTTCTATTTACTGTCAGATGTCATTTTATTAATTGATTTAGACACGCTTTGCAATTTGTTTGATCACTTGTAGTTTTTAGTTCTTAGCCTGCGTGTGGTGCCTACTTTTACATGTAAATGAGTAAAATATTTAATTAGCTTATTATACACAAAGTCTCTCGGCTTATGTATGAACAAAGATTACCAATAGAGTTTCAGACCAATATTATTTAAAATATAACGATTTGTCTGTCAAAATAGCAAATAGTTTTAATTTTAACCTACGTTGTCCATAATAATATGCTAACATGTTGTATAGTGTAGACAACGTCAAATAAAAGCGGCCGTGTTGCTCAGGAATGTCACCACATCACTGTTCTCAAGGAAATGTAGTCCGACATATTTTAACATAGCCGATTTACATTTCGTCACTACTGTTAAAAAAGCTCAAAAAAGATAATTTTTCTGAGTGAACTTTATGGACATCAAGGTTCAATTTTGTTGACATTGATTTTAAATACGAGATTTTTTCAAATTAGTGACGATTTGACGTAACTACAAAAACGTACACAAATGTCAAAGCCGCTCTTCAAATTTTAAAAACACAATAAAAAAAAAAGAAAAACACAAGCTTTTTAATAAACAGCCCAAAAGGAATACGCTAAACCGCCTACCGATAACCGTATAAGCTCTTTATCACTGCACTGAGCGTCAGCCGCGCCGCGTCACGCGTCATTTCACTTGTCGATAATGACGCTGCCTTTGATCACGACGAGGATGTACCGCTAATATTTCGCAGTCAGATTGGTCAGGATCGCGTCAAAGTGCTCCTCGGGGAGAGGGGTGCAGTGGCTGGATCGGTAGTCGCGCATGTACTTTGAAATCTGAAAGTTGACGTTTAAATTAAGCAATGTCTACTTCTCGGGTATAAATAATAATTAAATAAATAATCACGGGACACTTGACACCAATTGACCTAGTCCCAAACTAAGCAAAGCTTGGACTATGGACACTAGGCAACGGATAAACATACTTAAATATAGATAAATACATACTTAAATACATATTAAACATCCAAGACCTGAGAACAAACATTCGTATTATTCATACAAATATCTGCCCCGGCCGGGATTCGAACCCGGGACCTCAAGCTTCGCAGTCAGGTTCTCTAACCATTTGGCCATACGGTCATCTAAAAATGCGAAAGTTTGTAAGTCTATTTGTTTATTTCTTACATTATCATGTCTCAACCGCTGAACCGATTTGGACAGCTTTCGGTATAGAGATAGTTTTGACTCCCAGGGGAGGACATAGGATAGTTTTTATCCCGGAAAATTGCACAGTTCCCGCGTGATAGCGATAAACGAATTCTACGCGGACGTAGTCGAAGAAAACAGAGGCCGTATTGCCTAATGTTTTTGACTAATTAAATGACATATTTCGCATACAAAAGCTGTCACTTTATTGCGATCGCGAGTGTCAGAAACGTTAGGCAATAGGGCCTCAGGTTAGTCCCGCATAAATCTGACTTTTAAGCGAGAAATGAAAAATATATTTACCATATTAGTTATATTGACCCGGATAACTCACGTCTTAAATCGAGTTTAGCTCGCCGACATGTTTCGGTTTGGTTTAGTTGGTTAAACTCGATTTAAGACGTGAGTTATCTGGGTCAATATAATTAATATGAGTGAGTCTCACCGTAGTTTTATGTTCAAAATATATTTACCAATTTGAGAGGCGCCTTAGCGTTGTCATCGAGCTCGGTGCGTTCCATGGCCGCCCTTTGGCTATCCGATAGAGCCACATGCTTTTGGAGAGACTCGAGGGCCGAGGCAGGCAGGTCCGGGTGACGCGCCTCTACCAGCCGCGTCAGCAAGAAGTTGCCGCGGTTCGACGCGAGCTGCCCTTGTCTGTGGAAGCGTTAACTGATACAGTGATCGGAATAGGCGTAGTTGTTGTCAAACGCGCGGCCGGTTGAGGTAGCGGACGCGGCTGTTATTGCCATTTCGTTCTGGAATGGGTTGCAGTTTCATTTGGTTATACGCGAGTTCAAAGTCAAAGTTGAAACTTTGAAAGTCAAAATATCATTATTCAATTTAGGCTATAACAAGCACTTGTATAATTAGTGAATGTTAAAAAAATCTAACATCGGTTCGAAAGAACCGTTGAGTCAAGTAGGCTATACCACCGGTTCGGAAAACATCTTTTTAAAAGAATCCGGCGTAGAATTTTTTTTTTGGTTTATTTGTGTAAATTTTGCTGTCTGACCCCCTTATTCATAAAACTTAACAAGCCTATGTTAACTAACAAATGCTTTGTCCCTTTCTAACAAATACAAATGCCGAAGTGACAGATAAGGACAAACGAATTTTAGCGACATTTTTACTAAAATAAGTATGATTGTCGTTTATGAATAAGGGGGTAAGTGTGTCTCCTGTGTTAGTGAATAAATCTGCCGTGCTCGAACTAAAAGACGGCTAAGTGACATTTTGGCCAAAGTTGACTTTTTGATACAGATCGAAAGAGAAAAAAAAAGCCGCATCGATGAGTCTAAGCCATCTCAATTTTGGCCAAATGTCACTTAGCCGTCTTTTAGTTCGAGCACGGCAGAAATGTCTTCTTTCTTTCTAATTGACAACATTTCATATTTATAAGACTATAATTTAATTCGTTCTCTGTATTCTGCTTGGAAATAGAAAGACGCTGATGTTTTTAAAATTTCGCTACGATTATTAATTTATTTATTACAAAGTTTTTAAGATGTGCTTATTCGAAAAGGGCTTAACTCCAAAACTACGATATAATAGATCCATTACTTTTGTCTAGTCTCTATTAAAAAAAACATCACGTACGAGGGCGACACTGAAAGTTTTTAGAACTGGCCACTTGTAAACAATATAATAAAAAAGTAAGTTTAAATTTTGAAAATGGAACTCTTTACCAATATTATTGAGTATGTATTTCATTCATTTGTCATTAGTTTTACGATTTGGCGGCAAATTGAAAATTGTCTGTGTCACGTCAACATGAATTTAACTCGCGAAAATTTTCGTGCAATGATTTTTTATGACTTTCGATGTCATTTAAGTCAACAAGAAAGCTATGATAGACTTCGATTGGCCTTTCATGATGAAGCTCCATCTCGTGCGACCATTTACAACTGGTTTAATGAGTTTAAACGTGGTCGCACTAATCTCACCGACGATCTGCGTGAGGGACGGCCTTCTACGGCGACGACTGAAAATAACATCAGTGTTGTGCAGCGTATGATAGAGACTGACAAAAGAGTGACGTATCAGCAGATTCGGACAAGCTTAGGCATCGGTATGAGTCAAGTGCATAAAATCCTTCATGAACATTTAGCGGTCAGAAAGCTTTGTGCGAGGTGGATACCTCATAATTTGACCGAGGCCCAAAAACTCCGTCGGGTTGATTGGTGCCGTGAAATGATTGAAAGATTTAACGGAGGTGACTCAAATGCTGTTTTCGACATACTTACGGGTGACGAAAGCTGGGTTTACTGTTATGATCCAGAAACCAAGAGACAGTCTGCTCAATGGGTGTTTCCTTTCGAGGAGTTGCCAACTAAAGTGAAGAGAGGTCGAAGCGTGGGAAAAAAGATGGTGGCCTCGTTCTTCGGAAGGACAGGTCACTATGCGACAATTGCTTTAGAGGATCAAAAAACAGTTACTGCAGAGTGGTACACTAACAATTGTTTGCCACTTGTATTGGAAAAAGTTCGGGAGAAGCGACCTCGAAGTAGGATCCTTCTTCACCACGACAACGCCTCGTCGCACACCGCCAGGCGAACGATCGACTATTTAGTGACGTCAAACGTGGAATTACTGGGTCACCCGCCGTATAGCCCCGACCTCGCACCTTGCGATTTTTATTTATTCCCGAAAATAAAAGAAAAACTTCGAGGAAAACTTTTTATGAACACCGAGGAAGCAGTGGGTGCGTTTCAAAAGGCCGTCGAAGAGACCCCTAAGGACGACTGGGCTAAGTGCTTTTCTCAGTGGTTCCATCGGATGCAGCGGTGTATTGATGTGAATGGACACTATTTTGAAAAGATATAATAAAACTAATAACTTGCTAGTTTGCTCAGTTTTTGATTTTCTAAGAACTTTCAGTTTGACCCTCGTAAATCATGCGTAAATCTGAAGTAGACGTTGTCAAAATTATGACAGCTCCTTTTTCTGGTGCAAAAGGCAAAGGAAACATATCTATTCTGTCGTAGTATTGGCAAATTCAGATACATTTTTTAATTATTTTGTATTTTTTTAAATATGGAGAAATAAATTATAATAAATATTTTGCCATGTACAGGAGGCAAAACTCTTTCGATTCCTGTAGTAATTTACAGGTGTTGAAAAAATGAAATCTTGTCAATTGTTGTCACCGACCTTAAGCATATGATCTCGTCCTCGGTCCGCCGTACTAGCTGCACCGGCCCGCCGTACCGCGCGATCAGCTCCTTGATATTGAGGTCCACGTGCGACCTGACCACCTCTTTCACCAGCAGCGACCACGACGACGGCATCTGGTTCTGCGCCAGCGGCAAAAGGTCGTCGAATGTCGCATCCAGTACCTGAAAAAGAAATTTACATTTTTTTCTCAAGAAAATTTACAAAAAAAAAACAAAAATGTGGGATCGTGTGAAGGAAAACAAACTTTTACCAAAGAAAATTTAGAAAAAGTTTATTAAAAAAAATTAAAACTAGTGAATACGTATAACAAAAAGCAATAAAAGAAAACTTTAAGTTATGGCTACTTGCTGGAAACGCATAAATATCGAGTTAGTGTTAAGCTCAGTTTAGTAGTGTCAAAATGTATGGAACTGTCAAGCTTAAGCCAGGTTTAACTACTAAATCTAGATTTGGGTATTTCCACGAGCGTCCCAACCGTTGTCAGTCCCTAGCTGTTTATATTAAGAAGTAAATAATTAATATGCATTGATTTTTGTATTGAAATAGATTCTGGCCTGAGTACAGAAGCTATTTACGTCATAATTAAAAAACAATCTGCCTTCCAATTCTTAAAATCTCTGGCAAGGGACTGACAGCGGTCGGGGCGCTCGTGGAAATACCCATTTATTTTTTCCTGCAAGACGGCCTTAATCAACAAAAAGTTGGAAACCCCCGACTTTGTCGCTTCAAAGTTCAATATCTCAAAAAAGGCTGAACTGATTTTCCTCTCAGGACAAGAGGTCTTGGGCCATAGGTCATTGTTATTTTGCCGATTTTTGCTTGATACTCGTGTTAATATCGGCAACAAGTAAAGGCTAGAAATATTCACAGAATCTTTAGTTGTATAATCACTTTAAAATTAAAGAATTAGATTAAAATAAAACAAATATTTTAAGCGGGCTTCCATACAACAAACTTGATTCTATTGCCGTTTTTTTTGCTAATGTCTAATGTTGTATACCTAGATAATGAAAATAAGAACCCTTCATGCGCGCGTCCGACTCACACTTGTCAGGTGTTTTCTTTTTAGTTTGTTTTAAGGGCCAATCAACTTTTGTACCGACACTAATCTGTCCGCGATATTTTTCAAACAATTGCAGGTTTTTGTAAGTAAACTAAACATGTTTTATCTGTAATTTAATAGATGGTATACATGAACACACGCCGTCCTACGTAAGTTCAACCTATTAAACCGTGAAATATCTTGTTGGAAGTACGATTTTTTGATAACGCCAGAGACAATTTTGGTAACGCAGGAGACGCTCAAAGTGTCGGTAAAATAGTAAATACTTTAAAAATAATGGATTAGATTAAAATAAAATAAATACTTAAAGGGGGTTCTCATACAACAAACTTGACTTTTTTGCCAATGAAAATGAAATGAAATGATATATTTATTCCAGACGTAAGTCCATAAAAACAATAACAATTAACAATGTCTAATGTTGTATACCTAGATAGTACGGAACTCTTCATGCGCAAGGCCGATTTGCACTCGCACAGGTGTTTTCTTTTAAGTTTGTTTTAAATAAAGTCAAGTTTTTTTTTTTTAGCTTCTGCTCCGTTGTTGCCATTAAGTTAAACTCACCAGCGCTTTAACTTCGGGGTAGTTGACAGCGGCCCAAGTGGCCACATAGCCACCGATGCTCCAGCCGTATAGCACTATCTGCTTCGGCTCGAAGCCCAGCTCGTTGATGGCGAAACGCATTACGGCGTCGATGGCGTTGTGCTCTTGCTCTGGGTAGGGCAGGCCCTGGGGGCAAAGTTATAGCATTGTAGGACAGCCCCTAGTACACTACTGTAAAGAAGTATAGTCATCTACATCCAACCTATATATACAAACCACTGCTGGGCAAAGGCCTCCTCTCAGAATGAGAGGGCTTGGGCCATAGTTCCCACGCGGGCCCGGTGCGGATTGGGAACTTCATACGCACCATTGAATTGCTTCGCAGGTTTGTGCAGGTTTCCTCACGATGTTTTCCTTCACCGCAAAGCTCGTGGTAAATTTTAAATGTAATTCCGCACATGAATTTCGAAAAACTCAGAGGTGCGAGTCGGGGTTTGAACCCACGATTCTCTGGTTGAGAGGCGGTAGGTCAAACCACTAGGACACCACGGCTAAAGATATACAGTACCCGGCCATAAATATTACATATCGGTCTTTGGAAAGAGATTCGGCTAATTTCGGTTTCGTAGAGCGTTGTCGTGGTCACACACTACTTATGTGACGTTTGTCAGTCGTTGCACAGGTGCAATAGGGTACGGACGCATTTAGATGAAAATATATAATATAGAGGTGTTGCAACCTCCCAAAACTTTAAATTTTACGATGCCATCTTTAGGAAAAAGTGTAAACTATCCTTTTTCTAGTAGTTGCAACAACTCTCTATAGATATTCGAAGTTAATGTCATTAATTTGACGTAAACTAACTGAGTCTATAAAGGTGCAGTATTTTTTAATGCGCAAGTTGTCTCCGCGTGGTTTTTGGAATTTTGCTATCAAGTTGCAAAAACTACAATCACCGTACTACGTGAAGAAGAATATATTTATCTTTATATAACTGACATTGGCCCAAGCCTTGAAGGCCGCCATTGAGGAGAATAAATAAAGGTGCAGTATTTATCTGATAAAAAAACGTCACTTATAATGAATAAGATGGTTGATGGACGGTGGCATACCGTGCTTCCCGCGAATCCTGGATGGTTCCACCCCAACGCGGAATACCCGGATTTCACCGGCGTCGTCATGATCCCTATCTCGTAGAACCCGGAGTTGCCCTCGCAGCATATAACCAGGGTCTTCCCTTTGGGCGACTGCGCTCGGTTGTCCACGAACATGGTGTCAATCTCGTTGCCATCAGAAGTCTTCAGTTTGGTGCGTTGGCCGTCGAACACTTCGACCAGGTGTGTGCGTCCTTGGAAGAGAGCCGAACCTGTCAAGAAATAAATGAGTGATATGATGCAAATCAATCAATAGTAGATTGTACAACAAGAGCATAAAACGAGCCATTTTACCCGAGGCGTTCATATAGCTGGATAGACACGTCGAGGGGAAAATAGGTTTAATGCTCGAGTTTTACACTCTGCTTTTCACTTCGATTGCGAGGAAATGAAATAGCAACAGTGGAAACAATGATTCACTTTCTATGTACCTTTTATTTTTTATGAATTATTATAATAATTCCATTATTTTAATTTTACTGATTTATTATGAATGATTTGATTGATTTTTAGTTTTATATAAATTAAAAATTATTTAAAAATATATAGAAACTTTTTTGTTTGTGGCTGTTGACACCTGATTACCTTGGTCTTGAGTTGGTATTAGACGAAGATTTTATTTTATGCACTAGAGCATAACAAGTCATTTTATGTCGCCTAGATACAGCATAAACACGAACTTTACGAGCATGAGAAGTGAAAAAAATCTTTTCTTGTGAAGAACCAAAAAATATAAAATACAGTCCACGCTCCCAACACCCTCGGCATGTCTATCCACCCTCGCCGTACCGGCTCGGGTGGCTATATGAACGCCTCGGGTAAAATAGCCCGTTTTATGCTCTTGTTGTACAATCTACTATTATTCAATTTAGGCTATTACAAGCACTTATGAACGTGAATGGACTTACGGAGTAGATTGTGCACGAGCCCCAGCGAGCCGGGGTATATGAGACGCAGAGCGAAGGTGTGCGTGGCGATGTAAGCCAACACTTGCACGGTCATCCGTTTGTACAGAGGCAGGTCCTCGTTAGCGCAGGTGCTGAACGGGTGCTTTTCAAGCCACGTGGAGCTGGAAGTATAACACAATATACAATACAATGATCTATGAAAAAATCTATGAAATCAGATCATCCAAATACACAGGCAAAGTGATACATGGAAATCCGTTAGTTTTCCGGTAAATATTAGACTAATTGTTATGATACTTTGCAGTTTGGTTTTAAATATCTTGCTAAGCCAGCAGTAGTCGTATTTGTCCAGAGGCTAAGGTCACCCAGTATACAATGATTCTTGAACACCAACATAGTAAACAGTACAGATAACACAGGTGCAGTTGAATCATTTGTTTCTTGATCCACTGTAGAACGTTCCTATGGTAAAAAAATGGCCAAATTTGTACTGCCAAGTCTTTAATACAATTTTTTTACTAAAAAAGATCTCGAAGTTAAGTAAAACAGGTTTAAAAATTAAATTGAGGGATCCTCTTCTAGGTACCCTTGTCCACAAGGACCCAATATAATTATGTAGCATCAGCCAAATATGTGGTCTACCACCCTAAAGTTGATAATCGTTTGCATGTCATAAAACAATAAGGCCAATAGACGTCTCTGTTAACTTGAAAGTTCGTCTTTAGCGACATAAATATTCATTTGATAGGAACTTGTTTAAAAAATGATAGACTTATTTGGCTGATGGTACCTATGCGTGTGAAGGTTCTTATATACATATTTTTTTTCTTTTGTTACTTCTGTTTGCAAGTTTGTACAATAATGTAGAATGAGGTGGTTAGGTATTAATCATGTAAGTTTAAGTTAAATAAGCGCTTCTCGAAACGATACAGTTTGGCGAGTAACACTAAATGTAATGCATGTTGAATTGTTTTAAGTTACTTAAAATAAAATAAAAAAATCACTTGTAACAAAAATCGAAAGTTCACCGTATTTAAATTTTGATAAAAAGAAATACATTTATTCGCAACATTATTATTAAGCACAAATAGCCAACACGAAGAATAGAATGTGTCATTGCCCTGCCCATTGCAGTTGCGAGTTGGACACTGGCTCAGCATAAAGGAGCGGCCACACCGCTGCTTAAAAAACGGTGACGGCACGGAATCGCAGTTACACATCGTATGCGCACCGTTTTTATCGTATGCCTTCCACATCGCTGCTCAAAATACGCAGACGGTGCGAAATCGCAGTGACGTGCAGTTAAAGTCACGACTTTTGGTGGAGAGCATGTTTCAAAGTCGGTGTGGAGACAATGCAATAAAAACGGTGCGCATACGATGCGCCACTGCGATTCCGTGCCGTCACGTTTTTTAAGCAGCGGTGAGGCCGCTCCTTTATTCTGAAGCGTTAAAACACCTCAGCGCTCGAACGCGTGTTTTTCGAACTGATCTACGAACGGAGCCAACCAAACATTGCTGCGAACATTTAAAAGATCATTCTAGACTCTTAGGGCCTGTTGTTTGATCATTAGTTAAACTAACTAATAGTTAAAATGTATGGCAAAAATAACAATAGTTAACACATTTCAACGGAAATTTAACTATAGTAACTTTAACTACTGATCAAACAACGGGCCCATAGTCTCTCTAGAGAACGCTCTAGTAAACGCTCGTCAAAAATTTTATGATTCACAAAAATGTCGGACGGATTGCTCGGCAAAAAGAGCGAATCAAATTACCGTTGTTTCACAACAATATAGTGCATCACTTTCGCTCACGCAAGAAACAATATATTGCATTACTTTCGCTCATGCAAATATTTCGGCGAATACGCCAAGTTTACTAAGCATAAAACGCCGTTACGTCACACTAATGGACACGCATGCACACAACTCGAACATTTCTCATAACAACCAATATGGCGGCGGTGAAAGCGTGCGTATTATATATGTATAGTCTCCTGTCATAAATGTTTCATTCGTATAAAAATAAATGCTTGATTATAGCAACTATTTCGTATGAAATTTTCGCAATGCCCATAAATTTACTTAAACTTATACACGACACATTTAAGGGGATCAAAGTCGCGGACAACAGCCGATAAAAGAATTCGTTTTGTTATTTGATTAATGTTCTTGTAGAATAAATAAATTTCAATGTTCATTTAAAATAACTAGAATTTGACCATGTAACTAAAATACTTTTTTTGAGTGAACTTTACGAACATTAATTCCAGAGTCAATTATGCTGACATATTGATTTGATATACGGGATTTTTTCAAAGTAATGATTATGTTTGATAAATCATATTTATTTATTTATTTAAGGAGAACTAACAGCTAAAAACGCAATATATGTAGTAGGAATAGTAACACAGAGCCAATTACATATCGTCACTACTTTAAAAAAATCTCGTACCTCAAAATTGTTAATTTTTCCGAGTGAACTTTATGAACATTACGTTCAAGGTTCAATTTTGTTGACATATTGATTTTAGATATGAGATTTTTTCAAAGTAGTGACGATATTTTATTATATGTTGATACTGACCTCTTTTGTGGCGGCAAAGTGTATGTTACGGGCCAAGCTTGGAAGTCAAAGTCATACTTCCTCAAAGCATCCAGGTACACCTTCTGATCAGTCACCGGGCTAGTTAGTGCTTTCAAGAAATCCACATATTTAGGATTGGAAGCTCTCCCAATTCCTCGGAGTATGTAAGACAGAGCGATAAGGCAGCTCAGACCGCCTACGTAACGTATTATGGTTCGGGTCTCGTCCAGCGAGAAGAAGCCACGCTTGTATATGTAGAAGCAGATGAAGGGTGACGTGTACAGTCCTATGTTTAGGATTGTGTTGGCCTGAAATATTAATGTATTTGTCAACAGAAAAAAATTTGAACCCTAATGTAATGATAACCACATGACAGTCCGGATCGCGCCACCAATATGCCTCGAACCGTCCGGTTTTTATAACTACAAGCTTTTAAATAAAGAAGAAATACTGAGACACGTTAAATTAGTGTTTAGCCATTCAAATACTATTTATAAAACAATAGAATGTAATTTATGATTTAGTAGCTTTTGCCCGCGGCTCTGTCCTATGTCACTCTCGGGCCCATCAACTATCTCTATGCCAAAAATCACGTCGATCCGTCGCTCCGTTACGGCGTGAAAGACGGAAAAACATACAAACACACTTTCGCGTTTATAATATTAGTATGGATTCGCAAAACCAAAGTTGACCTTCACAATACTATAGTATCCACGGACGGTTTGAAGCATTTTGGTTTTGAATACCATGGTCCATGGTATTTTCGGACTGTCAAGTGGATAGCTGTCTTTTCTTTTTCTCGTTGCCATCTTGAAAATCTGTTTCCATGAATTGTATTTATTTGTACTTAAACATGTTTTTGATCCCAGGCTTTTCTAATACTAAGGGGCTATTTCACCATCCATTGAATATTGTTAACTGACAGTTAAATGTGATGCCATCTCTGTCTATTCGAACCAAATAAATAGAGATGGCATCACATTTAACCATCATTAACACTACTCAATGGATGGTTAAACAGCCCCTTAATCTTTAGGTAAAAATTAATCATAAATGTAAGTGTTTTGAGCTTTGTTTGTTACAAAAGTTATAATTTAAGCAATTAATACATAAGAGACAGGTGAAATCTTACCATTGTAATAACCTTGTCACTCCATTTTTCTATACCTTCTGGTTGGTAAAGACTCTGAAAAGTAACAAATGTTTATAGAAGAAGAAGAAAGACGTATATTTAAGGGTATTATGTTCATAATACTCTCGTTTTAGGTAGTAAATGGACAGTATTTTAATTTTATTTTTTTCTCCTTTTTATGAAGTAATTATTATGATAAAGGTATTTTTTTCAAAGTTGTGGCAACCTAGTGGGAGTTACCCGTCACTCGTCCATACCTACAGCGATAAAGTAATAATGAGAGTGGAATTTTTATCGCATTTTTTGACCTGTCATAGTGACCTTCTCACTTATAAACTTCTGATATACATACATATAGTGACAACCAAGTAGTTAGATAACTACGAAGCTTGAGATCCCGAGTTTGATTCCCGTGTCGGAGCATATTTTTGAATGAAAAGCAGTGGGACATAATTATATAGGCTGGGATGGATAGATGGAGCAGTGTGACCTCTGGCCTCTCAAGCAGAGGACTGTGGATTCGAGCCCAGAGTTGCGTCTGAGTTTGTAGAATTTATGTACAAATTTACATTAATAATTTATCAAAATCTTTACAGTGAAGGAAATCATTGTGGAAACCTGTACACACCTATTAAGGAATTCAATGGTGCGTGTGAAGTTCCCAATCCACCCTGGGTCTGCGTGATAACGACGGCCCAACCCCTTTCTTTCTCAGAGGAGGCTTGCGCTTTGCAGTAGGATATGTATAGACAGATATCATGATTATTTAAAATAAAAATAAAAACATACGAATTCCCGTTATTCCATTAAATTACTGATTAGCTAAAATCCTTTGTGCAGTAAAATTTATTTCTATGAACAAAAATAAAATAATTTGTAGAACTTACATCTCTAGGTCCATCCTTGTAAATCTTGTACAATCTCGGGGAAAACATGCACTGCCATGTAAGTTTCATTTTGATGTTGTCTTGCCTTTACTTAACCAAGGTTTTTTACTTCAGTTTGATAGGTGGAAAGACAACAAGACGGCAATCTAATATTTATATTGTGGATTGTGATCGGATGACAAAAGAACAGGGTTAACAAGTGTGTTATACACGTCTAAGTGTTCCAAATGTAATTCAGTAATAAACTGATATAAACTGAATAACACTCACTATTAACATAATAAAAAGCAATATCAAATTAAATAACACTTTCTTAATTTGATAATTGAGTTGAGACAACACCAAAGAGTATTAGTACCTATGAAAAATACCATGACAATACCATAGAGCAAGAGGCCAAGAGCAGCATAGAGATAGATAAAATGAAGCACAGACTAATGTAGAGTAGAATGAAAGTTGATGAATGAAAGTACTTAAGCTAGCTGCATATTATTATTATTCATCTGTGACTTCGCCGAAAGATAGGGTGCCCCCTAATGCAGTCGCTAGTCGCTCGTTTGCAGCGTTATCTGGCTACGTGGCCCCACTTTGAAGGTAAGTTTTGAATTTCCCGCAACTGATTTCTTAATCTCATTTGGTAGCTGTCGAGGCGAGGCAGTGGTACAAATAAAAGAAATTAGAGAGAATAAAAAAAAAGCACTGTTTTTGCCAAAATTTTCAGCTTTATCGCTAAATGTTTAAATATCACCACCAGAGGGGCTACTACGAAACTCGAAAATGAAGTTCGTACCGCACCGTCCCTTTCACTAGCGTATTAAATGACATAAGTGTCAAAAGGACGGGAACATAATCAGTTCGAGTTTTGCACTTCTAGGTATGGGGCCAGATTTTGACGTTGGAAACGAGCGTCGAGCGACTGCATGTGGTTATACCTTTATGATGCCTTTGAGGAGTCGCAGGAGCACAAACCAAAACGCTAGTGTGTAAATAGTGACATTTCGAAAGCAGCCGAATACGCTTACCCTCTCTCTCGCTCTCGTATTAAATAGTATAAGCACATAAGAAGGACCGCATGACACGAACTTCGAGTTTCGTGTTTCATAGTAGCCCCAAGGCTACCACTAAATTCTAAAATCGAAATTCGTATTGTACCGTCCCGCCTACGCTTATGTCATTTAATACGAGAGTGAGAGGGATGGCACGATACGAACTTCGAATTTCGTGTTTCGGAGTAGCCCTTCTAGTGTCGTAATCATATTACTTAACACGAGAGTGAGAGGGACGGTACGATACAAACTTCGATTAAAAAAAATACGAACTTCGTAGTAGCCCTGCCGTTATCTGTCTGTCTGTTGTGATCTGTCTGTCTGTTCTCTTCATTACTCTGTGTGACAGACAATCCGTCAATGGTATTGAAGATGAAATTTCTTTAACGGATTTAAAACGAAAATTATAAATACTGTGTTCTATTTATTTAATATTAACATTAAAAGACTAGTCATGAAACATGATTCATTTAGTGAAAATATTTTCAGCGTTCGTACTGCTCACTATTCTCGCAGTATCAGCCAGAATACACAAGTTACCTCTTACGGTGAGCAAAATAAACATATTTTACATTTTTAATACTGAATGCGGGCTGTTTTTCTATAATTCAATCTCATTATCGTCCTCTATATTGTAGATTTCCTCTGAGCGACATGTAGTTTCAGCTAAATATCACCGATATTTTGTCTTTCTAAGGTTTCCTAATTATATTTCTTCGTGGTTCGCTGTTTCGTGGTTGCTCAGTGATGTTCTGCTAAACAGTGACCATTTCATTCAATTCCTGTCTTAATTAAGTTTATTAGGTCCATAAAACTTCATCATAACTGTAATGTAGTACTTTATGTTTAGTCTGCAAATTTGTATCTATGTAATCTTTTAAGTATTGTGCAGTTCAAAAAATCGTATTAGTAAGGCCGTAAGAAGCACAAAGCTTCTGTAGTGACAGTGCCTACCTTTCTGTGAAGCGGCAAATAAAATCTTTACATGGGCTAATACCATTCCTGAATGTAGTAGTGTACAGAAATAGCTTCTTTAAGATTTATTTTATCTTCACCTTAATTATGTATGTATATAAAATCTTATTAGTACCCACATTAAAAGGTTAAATTTGACTTTTATGGGTGAAAATGTAATGTGCAAAAGTGAACCTAATATTTTCAGTTTAGATACAATTTTAGTTTTGTACCAATTTTGTCCCAGTACTATAAATTTCATGACAACTCATTATTAAAAAACTGTTAACAAAAAGGGTAGTTTCAAAGTAAAAGTTTTAAGTTCTGTTACATGTTATATGAAAGAGGGAAGTTTTACACACACACACTACCCACATTGCACATTAAATATTTGTCAGAACCCAGAAAAAGTAAAAAACAAGATTTATGGATGCTGTACTTAGCAAACTAAGGGCCTGTTGTTTGATCAGTAGTTAAAGTTACTATAGTTAAATTGCTGTTGAAATGTGTTAACTGTTGTTATTTTTGCCATACATTTTAACTATTAGTTAGTTTAACTAATGACCAAACAACAGGGCCTAAGTACAGTCGAGTTTTTAAACTTTTGAGCAAAAACTTGAACAAAATCATCTGAACACGCTTCTACACCGTTAACAATAGTCGTGTTCAGATGTTTTTGATGAAAATTTTGCTCACAAGTTTATGAACTCAATTGGAAAGTAAATCATATATTTTTTTAATTATTATTATTGTCAGTCCTTTGTGCAGAACCATGCAGTTGAGATTTCGAGTGAGAGATATTTCTGTGAGAAGATTAGGATTAAAAATAGCCAGAAAGTCTACTCCGAAACACAAAATTCGAAGTTCGTATCGTACCATCCCTCTCACTCTCGTATTTAATAACATAAGCGTAGGCGGGACGGTACGATACGAACTTCGATTTTCGAATTTCGTGGTAGCCTTGCTGTGTGTTATTCCAAACATCCATCTTGTTCCCATAGAGTGAAAAGTCACTAAGGGTCCGTTGTTTGATCAGTAGTTAAAGTTACTATAGTTAAATTTCCGTTGAAATGTGTTAACTATTGTTATTTTTGCCATACATTTTAACTATTACTTAGTTTAACTAATGATCTAACAACAGGCCCTAAATCATATTTTGCTGTTTTGAGATACGGGTTTTGAAAGTTATGAACATAGTGTTACAATCTCAAAACAACAAAATACGATTTAGTGACTTTTCTCTCTAAAGGGGGACAATTTATTTAATACCAAATTTCATTTAAATCTGTTTAGCTGTTTTAGAATGGAGGATTAATAACCATACACGCAGACTCACACACTTTCGCATTTTTAGTTGACACAGTTAAAAAACTGAGACCAAACTAAGTTTTATCTTAAACAAATATAAGCAATAAACATCTTGTCAGTACTTTAAAATAAAAGAAGCTTGTATCTCAATACATTACATAAGCTAAACGGAACTCTAAAGCATACTCCATAAGGTTCACTTAGTGATATCATAAATTTTAATATACAATGTTTTTATAAGTGATATGCTGCATAGCAAATTGTTATCAAGTGTTTTACTGCTATATAGTAGTGGTGACTAATGTTATGATAATCTCCGCTAAGCTTAATTGCGACTGAAGTCTTGATTAATTTGTAAGACTGTGAAGTGGATCTGAAACATGTTTTTTTACCTTTTCACCGCCACGTCAAATACAAAAGACATCACCCATATGCCAGACTTCTATATTGCAATGCCTAATATTGAACCTTAACACAATTGACGAAGGTTGCTTTTGCATTGGAGTAATATAGGTTGTTGGAGCCTGCAGTGCATATATATTGAGTCGTTGGCATCGAAAAGGTTAAATAACTGGCAAGAGAGACGAAAAATGGCGCCTTTGCTAAACTTTTATGCTGACTGTACTTTTTGTTGATTGTACTTTCATTGTCATCTGAACTACATTTCCATACCAAATCTCAAGTCGATGCCATTGACCATTGAGGAGTTCCATCCTGCAGAGACGATTCTGGTTGGACCACCAGGATGTCAGTACCGCCATTGATTCAATTGAGCAAAGCAGCTGTTAAAAGCTATAGTTTGTATTAAACTATTAATTTATTTTAATTAGTTTGATTCAAGGAAATAATCCATGTTTTATGAATATTTTCCTCATTCTGGGAACCTTGAAGAGTTGCAGATGAGTTGTTATTGTTCAATGTGATAGAGTAGATCCTACTAATATTCATTTTATAAATGTGAAAGTTTGTATGTGTGTGTGTATATATAAGTGTGTGTGTTTGTTACTCCTCCTCACTTAAACGGCTGGACGGATTTGGATGAAATGTGGTATACATAACACAATTGACTCCTCATTTCCCGATATTCCCATGGGATAGGGATAACATCTCGATTAATGCTGTTTTTAATACAATGTCAATGAAACCCATGATGTAATTTTGGGAAATTCCTATGGGATTTTTATTTGTTACTTCTTCACGCTAAAATAACTGAACAGATTTGGATCAAATTTGGTATGTATATAGCTAAACATCAGGAATAACACATTACCATTTACCCCCTTATTCCGATGGGATAGGCCCTATCCGATAGGGATAAAATATCAAAATATCAACCGCTAAGCTTACCGAGTCATGAAATTTGGCATGGTTGTTTTAATGCAACATCATTAGAAACCATGAGTTTACAGTGATTGTACTCGATAGCGACGGCGTAAATTATTTGTATGGAGAATTGTACAGCGCCTCTACAAATAATTTACGCCGTCGCTATCGAGTACGGTCACTGTAAACTAACGGTAGTGGTACTGGTAGAAATTGCAGAACAAAATGCCTATTATGAGTACCGCTGAAGCGTGCACTAGCGAATTTTATCATACAATTTATGTTCAATTCTGTTCATGATACAAAAAGTTTTAAACATTTTCCATTATTTGCAGTATCTTCGTTTACGTGTAAGTTTTTTGTTCTTATAAATAAATAAATAATAAATAAATATCACGGAACAATTCACACCAATTGACCTAGTCCCAAAGTAAGCTTAGCAAAGCTTGTGTTATGGACACTAGGCAACGGATAAACATACTTATATAGGTAAATACATACTTAAATACATATTAAACATCCAAGACCCGAGAACAAACATTCGTATTATTCATACAAATATCTGCCCCGGCCGGGATTCGAACCCGGGACCTCAAGCTTCGTAGTCAGGTGCTCTAACCACTGGGCCATCCGGTCGTCTTATTGCGGTTAATTTATCTTATTTCCACATTTAAATAACAAAGATGACTTTTTATATCCTCCTGGGTTCTCGCGTACTTTATAAAGGACTAATTAACACTAAGAATAACGGCAGAATGTACTTTATAAAGTACAAATTGTTCATTGAATAAAGAATTCTAAGAATTTTGAAATAATATCCAAAATAACAAAACAGGTCAACCACGACTAGGTATTAAACACTAAGTTTGTTAAAAAACGTCAGGACCCAGGAGGTTATAACTAAATTAAAGCTAGACCTAGTGCTTGAAACTGAATTAAACCTAGAAATGGCCCGCGCGGACTGGCGCCCAAAAAGCTGTGAGCATTTCCTCGTTGAATCTCTAAGCTGATACTTTGAGAGAGATAGCTGCCAGCTTTTTGGTCTTGTTGTGTCAACCAGCTTTTGGATATATTTTTAGAGTCTATGCACGCCAAGGTCCAATGAACCTAGGTACTCCAGGTTCTCATAGCTGATTGGTACTGTACTGTTCCCAATAGGGGTAGACACTATATTTTTATTTATATACTTTTATCTAAGTATAATTACGGCCATCGTCTGTTTGTAGGAACCCTTAGTTGTATAATAATTTATAGTAGACCTAGGATCGAACCGAGTGAGAGGGCTATTTAGTAGAGTAACTACCTCTTTGAGAAAGCGTTGGTTATACATACAGGAAACTCAAAAGTTATTTCGTTTAGTATAAGAAATTATTATTGTTACTATCTATTTTTGATTATATTTCCGCTTAATTAACATAAAAAGAGGTGATTTATGCCGTATAGGCCGGGCCCCTCCCCGCCCGGGCCTGTGGAGCTCGTCACCGTACTGGTCACTCCCCCACGGGCTGCCTCGGCACCTCGTGAGGGGATTGAATTAATGTCGTATGTCAATCACGTGCGTACCTCGTCTTCAAATGAATGAGTGGAGAACAAAATCATAGTCACTCCCGAGGCAGGCTTTGTTAATCCCTAACCTTTTCCTGAGTGACTATCCTATACACCTACGGTCTCCTCTTCCCCCCCCCCCCCAACCTCTAACAGACTAGCGTCAGGAAGAACAACTCGGAATCATGTTTGTGTTATTACGACGCGTTCCACAATTTGTGTCCACAACCAAGAGAGAAAGTCTCCTTCCCCCCACATGCCCCACAAGGACTCCCAACGCCACTATTAGTCGTTAGACCTTGTTTAACCGCAACCCCACTTTAGCCCTATTGCCAAGTGAGTAGTAAACAACCCCATCGGACAGAGTCCGTATTGCCGGGTGGTTAGTCCGACAAAGAGGATGCAACGTTCAGCGGCCAGAGGTGGAATTGACCCCTGGTGACCACATGTATCTGAAGACCCTCGGTCCCCAAACACAATTTTGAATAATCTACAGACTCCATTGTGAAACATCGATCATAATGGTTTGTGGAGTCTGTAAGGGTACTTTGTACAGTATCCATGCGCGCAATACCGACCATTAATACCCAGCCAGCTAGATTAGTACTCGTATCTGTGGCACACTAGTTCCATTCGCTCCACCAGCTGGATACAATAGTAAGTATAGAATTGTATAGCTATCCTTCCCGAGCTATCTGGGTTTCTATTAAAATCATTAGAATGGTGACAAAATTAAGTAATCAGGTTTAGTATAGATAATTGTAGAGACCGTGATACACCCCGGTTCTAGGTCCAAATAGCTTATTTGTAAAGTTAGGCCAAATACGCAGGGCAATTTGGAAGAAACATTGAGGAAATATAAACAATTACACAATAAGCTGAAGTCAATTATTAATATCTCGTTTCCATTAACTTTGGAGTTTCTAGCATGTTATAATATATAAGCAGTTTTGATATTCAATTTTAATTTTACTAATGTATTACTCACTGTCTTATATTTGTGCCACAAATATATTAGTTCTTCGCTATAGTATCCACACACCGATGGTAACTTCAGTACCGTCAATAGTAATATAGTTTAAATCAATTGAAGATAATGTTCGTTAAAAATATTCAACAATTCAATGTCTTCGTAACACTCCGTAACGTCAGCAGAACATAACAGTAATGACCCGTATTTGAATCAATTCGATCATTTGAATTTGACTTCTAAATTTCAAATATTTAAATTTAGGTCTTTTGAATTTAGACTGGTGTTATTTATTCTTTATATTTTGAAAGTTTAAAATTTAGAACACGGATAAATTATTTATAAAATTATTGTATACGTTCGTATAGAACCAAAGACCGATTTGAAATGAGATCTCAGGAGTGTCGCGGTTCCATCTCGGTTTGAATTTATTAGACATTCTATCAAAATGTCATAGACATTATGTCTAAATGCTGGTCTTTCAAATTTATAACATTGTGACAACAAATGTCAGATTACGTGGAAATCATAATATAATTATGACCAACTGTACTTTACTTCTATCTACAAATTGTATAATTAGCTCAAATCAGAGTACAATAACAGTGGAAGGATCCCGACATACTCCTCACTGTTCCGACGCTGTTATGTCGTAACATCATTAACTACTGGGATAAGGGAAGGACTTAGCTAAGGACATCCAGGAACCGCCATCAGCACTCGGACCGCACGCCAATACTCCAATCACGTCCCGTTGCACATCACACCACACAGCCAGCCAGGATATCTCCATCACGTTGGACGTCGACGCCAGCATGAAATTAAATATTATTGTAGGAACCGCACAATTCAAAGCTTTATGTATTTTGGGGCGTATTAACCGCGGGGCAAGCTCGAGCAATTAATTATAAGCAATGTTTACTATTCCATCAAATCCCGAGTAATTTGTCTTTCGTTTTCATAATTTTTATATTTCAATAAAATCACATTTATTTAATTCAATTCAAATTCAACTTACACGCCATCAATCCAGACTTGCGTATCTTCATAGTCTTCAACCAGTTCCTCCTCCTCTCGTCATGATGACAGCAACTGTCACTATCCTCCCCGTAGCCACTCAGTCCGCTGAAACTCATAATATTAAAGGGCAAAAGCAATTGTAAATAACTCACGTCACCAGCACACACAGCCTTGCACTATTGGACACCTATTTACACTTCTATCACGACGATAAGACCTAGTAATCCATTCCTTATAACTCCGGGTGTTATGTTTTGTTCGGAGTTTGAAATCCTATACGTAGCGACTTTGCTATGCGAATATACAACGACTGTCAAACTAGATTTTATTTAATTTTCACTGAAACCGTTTGTAACCTCCGTACTCCATTTTTAATTATTGGTTTTAAGTTAATATATGGATTTCTAGGCCTTTTCATTGCGTTATCAAAGAATTCACATTTTATTTTATTTAATTTTGGTTAGCACATCTTTCTTTCCATGACACTTGACAACCCAATCCCTTCTTTTTCCTTTTGACATTCTTGCTATCCACTTTCAAACAAAAATTTTTCCCAAAGAGGTTACTCATGATTAAAATAAATTCACAAAGTTTGATACACGAAGTGTGGGGTCAGTACAATCCCCCCCCTTAAATCTCTATTTCATTCTTTTAAATCGAGATTTAATTCTATACTTATCATATAATATTCATAAAGTTAATTTATTTTAAGCGCAATCACATTTCCACACCCTGTATATTTCGTCCATACCTCAGTTACACACACCCTGTATACTTAGCTCATCATCTATTCTGTCCCAACTCATAACACGTTAAATTCCCTGTCCCTAATGATCATTCATTCAACTGTCAGTAGCTATTCAATTACCTCACCCCCATCTACCTCCCCCCCAAACTATACTTCCCTATAACTAACTTCTAATTACAATCAAACACCAAAATATTTTCGGTAACATTTAATAATTCTACAAATCAATACATCCAATTTTATCCGCATTCTAAACCACCTTAATAATAATCTAAAATTATTACAATATTTTACAACTCAATATTGTTCTTGAAATTATTTATCCCTTTCACAACTATAAGCAAGTTCCCTATTCACATGTCAACACAAAACTGACAACAAGTCACTATAACCCTCTAATGTAAGACTTCCCACTAGACATAATATCGTGCCAAGTGTACAGCATTAAACAACCCCTTTTCTACTAGTGTTTCTGGGTGCACGAGTACATATACATTCTCATAGTACCTATCTGCAACTATATAGGGTCCATCGTATATCAATTCAAATTTCTTAATCCTTCCACTCAACGAGTCAGATTTATTTAGTCTACGGACTTTAACCAAGTCCCCTA
This sequence comes from Choristoneura rosaceana, assembly GCA_037349165.1. NCBI lineage: Eukaryota > Metazoa > Arthropoda > Insecta > Lepidoptera > Tortricidae > Choristoneura > Choristoneura rosaceana. The sequence continues at coordinate 4,781,629 of JAZBNJ010000004.1, read as the reverse complement.
TTTGGTATTGAATCAAGTTGTGACTCTTGTTGAATCTATCCTGACGTTTCTTACTAGCACTACGTAAATTTACCCTAACTTGTTCACGTATTTCATTAACGCTCTTATTTTTCGTAAAATTTATTAAAGATCGGTCTATTGAAAGTTGCGTCGAATTCCCGCTAAGGACCTCATTAGGGGTGAAACCCGTACTCAAGTGGAGAGTATTATTGTACAACTCCTCAATCTTTTTCAACCAACATCCCCAGCTCCTATGTTGTTCATGACAATAAATTCTGAAAAACTTTCCTAACTGTTTATTCACCACTTCTGCAGTATTAGGTCTCGGGTTTCTAATAGAAGTATATATTGTCTTAACACCAATACCGCGCAATCCTAATCTCCATACATCCCCTATAAATTGCCTCCCTCGATCTGTCATAACCTTCTTTGGTTTTATTGTTAATGCAAAATCTCGCATCCTAGACACCACTGCCCTTGCTGTTGCCGCCTTCAACCCATATAGTTTTATATATTTAGTGAAAGAATCTTGTATGACAAATATAGGCGAAATTCCTCCTCTCGATATCGGCAACGGCCCATAGAGGTCCGCCATCACTAAGTCACCTGGATTCTCGGATATAATTGACTTACAAGTACCTACATACTTAATATTGTCTATCTTTGACAATTGACAAAGATGACAACTCCTAACAAAATCTCTGATTGTTTCCCTCATCTTTAGCCAGTAGAATCTGTCCTGTAAATATTTTATCATTTTATAAACTCCTAAGTGCCCCAATTCTAAGTGAACCTGCCTACATACTTCCGCCTGTAAAATTTCTGGTAAATACAATACTCTGTTTGGACTATCCAGCCTATTGAAATAAAGAATTCCATTCTCTGTGATACAACGGCTTGCTATCCGCGCTAACCGATCATTTACTCCCTCTAGTCCTGGATTCGACAGCCTATTTTTTATGCCCCTTATCACATTATCCCTATCTTGTAGTTGGGCCATTTCCCCTAATTTATCCTGTAATTCTTTATTTTCTTGCACTCCCATGTACATTATACTCGGATACCACAATTTCCCCTCCTGTATCTCCCCATCATTCGGAAATCTAGATAAAATGTCTACCCCTATGTTCTCCGTCCCCTTGACATGTTCTACAGTATAGTTAAATTGTTCTAAATATAATATCCACCTAGTGATCCGACTGTTGTATAACCTAATGTTCTTAACAAACACTAACGCCTTGTGATCTGTCCTAATAATTAACTCGGCTCCCCGCAAGTATGTCTCAAATTTCTTTATTCCATAAATTATGGCCCAAAACTCTTGCTCAGTAACAGTCCATCTTAATTCCGAACCCCTTAATGATCTACTACAAAAGCTTAAAATTCGTATTTCTCCTTTTTCATCGTACTGATACAATACCCCCGCAATACCTACTCCTGAACTATCAGTTTGCAAATAGTAAGGTTTACTCACGTCTGGATGAGACAAAAGGATGGTAGTCGAAAATTCTTGTTTCAAATTCCAAAACGCCTTATCTAACTCCTCATCCCAATACCAACTTTGCCCTTTCTTCAATAATTTCGTCAGGGGAACTATTAGACTACTATAATTTGGAATAAACCTCCGATAATAATTACATAAACCTAAGAATGCCCTAACATGTTTCACCTTTTTCGGGGTAGGGAACTTTTGAATTGACTCGACCTTAGCTGGGTCCGTTCGAATTCCCTCGGTAGATACAATGTGACCTAACATCTTAACTTCCTGACATGCAAATTTACACTTTTCTAAATTACATGTTAATCCCGCTCTTTCCAACCGTTCTAATACCAGATCTATTTGTTCCAAATGATCCTCCCACTGACCGTCGGTTAGTATAGCTAGATCATCTAAATAATTTACACAGAAACTTCTAACACTCGGACCTAATATTACATCCATAGCCCGGCTAAAACTTCCAACTGACGTTTTCAATCCCTGTGGCAATACATTATACATATAAGACTTCCCATTAACAGTGAAACCTGTATACTGTCTACTTGTTTCTGAAATTGGGATTTGAAAATAAGCATTATTCAAATCTATAATAGTTATGTACTTAACCCCGTGAAATGCATTTAGAATATCTATCTGCATTGGAGGAGCCTCTGATTCCGCTACCATATATTTGTTAATTTCCCTGGCATCTAATAATATTCGAATAGTCCCATCAGTTTTGGAAGTAAATGTGAGTGGACTACTATACGGTGTTGAACCTCTCGAAATAATACCCATATCTACCATTTCCTGTAATTTATCTTCTACCTTGGATCGGTATGCATAAGGGATGGGATAAGACCGATTAATTCTCGGGACATGCTCATGCATACTAATGTGATGAGTATAACAATTTGCCCTACCAATTCGCTTGGTGAACACTATCCTATGGGCCTCTAAAATCTGCTTCAATGATTTCCTCATGTCAACGGTCAATTCTATACCCGCTTTAATTCTGTCTAAAAAATCTACCTCGCATACTTCGTGGTTAGCCTCACCATCGTTTTCCAACTGTAATGACCTAATGGCTGCAATTCTTTGGTCTTCCTCAATGAAAGGCACGGTAATTCTTCCCCCCTTCATTTCCAAAATTAGTGATCTAGGATCTTGTAATGTAATAATAGCTTTGTATGACAACAGCCAGTCGAACCCTAAAATTACCGGTACAGTCAACCTAGGAATAACTAACAGTCCCGTATCGAAAATTACCTCTTGAATTTTTATTTCTATGGAACATAATTGTTGTATTTTTAAACTCTTCTGCCCTACCGCCCCTCTTATTTGTATAGGCTTTACCGGCAATGAGGGTAGTTGTACATCTCCTCTCGACTGTAACCATTCAAATAATTCCTCAGAAATACAACTAACTTCACTCCCCGTATCTATTAGACAACGTATTTTATTCCCTAAAATTTCTAACCAAATTTCAGCTTTGATTTTATGCCCTATTTCCTCAAAAGAAACCTCTTCATCAAATAACGACGCTGTGACAAAATTCTGCATGGGTTCTACTACTACCGGCCTACCTGCTAAGTTAAGAGACAAGCTCGACAGCCCCTCAAAGTTGGTTGGTATCTGATCCTCCACGTCCGTGGGGATAAAGCCAAATCCTGATTTATCCAATTTCGTCCTCACGCCTGTTGCTACTACAGGGTATAATTTCCCATTTTCCCTTTTTCCTAACCCTACTCCTGGCACCCATCCCGATGACAACATATGCCGTAGCGCAAACCTAAAATAGTTGCCCCTATGTTTATAAGCTAATCCCGGAGCATCTGGACTAGCTAACATTAGTTTAAATTCTTACCACTATCTTTACACCTCTCCTGCTCTTCTTCTTCGTTTATCTCCAAATTAGCGATTATTTTCGGCTTCTTATTTCCAAAATTTGATTTCCCAGTCGTAGGCATCCCTCGCTTCATTCCTGGTAGGGTTTGATTAGAGCTTCCACCTTCCACATAACGGTCCTGTTTATCTACGTCATCCAAATCTCTTAAGAATTCAGTGGCTTCTATTATCGATTCCCCTTTCCTCATCCTCCAGGCATATTGTACTTCTCTAGGGAAATGGTGCATTAAATCATTAACTAATTGATTTTCCGTTAGAGGCGTACTCAACATTTTTGCTTGTCCTGCTAGTGAAATAAAGTAACCCATCATGGATTTATGAGTATTCTTCTCCCACACTCCACACACTATATTCCGTCTTAATTGATTTTGTTCAGACTCTCCCCAATAAGTATCCATAAAATCAGCTTTAAAATCTTCCTCGTTGTCCCAACGATCCTTATAAATTCTCGCCCACCGCCTGACATCTCCTTCTAAGCACCCGATAATATTGTCGATTACATGTTCTTTAGTCGGCAACCTTCTTAGGTACGAAAATAGGTCCTCTATGAAGGTAACTGGATGTACGTCGTACCTTCCGGGGTATTTGGGTTTATCCAACCTTCCATCTATCACTGGATACATTGCGAGTTGAGGCATTGTTTCTCTAACCTTATCCCGTACTGGTTCTTCCTGCATTTTTCCCTGCAGCTCCGATACCTTTAAATGCAGTTGCCCAATTGTCCTACGCATGTTCCGCATCATGAGTGCCATCGCAGACGAACCCCCAGTAGCAGGTGTTGTTTTCTTCACTATTCCAGGTGTCGCTCCAGCAGCCTTCGCCTTAGCACGCATTTCCTTGCCAGCTTGGATCATTTTGCTCATAGTTGTGTTTCTGTAATACATTAAAATTTTCTTTACTAATAGCCCCGATTGATCTTAATTCACCATTGTTGTTTGATTTCTTCTTCTATCGACATATATTGTTTTACAACATCCGCTATTCCTCTATCACCATCTATAATACGTAACTCTTGGAAAGAGTCCTTCCAAGCATTCCCCGTTAGCCAATGCTCATGTTTTTCGTGCAATCGGTTTATATAATCAAGTGTAATAGCACTTTCCTCTATTCTACCTCTAGTTTTTATTCTTTGTAAAACCACCTCCGGGGAACTTCGTACGTAAATTCCCAAATCTACATTAGCTAAAGCCTTTTCCTTGACAAACGAGATCCAATTCTCGAATATCTCCGCCTCTACAGGGTGTATCAACTCGTTTTCACGTAGTATTTTCATAAAACAATGCCTCGCATTAAATATTGACCTTTCTATTATCTTAATTGGCGTTTCTACTCGCAAGGTGTGATGTTCTAGCAGAGTCGACACCACATAATTTTGGAATACATAAGCCCACCGCTTGGGGTCTTCTACCATTAATTTGAAGAGGTTGACGCCCTTTACATTTTGCCATTTTTGGACAGGTTCTGGTAAAACGGTCACCATCTTATTGGTATGCAGAGACTCTAATAGGGTCGACTTCCCACAACCAATATTACCCTCTAACACAACGGTAAACGTTCCCTTTCCTTTTCTTAGTGTATTGGCTATGTCAAACCTGAAATTTCAAAGCTATGAATACCAAAAAAAATTTTTTTTTTTTTTTTTTTTTTTTTCGAAAAAAAATTTTTTTTTTCTCTTTTTTTTTTTTTTTTCTCAACAGCCCGCTACTTGAGACTCAGGATCCTGGTCACGGCACCAATTTGTACTGTTCCCAATAGGGGTAGACACTATATTTTTATTTATATACTTTTATCTAAGTATAATTACGGCCATCGTCTGTTTGTAGGAACCCTTAGTTGTATAATAATTTATAGTAGACCTAGGATCGAACCGAGTGAGAGGGCTATTTAGTAGAGTAACTACCTCTTTGAGAAAGCGTTGGTTATACATACAGGAAACTCAAAAGTTATTTCGTTTAGTATAAGAAATTATTATTGTTACTATCTATTTTTGATTATATTTCCGCTTAATTAACATAAAAAGAGGTGATTTATGCCGTATAGGCCGGGCCCCTCCCCGCCCGGGCCTGTGGAGCTCGTCACCGTACTGGTCACTCCCCCACGGGCTGCCTCGGCACCTCGTGAGGGGATTGAATTAATGTCGTATGTCAATCACGTGCGTACCTCGTCTTCAAATGAATGAGTGGAGAACAAAATCATAGTCACTCCCGAGGCAGGCTTTGTTAATCCCTAACCTTTTCCTGAGTGACTATCCTATACACCTACGGTCTCCTCTTCCCCCCCCCCCCCAACCTCTAACAGACTAGCGTCAGGAAGAACAACTCGGAATCATGTTTGTGTTATTACGACGCGTTCCACAATTTGTGTCCACAACCAAGAGAGAAAGTCTCCTTCCCCCCACATGCCCCACAAGGACTCCCAACGCCACTATTAGTCGTTAGACCTTGTTTAACCGCAACCCCACTTTAGCCCTATTGCCAAGTGAGTAGTAAACAACCCCATCGGACAGAGTCCGTATTGCCGGGTGGTTAGTCCGACAAAGAGGATGCAACGTTCAGCGGCCAGAGGTGGAATTGACCCCTGGTGACCACATGTATCTGAAGACCCTCGGTCCCCAAACACAATTTTGAATAATCTACAGACTCCATTGTGAAACATCGATCATAATGGTTTGTGGAGTCTGTAAGGGTACTTTGTACAGTATCCATGCGCGCAATACCGACCATTAATACCCAGCCAGCTAGATTAGTACTCGTATCTGTGGCACACTAGTTCCATTCGCTCCACCAGCTGGATACAATAGTAAGTATAGAATTGTATAGCTATCCTTCCCGAGCTATCTGGGTTTCTATTAAAATCATTAGAATGGTGACAAAATTAAGTAATCAGGTTTAGTATAGATAATTGTAGAGACCGTGATACACCCCGGTTCTAGGTCCAAATAGCTTATTTGTAAAGTTAGGCCAAATACGCAGGGCAATTTGGAAGAAACATTGAGGAAATATAAACAATTACACAATAAGCTGAAGTCAATTATTAATATCTCGTTTCCATTAACTTTGGAGTTTCTAGCATGTTATAATATATAAGCAGTTTTGATATTCAATTTTAATTTTACTAATGTATTACTCACTGTCTTATATTTGTGCCACAAATATATTAGTTCTTCGCTATAGTATCCACACACCGATGGTAACTTCAGTACCGTCAATAGTAATATAGTTTAAATCAATTGAAGATAATGTTCGTTAAAAATATTCAACAATTCAATGTCTTCGTAACACTCCGTAACGTCAGCAGAACATAACAGTAATGACCCGTATTTGAATCAATTCGATCATTTGAATTTGACTTCTAAATTTCAAATATTTAAATTTAGGTCTTTTGAATTTAGACTGGTGTTATTTATTCTTTATATTTTGAAAGTTTAAAATTTAGAACACGGATAAATTATTTATAAAATTATTGTATACGTTCGTATAGAACCAAAGACCGATTTGAAATGAGATCTCAGGAGTGTCGCGGTTCCATCTCGGTTTGAATTTATTAGACATTCTATCAAAATGTCATAGACATTATGTCTAAATGCTGGTCTTTCAAATTTATAACATTGTGACAACAAATGTCAGATTACGTGGAAATCATAATATAATTATGACCAACTGTACTTTACTTCTATCTACAAATTGTATAATTAGCTCAAATCAGAGTACAATAACAGTGGAAGGATCCCGACATACTCCTCACTGTTCCGACGCTGTTATGTCGTAACATCATTAACTACTGGGATAAGGGAAGGACTTAGCTAAGGACATCCAGGAACCGCCATCAGCACTCGGACCGCACGCCAATACTCCAATCACGTCCCGTTGCACATCACACCACACAGCCAGCCAGGATATCTCCATCACGTTGGACGTCGACGCCAGCATGAAATTAAATATTATTGTAGGAACCGCACAATTCAAAGCTTTATGTATTTTGGGGCGTATTAACCGCGGGGCAAGCTCGAGCAATTAATTATAAGCAATGTTTACTATTCCATCAAATCCCGAGTAATTTGTCTTTCGTTTTCATAATTTTTATATTTCAATAAAATCACATTTATTTAATTCAATTCAAATTCAACTTACACGCCATCAATCCAGACTTGCGTATCTTCATAGTCTTCAACCAGTTCCTCCTCCTCTCGTCATGATGACAGCAACTGTCACTATCCTCCCCGTAGCCACTCAGTCCGCTGAAACTCATAATATTAAAGGGCAAAAGCAATTGTAAATAACTCACGTCACCAGCACACACAGCCTTGCACTATTGGACACCTATTTACACTTCTATCACGACGATAAGACCTAGTAATCCATTCCTTATAACTCCGGGTGTTATGTTTTGTTCGGAGTTTGAAATCCTATACGTAGCGACTTTGCTATGCGAATATACAACGACTGTCAAACTAGATTTTATTTAATTTTCACTGAAACCGTTTGTAACCTCCGTACTCCATTTTTAATTATTGGTTTTAAGTTAATATATGGATTTCTAGGCCTTTTCATTGCGTTATCAAAGAATTCACATTTTATTTTATTTAATTTTGGTTAGCACATCTTTCTTTCCATGACACTTGACAACCCAATCCCTTCTTTTTCCTTTTGACATTCTTGCTATCCACTTTCAAACAAAAATTTTTCCCAAAGAGGTTACTCATGATTAAAATAAATTCACAAAGTTTGATACACGAAGTGTGGGGTCAGTACAGTACTTATAAAATTGTATGTCAAACTGGGACCATGGTATTTTTCGAATTTCTTATTTTGGTCGTTTTCGCCGCTACGCCACTTACATTTCGTCACTACTTTGAAAAAATCTCGTACCTCAAATCAATGTCAACAAAATTGATCCTTGAAAAAATGGTCATAAAGTTGAATGATATTGTTTTTATTTGGAAAAAAGAAAAGAAAGAAAGAAAACATTTATTCGTGACAAAAATGAAATACCTAAATTAAAATCATAAAACAAAATATAGCTGCATATCACGAAAAAACGAGAGAAACGAGCTTTTTTAAAAGTAGTGAAGATTTGCCTCTGCCTGTTAATTTTTTTAAGTGAACCTATTGCTTAATTAAACTTAAACGTGTATATTATGTATATTGTGGGACTACAGGTACATTTATTTAGAATTGTTTGTGTTTTTTTTTTAAGTAATATTTCATTGTGTTCAGACATGTAGATCACCAAACAGCTTGTTTTTTTTCATCTCTCCTGTTCGGAAAGTTTCATGGGTAGATAGACGGGTGGAAAATTGCGTTTTCTCCTCTAGGGTGGAAAGTAAATTTTTTTTAATTTTTCGGCTAGCCACGACATCGAAGATAATTGAGTTACGTCATATTATTAAAATAAAAGCTTTTCAGTAATCTAAATTCAGCTATACATTAAACGACATGTTTATTACGATCTTAATAGGTTCACATTAAAAACATTCTACAATTGGTCTATTTTTTTCGAAATTACAAAATATCAACATTTAAAATTTTTCCTCTATTCTGCTGCCCGCCATAATGCCATGATAGGCATTTTTTTCACGTTTCGGCATGGCCATCTAGATGTAAGTCGTGACCAAGAACATTATATACAACACTGGAGGTTGAACGCCGAACATCCGTAATAAAAGTCAAACTTCTTGGTTCGGCGTGCAACCTCCAGTTTTGTATAATTATAAGCTCTTTGGTCATGTCGTGGCCAACTCGATTACAGTCTATTCGGCCGCGGCAAGTGGCCAGTATGCAAAGAGTAAAGTAATGTAGGAAAAGGTTGGAGGTTGGATATAAATAAATTTAATTTATAACTTATATAATTTTGTACATTTATTTATACTAGCCACGACATCGAAGATAATTGAGTTACGTCAATGAGTTTTTTTTTTCACGTTTCGGCATGGCCATCTAGATGCACGTCGTGACCAACTCGATTTTTTTTTTATAGTCGGGCATGGCAAGTGGCCAGTCGAAAAGGTACCGCTGGAGGTTGGATAGGTTTAAGTAAATTCAATTTATTATTATTCTCGTTTATTTGTAGTATTTTAGTTTCCTCACAGTCGAAATGAAAAGTAGAGTGTCTAACTCAGGTGAAATAACCCATTTCCCCTCGAACTATTGGCGCTCTCACTTCGTTCGAGCGCCAGAAATATCTCGGTGAAATGGGTCACTTTCCACCCTTGGTTATCAATCTACTATTATTGACTTGGGTTGTATCATATATTAATAGATGGTGTACATGAATACATGCCATCCTACGTAAGTTCAACCTATTAAACCGCGAAATATCATGTTGGAAGTACGACTTTTTGGTAACGCAGGAGACGCCCAAAGTGTTGGCAAAATAGTTGATTGGCCCTAATGGTTCTCGCTAGATCTCGCGTCAAATGATGCAGCCCTGGATTATGGAGTAAAGTGTTGTGTACTGATTGAATCTGTTTTGGCAGGATGATGAGCGGCACTACGTGGACCTGACGACCTTCGGGTTCTTCCAAGGCGGCATCCTCGATGTTAGGATGATTAATTTTAAATTACCTAAGGCAGCGAAACGCGGGCAGGTAAATACACTTACACCGTTCTATATAAGGAGACCCGGGGCTATTATAGGTGGGGGGGGGGGGGGGGGTTGTATCTGAGCCGTCTGATGGCGTCCGCACGACGCCATGTTTGTGTGATGCAACTTCAAATTTTTTGTTTTTGGCAACCGGTCGCTTTAGGTTAGCAACCACTACTGCCAATGACTCCTGACAACAGCAAAAGTGTATATTGTGTTTGACCAGTTTTGTTGAAAACAGTTTCTAAACTTTGGATGCCGAGAAGTGCTTGTTGCGTACCTAAAATAGACATACGCAGACATTGAGACAATACAAAACATTAATACAATACAGGTTGGGTTCAAGGGAGAGACAAAAGCGACAAAAAGCGTCTAAAGTTTTTTTTTTTTTTTGTGTTGTATTTAATTTCGTGTGTTGTGTGAAGACAGTCTTCCGGCGATCACAACTTAAAATGGCCGAGAAGAACATGGCGTTGCAAGGACACCGTCAGACGGCTCAGATACAATACGAGTATCCCCCAGCTACAATATCCCTGGGTCACCTTACAGTATAACCATTATTATGATATTTTTTTTGAAACTTAGAACACCCCGATAATATGTCGGCAATGCGTGTGAAATACAGTGAGCATTTCATTATTTACTAACGGTTCTCTATCGTTTTCCCGAATTTAATATGCCCGAATTTTCTAGAATGTTCATTTGCCATAAAGTGATTTATTTCTGAAATATTTAGTAATTTTTTCAGAGTTGGTAATAAACTAACCTCCTAACCTACTGCATTCTATATGATGACATTTTAAATACTTAATCCTGAAAACAGCACGGTTCTATCTATTTTATGGCAAACGTTGGTATGGCGAGTGACATTCGGGCAAGTAAAGGTAAATGCATTTGGGGATACAGGCGTGATGTTTGTGTGTATGAAAATTAATGTATAAAATTCAATGGTTAATATTGATTTGCTCTTCCGCAAACTAGTGCGGTCAAGCCATACAAAAATATTTGTATTCGTGCAATTAATTTTACCAATACTTACCTAAGTAATTTTGTTTATTGACGATCTCGATTCTCTTCTCGGGACCATGCGTGATCGTTATCGTGAAATCCAGCGATTTTTGAATTACCGACTAACTCATTTATTAAAAAAAAAGCGGCTAAGAATCTTTTATTCAAACAACGAGAGCTTGTGCTTAACGCAGCGGTTGTCCGGCAGTACGGGTTCACGCTCGACCGGACGGTCAACGACGCCATCAGTCCGTACCTGGAGGCTCACTCGGACACCTGCTTCTTGCGGGCCAACGAGAGCGGCGTCATATCCCCGCAGCATCCCGCCATCGTGTTCCTCGAGATGGACTTTGAAAATATGAGGTAACTCTCGATACAGCCTGTAGCAATTGTCCGGGTCGGCTGGCTAGATGCTAAACCGTAAACTTGCTTCTTGTGACTAACGAGAGCTGCGTCGTCTAGCCGCAGCATCCCACCATTGTGTTTCTAAAAATAGACTTTGAAAATATGAGGTACATAATCGGGATATAGTCAGTAGCAATTGTCCGGGTCGGTTGGTACTTGGATGTTATACCGGACACTTGCTTTTGGCGATTAACGAGTGGTATGTCATCTCGCCGCAGCATCCTTATGAGGTAACCTTCAATATAACCAGTAGCAACTGTCCGGGTCGGCTGATACTAGATACTCAACCGGAATACTTGCTTCGTAAGAGCCACCGAAAGCGCTATTATCTCACAGCCGCATCTTAAGTCAACTCGCGGTACAATGGGCGCAGCATGGTGATAAAGAGTATTGATCAAAGAGCTTGCAGTAGGAATCGGTATTGGGCGAAGCGAAGACTCATTTAAGAGGTGTATCTTTTGTGTGCAACCGAATTTGAGTTGAACTGGTGGTTTTTATTGAGAAATTTGTTACTGCTCTTAGATTTACAAGTCTGAATGAACTTTCCGCCGAAGATTACGGTTGGAGCAGATTGACTGGCGTCAGCCAAACGCGACCGGACACTTCCTTGCTCGAGCAGCAGTTGTCCGGTCCGCCAATACTGGAGAGTCGGACACTGTCTTCCTAGCTAAATCAGGATCAGTAAATCAACTTTATCTTTTCAGGTTAAATGTCACGTGTAAGGGCAACGGCCTTAATGGCGTGAAGGCTGTGAATCTCTTTCAAAACAGGTCACAGATCAAGCCAGATAGAGGCAAGCGACAGCTGTCTCAGCAGTTCTGGTACATCAACAAGAGATCCACTGACAGTATGTTTAAACCTTATTTATTTTGCCAAATAATTTATTGAATCAGAGAGGCCGTATTGCCTAATGTTTCTGACGCTTGCGATCGCAATCAAATGACATATTTCGCATACAAAAACTGTCATTTTAATGCGATCGCGAGAGTCAGAAACGTTAGGCAATAAGGCCTCAGATCTTACATTGCAGAGGTCTATCAATGAACTAAAAAACTGGCCAAGAGCGTGTCCGAAGAAAATCAAGTGATATTCGTTAAAGATTTTGTATTTGGGCCAATCAACTTTTTTACCGACACTCATCTGTCCGCGACATTTTTCAAACAATTGCAGATTTTTGTAAGTAAACATGTCCTTTCTGTAATTTAATAGATGGTGTACATGAATACATGCCATCCTACGTAAGTTCAACCTATTAAACCGTGAAATATCTTGTTGGAAGCACGGTTTTTTGGTAACACAGGAAACGCTCAAAGTGTCGCTAAAATAGTTGATTGGCCCATTTTGTACCGAATTCTTCTCAGCTTATGGAAACCGGTGGTAGTTTTTTTTTATATTCACAACTGCTTGTTAGCCTAAATTAAATAACGATATTTGAGCTTTGGTTTTAACCCTTTATATGCTGATATATTTCGGATTAATGGTAAAACTTGTTGTGTATTTAGTAAGTTTGTTTTAGATGGGGTAAAAACAATCCCGGGATGCACGTCGGCATGCTCATGCACTTATCTCCCTATCACGAAAGAGACGAAAGGCGATTTCGACTACTATAACACGAGCGTGAGTATTTAAAGAACTGTGGTCTCAAAATCGTTCATAAAACTACGACAATAATATTAACAGGTTTAAACAGGTTCACGATCCGATGAGGCATAATGTGCCTCATGGGGGTGGTTTCATAAAAATACATTTGCATACCAAATTTCAAATCGATGCTATTAACCGTTGAAGAGTTCCGTCCTACGGATACAATCCTGGCCGGACTACGAGAATGTCACTACTAGACTATCTGGGGGCACGGCAGTGCCCCCGCCAAGTCGAGCAAAACAAAACAAAAGTACGTGCGGCCGTACCATACTTTTCTCGAAGCCATTCAGGCTATTTTCAACATGCTGTAGTTTTTTAATGGCTAAAGCTAGATTGTATTGTCACGCAATGAGGGCTATCGTTTTTTATCTCACTAGATGGCGTCACTGTTGCGTGAGGTTTTTAAAAGTCTATTATAACGGGCGTGAAAACAAAGTTTAGATTAAAATCATATTTAATACATCATAAAATAGTACCATAAAAATATGGAGCAACCACAGTATTTCGTGATCCCGTTTTGTTCGGAAAAAAGGGAGGACAAAAGTTTTCGAAAGACAAAACTGTCTCAAATTACAGACGTTCACTGCCCCTTATCGCATAATTGCCATACATAATTAATTTCAGGTAATGTAAAATATTCACAAAATTATTCTAATTATAAATAAACCCGCGTAGCTCACCCAAAAACTATGAGATTTGACATTTCGGAGACCTCTCGTTACACTAGCGCCTCTAGCGGCGAATTCATACGCGATAGCTCTCATTTACTGACTACTTGCATGGACGAAGTATAGTATGGACGTGCAGCCTCCATACATAAGATAGTTCCTCGTTGCTTAGTACGAAAAAAGAACTAGATGTCGCCAGATGTATTGAACCGGTATAATACATAATTTTAGTGGCGACATTGCTCTATTTAGCATGGTGGCAATAATGTTCAACTCTTTAAAGTACCTCTGTGAGTTTACTAAACTTCGTTATGTTGTAGAAGGTAACATCTAGATGGCGTTATATTCCTTCGAGCGCCAAGTTTTGAATTTTTTTCGCAGCAATTACAGAATTGTTCACGATTTACGTGTGAACTAAACTATGGAGTTTTATTTGAATCCGCAATCTGACATAATACGAGGGCTGTTTGAAAAGTACCCGGTTATGGAAAGAAAACACATTTTTTTTGTATTTATGCATTTATTTTTCTACGTAGTCACCTTTTAACTCTATACATTTGTTCCACCTATACTCAAGCTTTATTAAACCAACTAAAAAGTATGATTTAGGAAAGTCATGAAAATAGGCCTCTGTGGCGGCAATGACTTCGACATTTGATCCAAATCGCTTACCACCGAGCCATTTTTTTAGGTTGGGAAACAAAAAGAAATCGCATAGGGCCAAATCTGGAGAATACGGGGGGTGAGGCAATAGTTCTTAGCGTAACTGTGCTAATAATTTAGCCGTTACAACTCTGGACGAATGAGCCGGGGCGTTGTCGTGATGAAACAGTATTTTTTTCTTTTTTAAATGGGGTCGTTTGTCCTTCAACACGGCGTCAAATTCAGCCAATAAATTGGCATAGTACTGCCCTGTTATCGTTTTTACCTTTTCCATGTAGTCAATATGTATAATACCCTGCGAATCCCAAAAAACAGACCTTTCCAGCCGATGGGACGGTTTTTGCTTTCTTTGGAGCAGGTTCACCCGCTAAAATCCACTGCTTCGACTGCTTTTTCATTTCGAGGGTGTAGTGGTGAACCCACGTTTCGTCCACGGTCACGAAACGACGCAGAAACTCTTTCGGGTTACGTTTGAACACGACCAAACACTGCTCCGATAGTCAGTCGGTTCCGTTTTTGCTCCGTCCAATTCGCAATCATGGACTGAGTCTATCTTTCAAATTTTGTTGAAATCGGAGAGATAAACTCATGGTACAACGGTAGATAGAAATGCCCATTAGGGCATTGTTTACCGTATTATTATTTATTTAGCGTATTAATGCTACAGCTAGAGATGCATCTGTCAAATTATTGAAGAGAAAAACGTGAGACAGATGTATGTGATGACAATACTGTACTGTTTTCGATGATTGTCACATCGCTTACCTGAAATTAGCATAGCTATTTTTTTATCAATGTTCGACCTATTTTTCTATGTTGTTCAGATATATTTGATGTGTTGACCTCTTTGGTTGACTGCTTAGATAAGTGTTTTTTTGACAGCTAAAGTATTTACGTGAATAGTGCCATCTAGATAATAATGTCGGAAAAATCTCAGCTCCGTTTCCCTGGATTAAATGCGTTATTATTTTGCGTTTAGTGCCATCTAGATATAATGTAGTAAAAATCTCAGCGCCATCTAGCATTAACCCTGGATTTTGGCTTTGTTCCGGTGAACGTTTTTTAGTATGGAGAATAACAATCCATACTCTATTTCATCCATGCTACTTGCAAGATTTGATTACAGACTGACAGACAACGGGACAGGTGAAACTAAATAATATCATGGGACAATTGACACCAATTGACCTAAATATGTCATTTCTATAGGTATTAATACTCTTTGTAATAATGGACAGAGCCATATTTTTTTAAAGAAACGATAGTGTCGCTCCCTGCGCAGAGCTTTGCCTAATAATGCCCTATATGTATTTATCTATATAAGTATATGTTTATCCGTTGCCTAGTGTCCATAGTACATACAATGCAGGTGGTAGGACCTTGTGCAAGGTCCGCCCGGATTGCTACCACCATCTTGCTCACTAATCTTGCCGTGAAGCAGCAGTGCTTCAAAAAATATTTTTTGGAGAGTACGACAGCCGGTGAAATTAATGGCACTTGAGGTATTCCAACTTAAGCCTCTAGGTTGGCAACGCATCTGCAATACCCCTGGTGTTGCAGATGTTTATGGGCGGTGGTGATCTCTTACCACCAGGAGACCCACTTGCTCGTTTGCCTTCCAGTCGAATAAAAAAAAAATATGCCCGATAGCTCTATTCCAACCTTGCAAGTCCAATAAGCAGTTTTAAGTAAATTCGTACATTTTTTTTTTCAGTTCGCGATGTACGTAGCCTCAGTGAAAGAGGAAGGGCTGTACAATCTGTACTTCCACAACTGTCCGCACACGGACAAGGGGGTCACGCCGGCTATGAATTTCGTTGTGAGTACTTTCTAAGTTGTTTTTGTCATCGTATTGTGAACAACGGTAGGTTATAATTAGTGTCCGACTGAAGTTTCGCTGGCCGAAAAAATTGCCGAACCTTTCCCGGGCCGAAATAGGGATGTTGACGCCATTAAAAAACAATTCAAAGGCACGACTCCAGTAAAAAACGCTTTATTTTAACCCTGAAAACCAGATTAATTTTCGATTTACTGTAACATTAGATTTTTTGTTGCTTTAATAATAAATAGTTGATTGAGTTGGCGAACAAATAGCGAGTTATGACGTCATAAATCGCTATTGCCATTGAAACTATGGGAGGATTGTGTAACAGCTCATAAAAAGTACGTCACTTGATTGGTGGTGTCAACATCCGTATTTACAACATTATCTTTTCGGATCTATACATCAAATATTTTTTATTTATGGCGGTAGAAATATTCTACACTTCCACTGAACGTAGAAATAGTTAAGATGTTTAGTTTTAATTTTGTAACTAAGGGAATAATTATTTTATACCACGGTTACGGTTTCACCGAGACCAGAGCCAAAACCGGATCCTGCTTCATAGGTAAACGGGGCATAATATATTGTAGAACATACAATTTCCAAGGGGGGGGGGGGTATGCTGCCCTCCCCTCACCCAGATTACAGCCTAAAATGTTTGATCGTTATTCCAGATAGAAATATATGAAAGCAACGACGGCAACTTCCTTTCTGCGGGGGAGATGCCTCTCCCTGCTTTATACAGCACGATGTCTCTGATATTCCTCCTGTGCGGCGTCTTCTGGACCTTCATACTGAAGACTAGCAAGCACCCTGTATACAGGATACACATACTCATGTGTGTGCTGGTCAACCTCAAGAGTTTGTCGTTGGCGTTCCATGCGATAAACTACTATTTTATAAGGACTCGCGGCGAGCACGTCACGGCGTGGGCCATACTATATTATATTACGCATTTGTGAGTATAAACTAGAGATGCAATTGATATCCGGCCACTATCCGGTATCCGGCCTATCCGGCCACTATTTTACTATTCGGCCGAATACCGGATAGTTGCCTACTATCCGGCCGGATACCGGATGGTAAAAAACTTATAGTTACGATTAAAAACTGGTATTTATTTATGAGTATATCAATTATTGACATCAGTTTATTATTCTAAGGCCATGTTTCGATGAATTTTAACTGACGGATAAATGTGAGACCGTCTCGCGTCTATTCAGTCATATTTGTTCATCAGTTAAAATTAATCAATAGCTGGTGAAACAGCCCCTAAGTTAATTAATTATACTCTACTAGTTGCACGTTGCAACTTGCACGGAGTAACGTGTCATACGCATGTTCTAATTAGCTTAATTTAATTGTACGTAAAACTAGGCCGAATATCCGTCGGCCGGATATCCGGCCAACGGTCCCGCCAAATATCCGGTATCCGGTATCCGGCCAAAACACTATCCGTTTCATCTCTAGTATAAACAATGCCCTGATTAAATTTGTGCAGTCAGCCGATTTGATTTCTAAGCCATCAGAGAACCGTGTCGTAGTGACATTTTACAGACATAGTTTTAGACAAATAATATTATTTATTATGACACGGTGCCGTGGTGGCCTATGAATCGAATAAGTTGACTATGACTGATGATGATGATGATCCTTCCGACCGTTTTCGGCCATGGCGACCACTTCGACTCCTAATCAGTAGGGAGCTGGTGCACCCGAAGGTGACTTATATAGCCGATTTTCGCAGCGAACACCCGTGCACAATGAGGGCACGTGAGAACGACGCTTACATAGTTGTAGCTGATTGCGGCGGGTGGACGGGCCTTTAGTTCATCGCGCTTACGGTCGAGGTCAGCTTTACGCTGCTCCTCGAACTCGTGGACGTGCCTTTTTACAATCCCGCGCCATTCCGGACGCTGTGCTGCCAAACTATGACTATACAGTTACCAGTACCTCTAGTGTATCTTTTCGGTCACAAAATACGTCTCGATCGCGTTTGCGTTAAAATCTCAATTTGTATGGAAACACGAACAGTGCCCTTAGTGTATGTTTCGGTTACAAGGTAAGTTTCGATCGCGTTCGCGTTAATATCTCAATTTGTATGGAAACACGAACAGCGCCTCTAGCGGAACGATTGCGATGTTCGTGTTTCCATACAAATTGAGATTTTAACGCGAACGCGATCGGGACGTATTTTGTAACCGAAAACTTACACTAAGGGTACAGCACCAATAAATGACGCAACAAAGCTTGCATACCTATTCTTTCTAGAGCCGGTATGATGTGTCAGACATTTTTGCACGCTCCGTTGTGGCAGATATGAATGCAGGTGACTGTACATTTCATCTTTTTTTTGCCAGATTGAAAGGCGCGGTGCTGTTTGTGACGATAGTCCTCGTCGGCACGGGGTGGAATTTCATCAAACACATACTCGCCGACCGCGACAAGAAACTGTTCATGATCGTCATACCGCTACAGGTAAATATATAACTAGCTTTTACCCGCTGCTTCGTTCGCGTAAACCGTTACATTCGGCAGTCGAATTGCAATGTCCGGATATTGTAACGTTAATATAGAAATTCCCAAAAAATATGTAATAAAATATGGCGACATAAAATAAGCTTTAGCGCATCGAATTTTCTTCGAAGACTACGGGGCTGTTTCACCATCCATTGATTAGTGTTAACTGACGGTTAAATGGGATGTCGTCTCTATTTATTTTGTTCGAAAAGACGGAGACGGCATTACATTAAATTTAACCGTCAGTTAACACTAATCAATAGATGGTGAAACAGCCCCTAAGACAATAAGACGCCAACAGCCAGGAACAAAAAAGTACAAAAAACAAAGTATTCCTTTATTCTATCCATGTTTTATATATTATTAAATTAATAATACTAGTTAATTCTAATTAGCAATGTACGAAAAATAAAAAATACAGTTAATGAAAATTTATTTGCACTGCTGCTGTTTAATATTAAATTCCTCGCAATCTAAGTGAAAACCGAAATAAATACTTTGTTCATAAACCCCTTTTACCCGTGACATACTATCAACCCTCGCCTGCAGCTCGGTCGGGCGAACCACTCGGGTAAAACGACCCGTTTTATGCACTAGTACACTATTTCAGGTGGTAGCGAACGTGGCCGAGATCATAATAGCGGAGAGCGAGGAGGGCGCAGCAGAACACAACGCGTGGCGGTACACGTTCATACTGGTCGACCTTCTGTGCTGTGGCGCCATAATGTTCCCAGTCGTGTGGTGAGCCAGCCCGCTTCCCAATTATTTATATTTTTTTTGGCTTCCCAACAGGTACAGTGGGGGTGGAAAAACCTTCGTCAGTTATTAAATTGATTGTTTAATTTTGTAACTATGGGACCCCCATACATCCCTGTATTATTATTTAATTATTTTATTTTGAAAAAATGACTTTCTGCCAAGTTTCTTGCGGCGCATTCTTCTTGGCAATGATGGTCTTTCCGAAAGCGCTGGTAGTTTAAAAAAAATGACGTGTAAAAGTGCCCATTGCGGCCTATTTACTGAATAAATGATTTGAATTTGAATTTGATACCTTTACTAAGTCATATACTCTTAGTACGTTTTGAAACCAAAGTATTAAGTAGACAAGTGCATATCAAATTACACTTACTTGACATGATAACAAGGATCAATATAGTATACACCTCTAACAGATATCTAGTTTCATATCAATACAAAACCTTTTTAATAAAATAAACAACTTCGTAAAAGTTTCAATCAAATAATGTTCTATTTAATTGTCAGTGGTTGTCAGTGCCAAGGCGTAGTTGTAGGGTGTCTATGGTCACCTGATTATGTTTAACAGGTTGACAGGTAGGTGCAGTGCAGTATATCCTACTCAATCGGTAAAGCAGATTAGCGCTCATACTGAGCAAAGGAAAATAGATCTTAGGGTGACGAACCTTTTCTTACTCCGACTGTACAAAGGGCATTTTTAGGAAAAAGTGTACCCTATACTTTTTTTTAAACCTTACAAATTTTGGGTTATTTCTACTCAGAATCACGAGCACTTTCGATTTTAGCAATAAAAAAAGTGTCCCACTTTTAACTGTCAGTTTTGTGTCGCAATTAACCATAGATGTTGTATGGACCGTCACAAAACTGACTAAGAAGTTTTGTATGGAAAATTAACGATAATTAAGGCAAAACGGGTACATTTTTTTCTGAAAACCCCCAAAACACTATGAAATTTGAATTTGATCAACATTTTGACGAGCTGTGGTAGGTACATTGTTGTAGAGACTGAAAAGTAAGCAATAGATGAATGAGTTAGTTTACCCAAACGGAAAGCCTTCGATAATACGAGTTCGTCTATTGCACTTCAAACTCACAACATTTATTGACAACAAAAACACAGTATAAACATAAATAGGAGACGAGGGAACAATTAGAGACGTTGTGCTGTAGTGTGATGCCAAAAAGACTCACTTTTGGCTGAGACTAAACATTGTGCTTTTCACGATCAATGCGAGGAAAAATCGGGTCGGTATTATCTTGGCCGGTAAATAGTGTCACTCCTCCCGCCGATTTTAGTTTTTCTTTTGTGACATAATATATTTTTTTAAACAACTCCATTCTTAGTGGCCAGTACCCAACAACATATTTAAAAAATCAAAACGTCATCGTTGTCGTGGCCGACCTGCTGCGATACTGTGGCATTTTTTCTGGCGTTGCAGATGTTCACTTGCTCGTTTGCCATTCAGTAGAATAAACAAAAATTAAAAAAAAATTAAACCAATTTGTGCATATTATGCGTTCCAGAAAAAAAAACACTTCATAAAAGTCATGAATGACGCATTCCCATTGGTCAATTTAATTTCACATTCAGCAGACGTTGATTGTTGTTTCAGCACGCCGGGAATGAAATTCTGAAATATATTCTAAAAAGTCGTATCATATTATGAAATATATATATTGATACGACCTGTTACCGTAATGTGTTACATTATTGTCCTTGTTGTTATTGTTTAATACCTATCCAAACGCAGTATAATACTGATTTACTTAACATCGCTTTGTCCAGGTCGATAAGGCACCTGCAGGACGCCTCCAGTACTGACGGCAAGGCGGCGATAAACCTGCGCAAGCTCAAGCTTTTCAGGCACTTCTACATAATGGTTGTCTGCTACATATACTTTACGAGGATCATCGTCTATTTGCTCAAGGCAAGTCTACTATACTCCATTTCAATAGAATCTGACAATCCAAACACTTCCAGCCTACTAATATGAACACCGGGCTGCCTAAGGCTTTGTGATGTGACTATTTTTCTTTTTTGATTCATTTTAGATGATAATTGCAACAACAGGGACATATAATCAAGTGTGCCCACGTTAGGGTGTGTTAAATGTGTAGAAAATTGTTAGGTTCTATTGAATTGTACTTTACGCGCTTCGCAATCGTAAAGCTCCATTTACACTATACTCTTCTTCTCTTTTAAAATATGGCTTCTGTCCTAATTAATAGGACAATTTCGCCAGTGTCTAAGTATTCTTTTTCGAGAGGCAACGTTGTACGGTGATTGTAGTTTTTGTAACTTGATATTAAAATTCCAGAAACTACGTGGAGACAACTTGCGCATTAAAAAATTTCAGACACGAGAGCAATATAGAATTTTGTGATCACTGTTCACTGTTAAGGTTAATCGCCGCATAAAACACTATCAAAATTATACTTCAACTAGCCAAATAAAAAAATACGTGTCCTATATTTTTCCATAATCCAACTGTCGGACTAAATAGAATGATATATTTTTAACCCAGTCGTCATCCCTAATGTTTACCATGAATACGAGGTTTTATCCAAGGCTCGGATACCGGTTAAATTTCAAAACCGTTATCATGTACTTGGCGCAAAAACTTTTCATTTTGGTTTCGTTCGCGAGACCGTTATTTTTAAACCGGTTTAGAGCAATAAAAGCCGGTTCATTCCGGCGCAGGATAAACATCGCCGCACGCCGCCGGCCGGCCAGCTGTCACTCGTGGAATAAACCGGTTTATTTAGGTTATAGTTAAGTTCTTAAAAACGTTCGTATTCTTATGAAAGTTCGGAGTTAAACCGAAATAAACCGGTATTTACCGCTATTTTTTTAAACCGGTTCAGAGTCTTGGTTTTAGCCACCTCCAAGGTGCTCACAATGGAAACTTCACGGTAAACATGTCGTTGCAGATAACAGTGCCGTTCCAGTACTCTTGGATAGACGAGATGTGTCGCGAGCTGGCGACGCTGGTGTTCTTCGTAATGACCGGGTACAAGTTCCGACCGGCCGCCGCCAACCCCTACTTCACGCCGACGCCGCTCGACGATGACGCGCTAGTGTGAGTTATTAACCTAGTGTGGCCCAATGTGCAATAGAATGTACACAATAAGTTCAAGGGAATTAGGAATCTATCACAATGTAATAAAGTAAAAATTATCCCACCAAAAACATTACATGTAAAAAGCTGCAAGTCTCGCAACGCAATGCAGTTCTTGTAATGCTAAAAAGGTTTGAGATGCAATATTATACCAAGTCGGTTATTTTTGTCAGTACCGGGAGGTTTCCATAGAACTCGATTTTTACCAACTTGCTTATTTTAAAACCATAGAAAAATACAGTTTATAGTTCTCAAATAAAGAGTAAACCAAATTATTTTTAAACACATAAATGACTTGGCCATCGCAAGGCTACATAATGACATAAGAATTATAATCATCAACGTCAGCTATTTATAGTAATTATAATTAAAGATAGCGCTAGCCCCAGCCTTGCAGTTTGAGTGATACACATAATACGAGAATGACTAAAGGTTGAGAGCGATGGCCAAGTCATTATGTGTTTAAAAAATAATTTGGTTTACTCTTCTACTGACAAAAATAACCGACTTGGTATAATATTGCATCTCAAACCTTTTTAGCATTACAAGTACTGCATTGCGTTGCGAGACTTGCAGCTTTTTACATGTAATGTTTTTGGTGGGATCTCATCACTTTTTGTAGGCAGTTCTTTTTTTTTCGGGTACTACTTCTTGTAATAACGCATTACTATCTTCATTTGTTCATCCTTCCTTGTCCATCGTCCATCGTCCATCCTCGTCTATCGTCCATCGTCCATTCTCGTCCATCGTCCATTCTCGTTCATCGTCCATCGTCCACTATCGTCCATCGTCCATCCTTGTCCATCGTGTGCCATCCATCGTCTATCCTCGTCCACTATTCGTCATCCATTCTCGTAAATCGTCCATTGTCTATCCTCGGTTATCGTCCATCGTCCATCCTCGTTCATCGTCTACAGTCCATCGTCCGTACCGACGGTAGTCGTCGTCGTCGTCGTCGTCGTCGTCGTCGTCGTCGTCGTCGGTCGTCGGTCGTCGTCCGTCGTCCATCGTCGCCTATCGTTGAACTTCCGTCGTCCGTCTACCATCTGTCGTCCATCGTACATTGTCCATCGTCCACCCTCCATCATCCGTCGTCGATCGTCGGTCATCGTCCGTCATCCGTCGTCCGTTGTCTTGTCCGTCGTCGGTCGTCGTCTTTTGTCCGTCGTCGCCATCGTCTATCGTTCGTTGACCGTGGTCTGTCGGCGTTCGTCGTCTGTCGTCGTCCGTCGTCTGTCATCGTCCATTGTCCGTCATCGTCCGTCGTCGAAGTTCCCTCGTCAGTCATCGTCTGTCGTCCGTCGTCGAACTTCCGTCGTCATCCATCGTCTTTCGTCGGTCGTTCGTCTTTCGCCCGTCTAACTTCCGTCATCCGTCGTCGTCCGTCGTTTTCTGTCGTCCGTCATCGTCCGTCGTTCATCCTCCACCATCCATCGTCCGCACTGGGCTCGCGTGGGAACTAAGGCCCAAGCCTTCTTATTCTGAGAGGAGGCTTGTGCCCAGCAGTGGGACGCATATAGGCTGGGATGATGATGATGATGATGATGATCCATCGTCCGTCGCCCATCGTCCATCGTCCACACTCCATCGTCCAACGTTTATTTTCTACCCATCGTCCATCGACCATTATCCATTGTCCATCATCCATATTCCAATTTCCATCGTCCATCCTCGCGTCCACTCGCATCGCACACACATTCACAAACAAACGAACTTTGGTACTTATTACATTAGCAAGATAAACAATTTCATTTTAACCCTTAATACTCAGGTATTAAGACTCAACATTAATACGTATACAATACGCACTACTTTCAATAAAGTCATTGCTGTGTAACTTTGTAATCGCTAGTATTTATATGGGATTACAAACTTACTTGTGCAGTTTGTATAACTTTGAAACGTGACTGAAATTGCAACATTTTGGATTTTTCTGGGACTATGTAGGCTAAAAACTAACTATGTTTAAAATTTGGAGCTTGTGGGTCTGCTAGAAGTACCTTAGAATTATGATGATCAAAAGTCAGTGTGTGTAGGTATGTCAGTGACAAAACTGAGGAACTTTAACATGTGATAGTTCTTAATCTACGTGTTCAAACTGAATGTTATTGATAATATATCTAAGTCCCATTAGGCCCTATAGGTAACTGAAAATTCAGGGTTCTAGCTTTAGCCATAACAAAAATACAGGGTGTTGAAAATAGCCTGAATGGCTTCGAGAAAAGTATGGTACGGCCGTGCCTTTGTTTTTTTTTTGCTCGACTTGGCGGGGGCACTGCCGTGCCCCCAGATTTTGTTTTTCTGTACTTCATTTAATTTAGAATTAGAAACCACAGCGACATTATATTGCGGCTCGTGACCTGTAATCTCTTTACAATTTGTACTGGAATAACAATTGACGACACGCAAATAAAGTGGCATTAAAACAATTTTATTTTGCGGCTCCCAGACTATTGTATTGGACTATTTGCTAGGTAAGAAATAGTTGACCAGATGCGATATAATGTTATTGTGGTTTCTAATTCTAAATTAAATGAAGTATATTGTTTTACACCATGGCAGTTTGATGACATTTTGACTTTATTCTCGAAACAATTACCTTGTCAATCTTTTTCAAAATATTTATATGGTGGGCTTCAGGAGGCTAGCATCATGTCACCCGGACGTCCACTGTTGGATTATGCCTCCCCCATAGACCGCAAGCACAGTTTATATATAAGCTAAAGCAGTAGGGAAGCTACGAAGCTACTATCGAAACGAACACACTCACACAGACGCGCGCTCTGCAGCGGTCTGCAGTACCGCGAGACCCCCTTAGAGGCCGTGTAGAGCGCGCGTCTGTGTGAGTGTGTTCGTTTCGATCGTAGCTTCGTAGCTTCAATACTGCTTTAGCTTATTTATATACTGTGCCGCAAGTTACTTTATGTCTGAAGCGACAAGCGATTCAGGCAGATTATTGAAAAATCTTTGAATGCAGTTTTTTTTTAAAGGATGCCATTTATACAATTATAAATCGCACCTTTAAAATTAAACTGAAATAATTCGACATTTACTCGTTTATAAATTCAACTAGATTGTTTTTTATTTGAAGTTTATTTTGGAGCTGTGAATATTTCGAATTGTTTCAGTTTAATTTTAAAGGTGCGAAATTATCTTAACTATGAAAGATAGTTAAACAAAATAAATCTAAATATAATGTATTGATAAAATAACCTAACCTAACCAACGAAAAGTTGAAAAACCCCCGACTTTGTCACTTCAAAGTTCAATATCTCAAAACGGCTTAATTTTGATGAAACATGTCTAAGAGCCATCGCTAGAAAACCTGCTTTTAAATAAAAAAATGCATTCAAATCGGTCCACCCGCTTAAGAGTTACGGTGAAACAGACAGACCAACAGACTCACGGACACACATAGCGGTCAAACTTGTAATACCCCTTTTTTTGCGTCGGGGGTTAAAAAATACAGGAACGCATCGTGTGACGTAATAAACTATAGCTATGCTCAGTTTGTTAAGTTCTATTATTGTTGCACAGGTTATCAGAAATCGGCGTGCTAGAGGGAGTAACAAAGATACCTCACCGCGGCGAGAGGAGGCGAGACGACATGATGCCTCTCATGCAGGACGGCTACAATTCCGATTAGTTAAAACTAGACACTAAAGTTGCTACGCGTCTTTAATAAAGTCTGCGCCAGATGGATAGATGATAATGTTCATTGACATATAATAGAAATAGTACATTGTGTCTTAAGGGCGGTAAATAAAGTATTACCAACGAGAGTATCAGAAGCCCGTAGTCGAAGACTTTAATGAGTCGATATTTGTAATTCCAGTGTCACCGCGACATACAAATTTATTTAGGGGGTTGCAACCAAGTTAAGTAAGACACTTAAGGATCAAGTGTGATGAAAATGTATAATTATTTCTTTATTGACAGAAAACCTTTCATTTGGTTTTTCTATGATTGAAATTCATACGGAAAATGTTGAACTGTCTGTTGGAAACTATCATTGAGAAATACTTATATACATCGTCTTATTGTATATTGTCACTAGTGTTTACTGGCGGCTTCGCACGCGTTAACCACTAGACCTAAGCGTGCACTCGAGTTTAGCTCGGACATGTTTCGGGTTGATTCGTAGCCCTTCTTCCTAGGAGCAACGCGATTCAGCTCGCGCGACTGCTTGACGAAACTGACACCGGCGTACAACTACCCGCATTTTCATCATCATTTATATTGCTACTGTCAAATGTAGGGTAGCACACAACTCTAACATCACTCAGTAAAGGCACGTTCACACCAACCGATGATGCACGAGTATTTTATACTGTTTTCCAACTCGGGGGTACCGACCAACCATCCCGGTTAAAATTCGGATGACGAGACGACTAATCTCAATGGCTTCACGAAGTTTCCGAGGAATGAAACTCACTGCGCGTGTTGCGGCAGCCGCCGATTCGCGTTGCTCCTATGAAGAAGGGATACCTACGAATTACTAGATTTAGGACATGAGTTATCCGTTAAAGTATCATTTAATAGACATAATTTTGTTTGACACGCGGATCTCCGAAAATGGCTGCCTCTCTAGGCGACTCTCTCGGTGGGTAACCGGCAAATGTAAATAGTTCTATTCTATGCTAGGCTTTTGTTCCCAATCAATTGTTGTACACACACAGCTATGCCACAGTATATATATAAGCAAAAGCAGTATGGAAGCTACGAAGCTACACACACTCACACAGACGCGCGCTGTACACGTGTAGAGCGCGCGTCTGTGTGAGTGTGTTCTTTTCGATCGATTTGTTCGTAGCTTCCATACTGCTTTTGCTTATATATATACTGTGGTTATACAATAAAGTTCATTTCTGTTTCTATTTCTATTCCATTCGGCGCAGACTGTCCAAATAGTTGACGCGGTTATCAAAAGGCGATGTTCTTTGCGTCAAAAGTAACTATACACTTCTGTCAAACGACTAAGTGATGCGACATTGATTCTTGACCGTCGTATCACTAGATGGCGTTAGTATCGAGAGGCCCGTGTGACGTCACAGTCTTGCTTGTGATTGGCTCGTTATTAACCAATCACAAAAGTGACGCGAATGCCAAAGTTGTCAAACGAACCTCGCGATACTAGCGCCGATTATCCTGCCACAGATACACTCATTGGATGACCATGACACTCTTTCCCGGCCCGGATAACACCGACATGGAAATACCGGCCCTGTTTTTTGTGTACGCCCATAGAAACTGGCAGGAGCTTCTAGGAGCGTGTACACGAAAAACAGGGCCGGTATTTCCATGTCGGTGTTATCCGGGCCGGGAAAGAGTGTCACCCCACTCATTCATACATGAAGTTCTGTTATACTTGAGTCTAAAATTAGGCGAACTAGATTGACAACTGAAAATGTTACCAGACAGCAAAAAATAGGCATAGGAATATGTCGATATAACCTTGTGTAGACGCGGGATGAAAATGTTTGTCGGTTTTGGACTTTATTTTCATAGTTTTAGGCCTGCAAACTTTTGTCGTTTAACAATACGGATAACAACAAATGATATAACGTAACGAAAATTTCACAAATACCGATAAAACAGAATGGCGGATGGTGTCCTTCCTGATGTTCTACATTTTTTTGAAGATTTCTTTTATTATTATTTCGTATTGAGTTTTTTCTAACATATCGATATTAAGTTCTTTTTAATATCGATGTTACAGCACTGCTGTAACTGTGGCAACATTTGTGTGCAATTAACTGTCAAGTTGGTTCGCCTAATTCTGGAAAAGTGTTTTTTTTATGAAATAAAAAAGTTTGTTTATGAAGACCTTTATAAACCATTAAAGTTTGTGATTATCACAAATAATATGAGTTACGGTGTGCGCTTGCTGGAATACAAACGTCGATTTACTTTAAGTTCAGTTTAGTAGTTTTAAAATGAAATATGCAATACTGTCAAGCTTTAACCTGGTTTAAAGACTAATGGCCGCATGTTTGAAGATATTAAATCTAGATTTAGTTTATAAACATGGTTTAAGCTTCGCGGTAACTAAGTAACATTGAATAAAACGTTCTACTGTGGGTGAAGAAAAGTTTGACTGTATAGTCAGCAGCAGAAGTAGACTAGCAATTGTGATGGCCAAGTGGTTGTGACTACGAAGCTTGAGGTCCCGGGTTCGATGCCCGGCCGGGGCAGATATTTGTATGAATAATACGAATGTTTGCTTTCGGGTCTTGGATGTTTAATATGTATTTCAGTATGTATTGGTCTATATAAGTATGTTTATCCGTTGTCTAGTATCCATAGTGCAAGCTTTGCTTAGTTTAAGACTAAGTAAATTTTATTGGTGTCCTATGGTATCTATTTATTTATTTATCATTTTGAGCACCGTAACCGCTCATCCGCTTCTGCTTGCTGACTGTACCAACTTTAATAAAAGTAGAGACGAAATGAAATTGGCTACGTTAATGTACAGTCGGCCCTTGACAGATGAGATTGTGTATGGATACTTTTTACGTCGATAGGTTACCTAGTTAGTTTTTTGACATTGTAATATAAAATTTAATAGATGTAGGTAATAACTTTTTACGAATTCCTTTCTAGCTTCGCATCTGGCCCTATACTACGAAGTGTAAAACTCGAACTTCGTACGTTGCCGTCCCGCTCACGCTTGTGTCATTTAATACGCGAGTGAAAGGGACGGTGCGATACGAACTCCGAGTTTCGTAGTAGCCCCTCTGATCAGTGTTCATTAACCGACCTCGAAAAAGGTTCGCAATGCGTCAAGATTTTGTTAGAAATAGGGTAATGGTACCAGTCATGGACAAGAATCAATAATGGATTTTTCACTTGTCATGCTCGTAAAGTTCGTGTTTATGCTGGATCTAGGCGACATAAAATGACTTTTTATGCTCTAGTGCATAAAATAAAATCTTCGTCTAAGACCAAGGTAATCAGGTGTCAACAGCCACAAACAAAGAAGTGTAAGTATATAGGTAATTTTTTCAAAAAAAATTATATATATAAAATTAAAAATCAATCAAAATAAATCAATAGAAGTAAAAAAAAAGTATAGTTATGCATGAAAAATTAAATGTACATAGTAAGTGAATAATTGTTTTCACTGTTGCTATTTCGTTTCCTCGCCATCGAAGTGAAAAGCAGAGTGTAAAACTCGAGCATTAAACCCATTTTTCTCACGACGTGTCTATCCACCCTCGCCATACCGGCTCGGGTGGCTGTATGAACGTCTTGGGTAAAATGGCTCGTTTTATGCTCTCGTTGTACAATCTAATATGATTGGTGCCGTTACCCTAAACAATATTGTAATATAACCCAACCAATCTATGAGGTCTGTTTTTGAGATTAATATAACCGTATAACGGAATTCACTTGATAAAAAATCAGCAGTGCAAAATAAATCGATTTTTCACTATTAAAATGGATTAATAAAGTTGTTGTTTTTTTTTACTATCGACTGTATTTTTACGTCTTTTGCCGGTGCTTTAGCTAAGCAGCGTTTCCACCAGAGATGTGCGGAGATGTGTTGCGAGGAATGTGTTTTTCATGAACCAATAGAAACGCTTCATTTACACATCGCTTAGCACCGCTCTAATGAAGACAACTGAGTGGATTCCTCGCAACGAATGAAATTAAATTTTTCAAATGAAATGAATGAAATGAAATTATTATTTCGCAGGAGACATACGCACATGTTACAAGTAAGTATTATACATGTCAGAAGAATATAATAGGTGCATGTCATGTATGCTTTGCCACATTTTGGCATGCAAAATCTTAATCTAATTGCAAATCAATACTATTACCATACAATTCAAAAACAATCCTTCATTATCTTATTATAGGCGGGTATACGTCGGAATCACTTGTCAACCAAAATGTGAGGCAGATAGGATGTGACTTTCTTTATTTGGATTCAATGTTGGAAATATTCTACATCAGCCTTTTTTGTTTATTTTGGCTTACAATAATTCATGTTCTCAATAAAAATTATCATCCCAGCATCAGAATTGACAGCTTATACCGGTAACAAGCATTTCTACATACGGTATAGCCAACCTAAGCCAACCAAAAACAATTTTATTTTTGTTGTCATAATGTGTAACGGGCTGTTTAATCGTTGCAAATCACACTAACAATTACTGCCAAATTATTTCATTACTTACATTTTTTTTTTATTTGACTGGAAGGCAAACGAGCAAGTGGGTCTTCTGGTGTTAAGAGATCACCACCGCCCATAAACATCTGCAACACCAGGGGTATTGCAGATGCGTTGCCAACCTAGAGGCCTAAGTTGGAATACCTCAAGTGCCAGTAATTTCACCGGCTGTCTTACTCTCCGCGCCCAAACACAACAGTGCAAGCACTGCTGCTTCACGGCAGGATTAGCGAGCAAGATGGTGGTAGCAATCCGGGCGGACCTTGCACAAGGTCCTACCACCTGCAACATCGCTCAAAGCAGTAACACTTAGTCCTTAAATACGATTGAAGTGAGTAAACACATCCTTCCACGTCTTTTATGCAATAGCAGACACAAGCAGGTGTTTCAACTGCAGACAAACAAGCGGGCGGTTCACCCGAAATCGCATCAAGTCTCTGATTGAAACGCAGCTCTATATTCTGCAAAACGTGCAATGAATTTGTGGAGTTTTGGATAAAGGATTACCCCTAATTACAGGCTCGCAATGCAAAATTGTATTGCTCTAAATCACAGTATATATATATATATAAGCTAAAGCAGTATGGAAGCTACGAACAAATGATCGAAATGAACACTCACACAGACGCGCGCTCTACACGGCCTCTAAGGGGGTCTCGCGGTACTGCAGTACCGCTCCCATATTGCATCGTTAGTATCCATCAAACAAAGTCTTCTGCGGAACGACATTTCAACTCGCAATTTTAACTTAAATGCTTAGAATTTGTAGGCAGAATATCCGTTTTACTAAACAGACATTCTGTTGTACCTATCTATTCTTTAAATGATTTGTTTTTTCCCGCGATAACGATGTATGATTATTTAAGTGCCAGCACCGCCAATTGAAAGACAATATTAATTCACAAGGCTTTGTTTATTTACCTTCACCTGTCCTAATGTCTGTCTGTAATCAAACCCGTTCATATTAACGAAACCGCAAAACCTAACTTTCAGGGGTGTCGCTGAGTGAAAAAAATATTTTAAGATTTGGGCGAATCAACTTTTTTAACGACACTTTGGGCGTCTCCTGCGTTAAATTGTCTCTGGCGTTACCAAAAAATCGTACTTCCAACAAGATATTACACGGTTTAATAGGTTGAACTTACGTAGGATGGCATGTATATGTACACCATCTAATAAATTACAAAAAAAAACATGTTTACTTACAAAAATCTGCGATTGTTTGAAAGATTTCGCGGACAGATTAACTAGTGTCGGTAAAAAAGTTGATTGGCCCATTTATGTTTATAATTTTCGTGATTATCATTAATTAATAAGCTAACCTAACCAACAAAAAGTTGGAAACCCCCGAGTTTGTTACTTCAAGGTTTAATATCTCAAAAACGGCTGCACCGATTTTGCGAAACATATCTAAGAACCATTGCTAGAAAATCTGCTTTCAAATAATAAAAAACCGCATTCAAAACCGTTTAAGAGGTACGGTGCCACACACAGACAGACAGACACATGGCGGTTAAACTTATACCACCCCTCTTTTTGTCTCGGGGTTAATTAAAATACCACAAAAAAACTTATCAGTGACAACTCTCCTGAGTCTCCCCTATCTAGGCCAGAGTATCTCTCCAAAAGATCTAATAGCAAAGGAAATAAATACAAGGATCGCCAATGGTTGGAAGAAGTTTTGGTCACTTAAGGAAATCATAAAGTCACAGAGACTGGGCCTGGCACTGAAAAGAAAAGCTTTCAATACATCCTTCCATGCTTAACTTACGGGTGTGGAACATGGGCACTCACCAAATCTTGCCAAAGGGACAAACTTGCCAAATTCGCACCACCATCTTACTCGCTAATCCTGCCGTGAAGCAGCAGTGCTTGTACTATTGTGTTTCGGCGTGGAGAGTAAGACAGCCGGTGAAATTACTGGCACTTGAGGTATCCCATCTTGGGCTAAAGGCAACGTTGGCAACGCATCTGCAATCCCCCTGGTGTTGCAGGTGTCTATGGGCGATGGTGATCTCTCACCATCAGGAGACCCACTTGCTCGTTTGCCATCCAGGCGAATAAAAAAAAAATGCCAAAGAGCAATGGAGCGCACCATAGTAGGGTCAAAACTCCGAGACAGTCAGAAATACCGACATCGGGATGAAAACCAAACTATCTGATATCCTATTCCTACTACACGCATCGACCAACAAAAGTGGAGGTGGACCGGACATATGATGCGTGACAAGCAAGGAAAATGGTGTAAGGCAGTTTCAGAGTGATACCCAAGAGACGGGAAGGGATGGGACTTGACGGCGTTTATCTAATAGCATAAAATGTCATTACCTCATTAGGGGCCATCCATTAATCAAGTGATGTTTTTTTTGGCATTTTTTTGCCCCCCCTCCCCCTTGGTGATACGTGGTGAGGTTTGAGACTACCCCTCCCCCCTCCCCCCTATATCACGTGTATTTTTTCGTACCTGCAAAGAATCTATTTTTTTATTTGTAAAAAAATACTGGTATAAGTATCATCTAATTTTATTAAAGAAAATTAAAGACTACTATAATAACGTTCAGAGGTAGACAGAAAGGTTGCAGTTTGTTTTTGACTGACATAAAAATAATGAAAGAAATGCGAAAAAGTTTTTTGTACTAGTACATGAACATTATTTAATGTACCTACAATATTTTCGGACCACGGATTAGCAAGACTTTCTTCAACACCAATAACTGGATAAGCATCTTGCAAGTCAGTTGTTGGCACAGTGCTTTGTTGAAGATCAACATCGGTTTCATCAAGCCACTCGGCGTCATGGTTAAATCCGCGGGTTCACGATGGATGCAGGCCGCTGCCAACCGAAGCAACTGGAGGTCTATGGGGGAGGCCTATGTCCAGCAGTGGACGTCATGCGGCTGAGATGATGATGATGATGACACATTTATATGAAAATCTGAAAAACAAAAGGCATAGATAATTATGTCTAAAGTACAATTCAATAGAATCTGACAATTTTCTACACATTTAACACACCCCCTAACGTGGGCACGCTTGATGATATATGTCCCTGTTGTTGCAATTATCATCTAAAAGGAATCAAAAAAGAATAATAGTCACATCACAAAGCTTTAGGCAGCCCGGTGTTCATATTAGTAGGCTGGAAGTGTCTACAGGATTGTTAGATTCTATTGAATTGGAGTATAGTCCATATTTACAAAATTTCATCTACTCCTGTTGCCTAGTTTTCAAATGAGACCAGGACTATGTTTGTATGGAGAATGGAACGAAGAGATTTCTCTTAACTCCGATCCATTATGCACTTTATTACAAATATTGTCCATCGGACAGTGCGGACAGCCCTGTCCTCCGTTGATCTTGGCCACAGCTCTTGACCCATTAAACACGGCCGAACGTGTCGCTTACTGTATTTTTAGAATTTAGACAGTGAGTTTCTGGTTGGATTGCGGAGTTCTGTCCGCTCGCTCGCCGGGAGCAGACGCGCGCCCGGCAATGACGTCTCGCGGCATACGTCGGAAGAAGTCATCCCTGTCCGAGGTGAAAGTGGCAGTGGTCGGGGCCCCTTCCGTCGGGAAAAGCGGTAGGGGATGAGTTTGCCCGCGCATTTTTTTTGCTTGGCCACAGGTTTAAATAGAAATAAGTGTCATTTTTTTTCTATAAATAAGAGCTGGAAAAGTGAGTTTTGGGGTTCGGTCTTTTTAATTTGTTAGGGTGTTTAGTACACGTGTTGCGAATTGCAAATGTTTGATTACTTATTTTGAGGAGTTTGCCAATGCACGCTACACTTTTGAAGAAGAAAGTTTACAGGCTAAAGTTTACTTTTCAAAAAGTACTTTGTTAGCTAAAATATAGATAAGAAATTGTATTATTAACACAGATAATATTATATAAGAACTAATGTCCTTTTTATAGTGCTTTAGAATTGTTGTCATTATGTTTCATAATAAGTACCTAGGTACGGTTGATTTCATGAACTGGTGAGCAAAAATATCTGACTGAACAGGACTCTATTGGTAACGGCGTAGAAGCGTGTTCAGATATTTTTGATCAAACTTTTGCTCACAAATTTATGAACTCAACTGTACACTTATTGCAAAAACAATGCCTTATGGCATGACCTAAGTTCCAGTCTTATAGGTTATTCATAAAACTTAACAAGCCTATGTTAACTAACAAATGCTTTGTCCCTTTCTAACAAATAGGTACAAAATTGTCGAAGTGACAGATAAGGACAAACGAATTATAGCGGCATTTTAACTAAAATAGGTTTGATTGTCGTTTATGAATAAGGGGGTAAGATTATTATCTTCACGGTATACTAGGTGACCTTAGCCTCTGGACAAATACGAATATTAATGGCTAAGCAAGATATTTAAAACCAAACTGCAAAGCATCAAAACAATCAGTTCAATATTTACCGAAAAACTAACGGTTTTCAATCTATCACTTTGAAGCAACTTGTGTATTTGGATGATCTGATTTCATAGTTTTTTTTGTCTTGTCTAATTAAGCAAATATTTTAAGATACTTATTGCTAAGTATCAGTCTTATCCATGGTTTCGTTATTTGTCCAGAGGTCAACTTGTATAGATACTCAAAGAACCAATTATGACTTTCTGAAACAATTTATTGACACTAAAATTCCAAACCAAAATTGAACGAAAGACTCCTAGAAAATATGACGACTAACTTAATCTGATAGAGCTGCGTAGAAAGTATAAGCACGACATACAAAAATTATTTACGGGTAGATTTGAACCGGGTTTTGTAACTTTTTATGATGTTTTAAAGAAAGAATAGAAAAGAAAGAAATCATTTATTCATGAAACTACCGCGAGACTCACTCATACTAAATATCGTGCGCGTGTTGCGGCAGCCGCCGAGTCGCATGCTCCCTTGAAGAAGAGCTACGAAATAGTCCGAAACATGTCGAGCTAAACTCGATATAAGACGTGAGTTATCCGTTACAATATCATTTAAATCATTTATTGCCACAAAAATTAGAATTTTTTCTTAAACTGTCAAAAAAATTTAACATAACTACCTAAATACCGATCGCACCAACCAAAAACAGGACAATATGGCCTGTTTTCAGGGTTTTAATTTAAAAATATGCAGCACTTTTATTCAGCACACCAACAGCTGTTTCATTTCATATTGTGAATTTTTAAATTCGCTTTAGTACGTTTGACAGATTGGTCTGAAAAAATAACCGAAATACAAATTGTGCAAGCAGAAACAAGCATGCGAAAATGCCAAATGATAAACTTACAAAACATTAACGCTGTGCTTTTCGAACCTAAGAGTGGAACTCGAAGTTCGTGTCGTGCGGTCCCTCTGACACTCATACTATTTAATACTAGAGCGAGAGGGACGGTACGATACGAACTTCGAGTTTCAAGTTTCGTAGTAGCCCTCCTGAATTTTTTACATGACGTCAAGTAAAACACGAGGCAAAGCCTTGTTGCATGTATATACGGTCGAACAAATAGATTATTCATGTATGGTCAGCGAAATAAGTGGTCTATCAATGTTTAAACAAAGTCAAAGTCAAAATCTCTTTACTCAATTTAGGCTATGACAAGCACTTCTGAACGTCAAAAAATCTACCACCGGTTCGGAAAAAACCTCTGTTGAGAAGAATCCGGCAAGAAACTCTACAAGGTATTTTATTTTAAACAGATTCTCAATATTTATAAATGATATCTATATACTATACATTACAAGTATTTAACACATGCTGTCCATGATATAATCACTGAGTTTATAATAAGCCTTAGATATTAATGTCTTTTTGACAGTAGATTTAAATTTTGTATCAGTTTCTTTAGTAATATTTTTTGGAATTTTATTATATAAACGTAGGTATGCAACTTCCCAAAAACGATTTCCTTTCATATGAATATGTCGCTAAAGTCGAACTTTCAAGTTGACAGACACGTCTATTGGCATTATTGTTTTATGACATGCAAACGATTATCAATTTAGTTTAGATCTGCAAGAAAAAATTAAGCTAGTTGCATTAAGCACCTACATTGCTGGGCTGTGAAGGGAACTTCAAATTTCGGAGTAGCCCCCTGTTTTTTTTTTAATCAAATAACTAGAGAACGAGCATGCGGGTCACCTGATGGTAAGCGATCACCGCCACCAGACACCTACCGGGTGCGTTGCCGGCCTAAAGGGAAGGTGGATAGAGGATTGCAGCAAAAGAGGGGAGGGGAGTTGGGCCTCCGGAATATGTATATTTCGTCACTTTTTTAGCACTCGCTTCGCTTGGTCTTGTTTATATTTATTATACGTACCTACCACGAATTAAGCAGACTTGCCATCTCGGACATCCCGAATCAGTGTTAATAGGGATGTTGACGCCATTAAAAAATAATTCGAAGGCACGACTCCAGTAAAAAAAACGCTTTATTTTAGCCCTGAAAACTAGATTAATTTTCGATTTAGGTACTGTAAAATTAGATTTTTTGTTGCTTTAAAACAAATAAATGGTTAGTTGATTGAGTTGGCGAACAAATAGCGTCTTATGACGTCATAACTCGCTATTGCCATTGAAACTCTACGGGAGAGTTGTGTTTTGACAGCTCATATAAGTACGTCAGTTGATTGGTGGTGTATTACGCTTCTAAGCGCCTTAAAGCGTTTAGGACATAAGTATTTAGACATAAATGTTTTTTTATGAATAAATTGAAGATGTCGGCTTTGGATTTAAAAATTTAACAGGTAATTTATCTTAGAATGGTTATTTTCTCAGCTCACTTCCCAATGTTGAATGGATGAAAATTTTAGAAATGCTCGAAACTTTTTTTTTATTGTGTCACCTGTCAAAACGATCGAGTCAAAGACACAAATTCTTTTCTAATGTATTTTATTCTGGACTGGAAGAACCCGTAACCGAAAGGACTGTCGTAAAGACATTTATTCATATTCACAAAGACACACAAATACAAGAAAAAAAAAACACGAATGAAACAAAAAAGAAATACAAAAATAAAAATACACGATCTTGTGTGTCCCAAAGTGAAACGGCCGCTGACTCAGCAGTATAATATCAGACAGAGAGTTGCCTTCTACTTTCGTAGTAGAGCGTTTTCGTGTACAGACGACTCTTTCTTTTTTTTCAATTTTGGAGAAAAATATGGCTTTTAAAAATGGCGCACCTTGCCTATTTCATATTTCACCAATGGAACTATTTATTGGCGATAGTTGAGTATGTTCATTTCGATCGAATTTGTTCGTAGCTTCCATACTGCTTTAGTTCATATAGGTACGAGTATATACTGTGGCTTTATGCTCATACGTCATCTGTAGCAGTCAAACTCGCAGGAAATCATATTAGCCTCGCAGTTGTATCAGAAAGACTGAACTGTAGGCGATATTTTATTGGAGAGCAATAAAATAACCGTGTTTATTATCACATGGGCGGGATTCTAAACGATACGTCGTTTTGATTAAATTATACGTCTGAAAAACAGATGTCCATCATTTCTAATAATATTAGTGACAATGTATGACCGGAGTTACACTGTATGCTGCTACATCGCTTGATATTATCAGAGAAGCCTATACTGCCCTCTTAAGTCAAAAGGCGGTATCTCAAAAAAAGAAACCACTAAAGTTAGTGTTTTTTTTTTCAGTACCGCCTTTTGGCTTAGTATGATTTAGGATAGTGGTCTTTCGTTTTTTTAACCGACTTCAAAAAAGGAGGAGGTTCTATGTTCCAATGTTTGTATTTTTTTTTTTTTTTTTTATGTATGTTCACCGATTACTCCGGCAATTGTAGACCGATTTTCAAAATTATTTTTTTATTCGAAAGGGTATTCTTCTGAGGTAGTCCCATTGTCACGAAATCAAGATCTGATGATGGGATCCTAGGGAAATCGAGGGCAAACCTCAAATTTTATAGGCACACCTATGGCGATTTTGGCATTTTTAGTGTTAAGGTAAGTATTTACATTCAGAAAGTATCATTTGGTAACCTGGACCTGATGAAGAAGACCATAGGTGACCAATGGAACTCGTCGAAGCTAAGTAATACTCGCTCGTCTATAAACGATCATGATTAACATATCTAGATAAGCGAGTAAGAAGAAGCTTTAAGTTAATGATTCTTTCGAACTGATCTGATGCTGAAGCCAGAAAGTAGGCAACGGAGCTCTGTTATAAAACAACGTAAGTTAGTCGTGTTTGGGCTTAATGGAATCGTTGTGAGACGTACTTTGGCTACAAATCACTAAAAAGTGAGAAATAAAAAATTTTTAACAAAAAAGTAAAACCGACTGCAAAAAAATGAAAAAAATAACAAAAAATGGAACCGACTACAAAACCCTTGAAAATATTTTTATAGGTACCTACAAGCTCGAAGTCGGTGACTCAGCACGACCCAGCAGGAGTGATTGAAACCCATTGTATGTAGGTGAAATAGACGCCTATTGCTCCACTCCTGCTGGGTCGTGCTGAGTCACCGACTTCGAGTTAGTAGGTACCTATAAAAATATTTTGAAGGGTTTTGTAGTCGGTTCCATTTTTTGTTATTTTTTTCATTTTTTTGGAGTCGGTTTTACTTTTTAACCATAAAGCAGTCCTAGCGGAAGTAGGTAACTGCAATTTGTCTTTGGACTCTCGTGTCAAACGTATTACAGTAGGTAAGTATTCATACGAGTATCTACCAAAACAAACACGCACACAACTAAACATTTACCATGACTGCCCGTGGTTTTACAAGCTCTTATTTAACTTTCCCCTTCGGTACTTGTACTATTACTTATTCTGTACTTTCGGATCAAATCCTGCAAGTTCATTCTGACCCACTTCCAGTGGTCGAAGTTCCTTGTTGTATACTATATACCATATAATCCCCACAACTATATATATTTTATTCTTTTAAAATTATCTTTAAAAACCTATTTAGAATTTCTTTTCTTACAAGTAGCTGTTAAGGCATTAGCTGTAGTGTTATAGTTTTCAATTACACCGAATAACAGCTCTTATACAGTTTATTTTTTTCTTATTCAGCTTCTATACAACTCAAATAACGCTAAAAGCTGTATAATTTGGGCCCTTTTTGCACTTATATCTGCTGTATAAGCGCTTATACAGCCTTTAAACAGCCTAATTAAACTGCGTTAAGTATAAATATGGACCTTACTTTATATACAGCTTGTAATGCTACTTGGGATACTAACATAGTTATGTAAGTTGGATGCCAATGCAAGTATAGTCAAAAAGTACAGCCAGTAAAAAAATAGTATTGAAAAATATATTTTTAATTGAAACTTAATGTCTGTCTTTTTAGTAGAAGGGAAACCGCACTTTACCATTAATTAAAAGGGCAATAATGTAGGTATATGAGATTGTAAATGAAGTCGCTTATAGATTCCGTGAAAAACTGTACACTCTGTAAGAAACTAATCTAAAGTCAGATAAACTCGTTACAATGTAATAACAGAATGATTCAGAAATACAATTTT
This sequence comes from Choristoneura rosaceana, assembly GCA_037349165.1. Taxonomy (NCBI): domain Eukaryota; kingdom Metazoa; phylum Arthropoda; class Insecta; order Lepidoptera; family Tortricidae; genus Choristoneura; species Choristoneura rosaceana. The sequence goes on along the minus strand of JAZBNJ010000004.1, from coordinate 4,741,399 downwards.
ACAAGCTTTGCCTACATTTTACAAACTACTCCTCCATTGTTTCATTTTTAAATTTATTATAAACAGCGTGCGAAAGTTACATTTTGCTGCGAATGTTGCTGAATTATGTGCCTAGTTGAAATTGTGCCAATCGCAAATTATGTTAATTACCACTTTGTTTTTTTTTAGCCGGGATTTCTTATTTGGGAGTAGCCTCGAGGACGACATTGTTTACAGGAATTCGAGAATAAATACACAGGTGGGGCGTCGATTTTTGCTCGATTTGACGGATATAGCGTACGCCCAGGGACCGTGAGAATTATTTTGGAACTACGTACAAGCTTTTCATTTTACTCCTCGGCTACAGAAACTGAATTAGGTATTGGAACGTTTGTGATAAAGACAGAAGGAAAAGTAGATTGTTCAACAAGGGACTAAAACAAGCATAAAGGCACGAGATGTTTTGTCGGCTGACCAGAGCGAGGGTGGCTATAGTTCGAGTGTCATTACGGTTTTTTAGTCTCGCGTTAAACACGCTACTTTTCACTTTGAATGCGAGGAAAAAACCAACGTTCTATACAAAATCACAATATTACTTTTTTTACAACGTACACTCAATACGAGTAATTGACATCTGTATAAATTTCAAATAGTAAAAATAAATTATCTTTTTGTAAAGTGACGCCCACGCTTGCACATTTAGTCAACAGATTCAAACTTGAAATCAATTTTAAAACTAATTGGACTATGCATAATAAAATCAATTTATCCTAATATAACTAAACATATTCATTTTAGTTATAATCAATCGTGTTTCACGAAATTAAATAAATGATTCGGCATATAACAAAGTAGCATACAAAATTATCTCATTATTATTATGTAGTCAATGACAACCAAACACAGCAAAGTATATCATATTCGATTACAATTAAAAGAAAATGTCCCTGTCATATTGATGCGACATCTGGCCAGGCGGGTGCAGCGGCGGCCTCCGCTGAGAGCAACAAGCGGCGTAAATATGCAGCCCTCGGTGAGGACTGTATATTTACGCCGTTTGGTGTAGAAACTCTGGGGCCTTGGGGGCCAGAGGCAAAACGGCTCTTCCGCGAGCTATCCTCTCGGCTGGTAGATACCACTCGGGATCAGCGGGCTGGTGCTTACCTTGCACAACGCATCAGCCTAGCTATCCAGAGAGGTAATGCTGCCAGCCTCTTAGGAACGGCCCCCCAAAGCAGCAGCCTCGATGAAGTTTTTTATTTAGTTTAAGTTTTGTAAATAGTTTAGTTTTCGTTTTATACAATAAATAAATTATTAGGTGCTATCCATTAAAAGAATATTTATAAAATAGAAAATATTATTAAGTACCTAACTAAGAATATCCTTATAAAGTCTAAAAACTAAACATAAAGAAATACTACTTATTGAACAAAACAACTTTACATATATTATTAGGTACATTTTACTCTACCTACACACCTTGCTTCACACCTCTGAAACTTTTGTCAAAAAACTTGTTCAAATCCCTATCAAATAGGTCTGCGGGTTTATTTGAAATACTTACAATTGAGAGCATACTTAGCGAAGTATTACATCGACAACAGCAATATATTTATTACAAAACATTTATTTGTCCCTTGTGTTATTTTGAGGATTCGTGGAAACTTCCTCTGTTTCTATAACGCACGAGTGAACTTGCACAATTAAACTCTTATGAATATGATAAGCATCTATATTTGTTTATCATATACAAAGTAACGTATCAAAAGACGCAGAAAACATAATTCTCGTTTTGTTTGTGCTATTCACCCCTCGTGGCTGAAAATAGAGTAACAATCATAACCGTGGAGCTGTTAACGTCCAGCTCTGTCGAGGAAGTCCTATAATAAGCGCGTGCCTTCCTCTTTACGACAGCCGCCCACTGGATGCGAGATATCGTTGTCACGGCCACGGCACAAAGCATCTAGGGATACCATCCGTAGCAGCTTAAAGACAACGCGTTCTTCGTCTGTGCAGAAAGAGCTAATATACCTACCGAGTGTGGCCGGTAATGTGAGCAAATAATTAAAACCTAGATCATACTCCTCAAACTTAACAACATTAGTTCAGCGAGCAAAAAATAATTAGTTTTCCATTTATATATATACACTTTTAAGTAAAGAAGCAATGTAAAGCAAAATGCTTGATGTTTCTAGCGTGACAGGCGACGTCAGTTGGGTTCTAGGATGGCGTACATTGATGGCAGTATTAAATTTTTATGGAAAAAGGAAAATTCTAAGACTCCATTATTTTTAAAAGTCGCTGAACTAATGTTGTTCAGTTTGACGAGAACGATCTATGTTTTAATTATTTGCTCGTATTATAGGCCACACCTGGTATAAAACAGCTGTGAGTTCGTCTTAAATCGAGTTTAGCGCACATGTTTCGGTGTAAATCGCAGCGTTTCTTCTCGGTGCAACGCAAGTCGGCAGCTGCAAAACGCGCACCGCTTCGCCACCGCTGTTAGTGCGTTTCAAGCTAAAGATAATTTCCTTTCCACTAAACTCCATAAAATATTGCAGTACAAGACGGACGAATGAAGAACAATTTTTTTCATACATTATGGTTGCCATGCTTAAGCAATTAACGTTTAAATGTGACAACACTTTTAGTAATTGTCAGTTTAGCGCCCTCATTTTATATGCTCAAGGTTTCCTTCACGAAAAATGTTGCAAGCTTTGCATTTCATTGCGGGGTTTATTAAACGCTATATTTCGTTCGCTTTATGGCCTAGCAATGTAGAGCTGCCACGATCTGCTTTTATGCGAATGTATAACCTCAATCTCCAGGGATCGTAAAATGCGAACAAAATTTATTGAGTGCTAGTGGTGTGCATAAGTCGATTTTGCTCACATTTTATGATTCCTGATGGTCTACTGTCAATTGTAATTACACGTATAAGTATGTAGAGGAGACTGAGGAGTTGTGTCAGAGGAGAGTAGTGACAACGTCGATTTTTGGGTACTTATTGCTGGGCTCCACAGAAAACCAGCGTTGCTGTACATAATGTGCGGCAACACATGCTGAGTGGAGACCCTTTTTGGTGTCCTGTCGTGTCACTATGTATTTAATATAGTTATAGTGCTAGTTTTAATCTTAGTCTTAGGTGGTACTCATGGAGCCAAAATAAATTTTTCTTTTCTTTTCTTTTCTTTTCTTTTCTATTAACTGCTGGCGGCTCGCAATAGCGCGCGTTTTGATAGCTCGACACTTGAACTGAAAAACGCGCGCTTTTGCGAGCTCGCTATCAATTAATAAGTTCTGAAAAATGGACGCTGTCACTACTCTACTCTGTCACAACTCTGCCAGGTCTCCTCTATAAATGAGTCGCTTAACTTCAAACTCAGATAAATCTACTCTAACCATTTGAGAGATAATTGACAAATAGTGATACTTATGTAATACGTTGATTCGGTGGTTGAAAGGCAGTATTTTGTTATTATGGCTAAAGCATTAAAGAAAGCCACCCCGTTCCGCAAATTCAGCATTAAAACCCTACATTCTTTACAAAAAATTCTAATATTGATTTGATTTACCTTCATTTGATATGAATATAATCGATTACAATTTATAATATATAATCTATCTTTGAAAAAACTCAATGTGGATTTGTATAATTTTGATTTAACAGACCTGTCAAAAAAAAACATCTTACGCTGATTGACTTGGATGGACTGGCTTGTGGATTTATCTCATTTTGATAAAATATTATTATTTTTTACATACTTAACCGATAAAATTGTAACAACTATATAGTTTATGAAAGGATATTTTTTTGACATATATTATTATAAAGCTAACCGACACTTTTTCACTTTTTGTACGTTTTATTATCCGAAAAATGATGTAGAAATACCAGCTATACAAACTTTAAAAAGTCGTTATTAAGCTAAATCACTGATGCCTTTACCTTATATAGTCAGAATCTCGTAAACAGGTTCAACGATTGTTATAACTTTTGTTATGTATGGGTTTTCAGGGATGAAAAATCGATCCAGTTTTAGTCCGAGCGAAGCTCGGTCGCCCAGGTACTTATGCGTAATCTTCTTAACGCCCAAGTCAAGTTTTTGATTTATGAACATTAAGCTTTATGTCACTTATGATAGAGTTTAATTTAAAATTACAATAAGTCCTTTATAAAGGACTTTGGGCCATAGGAAGGTATCAGACGCCGTCGCGGCGCCATGCTTTGAGTTCAGTTGAATTCCTACAATACGTTCTGACATGTTCTAATTATTTATTTTAAATATAGATTATGTTAATCATATCGGTAAGGGTGTTAATTTATTTGTGCGTCATCAAGATTGGCATTGGTTATTCAATCATAAGCGGATTAGAAATTTAATTGTGTCTTTTTCGTTCTAGAATCACTGTCGCAACTTTTTCGCAAGTTAACAAAATAATATGTAGGTAATCGCTATACCTATTCGATCAAAACTTAACATTGATTATTTTCCGCATATTAGTACGGAACCCTACAGTATGCGTGGCTCGACACGAACTGGGTCGCTTTTTGAGCAACTAACTCTTTTTTTATGAGATGGAGTTAAACGAGTAAGCAGTTCATCTGATAGGATCATACTGCCCATGAGTATTAACTACTCAAGGAGTCATTGGTCCATTGCCCCCCACCTTTTACCCTCTTTTCACACTTAGGTACACTTACTTATAGGTAGAGTCATTCACGATGACGCGTGCCGTTAATCTTATTACAATGTCATTGATGTCTAATTTTGACAAAAGCACACGTCTTCGTGGATGGCACTAGGTATACTATTTACATACTTAAAAAAAAAAAAAAAAGAAAAAAATATTTTGGCTCCATAAGTACCACCTAAGACTAAGATTAAAACAAGCACTATAACTATGTTAAATACATAGTGACACGACAGGACACCAAAAAGGGTCTCCACACAGCATGTGTTGCCGCACATTGTGTGCAGCAACGCTGGTTTTCTGTGGAGCCCCGACGGTAAATATGTATGCATGAGCCAGTTCCTTTGCCCCAGTCAGACGAAGAAATAATAAAAAAGAAAAAAATTAAAAAATTAAAATCTATTTTTTTTTAAAGGCACTTACAAATTGAGTTGCTGAGTAACTGGCTCTTTAGCCATATGCGCGATCGCGTTTTACTTGTGCGACACTCTGTTCCTATTAATAATAGTTCTGTGCGAGCCCACCTGTCTTCCCTCAAAGAAGACATCGCACCAGCTGTGCCCCGGATTTCAAAATAAAACGCACTCGACTCAACACCCAATATTTGGTCGTAATCATCACCATCATCTCGGTTTCTAACGCACCAGAAGGGCTACTCCGAAACACGAAATTCGAAGTGTCGTCCCTCTCACTCTGGTATTAAATGACATAAGCGTAGGCGGGACGGTACGATACGAACTTCGATTTTCGAATTTCGTGGTAGCCTTGCAGTGCAGTGCCCTTAGTGTAAGTTTTCGGTTACTAAAATACGTCTCATCGCGTTCGCGTTCGAATCTCAATTTGTATGGAAAATGCGAATGTATTTTTTTAATTTACCCATTACCCACAAGCTTTATGATGAAGGAGTACATCGTGAGGAAACTGCGAAGTTTAATGTGTGTAAAGTTCCCAATCTGCACTGGGCCCGCTTGGGAATTACGGCCCAAGCCCTCTCATTCTGAGAGGAGGCCTGTGCCCGGTGATGAAGGCAAGTTTACCAGCTGCATATCACGTTGCGTCCGCTAGATGTTTACTTAACATTAGTTATTAACAAGAACCGTTTTATCGATCTGGGAGCAGGAAGTTATGGCTTTGCCGTTTATTATTGAACCATAGGCATTCCCATTAGGAAGGTATGTGAGGCTGGGAAATGGAATACACAGAAAAGCAAAAATAACCTTTCGTACAACTCTGTGTTCCAGGCTGCGACAGCCCGGTTCATATATAGTCCCTCTCGCTCTCGTATTAAATAGTATGTGTCAGAGGGACCGCACGACACGAACTTCCAGTTTCGAGTTTCGTAGTAGCCCTGTACCCTTAGTGTGAGTTTTCGCTTACAAAATATGTCTCGATCGCGTTCGCTTTAAAATCTCAATATATTTGTAAGCGAAAACTTACACTAAGGGTACTTACGGCTACCATGAGTTTACAGTGACCGTACTCGATAGCGATGGCGTAAATTATTTGTAGAGGCGCTGTACAATTCTACATACAAATAATTTACGCCGTCGCTATTGATTTCGGTCACTGTAAACTCATGGTAGTGGTACTGCTGTCTGGTATAGGTTTCATACATTCTATATGGTTGCGTTCACATTTGAGTTCTCAAACAATACCGTGTGTCAAAGTACCTATTATGATGACAGAGAAAGTTGTACAGTAAATAAGCAATAACGTAGCAAAAGTATGAGCATTTAATGTTGAAACCGATCCAAAGAAATTAAACAATAAATTATTGTGCACGTGCATATTGTAGGTACCAGAAAAGTTGGCGCATCATGTGTGACACTTTATACCGGGTGTGGCCTGTAGTACGAGCAAATAATTACTCGTCAAACTGTACAACATTAGTTCAGCGACTTTTAAAAATATAGTTTTTTTTTATTACACTTTTAAGTTTATTCGAAGAAGTAACAATCAATGTAAAGTAACATGCAGGATGTTTGTAGCGTGACAGGCGATGTCAGTACCACTACCATGAGTTTACAGTGACCGTACTCGATAGCAACGGTGTAAATTATTTGTAGAGGCGCCATACAATTCTCCATACAAATAATTTACGCCGTCGCTATCGAGTACGGTCACTGTAAACTCATGGTAGTAGCACAGTTGTGTTCTCGGATGGTGTACATTGATGGCAGTATTTAATTTGTATGAAAAAGGGAAAATTCAAAGACTAATTTATTTTCAAAAGTCGCTGAACAAATGTTGTTCAGTTTGACGAGGACGATCTATATGTTGTAACTTTTTGCTCGTATTACAGGCCACACCCGGTAGAATCTAAATATTATTTACGAAAACACAGATAATCAAAATTTGTATACTTAGAACAGTGCCAAAAATTGTTTTGGCTCGGTGCATTATAACACGTACGCGTTGGCCATTGTCATCCTCATCATCACCGTATCTACTACACATAATCACGTAATCTACTGTAAATTGCACCACCTCCTAAAATATATTCCTTACTGCCGGCCATTGTACATGTGCCTAGAAGAGATTTCTTTGAAGCGATAAGGCCGCCTATTGCTTACTTTAGGAAATCTCCATGTACAGTCGAGTTCATAAACTTGTGAGCAAAATTTTAATCATAAATATCTGAACACGATTCTATTGTTGATGGCGTAGAAGTGTGTTCATATATTTTTAACCGACTTAAAAAAAAGGAGGAGGTTATCAATTCGGCTGTTTTTTTTTTAATGTTTGTTACATCAGACAGAACTCCGTTATTTATGAACCGATATGAAATTTTTTTTTGCGTTCGTCTAGGAATGCTTTCAATTAGGTCCCGCTGGCTCGTGCTGAGGCACTGACTTCAGACTGGTAGAAAATTATTTTCAGGGTTTTTTGTAGTCGGCTCAATTTTTTGTTATAAAATTTTTTTGATCAAAATTTTGCTCACGATTTTATGAACTCGAACTGTGTTTTCGGTACTGCTGATTATGTGTTGGTCCGCAATAAAGAGTTCTTGTATTGCATATCCTCTATCTTTAGCGAGTTTCCATTTGGACGCTTCTAGCATAGCATTGATCATGGGGTCACGTGTTAATGGATTCAGTATTTTTTACTTTATTTATTTAAGCAATTGCGCAACTTAACTGGACGTGAATAGGACAGAATTGGAAGGAAAAACATTTATGTTTATAAATGAACAATAACAATGAACTGGTTTGAAGCGGTTTTGGAAACTGGGAAACCATGGTTGTTTCTTTGTTTGTCAAGTATTTTTATTGATGTATAAGGGTCAGTGCACTACTTTGATACCTAGGTGTAAATATACAACAGCAACAGGGAAACAGGGCGTCTTACCTAAACGGAAAGCTGTATTGTAATATGTATGCATGTAACACTTATGTGCGGTAGGTACACGTACACGGGTCCATATCGGCTCGCATACTTATTGAAAGTCCGAATGTAATTTTCGCCCGAACGATCGTTTGTCATAACTCTTTTTTCTCTGAATCCAATGATTGTTTAGAATTCTTATAAAATAAATCTAACCGAACCTATAGTTTTCTATAGGATGACCATTTAAAATTTTTACAAAAATATAAGGTTTCAGTGCGGAAAAAATTCGGACTAACGATGATTCGGACAAAAAATACGGTATGACTAGCGAAGAGTATGCGAACTTTGGCGCTCCCGATGTACACACTGAACAGTGGCGTGGCGTCAGATATTTCCGTGTAAAAGCTGAAGCAAATATGGCTTAAATCTTTTATAAATTCTGTGTCTTGTTTCCATTATGTAAATATTCTATGCTGCGTAAAGCACAACCCTGGAAGAGCATCGCAATATTAATTACTTTATTTATAAACATACTAGCTCCGACCGCGTGGAATTCGATTATTGCGCGCTGTTCCCTCGAGAACTGTGCATTTTTCCGGGATAAAAAGTAGCCTATGTCACTCTCTGGCCCATAAACTATGTCTGTGCCAAAAATCATGTCGATCCGTCGCTCCGTTCACACGTGAAAGACGGACAAACATACATACACACACTTTCGCATTTATAATATTAGAATGGATACATACAGAGTGATTCGGGAAACGTGAGCACGATAAATCCTTCTGGATTCAAATCGGTCCACGCGTTTAAGAGCCACGGTGCCACAGACAGACAGACATAGCGGTCAAACATATATATATACCCCTCTTTTTACGTCGGGGGTTAAAAAAGGTAGGTACTTATCCATCATAGGCAGGTAATAACAATGTACCTCGTTTACCTTTACTTGCCCGAACTTCACTTGCCATACCAACGTTTGCCATAAAATATATAGAACCGTGCTGTTTCAGGATTTTTTTTTTATGTCATCATATAGAATGCAGTAGGTTAGGTTAGTTTAATATCGACTCAGAAGAAATTACTATTTCAGAAATAAATTACTTTATGGCAAATGAAAATTCTAGAAAACGATACATTCGGGCAAACGATAGAGAACCCGAGTACCTAGGTACTATAATTCATTTTATAATAGCATTAATTGACGGGACCTAGAAAAGTGTTGAATGGCAAATGATCGTAGTAAAAACCTATTTGTTTGTGTTGTTCCAGCAGCCGATAGACACGGATAACATATTCTATCGGATTGCAATCGTACTCGATGTATATAAATAAATGCTATTTCGGTTGTTCGACGCGCAAAACGACTCAAATCCCAGCCACCCACCGGTGTTAAATTAATACGTTGTAATTACAGCTGTTTTGATGTATGTCTGTTACACGATGACGTTGTTTTACAGGAGTGATACATTGAATAACAACGGCTCTATAAGCTGTGTTGTCATTAGCATGAAATCTTTTGCTTCGACTCTGTTTCAAGGCTGGGCAAGTTTATGGTGAGGTTAATAGGAATAGACCAATTTTTACAAGCTTCTACGTATTTATTTTGCCCTGTGTGTTGTTGTTAGTTTTTGGGGCAAATCTTAAAAGTACATTTTGGCAAACTTCCAATGGTTGGATTGACTTGATACCTGTCCTCACAAATAAGTATTTTTAATGGGTCTATATAGACTGGTCGAAAATTGTTAGTCATAATGTATCTTATATTTATAATAATGTATGACATAACTCTTTTTTGTCTGAAACCGTTTATTTTTCAGAATTGTTATAAAACAAACCTTACCTAACCTGTAGAGTTCTACAGGGTGACCAATTAAAAATGTATGAATAATGTACGTTTTCCGCAGGGAAAAAATATGACTAACAGTAATTACGACAAACATTATTATGACTTAGGTATAAAATTATGGCAGTCAAAAGGATCCCATGTTTTATCCTACTAACATTATAAAATGCGAAAGTTGGACTGTGTGTTTGTTGTTACTAATACACCCTATAAGCGATGGAAAATAGATTTCTGTACCCTTAGAGTAAGTTTTCGGTTAAAAAATACGTCTCGATAGCGGTCGCGTTAAAATCTCAATTTGTATGGAAACACAGACCGCGCCTCTAGCGGAACGTTTGCGATGTTCGTTTGTTCGTGTTTCCATAAGTACAAATTGAGATATTAACGCGAACGCGATCGAGAGTAGACGTACTTTGTAATCGAAAACGTTCACTAAGGGTATGTAACTGTAATAAATAACACATAGGCTGCTATTTATCCCGATATTCCCACGGGATCGATATGTACGCGAGATCAAAGATTTTTTACTCCTCAGTAGGTAGGTACCTTGCAGTGGCGTGGAGGGAATACTTTTATGCTAAGCGACTGGAGAGTTAGGGTCTACACATATAAAGCGGCGATTACACTGAGTTGTTGACCTAACGCGGTCGTCGAACTTGTTTCAAACTATTGGCGTCTTACACTACCGTGTTCTTTGCACTTTTGCGGTCGCTGCATGCAGCATGCAGCGAACGCCATCGACGCACATGTGTCTTTTCGGAACTTCGCCCAGTGCCGCTGTCATAATCCATACTAATATTATGAATGCGAAAGTGTGTGTTTGTATGTTTGTGTGTATATTTGTCCGTCTTCCACGTCAAAACGGAGCGACGGATCGACGTGATTTTTGGCATAATAGTTTATGGGCCAGAGAGTGACATAGGCTACTTTTTATCCCGGAAAAATGCACAGTTCCCGAGGGCACAGCGCGCGATAACCGAACTCCACGCGGGCGAAGCGGCGGGGAAAAGCTAGTTATTCATTCTTTTTGAACGCACACAGCACCAGTGGAAGTCAGAAGGGCTACTCCGAAACACAAAATTCGAAGTTCGTATCGTACCGTCCCTCTCACTCTCGTATTAAATAACAAGCGTAGGCGAGACGGTACGATACGAACTTCGATTTACGAATTTCGTGGTAGCCTTGCTGGTGGCAGTAGCGGAACTCGCAGTGATCGAATACCGTTTCGTTTCAGAATGTTTCGAAACCTTTTAACACCTACAAATAAAATAAAATTCGCTTGGCCTTACGAGATATTTCTACAGCATGACGCATTTAACTAAATTCGATATTAAATTAAACAAATCATTGTCAGCGCCCGTTCTATTCCGGTTGTTTACGCGAAGTATTTTCGATGTTTCTATTGTGATTGTGCGTGTTTAATAAACAGAACCGGAGTGCCGTTCGGAAACGAATGGTCTGAGAGAGAAGGAGTTGCGAATGAATGAAAAAAGAAACTCTTTCAAGAATAGGCATTTACTTATTATTATTTAATCGGCTGCTGTCTGAAAAAAAATTATAATAACTGTATAGCTTGTGTCCGAGGCTCCGCCCGCGTGGTATTCGTTTATTGCGCGCTGTTCTCTCGGGAACTGTCCATTTTTCCGGGATAAAAAGTTAGCGTATGTCACTCTAGGGCCCATAAACTATCTTTATGCCAAAAATCACGTCGATGCGTCGCTCCGTTACGGCGTGAAAGACGGACAAACATACAAACACACTTTCGCATTTATAATATTAGTATGGATTACTTAATGTAGGCATATGCTACGTAAAAGTCGAATTTCGTCTCTTGCCGTCCCGCTGACGCTTACGTTATTCAATACGAGAGTCAAGAGTGAGACGGACGCTAGGTACGATTAGAACTTCGGTTTTGGTAGTAGCCCCCGAGAGTCTAACAGTTGCTGTCCAAGCGAAAAGACTCCCATAAGGAAATAAATTCCTTTTGCGCTTCATCTTTTTCTTTTGTCTGTTTCAGCGTTAACAGTGCGGTTTCTTACAAAAAGATACATCGGAGAGTACGATCATCAACAAGGTAAATTAATTGCAATTAAAGGTAACTTGAGCGTTCACTTGTAATAAGCATTCTAGCGAATAATGTAGAGGTGAGACGCACTAGGCAAAACGTGGACTGAGCCTAGCGAGTATTTTTATTTTAGACGTGTAGTATATGTGCAATAATGTGTATGTGTAGATGTGTTTTTGTTGCTTTTTCATTTTCTGATCTACTGTTAATGCACCACCTGCTGTAAACTAGTCCTTCCTTCTTTCTGTAAAAAGGTTGCCTGGAAGAGATCGCTCTTAAGCGATAAGGCCGCCTATTGCTTACCTTGTAATTTTCTCTGTGTACCTGTTTTCTGTATCGCTTACTATTTCTGGTGTACAATAAAGAGTATTTGTATTGTATTGTTGTATTGTACGCGTCCACAAAAAGACTAGACCCAATGACTAGGTCCACGAATATCTACGAGTACTTAACTCAATTGACTCATTGCGTAAACAAAATGATTCCCGTAAATGCGCTGCCGTGATTGCGTATACACCGTTAGTTTTAGTAGTTTTACAAATATCGAACTACTTACCGAAATCCATGTCACAAATCAGTCTCCACACTTCATATTTTTTAAATTTTATCTTAAGTACCTAAGTATATTAAATTAGACGACCAGATGGCCTAGTGGTTAGAGAACCTGACTACGAAGCTTGAGGTCCCGGGTTCGATTCCCGTGTCGGGGCAGATATTTGTATGAAAATAACGAATGTTTGTTCGCGGGTCTTGGGTGTTTAATATGTTTTGAAGTATGTATATATCTATATAATTATGTTTATCCGTTGCTTAGTACCCATAACACAAGCTTTGCTAAGCTTACTTTGGGGCTAGGTCAATTGGTGTGAATTGTCCCGTGATATTTATTTATTTATTATTATTATTATTATTTAAATATCGACTAAAACTTCGCTTCATACTTTATACAGGCTTAGGACTGTCAGCATATTTTATAAAAAATTCAGTTAAAAAGAGGCTCCTAAATACTCGTACGCCAAAAGAATCGCGTTAGGCAACGCGTAACTACTCACGCGTGCAAGCCAAAACCTATTCCAGTAAATACGTGCCACCTCTATAATGTACAGGTAAAAGCACAAAATAAGCTTACACACAATCCGTCGCTCCGTTTCGACGTGAAAAACGGACAAACATCCAAACACAAACACTTTCGCATTTATAATATTAGTATGGATTTAACTAGGTACCTAATACGTTATTTTTTCCAATTTCAGATAGCAAATACAAGCACGAAGTTCTACTGGATGGCGAGCCGATTCTGTTTGAAATACTCGATACTTGTCCAAAGGTACTCGCACTATATAGTTCTTATACGAAGGGTCCACGGAAAGAAAAGAACATGTCTAGTCACCTTTTTTTAAAATTGAGATTTCAATCTCAAAATGTAGAGCTCACAAAGTACTATGACTTACCATTGAATTAAATAATCTGTACGGTTGTGTTACTCTGAAGATGAGCTCTGGTTGAGTTTGAAACGCGTCAGTGTGATTTGGTGGTGGTGATAGATGGGTTTGTGTAATTTGTGTGTGTTCTTACAGTGTGGAGGTGGAGGAACTGCATGGACACGCATAATTTGCATAGACTTAGCTATCTTAAGGTCGCGGGTGAGCAAAGAATTTCTTTTAGTTCATTCATATGGACCTCCGCAAAGTAACGCCTGATTCAATAAATTAATCTGAAAACATCATAAATTGTATTTTTTAAACTTTTAAAGAAATGGTAACCATAGTAATTGTTCCTGATGACCAACTTTCAAACCGCTATAGCTCAAAAATTTGTTTAGGTGACTAAACAATATGTTCTTTCCGTGGACCCTTCATTTGTGATCGTTGTCATAATATCAGCCGTATTGACTTCCATTGTTGGATATAAGCTTCCTCCAGCAGCAGTCAGTATTACTACGGTTGGAAGCGACCTATGACATACATACACCTTGGACTCATGGCTTTAGGGCTCTTACAAAGTTTCTTGCGACGCATTCTTCTTGGTAATGATGGTCTTTCCGAAAGTCGTGTAAAAGTGCCCATTGCGGCCTATTTACTGAAATAAATCGTTTGAATTTGAATTTGACACAAAACTGCGACGCGATGCAATACGACGCCGTATCGTGGGAAACTGCGTTGGTTCAGGATCTACAGATGTGTCCCCAAAACATTGTATGATGTGTCCGTTTTGTTACGAATTTTTAATAAGTCTTCTTAATAATTATCGTAACAAAACGGACACATCCATACAATATTTTGGGAACACATCTGGAGACCCTGTTTTTTCAGCTCGCAATCATGGACTGAGCTACCTTCCAAATTTTGTTGAAATCGGAGAGATAAACTCAGGGTACAATGGTAGATAGAAACGCCCAGGTGCAAAGTAATTATTTTGGTTTATTCGTAGTATTTCCTTTACCTTATAATTCCAGAGTGTCGACGACCTCCCAGGCAACGACGTGGCGCAATGGGCAGACGGCCTCTTCCTCGTGTACTCTATCACGGACCGCGACTCGTTCAACTACGTCCGCCGCGCCAAGCAGAGCTTGCAGCCGGACATCCCGCTCACTCTCGTCGGGAACAAGGCTGATATGGTGCACTTGAGACAGGTACGACCTGCCGGGCAACGACATCACGCAATGGGCGGACACTCTTGTGGAACAAGGCTGATATGGTGTACTTGATTCACGTACGGGAAACACGGGAAAAAACATTATAAACAGTTTTTTTATAAATATGCACCAAATCACTTCGATACCATCAGAGTCGATTGTGGTCAGATGCAAGGCTACTTCTGTTTTTTTCCATGAAACTGACCCGTGATTGACCCCTGTCTCATCTGATAAAATCTCACTGGTTCAATAACAGCCTAGAAGAGCCCAGGCATTAAAAAACCGAGCGTTAGCTAGCACACACGGCGAAATTTCTCAATGAGTTCTCGTGACAGTTATTTTAACTTACTTTGCGATCGCTATTGTCGCTAAGTGACATCTAAGACAATGTATATACCCGTAACCCGCTTAGAAAAATTGACCGACTAAAACCCGAACTTTGGACCGCGAAGCCATAGGTAAAGGTCAAGTTGCCTTCGCTAAGTCCATAGAAAGACCTCGATATGATAACTGCCTAAGGAGTAACTTGGGAATTTCAACAGTACTTAAATTAATTTTTACAGGTGAGCCTAGAAGAGGGTGAGATCCTGGCGAAAGACTTCGAATGCAACTTTGCTGAAGTAGCAGCGGCTGAGCAGGTCAACCAAGTAGGCGAGGTGTTCCACGAGCTGTGCCGAGAGGTCTTGGCGTTGCGGCGTCGTGCCAAGCATAGCCTTTTGGATAGGATGCTGGGTTCGAAGACTGCGTACAGGGTGTATTCGCGGGGGAAGAGTGACAGCGCGCTGCCTAAGGACTAGCTGATGGACAAGAGAGAGAGAGGAGATACCTATGTCTGCGCTCGCTGGCACCAACATGCAAGCTTTTATTGAAGTTTAACTGTTTGTTGTTGGGTCTAATATTGCAAGTTCATTTTGATCAGCGTGGTCGGATTGACTTGTTTGGTATGCATAAGTTAGTTGGATGACATACTTGCATGTCATTCAGACAACCAAATGGACAAGTAAGCAAAATATTTTTATTTTTTGTAATTGAAACTTACTTAACCCGTTAGCAATGCACTTGCGTTACGGACAGTTAAGTATGTGCTGTTATTGGTTATTCGTACAGGCATATTGTTTCCGACAATAGTCCACTGTTTATCGGATTTAAAAAACTATGGAAGATTAGTTACTGTCTTTCTGTAATTAGAAACACGTTAATCTTTGACATTTTGATGTGTATAAATGGTCAAGTCAAACCTTATTGTGTAATACACTACTTCAATCACCAATTACAGTGTTTTTCAACCTTTTTCGCACGCCTTTAGTTTTTTTTTTTTTCAATTCTGCAAATCTGCAATCAGCTATGCTCTAGCCATAATCAGATAATGTATGAGTTCAATTAACTTTTAGAGGGGTACTCCATCGAGCACACTTCTCTTTCTTGAAGAGTAGACTTCATTCTCTCTCGTCTAGCCTTTAGTATGAAGAAATATTTGGCGACCCCCTACCCGTTGCTTGTTTTTCCATAATGAGTTAAAGGTAACATTTTCTTAATAAATATTTTTAAACTTTTTTTTTACTGAAGTAGTTTTCCCATAGGGGCTCCGCGACCCCGCTAAAGAGGCTTCGCGACCCCCCAGGAGGTTGCGACCCACAGGTTGAAAAACACTGACCTATTGCAATCACAAACGTGACGCAAATGTCAAAGTTGTCAAATCATATTATTGTCTTGCTCATATTTATCTCCAAAGAGCGAGAGGGATATATGATTGTAGAGGGTGACATCTATTTGGTATATTTTTTTAGTCCGAAATTTATTACGCATAACAGGTTTCGCATAATTTATTTGCGCCGAGTGTTAAACTTGCCGAAATTTAGTTCGGAATAATTCTTTATAAGCCTAATGACTGTTTATCCGAACATTATATTAGCATAATATTAACATGGCTGACTTATACTATGCATAATATTTTTTGAATAATATTATGTAATTTTTAGCAGAATTTTGATAGACCGAAATCCTTTCCAAATCTATGTCCGAAAATAAATTAAGTACTATTTATTGATTAGTGTAAGTAATGGTAAATATAAAAACGGTAAATGGTAAAACAATATAATTATGACTAGAAAAATAGGTAAGGTTAGAAACGTAAGTATTTTTAACGAAACGAACAGTCACCAGTAAAAGAGGCACGGGCATGAAAATGCAGCATGAAACGGGCACGAAGCCCCCGCATGAAAAAACAAATATAATCTAACCCCCTTTTAACCTGGTTTGGTTCGTTAGTTACCTTATGTCCCTCAGATTAAAAGTAGAAGCCCCGCGAAGCCATGTCCACTCATGCCCCCGCGTTATAAAAATACTTCCACCCACTAGTTACTGGTTTCCAGAGAAGTATATCGGAATAGGTTAGTAAGCTTAGGTACCTAATAAAAAACTTTAGTAACTAACTTTCTGTGAAACTAATTTATGCGTAAGTCATTTTTTGCCTAAACCATATTCGGCATTCACAAATTATGCGTAAAAGAATTCTGCGTAGTATAATTCTGCCAAAAAAGTTTCAGCACAAATACAATTATGCGTAAACAGATTATGCAAAATAGAATCATGACAAAAAATATGCGTAAACAAGGGGAACCGATTGTAGATCCTACTTCCGTGCCATCTACTATAGCATGCTCATCAGTCGTGTCATGCATGCTAAAATGAAGGAAAGTACCCAAAAGTACTTCTATTCTAGTCTGGTCTAGTCACTGTCATAAAATTGTATAACTTAAAGTTAATATGGTGCGTGGTTTAAATAAGAAGGTAGGTATACAGAGCGTCCTAAAACTATGCGATAATAAGACTAAAGAATTTTTAAAATAAAATAAAGTCTCTTGCATTGCCAGCAAAATATCCTAACTACAATATTTAAGGCCCTTTATTTAAAACAAAATAAAGTCTCCTCCCAATAAAATATCCTATGTTATCTGGGCCAATCAACTTTTTTACCGACACTAAGCTGACAGCGATATTTTTCAAACAATTGCAGATTTTTGTAGGTAAACATGTTTTTTCTGTAATTTAATAGATGGTGTATAATGAATACATGCCATTCTACGTAAGTTCAACCTATTAAGCCGTGAAATATCTTGTTGGAAGTACGATTTTTTGGTAACGCCAGAGACAATTTTGGGTAACGCGGAAGACGCCCAAAGTGTCGGTATAATAGTTGATTGGCCCATCTACAATATTTAAGGCAATTTATTTTAAACAAAGTAAATCTCCTTTCAGCTAAATATCCTATATCTACAATTTTTAAGGTACTTACCTACTTTATTTAACAAAATAAAATCTCTACAATATTAAAAGGACCTTTATTTAAACCACAATAAAGTCACTTTCCAGAAATATATTCTATTTACAATTTTTAAAGTATGTTTTCCTTTCATGTCGCAGTTTTGGGACGTCCTGTATATTCAAAAAGGCACGATGAATGAAATGAAATGAAAATTAATTGGAAAATGGATGTGAAAACTTTAAATTTATCCGCAACAAGTATCGAAAGATGTGTTTGCTGTATGTAGGGTAGGTTAGGTAAGGTTTCACAACTCTATAAGTCCTAGATATTTTATGCGACAGATATATGTGATGGCATATATCGCAGATTTATGACATAAAATATCAGGAAGTTTTAACCTCCTAACCCTAAAGTCAAATTTTCGATATATGAACATCAAACTTTATGTCTTTAGTTTGCTGTTCAAATAACAATAAGTTCTTTATAAAGGACTGGGCGTTAGAAGGGTAAGTAAAGGGCCATTTAACAAATAACTATTGAAAATAACGCACAAAATATACTTAAATAGTCGACGATGTCGGTTTTAAATGTTAAATTATTTTAGTGCATAAGGTCTTTGAATTAAAGTAAGTTGGGACATTTCTATTTATTATTATGTAAGATTTTGACTACACTTAAGTGGGATATTGCCTTTTAAGGCGTAGTGTTGTGTGTACTCTGTGTACCCAGCCAAGGAGAAATAGGGTGCTCAAAAATAAATCAATAAATATTATATAAAGCGCTGGCCTTAGCTCTTTATAAAGATAAAGCAAGGTCCACACCGCTTCCGCGTCTCTCAACGAGAAAAAACAGTTTGGCAACCTCTGGTCTACCCGTTTGGGCGTGAATGAATAACAAACACACATATATACGTACTATAATCAAAAACTTTCGCATTTATATAAATAAGTAGAATTTGGTTAAAGTTGCCAAATAATTTGCTGAAATTTCTAGATAGATTTAAAGTGTATATTTTTGAGCACCTCGTGTGTTACTGTATTTTTGAATGTGACTGTTTAATGATGATTCCACGAAAAGTTGGCGCGTTAATCATTTATGACAGCCGGGCCAATCATCTATTTTACACTTTGGGCGTCTTCTGCGTTACCAAAATTGTCTCTGGCGTTACCAAAAAATCGTAATTCCAACATGATATTTCGCGGTTTAATAGGTTGAACTTACGTAAGTACTGAAGGGCTACTCCGAAACACAACGTTCGAAGTTCGTGTCGTGCGGTCCCTCTCACACTTATACTATTTAATACGAGAGCGAGAGGGATCGCACGACATGAACTTCGAACGTTGTGTTTCGGAGTAGCCCTTCTGATGTCATGTATTCATGTACACCATCTATTAAATTACAGAAAAAACAAGTTTACTTACAAAAATCTGCAATTGTTTGAAAAATGTGGGTAAAAACGTTGATTGACCCAGCCACTAATCTCAGACATATTATAGTCCCTTCAAGGTATTTTTGTAGGTTAGATTCTTTTTTCTCATAACTGAGCTATTTTCGTTTTGGAACATTTTCAAATAATTTGAATTTAGATCATTTATTGATCCTCACATTTAATCGATAAATCAATGTATCAATCATACATAACAGTGTTACCGTTATCGCTGTCTTATGGTGCGAGGGCCAAATTTTAATTTCCTTGGTACGGGGGCCTTTATAAATGTTGGCCGATCGTAAAATCCGCCAGATCACGAAATTCCTAGGCATATCATGAAATGGCGTCATTTTTGATAATTATGGCTAGGAATTTCGTGATAAGGCGGATTTAACGATCGGCCGCCGATATAGGTAAATATAATTTGACATTTTTAATTTGAGATTTTTTTATGGTAAACATATAGTAGTGCTGTCAATTAGTATTGTACTGCATACATCGAAAAATATAAAAACTGTATGAAAAAAAAATTAACACCGGTAATATTTTCAAAAACTTGCAGAATTAAAGTAGCTCAGTTATGCGAGTAGAATCGAACCTTGCATGAACAGTCAGCAACAAAAATATGAATACTGCCAAAGTGCAAAAAATATGTATCCACGACCTTAAATTCAGGGAATAAGGTCCTGCCTGTTACATATTTTTGGCACTTTAAACGTATGCTAAAGCCCCAGGTCACAGGCAATTTCTATATTCACACAGCGCCATCTATTTGTGGTCTACTTGTACCAAAGTTTGGTTTATTTATAATAATAAAGACAAACGTGAGGTTTACTTAGTTCCATTTTGTATTTATTTAGTTATAGTAAGTTTAAGTATGGGATGGTTGAATGACGCGTATGAAGTTCAAATTATAAGGTCTCTATCCACCGCGCTGTATCATGCTATGACCGTAATAGGAACGTGTCAGGAACGGAATGTCAAACGCATACATGACACGCGACGGCGACGGTTGGTTACGGAACGTGCTAGTGGGCATAGTCTCATACTTTTGTATTAGTACGTATTTTAATAACTCTTTATTGTATGTAGAGTCAAGTGTAAAAATATATACATATTCAAATTATCAAAAATATGTACCACAGACTCTTATACCGACGCCACAAGGCCGTAGTAACACATTTTCGAGTGGTTCATATTTCAATGCTATCAATATTTGATCTATTGATACTTATTTTTGCACTTGACAAACATGAAAATTACAGGTAACAAGAGAAAGAGAACTTACTTATCCCTTAATTAAAGGAAACTCTTCCAGTTAACCTTTGTTTAACTTTTCGATACAAAAAATATTGCTACTACGGTAATGGTACATATTTTTGATACTTTGAATATGTACATATTTTTACACTTAATGATATAGTGTACCTAGGTATGTACATACCTTATGGGTAGAGTCTTTTATTCGATTCCCGAAACACATTGCTTATGGGAATTTAGCCTGGTTTTCAGAGATCTTAATGGACGTGACTAGGTCATCTTGGAAAAATTTAATTTTTACAGCCATGAATATTTACAGAGGCGTCTTTACCAATAGTGCAGAGTGTGCGTTGCACACGGGCGCAGCGGTGTTAAGGGCAAAGAGGCAGCATTTAAGGGCAAAAATATATACACACTTACTCACTGTATTTTATTGTGTAATTTTTTAATGTATGATGACCAGATGGTCCCAAAGGAAGACCAGCGCCGTTCGCAAGACCGGCAGATTACTGATTTGGGACTATTTCGTGACATGCATAACTATTATTTTGTTTTTTTCTTTATTTTTATCCATTGTTCTTAATGTTTGTCACGAATAAATGTTTTCTTTCTTTACTTTAGTACCTTGCATATTTTCGTCATATTTGAACTGCCATATATGAACTATCACAATGGTTAAAGTGATAAAGTAAAAAGTGTATACGCATTTTTGCCCTTGACTGTACCTATTCCATTTTGACCGCGCGTTTCCTAGATGGCGCTAAAGTAATAATAGGCTAGACGACTAAAAAAAACTGTTTAGTCAGTCAGGTGGATAATTTAAAAATATTGTGCACATAATTTTTCTTTTGTATGACAAACAAAAAATGACGAGGATACAGTGCTTAGAAGTTTCGAGTGACGTCACTATATGCTACGATTTTTACCTTATAGTGACGTCACAAGCCCCCACTCCGGAAGTTTGATGATCTATACCTTTGTCGAGTTTTAATAAATAGATAAACCAAAAAATACGTGTGCCATATTTTTCCATAATCTAACTGTGGGACTAAATAGAACGATATATTTTTAACCCAGTCGTCATACACGGGCGCACACGGGCGCTACATGGTATAAAGACGCCGCTGTGTATTTATCTATTTGTATCTTATGTTCATGATTTTTATTATTTTAATGTACCCATAGTGTTAAAAACACTTATAATATAAAGCTAGAGGTAATAATGTATTACTATAAATAAAATAAACCGCCCTTGTGCGAACGTTACCCACGTAACCTTTCATTACTTCTGTCTAAAGGTTGCCTGGAAGAGATCGCTCTGAAGCGATAAGTCCCTTTATTGAATACCTTGGAAATCTATATACCTGTGTTTTCTGTATTGCTTATTATGTGTTGGTTTTCAATAAACAGTGATTGTATTGTATTGTATTGTATTGTAACCCACGTTCATTAAGAACTTTGTCGTTGTCGCACTATATTTACATACAGTTAAGGTCATGGCCATGGAATGATAGGTACTATTAAGATAAGAATAGGTAATTGAGAGATGTGTATTTACATAATTAATAAAAAAATCGTCCTTAATTTGTTTTTCTTTTACAATAAGTATTTTCCGGTTTCTACCCGACCCGACTACTGCAAAGTCAAACAATGATTTTGAATATGAAACTACCGTGAGACTCACTTATATTAAATAATATTGTAACGGATAACTCACGTCTTAAATCGAGTTTAGCTCGACGTGTTTCGGGCTATTTCATAGCCCTTCTTCAAGGGAGCATGCGACTCGACGGCTGCCGCAACACGCGCACTACACGCCACAGCTCGCGGACTATCCGAGAACCAACACAGGCACATAATTACCCATATTTTTATTGTCACTGTCTAGTTTAGATACATAGCCCGAAACATGTCGATTAATTTAACTCTATTTAAGACGTGAGTTATCCAAAAAAAGATATTTGTGGTTTTAGCAATTTTTATGTGTACAGAATAACTAATAGTATGTACTACCGTATATGTATAGGTATAGCTACGGTCAGCATCAAAAGTAGCTGGTTACTTTTTTACTCTGTCACATTAACACATTTGTCAATCTTGTATGGTGCTAAGTACGCGGCTGAAAAACGACAAAGTATAACCTTTTGTAACCAGATACTTTTGATGCTGACTGTACATAGGGGCATACAGTATGTTTATACTGTATTACCTACGTGTGTTCCACTTAGCGCTTGGACTACTGGTCCGATTTTATTGAATTAAGTATCAATCAATTCGTTCGATAATGTCGGAAATTCTTATCTACATTTTTTTTAATAAAATCTTACATAATAGATTATAAATTAAAAATTATAAATGAAGTACTTTTCTTCTTCATAAAAAGTTTGGTGTCTTCCGACCACGGTCCCATTGTCTCAAAAAAAAACTTTTCTTCTTGCAATAATAAACATGTATTTTCTTTAAAAGCCGTGTTCGCACGTCAATCTTAAACGTAAGTAGGTATTGTTTAGTAAAATCATTCCCTGTTAAAGGTTACATCTGACCAAGGATTTCCTGTAAAGTTCGTAGAAAAGAATTTCGGACAAGAATATTTTCCCGTTTCATTTCCATAGCGCGTAATCTTCCGCTTCCGGGTTAACTTTATTTTTTATTTGATTGTATTGGAACTAAGTAAGTATACCGTACTTTATAAACGCAAAATCACCCCTACTCTAATTTCAAATATCAGAGCGAGACACCGAACAATGACAACAGCACGATTGTGTGACCTGCCAGTCATAAAGGCAACCCCAAGTCAGGATGACAAAAGGTAATCAGTGCCATTCTGAAATGGCCATAAATTAAAAAGTAAAAGCGCCTCCCCTCGCGTGTCACTCGGCAACCAATGGGCGTGCTCCATGACAGTGACGTCACGGCTAGGAACAGATTCAAAGATGGCACCGTTTGTTATTATTATCCGATATAGTTTCCCCCTCTGGATTTTTATATTTATAACAATGGGATGTTTGGTATGATAGCTTGATCGTTGTTGAAGTCGAATTGTCTGTTCATGATGGGTCTGCTGAATATTAATATGGTAAAATTACAATGCAAAATGTGGATCATTTTATAATAATACCGCCTGCAATTTTAATTGGCATTTACTTTTTTTTTCAAACAAAAAAATTTGGTTTCATCATTAGTTTGTCTTTAGATCAAATCGAATATCGCAAGCATACTTAGATTAAGGCCGTCTTGCAGAAAACAATAAATCTAGATTTAGCAGTTAAACCTGGCTTAAGCTTGACAGTTCCATACATTTTGACACTACTAAACTGAGCTTAACGCTAACTCGAGATCTATGTGTTTCCAGCAAGTGGCCATAAGTACTTATAAAAATTTACCTAAACAAGTAAAAAAGGGATTTAAAAACACAAACACAACCTAATTTAAAACATAGTGTAATCGATTCTACTCTCGATTCGGAGCAAACTACTTTCTGGTTTTTAGTTATTTAATTAACACTGTATCACCCCTGTTTTTGCCTTGGGCGGGGGTTAAAATATACCTGGAAGACATTATACATAGAGCTAAAATTTTGCCAAGATTTTACGCAAATACCTACCCTTGTAGTTAATGAAAAACCGCAGCAGCGTTGCCCGCTAAAAGCATTACTGAAATGAGCTTATCACCAGCCCTTAGAGATGCCCCCTCCCTTTTTCATCCCTGCGCGGTGCGCCCGCGTCACTCTAACAACCGCCTTTGACGTAAACAGTTTCATTGACAATTATTTTCGAACTATTCCAAATTAGAAATTAGTTCATCGAATTCTGATTTTTAATGGCCAGTGTTTTACCGCGAGTTTTATTTTTTATTGATTTTTAAAGTGTTCGAATTCGTAGTTTAGTGTATGTGTATATAGTGATGTGCTGATGGTCAAATGTAAGTTTTTTTTATATAAGTAGGTACAATATTGACTATAGCGATCTCATGTTCTCTTGAATTGCAATGCGAACTAAATACTGCTTTAATTTTTGCGATGATTCTGCCATATGTTTATTTATTCTTGCTTTTTATGTATATTTGATATTTTAATATTCTTTCCACTTTGCTTAAAACTAAGAAAAAATATTTTTTGTCGGTGTTTCTATTGACATTATACCTACTTACATAAGTAGTTTTTTTTTGCGTTTATTACGATAAAAAATATTGTGATGAATTTAGATATGTATTTGTAACCATCGACGCAAAAAGAGGGGTTTTATAAATTTTACGCCAATATATGTCTGTGGCATCGTAGCATTGAAACCGATGGACCTATTTTAATGTGTTTTTTTTTTGTATACCTAAGAGAATTTGTTTGTGGTGTTTTTTTCTCAGTTTTATTAAAATCGGTTCAGTCGTTTTTGAGATATTGAAATTTATAATGATAATGGGGATTTTTACTAGCTTTTGCCTGCGGCTTCGCCCGCTTGGAATTCGGCTATCACGCGGTGTTCTCTTGGAAATTGTGCATTTTCCGGGATAAAAAGTAGCCTATGTCACTTTCTGGCCATAAACTATCTCTGTGCCAAAAATCACGTCGATCCGTCGCTCAGACGTACAGACACTTTCACATATTAGGTAGAAGGTATATGGATAATCGTATAAATTTTTACTTTCAATTTGCAAGGAAAGCTGTAAGTCCAATCGCTCTTTACACTGAGAGATGGCGTAATGTTGTTGTATAAGTAAGCAATTACATACAATTATATGTAGACAACATATCTTTATTATCCACGCTTATTTATTACCGGTACGCAACTACTCTCACAAATAACATAATTTTCGTAAGTCAAAATGTAATGTAAAAACCTAAACTGATCTATTATTCTGAAATATACTTATTCAATAACAAAAGTTATGACAAATAATATTTGTCGTAACTTTTGTCATTGAATAAGTATATTTTAGAATAATAGATCAGTTTAGGTTTTTTTTATAACAATTTTGAACAATTATGCATTCAGAAAAAAAGGAAAAACAATATATTATGACAAACACTAGCTTTTGCCCGCGGCTTCGCCCGCGTGGAATTCGGTTATCGCACGCTGTTCCCTCGGGAACTGTGCATTTTCCGGGATAAAAAGTAGCCTATGTCACTCTCTGACCCATAAACTATCTTTATGCCAAAAATCACGTCGATCCGTCGTTCCGTTTCGACGTGAAAGGCGGACAAACATACACACAAACATACAAACACACACACTTTCGCATTTATAATGTTAGTATGGATTACGTTATGAATTGCGACAATCATGAGAGTCGATATGGACCTATTTATTAGACATTCTATTCACACGTTCAAGTATACAGCGTGTATCTTTGAAACCTATAACAAGACGAAGATTTAAGTGCTGTGAACCGATATCAAAACAAATTGTTAATTTAGAATTAACTACCAGAGCGTAATTAACTTTTGAAATATTTCCGAGCAGCAATATAATGCGTATACTCGTAATCCATACTAATATTATAAATGCGAAAGTAAGTCTGTCTGTCTCTCTGCTACGCTTTCAAGTCGAAACCACCGATTTTGATGAAATTTGGTATGTAGGTAGTTTGAACCCTAAGGATCAACATAGGATACCTTTTATTCCGGTAGAGGTCGCCACCGCGCGATAACCTAGATCCGCGCAGACGAAGTCGCGGGCATAAGCTAGTAATTTTACAAGTGAGAGTTAGCTAAGCGTTCTGTGACAGCTGTCACGTCATCAAATGCGACATTTCGAAAAACAAATCAGTATCGCGTAGTGATACATTCCGTGCTAATTAATTTTGTAAGGAAAGTAATAAGTCTAAATTTTTTACTAACAATAAAATGTGGTTATCAGGGCCTCCGCTAACTACCCTTAAAGTTTGAGGTGGTATCAAAAATACACGTTGTAAGTATACGTAGCCGTGGTGGCCTAGTGGTTTGACCTATCGCCTCTCAAGCTGACGGTCGTGGGTTCAAATCCCGGCTCGCACCTCTGAGTTTTTCGAAATTCATGTGCGCAATTTACCACGAGCTTTGCGGTGAAGGAAAACATCGTGAGGAAACCTGCACAAACCTGCGAAGCAATTCAATGGTGCATGTGAAGTTCCCAATCCGCACTGGGACCGCGTGGGAACTATGGCCCAAGCCCTCTCATTCCGAGAGGAGGCCTGTGCCCAGCAGTGGGCCGTATATAGGCTGAGATGATGAAGTATACGTAGCGTCGTAGCATCGCGTAGGCGGCTACGAGACGTGTAGAGCTGTAGAGCCTCTTACAACTTAAGGTCTCAAGAGTACTCGCGTCCCCATACAAACGTAGTTACGTTCTAATTTCGCACAACAATCCTCGCAGACATTTCTTATGTAACAGAGTGATCAAGACATGGAACAAACTACCAGAATATGTAGTCTCAGCACTGAATGTTAACCAATTTAAGAACCGACTAGACCAACACATTAACAATACTAAGAATACTTGACCAGATGCAGATGCAGGGGCAGATGGCATGCTCTCGTTTCGGAGGCCAAGACCCTCTTTGGGTCGATGTGCCAATTTAGTTAGTTAGTTAAGAATACTTGACCAAGGAACAGCTAGATACAGGCACCTATCAGTTGCTTGCAACTGCCTGCCTGATAATTTATATAATAATAATAATAATAATTTACAAGCAGCACTGCAGTAACTTACCATGAGTTTACAGTGACCGTACTCGATAGCGACGACGTAAATTATATGTAGAGAAATGTGGAGGAGCTGTGCAATTCTCCATACAAATAATTTACACTGTTGCTACCGAGTACAGTTACTATAAACTCATGGTAATGGTACAGATCAAAATCAACTTTGCATATAATGGGAGCAGCCATTACGATGCTTATAATTAGGTTTGGCTAAAATAAAATGTAACGAAAAAAACAATAACGAATTTCCATTCGTCATAGAAAACTTAAAAATAATGTGATTTTATTTTGTTACATTGAATATGAATGGAAACTAATTACATATAAACATCAAAATAGCTGTTCCCATTATAGTCGCAAGGTTTTATTCTGTTTCAGAGTGTTGTTTGTAAATTAGAACGAAACTACTTTTGTATGAAAATGCGATCAGGAGAGCGGACTGGCGACTCTTTAAGTTATAGTATCTATGCATCGTTCTGTGTCTAGAGATGTCTCATGTATACTTACCTATATATGTATATTATTATATGTTTTCGAACGCCGAATCTTATTCAGATAGTGTAGGAATTTATATGTCGGCGGCCGATCGTAAAATCCGCAAGATCACGAAATTCTTAGGCAATATCATGAAATGGCCGGAAAAAAAAATTAGGTTCGATGAGCGAAGCGAGAAGTGGTTAGTATGAATTGTGACTTTTGTGACTACGACGCACGAGCCGAGCGAGCGAAGCGAGCGTGACGCGGTAGCGGCCGGCGTAGTGCCGGAACCGATATGGTGGCGTTTCATGATATGCTTATGAATTTTATGATATGCCTAAACTGGCCAAATCGTGAAATGATTTAACAATCGGCCGCCGACATAATACAAAAACTACTGATAATTTAGTAATAACGCCAATGCGTTATAACTAAAATATAAGTAGCATTATCGTATTCATGTAGTATTAGTATTGTTAAAGCATTAGCTGTGCGACGAAATCGAACTTTTCGGCCCCAACGGCCATTCCTTGCTATATTTAGGCAGCAATTGCAACTTCAATGAGCTAATTCGCTTGGCTATGTCGGTAACCCTAGTTCTTCTACGTACATAAGTAATATTTCGCTTAATTTGGGAGTCGACTACAACAAGGAGAAAGTATATCGTCACTACTTTAAAAAAAACTCGTAGCTCAAAATAGATATTTTTTCTGAGTGAACTTTATAGACATTACATCAAGGTTAAATTTTGTTGACATACTGATTGATGAACTAACTTAAAGTTCAACAGTCGGGACCCATTAAAAAGGTGACCAGCTCAAAAAATCAAAGTACTTAACACTGGCAGACGGTTAAAAAAATATAATTTTAAACAAAATGTTGTTCTAAATTTGAATTGCGTTTTACTCTAGCTTAGACCTCCTCGTAGTCTGCATGGTGGTCCCAACCGGCGACGTCAACTGCCTTCACTGGAGTATGCGGGCGAGAACCCTTGATATAGAGATATAGTTCCATGTAATACGATACCTACTGAACTGAGGAGATAAAAAACTTGAAAACAAAAGATGTATAAAATTAAGATTTACTGTCATTTGGTGCAAATAGAAAATGTACAACTCGAAATTATACCACAGAATAAGTAACACAAATACCTACACAAGCTTCACTGCCGTACAAAAGTGACGTTTAGGCATAAGAATTATTAGAAGCATAGGCATTTTGACGACCAGATAGAAAACTTGACTACGAACCTTGAGGTCCCGGGTTCGATTCCCGTGTCGGGGCAGATATTTGTATGAAAAATACGAATGTTTACTCTCGGATCTTGGGTGTTTAATATGTATCTAAGTATGTATCTATTTATATAATTATATTTATCCGTTGCTTAGTACCCATAACACAAGCTTTGTTAAGCTTACTTAGGTCAATTGGTGTAAATTGTCCCGTGATATTTATTTATTAAGAATTGTGCCTTCTATACTAGTACTATTACTTATTCTGTGGGGCTCTGGCGCTCTGAGTCTCTTCAAAGATCTATCAAAGGGACTCAGAGATGCCACAGGAGACCGAAGAGCTGGCAGTTTCCTCGCTCATCGCATCTGTCTTGCGATCCAGCGGGAAACTGCTGCCAGCATTTTTGGTACCATGCCGCAGGGTCCTTCTTTAGATTTATTATAGTTTTAGCTTTTTTTTTTGTACCTAATCTACCTTTTACTATTTGTCTGTGTCCCGAATAAGCACATGTCTTCTGTGGTATAATTTCGAGTTGACCAAATGACAGTAAATCAAAATTAATTCTAAATCTTTAGAGAGAGAGTGAAACAAAATCGTATAATAAATCAGGCTCTATTCTTAGCGTAGTGTTGTGGCAAGACGCAAGGCCGGTTTTCGTTGGGACCAATTTAAAAACTAAACACAATAAAAACTTGGAGAGCCCCCGACTTTGTCACTCCAAAGTTCAATCTAAAGAAAGATGTCTAAGAACCATTGCTAGAAAACTTGTTATAAAATCAAAAAAACCGCATTCAAATCGGTCTACCCGGTTAAGAGCTACGGTACCACAGACAGAGAGAGAGTGTCCCTACTGTCCCTAATGACAGTACAGCTTAGGTTAGAATATGTAATTCCACTCGTAAAATAACTGTCGGAAATTAAAAAAAATCATTTTTATGTAGGTAGATATACCTAGTTAAACTTATATATCTGCTTGGCTGATTTTTCTAAAATTAATTGAATGCGGAAAAGTCGCGGACGGGAAGCTAGTAATGTATATATGTACTTGTATATGTAGCTTCCTAGTGCTACAGTCTTTAAGCTAAGGCGCGGATAGACGGACGGACAGCAAAACTAAAAGTATTCCTCGTAGTGTTTCGGAACTCTAAAAGTCATTTAGAAAAAAAACACTTCAAACACTTACATCAAACTGCAATTACAACTCCCGTTCGGTAGCTAGCGTTAAATTAATTCCATATTGAAAACGATAAACATTCGTTAATGTTAAAATTAATTTTCACTTACTTGTGAAGCCGTTAAAGTTGTTTATTAATGCGTTTCGGACACGGGCACTGGAAGTTAATCTATGTTGCGAGTTGCCGGGGAAAATACGCAGTGAAAACCGACTAACTTTTCCGGTAGGTAGCCACAATTTTTATTGAGCAATAGAATTTACCGGCGTCTTCGCAAGCTTAAACTATTCGATCTGGTACAATTGAAACTCCGGGATTTTGCAAAATTCCCCTAGAAATTCCAAAAATTTATATCGTCTTCATTAAGGTTGTGTTAAGAACAACTGTCAAGACTCACCCAGCGGTTGAAATTTCAATATTTTATCCCTATCCCATGAGAATATCTGGATAAAAAGTAGCCTATGTTTCCAGAGAGCTAGCTATCTACGTACCAAACAAAACTATCCTATATCCTTTCCTATCTTAAACTAACTATACTTAACGGATACAATAAAAACACGGTGAATTTCATCTAAATTTGTTCAGCGGTTTAGACGCGAAAAGGCAACAAAAAAACAGACTTAAGTACAAAAAAATATAACAAAAAAATCATTTTTTTATTAGTGAGATTGTTTTGGTACAGTCACCAGCACCAATATCTGATGCAACAAGCGTGCAAAAATATCTGACATGTCAATCCGGCCTTACAAATAGTCATATGAGATATTTATGCACGCTTGTTGCATCAGATATTGGTGCTGGTGACTGTAGGTAATGACAGCCTAGAAATATTGCCAATGTATATTATGCAAATATGAATACTGATAATACGGTGTCTAGTTATCATCCTACTGCTGGGCACGGGCTTCTCCCCAAATAGAGTTAACAATCGTGAAAATTTCACAACTAATTGAGGTCAAATATTCACCAATAAACTCATAACAGCTGCGGAGTAACGCCATAATGCGAAGAATGCGAGCATCCCAAACATCCCGTCACAAACTGTTTTTTGCCCGTCGATGCTTTTGCTTTGCGATGTTATTATCTATAGGGCACCGGGCCCCCAGGGCCACAATAGGGGCCCAGATTATCCCCACATAATTACCTGTTTTACAAAGTCCTACCGAAATGTTTTTGCTAAACATCTGACCGGCTACCGGTTGACGCAAAGTCCTCTGTTCCTGAACATGAGTTCTGGGAATATTGCTGCTTTAGTTCAGTGACGCTTTAACTTTGAAGTTAATCCACCGCTTCTAAACGATGTTTTGTTTGAGTGTTTAGTCACTTTTACTTTGTCAGTTTTTGTCTGAATGGTTCGTCTTGGCCTTCTACCAAATATGCCGGGAATTTCAAGTGTCATTACAACACTTTCAAATTACTTTCAAGTGTCACATTTATAATACTTTCAAATTACTAAAAAAATAATCAAAATTCATTTTTCAATTAATATTTTTTAACAAAAGTATAAAGCAGAGCTAAAAGACGTTAATTGTGGTATAACGAAACATTGCGCTCACACGCAACAAGTGCTAGAGTTAGGGTCAGAAGCACACTCGAAGTAATGGCCTACCGCAGGAACAATACATGCACGAGCACCACTTACCTTTGTAATTTAAAGATGTCAAAGGCAACAATAGCATTATTTCTAAGGAATTACAGTTGTTGCGAATCTTTATTGATTATTTTTCTCAAGTAGACTTGCGGTTTCTTCGTTCGGTTCGTGTGAACCGACTTTGTGCGAACTTTTTTAAAGTTTTCGTTTTTTTTCAGTTTACCGGCCAGTATGGAAATGCAATCGTTGCCGACTTCTTCGAGTAAGTATTATAATTTTGTATTTTTGTAAAAAAAGTTTGCAAACTTAAGAGCACCAGAATATTCAAAGACCGAATTAATTACTAAAGTTAATCACCAGTTAAATAGGTAGTCACTACATCTCAGCGAGCACATGAATTTCCGATACTTGCTTGAGTTGGGGTATACGAATGTTTGTTCTCGGGTCTTGGATGTTTAATATGTATTTAAGTATGTATTTTTCTATATAAGTATGTTTATCCGTTGCTTAGTACCCATAACACAAGCTTTGCTAAGCTTACTTTGGGGCTAGGTCAATTGGTGTGAATTGTCCCGTGATATTTATTATTTATTTATTAATTTATTTATTTTATTTTTATTTATTTAACCAACTTTTTTATGAGTTCGGTAAGGATAAGTACTTATACAGAGTTGCGTCAAAAAGGGTTAAAAATATCTAATTTATTAGGTTTTATTTCTACAAAGTATAGAAGAAACGAAATGTAAAGCCTTGGTTACGAGGGTGTAATGTCGGTAATCTAATCGCATATTTTTTTGCGTGAACGTAGGTACGAGTATTTTTTGGCAACTATTTAAATAATTATAAACTTTTAAGTAATTAATTTCCCTGTTTGTTGTTTTTGTTGGGTCAAATTTTGCAAGTTTATTTTGATATCCTTCAGCAATCAACAAAAAGTATAGTTAGCATAAAAATAAGCTTGTATTAAAAATGACTTTTTTAACAGAAACTTATTTTGTAATATTTGATAATGCTAAATATTACACGAGTATGAAAAGCAGTAGAATAGCCCATTTGAGCGATAGCTCAGAAAACCTAACTATAAATCTAGATACACATTTTGCAGCCTTGTTCTTCATATGTTTCTGGAAATCCCGTGAGAATTTATAGAAAACCGAAATTTCAATGCAAAAGCTCTATTTTATGTTCCACGCGAGCGGGTAAAAGTATGTAGAGATCTATGCACTTATTGTTTTATGTTTTTCCATCATATTTTGTCGTATATACGTTCGTATTACCTAGCTTTCCTCAATTAGCTTCCAGTACTACGGTAGCTATCACGATGGCAAAACATTATTCACTAAGCTAGCCGTTGCCCGCGACTCCGTCCACGTAGAATTCGCTTATCGCTATACCGTGAGGAACTAGCAATTTTCCGGAAAATAAACTATCCTATGTCCTTCCCGTGGCTCAAACTACATGTTTAGTGAATTTTATCTAATGGGTTCAAAGTACAGTAAAGGGGCAAAAACATGTATACATTTTAGTACCTCGTCATTTTGACCACTCTGTGACAGTTCATACATGGCAGTTCAAAATATGACAAAAATAGACAAGGTACTAAAGTGTATACATATTTTTGCCCTTGACTGTTACAAAAAAAAACAGGCTTACAAACTTTTGCATTTATAATAACATTGGGATATCAGGAATTTAACAGATGACACGAGTTGCATAAAACTCCACGTGGCCTTCGTTATGGGGGTGGCGGTGTAAAACTATAGGTTCGTGATGGCATTAGTGAACCCAGCCGTGGGAACTCGCGACAAATTAGCCACGTCTCGTTATCCTTCCCACCTTTAGAACTACCGACAATAACAGTTAATAGGGAGGACTCTAATTAGGAGGATCTGTGCATGAATAATGCCTATGTGTACACTAAAAGAAATGATAGCTGAACTAGTTCGGCTACTTGACGTTTAGCCAAAATTTACTAATTAGGAACCAAACCTATGCTAATATTGCAAAAAGAGCGTTTTCAAAAAAAAGTGTACTGTTTCCGTTTTCTGAAATTTCGGAAAAAGTATGGTTTTTCCTACTCAGAATCAAGAGCACAATCGATTCCAATTGTTAAAAAAATGTCCCCAGTTTTTCCTACAAAATTTTATGAGTCAGTTTTGTCACGCCCATACTGAGTGTATGAAAAAAACGTCGCAAAACCGACTTTTTTTTGAGTTTTTTTTTGTTAATTTTCGGTATCGATTCTGCTCTTGATTCTGATTAGGAAAAACCATATTTTTCCCAAAATTTCAAAAAAAAAAGAAAGGGTAAGTACACTTTTTTTAACACGCCCAAAACTGGTTTTGTAAGACATCACCTAACTTTTAGTTACTAGTAGGCGTTAGTTTTGTAGTCACTCAAATTATGTTACAAGCAACATTTTTTTTCCTGTTAGCAAATCTTTTTTTTTCAGTGCACCTACACGCGACTTCACACACGTAAAACAGAAGTTGCAGTTGAATTTAAATTCCGAGATTTTACTAAATTCCTAAGGAAAATCCCAGAAATTACATATTGTGGTTATATTGACGTTGCGTTATAAAACAATCATGCCGAATTTCATGACCCTAAACTGAGCGATTGAGATTTCGAGATTTTATTTCGATTCCTTAGGAATATCGAGACAAAAAGGTATCCTATTTGCTATTTAGACTCATAAAGTATAGAAATTTAATGTTTAAACCTTGGATAAATAACGAAAAATTTTAATATCTATACGTACCCTTTTACCAAGTCAAGTGCGTAGCGATGTTTCGTGTCCATGATACGCTGCGTCATTTATTTAGCCATGATCATTACAAATTATTAATCATCACATCGATACGAGGGAATTCTCTCACAGTCATACAGCCAATCAGTCACTCATCTAACACGCAACGGCAATGATGCTCCCGCGCATTGCAGTTCCCACATCTAAAAGATCACGCGGAATATTTAAAATAAATTAATACTAGTCAAATTACAAACTTATTAATGCACCCAAACGTGGCGCTGTTTAGAAACACCCCTTTGGAGTCAGTGTGGGGTTGGGGAGTTTTAATTTTTGTCCGGTGTATAGTTTGAAATGGTCGACGCGCACGCAACGTTTGGACACAGGTGACCGGTCACACGGCGGTGATGAGATACCATCGACAAGGATGATTAGGGTTTGTTTATGGGCTAATAATGAGCTTTTTGAATTTGGAACGATTTTTAATGGCTAGGGGAGTTTGTAACGGTTTAAACATAGGTATACCTTATACCTATAATATTGCCGCGCTCAGGAACTGCCATTCTTATAACTGAAATTACTTTGATGATGATTCAGATAAAATACACACGGTCACTTGCTGAATTTCGCTAAAATACATGGAACTGTAAAGCTTAAGCCGGTTTTAACGATTTTTTTCTGCAGGACTGTCTTGGGCAATAATTGCAGATCATTTTTAGGTACCTACCTATCTAATTAGTGTTATGATACCACAAAAATTACTTAAAATACTTTATTTCTAAAGGGTATTTACTTTAGGGGCCACTTGTATCTTAGGGTTACAAAATGTACCTATTCACAACCCCGAAATAAGAATGGTAGTTCCATGCCTTTGTACTTTGGACACTAATTAACCCAGGTTAGTAGTTAATTATGTTTTTTTATATACGATGATTAACATAGTATTAGCATAGGTAGTTAAGCAGTGATATGTTCCACAAAAAATGCTATTTTGCTAGCGTTATTTAGCTTTAAAATCATTCCCCGCTACAATAAAATGAAACTCAAATAGAAACAAAAAAAACTTGAATAGATATGTGGGTAATAACAACAACACATTGACAAACTACTCTTCCAAAACAAACATCAAAATCCATCCCATTCCAACGACAACCGACAGCTGATCCACAACACATAACTTCATCAAAAATCAATTCCATAACTCTATTCAACACTCCTTATTTATTACCTACTCAAGTATGTAAGGAACTGTCATTATCCTCGAATTTCGAATCCGACTTACCTTTTGAGTATTGTCTATGGACAGTTTGCTTTTTCTTTTTGAACCAGACACCGCGCTTCCTGCCAGCAAGTGCGTATTATTCGTCTTATTCAATGGCAGTGCCTTTGTGCCTTTTCGACTAAAAGACTTAGTATGAATAAAGACGTATATTATATTGTGCTAAACGGTGCCGTGGGATCGAATGGAGATAAAAAGTTCACTGGATGTTTTTGCTTGCCGAAGTTAGTTTTTTTTTCAAGATATCGTATAGTTCGGTTACTTATTTGAGGAGTTAATGCCTTATTTTTTCTGACTTTATTAAAATGTTCGTTTTTAAATAACTTTTTTTTAGTCATGGACTTAGTAAAAAAAACGCACTAGTCGAAGGAGCACAAACTCACTCTATGCAAAATTGAAAAAGTGTCCGTTGAAAAATAGTGTTAAATAGAACATTGTGTTAAACACAGTAAAAATACTGAATAATGTTTTTAACAGACCACGAAAAAGAATCACCGTCCATATTTTCTACCATAGGACTTAATGGTAAAAATGTATGATAAAACTCTTATTTCGTTTCATTTAGATACCTAATTCGTTAACGATGAAGCATAAGTTGTAACGCTGTGTTGAAACCGCGTATCGCAGCGTTTAAGAAAATCATGACATGATCAAGAGATCCTAGCTTTACCAGAATTTATTCTTCAACGAATAAATAACCCTCTTGTCAAAGAAGTAACTAAAAGAGCATTACTAATTACCCAGGGGCTGTTCATTCGGCGTTTATCGACGCTTCATACCAAAAGGGTCGTTTGCTGACGACCAGACGAGCGATTCCCTGTTCACTGCGCGGTCGACACTCTTACCTTAGAGAGACTAGCTCATGGCTAGCTAGCAATAAACGCAATGTATTAGCAAAATATTCGTCGCGTCGTTTGCCCACATAAGAGCTGGGTGGAGCTATAGGGCGGAGTCTTACCCCCTGTGATTGTGTTCATATAATTGTGACACTTTGGGACGGTTTGATTTATGACTGGCCATTGAGAACGTTATGTGGCATTTGAGGGTTATTAGTTAATTGCTGTCGACAATAGACGATTGAGTAGGTATACGAAAATCGGCCAAGTGAGTATCTGATTAGGCATTAAAAAGGGTTCCATAATCGAAAGGAAATTTAAATGTACTTACTTATATCCTCCTGTTCTGATCTCCAGTGTCCTATTTATGTATAGGACTTATCGTTCATTTCGAAAATACAAACTGAAATATAGATGCACAGAAAAACCAGCAAAATAAGACCAACACTGGGAATCGAACACAGGTCCTCGGCATTCCGTGCCGCGTGCTATACTGCTACACCACCGCTGGACAGACACGAATTTCTCCTATGCACCACATATTTCAGCTTGTTTGTTTCTTATTTAGCCACTTAAGCAGCGACACTAGCGAAATCTATGCCGTAGCCCTCATCGAGAAACTTTTCGACACTCCATCGGAACTAACCGGTCACCCGGACAAGAGATACCGTTATTAGGCAATTCTTGCTCGCTAATCCTGCCCTGAAGCAGCAGTGCTTGCACTGTTGTGTTTCGGTGCGGAGAGTAAAACAGCCGGTGAAATAACTTGCACTTGAGTCATCCCATCCTAGACCTCTAGGTTGGCAACGCATCTGCAATATCCCTGGTGCTGCAGATGTTTACGGGCGGTGGTGATCTCTTACCATCAGGAGACCCTGCACGTTTGCCATCTAGTCGCATAATACAAATAAAAAAATATATTAAATGTATTATTTACTAGCTGTTGCCCGCGGCTTCGCCCCCGTAGTATTTTTTTTTAATTTTCTTCCATGAAAACCTTCTCCTGACAGTAGCGAACACAACAAAAAAAGAATTAGCGAAATCGGACCAGTCGTTCCCGAGTTATGCGCTTACCAACACATTTTGCGATTCATTTTTATATTATAGAGAAGAAGAAGATTATCTATCTAGATATCCCCTCAAAATTGCCGCTCGGGGCGGACCATCCCCAACGCTATGCCACTGGCCTCAACATTTTTTCTTCTTCCACCAGGCCGCATTCTCTACGACGTGCCTTGCGCTGTGTGCCGCGACCACTCCTCCGGGAAGCACTACGGCGTGTTTGCCTGCGACGGCTGCGCGGGGTTCTTCAAGCGGTCGGTGCGGCGCGACCGCCGGTATGCGTGCAAAGCGCGGAGCCCTGGTGCGTGCGTGGTGGACAAAGCGCACAGGAACCAGTGCCGCGCTTGCAGATTGGCTAAGTGCTTTGATGCTGGGATGAACAAGGATGGTTAGTAGCCAACAAGCCTATTGGCTTGACTTGGAATCACACTCGCTTCGCTTTTACTTCTTTTTGATGAAGGATGAGGATGAGGGTAGAATCAGCATGGCGAATGCGACGGCAATAACTAATTGAATCGATAGTAAGAATAAGAAGAAGTCAGAAGTATTTTGGTCGACAACGTCTTTTTATAAGTTTTAGTAAACAACAAGAGTGAGATATGTACCTATACCTTATAATTTTTTAAACCATACCTTTTGCACTCATATCTCTTTAATTTTTAAGCAATTTTAGGTAATGGCTATTGCAATAATGATATCATTAAATCTGTCAATAAAAAACCGAATGTTCATTTGATGCCTTTAATAATAAATAGCAATTATTCTCTGTTCTCCAACAGCGGTCCAACACGAGCGGGGTCCTCGCAATTCGACCATCAGGCGGCAAATGGCACTTTTCCTCAAAGACCCGTCGATGCCGCCTTCGGATATCACAATGACACCACCAATTCTAGATCTCGCTCTACCAAAACACAGCATGATACCTCCAGCTCCCATGACGTTGTTCCATCCATACCCGTATAACAGACTGAACATGTTACCTTTAAGCCACTGCCCGCCAAAAGCACCTTCACCACCGCCAATAACAGCAACTTTGCTGTCCCCTTCTAACCCTGAAGCAATATGCGAGGCAGCAGCAAGACTCCTCTTTATGAACGTGAAATGGGCCAAAAACGTTCCAGCCTTTACCACCCTATCTCTGTCCGACCGTCTACTCCTATTAGAAGAATCATGGCGTGACCTCTTCGTTATAGGCTCAGCGCAATTCCTATACCCTTTAGACTTGAAGGTCTTGGAGAACTCTAGAACCAATTTGAAGGATGTTGAATTATTTGAAAAAGCGTTAGAGGAATTGGCAAGGATCCGGCCGGATAGCAATGAGTTTGCGTGCTTGAGAGCCATCGTGCTGTTTAAGACGGTTAGCGAGAAGTCTGAAGGTGCGCATGAGTTGAGGAGGCTACAGGATCTGCCAGCGGTGGCTGCGTTGCAGGACCATTCACAAGCCGTGCTGAATGAGGTAAGTGAGAAGAGAAGATAAATATTTTAACCAATTTACTAATGCCAATTCTGATATCTGTATCCTTAAAAGAATATGCCACTTTAAATGACTGGCTACAGACTATTCAAAGCATGAACCGCTAGAGCTTCAGACTAGAAATTTAGCAGATATCGTTCTAGATCGCGATGGCCTAGTGGTTTACGCTATGGCCTTTCAAGGAGAGTATCGTGGGTTCAAATGCGGCCCGTACCTCTGAAATTTTCGAAAGCCATGTGTGAAATTAGGTACATTCAATATTTGCCACGAGCTTTGCTTGACGGTATTTTTATCTCAATGGGACCGAGGATAACAATTTTGAGATTGAGCACGAGGAAAAAGGGTGACGGCATGAGCCAAAGGAAAAGTCACGTATTTGAACTCTACCAAATGCGTAGTCTCATAGCTTCCTCGACGTTTTCACGTTTATTTGAGCAAATCTGAACATTTAGAACAGTAAAAAGTTTATTGCAGTAGCGTTTAAAGATAGGCCTATAGTTGCCAGAGATTTACCGGTGTCTTCTCTTCCAGTACACTTCGAGAAGCTTCCCGCTCGACCCTTCCCGCTGCAGTCAGCTTCTGCAGCTGCTGCCAGTTATGAAGAGCGTTCCCAGCGACACCATAGTAGAGCTGTTCTTCAGGGCCACCATAGGGGACATACCCATAGAGAGGATTATAAGCGACATGTATAGAACCGGCAAGGATACCGTGTAACTAACATCTCTTAGTGCACAATTAAATGTGATGCGGATAATAACTGTTGGAACTATTGCCCTCATAAGGCAAAAGGCGGTATTTGAAATGAAAATTAGTTAACAGATTTTCAATTTACATTCCATTATTACATATCAGTTATTTCTAGTATATTCTATATCTAGTATATTAGATAATACTATTCTATTACCCCTTTATTTATTAATAACGGCAAGAAAAGCGTCCATCATTTACTTGCAGGATAATAAGATTGATAATCGATCATTATTACAAATAACATACTTTAAATATTGAAATAGAAAAGTGAAGCTTCGCTTGCATTCAAACGAAGAGAAAATATTAAAATGTAAAATAACAGATTAATGGAGTAAATAGGCATATTATTATTTATTTTATATTTAAGTCTACTTTTATCCCGTGGGCTAAGGAGTAGGTAGTTTTAAGGCAAAATGAATCCCGGCTCTACCTTTTTACTTCTCTACCAATTTATTATTAAATAACGCCAAAATAAGGACATATTTAGTTAGAATTTATCGGTTTAGTATAGTAACGGGGGTATGTCTAGTCAAAAGTTATTTACTTTTTTATTGTGATAGAAAGGCAAACGAGCAAGCGGGTCATCTGATGGGAAATGAACACCACCGCCCGTGTGCCAACTACTCAAGGAGAATCATTAGTCCGTTGCCGGCCTTTTAAGAAAGTATACGCCCTTTTTTTGAAAGCCCCAATGTCTTAGTTGTCAGGAAACACTGCTGACGGAAGTGAGTCCACATTTGAAGGGTTCACGGAAAGAACATCTCTAGTCACTTTTTTCTAAAATTGAGATTTTAATCTCGAAATGTAGAGCTCACAAAGAACTATGACTTACCATTGAATTAAATAATCTGAAAACATTATAAAATGATTTTTTTAACTTTTAAAGAAATGTTAACCATAGTAATTGTTCATGATGACTAACTTTCAAACCGCTATAACTCAAAAAGCTGCTTAGATGACTAGACATATTCTTTCCGTGGACCCTTCATTTTCACTGTATGTACGTGGCAGGAAGAGCCGAAGGAAACGCACAGTGGTAGATATCCGATCATCAAGATGATGTCGATGAAATATAGACTTTCGGCGGGATATACGATGGTGGAATTTCGCAGCAGGTAACAGGTCAAATAATCTACTACTTATCTACTAGATAACTTGTTTGTATTCCTAGTAGGTTAATATTCGAATAGTTGCCATCAGATATTACGGAGCAGCCAAGGTGCACTGTAATTGTAGGTATTTTTCATGTTTCGATATTTTTGGTCACCTTGGCCGCTACGAAATATATGACAGCGACTGTACTCGGTGGGTATCTGGGATAGCAGCTTAAAGAGACTAAAGATTGACCCCCTTATTCATAAAACTTAACAAGACTATGTTAACTAACAAATGCTTTGTCCCTTTCTAACAAATACAAATGTCGAAGTGACAGATTTTAACTAAAATAGGTTTGATTGTCGTTTATGAATAAGGGGGTAAATGTATTTTTGACAATAATAAAAGATAGTTATGTAATTTGTAGTAGAATAAGCTGTACCTACTACGTATTACAAAAAATCTTAAGAGTGCCTTAACAAGTAGGTATTTGTACAGTCAACATTAAATAGTTTGTGACAGTTCGGACTGTAACAAAGAAAAGTTGCGAATTATTTGGTAATGAAATATTTAATGCTGACTGTAATATCAGTACATATCGTATTAATATAAGGCACGGCTTCTACTTTGTATTTATGTGATTATTGAATTACTGACTTAGATGAGGCTTGTACAGTCAAGTGAAAAAAACTATTTGAACCACTGAAAAATATGTCACTACGACCTTATTGCGTCGGAATAAGACTCTGTGGTACATATTTTTGAAATGTTGAATAAGTAACCACATATTTTTGCACTTGACTGTAATTAGGTAGTTATAAAAGAAATATATATGTGGACTGACCTAAGTACCTATGTAAGTACGGCTAGAGTAACATTCCTTTTTATCTAATATAATAATTATTTAATCACTATAAGTTTACGGTGTAAAATATTATCAAACTAATTAATTAAGTAAAATAATTACATATACCTTTTTTTTAACTTTCTAATACCTGTAACAATACAAGTTAATACTTAACTTGGGTTAGATGTGGGTTGGTGATAAAAAAATTAATAGTGACTTGTAAAAATAAATTAATATGTGCGAGTTTTCTTGCTGACTGAACCTACCCCATACCTACGTACTACTCATACCTCTAAATCATCATGTTGGCCTATATTACGTCCTACTGTGCTGTTTAGGCATAGGCCTCCTCACAGAATGAGAGTGGTTCCGAGGTGGAAAAACTATTAGGAAAATTATTAAGAAAAATTCGTAACAAAAGGGACACATCCATATAATATTTTGGGGACACATCTGGGGACCCTGTTTTTCCAGCTCGGAATCATGGACTGAGTCCACCTTCCAAATTAAGTTGAAATCGGAGATATAAACCCAGGGTACAACGCTAGATAGAAATGCCCAAATCCAAATTATGAGTGTAGAGTTAGAAATGAAGTAGAATTACTGAATTACCAAAACACACGAATATCTGATAAAATAATAAAGGTGTTCAAAAATAAATGCAATCAACTGACTTAAAATGAAAAAATATTTTTGGGATTTTGGGAAATCTTCGACCTTAACAAGATGTCTCATACACAATCTGCCTTCTCATACACAATCTGCCTTCTCATACACAATACTGGCGGAAATAATTACACGGCAAAAAAAAAAAAAAGGTTACAAGGTATTTGGGGTCGCATTATCTCATACAAAGTCACATTCACGGCCGTCACGAGTCCTGCGACATCGGAATAAAGGCGCACCCTATATTATACTTCATTAAATTCAACTCAATAATCGCGCCATATTTAGCTAAGTAGCCTTTTATCTCCCTCAAACTCCGATCTCACTCTAACCCAGCGCGTCGGACAGGGAGAGCGTATTTGTTAAACTGTCATCGGGTTTCATCCAATCCGTGGGGATGGCATCTATTATGTCAAAATGACAATACACAAATTGACGCGACCGAAGCTATAAAATCAAAAGTTAATACCATTCAGTTTTAATCACTGCAATACCAACCTTAAGGCTTGTCCATAAGTATCCATAAGCGAGAAAACGCCTCTATGATACAATTGAGACAGGACCATGGCAATTGCTGTTTTAAGTCGTGGCAGAATGGTTGAGTTTGGTTCAAATTTACGTAAGTTTTTGTTCGAAAAAAAAAAAGGTTTGAAAGGGGGTATTCACACAAAAGCTAGTAAAAGTT
This sequence comes from Choristoneura rosaceana, assembly GCA_037349165.1. Lineage (NCBI taxonomy): Eukaryota > Metazoa > Arthropoda > Insecta > Lepidoptera > Tortricidae > Choristoneura > Choristoneura rosaceana. Next base: position 4,698,309 of record JAZBNJ010000004.1, on the reverse strand, counting down.
GGAGATTAATCGGGATTTGGACACAATATAGGGCGCACATGTCTGGCGGTATTGTGTCTTTACAAACAACGGGGGCTCGTATCTAGCGGTGATGACTTGATTTTGTGTTGATTTATTATTGTTAAATTGACGGAGATCGCCGTTTTATTATGAACTTTTTTAGCTTTACTTTTGTTAATTAAACTACGTGTCTGCTCTCTGGGCAATGACTGAAAACCCAAATAGAGTTCTTTCTTAGGAATGTTTTAATATCGTAAATTATGTGATCAGAATAAAATATAAATTACTTACTAGCAGACCTGGCAGACGTCCTGCGCGAAAAACACTACTTACATGAAGATTATGATAACATAGATACCAACCACAGCGCCATCTAGCGAGTCCAATGCGTTTCCAAACCATCAATCAACGTTGTTTTCCCATAATCAATTATTTTAAGTGAATATTTTTTGGCAAATACAAAATAACTAACATGTGTGTGGGGATGCGGTCTGTAACTGACAGTTACGAAAACCCATGAACATTTTGCATGGGAAAATGTTTTTATATTTTATTTTATTGTTTCGCTAATTATCAAATATTTTTAATAGCTATTCTGCAATTTGAGACGGACACAAATACAACATATCAAAAATCTTGAAAATCGGTCCAGCTGTTCTTGAGGTATAACCTCCTGGATCCCCCGGTACTCACTTCACGACATAGGTACCTAACTTATTTTTATTTTCCCACATCAAGGGACATATGTTAAATTCGATTCTTTGAAAAAATACCAGTTTCTGCAAAATCGCCTCCAGCAGGATCCAGGAGAATACCTACGTGTTCAAACAAACCCGACTTTTTTTTATAAATTCAGTAAAAAAAAATTAGGACATACGTGTTCCGAAGTATAACACGTTCATTGCCAAGGTCAAAATGCAGAACTAGTCCAGATGGCCAAAATGAAAAATCGTTTAATTTGGTTCCTTAGTGGCCAAAACTAAAACCAGAAGCCGCAATTTTTCGACTTTAGTGACATATTCATTTGATGGTAGGGACTAGAAATTTAAGCTGTAATTATAGGTTGGCTACTGATTCACGTCATGTCACTTCGAGTTTGAATTTTGATTTCTTGACCCTATCTAAATAAAGCCAATTTGATTTTGAAAGATGCACGGAACCCTCAGTGCGCCGGTCCAACTAGCACTTGGTATGGTTCTTTTCATTACTTATTGTATTCTTTCTTTCAACATTGTGAAAAAAACTCCAAAATAGAGCTGTTATTATTAAGTCGTATCGTGTCTTTTGTGACGGGAATAATCGACTAAATGAAACTTCACTGTAATTTTACTAGTACTAGCGCACATTTTTACAACAAAATGTCCTAGTTCTAGAACTAGCACGTATGCTGATGTAAGTATTTAAAGTTACACATCTCCGTTAGATGGCGCGAACATTGATCTCTTGACACATGACACGATGATGTGAAAAAGCATTCATAGATGGCGTACGTAAACATTTTGATGATTACATTATTCAATCTCTTTGGAAATTTCGAATACAACAAGCTAAAAATAACAGATTGACTTTTATTTATGAAACTGCAACAAAGTTGAGAATAATCAATAACTTACTTTCTCTAATACAGAACTATGCACAACAGATGGCGCAATTTTTCAGTAAATGACCTAGAAATACACACACTAATACATAATGTCTAGTGTGAGTGTCGCGACAAGGATAACTTTGTTGTGTGCGTGGGTGCGCAGTGCAGTCCTTCCTCTTAGCTGTCAACGGTTCGCTGTTCTCGGAAGCGAGTGCGAAACTTCCAAAAATGATTTATAATTTGTTAATTTCTAGTTAGCTAAAGTTATGTATGACTATACCAATACCTATGAAGATATTACATTATCTTGTTGCTTAACAAGTACTTACGCTGACGATAGACACCATGGTGCAGTGTCATCCACCGTTGGAATTAGAGGAATTACCAAAAGAAGACGAAGAAAGGCTAGAAAAAGTGTTTGCTAAGTTAGACAACGATGGAAACGGGAAGATCGACATCCACGACCTGTCAGTCGCGCTCAAGGAACTGGCTCCACACATTAATCGGAGCTATGCAGAGGTTAGAATATTTTTTTCACAATTCGCTGTACGGCATAAATAACGGAGGTTTCACCTTAATTTCTCGTCCGATCCAAGCGCACGTGTGGCCTCGTCTTTTGTTACTCATTTTGACTGTTTAATTCATTCATATTTGGAACAGCATAGGTAGCTATTCACAATTTTGTTTTTTTTTATTTGCTACAGCCAGCCAGACGCAACACATAGTTTGAAAGTATAACTAAAAAAAAACGAAAGAATTATTTGCTTGTCATGTTTATAAAGTACTTGAGAAAACAATTAAATTATTCTGGTTAGGTATGTCAAAACTGTATTATCTATATGTACCTACAAAGAACAATTAAGCAGTGCTTGTTTTTTTTTTTTTTGTATCCCAAGCCTATGTGGCATAATGCCATTTAATTTCAGACCTCTCTAATATTAGAAATCAGGTGATAGGACTGGCTATAGCATAGTCATCTTCTTGATAAAATGATACATCTTCCTCTGTCAAGATTTACCCCAAAACAATCTCACTTAGCTAATCTATAATGATAAATATGTATTATCAACTGTGTTTTGTTATGTAAAGTAGGATAAAGGTTTTGTTAGGCCGAGACTGAAAAGTTAATAATAAAAATGCCTTATCTGTTTATATTCGTAGCTTTTGCCTTTGGCTTTGCGTAAACTATTAAATGTTAAAGTAAAATACATAGTCTATGGTACGGCTCTGTCTTTGTTTTTGTTTTGCTCAACTTGGCAGGGACTGCCGTGCCCCCAGATCAATTTTAATTTTTTTTCTCATTTTGGTTAGAATAAAAATTATCCTTATTTTAAACTTTTGCGATTTTCACTCATAACTATAATATATTTTGGGACTGCGCCAACTATACACCATTTATTTTGACATTTGAAAGTTAGTGGTAACATTTGCAGACGTTTTTAATTGAAACAATGAAACTATTTAAAGGCCTGTTAACTTTTATAGTAAAAACATAATAAATACCGCTTATAAATGTACCTATAGGTATTTCTAGTCCATTTTGTATGAAATACAGAGAAATGCGTATGACAATTTGACTGTTAATTCAAACCTTAAATTAAATAGAGTATAGTTGACTCAATTTGTGACCAGTACTGCTGCAAAATGGTCAAAATGATCCATAGTGTTGATATCCTCATAAGTCCTAGCGTGCTTTGTATAGAAAAAAGTAACAGTAATATCAGATGACGAGATGTACAAATTTGTCAGACATGCTTTTCTAGTCAATGAATCTTTTTGTCACCAGAGGCGTATTTGATGGTTTCGTTTCAGAGATTCCCTATGCTGCCGTAGCCCCCTAAGACTATGTATTTTCTTAAGCAACCTAAGTAGTAATAATTTTTCTTCTTTTTTTTTTCTTCTAATAGTTGGTAATAGTAAGCCTTGTCAAGTCAAATAAAATTAAAAAAAAAAAAAACAGTGTCCAGGAACTAAAACTGTGTTACTCTGACAGTATGTCTTCGCAGGAGGTAGGAACTTGTGCAAGGTCCGCCAGGATTGCTACCACCATCTTGCTTGCTAATCCTGCCGTGAAGCAGCAGTGCTTGTGTTGTTTCGGCGTGGAGAGTAAAACTGGTGAAATTACTGGCACTTGAGGTGTCCTATCTTAGGCCTCTAGGTTGGCAACGCATCTGCAATCCCCCTGGTGTTGCAGGTGTCTATTGGAAGTAGTGATCTCTTATCACCACTTGCTCGTTTGCCATCTAGTCGAATAAAAAAAAATAGTAAAAGATTTAAAAAAAAACAGTGTCCAGGAACTAAAACAGTGTTACTCTGACAGTATGTGGCCATCTTCATGGTTTATTTTGTCATTGTGGCTTATAAAGGTCTCCCAAAACGCAAATGTATATATAGTTCTGTTCTGAGTAAGCTAGATGATGCAATACTGACTAATGTATAAAATCATCAGTTAGACATGCTTTTGTATACCGAGACTGTCTTGACAGTTGACAAACAGCATAGCCATAGTTCCCACGCTGGCTCAGTGTGGCTTGGGAACTTCATACACACCATTAAATAGCTGTTCAGGTTTGTGCAGGTGTCCTGATGGTGTTTTCCTTCACCGTAGAGCTCGTGGTAAATTTGAAATGTACTTTCGCTCGAATAAGTCACAGATACGAACCGGGGTTTGATTGAACCCACAATCTTCCTGAATTTCGAATTACTCAGAAATACGAGCCGGGGTTTGGTTGAACCCACAATTCTCTGCTTAAGAGACCATAGGCCAAACCACTAGGTTGCCAAGACCCCTGGAGAACTATGCATGTTCTAAAGTCAGGACTTACAAGGCTAATGGTAAATGCTGATGAAGTGAGGATGTAATTTATTTATTTATTTAAAGAGAACCAACAGCTAAAACCACAATACAGGATGTTAATTAAATAAATGAAAACCTCAGACACCCCAAAAATATTTTTACATTTTAAGTAAGTTGATTGAATTTATTTTTGAATGTGTTCATTATTTTGAACGATATTGGTGTATTTTGCTAAGTCAGTAATTCTACTTCATTTCTAACTCTACACTCATGATTTAAATTCGATAATTGAATTGCGCTTTGACGTTTTTAGAAGAAATCACACAGTGACAGCGAACTGGCCAGTATTAAATTATCGAAATAGTAACTATGAGACCTCGCTTAAATCAATGCTTAAATATTTAATTGGCGCCTGTTGCAGTCGTAACTTTTAGACTAGGCACAATAAAAAAGAGATTTAATGAAAACACCAACACAACTTAATTCAAAACATAGTGTATAGGTAAAAAACTTAAGTAAAGGACCTGTTGTATGTAGTGGTGCACAGAATTGATATGGAGCTTAAGTCATTTTGCGAATTTGGAACGTCAATTTGTTTATATGGACAAGTTACTACTACATACAACAGGTCCTTTACTTAAGTTTTTCACCTATAATCGATTCTACTCTTGATTCTGAGAAAACTACTTTCTGGTTTTCAGTTGTATAATTAACACCTTGTATATGTAGTAGGAATAGCAACACAGAGCCAATTACAGGATCCCACCATAGACTCTGAGGATCCCACAGATAGTAATGTGACATTATAAAAGGAAGTACCAAAGTTGTAACTTTCTACTTCCAAAGAAGTAATTTGTATGAAATGAAAGAGAAAGCATTGTTCGTAACCAACTGTTCATTCAGTGTGACGTTGAATGATTGCTTTCTGCATGAGTGGCTTGCTATGACAAGGTGCTGTTTAGCTTGTTAAATAATATATTTTAAAAAAAAACCATATAGGTAGTGCCACGAAAGTTGAAGTCACGCAGATAAGAATATCTCATGTAATGTAATGACAGTGGGATTTTAACATTCTCTCATTTTTTTTCTTTGAGGCAGAGGCCACATAAAATCGCTCGACGCTCGTTTCCAGTGTCAAATCTGGTCACGTGACATATAGCGATAGAACTGAAAATGTTGAGCTTTATCGCTGAAAAAAAAACCTCTTCAATTTCGGCAAAAACACTTTTTTTTTATTCACTTCTATTTCTTTTATTTGTACCACTGCCACGACTGCTACTAAATGAGATTAAGAAATCAACTTCCAAGGCCAAGATCAATCCTGCAAGAAGCCATCTTGTCGCTGCTGCTCGACACAGCGACTTGACGCTACTTTTCTGAGTCACGGCACAGTATATATATAAGCTAAAGCAGTAGGGAAGCTACGAACAAATCGATCGAAACGAACACACACAGATGCGCGCTACACGCCCTCTAAGGTGTTTTCTCGACTGCAGTACCGCGAAACCCCCTACCAGGCCGTGTAGAGCGCGCGTCTGTGTGAGTGTGATCGTTTCGATCGATTTGTTCGTAGCTTCCCTACTAAAGCAGTATAAATACTGTGGTCACGGGAAATTCAAAAATTTCCAGTTTTATCGCTATAAGTCACGTGACCAGATTTGGCACTGGAAACTAGCGTCGAGAGACTTGCATGTAAATCAGTTCTTTTAGTTGTGCGTAATCATTCACCTTAACTCTCGTGGCAGTGACCTATACGGATAGGCCGCGATTATTAAGCTAGTTGATATTTGTGAAGTTATTAGCCTAATTTATACATTGTAATTTATTTTTCATCACTAAAGGACCATGGAGTGATGATATATTTGGCTTATGACTCATACATACATTGTTGAATGGTAGACCTTGTGCCACAGTTGACTGGCTTTACATATAATAGGTACTTTGAAATTTGAGTTTAAGTAAGCATTACTGAGAAACCACAACGCCTATAACATCCATCTACTACTCATATTGCAATGGTATTAGATATGGTATTAATAATTGAAAGAGGTAGGTGTTACCAGCGCACCAAATAGGGATGCTGACACCACCAATCAACTGACGTACTTTTTATGAGCTGGCAAAACACAATTCTCCCTTATACTCGTAGTTTCAATGGCAATAGCGACTTATGACGTCATAAGTTCGCAAAGTCAATCAACTAACTATTTATTTGTTTTAAAGCAACATAAAATCTAATTTTACAGTAAATCGAAAATTAATTTGGTTTTCAGGGCTAAAATAAAAGGTTTTTTTACTGGAGTCGTGCCTTTGAATTATTTTATAACTAGCTTTGCCCGCGGCTCCGCCCGCGCGGTATTCGGTTATCGCGCGCTGTTCCCTCGGGAACTGTGCATTTTTCCGGGATAAAAAGTAGCCTATGTCACTCTCGGGCCCATAAACTATCTCTATGCCAAAAATCACGTCGATCCGTCGCTCCGTTACGGCGTGAAAGAGGGACAAACATACAAACACACAAACACACTTTCGCATTTATAATATTAGTATGAATGTATCTGATTTTTTTCCATATTGTTTCAGAAATTCCTGGCCAAGTCTGGGGGGAAGGCCGGTGACATCACGCTCTCTGAGTTCATCCATTACGTGAGAGAACACGAGAAAAACCTCCGGCTCCAGTTCTCGCATCTAGACAAAAACAAAGATGGTATGAAACTAACTTTAAAGCTGACGTGCTTTGGCGAATCATACAGTTTTAAATAAATGTCAAGACTAGTTTCTTTAGCAACTTAATTTGACAGTAGGTACTAGAAATTACTGCACTAGAATTAAGACAAAGCAAAATACAAGTGGCCAACGTGCTGTACCGTTAGTGTAAGTTTTAGGTTGCAAAATACGTCTCGATCGCGTTCGCGTTAAAATCTCAATTTGTATGGAAACACGAACATCGCTAACGTTCTGCTAGAGGCGCTGTTCGTGTTTCCATACAAATTGAGATTTTAACGCGAACGCGATCGAGACGTATTTTGTAACCGAACACTTACACTAAGGGCACTGTACCCTTATAAATAATTTGGTCGCACACATTTCTCCAGCATCTGGCAGGCAAAATTTATGTTTATGCTCATTAACTAATCGGTATCTAAATAAATGATTAATAAATGTCATTAACAAGACCGAAATTACACAGACAATAAGAAAGAACTGAAATAATCAAAAAAGTAGATGGATTGATATAAATAATTCAACAAACAATAATACCTACAACAATAAGAACTACATTCAAATGTCAGAACTAACTTCTTCTTCTTCTTAATTCTTTTTTTAAAATATGGCTTCTGTCCTAATTAATAAGACAATTTCGCCAGTGTCTATGTATTCTCTTTGCACGGTGATTGTAGTTTTTGTAACTTGATAGTAAAATTCCAGAAACCACGTGGAAACAACTTGCGTATTAAAAAATGTCAGACACGAGAGCAGTATAGAATTTTGTGATCACTGTTCACTGTTAAGGTTAATCGCCGCATAAAACACTATCAAAATTATACTTCAACTGGCCAAAGAAACAGAAATAGCTAAATTATATATTGTCTACATCCGCCATGTTCGAATGCCACAAATCGAAGCCCAGAACTAACTTAATAACTTAGATTAGAGAAAAACGTAAAACAAAATAAAGTAAGTACATACATTAGATGTCAATTTAGTGACAGTTATTTGAAGAAGACAAACCGGAACAGGAACGTCACGTACCGAAGCGCAGTCTATTCCCAAATCAGAAATAGAATTAGAACCACTGTTCAGCAAAGATAAAAATCAACTGCCTTTAGAATTTGTGTAGGTTTTTACTTGTTATTAATATTTAACCATTGACGTAGATACCGCATTATGGATCTAGTCTGCCATGTTTAATTCATGGTACTTGCTCGTACTGTCGCAACAGCTTATTATTCATCGAGTGAGATGTCAATATGAAAGTTAACGAGGTGTGTGATATGTTTACACGAGACGCGCTTTGGTACTGATCCCCAATCATCATCAGCATTAGAGATGAAACGGATAGTGGTTTGGCCGGATACCGGATATCGGATATTCGGCGGGACCGTTGGCCAGATAGCCGGATATCAGGCCGCCGGATATTCGGCCTAGTTATAAGTACAATTAAATTAAGCTAATTCGAACCTGCGCTTGGCTCTCCGTGCAGGTTGCAACTTGTAGAGTATAATTAACTTAGGGGCTGTTTCACCACCCATTAATTAATTTTAACTGACGGATAAATATAATGTCGTTTCTGTTTCTTTTGTTTGAATAGACGCGAGACGGTATCACATTTATCAAACATACAAACACACTTTCGCATTTATTATATTAGTATGGATATACATAGATTAACTGTAGGGGAAAATCATCACAAAACTGACAACTTATTACTAAAGTTTTTGAGAGTCATGAAATGAGTCCCGACTGTTGAAATTTTAATTAGCTTCCTACTTAACAGAGTTCTAGACCACTAGACTAATTTGCTTCCTTTTAGTTTTATTTTACACTTTTTTTGATATTTATGTGAAAACTGTAGATTAAAAGTTATAACCCATATATATTTAGAATAATATTTTTTTTTTTTCATTCCTTCTCCATATTTTTTTCGACCATATTGAAATATTATATAGCCTATGTCACTCCCACAAGTCGGGTAAAAATAGAGGAAAACATTTGACTTTGTCATTGTGCGGAACCCTCTCCACGCGAGTTCAACTCGCACTTGGCCGGTTTTTTGGTGGTTGTGTTGTACTATACTACAATGCTCTTGTTGATTACAGGAAAAGTGGATCTTGAGGAACTCATATCGGCCTTCGCAGACCTAGGAATTGCTATCAAGAGGAACGAAGCCGTGAACCTGTTAAAAAGGTGAGACTTTAGTTTGTATCGCCAAGCGAAGTATTCTGATTTCGAAAATACAAAATGAGACATGAATGCACAGATAAACCAGTAAAAGAGACCGCTGGGAATCGAACCCAGGTCCTCAGCAATCCGTGCTGCGTGCTATACCCCTACACCAACGCTGGACATGGTCCATACACGAATTTTTCCTATGCACACATACCTATCTTAGTACCCTTAGTGTAAGTTTTCGGTTACAAAATACGTCTCGATCGCGTTCGCGTTAAAATCTCAATCTGTATGGAAACACGAACAGCGCAAACGTTTCGCTAGAGGCGCTGTTCGTTTCTATACAAAATGAGATTTTAACGCGAACGCGATCGGAACGTATTTTGTCACCGAAAACTTACACTAGGGGTACAGTACCACTACCACGAGTTTACAGTGACCGTACTCGATAGCGACGGAGTAAATTATTTGTATGGAGAATCGTACAGCGCCTACAAATAATTTACGCCGTCGCTATCGAGTACGGTCATTTTAAACTCATGGTAGCGGTACATGTTGCTTTTTTCTACTTATACTTGCTCTGATTTGTCCGAGAGTTTCAACCGCTATCAGTCTTCCGTCGTTGAGGACTGTACCTAAACAGCAACGCAGTTCGCTTTTGAACTATTGTTATTATAATGCGGAGCGATTTTTTTTTTTAAATTCGCAACAAGTTTGTGGTAGCACTATGGCCTTTCTAAGAGCGACAAAAAAATGATTTGTATCTTTTTGATTTTTACTACCCACAAACTTCTTTGCCGACTTGCAAGTTCAATAAAAGTTTCAATAGGATTGAATTATTTAATATTAATGGGCTGTTTCACTATCCATTGATTAGTGTTAACTAACGGTTAAATGTGATGCCGTCTCCATCTATTCGGACAAAACAAATAGAGACGGCGTCACATTTAACCGTCAGTTAATACTAATCAATGGATGGTGAAACAGCCCCTAATAGTCAAGGTCATGAATATAATTATGTACAGTCGAAGAAATTGAATCTCGGATAAAGGAGAACCTTTTCATAATCAATTTCGATGCGATTTCTTATGCATTTAGTAACACAAAAGTTCCATCCTGGTACGTGAATCAGTATCCTCGACTGTACATTAACTTTACTAAAGCGTCAACAATATAATATGTATGTATAATATTGTATATATATATATATATATGTATGTATGTATGTATGTAAATACTTTATTGTACATAAAACACAAAGTAATACAAAAAGAAAACAACAAATCAAAAGAGTACAAAGGCGAACTTATCCCTAAAAGGGATCTTTTCAAGCTAACCTAATATATACGTATTATGTACATGAGGTCAACCGGGGCTATGTCGTCTACGGGGCTAATGCGTCCATTCCAATCATCATAAGAAAATCATCCTTTAGGACTACTCACGCCATTTTTTAAAGGCTTTGACACTAAAAGTATAAAAAATGATTACTAGATGTCGTGGCAGAGCTTTTTTTTTAATGCGTCTATAAGAAACGAGGGTCAATTAGACGCTATAGGCCCGAATATTTTTGTTCAGCTAATTACCCTAAACTAAGGCTAGAATTTAGCGTAGATACAACATAATAATAAACTTTATCATGAGTGCTTTTATAAAATTATCTCGATTAAAATCATTCCGATCAATCCGATCACATAATACCAGTAAAATACGCTTTCACCCCACCTGGGGTTATAGCATCTAAAAATCCCAGCTTAATAAACGTAATTTACACGTAGAAGGTATTAAAAATGCCTTAAAATATCATTGACATATGAAATTAGATCAAATATGCTAATTTGTATCATATAGGTATAGCTTTTAGGGATACATAATGCGTTTATTATAATCTGATAAACATGCTGTTTAAAGTATTGTGACGCATTAGCCCCAGTTGATCATATATACTCTTCTATGCCGCTAGCTATAATGCGGTGTTTACATGTATGTATTTGGCTCAATGGCTGTATAATTTATGCCATCAACTGAACAACAGGTTCAGTCAAGTGAAAAAATATGTACATAATATAACATCTATTCGAACCATTCAAAAATATGTCACTGCATAGTACGTCGGAATAAAAGTCTGTTATGTAAAAAAAATATTTTTCTAGATAAATATAGTTTTAATTTCCATCCAGTTTCGTGATGTACAGTTTGCCGCATTGAAAAGGTACCCCTGTAACTCCACCAGCGGGTACTTTTCTCTACAGCTGACCGTATCTAGTTGCATGATTTATGGGTGATTAGTTATTGTAATAATTTAATTACATACCTGTCTGAAATTCTCGCGCATGTTATGCAGCATGTGAGATTTTATTTATAAACATAAAATGAAAATAAAAATGAAACTAATGTAACAATTGCGTAGTTACATAAAAAAATTCTAAACCCTGTATTTCTCCTACCCGGGGCAGTGTGCCTACAATGCTTGTGACATTCCCACGTTGCACGCTATGCTCAGCTTCTGGGCGAAAAAAGACCCGGCCCTGAAATCGCCAGAGACGCCAACAGAACTATACTTGGTTTGGAGTGGTAATTTAACTAAATATGAACAAAACAACGTCAATTCGTGTCTAAAATATTGAAATCCCCCATTAAACTATCTAAATATTTAAATTTCTGTTTTAAAATACACTAGTCTAGTTTGACGCCATTAAAAAATAATTCGAAGGTACGACTCCAGTAAAAAAACACTTTATTTTTGCCCTGAAAACCAGATTCATTTTCGATTTACTGTAAAATTAGATTTTTGTTGCTTTAAAACAAATAAATAGTTAGTGGATTGAGTTGGCGACCAAATAGCGAGTTATGACGTCATAAGTCGCTATTGCCATTGAAACTCTATGGGAGAATTGTGTTTTGACAGCTCATAAAAAGTACGTCAGTTGATTGGTGGTATCAAAATCCCTATTATAGCTAAGTAAAATGTTTAAATTCCTTGAATGTACCAAATCTGGTGGCTGAAGTTTGTTTACATTTAGTTAATTACCTATTCAACCGTAGTATAGTTTAACAAACACCTCGCGAACAAATTTTTTGGTGTGCAAGTTATATTGTTTACCTAATATTTTTTGCATTCGGATGTTCATGTAACTTTATGGAGCTGAAATAATTCTTTCGACATCTAAATTATGCTAGTACGATTAAGTAGGTACAGTCGAGTTGATAAACTTGTGAGCAATAATTTGCATTGAAAAAAAAATGTTAACGGCGTAGAAGCGTGTTCAAATATTTTTGATCAAATTTTTGCTGAACTAAAAGAATTTCCTTGCTCACCCGCGACCTTACGATAGCTAAGCTTATGCAAAATATGCGTGTTCATGCAGTTCCTCCACCTCCACACTGTAAGAACACACACAAATCACACAAACCTATCTATCACCACCACCACAAAATTCTTTTAGTTCATTGATATGGACCTCCGCAAAGTAATGCCTGATTCAATAAATTATTTCGAATTTTTGCTCACTAGCTTATGAAGTTGACTGTACCTACGAAAGGGATGACAATAGTCCGCAAAAACTACTAAGCATACCAAAGGTTTATTTAATTGGGGAGAGTATTAGGGAACAATACAACAGATGGCGTCACCTGTGACTGTATGTTGTGGTACATTGTCAAGAAAAGGCATTGCAGATTTTAGGAAGCGACTTTGTTTTATACTGTAGAGTCTGTCATTTTAATTATTCAGTTTAATTGGATGCATCCGTTCCACTTTCATGACGTTTCAGGCCAATTATAGCAGGACAGATTCAAGTAAATATTCCCACCGGGCTCCCTACAATTATTATTTTTATGGGCATTTTTTAAAAACACCCAGCAACTGCATAGTTAAAGGAAAGGTTGAATATTGTCAGTTTTGTGACGTTTTATTCACCGAAAATCGTCACAAAACTGACAACTTTAAACTTTACGCCGTTGCTAGGTACATCCATCCGTACTAATATTACAAATGCGAGAGTGTGTACGTATGTTTGTGTGAATGGTTGTCCGTCTTTCACGTCGAAACGGAACGACGGATCGACGTGATTTTTGGCATAATCGAGAAAATCTAACAAAAATGCAACGTTGCTAGCTCAGCAGGTCTAACGCTCTTACTCTTAAGTATAGAGCTTGTTTTAAACTGAACTACTGATGTTTCAGAAATGACGCGTGGCCTAATTTTTGGTGGTAAGTCATCACGTAGCAGGCTTCCACCCGCGTCATTACATGCATTGTCTATGTCATTAACAATCATTGCAATTTAATAACAACCAATGATTTATTAACCATTATTATTAACTGTTGCCCGCGATTCTCCAGACATGAAATCTAATTTAAACTAGAAACCAGGTAAAACAATAGGCTAGAGTGGCTAGACGACTAAAAAAACTGTTTAGTCCGTCAGGTGGATAATTTAAAAATATTGTGCACATATTTTTTTCTTTTGTTTGACAATTAAAAAATGACGAGGGTACAGTGCTTAGAAGTTTCGAGTGACATCACTATATGGTAGGATTTTTACTTTATAGTGACGTCACAAGCCCCAACTCCGGAAGTTTGATGATCTATACCTTGGTCGATTTTTAATAAATAGATAAACCAAAAAATACGTGTCCCATATTTTTCTATAATCTAACTGTCGGACTAAATAGAATGATATATTTTTAACCCAGTCGTCATCCCAATTAGGAGCTAAGGCCAATATCTGACACAACAAGCGTGCATAAATATCTGATACGACTCTATTTCTAGGGCCGGAAGGACGTGTCAGATATTTCGCACACTCCGCTGTGGCAGATATTAATGCTGGTGACTGTAGGTGTACCAAATGCATTTTCATTTTCGGAAGTCTGTGAAGTCCGGCTTATAAAGCTAGTTAAAATGATTAGCTATCCAAACAACAATAAAATACTAGACAATTAAACTAAATAGCTTCATAAATACATCTAAATGCAAGTTGTATTAATTACATTTGTACTCGTAGCAGAGAACTCGGCAACTGTATAACTTACTGAGCAAAATCGTTTAAAATAAACTATATCTGTGTCTTTTCATCCAAATGCGACTTGGTATTTTCAGCTGTTTTAGTGAAAGAGTAACAATGTCTGTGTCAATGGAAAATTTAATAAACAAAAAGTGATATTCTTTCACACATAATTACTGTTCTAAAAATCCTTAAAAACAATCGCATTCAAAAACTGTCTTGTTTATTTTATTAGTAGGAGTAGGAGTAGGATTCTGATTGATATAATGTACGCGTAGGCAGATTTTGGGTTAGAATACAGTACAGCTGAGTACAGGCAAGGAAACTGAAAATCACTTTCCACCCACCACTACCTTTGTGCTACTAAAGTCATGTTGACATCCCATATTTTTGTCAAGGAAATCATAGTAATAGGTTCCACGAGTTTCCACCGTGGTACGTGATTCAGTTTCTTCGACTGTACCAGACTACTCTACTAAATGTTAAAGTTACATCAAATGTTACTCGTATATCAATGCTCACGCGCACGCAATGAACAGTAAAACGAACAGCGGCCTTATCGACCGCCCGGTATCGCTTTTAGTGGAAACCTTAGCTTTAGACCAAGGCTGGCCAATAGATTTTCTAGGTGGGCAAAATGGTTGTCTGAGGCGGCACCGGGCCACTAAAGTAAAGCCAACGAAATGACATACTTACTTGTATCTCGCTCCTTTTCTCATGGCAGAAGTTCTCTTTTCGTTGGCCTTACTTTGTTTTCAGAGGTGTAACTATAGAAATTAGTCTTGCTATTAGACGGCTGGCCGATTACCGCATTGGCGGGCAAATTCAAAATGCCTTGGCGGGCCTATTCAAAATGCCTCGGCGGGCCAATTCAAAATGCCTTGGCGGGCAAATTCAAAATGCCTTGGTGGGCAAATTCGAAATGCCTTGGCGGGCAAATTCAGAATGCCTTGGCGGGACAATTTATGCCCGCGGGCCTGTGTTTGGTTAACCATGCTTTACACAATGCTGTTTAGATACTCATACATACATATAGCTATGTGGTCACCTACTTTAATCGCTTACCAGAATTGTAAATAATGGCTTTTATATTACAACTAAGTAAGCGAATTCATTGTAGTTCATAATGAAAGCTATTTTCATTTATTATTTGTAATTGTACTGTACTGTATATATATAAAAGATTACTTTGTTCGTGTTCCTTCATGCCTTTAGTTTAATAATACCTAAAGTACGTCAACACCAATAGCCAGTGACAAACTTGTGCCGACAGCCGAGGTGTTGTGTCGCTCTCTTCACTCGTACCAGTTTGTCCTCAGGATGGACCAGGACGGCAGTCTGAACATCAGCTACGACGAATGGCGGGACTACCTGTTGCTGGCACCGGCGACGGACATCCACGCCTTAATACACTTCTGGAGGCATTCTACTGTGAGTACCGTAGTTTTAAAGTCTATCGTCACTACTTTGCAAAAAGCTCTTACCTCCAAATTGATACTTTTCTAAATGAACTTTATGAACATTATTTTAAAGGTCAATTTTGCTGTCTAATTGATTTGAGATACGAGATTTTTTCAAAGTAGTGACGATATTACACCGTATCCGCATCGTAACGTTATAGGAACGTGTCAGACGGAGTGTCAAACGCATACATGACACGCGACGACGACGGTTGGTTACGGAACGTGCTAGTGGGCACAGGCCTCCTCTCAGAACAAGAGGGTTTGAGGTTAGTTCCCACGCGGGCCCAGTGCGGATTGGGAACTTCACACGCACCATTGAATTGCTTCGCAGGTTTGTGCAGGTTTCCTCACGATGTTTTCCTTCACCGCAAAGCCAGTGGTAAATTTCAAATGTAAATCCGCACATGAATTTCGAAAAACTCAGAGGTGCGAGCCGGGGTTTGAACCCTCTATTTGAGTGGCGATAGGTCAAACCACTAGGCCACCACGGCTTTATACTTTTCGATACAAAGAATATATTTTTGCCTGACACGGTCCTATTACAGTCATGGCATAATACCATCATGATACGGTGTAATCTGTAGAAACCTTTATGTGTGGTGAAACGTGCGGTTAATTTACTACCAAGAATTGTCGATATACTAGTATAAGGAACGTCGATAATGTACATACATACATACGAATGATAATTCTGAAAACTATATGAGATCATGAATTATTTGGATGAAATTTTCATCCTATACGATGTCACGATTTGATGTGGTAATGTTTTATTATGGACCATTTTTTGTACTAAAATATTTAATTTTGTCAACCGCAATTTTCAGTTGTAGACCTCACGAATCTTGTCATTTATTTTCAAACAACCACATTAATATAAAAAAAAATCGTATGTTCTGCTATGTCGTTAATTTTATTCTACTTGATGTCTAACTCTATAAAACCCTTATTATTTGTACTTGTTTATCAATTGCGCTTCCTCATTTTAAAAGAAAATGAAACTGGCATAAAAACGGCCAGCATTAAATATCTAAATATTACCGTATTGCCCATGTATTGACTGACGTTTCTGGCGCTGGCGATCGCAATCAAATGACAGTTTTTGTATGCGAAATCCATCAGAAACTTACGTTAGGCAATAGCCTCCAGCTAAAAAATTTTTTTTTATTTGACTGGATGGCAAACGAGCAAGTGTGTCTCCTGATGGTAAGAGATCACCACCGCTCATAGACACCTGCAACACCAATGATATGTTGCATTTGATATTTTTAACCCCCGACGCAAAAAGAGGGGTGTTATAAGTTTGACCGCTAGGTGTGTCTGTCTGTGTGTCTGTGTGTCCGTAGCTCTTATACGGGTGGACCGATTTGAATGCAATTTTTTTATTCGAAAGCAGGTTTTCTGGCTGTGGTTCTTAGTAATGTTTCATCAAAATCGGTTTAGCCGTTTTTGAGATATTCAACTTTAAAGTGACAAAGTCGGGGGTTTTCCAACTTTTTTTTTATTTTTAGATATAAATTTAATTCATAATCAATTCATCATACCTATATGATGTAGGAAGTCCACTGTTAGACGTAGGCCTCCATCCATATTAATATTATAAATGCGAAAGTGTGTGTGTTTGTGTATATGTTTGTCCGTCTTTCACGCCGAAACTGAGCGGTAGATCGACGTGATTTTTGGCATAGAGATAGTTTATGGACCCGAGAGTGACATAGGCTACTTTTTATCCCAAAAAAAATACACAGTTCCCGAGGGAACAGCGCGCGATAACCGATTTCCATGCGGGCGAAGCCGCGGGCATAAGCTAGTTATAATATAAAAACGTCGCACATCGTCAACATTGCTGCACGGTTGTTTGTAGGCGCTATATAGCGACCGCAGAGATTCTTAAAAAAACAGACGAGTATATAGGTCTACAAAGAACATGGATATATTGGAGGTATGAAGGTGAAATTAATATAAAATACAAGTAAAATACTCAGGTCTGTTACCCCTGCAGAAGGGAAACTATCAAGCTTCTAAGTCAAAGTAATCCAAAGAACATTAAAAAGGCCCATGCAATACAAGTTGCCATAACCGATACACCTATAAGGTTTTCCTAGAAACTTGATTAGATTAGATTACATTTTATATTACCATTTTTATAATTATATATTTACATTATAAACACATGCCAGTTAATTATAAGAAATTTATAAAAGGATCTACAATTGTAAACAAAAAAAAAACATATTACAATAAATTATCAGCCAAAAATAAAAATGGAATTAACAATTTCAAATTAGACTTGAATGAAATAATAATTAAAGGTAAAAACAATTATATAAATCTTGACCGGTATTCTGAAAGATGCTATCACAAAAATAAAAGTATAAGAAAGTACACATTACTTTTTCATATACATATTAACAACTATTTATTACGCGTTACGATCCCGTCTTCAGTGTTTGAATTGAGAATACATGCGCAGTACAAGCTTGTTCTTTAAACAAAACAAACGCATTATATACGTCAGACTAACTCAATATAGATCAACGGCAACAACATATTTATCTACACACTATCGGAAAAACCGTATCAGAACAAGGAAGTTGGAAATAGAAAGTACATGATGATTTGCATTGCATTTCTTGCAGAGCGATATGATTATCGCAGCGCTATCAGTCGAGCCTTGGCCGTCCAAAATGACAATAATTGATTATAATCCTGCTAGATCACGAGACACCTCAAGGACGTCCGACCAGCGTCTCGAGGGTTCCGTACAGTCAAGAACAAAATTAAAATTTTTGAAAAAAAATACAAAATATTGTTAATTGCTTGTAGATTACAGGAAAACCTATAAGAATACTATTAATTGAAAATAAAATGGTACATTCGGTATGATACGTTCACTTACGGAAAATAGTTCACTAGTAGCGCTAATAGTCAGGCTTCAGGGATAACTCCGCCTTTGTACTTAGCACTTTCTTTTTATGTGATACTAGCTTATGCCCGCGACTTCATCTGCGCGGACCTAGTTTATCGCGCGATGGCGCCCTCTACCGGAATAAAAAGTATCCTATGTTGATCCTTGGGGCTTAAACTATCTCTATACCAAATTTCATCAAAATCGGTTCAGCGGTTCCGACGTGAAAGCGTAACAGACAGACAGACAGACAGAGTTACTTTCGCATTTATAATATTAGTAGGGATTTTTGTATTTCCTTTTTGTACAATAAAGAGCATAAACAAACAAACAAATAGTAGTTAACTCGCGCCTTACTGTGAGGATTTCAAATGTGATATGTAGGTAATTTAAAAAATGTAAAAATATTTATAAAAAAAATTAAAGGAAAACATTTGACTTTGGCTTTGTACGAAACCCTCTCCACGCGAGTTCAAAGTCAAAGGTTTATTTGTTCAAAAGTAGGTAGATAACAACATGGTTAACAGGTTGATATTCGCATAATCGATTAATCATGTGAGGCTCGAAAGGGGGGGGGAGGGGTCCATAAAAAATCACGAAATATCACAAGGGGGGAGGGGGGGTAAAGTAATATATCACGTGTACTTATTTTTTCGGCAAGCGCGCGATACTCAATCGAAAAGCGGCGTTACATGTATTTATTTTTAGTCAAAATCCGGTCTGAAAATATTGTACATTAAATAATGTTCATGTACTAGTACAAAAAACTTTTTCGCATTTCTTTCATTATTTTTGTCAGTCAAAAACAAACTGCAACCTTTCTGTCTACCTCTGAACGTTATTATAGTAGTCTTTAATTTTCTATAATAAAATTAGATGATACTTATACCAGTATTTTTTTATAAATAAAAAGATTCTTTGCAGGTACGAAAAAATACACGTGATGTAGGGGTAGGGGGGAGGGGTAGTCTTAAACCTCACCACGTATCACCAAGGGGGAGGGGGGGTAAAAAAATGCCAAAAAAAACATCACGTGATTAATGGATGGCCCCTTATGCTGGACCGATTTGAGAAATTATATTATAGTCTTTTTTTTTCTATAGTCGTTTACTACCTCAATTATTATGTAGAGGCTTCTATCACTCCTGCTGGCTCGTGCTGACGCACCGACTTCAAACGGGTAGAGTAAAAATTGTTTTCAGTTTTTTGAAATTACTTTGATTTTTGTTTTTATAGGTGGTTACTGGTTACCGACATAGACAGACAACATGAAAAATTTGGTTTACTATCGTTTGCCCGAATTTCATATGCCCGAATGTATCGTTTTCTAAAATTTTCATTTGCCATAAAGTAATTTATTTCTGAAATAGTAATTTCTTCAGAGTTAATATTAAACTAACCTAACCTACTGCATTCTATATGATGACATTAAAAAAAATACTGAAAACAGCACGGTTCTATATACATATTATATGGCAAACGTTGGTATGGAAAGTGAAATTCGGGCAAATGAATTCGGGCAAGTAAAGGTAAACGCATTTTTTTTCTTTTTCATGCTTCTTGTTGGTTGTGCTATAAAAGCTACCTTCATATCAAATTTCAAGTTTCTAGGACGACCGGACGCTATAAGTTTTCGGGTACAGTATGAAACACTTTGATTGCCATTCTTTGCCCAACAGTGGGACTATATAGGCTGCGATAATGATGTCCTACTGCACCCACTTCGCTTTCTCGCAAACAGACACACCCATATAGTACGCTCGCTTTTGTATTTACACTTGTTATGAGAAAATCTAAAAGTAGTCCAGACAACATGTTTATTTATCTTCTACCTCTACCACATTGCGCAGTTTGTGACAATATTGAAATATACGTCATTCAATTATGAACGACTGTATCACCGTTCATATAAATATCTTGGGATAAAAAATATTAAAAAAAATAATTACTGACTACAAAAAAACCATGAAAATAATTTTCTACCAGTCTGAAGTCGGTGCCTCTCAAGCCAGCAGGAGTGGACCTAGAGTCGTCTACCTCACCTACAGTATTTATACGTCGGGCCCTGGAGGGAAAATACCTTAAAACCTTTTCAAAGATTTTCTAAAATTCGCTTGCCTCGCCCGGGACTAGAACCAACTAAAATTGAAAAAACAAACACTCGCTATTTTATTATACTAATCGATAGGATTATTATATCAGGATAGAATTTCTCTAATGAACATCTCTAACAAACACCTGTCTCATTGTAGAGTTCCAGATATTTATGTATTTGCGTACCGAATATCATCCAGATCCGTTTAGCCGTTTTAAACGCGTACGCGCCATACTTAAATTTTTCGCCTTCATAAATTTTACTAGCATTGGCCCACGGCTTCGCCCGCGTGGAATTTGGCTATCGCGCGTTGTCCCTCCGGAACTGTATGTACGTCCGGGATAAAAATAAGCCTATGTCACTCTCTGACCCATTGTTAGGACCTGTCTTTATTAAGTGGCAACACTACTCTCGCCTGCCCTCTTGCCTCCGACACTCAAACACGGCGTGTGCCGTTCTTTGTTATAATAGGCTAGATGAATAAAAAAACTGTTTAGTCCGTCAGGTATATAATTTAAAAATATTGTGCACATATTTTTCCTTTTCTTTGACAAACAAAAAATGACGAGGATACAGTGCTTAGAAGTTTCGAGTGACGTCAATATATGGTACGATTTTTACCTTATAGTGACGTCACAAGCCCCCACTTCGGAAGTTTGATGATCTATACCTTTGTAGATTTTTAATAAATAGATAATCAAAAAAATTCGAGTCCCATATTTTTCCATAATCTAACTGTCGGACTAAATAGAATGATATATTTTTAAACCAGTCATCATCCGTATTTTAATTTTTTTTATTTTTTATTTAATAAATACGTAAAAACAGTAATGGATCGCGTGTGTTAATTATCAAATCACATCGATCCGTCGCTCCGTTTCGACGTTAAAGACGGACAAACATACTTTCGCATTTATAGTATTAGTATGGACAGTATGGATTATTAGAATGAACCAAATATGCCACTCGCAATTCACAAATCGGCCTATTGACCTCAGCCTATTTGGTATAAGACGAACCTACAGCAAACACTTGAGGTCACGCGATTCGCGGGACACGTCAAGCCGTAATTACAGCTTCCGTTAGCGTTACGCACTCAATTGGCCGCTGACACACCCACGCCACTCGCACACGACCTGCTCAATTGCCATCGTTATCTAGCAGTTCAATACCTTTCTCAATACATTTCCTCGGAAAAATCACTTTCAAATGATATGTATGTATGTCATATTGCTAAGGGAAATAAAGAAATCCATCGGCCATTGCTATAATTCTTTCTTTCCCCTTAAAAGGGCTCGGAGACTTGATCAAATCACTTAATTCCGCAAGGGAAATGATAAATGCGATGTTTTTTTTATTTAATCCCCGGGACTTGATCATATCCCTGAAAAATTTGGTCAAATCCCTACATAGTTTAGGGATTTCATCAAATCACTAGACGTGTATGTTTTTCATACTTGCATAATGTATTACGATAAAATTATACGTACGCACTCGTAAAATTCAACCATGACGTATGGTGTTTGTATAAACGAAAGACTTATTCAAACTATATTGCTCTTGACATATTTCCCTTGAAGCCATACCTTGGCTTTCAAAACCATTATCTTTGACACGATGGCATGACCAAGGCCTCGCCTACTCGTGCAGTTAATAATATTATACTATAAAATAACTAGCTGTTCCCCGCGACTCCGCCCGCGTAGAAGTATGTAAAATAGTTTACGTCCTATTCTCGCACCTGCTGAATGTACATAAAAAAAATCATTGAAATCGGTCAAGCCGTTACGAAGGATTTTGGTGACAAAAATTTTTGATCCGATAATTTTATATACCGGGTGTGGCCTGTAAGACGTGCAATAAATTAAAACATAGATCGTCTTCGTCAAACTGAACAACATTAGTTCAGCGACTTTTTTAGCATAATTATATTGTTTTAGTTTTATTGTTTTTTTTTTTGATTTGATTGATTTTTAACTCAATTAAGTAAATATTATTAAAAAATATATGTAGAAACTTTTTTGTTTGTGGCTGTTGACACCTGATTTGATTACCTAGGTTTTAGGCGACGATTTGTAGCATTCGAACATGGCGGATGTAGACAAGTACTAATTTTGCTATTTCTGTTTCTTTGTCTAGTTGAAGTAGGAAAAATTTTGATAGTGTTTTATGCGGTTATTAACCTTAACAGTGAACAGTGATCACAAAATTCTATATTGCTCTCGTGTCTGACATTTTTTAATGCACAAGTTGTTTCCACGTGGTTTCTGGAATTTTAATATCAAGTTGCAAAAACTACAATCACCGTACAACGTCCCTCTCAAAGAGAGTACTTTGACACTGGCGATATTGTCCTATTAATTAGGACAGAAAGCCATATTTTAAAAGAGAAGAAGAAGTAGGCGAAGATTTTACTTTATGTCGTCTAAATCCAGCATAAACGGTTAAATTGTAAAATAAACAAACTGAACAAGTGACATTGACGTGACACATAAGAGAGGCATAAAAAAATCCACATGTTTAACTTTCGTTTGCTAAATATGTGTGAATTAAAAACGGTTTAGTTGGACTTTGAAAAAACGTTATAAATTAAGAGACCTTAACGCTGCTTTACCGCTAAAAATGAATTATTCTTGATTATCTTCTAATCTAAACAGTAGGAGTGAGGCTACTAGTGTCTTAGAGAAATGAACTTTATTTGGTCTGTAGATTGTTCTCTTAAAGTTAACGGAAATCAAAAATAACACTGTATTTCTAGTTGACGCTGTATGTATGTACTATGCGCTATTAGTTTTTACCCAGCCTGTTGCCGGGTGGCAGAACGAACACAGCTGTTACAAACAAAAGGCGAACGTCATTATGCCTTTGATCTCCGAACGAATGTCACCGTCATATCGCTGTGTAAATACATAAAACATTCGAGAACGAAAGAGAATCTTCTCAAGTCCTAATAGAGTTTACTTTTGATTACCTCTGAGCGGCGATTGAACAGTTGGCATTTTTTTCGTTTACTCAACCGAACTAATTAATATCTAAAGGTAAAGTCGATATTGTTGCTTAATTATCGCAAATTGTATGACGGGAGTCGCTTGTCTCCGCTTGAATTGAGTTTCGTGGCAGCATACATTTAGTGTGCTGTCAAACGCCCGGCCCGTTCGAGCGGGCGGACGCGGCGGCCATATTGCCATTATGATCTGTACCCTTAGTGTAAGTTTTCGGTTACAAAATACGTCTCGATTGCGTTCGCGTTAAAATCTCAATTTGTATGGAAACACGAACATCCCAAACGTTCCGCTAGAGGCACTGTTCGTGTTTCCATACAAATTGATATTTTAACGCGAACGGGATCGAGACGTGTTTTGTAACCGAAAACTTACACCAAGGGTACTGGAATGGTCTTCGAGTGCGTTGCTTGAGTGTTAGCGTATATGTTTCATTACAGTTATTAATTGTGTTAAAATTATCGTTAGAGTTCCATAACCCAAACCTAAAGCCCTCTTGAGGAGGCCTGTGCCCAGCAGTGGGACGTATATAGGCTGGGATGATGATGATGATGAGAACACTTTCTCAAAATATTTCGTTATTCCAAAAAAAATATTTACTTAGGCTAATGCAATATTATTAAAACAAAAAACTGCTTAAATCTTTTTGTAAGACAATTTTTTTCTCAATTTTGTTCTAACTTTTACAGAAATATGTTTGTTGTGAGACATATTTTATTTGTTATCAATTAAATGTATTTAAGTTGAATCAAGAAATTTTAATCTTCTTGGATTAAATTTAAATAATCTCAAATCAATGACTTGTTACTTCGAAATTGAGTGTGTAACTATTCTTTTTTTTAATTTTGCACTTATTTTCTTTTGCCAAATACCCTCGATATGTCTAATGTAATTTACAAGCATTGAGATTTAGAATAAGTATAAGAGAGCTTCTGCTTCGGAGAATATCATCGGTTAACTAGTGTTTACAACACTAGTCTTTATATCATGATAGTTTGACGCAATCTAATTTGTGTTTTGCATCATCACGTTGCATCACCAATCACCATTCTTACTAATTATTATAAATGCGAAATTAACTGTCATTTTATTACCTCTTCACACTTAAACCGCTGTATCGGTTAGATGAAATTTCTGATAAAATAATTAGAGACAAGGCTCGGAACCGGTTTATAAAATAGAGGTAAATACTGGTTTATTTCGGTTTAACTCCGAACTTTCATTAGAACGCGAACGTTTTTAAGAACTTTACTATAACCTGAATAAACCGGTTTATTCGACGAGTACTTAACAGCTGGCCGGCCGGCGGCGGGTGGCGACGTTTATCCTGCGCCGGAATAAACCGGTTTTTATTGTTCTAAACCGGTTAATCTGACAAGAACTTTATGGAAATGTTCCCTTAAAAACCGGTTTAAAAAAACGGTTTCGCGAACGAAACCAAAATGATAAGGTTTTGCGCCAAGTACCTACATGATAACGGTTTGGAAATTTAACCGGTATCCGAGCCTTGATTAGAGACTGAGATCCAATTCAATACCTCTAAAAGCTACACCTGTATCAGTCGAAACAAGTCGGTTTTTGGAAGGACATAAGATTGCATTCGCCGCGCAGCCCTGACTTGGGACCCAGTGACTTATTTACCAAACGTGAAGAATAAACAATAATAGCTCTTTATTGCACATCAACACATAGCTAGCAGTACATAAAACACAGGTATATAGGTAGATCATCTCGGAGAGTTTTTTTATGTTAGAGAAGGCAGACAAACGAACTATAGTTGACGAGATCGCTCGTGGCACGCGGGGCTATAAGATAAGAGTATATTGCGCGCTCCCTTACACTTATAGGCCTTATGGGCGGGCATAGTGATGTTCCATTTTCCTATCGATATTTAGTTCAACACGTTTTGTGTTAAATTAAAAACCCTAATGGCTGACGTCACTGACTCGTTTTACAACTCCGCGTGCCACGAGCGATCTCGTCAACTATAGTGGGTATTTCGAAAAACAATAAATCATATTTATTTACATACGTATTGTTGTTTTTTCTAATTCCGGATACATAAGTAGTAGCCCTCGTATAGGTCAATTGGTGTCAAGTGTCCTACACGGAAAAAAAGGAATTCTTTGACCAAGAATATTCATAGTCTCAGGAATATTGTTTAAATCCAAGTAATTATTTTCTTTAAGTAAGATACCTAATAGTTTAAATCCATGACAATACGTATAATGAAAATACAAACTGAAATATAGATGCACAGAAAAATCAGAAAAATAAGACCAGCACTGGGATGACCCTAAAAGTAAAAATTTTGTATTGAAATAAAAAAAACAAAAAGATTCCAAAAAAACAATCTTAATACGTATAATTGTCTTTATCCAATACAAGATGGCGTCCCGCTATACATACGAAATATTATTGTCTTGACCAAGGTATATAAACCCCCTTGCAAAAAAAAACGGGCACCTATGGTTTTTCAGATTTTTAGGCATTGAAGCTTAGAAAGTAAGCTTTCATGCACATAAAATACAAAAACCATAGGTGCCTGTTTTTTTGCAAGGGGGTTTATATTGTCTTAATCTAAGACATCTTTTTTTTCCGTGCATAATATTTATTTGACTAGCTCGTCACCAACGTCCAAGGTTTACAATCGTCCTCAGTGCGAAATCCCGAGTGAAATGGCAACGTTTCGGTTTATGACCCACGAGTCTCTCAAAGACTGTTATGTTTCAGCCAAACTGTTTACAGTTGTCAAGTTATCGGTCTCATTTCAGTAGATAACAGGGTCAATATCTAGGCCGCTCACAGCGGTCAAGGTTCTCGTATAATCTGACCACACCATAAACCATTCTTGGGACGGTATACAATTTAGAACAATTTACAATTTTAAATTAGCCTAGCTATTCAAAGAGGAAACGCTGCCAGCATCTTCGGGACCTTGCCTAAGGGGTACTCTTTGGACAATGTGTTTTAGTTTTAGGTTACATTTTTATTTTATTTTAAGTTATTGTTAGAAAGTTATGTTTAATATGTATATTATTTAGTTTCTTTTATTAATAAAATTATTCCCATTTAGAACGTCTTGTTCTTGTGGACGTTTTTAAATCTCGATTTGGGGCTTAAACTGACAATTCTTGTATGGATCTGACAGGATTTAAGACCACTTAGTTTAAAAAGCCGGCAAGAGGCTGTAATGTCATAAACTATCATCATCATAATATCAGCCTTAGGACTAGGACCTCAACTGTTGGACGTAGGTCTCCCCTATAGACCTCCAGCTCTTCCGGTTGGAAGCTGCCTGCATCCACCGAGACTGAGACTCTAACCATCTGGTTAGAGTCTCAGTCTCGGTGGATGCTTATGGTCTGTCTCTCAATCGAAGTGAAAAACAGAGTGTAAAACTTCGAGCATTAAACCTAAAAGCCGGCAAGAGGCTGTAATGTCATAAACTATCATCATCATAATATCAGCCTTAGGACTAGGACCTCCACTGTTGGACGTAGGTCTCCCCTATAGACCTCCAGCTCTTCCGGTTGGAAGCTGCCTGCATCCACCGAGACTGAGACTCTAACCAGATGGCTTATGGTCTGTCTCTCAATCGAAGTGAAAAACAGAGTGTAAAACTTCGAGCATTAAACCTATTTTCCCCTCGAAATGTCAGTCCACCTTCGCTGTACCAGCTCGAATGGCTATATGAACTTCTCGGGTAAAATGGCCCGTTTTATGCTCTTTTCGTACAATCTACTATTTTTTTTTTCATGTAGAAAGTTCTGCACTGCCGGTTGACTATTCGGGAGCCGGCAATCGCTTGGTCAAATTATAGGTGCAACAATCGACATACATGGGATAGTCAGTTCTAATCGAATGCCGCCGCGTTGAACTTGGGTCGGCCTTAAGAAACCATATAACTTTTAACCTTACAGTGGGACGCAAGAGGCCTGTTACCTCCGACCTTGGCTCGGAGTGACGGAATGTAGAAAAAGTTAGGCATTTACCGACATTGAACCGACTGAATTACGCCTCGTTACTTTAATAGCGAGCTGTATTCATATTTACTCTTCTTCTTCTCTTTTAAAATATGGCTTTCTGTCCTTATTAGGACAATTTCGCCAGTGTCAAAGTAAACTCTTTGAGAGGGACGTTGTTCGGTAGTTGTTATAATTTTGTTATCACTGTTCACTGTTAAGGTTAATCGCCGCATAAAACACTATCAAAATTATACTTCAACTAGCCAAAGAAACAGAAATAGCAAAATTAGATATTGTCTACATCCGCCATGTTCGAATGCCACAAATCGAATCCCACATTTACTCGTATGTCGTGTACACAAGCCGTTACAGCACACTCAGATGAACGCAACCTAATAAAATTTCTAACAAAAAAGTAAAACAGACTCCAAGAAAATAAAAAAAATACTAAAAATGGAACCGACTAAGAAACCCTTAAAAATATTTTTCTAGGTACATACCTACTGGCTCGAAGTTGGTGACTCAGCACGAGCCAGCAGGAGTGGAACAATAGTCGTCTGCCTCACCTACATACTATGGGTTTCAATCCCTCCTGCTGGCTCGTGCTGAGTCACCGACTTCGAGCTAGTAGGTACAGGTACCTTTTGAAAAATATTTTCAAAGATTTTGTAGTCGGTTCCATTTATGGTTATTTTTTTATATGTTCGGTAGGTATACAAATAGTTTGTCCCGGGGAAGAACATAAGATAGTTTTTATCCCGGAAAATTA
Source organism: Choristoneura rosaceana (assembly GCA_037349165.1). Taxonomy (NCBI): domain Eukaryota; kingdom Metazoa; phylum Arthropoda; class Insecta; order Lepidoptera; family Tortricidae; genus Choristoneura; species Choristoneura rosaceana. The sequence goes on along the minus strand of JAZBNJ010000004.1, from coordinate 4,669,827 downwards.
AATAGTTTCCGCTGAACAGCGTGAAAAGAATTCTATGCGGACGGAATCGCTGGTAGGTCGCGGGCTAGATTGGAATGTTAGAAGAGATATAGTAGAGAAGTAGGGATTATTAGGGATAATACTGTGAACTACTAAAATGACACTTAAAATTGACTAAAACATATTTATTATTGAAATGTAAACATATCAGGTGCCATGTCAACGACACAGCATGTACTATGTGTTAGCATCGTTTGCGTCACATTGTATACAATATTATGTAAATAAACTTGTGTGTGACGTATGGTCTAGTTGCAAAAGCAAATATGTATTCGTTATATTTTTGACGTAACTCATGTAAATGGTAAACGCGGTTATAAGCAGCGCCTAAGCAGTGTAATATTGAGTTTATAGATGAAAAAAACTATGAGTATTTTCATAAGTTTATTTTTCATACTAGCTCATGCCCGCGACTACGTCTGCGCGGATCTAGGTTATCGCGCGGTAGCGCCCTCCCCCGCAATAAAAGGTAGCCTATGTTGATCCTTGGGATTCAAACTACCTATACCAAATTTTATCAAAATCGGTTCAGTGGTTTCGACGTGAAAGCGTAAAAGACAGACAGACAGAGTTACTTTCGTATAAAATTTATTAACCATCTATTTGGCTGATGGTACGGTCAGCATCAAAAGTAGCTGCATACTTTTGTACTTTGTCGTTTTACAGAAACGTACTTAACGCCATACAAATTTGACAAATGTGTTAAAACGACAGTGTAGAAAAGGGATCCGCTGCTTTTGATGCTGACTGTACTTACTCGTACATTGCGCGGGAGTGTCCACGTGTTTCAAACGGCCATAAAACACGACATAATCATAACTTATATTCGTGTCACGTTGTTCAATTAATAGTCACGAGAAATGCATTCGTGACCAAGTCTCCCGCATGACCATTTTGATTTGTCATTTAACCCGTTTTAATTTTTTACAACGTGGTTGTTTGCCTATGTAAAAAAATCCGAACAAGTCTGCAAGTTCATCTCGCTCGGCAAGAATTTCCATATTTCCTTATAGATTACGGAAATTTCCTATGGTTTCTTTTTTATTAATATAAATAAAATAAATATCACGGGACAATTCACACCAATTGACCTAGTCCCAAAGTAAGCTTAGCAAAGCTTGTGTTATGGGTGGTCTTTCGGGGCTTCTCTGCGGGATAGAATCAGAAATGCTGATATCCGCAGTAGAACTAAGGTTACTGACATAGCCCGAAGAATAGCGAAACTGTAGTGGCAGTGGGCGGGGCACATTGCTCGCAGGACCGATGGCCGATGGGGTCAAAAGGTTCTCGAATGGCGCCCGCGGACCGGGAGACGAACTGTCGGTAGGCATCCAACAATGGAGCGACGACCTGGTTAAGATCGCGGGATCACGGTGGATGCGAAAAGCACAAGACCGGTCTGAGTGGAGAGCCTTGGTGGAGGCCTATGTCCGGCAGTGGACGTCTTCCGGCTGACATGATGATGATCCTAATGGTTGACGCCTAAAGGCAAAGGGTAAAGGCTAGTTGATACCTACTAAAAACTTGTCAGTACATAATCATATCTACTGCGTCATTAATTAAGACTAAATAAACATTAATGAGGGATACGCTTAATTAGAGCCAACTAAACTATGGACCTCCGTTTCTAGTTCAGAGAAGATTGGACTCTAAAATGATTGATAAGAAACGTGGCTAGCATGAATTCAGGCTTATTTAATTTTAAAGTTTATCTGTCCAATTTGCAGAGTTATTTACACCATACATGCATGCTTCTCAACGAAGGAGTAGAGTAGGCAGAGACTATTTGTTACCAGCTACGATTCTGATCGAAAGCCAGCTCTGAGGAATCAGGGGGGATACTGCGAAACTCGAAATTCGAACTTCGTATCTTGCCGTCCCGCTGTCGCTGATATTATGTAGATGAGAGTGAGAGGGACGGTACGATACAAATTTCGATTTTCGAATCTCGTAGTAGCCAGTTTTGCTCATCAGAAGGGCTACTCCGAAACACAACGTTCGAAGTTCGTGTCGTGCGATCCCTCTTGCTCTCTTATTAAATAAAAAAATAAGTGTGAGAGGGACCGCACGACACGAACTTCGAACGTTGTGTTTCGGAATAGCCCTTCTGTACAGTACGATGCTAGCCCGGTAGGGGAGTGTTTGCCTCGTCATCAAACGATTGTTTACAACGGAATATTCTGTCGCATCGACGCATGTAACTCTCCTAGACGCGCAGCTCAGAGGTCGTATTGCCTAACGTTTCTAACGCTCGCGATCGCAATCAAATTACAGTTTTAGGGGCTGTTCCACCATCCATTGATTAGTGTTAACTGACGGTTAAATGTGATGCCGTCTCTATCTGTTTTGTTCGAATAGACGGAGACGGCATCACATTTAACCTTTTCGCCGCCACGTCAAATACAAAAGACATCACCAAAACGCATCACCCATACGCCAGAGCTGAATGTGAACTTCTTACAATTCGAGAACTGATCTTCCATGTTTGGTCAAAGTACACCAGACTACTGTAACAAGTTTATATGCAGCTCTTCTTCTTCTTTAACTCAAGAATTATACTCTTGTCGGTGGCAGCGGCGTCTCTAGCCCATGCAGCGCCCGTGTGCAATTATTACTTTAGCGTCATCTATGTGTCTAAAATGGAATAGGTACAAAGTGCCGCGACCGGCGCCCCTAACACCGTTGCGCTCGTGTGCAACGCACATCTTCACTATAGGTAAAGACGCCTCTTGTCGGTGGAATATCATCCACACATCCCTCCTTTGAACCATCCTCTTGACCTCTTGATACGACGCGACGCCGACTTTCTCCCTTATCTGATCGATGTAGCTGCGCCTAGGTCGACCTGAGTTTCAAATGTAATTCCGCATATGAATTTCGAAAAACTGAGGTACCAGGGTGGATTCACGTACTTTTGTTTTTTCGATTTAATTTGTACATTTTTTTTTAAAGGGCTTGTTACCCGTTTTCGTTCGATTAATTTGACAGATAATCATTGCTGAAGTTGTGTAATAGATGTTTCACACATTTTTTTTCATTATTTTATTAGATATGAGCAATCGAAAATAATCGACACTGCGGGGAATGACGAACTGATGTATGGAATGATGAATGTATAGAAGGGAATGACTAACAGTTGGAGGGAATGACTATTGAAAATAAAACTACGACCAAAATTTATTAGGTTGTGGTATTTCTATTAAATCACAGTTTTGATCGACTCAGAATAAGCTACGGTAAAAAACTACGTAGTTACTTCCATAATGATAGCGAACTTATCGTTAATAACAATGATCTTTCATAAGTACCTCCTACTAAGAAAATAACGATTGAGATCTAGCGAGTCTTTAACAATCAGGACGTAAATCTTAACTAATTGGTATATTATACTAAGTGTTTTATATGGGTGCTCCTTATTTCGCATAACATTAATTGTTCTAATATGCATTCGCATAACAGATTTCGCATAGCATAATTATTGTGCATAACAGCAAACTTGCATAATTATAAAGAAGCATAACACTTATTTAGCATAATAATGAATACGCGTAATTGAAATATGTATAACATTTATTAACTATAACTTTAACTGTTATAAAATGAATTCCCATAATTTTATCAAGCGAGTGAATTTGCTTGGACAGGGCAAAACCGACTCAGTTAGGTTAGGTTCAGAAGACTAAGGCGGGAACGAAGCGTAGCGTACCTATAGGTATTTTTTATAATAATAGATATTTTCACATAGCAGTTCTTTTATACAATAAACATTTTATGTTTATGCTGTTTAATACTTATGCAAGGTAATGTTATGCTAATTAAATTTAAGCAAACTTATCGTTATGCCAATCCACATTATGCGTATTTAGTTATGCGAATTATTTATTATGTGAAATAACGTTACACCAATTTCATTAGGAATATTAATTAATGCGAATTATTATAGACCCGTTTTGTACAGCTGATGAATTCGCTAATTAATTTATACACTTTTTTAACATTTTTTGTTTTTTTTATCGTTCCGGGGCCAAAATGGCAAAAACGGAAGCCTTATAGTTTCGCCATGTCTGTCTGTCTGTCTGTCCGTCCACGGCTTTGCTCAGGGACTATCAATGCTAGAAAGCTGTAATTTTGCACGGATATATAGGTTAACTATGCCGATAAAATAGGACAATTAAAAATTCAAAAACAATTTTTTTACGGGTACCTCCCATAGACGCACAGTGGCAGTGTTTTTTTTTCTCATCCAACCCTATAGTGTGGGGTATCGTTGGATAGGTATTTTAAAACCATTAGGGGTTTGATAAAATGATTTTTCGATTCAGTAATTTTTTTTCGAAATATTCAACTTTAAAGTGCAAATTTTCATTAAAATCGAGCGCCCTCCCCCCCTCTAAAATCTAAACCGGTGGGTGGAAAATTAAAAAAAATTCAGAATAGTAGTAAGTATATCAAACTTCCAAGGAAAACTATAACGGCTAAGTTTGCTTGAGAATTATTAGTAGATTATGAGTAAATAGCAGCGTAAGGTATAAAATGTACCTAAACTTGGAAGATTCCGTATAAAATACAAAATCCTTAGAAAAATATCAGTTAATTTTTTCGTAATCGACATTTTCGTATCCGACACGCTCTTGACCGCTTTTTCTTCGATAATATTATATTTCCAGTAATCTTAGCAATCCGCGATGTTGATTGAGTATATAGCTGGTTATTTCTTTAGCGTGAAGCTGGTGTTGAGAATCTATCACGGATTGGACCATTTTCTGTTTTCCTAAATGGTTGTAATGCTCACACACATTTACCACTTCAAATTCGAAGTAACATATAAAGACTTTCATCATTCCCTCCAACAAGTAGTCATTCCCTTCTTACACTGAAAGAGTGGAATGATGATACGGGGAATGACGAAATCAAGAACAATACGCAATTTCTCGGAAACGGTTCACTTTTTATTGTAGGTTATACGTGTTATAAAACAATACTACAACCAGAAAACATTTATTTATATGAAAACATGAAAAAATTAGTATTTATCTCGTAAATAAGAATATCGTGGAATGACGCTAAAACTGGACACAATGATTTTCCCACCCGACTTTGTTTTTTCCTCACCTGGAGTCAAATAGCATGCGCTTGCGATGGTTGCTCACGTTAAATTGGAAACTGAGAGGGTGTGGGAGGGCGTGTTTACGCAGCCGTGTTATTAACCGACTGAACAAAAACGTCGTGTAGCGTCATCAACCGGGGAATGATGGTCGACTGTGTAATAAATTTTATAGTGTACCGAGGCTATGCCAAATAGTTGTTTTAGATTAATGATATTTCTGAACTGGTCTTTCCTCAATATAAACATGTTTCTAAAACAAACAAAAACGGGATACACGTACACTTATTTCATGAGTACATCACCAAAGTCGAAAAGGTGGATTTGAACCATGACGGGGAATGACGAAAGATAATTTTTTTCGGGCTTTTTTCATGGTTATTCGAATAGTATTACTTTATTTACGTGGGTTCCATTTAGGTCTATGGACAAGTAATGTCGTGTCAAAAAACTATTTGAAAATATATAAGTTCGAATTTTTTATAGGCGAGAACAACGATTTTTTTGATTTACGTGAATTCACCCACCAGCCGGGGTTTGAACCCACGATCCTCTGCTTGAGAGGCCATAATAACAAACAACTAGGCCACCACGGCCTTTTTATCAATCAATCTATAGAGATTAATCAATTATGATCGCACCTTTTGTTTTTACCTTTGTTGTTCTGCTTTTACGTTGATTGTGTAAACACTACCCTTCAGGGCCCTCCTTGAACACTCGGCGAAATTGCTATCCCGAGGTACTTCTGATTGACTCGATGTCACCTTGGGTAAGGTAAACACAGCGTGTCAACAATCCAAGTTAATTGTTCCAGGCATCGATACTTACGAAAACTCCGTTTCCATCAGAGACGTGTGACGATGTGTTGCGAAGAATGTTTATTTCATGAACCAATAGAAACGCTGTATTTAATTCTCTGGTGGAAACAGCTGAGCGGAGCGAGCGAGGCGAGGTAAACGAAGCGTTTCTATTGGTTAATGAAAAACGGGTCCATACCGTCTCGCATACTTATTGGAAGTCCGAATGTAATTTTTGTCAGAATGATCGTTTGTCATAACTCTTTCTTTTTTCTCTGAATCTAATGATTGTATAGAATTCTTATAAAATAAATCTAACCTAACCTATAGTTTTCTATAGGATGACCATTTTAAATTAAAAAAATATATAAGGCTAAAGTGCGAAAAAAAATCAGACAAACGATGATTCGGACCAACATTACGGTATGACTGGCGAAGAGTATGCGAATTTTGGCGCTGCTCCCATGAAAAACAGATTCCTCGCACATCCCTGGTGAAAACGGAGCTTAAAATATAGTGGTTTGAATTTTGTCGGTTTTGTCAGGATCGTCTCCGCAGGACAGAACTTTAAAACGGTTAATAGCATCGACTTTAAACTCCGATGGCGATGCAGATACAGTCGACAAGACATCCTTGAATCATAAATGAAAATAATTTCAATTTATTGTGTCAAAAACTACAATTATAAAAGCTTTAATCCAAATTCTCAATTTTAGCTATACAAGATCCATAACATGGACTAAATTTCGAGGAAAAATTTCAAGTTTCGGGTTATGATGTAATAAGGAAAGTAACGTATAGTTATAAATGTTATTTAATTTAAATATATCAGCTGGTTTTTCCTCCAGTTTCAGACGGTTTCAGTGCTGCAAATCCCTCTCGATAGTAACAATAAAAATATACTTCAAGCACTGAAACACAATTGAATATTAAATTATGAGTAAAATGTCTTGAAACATTTTAAAACATAATTGAAACGGAATACAATTTTTGCATACGTATGTATACAGTGTGTTTGTGTTACCGGCAACCAGTTTTTTTTAAGGGAGGATAAAGTACTCCACTCAGAAGGTGCTTGATAATAATTCGTATTTATGAGAACGAGCCAAGTCAGACCTTAGGCATATTATCCTAAGTTATAAGAAGAAATGATATTTCAAATTGTTATGAAATATTTTATATCGTTGTAAATAAGTTTTAGGACTGACTGAACTTTACACCCATTTCGATCTCACTTCTTTTGTCGTTAAAGTCAACAATTATGTAGATATGCTTTTTAGGGTTCCGGAGCCAAAATGGCAAAAACGGAACCCTTATAGTTTCGCCATGTCTGTCTGTCTGTCCGTCCGCGGTTTTGCTCAGGGACTATCAATGCTAGAAAGCTGTAATTTTACACGGATATATAGGTAAACTATGCCGACAAAATAGTACAATTAAAAATTAAAAAAAAATTTTTTTTAGTGTACCTCCCATAGACGTAAAGTGGCGGTGATTTTTTTTTCTCATCCAACCCTATAGTGGGGGGTATCGTTGGATAGGTATTTTAAAACCATTAGGGGTTTGCTAAAACGATTTTTCGATTCAGTAATTTCTTTGCGAAATATTCAACTTTAAAGTGCAAATTTTCCATAAAATCTAAACCGGTGAGTGGAATTTTTTTTAAAAATTCAGGATGGTAGTCAGTATATCAACCTTCCAAGGAAAACTATAACGGCTAAGTTTGCTTGAGAATTATTAGTAGTTTATGAGTAAATAGCAGCGCGGCAGCGTAAGGTATAAAATATACCTAAACTTGGAAGATTCCGTATAAAATACGAAATTCTTAGAAAAATATTACTTAATTTTTTCGTAATGGCTACGGAACCCTATTTTGGGCGTGTCCGGCACGCTCTTGGCCGGTTTATTTTTTTATAATCAACATAAGAACATAACTAAGTTACCTTTTAACTATTCGTATTTGAGAGAATAATTGTCTGATAAAATATTACTTATGAAGTGCATTAAAATGTGAATAATTACAATACATTGCAATTTGTAGTCAATTTTATACCTGTAATAGTGTAATAAATAAGTAAATAACAGACAAATCATAAAATCACTAATACCGGAATCCCGGTATTAGACTTGGCAATACCGGTATTGTAAAATAGCGAAAAATTTCCGAGATCTTGTATTGTTGTATTGGAAGCCCTATTTGACATTTTAAAATGTTGCATCGATGCGATAACAAAAAAAAAATTGCATAACGAATAACATTGACCAAGAAAAAGAGGTTCACGAACGATTTTATCAATTTGCGATTACTTGGGCGGAGCAATGTCTTCGTCTTGTCAACAATATGATAAGGGATTTAGAAATATGACATATTGATTTCATAAGTTCCTAAAGCCGGACCAGAGGCCATTTTGTTGCCACACGTCAAGATTTTATCCGGTTTCTTGACCCTTTGTCGTGATCTAGTCTGCGAGGAGATTCGTTGTATGGAGACTTCCGAATAATTCTCTCGCCTATTAAACTTAACACATGATGAATATATGTAATACAGATACCCTCAATGGGACTTTATTGATAAAAGAAACTAAATAATATACATATTAAACATACCTTACTTAAAATAAAATAATAAATTAACCTAAAACTAAAACAAATTGTCCAAAGAGTACCCCTTAGGCAAGGTCCCGAAGATGCTGGCAGCGTTTCCTCTTTGAATAGAATAGAAACGTTTATTCACAGATTTCACAAATTACATAAATGAATACACAAAATATACAAGTATAAAGCAATGACATTATTTGTGAAATTGTGAATAGCTAGGCTAATTCTTTGTCCAAGGAAGCTGCCAGCTCTTCGGTCACCTGTGACGTCTATTAACCTTTTAGAAGTTATATGTAGACTATACAGATTATATGTAGATGTACATCCAACAACTTTCCTTACGTGAAGTTAGGTATTTTTGTAAGTTATCCAAAAGATTTTACTTTACGACATTATAATTCTTATTTTTTCGTAAATCGTGTGAATAATTGCTCAGGTAAATTTATTAGGTTTCTTAGTCAGGGGTCACTCTGTCTATTGTAATAGATTTTTCAATATATGTATAATCTGTATTACCTATTGTCATCATGTGCCAAGTTTCAAGGCGGGAGAATTATTTGGGTTGCAAAAGCCTCGTTGGTGGGACTATATACCTATTGTATTTGAAAATCTCATACTATGCATACGAAAGTTAGACCGTTTAATTTTAATATTTTTACGAAACTTACTGTGAGAAAATTGTACATTGGTTCAGGTGTCAAATGGCGATATGTAACGAATCGTGACCAAACAATAACCAGTTAACTAGTCACGCCGAATGAACTTTTAACTGTGCCCACTAAAACTGTTATCTAGAAAACAACAACAGTGAGTCGCAAATACACTATCAATGCTATAAACCGGTATCTTTCGAGTTTCCAAGACGGTTCCACAGATCGATTGCATCATAATTTAAAGCATTCGTTATCTAATGAAGCATATATTAATTTAGCATTATAATATCGTTTAGGAAAAAGTAACAAGTCAAATTCTTGCAAATAACATGACACATTCCACATTTACATACGAATGTATGTTTATCTATTTGTTTGTTACTTTTTCCACTTAAGTTTTCGCTTTCGTGATGAAATTCGATATTGTGTTAAATATATTCATTATATTTATTTTGTTTATAATTATTTATTTTATTTTAAACCCCCGACGCAAAAAGAAGGTTTTGTTTTGTTCAATTAGACGGAGACGGCATCACATTTAACCGTCAGTTAACACTAATCAATGGATGGTAAAACAGCCCCTAAGGGCCCTTTTGTTTGATCGTTAGTTAAACAAACTAATGGTTAAAATGTATGGCAAAAATAACAATAGTTAACACATTTCAATGGAAATTTGACTATTAGTAACTAACTACTGATCAAACAACGGGCCCTAGTCGCTATACTCTTGACAGAATGGTCAAGACTGAGGTTAAAGACCAGAGGCAGTATTGTCAAACGCGCTTACGATCGCCATACGATTCACTATCCCTTTCTACCCTCGTCTTATTCTGTGTGACAGCAAGAAGTGGTAAAAATGATTGTGATCCAAGTGTATTAGACAATAAGCCTTCAGCAAACTTTCTTTGGAAAATTGTGTGGTAGTTTCCCCTTGACTTCCACTACGCAGAACTGGAGTCTGGCCACGGGCGGATTTCGTTGTAGGCACTCGAGATATGTATTCAAATATGCAGCTATCTCTTGCTAAATGTCAAAAGGTTAAGGGCCTGTTTCACCACTTGTCGACTAACTTAAGTGTCAGATAAAAGTAATGCCATCTTTGTTTATTCGGACAAAACAAACAGAGACGGTATCACTGATATCCGTCACTTAAGAGAAGTCTCTTCATTCCATTCTCCATACAATCGTAGTCCCGGTTTCATTTGAAAACTAGGCAACAGGAAGTAGATGAAATTTTGTAAGTATGGACTAGACGTAATTATGTGGTTTTTCAGATTTGTCAACTTTGCACGAGAATTACAGACTATTAAAGCATTTTTACGAAAATCGAAAACCACAAGCATAGAAAATATAATGAAGATCTTGATTGTAAAATATCATTGATTTCTGTGCTATACTTTTCGCATAATATGAGCAACGAAACCCAAAATTCAACCGCCGAAATCTTGAAAAGCCTACAGCTATCTCGATATACATTAGCGGGAAGCGGAGAAGCGGGAGGGGATGTGCATGGGGGGGACGGCTGCGAGCGCTTATATCACGAGCGATAAAGACAGTAATATCCCAAACGAATACCTAAGGCGCGGCCGGCAGGGAAACTTCTCTTAAAGTTAGTCGACAAGTGGTGAAACAGGCCCTAAATCTTCTGCATTACAATCGTAAACTCCAATTCAATAGGATCTGACAATCCTGTAGACACTTCCAGCCTAATAATATGAACACCGGGCTGCCTAAGGCTTTGTGATGTGACTATTATTCTTTTTTCATTCCTTTTACATTATAATCACAACAACAGGGACATATATAATCAAGCGTGCCCACGTTAGGGTGTCTTAAATGTGTAGAAAATTGACAGATTCTATTGAATTGTACTTTAGGTGCAAAACGTTTGCAGTCCTCGCAAAGCGAGCCAGCACTCGGGCCTACGTAAATGATGTCATCCTAACGTATTGATTCTGGACTTGAGCAGTTTTTAGTTGTTCAAGCCATAATGCATGACCGGTGCAATGACATTAATAAGTACCAGTGCTTCGTCACTCGATACAATAGAGCAGGGATACACAGACCGTGGACCGCTGTACTGTAGTCACGGGCAAAAATATTTATGCACTTTAGTACCTTGTCACTTTAAACCCTGTGACAGTTCATATATGGCAGTTGTTCATGTATGGCAGCAGATGAAAACAGACAAGGTACTAAACTTTACATGTATGTGCAGCCCGCTAGCAACCTTATACAAGGTGAAAATTAGGACGTAATACGAAATCAGTGCTTCGTGCTCAGTTATTGCTGGGTAATATAATGCATTAACTCTTTTGTTGAAATTAGTCTGATGAAATTTCCGGTTTCCATACATTATTTATGATTTCGTATTTCAACAATGTATAGAAACCACAATTTATTTCAGACTTATTTCAACAAAAGAATAATTGCACTATATTGCCCAGCATTAACTGAGCATGAAACAGTAATTTTACCCTGTAGAAATAGCGAAAACCTAATGAAATTATAACAATTTCATTTGTTTTTAACAGACTTCAAAAATATGTAGGTATAATGTGGTTCTCAATTCAACTGTTTTTCGCCTTTCGCTCATAATTTGTCCGAGCGGTTCTAAAGTCTACATCCCTGCAATAGCAGTGTGTAAAAATCGAGCATTGTACCCATTTTTCCCTCGACGTGTCTATAGATCGACTCTCGCCGTACCAGCTCGAATGTTAATATAAACATCTCAGGTAAATAACTCGTTTACTACTCTTCTTGTACAATCTATTATTATTTATTCTAGCTGTGTCGCTAGTGCAAACTTTGGCCAATCTAACTTAAAGTACAATTCAATAGAATCTAACAATTTTCCACACATTTAACACACCCTGACGTGGGCACGCTTGATTATATATGTCCCTATTGTTGCAATTATCATCTAAAAGGAACCAAAAAAGAATAATAGTCACATCACAAAGCCTTAGGCAGCCCGGTGTTCATATTAGAAGGCTGGAAGTGTCTACAGGATTGTTAGATTCTATTGAATTGGAGTATAAGCAATGGCACGTTTTCAGTCACGACGCTGCAACGAGCCTGCGCTGGCGCACGTGCACTCGTATCAGCACTCACAAGTTTACAAATACCCGCTGATTTGCACAACACTTAGCGGGAATGAGGAATGACAGACTATCAAACTTGTTATGAAAGTGGATAAGACTTGATGTCTTTAATGAGCTCCGGATTCATATCTAAGGCTTATTATAAATTCAATGATTATATCATGGACAGGGACTTCCATACTAATATTATAAATGCGAAAGTGAGTTTGTATGTTTGTCCGTCTTTCGCGCCGTAACGGAGCGACGGATCGACGTGATTTTTGGCATAGTTAGTTTATGTGCCCGAGAGTGACATAGGCTACTTTTTATCCCGGAAAAATGCACAGTTCCCGAGACAACAGCGCGCGATAACCGAATACCTTGTTTAGCATATACGAGTATGTATGCTAAACAAGATAATGCATAATAAAATTCGGCCATGTTAGTATTATGCAAAAATAATTGCCGGTAAACCATTATTCGGCTTATATAGAATTATACTGAACTAAATTTCGGAAAGTTTAAGATTCGGCGTAAATACATTATGCGAAACCTGTTATGCGTAATCATTTTCGGACATTAAAAAGTATGCCAAATAGATGTCACCATTCATTGGCTCCTTTGTTTGAAACACTGATGAGCAAAAATAGCGCCAATAGCGGGTCACGTCCCATACAAAGTTGTACAAAAATTGCCCAGTTACTTTTGCTCGTCAGTATTTAATAGTAATCACGTGCCGCACTACAGCGTGTAGAAACTATAAATATCTATGCTTCCGCAATTTTTCTTCTGATGTAACACGCTGAGGAAGCATGCCAAGTAGCCAGTGACGAAAAACCGCTGTGACGAAAATTTAGACGTAATAAAAATGTACTTTACAGTGTTTGTACAGTACGTGTGAATACGCAAAACTCAAAACAAAATGTACCTAATGTCACAAAGTCCTTTTGGCGATTCATATTTTCGATTTCAGTTTTATTCTAAATGGATGTAGCAAGTGCAGGGGTAGTAAAAGTAGCAGGGCTACTACGAAACTCAAAAAGCGAAATTCGTGTCGTGCGGTCCCTCTCGCTCTCGTATTAAATAGCATAAGTGTCAGAGGGACCGCACGACACGAACTTGAAAATATTGGTTATAATGTATAGTTTTTGAGTCTATACCGGGTGTGACCTGTAATATGAGCAAATAATTAAAACACAGATCATACTTCTCAAACTGAATAATATTAGTTCAGAAACTTTTAAAAATAATTACTTTTTTAATTTTTATTACACTTTTAAGTTTATTTGAAGCAATGTAAAGCAAAATGCTTGATGTTTGTAGGGCGACAGGCGACGTCATTTGGGTTCTAGGATGGCGTACATTGGTAGCAGTATTTAATTTGTATGAAAAAAGGAAAATTCCAAGACTCCATTATTTTTAAATGTCGCTGAACTAATATTGTTCAGTTTGACAAGGACGATCTATGTTTTAAGTTTTTGCTCGTACTACAGGCCAAAATCGGTATAATTAAAAAAAAATAGTTTGTAAATATGTACGTATAATTTATAAACACCGACAAGTTTAAGTACAGTGATTTTCAATTGTTTTGACTTACAAACAATGGGCACAAGTTCAATGCATTATAGTAAGTGACCCGCACAAAAATAAGGTGGAATTTGGCTTACTAATATTCAAATATCAGAAACGTTTACTACAACGGTTCAGTTCAGACGAAAACAATCGTTTTCAATTTTTGACAATCTACGACTGACCAGCACGTTGGCAAGTTTTATTTTGCTTTGTCTTCATTCTAGTGCAGTAATTTCTATTACCTACTGTCAAATTAAGTTGCTAAAGAAACTATAGTATTGACGTTTATTTAAAACTACAATTAGTGTAAGTTTTCGTCTACAAAATATGTACGTCTCGATCGCGTTCGCGTTAAAATCTCAATTTGTATGGAAACACGAACAGCGTCTCTAGCGGAACGTTTGCTATGTTCGTGTTTCCATACAAACCGAGATTTTAACGCGAACGCGATCGGGACGTATTTTGTAACCGAAAACTTACACTAAGGGTACAGCACGTTGGCCACTTGTATTTTGCTTTGTCTTCATTCTAGTGCAGTAATTTCTAGTACCTACTGTCAAATTAAGTTGCTAAAGAAACTAGTTTTGACGTTTATTTAAAACTGTGCCCTTAGTGTAAGTTTCCGGTTACAAAATACGGCTCGATCGCGTCGGTGTTAAAATCTCTATTTGTATGGAAACACGAACAGCGCCTCTAGCGGAATGTTTGCGATGTTTGTGTTTCCATAGAAACTGAGATTATAACGCGAACGCGATCGAGCCGTATTTTGTAACCGAAAACTTACACTTAGGGTACACACGCACGCAATGTACGCAGCACGTTGGCCAGTTGTATGTTGCTTTGTCTTAATTCTAGTGCAGTAATTTCTAGTACCTACTGTCAAATTAAGTTGCTAAAGAAACTAGTCTTGACGTTTATTTGAAACTGTATGATTCGTTAAAGCACGTCACGATCGTTGACGATAACAATGCAATGCAGGCCACCTGTGACAACACCTGATTGTTTCTTGTATTTGGTTAATTAGTCGTATGTTTATTCATATTTGTTGTTTTGTACTAAGTAGTACACGGTTCCTGTATTCACCCTGTAGATTGCTACTACATATATTGTGGGATTACATATGTCTAACTCTATTTCTTCTTCTTCTCTTTTAAAATATGGCTTTTCTGTCCAATAGGACAATTTTGCCAGTGTCAAAGTACTCTCTTTGAGAGGGACGTTGTACGGCGATTGTAGTTTTTGCTACTTGATGGTAAAATTGCGCATTAAAAAATGTCAGACACGAGAGCAACATTGAATTTTGTGATCACTGTTCATTGTTAAGGTTAATCGCCGCATAAAACACTATCAAAATTATGCTTCAACTAGCCAAAGAAACAAAAGCAAAATTAGACATTGTCTACATCCGCCATGTTCGAATGCTACAAATCGAATCTATAACTCTATTTATTAAACCAAGATACTAAAGTGACAGTAAGAAATGTCAAATGTAAAAATAATGTGACCAGCATAATACGAATAGTGCTGCTCTCTGATTTCGGTTTTAGAATTCAACTTGTAAACAAAAATCTTTCTTTATCAATGTGGAAGGTAAAAGTCGAAACATGACAAGTGACCAACTCAGTGCCGTATTTGAGTCTTTCTCAAAAACGATGCGTATAAAACGAAAAAGTTGCAACGAAGTGTCTGACGTTAAAGATGATGATCACAGGTTTTATCTACTTATTACAGATTATATCTAATACGAGTATTCATTTACTAATTTCATTTATTTTTAATCTCGTGCGGTTTTTCTTATGGTCGATTTATTTTTTCTAATTCATTTACCCATTAGCTATGAGCCGCTGAGTTTCTCGTATCGCTTTCACCTTCGCTCACATTGTCCGAATAGCAAGCAGTTGCTACCGGAGCATATCGCATATCGCGATTCGCAACTTACCGGCCGAGCCCCCAGTGAACTTGCGTTTCGACCTGCTCGTGCCTTTATCAGCTGTTAGGCCTCTACCACTGTATTCACTCGCTGCGTGTTATACCGGTACGAGCGGTTGATTGTTTGGTGTAGTTTTCATTGGATCGGTTTAGTGGTACGGGGGCTCAGACCGCCGCTGAGCGGTTTGACTAGATGACGAAACATCGCGACACGAGGCAGGGCGCACCGAGCTGTCAGTGTGATACCAGACGTGGGCACCGATGTACGCGTTTATATCGCGTCGCGCACACTCGAATTAGTATAACAGGATCTGATAGTCCAAAGTAACACAATCTGTGATTTTTTAAATATTAATTAAATTTATCTTATTTGCGTTAGTAAACTAGATATTATTGCGATGTCTCTGGAATTGGAGGAACTGGCCGTCGGGACGGGAGACGTTTTCGAGGATTTCCTGATCGTGTTCCGACGATGTTTGGCAAAGGTACGACTAAATGCATTCTAAATTAGTGCTAACCATGGCCGTGCTCTGTCAGTCCACGCGCAGACTGCTATCGGCTCAGGTGCACCCGTGAATAGAAAATACTAGACTGAGACTGTCACCTAACTTTTACATTTGGAGTTCAAGTGACCCTTCAGCTATGGATATGGACTCTTACTACGACGTTTGGGAGTGGGTCTTAAAGGTACAAGTACAAAACACTAGTTCTAGATTTCTGTCCCATTTAGATAGAACTTTCATTCATCCTTGGAATTAGCTAACACATCACTACATCAGACATCACACATGTCATTTTGGAACGCATTCAATTTTAAAAGTGCTAATTTAGTCTACGTCATTTATTTAATCTTCAGTCATTTTCGATGCGTTTTTGAACTGGCAAACTGTCAGTTTTTTTTTCCTTTTCGTCTGTACGCCGCTCTCTTTCTCGCTAGAGAGGAATGCGCGACCACGTGGGGCGTCTGTTGCTAGGGAAACGGGCGACCTTTGGAATAGGACTTTACCTAGTAAATTATTTATCACTCGACAGTATTCGAAATTCGATTACCTACTAATGATTTTATGACAATACATTACATTTTAACTTGTGTAAGCGCTTGGGCATGCGATTGGAATTTGGAAGTGAAGCGGAATTCTAGATATTTCTAAGGCGTTGCTTTCTTTGCATTGCGAAAGTAGACAACAGCTGTTGTACTTTGGATAGGGAGAGAGAGAAGGAAAACATTTCGAAAGTACGTCGAATTTTTAGTATGTTACGTTGTCGACTTTTCGGGGATAATAATAAATAAAAAAATCATGGGACACTTGACACCAATTGACCTAGTCCCAAACCAAGCAAAGCTTGTACTATGGGTACTATAGGCAATGGATAAACATACTTGTATAGATAAATATATACTTAAATACATATTAAACATCGTAGACCCGAGAACATACATTCGTATTATTCATACAAATATCTGAAAGTTCCCAATCCGTACTGGGCCCGCGTGGGAACTATGGCCCAAGCCCTCTCGTTCTGAGAAGAGGCCTGTGCCCAGCAGTGGGACGTATATAGGCTGGGATGACGATACAAATATCTGCCCCGGCTGGGAATCGAACCCGGTAGCTAAAGCTTCCTAGTCAGATTCTCTAACCACTTGGCCATCTAGTCGTCAAATCTGATGAAAGATGATTAGATTACTCCCTATAATGAAACACAATTTATTAGATTACAATTAAACAGTTAATCGAAGCCAATCATGATGTTTTTGTTTTTCTAAACTGAAGAAAAAATATGCTTGTTTGTGATGGATAAATTTAAAATCTACTGTACATTTCTCTCACATATAGAAATCTATATAACAAATTCTAACTAAATCATAAAACAACTCAAATATGTATTAAGAAAAAGCTTGTAAAAACTATCCTTCGAGCAATGTTGTTTTTTCCCGTTCTCCACCAAACTACCTGACTTTTGACAATGCGGTAAACAATGGCATTATTTGAGCAGTCTAAACAGGAACAGTTTGCATTGAACCGCTTAATTGGATGGCTCGTTGACACAATGTGCCTGCAAAAAAGCGAAGCTGTTTCGCCCGGGATTGTACTAGTATTTTTTTTAATTATTACACTAGATCACTGCCGTGCTATACCTTCCACCGCCTAACTTTGCCTAAAAGTTCATTGCCACGACTAGTACCACAAAAACTATAAAGGTATAATTCCAATAATTGAATATGCACTATACAGTTAAGCGAGTCGAACACAATCCGAGAGTAACGTGAAGACGTGTCGCATAAAAAATGTATCTCAAAACTGCGTCAAAGCCGTCAAAACTGAGTATTAAGTAATTAACTTTTAGGCAGTTTCGTATGGCGCGTGGTATACTCTCTCTCTCTCTCACTCTCTCTTTCCGCTGGCTCAGCGATACGAAGCGGATCTTGGCTTACGATACGATTTGATCTTGTGCGATTCCAGTTTTCTGCGTGTAATCGGAGGTCTTTCTCCACTTCATCGAAACAAAGGTTTCCATTCTACAAATACTTTTCTACGTTTACTCAGGTATAGGTAGTGCTACATGTATAATGACAGCAGGATTTTAACACTCATTTATTTGTTTCATTCTTCTTTTGTGCAATCAGATCTTTTTGTAGCTGTGTGTGTAATCATGCTAATCATTTACTTCAACTTTCGTGGCACTATCTATGTCTCGTTATGTCATTAAACCTTTTGCTCTGCGATTGTTTTATTTTTTCCAAACGCATGCCCAACGTTTAAGGGTACACATCAACCGCCGAAAGCGTCGGTTGGTAATACCCGGCTTTATCAAAATTATCACGAAACTGCAATAGGTTTCCACGAGCGATAACGATTCGGGTTAAACTAACAAACGGTCAAATTCTAAGCTGTTTACAAATTAAATAGGTTACATAACTATGCTTGTAGATGTGAATACGAGTTTTGGGTATTAATCGTGTGATATTGTGGATCTATTTAGATTTTATTTCAAGATCGACATGGATGGACCAAAGCAAATATTATTGTTAAACTCGTGAAAATACTTTTGGAAAAATACCGCACGTGTTTTTATTTACTAAGAAAGCAGAATCGAAATAATAAAAAAATTATAAGTACTTACGAGTATTACATATAAAGTATAAAGCCCTCTTGTTCTGAGAGGAGGCCTGTGCCCATACATACATACATATATTGCACTTGCATTTCTTCCCAAAAATTCCTTAATGATATAGAGAACGGTCAAAACCGACCAAATGAAAAGTTTGTTGCATTTATCTCGAAAATGCATGCATTTAAATAGCTACGTCAGATTCATATTAGAGGTGCGTGATAAATGGACGTCCCGAATAATGCACATAAGAATAACCTAATAAACTACAGATAATGTCCTTCCCGACAGATTACGTCACAGGAAACGTTTAACAGCAAATTACCTATACTTTTTCCGCTCTTAACGAGGTTCGTATCGAAGACTGGATTATAATGAAATAAGTCTTTCTGTTCAGGAAAAAACTATTATTCAATCATTATTTCTGAGTAGCAGAAAATCGAGGTAAATTGACAGTTGCCTATAGCCGAAATCATCGTGACTCATGAATTTACATACTTAGCAACATGTTTAATTATCCTCGAAACGCGAGCAGGCAAGATGGTCTCGAAAGTTTATTTTTTTATATGTTTTCCGTGATGGAATACTCAAACGATTTTTACTATTGTAGTCGCAGACAATTGAATTACGTCTTCAAACCAAATTGTTTGTATTAGGACGTTGAACAGGGTTGCCAATCGAAAAAAGGTTTGTCCTCAGAACTAGTTGATTTTGGCAGAACTCAAATTGCACTGCTTCTGTGTAAACATAAGGTCACCGACCCCACTGGCCTTTGGTGGGAGTTTTTGCTGTCCTTATGTTTTTTTGATAAGTGCGGCAAATGCTGACTGTGACAGGGTTCTAACAAATGTCACTCACAAGCTTGTCGAGATAAGTATATGTAACTTTAGAGAATAATAGTATAACTGAAGCCCTTAACATCATGTTTAATTTGTGTTAGTAATGGCACTAGCATCAGCTTGATGAATGACGAATTGATGACTAAACTATGAATGATATGTAAACAGTTTATTGCGGATACGCGCTCCTAGAATTTCTATTACTAATTGATTCCTTTATTTGTGTCAATTAAGATATGGCTATTAAGAAATTCGAAAATCGAAGTTTGAGTCGTACCGTCCCTCTCACTCTCGTATTAGAGAAGAATCCGGCAAGAAACTCAACGAGGTATTTCTTTTTAAACCGATTCACAATATTTATAAATGATATTTATATACTTATACATCACAAGTATTTAACACAACTTTATTTTTAACACAGTAGGTTCGCTATTTGAAAGGATCGCTAATGCGAATCGGAATTGGATCGGTCTGAGGTCTTAGTGAAAAAGGGGTTGAGTCTGCAGAAATTACACAGCTAATTTCTGTTTTATGTGTATAGGGATTTAAGTCGAAATCAGCTGTTCGACTTCTGCAGAATTAACCCCTTTTTCACTAGGACCCCATTTTTAGCGTCATGTATGTCTTTATTTGTTCTTCGTTTGTTTTATGGCGTTAAATAAATGTATTTTCTTTCTTTCTTTCAATTTCGTAGTATGTATAGGGATAGTAGAAACTAGCAACGGTAAATACAGGCAACCCTATTAGGATGCGTGCCGCGATGACGCGTCGTCTGCGCATGACGTCACGGCGCGTCGCTCCTCGTGAATCGCTACGGGGATTTTACGCTAAACTGACAGTCCAACAACTGTCGCGATTATTCACTGTCCATTGCACAGTTGAAACGTATACCCCACAGCGGTTAATAAGCAACAAACGCAATGTACGAGTTTTAGGAAAGCGCTCGCTGTGCCGCCGGTCGCGAGTAGTAGTGAGTGATAACTGAACCGGCAGGAAACTGCTTTACGTAAATTTCAATGAATTATACATTTTATTATTAGCCAGCGGGTTTTTTGATTCGTCACTATGTATGTGGTAACTGTTTAGCTAAACTTAAATCATAAATATTGGCTTTAGTTTCGGAAAGTTCCGGAAACTGGAGCTTCGAACAAAATGAATAGTACAGGAAAACTGGAGAGAATCTGTCCCTCTTTTAAAGTCTCTACCTCCGATCACAGAAAGTCCTTTTTGTGGTGGAAGGTGTCTACTCAATTAATAGCCTCCTAAGTCCTGACATTTTTTAACAAACTTAGCACCTGTGACCTGCTTTGTTAATTTGGATTTTATTTCAAAATTCTTACAATTCTTTATTCAATGAACAATCTGTCCTTTATAAAGTGCATTCGGCCGTTATTCTTAGTGTTAATTAATCCTTTATAAAGTACGCGAGGACTTAGGAGGATAGAGAAGTTCATACGAGGAAGTATAAACAGCCGCTCATGTTCTAGTTTTTTCCAAGTTGGTTTTCTTTTCAAGTCAGGTGGGTCAGTTATTAAATTAACACCTTGTATAACCCTTTTTAGACTGAAGTGCAGTACTCGTCGGTTATCAGTGATTCATGCTGAACAGGGGATTATAGTTGCTGACACCATTGATAGCATAAGCAGATATGATTATTCCAGAAACGTCAGGCTCAGGCCACACACCTCCACCTCCTATACACCTATGAGAACCTTCTGGAATGACGTAGCTATTATTTCAATGGAGCTAATGATATTGTTTCCTCACGATGTTTTCCTCGAAAGCTCGTGGTAAATATCAAATATAATTCCCCTCAAATGTAATACGCCTCCTATATTTTATGATAATCTTGACGTAAAATGTTTATTTATTTTACCTGCCAAAAAACTAACTAAGTACTTAATTATTAGTTTTGTGATTAGGATCTACCATTTTCATTAGTTAAATTATGAGTACATAATGCTTAATGTTATCAGCTTTAGTGCTAAGTAGCCTAAACCTCAGCATATATATAAGCTAAAGCATTATAAGTTACGAACAAATCGATTGAAACGAACACACACAGACGCGCGCTCTACACGGCCTCTAAGGGGATCTCGCGGTGAGGCCGTGTAGAGCGCGCGTCTGTGTGAGTGTGTTCGTTTCGATCGATTTGTTCGTAGCTTCCATACTGCTTTAGCTTATATGCATACTGTGCCCAAACTGTCCATTAGGCATTTAATGAATATGATACAAACAAGTCACGACCTTCGTCACAGAACAATTTTTTTAATAACACATTTTAACAACGTAGTGACGCCTGATAAGGTACATCTTATCAAGGCGAGATTACAAATGCAAATAATTACGTACGCTCCGGCAAGTGTTTCGCACTTCTGTGAAATATGACGGAAACGTCAAAAGGACATCCCAGCTTATGACAGTTAAATGTGATGCAGTCTCTATTTGTTTTGTTCGGATAGACGGAGACGGCATCAAAAAAAGTTAACACAAGTGAGATATAAACCTCAAGGCTATTTTGATATTTTCACTTGCAATTCGATGTTACAGTCAGCCATATTGTTTTTATCCGAACTGCCTGAAGGAGGTGTATGGTTTTGTTGGCTTAATCGGTTGGGCGGTTTTTAACCTATACCTAAAATAAAAAGTGCGAGAGTATATAATAAAATTTTATGTTTTCCAGTAAGTGACCTAGACTGTATGATAAACTATAAGTACCCGGACAGACGACTATCTGATTTCTTTCTGATTCTCCTGTAGGAGTGGTCCTAATAAATGAACAGGCACATCTAAATTACCTATTTATTTTTTATTTGCTCAACCATTGACACTAAAAATTATTATATATATCTAGATGTGTGGATTATTGTATACAGGCAAGTTTAGTTGAGAGTTTAGACTCTAAACTTAAGAGAACTCTTAAAATTTACAAACCGCCGCAGTTAGTTGCGATGATGTGGCGTAGGTTAGTTCATAGAATTCGTTGACTTCAATAAGTTACATTAATAAATCTACAAACATCACGCACACAGAACGTGCTCCGTTTCGCACGCATCACGATTCTCACGATTCCATGCGTGTGATTACAAATTCAGCGCTTGGCGATGCTCTACTGGATCATACTGTGGCACAGCTGACAATAGGGATGTTGACGTCATTAAAATATAATTCGAAGTCAAGACTCCAGTAAAGTTAGTTTTCGATTTACTGTAAAATTAGATTTTTTTATTGCTTTAAAACAAATAAATAGTTAGTTTGAGATGGCGAACAAATAGCGAGTTGTGCTGTCACAAGTCGCTATTGCCATTGAAATTCGGGAGACACTCTTTCCTGGCCCGGATAACACCGACATGGAAATACCGGCCCTGTTTTTTGTGTACGCGCCCATAGAAACTGACAGGAGCTTCTATGGGCGTGTACACGAAAAACAGGGTTGGTATTATCCGGGCCGGGAAAGAGTGTCACCCTTGAAACTATGGGAGAATTGTGTTTTGACAGCTCATAAAAAGTACTTCTGTTAATTAGTGGTGTCAACATCCCTATTTCGTTAAATGGTAACACACGGCACTGGCGCGTGATTCGAATTGCGTGTTGAATTCGTGGAACAATTAAGACATTCTAACCGTTACTTGTAAAGTCGAACAAACTTAATCATGTGCCAGGGTCCACCTTTGTACTAATGTCATGTTGACATCCCATACTTTTTGTCAAGGAAAACATAGTAAAATTGATTATTAAAAGGTCCCACCTGATATGAATCAGTAACAGACCTGAGTATAATACTACTTTAGCATGATACCCTCCACGCGTTCCAGAGAAATAAGTTATTGGTACTTAAAAGTTTCTTTTTAATACAAGGTTTTTTGCTGACTGTATTTGTATTGTCACCTAAACTACAATGCATACCTAATTTCAAGTCGATGACGTGGAGGCGATCCTGTCCGGAGACGATCTTGGCCGTATTACCAGGATGTCATTACCATATTATTGTACTGTCACGCAATTTACATACGTATGCCAAATTTCAAGTCAATCCGACTACTGGAAGTTGGTCGAATTTAACTTGCAGGATTTGATTACAGACAGACAGACAGACAGACAACGGGACAGGTGCAACTAAATAAAAGCTTGTAATAAAAGGTGACAAAAAAGCAGCAAAATAATCCTATAAGGATTCCGTTTATTCCTAACCCTAAAAAATATTTTTGTTGGCAAAAGACGGCAGTACGACCCTGGTTTTAGAACAGGCAAACCTTTGCAATGCATCTGAGTCAACAAACCTTCCGTACTTTCACAAATACGAATGACGTCACGTCTCTCTTAACAAATTGTATCAAGAACTAGCGCACAATCTTTATTTCATAATAGAGGCGTTACGAAGGCTGCCGAATGGGGTCAATGTCACACGTTCGGCTAGACGAAAGGCTAAGCTTCGGACAAGGCTGCCACTACGAGTATGAAACCGAACAGGCTACCTACTACGAAATTCGAAATTCGAAGTTCGTATCGTACCTACCATCCGCCGACGCTTACATTGTTCAATACGAGAGTGAGGGACGGTACGATACGAACTTCGAATTTCGTACTAGCCCTGCTGTTTATTACCATTAGGAAATGAAATACAGATGTAAAGTACAATTCAATAGAATCTAACAATTTTCTACACATTTAACACACCCTAACGTGGGCACGCTTGATTATATATCTCCCTGTTGTTACAATTATCATCTAAAAGGAATCAAAAAAGAATAATAGTCACATCACAAAGCCTTAGGCAGCCCAGTGTTCATATTAGAAGGCTGGAAGTGTCTGCAGGATTGTTAGATTCTATTGAATTGGAGTATATGTAGGTATAGAATAGACGTACCATAACGTACTCAGTGAATAATATTTTGCCGTCGTGTTTTGTAGGAAAAGTTCAGTCGAGGCCAAAGATATATTTACACCTTGCCATTTGACAATACAGTGTAAACTCTACATAACGACACTTAAGGGACTGAGCACTTTTCGACGTTATAGAGTGGCCGTTAAATAGAAAAAAAGAAATGTAAATAAATTGTCATCTATATGAAAATATTTTAGTTTACTCATTATGTTTACAGTTCGAAAATTTGTAAGCAACTACAAATACTGCGATATAATATCGTGTAACAACTTGACAAAAGGGTAATAACTGAGGGGAAAGGGTCCATATTGATTGACTCGCATAAAATCGATCCTCCGATTTTTTTCCTGCTTGGGGGGAAACCTGCAAACACCTGTGAAACAAAGCAATGGTGTGCGTGAAGTGAGCTTCTCAATACACACTGAAAATTGCAGCTTCAGCCATATTTTAAAAAAAATGATTATGTATATAAAATAGTGGCCTTTTAATTCCAACAGGATAACCGCAAAAGTAAAAACAAAAATCGGAAAACGAAATTTCTGAGTTTGATCCTACCATATCCTACTAATATTATAAATGTGAAAGTTTGTGAGTGAGTATGTTTGTTACTTCTTCACGCTGAAACGGCTTGACGGATTTGGATGAAATTTGACAAAATGTTAGTTTATAACCTGGATTATAACATAGGATACTTTTTACCCCGATATTCCCACGGGATATGGATAAAATCTCTAAATAAGTCAGGAAATTTGGTA
Source organism: Choristoneura rosaceana (assembly GCA_037349165.1). NCBI lineage: Eukaryota > Metazoa > Arthropoda > Insecta > Lepidoptera > Tortricidae > Choristoneura > Choristoneura rosaceana. Next base: position 4,644,465 of record JAZBNJ010000004.1, on the reverse strand, counting down.
TGTAGGTACAGCTGACGGACGTCCAGTTGGACGTCTGCACGGAACAGAAAAAACTAGTTTTTTCTATTCCGTGGACGTCTGCAATAACGGGATAGGGATAAAATTTTGAAATAATAACCGCTGGGCTTAGTCATGAAATTTGGTAGGTATGTAGGTAGCTGCATGTCTGGAATAACGTAAAGGCTACTTTATATCCCGATTTTCCCATGGGATAGGAATAAAATCTCGAACTTTTAACGCGTGCGAAGCCGCGGGTAAACGCTAGTAGTAAATATTATTATAAATTATGTATTTTACATCCGCTATGCTGCCACTTGTATTACAATACGCCGATCCAAAGTCCAACCCGTGTAACGTTTCATTTGATTAGGTGGGTATTTTCCTAGTAATTTTAATTCTAGTTCATGCGCTACTTGCTATCAATACCTAAGTCATACTATGCATCCCATTTTAACCAGGCAGGTATGAAAGAGACATATTCACACAGACCTATTTATCTTAGTATCACGATGATACCATGAACCAACTGAATCGTGACTATTGAACCTTTTCACAGAAAAAATCAGTGTCTACCACTATGGATTTAATCTGCAATAAATAATAATTATTATTTTATAGTACTGTTAGATAAGGTAATTTATTGTTAAATTCGCTGTTAGGACATTCTACTTACTTCTAGAATCAAATGGTTTGACAGAAGGTAAATCGTTAGGTGGCAATGGGTATCTGTGTATTGCAAAATTTCTGACACTACGAGTATTGTATCTACTATGAAGTTCGAAATAGGGATGTTCATCATCTCAACCTATATACGTCCCACTGCTGGGCACAGGCCTCCTCTCGGAATGAGAGGGCTGTTGACGCCATTAAAAAATAATTCGAAGGCACGACTCCAGTAAAAAACGCTTTATTTTAGCCCTGAAAACCAGATTAATTTTCGATTTACTGTAAAATTAGATTTTTTGTTGCTTTAAAACAAATAAATAGTTAGTTGATTGAGTTGGCGAACAAATAGCGACTTATGACGTCATAAGTCGCTATTGCCATTGAAACTCTATGGGAGAATTGTTTTTTGACAGCACATAAAAAGTACGTCAGTTGATTGGTAGCGTCAACATCCCTATTCTAACTTCGTATCGTGCCGTCCAGCTCACGCTAACAGTATTTAATAGGAAAATAAGAGAGACGGTACGATACAAATTGCGGAATATCCCGCCAAACTTGTCAGTTCATCGTGTGTTCGATGATACATCACTAAAATCGGCTTTTACCAAACTTTCTAATTACTCTATCATAGCCTCTGCCACAAAGAATTTCGCGAACGCTTGAACCACTTTCCATTTCCGGATAAATCCGGTTTCTTCTAGATTGGAACTGGCGAATGTTTAGTGAGTCACTAATGGTTGACGAGTGACGATACACATGTACCTACTCATTATAGGTACTGACCGACAGCTGTGGTCTATATGTAGAGAGAGTTGAATAAATATGCTGCTATAGAGAGTCATTCACGATGACGCGTGCCATGGTTCTTATTACAATGCCATTAATGTCTAATTTTGACAAAATCACGCGTCTCCGTGTATGGCACTAGGCATCTTAGATTCGATTTGTAGCATTCGAACATGGCGGATGTAGACAATATCTAATTTTGCTACTTCTGTTTCTTTGGCTTGTTGAAGTATAATTTTGATAGTGTTTTATGCGGCGATTAACCTTAACAGTGAACAGTGATCGCAAAATTTTATATTGCTCTCGTGTCTGACATTTTTTAATGCGCAAGTTGTCTCCACGTGGTTTCTGGAATTTTACTATCAAGTTGCAAAAACTACAATCACCGAACAACGTCCCTCTCAAAGAGAGTACTTTGACACTGGCGAAATTGACCTATTAATTAGGACAGAAGCCATATTTTAAAAGAGAAAAAGTAGGCATCTTATAGACGAGTAAAAAAGGCAAAAAAAAACGTAGTATAATATATTAAATAATGCGTAGAACGGAATACAGACACATTGTTCATGGCAACCATATGGCAACAGATAAACTGTCCTGTCAAGCGTGACAACTTGACAGCACTCGATCAAAACATCGTCATATCGCCTCATCGTGATGGGCTCAAAATTCCAATTAAAAAATGTCTAACCAAACGCAGATTCTGCTTAAAATTACCTTTAAAAAAATTCAGCACCACAGCATGTATTGGAAGTATTATATAGCTGTGATTGCTTTTACAGTAGACCTGGATAATAGGATAATGAACCAGCACAGACTCATCGACACGGTATATTATATTTTGTTTTATAGTTGTCTCTACTCGCGGCATTGTACGCGCAAACAGCAGTTGAATTCAAAATCAGGGATCTTACTAAATTCCCATGGAAATGCCGAAAAATTTCAGTGGGTTCAATGTTGTGTACAAAACACCCGCGCCTATCTAATGTCCCTCACAGTTTATATAACGGGTGAAATTACAACATTCTATCCTGATCTCGTGGAAATATCGGGATGAAAAGTAACCTATGTACCTATTACACATGTCCAGCTATCTAAAGTACAATTCAATAGAATCTAACAATTTTCTACACATTTAACACACCCTAACGTGGGCACGCTTGATTATATATGTCCCTGTTGTTGCACTTATCACCTAAAAGGAATCAAAAAAGAATAATAGTCACATCACAAAGCCCATTAGGCAGCCCGGTGTTCATATTAGAAGGCTGGAAGTGTCTACAGGATTGTTAGATTCTATTGAATTGGAGTATACATACCAAATTTCATTCAAATCCGTCCAACCGTTTTAGCTTGAAGGAGTAACAAACGCACTCACAAACTTTCCTTTTTATAATACTAGAGTATACCCGCAGCTTCGCATGCCTAAACTATTCGATCTGGTAATTACAAAGTTACAATGGAAATTCCGGGATTTTATAAAATTCCCCTGGGAATTTCCAAAATTTATATCGTGGTCTTTATTGAGGTTGTGTTAAGAACAATGTCCAAAATTTCAAGACTCTAAACCCAGCGGTTGTGACTTCGAGATTTTCTCCCTATCCCGGGATAAAAAGTATCCTATGTTAATCCATGTTATAAACTAACTTTTTGCCAAATTTCATACAAATCCGTCCAGCCGTTTCAGCGTGAAGAAGTAACACACATACTCACAAACTTTCGCATTTATATTAGTAGGATTAGTACGCAACCTATTAGGCTAGCAACCTGTCACTATTGTTCCTTTTTTGTCAAATTTTAAACCTAAAATCGCTAAAAGTGGCTCTGAAGCGGTAACGTTTCGTGTGCTCTGCCTACCCCATTTGGGAACACAGGCGTGATGTTTGTGTTTGTGTGTATGTGTAGGATTAGTATGGTCAATATTTAGTTAACTCAAAGGTCTGAGCGTGGTTAGTCTCCATGACTCTCTGCTTGAGAGAGGCCATAGGCAAAACTGCTAAGATATTACGGCTTCTTGGACTTGAAACTTGACATGAGGTTTCCGGTGTAAAACATCGCGAGGATGCGGATTACACCTGCGAATCCCAACACCTAGCCCTCTCAATCTAAAAGAATGCCTGTGCCGCAATAAATATGCCTGTTCCTAGCAGTAGCAGACCAATGGCCGAAACTATTGCGTCATAATCATCATCATGTCAGCCAAAAGACGTCCACTGCTGGACATAGGCCTCCCCCAAGGCTCTCCACTCAGACCGGTCTTGTGCTTTTCGCATCCACCGCGATCCCGCGATCTTAGCCCGGTCGTCGCTCCATCTTGTTGGAGGCCTACCGACAGCTCGTCTCCCGGTCCGCGTAACTATTGCGTAAAATGACGCAATTATAAAAGATGAATACACCCCGTTAAGTAGCTGGATTGTCAATGGTTTAATTGGATGAATGAACGAATAATTTATTTGTAAAACATAGGTAAGTTACAGTGATTTTTAAAAGTGGCTGTTTCTCTTTTTCTGAACAGGCTGATCAACTAGAGTTGCCTACCTCGTTCATATTCAGATATTTATTGAGGTTACAAGAAACCGAAGAGGAAATAATGTTCAAAATGGAAGAGGAAGAGGAGGTTATTGTGTGTATCGTATCAGTCTTATATTACGATAGTTAATTATACATAGATAGATAGTAATTAGAGGAAAGTGTTGTCACAGTATATATATAAGCTAAAGCAGTATGGAAGCTCGATCGATCGAAACAAATATACTCACACTGCACCGATGACTTAGTCACTGCAGTACCGCGAGACTCCCTTATAGGCCGTGTAGAGCGTGCGTCTGTGTGAGTGTGTTCGTTTCGATCGATTTGTTCGTAGCTTCCATACTGCTTTAGTTTACATATATATATACTGTGGTTTTGTGGAGTCACCTGCAGCATTACTATTTGCTGCTGTGGAGGTTGTAATAATATCTGACACTTCCTACCCGCCCTAGAAATAGAGTCGTGTCAGATATTTATGCACGCTACGTTGTGTCGAATCGAATAAACAAAAGCAAGTAGTTTTGTTATTGGGCCAAATATTATCTTTATTGTTCGACTAACCGAGTTGTGACAGAATTATTCGAATATTTAAAAAAAGAATACGGAGATATGGACGTTTTAAATTCCGACAGAGCTGCGACATGGACTATGGCGTCAGACAACACGACATCGACAACCTAAAAATACTTAATAGTCATTTAAAATTTAAGTAAAAATTGTCGGTGAAACTATCGATTATACAATTTATTTGCCACATTATTTTATAACATTCCTGTAAAAATAACAATATCTGAGAAAATTTCTAAATGTCAAAGGACCGTTATGTATTTCGTCCATTATTCTTTTTAAACATTTTGTACCTATATATTTTCATACGTATCTGGCGTGACGTCATAACCGGACAGTCTTTTCATACACAACGTATACACGGCTTTATGGCGTCATGGAGCTTATGAAAGTCCCAATCATTCGAGTAGGATAATGTAATGACAAAAGTTGCTCTCTATTTCATTAAAGTAATGGAAAGTTAGTATTACGCGTAGGTAAGCCATAGTGCTGGGTATAAAGATAATTGGTACGCTTTTTACGATATAATAAAATGATAAAAACGAGTACATTTTGTTATGTAAATAATACCAGTATGTAGTTTTGGTATGAATTGAAACGAAACGTTTTTAATCTATGTCTTTATTGCCATGGTAAACAAAACCGCCTTTAATCGTTCATAAACTTAAACAAGTGAAGTTATGTACTTTAATCTCACTTAACATTTACAACTAGGCACGCATGATGCTTACGAGATCGTCATTGAACTTTTTTAAAGAATTTAGCAACATTTAGCAGAATCTGATTGACCATTCCACAAAAAATACTTTAGACATTTTAATCTTCGGTCTTCGAACCGTTTGGTATTTAAAGGTTAGTTCGATTAACCAAACAGTATGTGGAAATTTTGCAATATTTTACCTTGGCTTTATAGCTAACCATTTTACTATTATAATTTTCGATATTCTAAATTATTTTCCGATTCAATCAATCAATTCAATTTCGTGACAAAATTTGTCTCGATTTCCATGTTTCTTTTTTATTTGCCTTGTAAATGGGCCAATCAACTTTTTTTTTTTACACTTTTTCACCGACACTAATCTGTCCGCGAATTTTTTCAAACAATTGCAGATTTTTGTAAGTAAACATGTTTTTTCTGTAATTTAATAGATGTTGTACATGAATACATGCCATTCTACGTAAGTCCAACCTATTAAACCGTGAAAAATCTTGTTGGAAGTACGATTTTTTTGGTAACGCAGGAGACGCCCAAAGTTTCGGTAAAATAGTTGATTGGCCCAAATGTAAATGAATGTTTTTCTTTCTTTCAGTCGCTATTCAATCAAATACGTATGCTCCCTTACCTAGTGTTTGGCGCATTTCCACAGAATTCGTTGTTACAGATTTAACTGTTCTTAATCCACTTTAGGCAAACAGTGAGCTTGCCGGCCCGGGCAGAATTTGTTCTATTTACGTTATGTCAGACACGTAACCCGTAGGCGTAAGTAATTTATTTATAAAAAAATTGGCAAACGCCCTAGTTTTCCTGTACACCCCAGACGAATTGCTCCAAATCGGCTTAAATAAAAGGGTATTGTAGTTGTGAGTTAGAAAGTATATTGAATACTCGCATACTGAGAGAGTTCTTATATCAATAATCACAATTATCGATGATTTTCATGAGATATCGATGTTTTTAATTATAAAAACGAAACAAGAATAGTGTTCTCAATCATTGTTCGATACAGCGCCATCTATAGTTCATCTGCTGAACTAGATAGCTTGCTAATTAATAAAAATGATCGATGCCCCTTGACATTCATGAAACTCAGTAGTTCCAAATAAAAACACAAATTTGGTGGCGCTAGTATTGCGCATCTATATAAATAAGGATTTTAAGTTTGAGTGTCACTGTTCCATTGCAATCGGCTTCGAAGTAAAAAGTCCAAATATCCAACCGATCTCTCATTTCGGGCACCCAATTTTACAATCATTTTCCTTCGTCTCTTGTTATTCGATTAAAGATCATTTAAAATTGCTTTTTTTCTCTTTTTACAATACTTACAAAAAATATAGAATTGCCTACAAAGTTAAGGGCGATTATTATATGACAAAAGCATAGATAATAACTGAGTTTATCGATATAAGGACTCCCTACCTGAAATTGAAATTTGCCCCCTTGAATTCCGATGTCTGATGATTATAATTCCCATGGGAATTCTTTAAAATTACAAGCGTAATATCTCTAGACAGACTTGAATATTTCGCGATTTAACATGCTTATATCTCATGACCATGATTTCTTAATTTACCTAAAACTGGTACATTTAATTCCGAATTGTTCATTTAATGCCAAATTTTCTGAGTGACTGGAATTTTATTCAGGTATTGTAGAATTATAAACGTAGGTCACGAAAACGCATATGACTTTCTGCCAAGTTTCTTGCGGCGCATTCTTCTTGGCAATGATGGTCTTTCCGAAAGCGCTGGTAGTTTAAAAAAAATGACGTGTAAAAGTGCCCATTGCGGCCTATTTACTGTATAAATGATTTGAATTTTGAATTTGAATTTGAACATATATGCGTTGCCAGCAGTATAATAATATATTGAAGGTTGGCAGAGCGCCGTAATGCTGCAGTAAATTAGGAACTATTATAAAAACAAAGAACGGGTGCGCGTTGAAAACATAAAAGGCAGACTTAGCAACAAGCAAAATCATCATTCATCATCGTCCATCGGTCTATTCCCACTAGTTAAATTGAGAGTTCTAATGATAGAACTAGTGGGAATTTTTATTCGCACTAGTTCCATTATTTAAAGGACTTCAGATAATGGAACTAGTGGGAATGTTTTTATCACAGTAGGTACTTCTATTTTATTAACAATCAATTTAGTCTCATTCACCGTTAATGAAAAAATTGCATTCAATAATAATATACCTACTAAGCGACAAGAAATCTGGCCCTCAAATGTATGTAGAAATACGTAATTTTGTATGGAGAGTGGCCCAAATTTTTTGCCGCTAAGTATAAAATATCATTCCCACTCGTTCTATTATCTGAAGTCCTTTGAATAATGGAACTAGTGGGAATAAATTTCTCACCGGTTCTATCAAGAGAAATGTCAAATAAACTAGTGGGAATAGATCCATCCATCATCATATCAGCCGACATGTCACCCCCATAAGCAAAATAAACTTCATCTCGCATGCTTTTCGTTCTGTGGTTTGTTTATTTATTTCAGGAAACCATGTCCATAAAAAGTACATAACTAGCTTTTGTCTGCGACCTGGTCTGCACTGGAATTCGTTTAGTTATCATTATCCCGCGGGAACTGTGTAAATTGTCCCGAAGCATCTCTATTCCAAATGTCATTGAAATCGGTTCAGCGGTTTAAGGGTGAAGGCAGACAGAATTACTTTATTTAAATAAAATTTACAGCATTATCATTATAATACAGTCAGCAGCAGACGTAGATGAGCGGTTGTCGTGCATGATCTAAACACTTTCTTATTAAATTACTGTAGCGACTCCTAGCGCCATCTAGTGAGCACATAGAAACTCCACACGTGTTCTACATGGCGCTATCGAAGTTTCGCAACGCAGTCGCATATATACAAGTTCCAACACTCGTCCTTCGGACTTTGGTCCCCAGGCATAACACCTGCCTGGAGAGAGATCTCTCTATATGGAGCTCCCCCCGCATTACCTTGACTGTACGAATTTAGAATTTAATAATAACACCCCTAAACTAAGGAAGGCCCTTTGTACCACTGGGGTACCATAGGACAGCAACACACACACACCCCTAAACCATTGTTGAAAATTAACACTACCTTTTCATTACAGTATTTGGACATCGGGGAGGACATGAACGTGCCCGACGACTTCACACAGAGCGAGCTGCAAACGGGCAAGTGGTGGCGGCATCTGCTCGCCGGAGGGATCGCGGGCGCATTCAGCAGAACCTGCACTGCCCCGCTCGACCGGCTGAAAGTGTTCCTACAGGTAACTTCATCGGATGTAAGGAAACTTGGGGCCTCGAGCCCGGTTTTCACGAGCGAACCACAGATATAGAAAAAAAAATGTTTCTCGTTGAGAAAGTAGTTCATAGATGGCGTAAGTGTCGCTGCTAAAGTGACTAACTATGAAAAGAATTCAAGTTGAAATATTGGTGCATAGGAAAAATTCGTGTCTAGTCTCCTGTCCAGCGGTGGTGTAGGGGAATAGCACGCAGCACGGAATGCTGAGGACCTGGGTTCGATTCCCAGCGCCGGTCTATTTTTTCTGGTTTTTCTGTGCATTCATGTTTCGGCTTGTGTTTTCGTGTGAAATATATAAACTTTCACGGGATGACCGTAAAAGAAACAAAAATTTGGAGTTGAAATAAAAAATACAAAAAGACTCCAAATAGTAATCTTCCACAGATACAGATTACGCTAGATAACGCAAACACCTCAATCTGTATGAAAAAAAAAAACCCTGTCACTTTTTATATCTACTGTGACGTCTCAAGAGTGAATTAGCGGTGAGAATTCCCCGATGTTCGCGCAAAATTGATTCAAATGCGCCGCAAAATAGCAATTACTGGCTTCGTATTAGTTAAACGGACTCGCAATACTCTGCCAGCAATTTCCTAAATTACAATTGAATAGAATCTAACAATTTTCTACACATTTAACACACCCTAACGTGGACACGCTTATTTATATATCTCCCTGTTGTTGCAATTATCATCTAAAAGGAATCAAAAAAGAATAATAGTCACATCACAAAGCTTAGGCAGCCCGGTGTTCATATTAGTAAGCTGGAAGTGTCTACAGGATCGTCAGATTCTATTGAATTGGAGTATACTTCCAGGCCACGACAATACACGACAATACAACAAGTTAATGATTATATCATGGACAGGGATGTTTGGAAATAATTCCGATCCGCATTAGCGATCCCTTCAAATTGCGAACCTACTGTGTTAAATAATAGTATATAGATATCATTTATAAATTTTGTGAATCTGTTTTTTAAAAAAAAAACCTCGTTGAGTTTCTTGCCGGATTCTTCTCAACGGAGGTTTTTTCCGAACCGGTGGTAAATTTTTTGACGTTCATAAGTGCTTATTGTAGCCTAAATTGAATAAAGAGATTTCGACTTTAACTTTGACTTTGAATAATCTCCTAATCCCCTTTTCCAGGTGAATCCGACCCGCGAGAACATGAGCAAGTGCCTAGCGCGCATGATCAGCGAGGGGGGCGTGGCGGGGCTGTGGCGAGGCAACGGGATCAACGTGATCAAGATCGCGCCGGAGTCGGCGTTGAAGTTCGCTGCGTACGAGCAGGTCAAGCGGCTCATACTGGGCGACCGGAAGAACCAGCCGCTGGAGATTTATGAAAGGTACGACCAGAGTTAACCAAATGGGCCAATCAACTGTTTTACCGACACTTTAGGCGTATCCTGCGTTACCAAAAAATCGTACTGCCAACAAGATATTTCACGGTTTAATAGGTTGAACCTACGTAGGATGGCATGTATTCATGTACACCCTCTATTAAATTACAGAAAAAACATGTTTACTTACAAAAATCTGCAATTGTTTGAAAAATGTCGCGGACAGATTAGTGTCGGTAAAAAAGTCGATTGGCCCAAATGTGTCTATTCGTCATCTTTGCGTTATGGAGATGATAGGTTTCAGTAAAATTAAATAGTGAATTACGCAGAATGTTTATAAGTATTTTTTTTATTATATCCGCGGAACGGCATAAAGTCTAAAAATACGTATTACCGCTCTTGAATAAACTTTGCTTATTATGAAATTAAACAAAACATGATGATGAACAGACAGACAGCGGAGTCTCAGTAATAGGGATACGTTAGCACCCTTTTGGTTTGATTGATTGATTTTTGAATTTGAATTCATTGATTTTTGAACCCAAAGGAATGAAATAAGGTATTATACGTATAGCTGCGTTTAGACTTGGAAGAAAAATTGTGCAAGTTTGCATTACATTGCGAGGCCGTGAAGCCAACGAGTTTGTAGTGGTCAATCGAGCCCAGCAATGTAATGCAACTCGCACGATTTTTCTCGCAAATGTAAACTGTGCTCAAGACACGTTTTCATAAAAAAATATTGTTTCAGGTTCGCCGCCGGCGCGACCGCGGGCGCGATAAGCCAAACTGTGATCTATCCATTGGAAGTCCTAAAAACGAGACTAGCGCTCCGTAAAACCGGCCAGTACAGCGGCATAGCGGACGCGTTCAAGAAAATATACGCCCGCGAGGGCCTACGGTGCTTCTACAAAGGCTACATTCCAAATATATTGGGTATAGTGCCTTACGCGGGCATAGATCTGGCTGTTTACGAGACGCTCAAGAAGAAGTATATAAATAAATATCATCAGAACAGCCAGCCGGGCATGTTGCTTCTGCTGGCGTGTGGGAGTGCCTCGTGCACTCTGGGGCAGGTCTGCTCGTATCCTCTGGCTTTGGTGCGGACGAGGCTGCAAGCTCAAGGTAATTATCTCATCTTTGTAATATTCTGTCATAAGGCAAAAGGCGGTATCTCAAAAAAAACACTTGGGTTTAGTGTACTAATGTGTAGCTAAAGAGAATCTTCGTTCCATTCTCCATTCAAAAGTACCGGTCTCATTTGAAAACTAGGTAACAGAAGTAGATGAAATTTTGCATGTATGTGTTGGTTTATTTATATTATTTTCCAAAAATTAAGTACTCAATGTGCTAGTATTCAATGTTTGATTATACGCCATATTATTTTTTTTAGATCTGTCCACACTGTGATAGGTGTCAGTTGTTGTTGGCTTCCTAGTGTCGATATAAAATTGAATAAAATATTATTTCAATATTAAATGGTAGATACTGTATTTTACTTGGCTCCCAAACCAATTTCCAATAGGTTATGGGCCCAGGATACGTGTGTTAAATTAATACAGTTCTTCAAAACACATTGCAAGTTTTCACATTTAAAATTTCAACCGTTACGAACGTTCTTTATAAAATGGACAATTTAAAATTAAAACGAAATATAAAACCATTCGACGGCGAAAAGTATAGCGTGTGGAAGTTTAGAATTCGTGCATTATTGTGTGAGTTGGACGTTATTAAAGTGATAGACCAAGACCCAATATTGCGTACCGGCGAGTGGGAGAAAAATAATCGAATTGCAAAAAGTGCTATCGTTGAGTATTTATCCGATTCCTATCTCGGTTTTGCAAAAGAAGACAGCACGGCTAAAGAAATTTTTGAAAGTTTAGACGCACTGTACGAGCGAAAAAGTGTTGCGACGCAATTAGCTTTACGTAAAAAGTTGTTGGCCTTGAAATTACAAGGTGATGTACCGCTAGTTAAACATTTCGCTAATTTTGACGATTTGATATCCGAATTACTCGCAGCGGGAGCGAAATTGGAGGAAACCGATAAGGTAGCACATTTATTTCTCACACTACCCACAACTTATGATGGCGTTGTGACCGCGATTGAGACTTTGACCGAAGATAATCTCACTTTGGCGTTCGTAAAAACAAGACTTTTAGATCACGAAGTTAAACTTAAAAATGAATCTACCGACACTAGTGTAAAAGTGCTGCAAGTTGAAAGAACCCCTGCTGTGTCGCGAAAAAGAAAATTTGAAAACACACATACACAAAATAGCAACTTTAAAAGGAACAATCGAGTGAAGACAGCAAAGTACATAAAGTGCAATCACTGCGGGCGGAAAGGGCATGTGAAAAACGACTGTTACTTTTTCAAAAGAATGTTGAATCAACAGAAAACTACGGATAGAACAAGAACAGTACAAGCAGTTAAAATGAGTGAACCATCCACCTCAAATGATTATTCTGGGTTTGCCTTTATGACCGGAGAGTACCAGAAGGAGGAGCAAGAGGGCAAAATTACGTTTTTGCTTGACTCGGGAGCATCAGACCACATCACAAACAGGGAAGATCTCTTCCTTAACTATGTGGACTTAAATCCACCCTTAAAAATATCAATTGCTAAAAATAACTCGTTTATTTCAGCTACAAAAAGGGGAACCCTGCGTGTTACTAGCGACATGGGCATTCAAGGAGTATTGGAGGACGTGCTCTACTGCTCTGAGGTCCCGTACAATTTACTGTCAGTTTCCAAAATGCAGCGGGCTGGATTGACAGTTATTTTTCATCAGCAAGGTGCTGAAATACACAAGGGAGGTAAAATCATCATGAGAGGTAAGTCAATTAATAATTTGATTGCTGTAGATTTCGACGTAACTGTTACTATGTGTCAACCTGTTTCCCAAGTGTGCAATAGTAATAATAATTATAAATTATGGCATCAGCGCTTAGGGCACATAAGTAAAAACAAATTTATGGAGTTGAAAAGTAATAATATGGTTGATGATGTTGATCAAATTGATTCAGTGTTGCCTAATGATGATTTATGTGAAGCATGCATAAAGGGGAAACAGAGTCGACTGCCGTTTAACTCGGCAAAAGATAAAAGTCATATTAAGCGACCATTGTTTGTTGTACATTCGGACGTCTGTGGGCCTATTACTCCTACTACTGTTGACAACAAAAATTATTTCGTACTTTTTGTTGATCAATTTACTCATTACTGTGTTACGTATCTGATAACCTACAAATCGGATGTGTTCGCGGCTTTCAAAGATTTCGTGGCAAAAAGTGAGGCAAATTTCAACACAAAATTAGTAAATTTGTATTGTGATAACGGTGGAGAGTATTTATCAAATGACATGAAAGCATATTGTGTTGAAAAAGGAATCACTTATCATTTGACAGTCCCACGTACACCGCAGCTGAATGGTGTCTCTGAAAGAATGGTGAGAAGTATTACTGAAAAGGCTCGTTCTATGATAAACGGCTCTAAACTAGAAAAGTATTTCTGGGGAGAAGCAGTTTTAACTGCGGTATATTTAATTAATATAACACCAACTAAAGCTCTCAAGCTTTCACAAACACCATTCGAAATGTGGCATGATAGAAAACCTAAACTAAAATATTTAAAAGTTTTTGGCTCAACTGTTTATGTTCACGACAAGACCACTAAAGCGAAGTTTGATGACAAATCATGGAAAGCCATACTCGTAGGCTATGAACCAAACGGTTATAAAGTTTGGAACCCTGAAACTGAAAAGTTTGTTGTAGTCAGAGACGTTATCGTGGACGAGACTGATTTTCTTCAGTCCAGGCCTGCACTAAAGCCTGAAGAGAATATTGTAAATTCTCGTAATGAAAATGATAGTAGTTACAATCGTAAATTAATATCATTAAAGTCCCGAAACTCTGACAACAATAAATCAGATAGTACTAAATCTGATGACCATGATTGTCCTAGTAAAATTCGCAAAGTGAGTCATAACATACCCGAATCGGAACAAATAGTTAATACGCCACGTCAGATACAAGACACGGAAACTATAAATGAAAGCATTGAGCTTAGAAGGAGTGATAGACTCAAAGATCGTCCTACTACATGTTATAAAGAATATGATGAAGATTATTTACTGTGTGCTCAATCTATTTCGTGTAAAATACCAAGTTCATTTCATGAAATTAAAAATCTACAAGATAGAAGTAAATGGGAAAGCGCAATTAGGGATGAATTGAATTCTCTATCTGTAAATAAAACATGGACCTTAGTACCAAGGCCAGAAAATAAAAATATTGTAGATTGTAAATGGATTTTTACAATAAAAAATGATGAATTCGGTAGACCTTTACGATATAAGGCTCGGCTCGTAGCCCGAGGGTTTAGCCAAGAATATCTCACGGACTATAACGAAACGTATGCCCCTGTAGCCAGAATAGCTAGTTTTAGATTCATGATTGCCTTTGCCAATCAATTTAATTTACTAGTTCATCACATGGACGTCAAAACGGCATTTTTAAATGGCGAATTGACAGAAGAAATTTACATGTCAATTCCTGAGGGTGTGGTTGGCAAAGATAATTATGTTTGTAAATTAAATAAATCACTATACGGACTCAAACAATCAGCCAGGTGTTGGTTTGCAGTTTTTGAACGATCACTTAAAGAAAAGGGTTTTCAAAATTCGGCTGTTGATAGATGCATATATGTATTAGATAAGGGTGACATACATAAAAACATATACGTAGTATTATATGTTGATGATCTTGTAATCATATGTAATGAAATCGAAACGTTGAATAAATTCAAAAACTACTTAATGAGTAAATTTGAAATGTCAGATTTAAAAGAAATTAAATTCTTTCTTGGCATAAAAGTAATAAGAACAAATGACGAAATTACTTTAGACCAAAGTGCATACATACATACAGTGTTAAATAAATTTAAAATGCACGATTGTAACCCCGTCAGTACACCTCTAGAAAATAAATTAAACTATGAGGCATTAAACTCAGATGAAAAATATAACGCTCCTTGCAGAAACGTTATAGGTTGTTTAATGTACATAATGTTGTGTACTCGGCCAGATTTAAGCACGAGTATAAATATACTGAGTAGGTATACAAACAAAAATAACAAAGAGCTTTGGCAATGCCTTAAGAGGGTACTGAGGTATTTAAAAGGTACGGTAGATTTAAAATTGTGCTACAAACGGTGTGATTATGATAATATTTTATGTGGGTACGTTGACTCAGACTGGGGCGGAAATGATACTCGCGACAGAAAAAGTACAACCGGGTATTTATTCAAGCTGTTCGATCAGTGTACAGTAACCTGGAATACTAAGAAACAAACATCAGTCGCGGCCTCATCCACCGAGGCTGAGTATATGGCGTTGTATGAAGCTGTGAAAGAGGCATTGTGGCTCAGGTCCTTAGCAGTCAGTATTAATATAAATATTCTTCAACCGATTGTTATTTATGAGGATAATAATGGGTGCATTAGCATCGCCAATAACCCCACAAACCACAAGCGAACAAAACATATCGATATTAAATATCATTTCTCGCGAGAGCAAATTGAAAAGAATGTAATTAAATTAAGTTATATTCCTACAGGTCAGCAGCAGGCTGATGCGTTGACTAAGCCACTGCCCGCAATCACTTTTCAAGGCCTGAGAAGACAATTAGGTTTAGAATAATAATCAAATGGATATATTTTTTTTGTTCTTAATTATGAATTGTCATTTTTTTTTTTAATTTATCTTGATTATATTGGTACATGATACATGACAAACTAGAATAATTTCATGACTAGTTCTTAACAATTACAAATTTATCTTGATTATATACATGAAAACTAGAATAATTTAATGAAATTGATCACATTGGTTTGATTAGGTTTTTCCTGGGTTTTCCCTAATCCTAGCAGCGAATGCTGGACCAATATTATTGTATTTCCCCAGGATAAGCACTTGGAAGTCACATACTTCTGTTTAGACCATTCAATTAGAATTGTTTAATGAATCATGGTTAATTTTTGAGGGGGCGTGTTGGTTTATTTATATTATTTTCCAAAAATTAAGTACTCAATGTGCTAGTATTCAATGTTTGATTATACGCCATATTATTTTTTTAGATCTGTCCACACTGTGATAGGTGTCAGTTGTTGTTGGCTTCCTAGTGTCGATATAAAATTGAATAAAATATTATTTCAATATTAAATGGTAGATACTGTATTTTACTTGGCTCCCAAACCAATTTCCAATAGTATGGACTAGACGTAATTATCTATGCCTGTGGTTTTTCAGATTTTCATATAAATGTGTAATATCAGAATTACAGGAGCTCAAAGTCGTCAAAAAAAAGATGTCAACTTTGCACGAGAATTACAGACTACTAAAGCATTTTTACAAAAATCGAAAACCACAGGCATAGAAAATATAGTGAAGATCTTGATTGTAAAATACCATTGATTTCTGTGCTATACTTTTCGTATAATATGAGGGCAACGAAACCCAAAATTCAACCGCCTAAATCTTGAAAAGCCTACAGCTATTTCGATATACATTAGCCGGAAGCGGAGAAGCGGGAGGGGATGTGCATGGGGGGGACGGCTGCGAGCGCTTATGTCACGAGCGATAGAGACAGCAATATCCCAAACGAATACCTAACGCGGCCGCGCGGCCGTCAGGGAAACTTCTCATAAAACATCCTGTATCACACAGTATAAATAACTCGGTGATTTTTATTGAGAACCCGCTATTGGCTTAGAATGGTAATATTGGTCACTTTACTTTTCAAGCTGTTACCCGTGTGTATCTATGTATAATAGATATATAGGTATTTTTCTTTCTTTCTAATGGTTTAGGGTCTACGCTCGCGGTTTGCACGGAGCGGGTGGACGCCTGTTGAACAATATTGTCACTTCTTTGAAAAAAGCCCGTATCTTAAAATCGATAATTTTACTGAGTGAACTTTATGAACATTATTTTAAGAGTCAATTTTTTTGACGTATTGATTTGAGATACGAGATTTTTTCAAAGTAATGACGATATTATGAGCAGCGCCACAGTATATATATAAGCTAAAGCAGTATGGAAGCTACGAACAAATCGATCGAAACGAACACACTCACACAGACGCAGACTGCAGTACCGCGAGACCCTCTTAGAGGCCGTGTAGAGCGCGCGTCTGTGTGTGTTCGTTTCGATCCATTTTTTCGTAGCTTCCATACCGCTTTAGCTTATATTATATACTGAGGCAGCGCTAACTGCGCGCGCTAGCTTAACCTCTCGTATGCTAAATAAATAAAAAAGCCTGCGTTCTAGTCTCGTTTGTCCCAATTAAGAGCGATTTTACAAATTAAAAATAAAATGGAAAAAGATAGCTTTAAATTTGTGCAGATCTGCACTCAAGCATACAAGAGGTTAAAACAATAAAACATTTCTAATTGTCGTTTCCCTTGTCCACAGAGAAGGCAGCTAAAGTGGCGGAAGGCACGATGCGCGGTGTCTTCCGCGACATAGTGCAGCGCGAAGGAGTCCTCGGCCTCTACCGGGGGATCACCCCCAACTTCATCAAAGTGATCCCCGCCGTCTCCATATCCTACGTCGTCTACGAATACGCGAGCCGGTCCCTCGGCGTCAACATGACGTGATCGCCCATCGATTCCAACGCGCTAAATTATTCCCGAGACATTCTCGCATCACATTCTATTCTAAGCGTATTAGCAAATTTTGCATTTGTGTATATAGCTGTATGTAAGTCCTATTTATTCTTTGACATGTACGCTGATTCCGGTCCGTAGGGAGGAAGCATTTGCATTTTGCGGTCGGCCCGCCCGCCGGGCCTGCTCGGATTACAATAAATTGTGTAATTTTTTTTAAGTTGCATTTTTTTTTCGTTCCTTTTCTTTTGTTAGCGGGTTCGGAGTTTTCATAGCACGGAGACGAAAGAGAGATGTGGAGTCAAATTAACTCTAAAATTAAATCTTAGTCATACTCATCCGTTTATTTAATTAATAAATGCTTTTATAAAGCTGCGTTTCTACCAAAAATATGCGAGGAATGTTTTCATGAACAAATAGAAACGCTTCATTTACCCATCATCGCATAACAAATCTCTGGTGGAAACAGCAGCGCGGAGCGAGGCGAGGTAAATGAAGCGGTCCATGAAACAACTCTCATCACATCCTCGCACATCCCTTGTGGAAACACTACTTAAAGCCCCTGAGCAATGCTGCCGAACTAAGAAATGAAAGATTATATTTTTTTTGCGGAAATGTTATACTTTGCTATCGGTGACTTCCTACCATTAGGTCTATCCATGTTCTATCGGATCTATCGGACTATCCCAAAAATAGTCAGTATGTCTATAGGTATATCGTCACTACTTTGAAAAAATCTCGTATCTAAAATCAATATGACCTTGATAAAATGTTCATAAAGTTCACTAAGAAAAATTGACTATTTTTGAGATAAGAGTTTTTTTTAAAAGTAGTGACGATATCTATTATTACTATTACTTATCTACATATGTATAATACGCGAGAAAAAAAAAACAGTAGTTGTAAGATTTAATTTTAATATACTGATCGACAAAAACATGGCCCTCAAATGTATGTTGTAGAATCGGTAATTTTGTATGAAGGGTGGGCCAAATTTTGTGCCGCTAAGTATATTAATGTCGATTCCACAGCTCGCTTTCATCTAACCGTGTCATGAAAACTCCTTTCTCTGTTTATTAGCGTCAAGGGTGGGGGTCATAAAGGATGCCCTAGCTAGACAGATATTTTAAGGGTCTACTCTCGCTGTCGCGGTTTGCACGAAGCGGGTGGCCGCCTGTTGAACAAAAGTGTGAGCAGCGCTAACTGCGCGCGTCGCGAGCATAGGATTGTACCTGGGCCCGCGCCTGCTAGTGTTAGACTTTATGCTTTGTTGATTTTTGTATTAATTTGATCTCGCTTTTGTATTTACTGCACTTTAAAAGCTTCTGATGAAGGGACACGCAGAATCCAAGCAACGACCATAGTATTTGAAATCCACATGGGATTCGATTTGTGGCATTCGAACATGGCGGATGTAGACAATATCTAATTTTGCTATTTCTGTTTCTTTGGCTACCTAGTTGAAGTATAATTTTGAGTGTTTTATGCTTTCGTGTCGGACATTTTTGAATGCGCAAGTTGTCTCCACATGGTTTCTGGAATTTTACTATCAAGTTACATAAACAATCACCGTACAACGTGCCTCTGAAAGACGAGTACTTAGACACCGCCGAAATTGTCCTATTAATTAGGACAGAAAAGCCATATTTTAAAAGAGAAGAAGAGAATCCACATCTTGTTGGCTAGATTTTGGAAATTTTTGTGTGCCAATTTGCACTGCATGTAAGCTGGTACAGCTATGGATTGGACATAGCCGTATTACAACTGAATCTTAGACAGACGTTGAACGTGTATTTAATACGTGATAGTTCATAGAACTGTCATCTTAGGTATGTCTATTGTTTTGGCAAAGCCATTAAATTTTTACGAACCTTGAAATGAAAAAATAGAACCCTTATAGCATCACTAGGGCAAGTCAGCATTTTTGCAGCGTTTTTTTTTCATTGGTGTCTTCGCAGGCGTTATTAAAAGGGGTGATGCCCTGTGTTGTTTTTTATGAAAAAATAAAACAACAGATATTGAATTTAGCGTGATTAAAATTCTTGTGACTTGTCTTTTCGTTGTGCTATATAAACGTGGGACGCTAATGACGTTTAACCGCGCGGTCAAAACGCTCGAATATTTGCCCACTATCTTGTTCGTCTGTCAATACTCTTGTTTTCAGTAAGCGTGAAGATATCAAGCTGAAATCAGTACGGTCAAGTACTTTAATTTATGAGCCACCATGGAGCCATTTCACAGTAAACGTAATAGTGATATCGCATTAATAAACAATGAAAATCGTAATGAATTTTCCTTTGAAAGGTTCCGTGGTTCCATTCTCATGAATTGAAGTCGTTGACCGTACTTATCAAAATTAAATACTCAGGTCTTACCTTTGAAGGTGTGAAAAAATCAAGCTAAAGATACAATCATGTGTTTCCACCCAAATCGCGTTACTTCTTGTTGTTCAAAACACATGAAATTTGGTATGAAGGTTTTGTGTTTATCTGTGTATATGAGTAAACATCTAAAATCACCCCAGACTCCTTATATTTTGCTTGGGAGTGGGGCTCTGCTAACACTGGAGTCATAGATACCTACAAAGTAGGGAGAGGGAGGCCCTCGGCGGTGTGCAAGTGCGTCTCGCACTTGACTGTTTTTTTTTCGGTATTTCTCTTCTAGTTGGAAGAAAGAACGGCCAATACGGGAGTATATAGAGCGGGGGGCCTGGGCCGTGCCCACCCCTGGATGTTAGATTACCGATACTAAATTCTGTAATACTTATATCTTCACACAAAAATCCAGACCAGCCCCCCACCCCCTCTGAAAAATAACCCTAGCCCTAATCTTGGCAAGTTTAGACAAGTGTACCGAATTCAAGCCTCGTTGGTTTCTTGTAGAACTAACAAAATTAACTGAAAAATAAATACAAAAAGATGATCTAAAATTATGTATCTTATAAGATACACTGCCAAGTTTAGGGCTAGATACCTACGCCAATGGGCCAATAATTCAGATCCAACATAGCATCAGCAATAAGAATAAGACTCGAGTAAGCAATTTGTCCACATTCAATTCTACTTATATTAGTAGCATGTCAAGTGTGGCCATAGGCCACAGGTTCGCTAACTATGGGGCCCCGAAAGTATAAAAAAGCAGGACTGACGACATCGCGAGAGTTGCGGGCAACCGATAAATAGTGTCTAGTTGCCGTTTATAGTGGCATTCTTTATAGTGGACTTCTTCCGGCTGATGATGTTGAAGCTTTTTCAGCTATTCCAATAAAGCTACATATACCTAGCTTTATGCGCGCACGGGCGCCTAGGTAAAGTAGGCACCTGCCTACTTTGCCTTGCTTACTTTGCCTAATGGGAAGGCGCTTATTAAAAAAAGTTTGTTTATGAAATTGACAACGTGAGTCATACGTTATTTTATCGTGGTACACTTACCATTCTATTACAAAGTATAGAATTGGTCAAAGTTGCAAATACATGAATAAAAGCGCGGACACGTCAAAAATGTAGACTGCACATTCTTGGCTAGGTATGTACTTCAGAAATTCATCGTAAGGGTTTCAGACTAGTGTCTCATTTGCGCGTATAAGCTAATTTCTGGAGGCGAGTGTACGCGTGTTCAGGTGCGGTTTTGTTTTCTTCGAGACTCGAGTTAAAACAGGAATATACGCTACACGCACGTCCGGTTTAATCTTGCGCGCATGTAAGCGCGTATAGCTGGGAACTTAGATTGGGAAATGTCCGCCCCATGCACGGAGGATCACAGAATCAACGAAACTGACAAGCTATAAATTAAACAATACACTGACCCTCTGTTTCACCATCCATTGATTAATAAATGTGATGTTGTCCCTGTTTGTTTTGTACGAATATATGGAGAGGGCATCACGTTTATCCGTCAAATAAAATTAATCATTGGGTGGTAAAACAGCCCCTAAGTTGGGTTGATTGACATCTCGTTAAAGTAAATGGAGAGAGAATTTTGAAAACTTCTTTAGCGATTGAAAGTCTTAGATAGGTATTATAATGAGAAAGGTGTTACTAAAAATAATTCCATTACGTAGATACTTTATTAAATTAAAAAATCAGTGGTGTAGTTGACCAAGGAATCCTTTTACCCTTTCGACGATGCGAGAAATATTGGCGATATGAATATGAGACTGACTATACGTTCAATGTCAGCTGTCTAGTTTAAAACATCAAAGACTATTTCTCCTTTTTCGATAATGGCGGCCTGTATGAGCTTGTGTCAATCGCAGTAGATATACCTACATAATAAAATTTTGTATGTATTGTCATCCTCACTACCCATACTAAGTTGCAAGTCGATGCCATTAGTCATACATGGTCATATATAGTATTCCGTCCTGCGGAGACAGTTCTGGCTGGACAAACAGAATTTCACTGCTAAATTGTTGTATTGACACTAGATTTACATAATTATCTATTTCAGCTCAATCGAAAATCAGGAAGTAATAGTCGAGAAGCGGTTTTCAAATTTTGAAGCCAACAGATTCAAACTTTCAAAACTAGTAACACTAATTGGACTACTCATAATAAAATGAATTCAACCTTAATATGATTGAATAAGTAGATTCATATTCGGAATAATTAAATTGTTTCGCGAAATTTAATCGTGTTTTAAATGTTTATATACATTTGTCATTTTAAGGTCATTTTCACGCCCTAAAATTGTCTAAAGACAATCACTGAAAATGTCGATAATCCTCGTTATTGGCTGTTTAGGGGTTTCCTTAGTAAATTAAAAAAATATATACTTCAATCCCTAGAGATTAATAAGGAGCTTTAGTCCCGATATGTAGACTTAATAACATTTTAAGAGCATGAGAAGTGAAAAGGTGAATCTAAACGCATATTTACCCAGAAATTGTCTTAGAAACGGTGAAACACTTGGTCGACTACACTAACTCGTTACTCGATAATTAAAGTGTAACAAAATTACTATGAAGAGAACGATAAAAAAATTGAATGTATTTAGATAGCGTTTCAATTACCTATACAGTGAATCTCCATATTTATAGTTATTTATTGTAAGCTAGATTTAGGGATGGGCATTACTGTTTAAAGTAGTAGGTTAATTTATTCTTGAAAGTTTAGGAATTTTGTATTCTTTTTTCATACAATTTATATATAAAAATTAGGGGCTCTTATCAGAATTATTAGTACGCACGATGCACGATCCTGAATTAAAAAGAAAATCTGCCAAATACCCAAAAAATACATAAGTAATCAGTTACAACTTTTACTTTAAGCAGAAATGCCCGAATCCGTACCTTTGCGAAAATTAAAGATTTTGGGCTATAAATGTTAGATGTTTTTGAAAATACTTAGTACATAACATAATTATAAATGAACTATTTGATTGCTCGCCTGCTTTTTATTCTGTATAATTGTACATAAATGGTACTTAAATTTACAAGTTTACTTTAATTCTCTTCCCATGTAAAAAAAACCTTAGTGATAAATAAAACGAATGGATACCATGTTAAAAAATTAAAAAAGTTTCGCGGTATACTTACCCTGGTTATGATATGAAGAATTATAAACTAAGTAGAACAATACCTAATAATAGATCAATCAATATCTTCAAACTAAGATAATTTAAGACTCTTCAAACAATAATACCAAGACTCAGCTAACTATAATACCGTACCGCCTTGTTCCATGTACGTCCTACATAACCAGCACTGAAAGGGGCCAAATATGACATACTTTCAAGTTGGATTTCCTACAATTAGGTACGATATGACGAACGAAGCGAGGAGCGTTAGGGACAATTGCGGCCACAGTGCACTGGGTCCTAATAAAGTTAGGAAATTATTTGGCCTCTACACTACTACGCTGCACTACTACTAGATATGTACGGGGAATAAGGGGTCTCTACTCTTAAATTTAAGTACCATTTTGTTAAGCATCTTGCAGAAAAAAAATCTTGATAGTTTTTTACATGTTGACTTGACAATTACTAATACTAAACCATGTTACGCTCGGTTTAGTATTAGTAGTGCCACTAATACTAAACGGAGCGCAACATATCCAATCCACTGACGGAGGAAGTGATAAAAACGCATATATACATTCCTTCCAGGAAAATGCGTTAACAGTGCATCAAGATTATTTTTTTCAGCAATTGGCTTTAAAATGTATGTAGATGATAGTACCCATTTATTTCTGCTACATTCCCTGGGTATTATATACCAACTTTTGATGTAATCAGTTTGTAGCTAGGTATGTAGCTAGGCAACTAAATAACGTATCCAGTAGATTGCTGGGCCTGTATGTTTTAATGTGTTTACAGTATAGGCATGATACTAAAAGTTTTTAAGCCGAGATCTCAACACTAAAAGTACAAGTAGTTAAAAAAACCTCACTACTCGCGCGCCCGTTTGTAAAGTGAGATGTTCCTGTCGCATTTGACAGCTAATGTCATGCCTACAACACTTCCAATTATCATTATCAATATTTAGACATAAAATACTAGGAACAGGCCCTATGTATGTCACCTAAAAGCTACCAGGAACTATGCAAGCAGATATATATAAAAAAAAGTTTCCTCAGAAAAGTCTCAAATCCATACATTACTAATTTATAAATAATATAAGTTGTTCCATAAAGAGGACACTTCCTTATAGTGATACAAAAAGCTCCAACATCTGCATAATAGACTTTTCAACTCAAAAATAGCCCCCGACTGTCTTCGTTATGCTCTCTCAAGTAAAAGTTGAACCTTATCTGACCTTAGATAGTAAAAATATGTAAAAACAATAAGTAATTAATAGTATCATTACATATGGCAACTTTGCCCTCTGTAAGCAACTTTGCCTATTTATTTATTAACACGCTTTTATTTAATTAAATTGGCTGATAGAAACTCTAGATATTTTTTTTTGTGGGAGCTAATTCAATTAATTGAACAAATATTATTCCAGTAAAATCAAGTATGTAATACCATATCATTTGTCTTGTATAAGATTTTCAGACTGGGCATTATGTAATGTTATCTTGACCCTGGCAGATATCATAGTAATCTGTATCTGTCACATAAAATATCAGGTAGTTAGAAGAGACTGGTTAAACAAGAGATAAGTATTAACACACTTCAATGTTGAAGGTAAACAGGCAAAGTTGCTCATGAAAGATGAATTTGCCACATTCAATGGTATGATGGTACATGTGATGTTGAAAAAACATTCATTCAAGTGCCAGCATGTTCTACATTAGTTATTCCTATAACACTAAGCTGCCAGTTGTATAATATGATTGTTAACTTTTTGCTCTAAACATAATAAACTTATTTCAACAGTCAAGAGTTTTTTTTTTATACATTGCGTTATCCTGTACTACACCTTAAAGACATACATCTATATTGTTATCAAGTAGTGATCAGTCTACCTGTATGTTAGCTCAGCCGGTTTCAGGCATGGCTTTGATGCTGTTTATTATTATTATTATTGTTAGCCCATTTTGTCTGCTGTTTAGGTAACTGAAATAAATTAAATATTTATGGGAGGGCTCCCATTCAACAAACATGATTTGCTAATGCTGTATAGTTTACATTTAGTTAAATGCCTGTTCAACCCAGTATAATATTGTGAGCATGATTTTTTTGTATTAGATAATGTTTTGCCCAGGCCGTTGGGCAAAGTTGACAAATTTGTATGAAGCCTTAAAAATAATGTAGGTGCTAAAAAAAGAATTTATAATGCTGTTCACTTGCTCCAAAATCGAAAATAAGGCAGATTGAAATGCTAGGCAAAAGGCTATCTCTTACTAGGCTTTACGGCGTGGGTTTCTGGATCAACCATATGGGTCTGGCCGCCAAAAGTTGTACTTTTCGTTTGAAGCTCGCACTTTAACCCTCATAAAAAAATAATACAAAGGTATAATGACAAACAACTTAGGACATTACGTTCTAAAACGTTTTTCCCATACGACAAAATAATTAAATATTACAAAACAGTATTGATTAAGCACCAAAAACCTGACGAAACACTAAAAAGTTGGCAAAAAACGTGAATTTTACTGTTACCTTGCAGGACTTGAACACCTACAATTTTTTATCGGAAATAAGTATACAAATAAAACCAGGCTCAACAAACTTGGTAAGAAATTGCCCTTAAACTAGTTAAGCTAACAATCTATTATCTGAATATTTCAGGATGTTAAACGTGTTTAAGTACGTGTTCCCGAAAATGGTTCCAAACACTTTTTATATGCATGGGAAATTATTGTTTCTTATTGTAGCAACAATGTCTCAGGTTTTTAAAGACGGCCAATACTATTAGTATGCTGGTAGAAATTTTGAATCAGGTGACGTATCATTTGTCTACACAATTCTAGGTTTTTGGTACAGGGACAGGTGAAATTTGGAACGATAAAACATTTAGTGGAACTTTTTCGCGATATTATGTATTGAAACTAATCGTAATTATTGTTCTATTCGAAGTATGGATTGTTTTCCCTTATTTATTATGAAGACTCATGGCAGTAGCTTCAAAAATATCAGCTGTAGAGCGATTTATATTTTTTCCATTTAGTGTGTTACGGTTTGTGCATTACGTGTGTTATGTTGTGTGTTATGCGTGTTACGCTGTGCGTTATGTCTGTTACGCTGTGCGTTGCGTGTGTTATTTTGGAACATCGTAAAGGCAAATTCACAACGCTTTATTATTTAAATATATTATGCAGCAAGAAAAAATTCAAATTTATAAAAGTGAACCTTACTTAATCAATAGAGACATGTTAGTGGCTAGATAAACTGAGTTAATAGGCGTCATAATTCTTTTAGGGTCGCCGTCATCAAAACCGACGAAGAGAATTATATATACTGAGATAAACTATTTGTTATTAATAATTAAACCAATTTTTGCCACATGCATTTCAGTGAAGGCAAATATCACGAGGAAACCTGCACATAAACAACGCATATATAGTGAGTCAAAGTTTCGCAAAATGGCATTGAACAAATTAAAAAAAGTTACTGACAAATTACCGAGCTGTCAGTAGGCCTCTGACAAGATGGAGCGACGAGTTGGTTAAGATCGCGGGATCGCGGTGGATGCGAAAAGCACAAGACCGGTCTGAGTGGAGAGCCTTGGGGGAGGCATATGTCCAGCGCAGCAGTGGACGTCTTTCGGCTTTTTTTTATTCGAATAGATGGAAAACGAGCAAGTGGGTCTCCTCATGATAAGAGATCACCACCGCCCATAAACATCTGCAACACCAGGGGTATCGCAGATGCGTTGCCAACCTAGAGGCCTAAGTTAGAATACCTCAAGTGCCAGTAATTTCACCGGCTATCTTACTCTCCACGCCGAAACACAACAGTGCAAGCACTGCTGCTTCGCGGCAGGATTAGCGAGCAAGATGGTGGAAGCAATTCGGGCGGACCTTGCACAAGATCCTACCAACTGTAATGGCTGACATGATGATGATGATGATGATGAACTGACAAATTTGAGTCGGTTAAAAAATCACATGTGAACGTACCTTACGTGTGTTCGTGTGTTATGTGTGTTATTTTTTCTAGTGTGTTAAGGTACAACTTTTGGCGGCCAGACCCATATCTGCTTATACTATACCACGCTTCAGAATCACTGGTTCCTCGTCAACTTTAGTCAAAACCCCAACAGATGAATGCAACCTGCACCTCGTAATCCCTGAACTACCGGCACGCAACCTGCACCTCGTAATCCCTGAACTACCGGCACTTCACTCTACGATAGTGGTCGTCTTCCTTGAACGCTCTCAACACGAGCATGTGTTAGGGTGAGCTGCGAAACTAGCATTTTTTTTATTTCCATAGAAATTACTACACGAAATTTAATTTAACGTATATAAACAAAGGTTTTAGGTTAGGCTTAGAAACGTGAAAGTGACGCTAGTGACGTTTCGCTTCGCTCGTGAATGAAGTTTTTTAAAATACAACACTGGAGAATAGACAAAAGTTTTTGTGCTGTACAACCAAGTCCTTGTTCTTGCAATTAAACGTAATAAAAGTTTTCAATTTAAATGAGAACGCAGTTTTTTTTGTCTCTTGTAGTAAAGAAATGACATTTCTTTATTCGTATTTAAGTGAATGTGACGTGACATGACGTCGTCGCTACTTGAGTGTGCTGTGCACTCAAAACCACCGACATGACGATTTCGTTTTGCACATCCCTAGCAACAAGTGTGGCCATGTTTTTAGGATTGTAAAATTAGTAGAATAATTTTTGAGACTACCTTAAAGCATTAGAAATTCTGTGGAAATTCTAGAAGCATTGAACATCTATATTTGCTTGGAAATGAGATCTTAAAAATGTTGCTTCAGATTCAAATGGCAAAGGATAAAATCTTCCGTTAAATTGTGATACAATACAAGTACATTATTTAAAATAATTTATTTGACACAGACATGGTGGACAAGCAATTTGAAATACTTTACTTATAATTTTGTCAGTGAAGCATGATAAGAATATTTTTTGTTAAGTAATTTTTTTTAATCATGCTCGCTACTTTGGCTCGTGGCACATTGGTGGTTCCAGTGGTAATATATTCCGTATTTCACCAGCAAATTGGTTTGTTTTTTGGTAAAGTCATAATGTGCAAACATAAAACTACGAAGTGCAAAACTCTATCTTCGTATTGTTTTTTTTTTCTTCCCAGCGTTAACTCAACATCTTTAGCTGTATTTCAGGTGATTTGACGCTGAAAAAGAGCATTGAGTGACTTGCATTGTGCCGCGCCTACTACGAAAACTTAAGTCAACTAAGTACAATGACGTGTGTACCAACATAACAGAAAGTAAATTGACACAACAGCTGCGCGTTTGACAGTTCATGGTAGAAATTTGGGATCACATCGGGTATCACCTCTCAATTTTCAATGCCCTTTCTTTTCAGAGCAGCACGTGTAGACGCGACGTCTTGCTAATCATCTTATAAAATAATTTGGGTAATTTGATAATTATAAAGCCTTTCGTCAAAACTAACGTTAGCGAAGAATAGTCAGTGAAATAAGCAACCTGTATACACCTAGAAAAGGTCATAGCACTTAACGGAACCCGTGGAAAATACCATAGTGTTACTGTCGTCGGAGTGCAGTGAATTGAGTTTTTTACGATTTCAGTGTAAGCTTGTGCGGTGGTGACGCATTGATACAGTTTTTTGTTTTGATTTTTAGCTTAGGTAGCGAGCAAAATGCCTTCCGACGCAAAGAAGCGCGCGCAACAGAAGAAAAAGGAGCAGGCGACTAGTAGGAACAAGAAGCCTGTCACCCGGGTTACGGCCGAGGGAGCGGAGAATGGGACCGCGACCAACGGCAAGGAGGAGCGGGAGCTCACGGTGGAAGGTACGTTCTGCACGTTATTTGACAAGCCTGTGC
Organism: Choristoneura rosaceana; assembly: GCA_037349165.1. Lineage (NCBI taxonomy): Eukaryota > Metazoa > Arthropoda > Insecta > Lepidoptera > Tortricidae > Choristoneura > Choristoneura rosaceana. The sequence continues at coordinate 4,615,508 of JAZBNJ010000004.1, read as the reverse complement.
ACTTTTACTCCCGGGAGAGCACCTAACGTGGTTTACGCGTATGCTAATGACCGGCGTCGCGACATTTGTAATCGAATTAGTCTAGAATAGGGCGATCGTTTGACGTTCGAACGTGTCGACGCGATACACGACATCTTTTTGGTGTGATCCTACATGGAACTACTATGAGACACTCATTAAAAATGATATTGTAACGGATAATTCGCATCTTATACGTGAGTTACAGTATCATTTAATATAATCTTACTAATACTATAAATGCTAAAGTTTGTGCGGTGTGTGCATGTTGGTTCCACTCTCATGCTGAAATGTCTGAATGTATTTGGATGAAATGTGATATGCAGACAGCTGAAAGTCTGGAATAACATATAGGCCAGTTTTTATTATACCTATAAGATATGGACAAAAACTCAAAATTATAACTGCTGGGCTTAGTCTAAAATTTGCACATGTTTTTGTTTCTGCAAATTTTTTTTTCGAGGCTTAAGTGCACCTGTGTGACTATGCCAGCGTCATCAAACACTTCTCCTGCAATGTCTAGATTATTTGGCTGCAAAGAAGTGCTTGATGAATCTGTAAATTCGTACTGCATCTTTTGATACCGGACAAGTAAAAATAATATTCACTGCACCATTGGACAGGACCAAATCACTCAAATATCGCACCCTTTGTGCAAGAAACGCATAAGTTCTATTAGGTTTGTATATGTTTTACATGTTTCTTGCACAAAGGGTGTGATATGTCTTATGGCTATCCGTAGTACACACTCCACCAAAAAATGTACAGTCACCAGTACCAATATCTGACACAACAAATGTGGATAAATATCTGATATGACTATATCTGATATACTATTTCTAGGCCCAGAAGGATGTGTCAGATATTTTTGCACGCTCCGCTGTGGCAGATATTAAAGCTGGTGACTGTACTAAGTCCTCAATCCTATCAATGGCAAAGCGTCCATAGAACCTTATTCCAATCGGCTTTCCTAATATCATTATCATCATCATCAGCTGTAAGAGCTGTAGGAGCTGTAGTTAAGCGCTTTATTACTTTTGCTGTCAAGGGCAGGAGGTAATTACTAAAATTAGATATGTTAACTAGCTTTTGCTCGCGGCTTCGCCCGCTAGGAATCCGGTTATCGCGCGCTTATCCCACGGGCACTGCATTTTCCGGGATAAAAAGTAGGTCACTCTCTGGTCTATGGCCATAAACTATCTCTATGCCATAAATCATAAAGACATAGACAAACATACAGAAACAAAAACACAGACACACTTTCGCATTTATAATATTAGTATTGATATGGATTTTTAATTATTTACCTACACAAAAGAACGATTCTGTTTAGTCACGGAAGCTTTCACAAGCAACTTTTTTTTAATATTCCACACTATTTAAGTCAACTTCACAACCAATGCTAACAATTTGGTCTTCAATATTTAGTTTATTTTTGTTTCTCAACTTCAATGAGCCCAATAGAAAGTTTAAAAGCAAAAAACAACAGCATCTCAATTTCATCAACAGACTTTATCGCAATGTGATTAAAGGTGATTATACAATAGTACATTATTGCAGTCTGCTCACGGTTCAGCGGGCAAGTAGCTTTGCAGTTCTAATTTTATAACAAGACGTGCTACACTATCATAAATTCATGATAGCATTTATTTGAAATTAGCTATTGCCCGCGACTGTTCATATAGAGTTCGATTATCGGTATCCCGCGCGAACTATGCAATTTTCCGGGATAAAAATTATCCTGTGTCCTTCCCTGGGACTCAAACTAACTGCACAGTATAAATATAAGCTAAAGCAGTATGGAAGCTATGAAGCTACGATCGAAACGAACACACTCACACAGACCCACGTCTGGTCTGCTCAATCAATTTGCCTATTCTATTCAATGCCGCGTCTGGCCTGGTCGATCGATTTGTTCGTAGCTTCCATACTGCTTTAGCTTATATTATGTACTTGTACTGTGCTAACTGTACATCGAATTAAATCTAAATCGATTCTGTGGTTTAGATGTGAAAAGGTAATAAATAAACAAACAGACTTACAAACTATCGCAGTTATAATATGAGTGGGATGATGTAAAACATTAATAGAATACTAGTTTTCCCGCGGCTTCGCACGTGTAAGCTGTTCGATCTGATACAATCGAAATTCCGAGATTTAAAAAAAAATCCCCTGGGAATTACCAAAATTCCATTGTCTCCATTGAGGTTGTGTTAAGAATAACTGTCCAAAATTTCCACTCTAAACCCAGCAGTTGAAATTTCAAGATTTTATACCTATCCCGTAGGAATATCAGGATAAAAAGCAGCCTGTGTTATTCCAGATGTCCAGCTATCTACATACCAAATTTCATCCAAATCCGTCCAGCTGTTTTAGCGTGAAGGGGCAACAAACACACACAAACTTTTGCATTTATAATTAAGTAGGATAATTACGAGCTGTTTCACCATCCATTGATTAGTGTTAACTGACAGTTAAATGTGATGCAGTCTCTATTTGTTTTGTTTGAGTAGACGGAGACGGCATCACATTTAACCGTCAGTTAACTTTAACCAATGGATGTTGAAACAGCCCCTTAGTCTTTACAAGTTAAATGGGAAGGCAAAGAGGGGAAAACGAGACCGTTTCAGTCCGTTGACCACTAACGCTCGCGCGGTACGGCGGCGAGCGATTTGTTACAGTTGTAATACATTGGTGTCAAGTGTCCCGTGATATTTATTTATTATTGTTTATTGCCTGTTTTGGTCTGGTTGTTGGTTGGTGGTCATCTCACCCGTGCGTTGGAAGATGAAATCATTTACCGGCCCACTGGTTTATGTATGCGAAGTCAGAGAAAATATAAGGTTCAGTGTTTCTAAGGTTGTCAACTATGGCTTACGCACAAAAAAACTATCATGGTAATGGCATTCGTATCTATTTGTTTGATTTATTGTTGAGAATGAAATGGGAAGAATGGAAATATAAATTAATAACTAAAAAAAATATATATTTCATGTCAATGTTGTATTATAAATTTTCACAGAAAATATCTTGCGACGATTTCGTCATTGGCGAAATTCACGATTATTAAATTTAAACAACCATCCACTGAACAGTTATAATAACTTTGTTTTTGTTGCTTCGTTATTACACAAAAAAGTTCACAGACGTGTGTCTCAAGCGGATGGCACTCGCGCTCGCACTGGTCCCAACCGGGCCGAGATATTGTGTTCGTGAGCAGTGTCTATGTGTGCGTTTCTCGAGCGCACTTTTATGGAGATTGACTTCTAAACTATGTGTGTTTTGTGCTTCACCGCTGTTTTTCAACCAGAACCTGTTACAGTTTGCCCCTCCGTTTAATTTACCCTTACACGCTTTTGGTTCATTAACAAGGCAAATCTTAATCAATGACTTCTCCTTTGAAAAGGCTCCATGGTGGATCATTAATTAAAATCCTTGACCGAACAACGTGGTACGACCTAGTATTTTTTATCGACCGCGACATTATTTATGCATGATAATTCGTGCTTTTATGGCAAATTATACGAGGGATTGATTTAGCAGATTATTTATTGAAGCGTATACAGCCTGCACCCTATTCGTTCATCGAAAATACAAACTGAATAAGAAAAACCAGAAAAATGAGACCAGCGCTGGGAATCGAACCCAGGTCCTCGGCATTCCGTGCCGCGTGCTGGACGACGGTGGAAAATTTGGAATTGAAATAAGATATACAAAAAGATTCCAAAAACCAATCCTATTCGTTCAATTGTATGATCCCAGTTTACAGGTTTTTTTTACTTATTTAAATGACTTACACTGTTCGTATGTAACATTTTTTGATTAAAAATTTTCAAAAATGTTTATGTTTTACTAGACTTTAGCAAGCTCATAGAAAAAAAACAGTGTTTGTTTTGTTACATACCTGGTGTACGGTCGAACAAATTCAATGACCCAAGGTGGAACCTTTTAATAATCAATTTCACTGTGATTTCCTAGACAAAAGTATGTGATGTCAACATGACATTAATAGCACAAAGGTTGCATGGGAAATCATTAAATTTGTTTAACTGTATATCGTTATTCCGGTCACATTTTCTTGTTTGTTATTTTATTCTGTTGTCCAAGAGACAACAGTGAGAGAGCTTCTTAAAAAAACTGTTGTAATATGTTCTGCGAATATGCTTAGGAGATAGTCCATAAAATATTGGGCTTGTAATTACAAACAATAACAAACACAAACAAAATGTATGCTCGATGAATTTTAATCACAGATAACATTTAGAAACTCATGGTTTAAGAGTTGTCCAAGGGACATAACCATGGCAACGAGGTACAAGAAAAATTTGATTGACCCTTGTATACTGTCAGTCTCTTCGGTTAATCAACTTTTAAGTGTTGTTATTCTGTCCCGTTACTCAGGAGACATAAGTGATACACTTTCTTAGAAAAATATTGGCAATGTGTACTATTTAATTAGCATGTTTAGGAGAACTCATAATTTTTAGTGGATTTCGGGTCTCGGATGTTTAATATGTATTTAATTATGTATTTGTCTATATAATTATGTTTATCCGTTGCCTAGTATCCATAGTACAAGCTTTGCTTAGTTTGGGACTAGGTAAATTAGTGTCAAGTGTCCCTTGATATTTTTTACTCTGTAAAGTAATACTTTTAAGAAGTAACTCAGGAGACATTACCATGTAACCATGATAACACGCTACACTGAAAACTTGATTCGCCCTCGTATTATAATGGTAAAGAATACTTAATTGTATTGGACCATTTTATTTGCAGAGGCCCTTTGTCTCAAGCTCGAAGAGGAGGCAAAGATGAACTCGGAGGCTCGTTCCTGCACCGGTTCACTGGCGGTGCACCCTCGCTCCCGTGACATCAAGATCGCCAACTTCTCCATCACCTTCTACGGCAGCGAGCTGCTTCAGGACACTCTGCTTGAGTTGAATTGCGGCCGGCGGTACGGGCTCGTCGGGCTGAATGGATGTGGTACGTTGATGATCCAATGGCGAGATGAAAGCGACGCGAGCGCGCAACGATCTCGCTGTGAGCGCGCAGTTAGCTGCGTATGTGGTCTAAGATCCAATCTTGAAAAGATCTTCACCGGTCTGATAATATAATGAAACGTATTTTATAATAAACTAGGCCTGCAACTTCGTCTGCGCGGATCTATGTTATCACGCGGTGGCGCCCTCTACCGGAATAAAAGGTATCCTATGTTGATCCTTCGGGTTCAAACTACCTGTACACCAGATTTCATCAAAATCGGCTATGTGGCTTCGAAGTGAAAGCGTAACAGACAGACAGACAAGAGTTACTTTGGCATTTATAGCGACAAGCAGGCTCGCAGCGATATCGTTGCGCGCTCGCGGCGATATCGTTACGTTAACGGTTTTTATAATCTGAAAACGCCCTTAGGATGTAGTTTGACTAAGACTAGATTTGTTTTTTTCCTTTTTAGGGTTCCGTAGTCACCTATGAACCCTTATAGTTTCGCCATGTCTGTCCGTTTGTCTGTCTGTCTGTCCGCGGCTAAGCTCAGAGACCGTTAATACTAAAAAACTGTAATTTGGCATGAATATACATATCAGTCACGCCGAAAAAGTAATGGCTACGGAACCCTATCTTGGGCGTGTCCGACAGGCTCTTGGAAGGTTTTAAGTTTTTATTTTAGTATTTTTTTAAAGCAATCTTTTTTTTTACCGTTATTATTGTGATTCTTTGTATAAGTTGAAGTATGTTTACTTTACATAATTGAAAAAAACATTGAATACACACATAGCGATCGTAATTCCCTAATGTTTGTATGTATCTAGGGCCTGCGTCAATACGCAAGTAGACAGTGTAGAGTATATAAACAATTACATATTAAACGCTATGCAAAGCGATATATTGAATTATGCATCCTATCAAAGCCTTTGCGATGTTTACTTGATCTTAATGCATGTATCTGTGCTGTGCGCCCTTTTCGCAGTAAGTCGCGATTGCCAGTGTTCAACAGTGAACCTTATGCGAGTGTTTCACGGTGTAATGTTGGTTACTTGTTCAGTGTACATGGGTTTTAACGAAGTGTCTTTTGGTGGGTAGTTAAAGGGCTTGCAGTCGGTGGATGGTTCAGTCGTCAACAGTTTTGGTGTTAGGCGTGACGCTGCGTGCGGGTTAACTAGTTTTTTTTTTTTATAAAGTTACTATCAAAAATTCTTACTGTTTTTGTCGTGTATTAATTGTGCGTTCTCAACTGAATGTATTGCTTAGTTCTACGTAAATTGCGCAATGGATTTTAATGCTGTTTCCATCAGTAGATAGTGATTTAATCGGTGGTCAACAGTTGAAAAATATTAATTACTAGTTAAAATCTTCTTGCTTGGAGGCAATTAGCTAATTGCTTAATTAATTAAATTACAATTAACTGTCTTATTAAAAACCAATAACTACTAAATGGTCATCCTGATCTTACATTCATTGCTGAAGTGAAGTAGTTATCTAAGGGGAATTCCCCTATATTCGTAGATTTTACGTCAGCGACACTTTGACAATGACAACTTTATTACTCAAAAGTTAAAGGAAAAGCTGCAGTAAAAGTTTGTAAGCTCATAGATAGCAAAATTGGTAGGATAGGAAAATATCAAAGGGATAAAATCCTGGCGGTGCCATGTAAGTGTGGCTTAATAGTGACCGCTATCAATAACTGAATTAAAAAAATTGTTACGTTATCACCGATTAAAAATATATACTATACTATGTATGTGTGTAACTCGCTAGTTACACACATACATAGTATACGTCGCTATGCGCCCTAGCTCCGTCCCGGGGTAGTTTTGGGAGAAGGGAGAAGAATATGAAGTTGCAGCTTTTAGATTATAGCTTTTTTTTTTTAAAGATTAACCCATGCAGAGCCGGGCTCGCTAGTTGTTAATTCAAATTCAAATCATTTATTCAGTAAATAGGCCCCAATGGGCACTTTTACGCGTAATTTTTTAATCTACCAGCGCTTTGGGAAAGACCATCATTGCCAAAAAGAATGCGCCGCAAGAAACTTGTCAGAAAGTCATTTCATAATAAAATAATTGCAAATAAAATACTTAAAAGCTTACAGTATACAATTAAAGAAAAAAAAAATACATTGATGTATAGGGTCCCTTAGTTACAAAACTAAACACTTACTATATCTACGTTCAGTGGAAGTGTACAATGCTCCCGCCGTAATAAATAAAAAATAAAAAACTATGTTAATGCTAACTTTTAGATTTTCGATCCGGACGCGGCGTCACGCCTACAACCAGGAACGATAGCCCCTAATAGTACAAAAATAGGAAATGATCTAGTCATTTAGCACTAGTTAAATGTGATCTCAGTATATTGTAGTTCAGCAAGCAGTGTAGTATAGTTTAGCCAGCAGTGTAGTATAGTTTAGCAAGCATTGTAGTGTAGTTTAGCAAGCAGTGTGGTATTGTGTAGCAAGCAGTGTAGTGTAGTTTAGCAAGCAGTGTAGTGTAGCTTAGCAAGCAGTGTAGTGTAGTTTAGCAAGCAGTGTAGTATGGTGTAGCAAGCAGTGTAGTGTAGTTTAGCAAGCAGTGTAGTATAGTTTAGCAAGCCGTGTAGTGTAGTTTAGCAAGTAGTGTAGTGTAGTTTAGCAAGCAGTGTAGTATGGTGTAGCAGCAGTGTAGTTTAGCAAGCAGTGTAGTATATTTTAGCAAGCGGTGTAGTATAATTTAGTAAGTAGCTGCTATCGGGTAAGATTCTTCAATTAATTAACCAATTTCTATGTTTGAGATTATTGTACAGTCGCATGAAATGATATATGTATTATATCATAATTATGTATTGAATTTGAAATGAAATGGGCAGGGCTTTTTCAACTTTTCTAAATTTTTTGTCTCACCTTATGTCGCTGAACTCTTTACAGCGTAGTCGTGGTCTTCCGTTGAGAAATAGTATGGAACCTCAATGACGACTATTTTAGAAAAAACCGGCCAAGTGTGAGTCGGACTCCCGCGCAAAGGGTTCTGTATCATTATCTATACAACATTAGACATTAGCAAAAAAACACGTTTGTTGTGTGGAAGCCCCCTTAAATATTTATTTTATTTAATTAAATTATTTACTTATTGTTAATGTGTATTTTTAAAATGATTTTTTTAATGTACTTTATAATCATTATTTCAAGAATCAATTTTACTGATGTATTGATTTGAGATACGAGATTTTTTCAGATTAGTGACGATACATTCTCATTGTTATAAAATAGAGGGTATCACACGCTAGCAAAATGCTTTTCCTCGCCGCGCCACTTTTCTACTTGAATCGCTCGCTTTGCTCAGTTTTAAAAATAGCACCCTCGCCGTAAAAATATCCTTTTCTTTGTGATCTTCACCACGCTAACGCCGCGACGGGTGACACTCTGCCGGCCCGTATAATACCGACATGGAAATACCGACCCTGTTTTTCGTGTGTACGCCCATAGAAGCTCCTGTCAGTTTCTATGGGCGTGTACCCAAAATCAGGGCCGGTATTTCCATGGCGGTGTTATCCGGGCCGGGAAAGACTGTCACCCGCCGCGACCTCTACTACCCCTGTATAAAACATCCCAGAGGCTGTATTGCCTAACGTTTCTGACGCTCGCGATCGCAATTAAATGACAATTTTTGTATGCGAAATCTGTCATTTGATTGCGATCGCGAGCGCCAGAAACGTTAGACAATACGATTTAGACGACCAGATGGCCCAGCGGTTAGAGCACCTGACTACGAAGCTTGAGGTCCCGGGTTCGAATCCCGGCCGGGGCAGATATTTGTATGTATAATACGAATGTTTGTTCTCGGGTCTTGGATGTTTAATATGTATTTAAGTATGTATTTATCTATATAAGTATGTTTATCCGTTGCCTAGTGTCCATAACACAAGCTTTGCTAAGCTTACTTTGGGACTAGGTCAATTGGTGTGAATTGTCCCGTGATATTTATTATTATTATTATCTTTATTTATTTTTATTCTTAGGATTAGGTTTTTATAATAGTTATAAAAAGTAAAATACAGAAAAGTACATACAAAATAAAAAAATTATAAAAACCTAACCTAGTTTGCCACCGGTAACGGAGCAGGGCCCAAGTTATCGGTGGTCAGGGCCGCAGAGTGAGGAACCTCCGGACGATGCGTGCCGTGTCCAGAAGTACCGCCTTCTGTATCTGGCCCTTGATCCAGCCATCTAGCGAGAGTCTCTTGAGATGTTGGTCGAGGCTATTATTATTATTATTATAATACGGCCCCAGGTTTCATTGGCATGTACCGTAATACCTTGTTCGCAGGCAAGTCGTCGCTGCTCTCGGCGCTGGGTCGTCGCGAGGTCCCTATCCCGGAGCACATCGACATCTTTCATCTGACGCGCGAGATGCCCGCCTCCGACAAGACCGCGCTACAGTGCGTCATGGAGGTCGACGAGGAACGGGTCAAGCTTGAGAAGCTGGCGGAAGAGCTGGCGCACTGCGAGGATGACGGTGGGTGGATCGACTATTCCTTGCTTTTCTGTCCCGTCAGCCAGGGGACAAAAGTAGTACAGTTTAGCGCGTTCATTGCCACATCACGCGACGTCGCGTGAAGCGGCTGTATACGCTGTGGCCAGTCACGCGACGTGATTTTCCCCTACAATATTGTTCGAGCCACAAAATTGCGGCCGTAGCGTATTGGCTTCTGGTTTTAGTTTTTGCTACTAAGAAATCAAATTAACGTTTTTTTATTTTGGCCATCTGGACTTGTTCTGTATTTTGACCTTGGCAATGAACGTTTTAATAGAAGAAATGTTGTGTCAAATTATACTAACATGCTTATTAGATGACCGGAAATAGGTAAGGTAAGTAAGGTAAGGGGCTTAAAACTACCACAAAAATGCATGTTTGGTAAATTTTAATCCTATAAACTTACGGTTTAAAGAGTGACTCAGGAGACCGTAATTATAATTATAGCAACGGGTGACAAGAAAAAGTTGATCGACCCCGGTAACACTGGCCATTGTGACTAATGTGGCTAATTTCTCATTTGAAGTTATTGCTGTACTGTATCATCCCCCTACGGCCTCGTGTCCTATATACCGGGAGTGGCCTGTAATATGAGCAGATAATTAAAACAGATGATACTCCTCAAACTGAACCATGTCAGTTCAGCGACTTTTCAAAATAATTAGAGGAACACGTGAGCGACAGCTGTCACCGCCTTAATATGGCTGTCGCAGTAAATGGACAGACTGATGTAAAGCGTGTCAGCCAGTACTTAATCATAAAAAACTTTTTCACGTAAACTTTCACGAATGACTTTATTGCGAAAAAACATTATCTCGAGAAAATTTTATCACGAATAGACCATATCACGCATTTAACGCTGCCAAATTAGTCGAAAACGACATCTATGATGATTCCTGGCCTTGAAATGTCATCCGCCATCTTGAATCCAACAAGTAATGACATATCCCTGATAAAGTTTTCGTGATTAAGATTTTTCGTGATAAAGTCTATTCGTGGTAAAGTTTTCGTGATAAACTTTTTAGTGGTAAAGTTTTCGTGAAAAAGTCTTTCGTGATAAAGTTTTCGTTTTCGTGAACACCAGTAAAGCTGTCTCGTTGTTTGCAGAGTCCCAGGACCAGCTGATGGACGTGTACGAGCGTCTGGACGACCTGAGCGCGGACACGGCGGAGGCGCGCGCCGCCAACATCCTCCACGGGCTCGGCTTCACCAAGTCAATGCAGCAGCAGGCCACCAAGGACTTCTCCGGAGGTAATACCTTCAAAGCCCGCTCCACACTTAGCCCGCGGATCGCGCGCAACGGCTGCGAAGGGGTGCGAACGCTAAGTGTAGAGCCGTTTCGCATATTCTTCGCGGTTTCGCGCTTTGTTCCCCAATTTTGGTCGGTTTTTGTCCCGCGTCAAAGGGCGCGCGAAGCGCGAACGCGACGCGGTACGAGACGCGGACGAGTGTAGAGTCGTTGTTAAATTCGCGGCAAGTTCGCTCCGCGAAATCGCGCCGTGATCCGCGGACTAAGTGTAGAGCGCCCTCAAGATTAAGATTGTTTTTTTGGAATCTTTTATATTCTTTTTTAGCGTCGCTGCTTAAGTGGCTAAATAAGAACAAACAAGCTGAGATATGTGGTGCATAGGGAAAATTCGTGTCTGTACCGTTGTCCAGCAGTGGTGTAGCGGTATAGCACGCGGCACGGGATGTTGAGGACCTGGGTTCGATTCCCAGAGCTGGTCTTATTTTTCTGGTTTTTCTGTGCATCTATATTTCAGTTTGTGTTTTCAATATAAAATTTCAACTGTCTAGCTATCACGGTTCATGAGGTACAGCCTGATGAAAGACGGACAGCGGACTCTTAGTAAAAGGGACCCCGTTTTTTCCCTTTTAAAAAAAATGATATTATATACTATACATTACAAGTATTTAACACAATTTTATTTTTAACACAGTAGGTTCACTATTTGAAGGGATCGATCGCTAGTGCGTATCGGAATTATTTCCAAATATCCCTGTCCATGATATAATCGTTGACTTTATAATAAGCCTTAGATATTAACGTCTTTTTGACAGTAGGCATGGAACCCTAAAAAGTATATATCAAGTGTGTCCTTGTGTGTGTAGGTTGGCGCATGCGTATAGCGCTGGCGCGAGCGCTGTACGTGAAGCCTCATTTGCTGCTGCTGGACGAGCCAACCAACCATCTGGATCTGGACGCGTGCGTGTGGCTCGAGGAGGAACTCAAACAGTAAGCACCGCTACACGAGTCGCTACATGGTCGCTTCGCTTGCGATATCTATTGGCTCAATCAACTTTTTTGGTGTGGTATCTCGTTACCAAGGAGACAACAGTGATATACTTTCTTCGAAAAATTTTTGTAGTATACTATTAGGAGATGAGTCATGAAGAAGGTCCCTGGAAACTTTAACGACTTTTAAAACCTAGTACCCCATAAAATGATACTTTTATTATGTAACCCAGGAGACGTTGCCATAGCAACAAGGTGCGCTAAAAAGTTGGTTGAACCTATTGCTAGACAATATTGTGCGTCACTCTCTGTAGAACTCTGTTGCAGTCAGCATTTGCTGCACTTATCAAAAAATCTTATAAGGCAGCATAGGCCATTGCGAATAAGTTCTATCAACAGTCAAAGTTGGATGGCACTGCAAGTACAGTCAACAAAATGCTTGTATTAAAAATGTATTTTAAACTGCAATTTCTCAAGTTTTGTTGTCGTTCGGCCCAAATTTGTGAGTTCATTTTGCCCCACTTCCAGTGATCGTATTGACTAGAAATTTAGTATACATCTGTAAATGTGACACTGCACGTATAGTGAACAAAAAGTACAGCAAGCAGAAGTTTTTAATATAAACTTATTCAAACATCACATTCCTCCACCAGCTACAAACGCATCTTGGTGCTGATATCGCACTCTCAGGACTTCCTAAACGGCGTGTGCACTAACATAGTGCACATGAACAAGCGCCGGCTGAAATACTACACGGGCAACTACGAGGCGTTCGTGCGCACGCGCGTCGAGCTGCTCGAGAACCAAATGAAACAGTACAACTGGGAGCAAGACCAGATCGCGCATATGAAGGTACGTGGCGCGTATACGACATCTAGTATGCTAGATTGCTAAAATACAGTCACTATAGTGATACGCTTGCAACAGTGTGGCCACCACAGCTCCTTCTAGTTGCAAATTTCAAAATGCTATTCTAGCACAACGTACATTACTTGGGTTAATCAACTTTTTACTGTTGTAATTCTGTACCGTTACTCAGGAGACATCAGTGATACACATTGTGAGAAAAAAAATTGCAATGACTTTGTTTAGGAGATGAACCATGAAAGTATTGCCTTAAAACTGTCACAATTCCTGACCTTTAGTGTATTTATAACCCATAAAATAATAAGTAACAGTTTTAAAAGGTACCCCAGAACACGTTACCATAGCAAAAAGCTACGCTAAAAAGTAGATTGACCCTGTTAGCCAATGTCAAATGGATCAAACATTTAGTGAAACGAATCATTTGTAAAATAAAAAAATCTGACGAAACAAAAGGGTGCCATGTTAAAATGTGCCTCGTCCACAGAACTACATCGCCCGCTTCGGCCACGGTTCTGCTAAGCTCGCGCGGCAGGCGCAGTCCAAAGAGAAGACTCTCGCCAAGATGGTGGCCCAGGGTCTGACTGAGAAGGTCACTGACGACAAGATCCTCAACTTCTACTTCCCGTCGTGCGGGAAGGTGCCGCCGCCCGTCATCATGGTCCAGGTTAGTCCCAACACATGAAATCGGTAGTAAAACACGCTTTTTTTTACAAGCTTCTATTCGCTCGTGGCCGTAACACCACAGTAGCGAAATACCAGACTGCCGGATGCACCATATATCGCACAGAGAGATCGCATTCCCAATATACCACATTTGCTATTCTGGTTATGGAAGTGCGATATTAAATAAATCTGATGTATCCAGCAATCTAGTATTATATGGTGTTATGGCCACGAGCGCTTTTATTTAACTTTCCTAGTTTGTTCTTTTGGCTTGGACAAAATCTTGCACTGTGACTTAGTACATATGAAAAATACCGGAAAAGAAATGCCGATGCCGAGAATCGATTTCGGGTCTTCGTCAGGCCGAGACTCTGCCGCTACCTTTCACCAACTGTCAATTTACGCGGTATTAGCTAACTCGTGACAGTTACTTTGTTATCGCTTATTGATTATTTATCGCTAAGCCCCATCTTTGTCAATTGTTTGTAAACAGTGGGACGTACATGGGTCAGTCAAATTTTAAGTGTTTTATCCTGTCCCGTAACTCAGGAGACATCAGTGATAAACTTTTTTAGAAAAATCACTACAATGTATACAATTAGCACGCTTAAGAGATGAGCCATGAAGGAATTGGAACTGTCACGAGCCCTAACTTTATTGGATTTGTACCTGAGTACATTTTTTAGTGTGGCTGGTTGCCATGGTAACGTCTTCTGGGTCACTCATTAAAAGTATGTTTTTATGGGGTACAAATCCACTAAAAGTTAGGAGTTGAGACAGATTTAAGGCTCATCTGAGCATTATAGTAGTATACATTGCAAACATTTTTCTAAACAAGTGTATCACTGTCTCCTGAGTCACGGGGCAGAATAACAACAGTAAAAAGTTGATTGACGCATATAGACCGAGATGATATTGAATAAATAAATATAAATAAATATCATGGGACACTTGACACCAATTGACCTAGTCCCAAACTAAGAAAAGCTTGTGCTACGGACACTAAGCAACGAATAAACATACTTATATACACCATGATTGTGTATTTTTTTTTCGATTTTAACAAAAATTAATATACCAGGTAGTTTCTGTTAATGTACCGAGCAACGTGTCGAATTTAACGGAAATGAACAAAAACACCTTGTAGATAAATAAATACAATACATATTAAACATCCAAGACCCGAGAACAAACATTCCTATTATCCATACAAATATCAGCCCCGGCAGCATTCGAACCCGGGACCTCAAGCTCCGTAGCTTCTCTAACCGCTTACCCCCTTATTCATAAACGACAATCAAACCTATTTTAGTTAAAATGCCGCTATAATTCGTTTGTCCTTATCTGTCACTTCGACATTTGTATTTGTTAGAAAGGGACATTAGCCATCCGGTCGTCAATTGAATATTTATTCCATCTGGTCCACAGAACGTGTCGTTCCGTTACAACGAGAGCAGCCCGTGGATCTACAAGAACTTGGAGTTCGGTATCGACCTGGACACGCGGCTCGCGCTGGTCGGGCCCAACGGCGCGGGCAAGTCTACGCTGCTCAAACTGTTGTACGGGGACGTGAGTGCTATAAACTTAATGTAATAGGCTAGACGACTAAAAATAACTGATCAGTCCGTCAGTTAGATGATTAAAAAATGTAGTACACATATGTTTTCTTTTGTTTGACAAACAAAAAATTATGAGGGTACAGTGAATAGAAGTTTGGAATGAAGTCACTATAATATATATACGATTTTTACTTAATAGTGACGTCACAAGCCCCCATTCAGCGGTACGATAATGTTGAATGGATCTAATTAAAAGAAAAGACACATAAATTATTTTTTAATGTTTTTTATTCTGGACTATGGAAGTACCCGTAACTGACCTGACTGTCGTAATTTGGCGGTAAAGAAAACTATATTTTTTTTAAATTGATTGATGCTACTTAAAAATCTGATATATTTTTTCTGTCAATTAGAAAGGTTATTCCTATTGATAATATATAAAAAGTATCAAGCGTTTTTTAAATTTTCATCCATTCCCCATTGCTCTGAGGTACCGAGGTCTGATGAAGATTACGTTTTTTTCTTCAGCTGGTGCCATCTACCGGCATGATCCGTAAGAACTCTCACCTCCGAATCGGGCGTTACCACCAACATCTGCACGAGTTACTCGATCTGGACCTATCGCCGTTGGACTACATGATGAAACAGTTCCCCGAAGTGCGAGAGAGAGAGGAGATGAGGAAGATCATCGGGCGGTACGGGCTGACTGGGCGGCAACAGGTGAACAATTAAACAGGCGCTGCTTTGCGGACGTCTCTGAGCGCTTTCACTTATAAATTTTAACCACAGAAAACATAGGGTACAGAGGTCTAGGGTTGTCCAGGAGACGTATCCAATGGCAACGAGGTACAGTCAAAGAAACCAAATCGCGTACCAGGGTGGAATCTTTGATGTCATATTGTCATTCCATACATCTGCCAAAGAAATCATAGCGAAGTTGACTATGAAAAGGTACGTGGTTTAGTTTCCGCGACTGCCATCGATCGACCTGCCTTTTTTAATTTATTGTAAATTATAATATACACATTTATCATAAGAAATATTTCTTCAAATAGCAAAACAATTTGTTGGCCAAAACGACTTTGTCATCGGCAACAAACCGTGTAATCAAATTTTTAGCAACTTTTTGTCCTCCCCACGTGTGCCCGAACTGTCGGATCGACAGCATTTCAGAATAAAATTCTGCAAAACAAATGCCAAAAGTTACTCCAATTCGTCATCAACATTGTTGTTTGCCCTCAAAATTTCAGCAACTTTTTGTCGCCGTCAGGTGTGCCCGATGCGGCAACTCTAGGACGGACAACGTTTCAGAATAATATTCTGCTAAACAAATGCCAAAAATGACTGCCAAACTTGTCATCAACATTTTAGTTCGCCCTCAAAATTTCAGCAATTTTTTGTCGCCATCAGGTGTGCCCGATGCGGCAACTCTAGGACGGACAACGTTTCAGAACTAAATTCTGCTAAACAAATGCCAAAAATGACTGCCAAACTAGTCATCAATATTGTAGTTCGCCCTCAAAATTTCAACAACTTTTTGTCGTCCTCAGGTATGCCCAATGCATCAACTGTCCGACGGGCAGCATTTCAGAATAAAAGTTTTCAAAAATAAATCGCAACTTTGCGACAAAACTGTGACATCTGTAAAATTGCAACTTTGGATATAGCACAGTTTTGTCGCAAAGCGAAATGCCAATAATTACTCTATAGGCAAACCGCGCAACTGAGTCGTCGCCTGCGCGGTACAGGGGCGTGGGTAGGACGACAAAGGGGACTGAAGGAAGGGCGGCGAGCGTGATACACAAGAAAAGAATGAGCTGTGCTAAGAAGCGCCTGCCGCCCGCACCTCCTTCAGTCCCCTTTGTCGTCCTATCCCCGCACCCCCGTACAGTGGGGGTAGAAAAACCTTCGTCAGTTATTAAATTGATTCCTTTACGAAGTCATAGACTCTTAGTACGTTTTGAAACCAAAGTACTAAGTAGACAAGTACATATCAAATTATACTTACTTGGCATGACAACAAGGATCAAAATAGTATACACCTCTGACATATGTCTACTTTCATATCAATATAAAACCTTTTTAATAAACAACTTCTTAAAAGTTTCAATCAAATAATGTTCTATTTATTTGTCAGTGCCAAGGTTTTTTTTTATATAAGAGGGGGCAAACGAGCAGACGGGTCACCTGATGGAGAGCGATCACTGTCGCCCATGGTGTAGTTGTAGGGTTGCTATGGTCCCCTGGTTATGTTTAGCAGGTTGACAGGTTGACGCAGTATGTCCTACTCAATTGGTAAAGCAGATGAGCGCTCATACTGAGCAAAAGAAAATAGGTCTTAGGGTGACGAACCTTTTTTTACTCCGACTGTACCATGTTTTTATGCAAATAAATGATTTATGACTTATGTGTCATCAAATTTCTAGCAAGTTCTTTCCGCCCCCAGGTGTGTCCTATGCGTCAGCTGTCCGACGGACAGCGTTGCCGCGTGGTGTTCGCGTGGCTCGCGTGGCAAACCCCCCACCTGTTGCTGATGGACGAGCCGACCAACCATCTCGACATGGAGACGATCGACGCGCTCGCCGACGCCATCAACGACTTCGACGGCGGAATGGTGCTGGTCAGCCACGACTTCAGGCTGATCAACCAGGTATATAATATAACTAGCTTTTGCCCGCAGCTCCGCCCGAACATTCTTTATACGTTAGTGGGTACAAGTCAACGGCCAAATCACACAACATTAACTATAATAATAAAGAAATCGCAGTAAGGAACCTTAGACTTGGCACGACTTTGTCTAGATTTCATTACTTTTTAGAGATAAACAAGCAGCTCCATCGAGACTTGGCTAGTTTTTTACAGAATGTTTTTGGTGGAATTTCACTTCTTTTTGTAGAAACGTGGGCTTATTGATTTATTTTATTAGATTTTCTTATTTGACACAGATTTTTTATAGTTTTCCCTTTATGTGGCCACTAAACCCTAACTCTGTACCAAATTTCAGCTCTCTGAGTTTATGGGAAGTACTAGTTCTATTTTGATGATCATGAATGAGTGAGTGTCATAAATGCGAAACTTTGCTTTCGCTTAACTTCGGAACTAAATGACCTACAGACTTGAAATTTTGGATTTTAGTATGTGATTATAGCTTACTAGATGACGAAAATTTCTGCGTTCTGGTCTTATCCAGAGGTTCTCAAATAGGGGCCTGAAAATGCGGCGAAATGGTTCCAGTAAAGGATGGTACGGCAGTGTTTGCTTAGCGCTCGACTTGGCGGGGGCATTACCGTGCCCCCAGATATACCCACCAACCGGTTTAGATTTTAGAGGGGGGACGGGGACGATCGATTTTAATGAAATTTGCATTAGAAATTTAATATTTTGCAAATTAACCACTAAGTAGAAAAATATCTACTATTGTATTGTATTGAACACGCCTCTTTTCTCACCAGGTCGCCGAAGAAATCTGGATATGTGAGAACAGCACAGTCACAAAATGGGAGGGCGGCATCCTAAAATACAAGGACCATCTCAAGTCTAAGATCCTCAAGGAGAACGCAGCGAACGCCGCCAAGATACGCAAATAGTCTAATGCTTAGTTATATTTAGAATTAATCGCGGTCCGAACGCACGGCAGGTACCACAACAGAATAGCAGAGGCCTTAGACACGACGCTGCGAACGATTTACAATACATTGCGCGCGTTGCGATGTGACCGCCGTGCGGGGTGTGTGTCGACCGCGCAATGGATAGAGGACTCGGTCGCCGCGCCGTTAGCGTTTAGCTACTTAAAGGTATGCAGTGTCAGCAATTGAACTAGTGTCGAGTCATCATCAACGAAACGCGCTCCAAAATATGCCAGGTCTCAATAGTAACGATACTAGTAAATTGCCCAGTAAATTGCTCATATACTTTCCAGTTTGTTATAACGTTTTGTGAAACTATGTTTTCAGGATTTTAGAAATGTCATCTTATAGAATGCTGTAGAATAGGATAGTTTAGGGAGTAGAATTCTGGAGTCCTGTTTCACATCTTGATGTATGACAAATGAAATGTAACTCGGGCGAATCTGTGCTTCTCTTTTTTTCTTATTTAATCCTGAGTATTGTAGATAGTTCTTATTTATCCCTTTTAAATAAGTAGTCCGTCTTCTTATATTTGTTGTAGCCACTGTTGCCTTGATGAAACACAGTTTTCCTCTTTAGAAGTTCCCATTCACTAGAAGCATCACACGACTAGAAAGACGGGTATATAAAATAGATAAGTACAGAATTCAATCTACATACAAAGTGCGCTCGAGCAACGCACACATAGGCACTGCTCATGGACACGATATCTCGGACCAGTTGGGAGCAGTGCGAGCGCGAGTGCCATCCGCTTGAGACACGCGTCTGTGAACTTTTTTGTGCAATAATGAAGCAACAAAAAAGTTATTATAACTGTTTAGTGGACGGTTGTTTAAATTCAACACTAAACGGTGAATTGTCGTTTTTTTAAGCTAACAATGGCATTAAAATTAAAATACTTAGTTATTATTAATATATATTTCCATTTCTCCCGTTTCATTCTCAACAATAAATCAAAACTAGATACGAGTGCCACTACCACGTTAGTTTATGTGCATAAGCCATAGTTGACAACCCTAGAGCGACCTCCGAGCGTAGGTATGAAAAGTGATGTACACACATTGACTTCTGTACCTATCTGTTTTGTGGTATTACCATCTAAAATGGGGTTAACTAGATAATGTAGCTGTCGAAATTCGTCGATGGATTGTGGTGCTGTAGCATCGTCCGTCCTCATTGGTGTAAGTGTATACTGCTAGTAGTGACATCTATAGAATAGTCTTGGCATATTATTTTGGAGCGGCACGTCTGATGATGACGCACACATAAAAGACGTTGCGGCTGTGTGCGTTAAACTGTTGGCATGGAGACGGCCTTCTGCGATTTTATAGTTAATCGACCATAGGGCCCGTTATATTCATTATTCCTACTACGTAGTAGAGTCGCTGATGTATTATTAAATTAATGAATGAACGTGCCGAGCGCTCATTAATAAGTTATACACGATAGTTTTGTTTTAATTCTAGATTTGTGCCCTTTCTCCTTACGATTTAAGTCGGAACTCGGAACAAGATCGGTTTTCTTTTTCTTTCTCTATGCATCTTCAGGAGACGGAAGAAAACCGACCGAGCGATTACAACATTCTGAGGCCGCGTTGCCTAATGTTTTTGACACTCGCGATCGCAATCAAATGACATATTTCGCATACAAAAGCTGTTATTTTATTGCGATCGCGAGTGTCAGAAACGTTAGGCAATAAGGCCTCGTATAATATTTTAACATCTTATTATTCAACTGGGCGCGAAATCTAAGGTTAAAACAGATGTTCTACGTAACGTGCTGTTATTATTGTATTTATTTTGTAACGTTCTTTATATGTTTTGTATAAAATAGCTGGGAGGGATGACCATTTACACGTTTTGTATTTGTTAAAGAGTTCCACGGACCCTGAATACAAAAATTCTCTAGTAAAATTATGTTTCTAAATTTATTCAAATGTCTTTCTGCTTTCCATCCGATTCGATTTAGTTGTACAAATAATTAATATTAATTTGATATTAAAACTATGTTTTAAGACTATGAGAATGCCTTGATTTCTAGCCAACCGAAACCTAAGCTGGGCGTTGATGACTAGCGATGTTCTTTCAGCATTTATTTCTAGAAGTGCTTAAACTTCTATCCAAATTTCCATTTTCATTTGTAAGTAGAGCAACTGGAGTACTTACAAGAGGTTTTTGAACCACAGATATAGATTGCACTAGATAACGCAAACACCTCAAACTGTAAGAAAACCAACCGTGTCACTTTTTTATATCTACTGTGACGTCTCAAATTAGCGATGGGAATTTCCCGATGTCCGCGCAAAATTGATTCAAATTCGCCGCCCGTCCGCGCCGTGGGGCTCGAGTCAGTCACTAGTCATGATTAGTCAGTTAGCGGTCAGTCTTTGTATGTGGCCAACACCGACGCTTGGTCGGGGTTCGGAACTTCGGACACGCGAAGTAGATGCATTTGCGTAATCTAGTGTAACCTATATCTGTGTTTTGAACAAATAAAAGAGCTAAGAGCGCCTTAAATGCTGAACCATTTTATTACAAAACGCTAGTGATATTTGCTTTTGTTAAACGTAGAAAAAACGAATTCCTACATATTTGCGTTTTCGCGATTTTCGTAGTGCCGTTGTCATTTTGCAGACATTTTAACGCTTACTTACACGAGGGGTTACTCCGAAATTTGAAGTTCGTGTCTTGCCGTCCCTCTCGCTCCTGTTAAATACTAGTATCATAAGCGGGATGGCATGGTACGAAGTTTAGATTTTTAACTTCGCAGTACTATCAGGCCTGTAGCATGAATAAGGCGGTTATTGCGGTGCGTTCGTGCCTATACTGTTGAACACACGGGACAGAAAAAACAGGAGGAAATGGCATGTCATCGAGAAACGGTGTTTATAAATAAGTTCAACTGAGCAAAGTCACGTCAATGAGGGCTATCGCGAATGAATTCGACGCTAGAGGCGCTAGTGTAGTGTGAGGTCAACGAAATGTCAAATCTCATAGTTTTTGGGTGAGCTACGCGGGTTTATTTATAATTAGAATAATTTTGTGAATATTTTGCATTACCTGAAATTAATTATGGCAATTATGCGATAAGGGGCAATGAACGTCTGTAATTTGAGACAGTTTTGTCTTTCTAAACTTTTGTCCTCCCTTTTTTTCGAGCGAAACGGGATTACGCAATACTGTGTGTGGTTGCTCGATATTTTTATGGTACTGTTTTAAGATGTATTAAATATGATTTTAATCTAAACTTTGTTTTCACGCCCGTTATAATAGACTTTTAAAAACCTCACGCAACAGTGGCGGCATCTAGTGAGAAAAAAAAAACGATAGCCCTCATTCCGTTGTTAAATTTGAATTATTTAAGTAGTGCGGTAGTTCTTGTGTGCGTTAGCCTTGTTGAATCTAAATGCTTTCGTATAGTTTATTTCGCGGTGCAATATTTTAGAGACAAGATTTCAGTGTGTGTCAATATCTGGCGATATATGACCATTTATTTCTTTTTGTTTTCTGTACCGTGGTTAAAGTAGATTGTCTATCTCACAGTAAATATAAAATATTTAGGCTTTGGTAAACTACCTTGGTTCGGATCATAATTATAATGCCCTTCTTTTTGCTTCGAGGGTTAGAAAGTAGATAAAACCCCTGATTCACCATCCAGTCATTAAATTTATTTGACGTATTGAATGTGATGCCGTCTCTGTTTGTTTTGTTCGAATAGACGGAGAGGGCATCACATTTATCCGTCAAATAAAATTAATCGATGGGTGGTGAAATAGCCCCTTAGTTTACTTTGGCAGTTACCAGGGATAAAATACACGGGGGAAAAGAAAACTGGACTTTTAAAGTGTAGGAAGGAAGATGTGTAGGTTCATTATGGATGCATAATTTTAATATACTCAGCGGTAAAAAATTTGGCCCACCCTTCATACAAAATTACCGATTCTGCATACATTTGAGGGGCATATTTTTTGCCGCTCAGTATTATCTGTCGGCGGCCGATCGTAAAATCCGCCAATTCACGAAATTCCTATGGCGCCATTTCATGATATGTCTACGAATGGAAGGATTTTACAATCGGCCGCCGACATATCGTCACTACTTTGAAAAAATCTCGTATCTAAAATAATAAGTCAACAAAATTGAACATTAACATAATATTCATAAAGTTCACTCGAACTTCGTATGTTGCCGTCCCGCTCACGCTTATGTCATTTAATGCGCGAGTGAAAGGGACGTTGCTATACGAACTTCAATTTGCGAGTTTCGTAGTAGCCCTGCTGTCGCGGTTTGCACGGAGCGGGTGGCAGCCTGTTGAACAACAGTGTGAGCAGCGCTAACTGCGTGCGTCGCGTGCGTGGGATTGTATCTGCGCCCGCGCCTGAAGGGCTACTCCGAAACACGAAATTCGAAGTTCGTATCGTGCCGTCCCTCTCATTCTCGTATTAAATAACATAAGCTTAGGCGGGACGGTACGATACGAACTTCGATTTTCGAATTTGATGGTAGCCTTGCTGCAGAGCTACTTCGAAACTCGAAGTTCGTGTCGTACGGTCCCACTCGCTCTCGTATTAACCCTTTACCAGGCCTAGGGATATATTCCACCCACATCTTATATCGGTCACCGTAGTCAGGTTTTAACTCCGAACCACCTACAAAATATTTTGTCAATCCCTGAAAATATTATTTTATGATCTTCATTCACAACACGCTTCTAAATTGCGTAATATATCCTTGGCAGCCATTTAATTTACTTGAATGCTAATTTCAGTAAACTACGGAGAAATTCGCACACTTTCCATAATTTCTATGAAACAGAAGTACATAGGTCGAACAATTTTTTGATATTTTGTAGATTTTGAGTATTGAAAGCTAATGTAATCGTAAACATTGCTAAATATTCATGCATTATTGTGTATGACCAGAATTAGGATGTGGGTTGACATTATCCCATGGCCTTATTAGAGTTTAACTGTGTGGGAGCTATTTTTCCCATGGCCCGGTAAATTGTCTTGTCATGTCATAAAAACTCACGTAAGTAATAAAACTGTTTTTGTGTTCAACCTAGAGCGAATTCATGTACCTAGCTATGAAATCTCCTTATAAAGACTTTCCCTAAAGAAACAACATTTGTAAACAGACCACTAACATCACTGGTCAAGTGGATTTAAACGGCTGCTAAAGATATATTATTGGATTTAAAAGCGTGTCATGAATGAAAATCATAAAATAATGTTTTCAGTGATTGATATAATGTTTCGTAGGAAATTTGGAGTTAAACCTTGACTGTTATAACCGATATAAGATGTGGGTGGAATATATCCCTTGGCCTGATCAAGAATATAATAAGACAAAATCTAGTATGACAGTTCATTACTAAGACAGGCGATGGGATAACCGTAACCCACATTTTTATTTCTGGTTTAAAGGAAGATCTCCGACTTTCATAAATACATTTTTTACAAGGCGTTCAATACGGTTGCAACAGCATATAATGTACGTATTAAAACACGCTGGTTCTTCGGGGCCTGGTAAAGGGTTAAATAGTATAAGTGTCAGAGGGACCGCACGACACGAACTTCGAGTTTCGATTTCGGAGTAGCCCTGCTGCTAGCGTACACCCTTAGGTCTCCAGGTGCAACGTTTTGCATTCAGTATACGGCAACCTTGACGTCATGACTGTCCCGAATTCTATCGCGTAAACAAGCTCCGAGCATACCTCTCTCGTTGCTCGTTGCGTGACTGTGCCTCTCCAAGAGGCCAACTATTACCTGCGATTGTCTGGCAAAAATCCATGGTGTCAATGAAAATTAACCGGTTAGAAGACTGCGGAAGAAATGAGGTTCTATCGAAGGTCATCTTTCGAGAAAAACAAATCCCTGTAGCGATGTCGTAAAATTTCGGCAAAAATCCATGGTGTCAATGAAAATTAACCGGTTAGAAGACTGCGGAAGAAATGAGGTTCTATCGAAGGTCATCTTTCGAGAAAAACAAATCCCTGTAACGATGTAAAATTTCGTAGAACTGCGACTTTTTAGTTGTAACTTTATTATAATTTGGGGGTTTACGCTTAGCTTTGAATGTGTTGATGTATGTGAACAAAAAAACCAAAACGTAGTACCGTCTTACCCATAAGGCACACGGGGGCTGTGCCCGCCTTCGATGTCACTGGGGCCCCAAAATCCGTTATATTCGCTTAGCAAACATGAAATCTGGAGGCGGTCACCCATCTAGGTAGTAATCGCGGCAGACGTTGCCTAACTTCATTTTTTTACGTTTCTAACAGACAGGGCTCTGTCCACCAAAAATGATTATAGAATCTGCCCACAACACTTCACGAAAAAAAAAAAATTATAACAAAAAATTTAACCGACTACAAAAAACCATAAAAAAACCACGAGCCAGCAGGAGTGATTACTCGCACGCGCACTAGGATGAAGGGTTACGAATTAACCCGAAACATGTCGTTTATTTAAGACGTGAGTTTTCCGTTACAATATCATTTAATATGAGTGAGTCTCACAGTACTTCCATGTTCAAAATAATAAGCGTGTTTAGATCACTTTGAGCACCGTAATCGCTTAACTTCGGTTGACTGTACCGTAACAATTTGGCATTTTGGACATCACATATTACCTTACTGAAGTGCTTTGAAAAGTTACAATGTAAGTACCTTAGAAGTGGGGATTATTAGAGTGAGGAAGCGTAGCTGAATAATGAAGCTTTCATTTCATTACATCTACTTACGACAATATAGGTACATGAAATATTAGATCCTTCAGTCCTTTTTCATATCGAGATTTAAGTAGTTTATAGTTATGCCCTTTTAAGATTCATTCCATTAATAAATATTTTGCTGTAATTAGTTAAGTCTGTTTCACGAAATTTCTTGTCTTCATCGTCATTTCATACATGCTCATTTTGGTTCTAGACTCTTTTCTATTAACCCTGTTCAGGTCTAAATATGTCGGGTCATAAAATTATTTTGCTGGCGTTTTAGGGCTTAATTGTACTTCATCGTGGCCAGATCTTGTAATTAGAGCTATCAGAAATTGATGGGGAAACTGTTTATTGTACAGCCCGTGCAACGTGTGGCAACCACACCTTTCATCGCATCACCGCATGCGGCGAACGTAGAGATAACATTCATGCGGCTATTACATTGTCGAACGCCGCAAGCAACATGCGGTGACCGCAAAAGTGTAGAGGACACGTTATTCTCCCGCATTAGGCAAGTCACAGCTGCAGTCCCTCTAACATGACCTCCGAAATAGGCTACTGAATAATAGGCTAGACGACAAAAAAAAACTGTTTAGTCCGTCAGGTGGATAATTTAAAAATATTGTGCACATATTTTTTTCTTTTATTTGACAAACAAAAAATGAGGACACAGTGCTTAGAAGTTTCGAGTGATGTCACTATATGGTAGGATTTTTACCTTGTAGTGACATTACAAGCCCCCACTCCGGAAGTTTGATGATCTATACCTTTGTCGATTTTTATTAATACATAAATCAAAAAATACGTGTCCCATATTTTTCCATAATCTAACTGTCGGACTAAATAGAATTATATATTTTTAACCCAGTCGTCATCCCTATTATGAAGTAAAAGATTGGTGTACGAAGTTGTGTATTTGCCGCATTAAAGGTCGACCGCATTAGTTGCTTAGTGTAAAGAAATTTAGCGTTTAGATAGACAGCTTTCGATGATGAAATGCGTTTGAGAGTCGTCCGGCCATCGTATTAGGCCGGCAGACTAATGTAAAGACGAGATTAGTCGGCCGAAGTAGGCAACAAGGCTTGGCGGCCGCATTAGGCGGACTAAGCAATGTAGGTCTCATTCTACCACTGAACTATCGATGACTAAACAGCTGGTGAGGGGCAACAGTGCCCCATTGTGAGACTGCTTATAGTCCAGGAAGGCTACTCCGAAACACAAAATTCGAAGTTCGTGTCGTGCGGTCCCTCTGACACTTATACTATTTAATACGAGAGCGAGAGGGATCGCACGACACGAACTTCGAATTTTGTGTTTCGGATTGGCCCTTCAGGACCCGCTTGTGGAACTAAACGCGTTCATGAGGTTTGTGGTGAAGGAAAACATTTTGCGAGAAAGCTGCATACCAGCGTGACAATTTAGCGGTGTGTTCCCAATCCGCTACTGGTATTTGTGGGACCGTGAGACTGACGTACTGATTTTTTTTTTCATAAAAAATATCACTGCAAGCCCATTTATCACGCAAGCATATTTATTTAGACCGCACGACACGTACTTCGAGTTTCGGAGTAACCCTGCAGGCGATCACCCGCTCCGTGCAAACCGCGTCAGGTAGCGTCGGGCCTGCATGGCTACTATGAAGCTCGAAACTCGAAGTTCGTATCGTGCGGTCCCTCTGACACTTATACTATTTAATAATAATACGAGAGCGAGAGGGACCGCACGACACGAACTTCGAGTTTCGTAGTAGCTTTACTGAATGAGGCTCGAGCGTGTACTTTACGCCGTCCATCACTCTCTCGCTGTTGGAGTACTATAATATTATCTATTCTATGGTACTAGAGAAACGAGTAATTTGCAGTTACTGCACTTACAGCTTGAAGCTTTCGGCTTCGATTTAGATTTAAATAACTCTGTAATGTATTCTGTTCGTGATAGCGATTCCAACAAGGACCATGACACCAATAGTATTATTATTAGATTAACTTCTTTTTTAAAACAAAAACATTAACTGGCTTCAAATGTGAATTAGGATTAGGACTGAAACTATTGTGTACCTAATCGGATAACCGTTGAGATAGATTAGTTCATAAATAAAGTACTAGAGTAGATTGTATAAATGTATACAGTTGAATTGAGTTGGTATCTCGTTTGAAGTCGGTTAAAAAGTAGCGCAATATTCACGAGAAATTACAAGTATTAATTGCCTTATTAAATAGTTAGCACTGTCTATAGATAATTTATAATCCATAAGTAGCTGTCGTCATTCATCTAGGCATTCAATCAAATGCCAAGGACGGTGTAGCGGCCAAGTATTCCCAGATATCTTCATTCCTTTTTTGTGCCACTGCTTACTAGGTACTGGGAATTTTTCCAAGTGGTTCCCATTGTAGAAAAGTGGAAATAAATTCAGTAGGTAGCTTACTGCGGCAATATGCAGACTATGCTAAGGTTTTTTCCACTTGTCCACGATGCGAACGTCTGGAAAAAAAACCAGTAGTAAGCAGTACGAATGGGAATGGTCCGTGGTGCCGACTTGTGTCGATAAAGAGGTTAATGTTTCCTAAATGTGAGTACGAAAAAGAGATGATGTTCGTGAGCGCCCTCGCGTTAGGACCTGCGAACAAGTTAAAGTTTAAAATTTGAAGACATCAACAATATTAGGTTTTAAAATAGACAATTACAGTCGAGAGGGTATTATTGAATCGGATCCATTATTAATTTTAAGAGCACTAGCTAATGATCGGCCTGTGTTTGTAGTGTTCCACGCGCTCGGCCAATAGGAAGACGGTAGAGACCGTTTGAACAATCACAAGTTGGCTTAAAAATTAACAATTTTGTGCTAAGGTAAACGTACGAGTGCTCGTCGCTGTCCCAATAGTTGCCCCAGTAGTGAGGTGACAGCTGGGCCATGTACAACAAAAGTTACAAGTGCAATTCGACAAAACTGTCAAGTGTCTCATAGTAAAATGTTACAATTTTGTCGAATTGTAGTACTTGTAACTTTTGTGGTACAAAGGGCAGGGTGTCTGCTATTGGACATTAACGTGTCGAGCATTAACGTTTATCTTAGTGTTTGGCACGTTTTGTTTTAAATGCCGATGCGTATGTCCAGATCGCTGGGACTTAACCAGCAGAAATTAGTGAAATGTATAAAAATGTATCATTTTATAATGTCAATAAAGTAATCATGAATTGAGATTGTGCTATTTCATTTTTAGGGTGCCGTAGTCGACTAGGAACCCTTATAGTTTCGCCTTGTCTGTCCGTCTGTCTGTCCGCGACTAAGCTCAGAGATCATTAGGACTAGAAAGCTGTAATGAGGGTTTTCCGTATTCGTATCGCGATTGGCCCATTTAGTTGTTTAACCAATCACGAGCAAACGTCAAACGAACCTCACGATACCAACGCCATCTGTGAATCGCCTCTGTGAACACCCTCCTGACGAAGTGGTAAAATAAATAAAAAATGTTTTATGGTATCATCAGCCAAACAAGTAGTCTATAATTTTTTTTAAAAGTTCCTTTCTAACGCACTGGCATCGCTTAAAGCGATGCGGGTGTCTATGGACAGTGGTGATCACTTAACATCAGGTGACCCACTAGTTCGTTTGTCTGGCCTCTCTAACATAAAAAAAAAGAACATCAACAAGGAAAATTATAACGGCTAAGATTGCTCGAGAATGATTAGTAAATAGTTCAAGAGTAAATAGCAGCCTAAGCTATAAAATATTATACCTATTTTTTTTCTTAAATGGCTACGGAACCCTATCTTGCACATGTTCGACACGCTCTAGACCGGTTTTAAATACCGACTCAGTGCGTGTCGGGTCGCGATATAGGGTTCCGTACTTTAAAGCCTAATAATATTGCGATCAAATTCCCAAATCGAAGAATGATCTTAGCAAAACTATATAGTATGTTTTTGAAAGACCAGACCTACCCAACACTAGCCAATTTTTGGAAATTTTAGGTAGGGGAGACCGAGGTGAGTCGTGACTGAGGAGAACAGTGACAGCGTCGAATTTTTGGTACTTATTAACTGCTAGCGAGCCCGCAATAGCGTGCGTTTTTTAGTTCAAGTCTCGAGCTAGGAAACGCGCCTGGTTGCGAGCTTGCTAGGAGTTAATAGGTTACCAAAAATCGAGGTTGTCACTACTCTCCTCTGTCACAACTTTCCTAGGTCTCCCCTACGTGTAGGGGTGGTAGTCACCAGCATCGATATCTGACAAAGCGTACATACATATTACATACGACTCTATTTCTAGAGCCGGTACGTGTCAGATATTTTTGCAGTGGCAGACATCAATGGCAGGTGGCGAAACCTACTCGCAAATGAGGAGGTGGAAATATCGAGATAAAAAGTAACATATGTGTAATTCTAGCTGTCGCCGTCATGTTCATGTTGCTTAAATCTGTGCCCTTAGTGTAAGTTTTAAAGTACAAAATACGTCTCGATCGCGTTCGCGTTAAAATGTCAATGTTTCCACACGAACAGCGCCTTTAGCGAAACGTTTGTGATGTTCGTGTTTCCATAAAAATTGAGATTTTAACGCGATCGCGATCGAGACGTATTTTGTAACCGAAAACTTACACTAAAGGCACTGCACGCGAACATTTCGGCCGGCTGTGTGATAATGAACCCGGTTTCTATTATGTTCTTAACTTCTTACAGAACAGAAAAAATCTGAATAAAATCGCTATGTTTTTCGCCGGTCTAAATAAAGAATATAAACTTCTTGTTAAAAATTATTTAGCTATTTCAGTTGCAGCATAGACCATCATTTTGATGTGGAAACTTCTTGCATAACGCAAGTCATCAGTTGAAACTACGTGGTTCAGTGTCTTCAGTGTAGTCAGTAAATAACATCTACGTTCATTATTTTCGTAGAAATGCATTCTAGGCTACAGCATAGGTACTAATACTCTTTGGCTACAGCGTAAAAGGTTCCGCAGTGGATATCAATGGTTGGGCTAACGTGGAGACAGTGTCCGGTGGGGGCTTTTTGGAAGATAGTGATTCAATACTCAGAAAATATAGACAAGCCCACGCATTATCCAGTCTAAGAAGAGTCTAAGTCAAATAAACGTAGTGTGGCCCGCAAGTGATTCTTTCTATGTCGCTCAAAGAGTATCTTCTGCAAAGTACTTGTCTTAATTCTAAATTCAAAGAAAATTCAAACGCTTGTCGCACGTCTTTTGTAAGTAAACCTCAAAATCATCTGAAGTCAAACTGCCAAAAATAAAATCTCAACATAAAAAGTGCAAATATTGACAAATATATTGAAATTCCCGTTCAAATTTAATAAGCTTGCCGTTTAAAATGCTGTCGAACACGGGAAAGGATATAAAAAGATTAAGGATATAAAGGATATAAGTATTTTGTTGTGTCAAAGTGATACAGCAAGCCGGGGCCGAGGTTCCGATTACTTCTTTTAGGTGTAGTTAACTCGAGCGTTCAAAATGGCGGCGGAGCCAAAAAAGAAGGAGAGGAAGAAGAAGGATGCGTGGGGGTTTGTGAAAGATTTCGCCGCCGGAGGTGTGTCGGCGGCGATCTCTAAGACCGCGGTGGCACCCATCGAGCGAGTCAAGCTGATTCTGCAAGTGCAGCACATCTCCAAGCAGATCAAAGCCGAGGATCGGTATAAAGGTAGGCCTTTAAACAATTACGTCCTCCTATAACATAGCTATAGCTAAGATGGAGCGACGACCTGGTTAAGATCGCAGGATCGCGATGGATGCGAAAAGCACAAGACCGGTCTGAGTGGAGAGCTTTGGGGGAGGCCTATGTCCAGCAGTGGACGTCTTTCGGCTGACATGATGATGATGATGATAACATAGCTATAGTATAGTGGTTTGCCCTTGGGCCTCCGATAAATATCGTGGGTTAGAATCCGTGAAGAAACAATCCCACCAAAAACATAAATGTAAAAAAGGAGAGCGAAGTTCAATACAAAAATTATGCTTGGCTGCAGGCTTCGCCGCAAAAAGAATGGAGATCTATCCAAATATGTATTTATAGGAACAAAATAACATTATGAACAAGTATTAAACTCTATTTCTTTGTTTTATTGGATACCTATAATTATTTAAAAATGTGACATCTTAAAGTAGGTTAGATTTTACTTTTTCCTACTCAGAATCAACAGCACAATCGATTCTGATAGTTTAAAAAAATGTCCCCAAAATAATTACAGTTTTTCGATGTTTTTTTCGTACACTTAGTATGGGCGTGACAAAACTGACTCATAAAATTTTGTATGAAAAATTGGGGACAAAAAGGGTACACTTTTTTTGAAAACGTCCGTTTACACTTTGGCCCTTCGTACACAGATTCGTAGATTTGCGTAGCCTTGTGTACAAAAGACCTTTCAGTCACAACACTTCAATGTAGGTTAGTTAGGTACTTGCAGCTTATCATTATCACCATGAATTTGTACTTACCATCGCCATTCTCTCTCCAGGTATTGTAGACGCGTTCGTCCGCATACCCAAAGAGCAAGGCTTCTCTTCTCTGTGGCGTGGGAATTTGGCCAATGTGATCCGGTACTTTCCAACTCAGGCCCTAAATTTCGCTTTCAAGGACGTCTACAAAGCTATATTCCTCCAGGGCGTTAACAAGAAAACGCAGTTCTGGCGGTACTTCGCAGGAAATCTGGCGTCGGGAGGAGCAGCCGGCGCGACTTCTATGTGCTTTGTATATCCCCTGGATTTTGCTAGAACTAGGTATTTACTTTTTTTTACATTGATGTATTTTATATCAATGACCGTCACCCTTAAACCTCCTTCCACGTGAAACAATTTAATTGCCAAACATTTGTTGATTTTGCTACAATCTCCTTTTTCCGTTCACATATTAAAATTTTGAGGACGAAATAAAAGTAAAACTAAACAAAAGCAAGAACTTTTGTTTAGTTTTATTTTATTCAAAATGGAGTCGAACGCTGACGACCAACCTTGGGGTAAATCGTCAATCGTCAGTAGGCTTATTTATAGGAACCAGAATTCATTTTATTATAAGGTGGCCACTAATTTACATCTTCCTTATACTAACAATGAACTTGTTCTACTCATACTAGGACTAGAAGTCATTTTTAGTGTAAGCTGGCCAGTTATTGAACAGTGACCAGTAATTGACGATTTATCCTATTTTATGTTTCAATTCACAATTCGATTGCCAATTTAGTCAAAACGGACCAAAATTCTATTGCATGGAGTCCTAATGTGCCGAGCTGTTAAACATTTCTCGCTCGGACATCTAACCCGCCTTTTAAAAATCTCCTTGCTACCAGGTTAGCAGCAGATGTAGGCAAAGGCAAGGACAAGGAGTTCAACGGTCTGATCGACTGTCTCGCCAAGACAATGAAGTCGGACGGGCCGATCGGCCTGTACCGCGGCTTCATTGTGTCCGTCCAGGGCATTATCATCTACAGGGCGACATACTTCGGCTTCTTCGACACGGCCCAGGGTATGATGCCCGACAAGAAGAACACTCCACTCGTGGTCACCTGGTTCATCGCGCAGGTTATTTGCCTTTTTTTAATAATGTACTGACCCCACTGCTCCTTTGAATACATTTAACTTTGCAACACTGTCTTGAACGTGTTAGTACCATTTTGTCTACAAAAGCAGCTGGTCTAAAAAGCAAATGGTTCCAATTCCAACCTGTTTCTTGTCGAAAACTTGATAAGTTAAGGCGCAAAACGCGTCACCCACGCGGAAATTTGAGTCGATGAATTTTAGACCACTTGCTATTTCGAGCAGTTGCTGCTTAGACCACTTGCTACTGCGAGCAGTTGCTTCTTAGTCCAGTTGTTACTTCGAGCAGTTGCTTCTTAGACCACTTGCTACTTCGAGCAGTTGCTTCTTAGTCCAGTTGTTACTTCGAGCAGTTGCTTCTTAGGCCAGTTGCTACTTCGAGCAGTTGCTTCTTAGACCACTTGCTACTTCGAACAGTTGCTTCTTAGACCACTTGCTACTTCGAGCAGTTGCTTCTTAGACCACTTGCTACTTCGAGCAGTTGCTTCTTAGGCCAGTTGCTTTTTTAGACGAAATGATACTAACCCTCTTGAACGTTAGTGACTTTTTTTTTATTCGACTGGTTGGCAAACGAGCAAGTGGGTCTCTCTCCTGATGGTAAGAGATCACCACCGCCCATAAACATCTGCAACACCAGGGGTATTGAAGATGCGTTGCTAACCTAGAGGCCTAAGATGGAATACCTCAAGTGCCAGTAATTTCACCGGCTGTCTTGCTCTCCACGCCGAAACAACACGGCAGGATTAGCGAGCGAGATGGTCGCAATACGGGTGGACCTTGCTGGTCCTATCACCTGCAAGCTAACGACTTCATATAACATAGAATGAGAGACATCTAAAGTACAATTCAATAGAATCTAGCAATTTTCTACACATTTAACACACACTAACGTGGGCACGCTTGATTATACATGTCCCTGTTGTTGCTATTATCATCTAAACAGAATCAAAAGACAATAATAGTCACATCACAAAGCATTAGGCAGCCCGGTGTTCATATTAGTAGGCTGGAAGTGTCTACAGGATTGTCAGATTCTATTGAATTGGAGTATACGGTGGCTGTCCGGCTTGCAGGTAGTGACGACGGTGGCTGGCATAGCCTCGTACCCTCTGGACACGGTGCGCCGGCGCATGATGATGCAGTCCGGCCGGCCGGTCAACGAGCGCATATACAAGAACACTGCCCACTGCTGGGCCACTATCCTGAAGACCGAGGGCGCCGCCGCCTTCTTCAAGGGGGCGTTCTCCAATGTGCTCAGAGGCGCTGGTAAGTGATACTTAGGTACTAATGGCCACTTGCAGGAAACACATAAATCTCGAGTTAAGGTTAAGCTTATTTTAGTAGAGTCGAAATGTATGGAACTGTCAAGCTTAAGCCAGGCTTAACAACTAAATTTAGATTTATTTTTACCTGCAAGTGGGTCTTAGGGTTTCATATAAAAAGAGCCTTTGGATCCAGTGTCCGTATCAAACCCTCCACTGCAAGATTAAGTAAGTATCACTCTTACTTACTTAAAAATGTTCTTACCTGAAGTCAAAAAGCCCCTTCGATTTTGAAGGATATCACATTGGGATGTTATAACCTCCACGATTAAATTATTTAGTCAGTGTAATGTAATCAAAAATTTTATGAAACTATTCTATATCGATTATTAATCTCTCGATGCGACCTTCTCCTACGCTGTCTAGATAGGTACTGAGACTAACTGAAGTTATACCCTTTTTAGCATGAATCCAACTTTCTCATAAATCCAACTTTTATAACCGTCCTTACGTGTGTTCGCATGATTCCAGCTTATTTATTCTATGCATTTGTATTCATCATGTCATTCGAACCGACTGGTATAGTTGGGCACATAAAGCTTAACGATAAATATTATGGGCCATGTGAACTTAGCAATTACCAGATATTAAGGACAGGACATTCTGACTAGGATTTCCTCTTACTAGTTAGTCCGTAAGGAAACTCAGATTCTGACACTAAGTAGATCTTTTATGTATTTTGTTTGTATCTTTTAGGTATCCGTTTTTTTTATTGGTTTAGCTAAATAAACTGTTACTTGAGCATTTCTAAAAAAGTTACATTTGATTTGCGACTCCGATTTGGGTAAAAATTTGCAGGTAGATAGAGTGAACGATACTGAGTTTAAATAACATAGTCTCTCGAAATGTCCCAATTAATTTGTATGGAAAGTTCCTTTTTTGCTACCGCAAATCCATAGTGTTTGGGTAACAAAAAAGGAAATTTCCATACAAACCAATTGGGACATTTTGAGAGACTATGTTATTACGACTCAGTATCGTTCAATCTACATACCTGCAAATTTTTATCCAAATCGGGGTCGCAAAACAAATGTACAAACTTTTTGAGAAATGCTCACTTAGCTAAAAAGTGTTATTGTGAAAAAATACATTAAAGACATACCTATTCTTACTCGTACTACTTTTAAAATTGCCGGTACTGTAGCATGTACGAGTTTGCTGTAGTTAAAACATGCAAATTTTTGTATGGCGACGTAAAAAGTTGGATTTATGAGAATGTTGGTTACTGAAAAAGGAGTTGCACGGCAAATATCGTCACTATACTTACTTTGAAAAAATCTCGTATCTCAAATCAATACGTCAACAAATTTGACCCTTAAAACAATGTTCGTTAAGTTTACTCGGAAAGGTCATCGATTTTGAGATACAAGCTTTTTTCAAAGTAGTGACGATATGAAAGTTGCCAAGGATATACGAAGGATTGGTATTCACAACAACTGTAAACTTTTCCCTTTGTTCTTGACAGGAGGCGCATTCGTGCTTGTGCTGTACGGAGAAATAAAGAAATACATCTAACTGCCACGCTCGTCCTCAATCCCCGTCATTACCGTCACCAAAGGCCAATATTGTGAAACAGTTTATAGTCCCTGCCTACTAAGCTTACGGTAATGACGGGCGGTTGAAACACTATTATATTCTCATCGACAATTGTGACAGAATGTACCCGCGTCTATCTGGATAGCTTTTTGAGGACCTCGGTCTGATTTTACACGGCGGTTCGTGCCTACTTTACAATATTTGCAAGTGGGTGTGTTTATGCTCTACATTTTGTGTGTGTTGAAGTTTCATATAATAGTTTATTTAATATATTTTGATTTGCAATGCGTGTTTTATTTATAAGCATGACGGGGCACTGCGGTGGTGGATGCAGGATTGTCATTTGAATAAATCTTTACAAATGCGAAAGTGATATCACTCCTAATATTTCGTAAAAAGTGCGGGTACTTCTTATATAACACGATTATCACTTATATTAAGAGCGTTCATACCTGCTGAGCTGGCAGCGTTGCATTTTTGTTAGTTTTTCTCGATTATTCCATAAAATTGAATGAGAATTAAAAATGTTGTCTGATAGAACCCCATAGCCGAGTTTAGACTTGCAAGAAAAATCGTGCAAGATGCATTAAATTGCGGCCCACTTCATTACATTGGCCACTGCAAACTCGTTGGCTTCACGGCCTCGCAATGTAATACTACTTGCACGATTTTTCTTGCATGTCTTAACTCGCCTTATGAATGAACCTGTATTGATATCATTCAATTCATTCGTGCTAAGCTAGCTCTTGTAATGTCAATGGTGTACGAAGTTCCCAATCTATATTGACCCCTGTGAACTACAAGCCTTCTCATTGTAGTGGGATGTAAAGAAATGAAAACAAAAGCTATCGTGTCGTCAACATTTATTTGATATCACATAACAAAGCCACCCCTCTAAGGGCCCAGTGGCGCGGGTTGCTGTCAGTTTCAAAGTCGATGGAGCCGACATATTTAGCGTCGGTCCTCTGAGGCTTCCTGTAGATAGGACACTCGTACAGTCTCGGGTCCTTGCCGGCCGTCGTGTTGATTGCGAAGATGTATATGATAGGCATCTGCTCGTATAGCACTTTGGGCTTGGATTCGATGAGCTTGCCTGATTTTCTATCGAGCGAAGCGCCTGTAAAACGTTTCAGGGTTAAGCCATTTACACTATGCGAGAATTTGCATGCAAGTTTCACTACATTGCGGTATTTGTTTGATCAACTGTATTCATTGTCCCTCAATAGTCTGCGATGTTATGCAACTTGCATGCAAGTTCTTGCATGCTCTAAGTTATTATTTATTTATTTATTATTATGGGTTTTCATGAGCTTAGTTTCATTTCCTTTTGTATCCTTGGTCAGACTGCATTGTGAGATCAATCTGATCACGGCCACTCTTTTGTGTCCTTGGCCAGATTTCAACAGTCTACCTATAGACACCTAAGATATAAGGTATCCGTGGTCAGTTTGCATTGTTAGGTCAATCTGGTCACGGCCACTCTTTTGTGTCCTTGGTCAGATTTCAGCAGTCTAGCTATAGACACCTAATATATAAGGTATCCGTGGTCAGATTGCATTGTTAGATCAATCTGATCACGGCCACTCTTTTGTGTTCTTGGTCAGATTGCAGCAGTCTAGCTATAGACACCTAAGATATAAGGTATCAGTGGTCAGATTGCATTGTTAGATCAATCTGATCACGGTCACTCTTTTGTGTCCTTGGTCAGATTTCAGCAGTCTAACTATAGACACCTAAAATATAAGGTATCAGTGGTCAGATTGCATTGTTAGATCAATCTGATCACGGCCACTCTTTTGTGTCCTTGGTCAGATTTCAGCAGTCTAACTATAGACACCTAAAATATAAGGTATCAGTGGTCAGATTGCATTGTTAGATCAATCTGATCACGGCCACTCTTTTGTGTTCTTGGTCAGATTGCAGCAGTCTAGCTATAGACACCTAAGATATAAGGTATCAGTGGTCAGATTGCATTGTTAGATCAATCTGATCACGGTCACTCTTTTGTGTCCTTGGTCAGATTTCAGCAGTCTAACTATAGACACCTAAAATATAAGGTATCAGTGGTCAGATTGCATTGTTAGATCAATCTGATCACGGCCACTCTTTTGTGTCCTTGGTCAGATTTCAGCAGTCTAACTATAGACAACCACCCAGGACTGATTCGGGGCACTTGTTACATCGGTTCTGGGTGGTCATTAAAAAAAATAACCTAACCGAGCTGGGATGATGACAATATTAGTTTTAACCAGACCTTCCAGGAACAAGCCG
Organism: Choristoneura rosaceana; assembly: GCA_037349165.1. Taxonomy (NCBI): domain Eukaryota; kingdom Metazoa; phylum Arthropoda; class Insecta; order Lepidoptera; family Tortricidae; genus Choristoneura; species Choristoneura rosaceana. Next base: position 4,577,650 of record JAZBNJ010000004.1, on the reverse strand, counting down.
TGGACGTAGACGCCTTCTGCCGGGCCCTCGTGCACGTCTTCCCGGTTCAGCTTGGTGATCAGGTTCTGCAGCACCACGGAGTCCAGGGCCCAGCCTTTGTGGCTGCGAGTCACCTCCTGACATTTAAAGCTACGTGACGTGAAATATTTTACACTATCCCTTAGGCAGACTTTGCGAGGAATTTGTTTTTCAGAAACCAATACAAACGCTCCATTTATCGGTCCTCGCTCTGCTTAGTTGTTTCCAATTGAGCTGTGCTGTGCTAGGATAGGTAAGAAGCATTTCTATTGGTTTATGGAAAATTTAATCATGACCCAGGGTGATCGCTTACCATCAGGTGTATCGCTTGGTCGTTTGCCAGCTATTTGATAAAAATAACCTTTTAACAATCAATTTCACTATGATTAAGATTGGTTTTATGGAATCTGTTTGTATTTTTTAATTCAATTCCAAATTTTTACTTTTACGGTCATCCCGTAAAACCTAATTTGAAAATACAAACAGAAATATAGATGCGCAGAAAAACCAGAAAATAAGACCAGCACTGGCAATCGAACCCAGGTCCTCGGCATTCCGTGCCGCGTGCTATACCGCTACACCACTGTTGGACAACACTGGCACTGTTTTTCAGTTTGTGTTTTCAATTCACTATGGTTTCCTTAACGAAAGTGCGAGATGTCAACATGGCATTAGTAGCACATAGGTTCCACCCCGGGTCATGATTAAATTTGCTCGACTGTGCATGTCACCTGTCTCATGGCTGTAAGGAATCCCTGAGGGTTGAAGAAGCCGGTCATCCAGAAGCAGGTGGGCCGGCCCTGCCGCAGCCACACCCGGTACTGGTGTTCCCGCTCCAGCAGCTCGGTGTACCAGAAACCCAGCGTCGCTGACTCCCATGACACCTTTACAATATGAAGAAAAACGTAAATTTTATGGTTTAGTTATTCCGTTTCACGAGGTGGCCATTTTGCGATAGTGAAGCAGAACAGAAAAGTGTTGGTTAAAATTTTGTTCCATGAGACGACCGTTTTGCGATTTTGTCATTTTGGTAGGTCCTAAGCCTATGTATGTAAGATATGAAGGCCTTCTGCTTGGTAGTTGTTGTACTACCATCATCATCATCTCAGCCGTAGGACATCCACTGTTGGACATAGGCCTCCCCCATGTACTACCATGTCATTATGAAAATTAGGCTTTCTGCATATCTGTACAATCCGTGAGCTTTTAGAAAACCCTTCGGCTTTCGGGGAAAATCGGAAGAATTCGTTAGTAAAAAATGACAGTTGTCTTTTTGACTCAGTAGCAATCCATCACGCGTAGAGTGCACTCGTTGTGTTTTTATTGATGTATATAGAGCAGTTAAAACCACCAATTGCATATATTTATTTAGGTAGTTTGTTATTTTTCGGAAATTGATTTCCATGGCGAGTCAACTTAAGCAGGGTATGTCTGTAAATAGCCAATCACTGGAAATTGATTACAATATATTTATAAATATTTTGTACATAAGTTGAATTTTTTAAGAAAAAGGTGGTCGTAAATATTTTAATAAGGTACTAGACCGTGTTATAGAAGCAACGGGGATTTCGAAAAGTGCATTAAAAAAATATAAAACGAAAGCAGACCAAAAAAATTCATTTGACGTACCCAAGAAAAGTAGATACAGTATAACAATAGCTCTATATAATTCCAAATAAAAGTACTGTGTTGAGGCGGGGTGTTCTCAATTTAAATTGACGATGGAAGAATTCTAAAATGCTGATTTTGTTTTATTTGTATCATGACAAAAAGTCATATTGTATTAAAATTAGAAAAAGATAAAGAAGCGTAATATTATTATAGTAAGGTTCATTTTGTAGTGATGTTATTCTTTACATAACTTTTTACGGTAACTTTGAAAAGTTTTGCAAGTTGATAACAGAACAGAACCGCGTATCACGATCGCGTGTCATCGTCAATACCCGAAGCATGCTTCTAAAATCCGAAGGTTTTTTTAAGATCTCACGGACTGTAGTCGTTTTGCGTAGAATGGGTTATTTTGTAGATCCGGTCCGGTCGTTTTCATAATAACCCGATTAAGATCCTTATTTCTGGGCTAAAACTTTAAAAGAAGTGTAAAAGAAGAGCAGTAGATAAGTATTTAGTCCTCCGCATCGGGTTCGATGACGGAGACCCTGACTAAAACAATATTTATTATATAAAATTTATAAGAAAAAGAAAAAACTTTAGCGTAAGCTCAATATTGCTCCAAAAATCCTGCGTAAGCTGAAAGACCTTCCATGATTCCATCACTCAAACTGTACACCCTGTAAGTTTCTCAATTCCCTTTTTTGAACACAGTTTAGGCAACAGCAGGGTATAGAACCTTGAGCCAATTCTGCGGTATCCGGGCGTCGTACATGGCGTCGAGACTCTCGCGCAGCGCCTGACTCATCACGATGGTGCCATCTATCGCCAGCTTCAGGTTGCACAGCGTTGACTGCACCGACTTGATCACGCGTTGAATCCGATCTATTTCTTGCCTAGAAAACACAGATTACTTATACTCGTATAGTCACCAACCAGAGACTGGTATTTTTGTGGTATTGCTTAACGCTAATGATTTCTCAATTTGTCGATTTCGATGTTCGTTTATTGAGATTTTAACAGTGGTGCGAAATTAACAAATTTTAAAAGAAAATTGAAAGTACCTAGATTGTAAGTAGCATTATCGATAAAGAGCAATCTTGTCCAGAACATGCTGAATAATAATAGAATAGCAGAAAGAATTAGGTGTAATTATTGGCATGGTGACATTATGCTCTTAGTACTAATAAAAGTTAACAGATAGATAGTAACAGTTCTAACATTAGTACAGTCACACACAACACGGGATTGTTGCGCCACTTGCTACAGTTGAAAACACTTACCTTAAAAATATGTTCATTGGCAGAAAAGCTCCCATTTTCACCAATGCTTCCCTAACTTCAAAACTGACATACTGCTTTGGCAATTTCTCCAGCATGTCTTCAGCAAGTCTGTATACAATACTCTCCCTGGTCTCACCTCCCTGACTACCGCCTTCTTTCGGCTGTACACTCAGGATAGTATCCAAGATGTCCTTGGCACTATTGATCTGATACGTTATGTCTGCGTTACCATGCAAGCCAAATACCTCAGGAGTATCAGTCAGCGGCAGTTGGTTTATGTAATCCACATAACCTGACAGGTTTCTCGTTTGGGGCACTTTGTATCCCTTATAGAACTCAAACCCTGGTCGGAGTATAACGTCACAGAACCAAACGTTGGTGAAGGTAGTCAGCAAACGTTTGTCGAAATCGTCTGTGACTCGACCTCCGTATTGGACCTCACCCAGCATGTAGCAAATTGTCGGCCAGGATATGCCCTTCTTAGGGTCGATGTCATCAAGGTGGTTCTGAATGAACTGGACGCTGGCAGCGTAGTCTGCTTGGTTGAACTCATACGGTACGTTCCAACCCAATGGACCAAATTTCCTCCGCTCTTGTAGTATAGTGTGCAAAAACGCTACGGCGTACAGCAAGGGAGGCCATTGGGATAAAGACGAGTAATCTAATGTGTCCTGCGTAATGTTTTGATAAGTTCTCTTCATACTAGCTCTGATGCCCTGAGGAGGCTCGTTGGTGAACTTAATTGCCATTTGTAACAAACCTATGGGGAACTCTGTGTGGACCTCTGTTGTCAGCCAAAGTCTGAAAGATTCCTGGATATGTTCAGTTTCTATGAGAGCATCCATGGCTTCAACGCAGAAAGGGAGAGACAAGTGAATGTTCTGAAGCAGCACCCATCCGCCCTCGTTCATGGAATCGGAGATCATCTTACGGGCGACAATTTCTTGACCTTGACCCATGGATACGGCTTTTATTTCTAAAAAAATAAATTATTGGAATCAGTACGATTGACACAAGATTAACCATGTGCTTGATGATACACTTAGAATGGTAACAGCCTTACGTATTTCTTTGGATTTTGCCAGAGATGCGATTTGCCCCGAAGGGTCAGATCCGATGGATAGGATGCAGATGAGAGGTGTGCGCGGCTCTGACTCTTCCCAAGTCGCTTCAAGGTTGAGGATGGAGCCTTCGCCGTACTCGGGACCCAGGGAATCTACATTAACAGAGATTTTGGATAAGTGCTTCGTGGAGCAATAAATATTTAAGTAGTCTCCAAAATTATTGGCAGGGTCTAGAATTCTGACACCACATACTCGTAACAGAATCCCTAGAGTGAGCATATTATACTCATATTTATTTACCGACTATGTACTTCCTGGCTTGTGACAAGGTGCGATCAGGACTCCAGGAGCGAATAAGCAGCAGCTTTCGGAACACGTCGAGACTATCGTTGTAGCCGCTTGGAATCGTCTCCTCCTCAGGCTTGGCTTTCTCGTACCACACCCGCCATTCTTTCTCGTTCGAAGTTATCTACGGTACCAGGGAAACATAACTTTACAATAAAATAAAATAAATTTCTTCTAGTGCGTGTTTGACGAAACCTAATAAATACTTGACGTATCTTACCTTCTGTAGCACATCAGAAAAGGTCTTCAACTTGCTTATTTCCACTAAGTTCAGCCAAGTTATATCCAGGATCCACCTGAACGGTTTCGGAGTCACCGCGTTCAAGTCTAGAGAGGCGCCTCCTTTCACAAACGCCATGAATTCATCATGAGAAATGAGTTGTCTGTGAACATCAATCTTCATTGCCAGCATCAATGTGAACAGCGCTTTATGCCTTTCGTACAAACTTCGCAATGTAAACACCCACACCTCATGCGTAAGATACTTGAGAATTATATTGATACGTTCTTCAGTCACGTTGCTTTTGGTCGACTTTGTAATGGAATTGTCAAATATAGTCAAGAACTGTTTCAAAGAGTTTTGGTACATTAGATTTACGTTGCTCATTTCTACAATTAAAAAGTATAATATTGACCCTCTAGCCGCTACTGCTCTGAATTCCTCACGAGCTTTTATAATTTTCTTTTCAGTTACTTCTGCGACTTTTAATTTTTCATTAACTTCTTCTGCTGTTGTCTTAGTTATCTGCAGTACTTGGATCAATGCTTCATCATCTACCAAAGAACCTACAGAAGACGTTAAACGGCAAAGCAAGTTGCTTTCTAGCTCTTTCATGCTACGTTGATTCTTCATAACTGATTCAAATAACGCTACTCGTTCTTCTTCTAGGTCAGACTTTTCCATTAATATCACTCTGCCTAATAGTTGGTCTTCCAAACCTCGCATTGTGACAGTAAAGTCAATTATAGACGTTTTAGCGCTAATTTCTGGTGAGTACGCAGGGTTAGGTAGTTTAGTAGTTATATATAGCATGAAACCAGGCATGACGTCGCATTCTTTGTCACCAACAATCACTTTCTCAATTGAACCTGATTTAATGAAGTTCTTTTCCAAAACATTGTCGATAACTGGATCTAATTCTACAGCTACATCTTCTATTAACAGAGGTCTGCCCAATGACAGACTGTCTTCCAAATGAGTTCTAAAATATTTGTGGTTGAGTGAAGTGATTTGTAGTTCATTAGTGCTTTCTTTGTTTTTTATCCAATTTTTACCTTGACTCTGTGGATCTACTAATAATGGATAGGAGCTAGATTTGGTTACGATAAGAGCATTTTGTACGGAAAGATCATCATTAGGTAAACCTTGTAGTGTCCATTCGGATATGGTAGCACTCTCGATTAACATGTTGGTTATATTTAAATTTTCTGTGACAGGTATTTTTTTGCTCCTTAATATCCCCATCCAGTTATCGAGGAGGCTGTTTCTGAACTCCTGGTTGTATGGGCCGCAGTAAGAGAGAAAACCAGTGGCTAGAACAACATCTCCGACCAATCTACCCAACTGTTCTTTGAAATCTTTACTCTGTTGTGTCCATCTAATCTTCTCCCCTCCTAGACCGTTTATGAGAGCGGTGGCGGCGGTCATTTTTCGGAGACAAACGTTAGCCGCATCAGTCAGCTGTTGTTTTTCGGCGACAGCAGATTCGTACTGCTCCTTGACTTTGCGGAGTGACATCTCACGTTCTTCAAGCTGCCTTTCTGCTGATGCCAAGTCATCCATAGCAACCTAAAACAATAGAATTTCTGATATGGTAGATATTTTTTTTAGGTTTGATGTTAACTAGACTTTCCCCAAAAGCAGGGTTCTAACGGAAGTGATCAAGGTGTTAACTTACCTTTAGTCTCGCCTCCTGCATCAAGAGGTTGGCCTTTAAAGGTAGCACTTCTTTATTGACACTATGGAAGAAAGCCATGGCCTTAGTCCAAGACAGCAGCCCGGCCACATCTCCGCAGACTCTTTTAGCTGTATCCATGTTGTAATCCTCCATCTCGAAATATGGCACTAAGTGTTCTACCATCTCGTTGTTTATAATGTCTTTTGGATAATTCTGAAGTTGCAACAGAAAAGTGGTGCTGGCCATCATCTAGAAAATATAAATGGTTAAATAAAAAAATATATTTAATATTTATTTTGTAGACGTTATTTAATTCCTTACTTTTAGTGACTCCGCCCATGAAGGCTTGGGACATGGCGCAGCTACATCCGGGATGAGTGGGTGCAGTCGTCTCTGGAACAAGATCAACACGCAGTCCATGATCCTCATAATAAGATGCGGCGGTCTACCGAGTTTCCTGACAGTCGCAATATGAGCTGGCTTTATAGTGTTAAGTGCGGCCTCAGCTTCCTCCAGCGCGGGCTTAGCAGCTTCTAATTTAATCTCCGCTTTTTCCTTCTCTTCCGCTATATAAGCGACTAACGCTTCAGCCTTTTCTTTAACAATTTGCACTTGATTTTTCACTATTTCCGCTTGCATAGCTCGCTCTGTCACCTCAGTGAGCACGCGACCTGCTTTCTCTGATGCCAAAGCCAGATCCTGCTCCATAACTGCCAAATCTTTTTTCAAAACTTCAACGGATATGGAAGCTTCTCTTAGTTTTTCCAAGCCAGTGTCCATACGTAGAGCGCCGTCTCCTAGCTCTTTTTGTTTCATCTGGTAAATAGTTTTGTACCCTCCGATAAAGTTCAGATATGATTTGGGCGTGACGTGCGATGATCTCCGGTATCTTTGGAAGTACTCTGCGGATACTTGTGATACGACATCCTGTATTGTCCCTAGTACAGTCACAAGTTCTTTCTTCACTTCTTTAGTACATTCGATTTCAAATTCGGCTAAGAAGTGGTCGGCAACGGAAACAAGGGCATCTTTCGGCCAAGGTTGAAACCAGTCAATGGTGCAACCTGAGATGAGAGCCGGGAAGCGGAGTGCGCGATATCTGAATGCTTCACTGACCTGAAATCCAGTAGAGTATTGATGTTCAGATTAGGAGGTAACTACAAAGTTTTTCAGTGTGACTTGCTATAAAACATTGACTTACCGGAGAAAAACATAAAACAACATGAAGATTTTGACAGGTCCTGTTCAGAAAGTACTCCATCACTAGCTCGTTGTTAAGTGTCCTTTTCTGGTTCTCGCGTTTCATAATTGGAGTGAGCTCAGAAATTATTTCTTGCTGTTCATCCTTGGAGAATAAGTTAGAAATAACACCCGATGACAGAATATTGTTTAAATATTCCAAGAAACCCTCTTCTTTAATATCCAAATCCGTGAAGATGAACGTAGTGCCTTTACCCTGGACCCCACACGATCTATATAGAAGCTTCAGATCTTCCAAGAAGTTGCCGACGTTGTAAGATCTGGTCAAAGCTATTTGGAAGGACCTGTATCCAGCAATAAAGGTGGACAGTTTCGTTAGCGATTGTTTGCCAGAGCCTCCTACTCCAACTAACATGACGTTGCCACGCGGATGGCGAATAACTCTGGATATTTTCACCAAATGGAACATGGCGTCTGGAAAGAACACCAGATCCATGCCTGAGCCTCTGACCATCTCGTTGAACTGAGCAAGGAACATTTCTAATCGTTCCCGCAGCTCACTGTATTCGAATACGGGCTCATATACTTTTGGCAGCTCCATGTCAGCATCTTCTCCTTCCTCGCCAGTTGGTTCTGGAGCATCTCTGGTTGCAAATAAAAAAGAATGTAAGTCATTTACATATGTTTAATTTTGTTCAAAGATCAGGTAATAAGCATTTGGTCAACGAATACAGATACTTACTATATATTTTACTTTGCAAAATATTGAAGTTTCTATGCTATATGCACCATAATAGCTCGAATAATACTCACCTCATAAAATCCACGAAAACAGGTTCACAATCCATCATCTTCTTGTATTCTAGACCTAACACTTCCTCTGCCAAGTCATACAAGGCCTTGTTGAACCAATCCTTATCAACTTGAATCGTGAATCTATCAGAGAACACTCTAGAACACTCGTGCTTCCATAAAAGCATCAAGCATTTCTCTGATTCTATAACAGTCGGCAATGTTCCGACCATTCCCTGCCAGACCCTGGACAGGTCTCTTAGAGAAAACACGTAATGAAATTTAGCCGGTGTCGGAAGCAGGTTTAACCTCGTTCGCATCCATAACTCCCTGGTCAATGGTATAACCTTTTTAATGAGGTTTCGGACTTCTATCGTAAACCCTCGCTTTGCGTTGTAGTGACCTTCCCCTATGACCTTGAATATTTTATCTATCGAATCATTTTTGGGCAAGGGACAGTTGAATATTGCGAATTGGCGTTTCAAACGAGATGGTATGTCATTTCTACCGCCACCTGAAATTTACACGTAAATATTATCAGGGGCTGTTCCGGATCCATTGATTAGTGTTAACTGACGGTTAAATGTGATGCCGTCTCTATTTGTTTTGTTCGAATAGACGAAGACGGCATCACATTTAAACGTCAATTAACACTGATCAATTGATGGTGAAACAGCCCCTTACTATTTTTTATAAATTCGGGGTGGAAATTTGAAATTTGAGATCACACATTGTCCCACACAAACTTACTTAGACGGTCGTATCATATCATAATATGTAACTTAATAGTTTATGGAGACATTTACAAAATTTGCAAAAGTTACAGCCGGGAAAAAAGAGCCGACTAGAATTGTATATTCAGCTTTTAATACACACCTGGCTGACCCATGGCACCTAGAAATTGTATGTCAATGACAGTAGTAAAGTCACCAGGCTTTTCCAAACTATAGAAGCCACTCATACTCATGGTCTGTCTTACGATCTCGTTGGTAATCTGATCTCCCCATTCGTTGATCTGCGGTAAATTGATGTCGTCGATAAACACTAACATCTTCTTACCTCCTGGTGGCCCGAACGTCATGCCACTGCGTTTCTCTACATAGCTTTCTATAGTTTTTTGGAATTGGTAAGGGCTTGTAGCTGAGGAGAAATTGAAGGAACGGCCCATAAATTGCTCTGGGTTGGCATTTTTCATGTACGCTTTCATCATAACAGTCTTTGCTGAGCCCTGTTCTCCTAGTAACAACACTGCTTTGCCTTGTTTCGCTATACAGTGGATCAGGTAATTTATTCGAACGTTATCGACAATGGGTACCAAAATACTAGCGTAATCAGGAGACGCAGTGTCAGGATACTGATAATTAGTCAACATGTCATCCCATAGCTCCCATTTACCAGGGTGTTTGACATAGAAATCGAAAACGTTGCAAGGTTTATTATTGGGATGTTTGGGCAGGTCCAAAATATCTGCAAAATTCTGCTTCAAGTACGCGTCAAATTGCTCTCTGTCATTAGTTTCTAATAGTGATCCAAATCCCCAGATTAAAACGAAGACGTATATTTTATGTAGATGCTCTAGCGTGAAGAGTATGATTTCTTCTCCCTTTTCTTTTTCTTCTTCGTCATCTATATCGCCGTTGACTGATTTGCTTGCCGATGGGTCTTCTGTTTCCTCAATTTGCGGCGGCACTAGACCTTCTAAGAGGCTTAGCATCTGCAGTATGATGTTGCTTTGGAGCACTCTCATGCTGAAGACGAGATTTTGTGTGCACCACGTGTAGACGTTGGGGAAAGTCTGCTCGAAAAGTGAGGTGAATACTTCCAGTTCTCTCTCCGAACGAGTTTTAAGCCAGGCGCGAAGAACTGAAAATTAACATCTATTTAGAAGGTTTGAAATCACATATTGTTAGAAATATCTAGCGTAGTGGCTGGGCCAAGCGGCATGTCGTCGCGTCGTAACGTGGTTTTTGTGAGAGCCCAAAGTGGGAAGCAAGCTCCTGTGACATGTTTTGACCGACTCTCAGATAAACCTACTGTTCTCAAAATTCACTCGACACAGTCACCTCCCGCATAAAATAAATAATTGGTTTTATCGAAAGTGAACAAATTCCCTTCGGCCACTTTGGAAACCGATGATTCAAAACCAGTTTAGAAAACAGAATTATTTCTCTTTTTCGGAAACCTGGTTTCGAACGAATAAAAATAATTCTGCAAGGCTACCACGAAATTCGTAAATCGAAGTTCGTATCGTACCATCCCGCCTACGCTTATGTCATTTAATACGAGAGTGAGAGGGGCGGTACGATACGAACTTCGAATTTCGTGTTTCGGAGTAGCTCTTCTGTTTTCGAAACTGTTATCCCATACAGAGTATCTTCTTTTGAATGAAACTCGTTCACAAATTTCAATATCTAAGTATACAATCGCATTTTTTCCCAATTTTAATCGACACAGAAACATAGGTAGGTTTAGGTCATATTAAGTTTACATCGGCCCGAAGGGCCAAAACTACACAATAGTAGGGGCTCCGTGTGAGGCGTCATCACTGTGTTTCTGTGACGATTCTGATTGGAATAAAACGCTACTGTAAAAATAAGCTTCAGTAAAAACCAGAAGTCGATCACTGATCCTAGTTTCATGCGAGAAAAAAAAGTAATCGTTCGTAACTGGTTTCGTATAAGAACAAAATAGTTTTCGTGTGCAACCGGTTTCGAACAAGACCGAAAAAAATTTCTTCCGCAACTGGTTTCGTTCGAACCTTTGGTTCCCAAAGTGGCCGAAGGGAACAAATTACACGATTGTGATTTAGTTAATTATAACAAAGTATGAACACCCTAAAGTTACCATCTGCGTACTCTAAATGACATCATCTAATACCTGGATTCCAATCAAGCCCTGATGCGCTCATGTAGACCATACCATTCCTGGAAACGGTGGCTGGTGACGCATTATCAATATTTTCCGGTTCAAAAATAATCTTAGAAGTAGGGGACATGGTCAGTCGATCCCCGTTGGCTAGCGTCAACGTTTTATTATCATCTAGCACAGAGTTTAAGTTCTCTATCCATATGCTGTCAACGGGGCCGTCGAGGACTAGCCAGACATGCTCCCCGGTCTTCATTTTGAGGGTTTTCCTCCACAGGGCGGAGAAGATGCCATCTGTCCAATCGTTGGTGGCTACATCGAGACGTCCGAACATCTGCGCAGCTGTGATTGCCTTAGGATTCATCCGCATTTCTCTGGAGAAGATGGAAAAAAGATAAGTAATATAAGCTGCAGTGGTCAAAGTCAACTAGAAGATGGGTAATCAAGATGTAAAGATTCAAAAAGGTCAGGTGAGACAAAGAAATTGTGCAAAGATGAGGGTGTTTGTGGTGGTGAACCCCAGATGGATGGATATTCCAGTAAACAAATTACTTGTGTGGATTTTCTGTCTCGGTGAGGGCGTTCATGAGTGTGTGTATGCAGGTCGTCTTGCCGGCGCCGGGTGGGCCCAGTGTCATAATGCCGTGACGCACACGCTGCGTCTCGTACAACTGTTGTACAACAAAGCGGATAAATTATGTGCTTTACTAGTCTTCGCTTTTCATCGTCACTTCTCAGTCTTCGCGTTCGAGGTCTTCGCTCGTGTGAACCATTGGATGTCGCAATTTTAAAATTCCGAGGGTTTAAGTATACAGACAACTAAATTGTTTGTTTTGTTTTTCACTTTTATCCTCCTGATCCCTAATTTTTTTTAACAGACGTAGTACTTAAGACCTAGACTTGGTTCGCCAGCTTTGTTATTTTGGATATTATTTAAAAAGTGAACAATTTGTATTTTATAAAGTACATTCGGCCGTTATTCTTATTGTTAATTGGTTGTTTATAAAGTACGCGACGGCTCACGAGGTTAACATAAAATATCAGTAACTGAAGACCAAAGAGCTGGCAGCTATCACTTTTAAAGAATTATCATTGCTATTGGATAAGGAAATGTTGCCAGTCTTTTGGGGACAAATGCTGCGGAGGACAACCTATTGCGACCGCACTTAACCCACCTGAATAATTTTCAGAATCCAAGGTGGATGACAGATCAAATTGTTCTGCTCGACTTGGATTTTGATCGCCTCCTCCAGCTCAGGATATGTGGTCTTCTCTAGCGCCTGGTTCGGGAAGAGATCAGCGACCAGGGATATGAAAAGGGGCTCGTCTTCATCTATAAGTTTGGAGAGGTTCATGTCACGGAGAACCCTCATCACGATGGTGCTTTCGTTGTCTTTTGAGTTGACACGCTTAACGGCTCCCAGGGTTCGAAGTACTGAGAGGATGTTGCGTAGACCAAAGTCGTAGTGGACCTGTAATAGTTCAATTGTCTTCAGAAAAAAGAAGAGAACAATTAATTACCTAAACTCATAGTTTTATGTGTAGATACGTATCACCTACATTAATACAGTCACTTGCATTAATATTTGCCACAGCGGCGCGTGCTACCGACCCTAGAAATAGAGTCGCATCAGATATTTATATGCGCTTTGATGTGTCGGATATTGGTGCTGGTCAAACCTCGTCAAAACTCTATGCATACAGTACAATAATGCGTTTAGGATGTTGTAGCGATTTCCGGGATTCTGTAGCGCCTCTGGTATGTTTGCAGAAATCAATGATTTTTACGCGATCATTCGGTAAAGAACTGCGCCACTGATTAAAGAGGCTTCAGAAACAGCATTCTAAATTAAATGCAAAAATAGATGGGTCAATCTAGTCACTGAAACATTATTTACAAAGGCGTAAAAATTTAATAGGTAAGGAAATTAATTATTTCTGACAAGTTGTTACTAACGCCATCTAACACAAATAAATTATGTTTGAGTCATTATGGCTACTTGCTGGAAACACATAAATCTCGAGTTAGCGTTAAGCTTAGTTTAGTAGTGTCAAAATGTATGGAACTGTCAAGCTTTATCCTGGTTTAACTGCTAAATCTAGATTTATTTTTTCCTGCAAGACGCCCTAAGATACTTGAAATAAAGGAATAATTAAGTATATTATTACGAAGCGCCAAATACCTATCAATTAATTCTTCACCTGTTTAGTGAGCTGCTCCTCACACAGCTTGTACAGCGTGTAGAACTTCCTGGCCAGCGTGATGTTCTCCAGGAACCCGCACGAAGCCAGCTTCACCCTGATGATGATCTGCCGGTCGGGCACCATCATGGCCACAGTGCGGAACTGGATCTTCAGGTTCTCTGGTAATTCCTTTCGGCCGGCGTACCCTGGGTTCTATAAGTAAAGTTAACTGAGACTACTATTACAGACTAATGGTGTAGCTAGTGTCTAGAAAACTTCTTATCAGTCCGTCCAGAATGGACACGTATTTTTTTACTAACGTGACACAATATAGATTCTGACGAACTGAGAACCTTCATTTCTTTTAAAGTCTAACGAACTCAGAATCACAATCCCTTTCATCAATGGTGATGCGATCACGAGATGTCAGATTTGAAAGCGGAAGGGAAATGGGAAAAGGACAATCATTCTGTCACAGTTGTAACAATAATTATCATCCATCAGGGCCCTATTTTACCACGCTGACATATGCGACTATTACTTTCCAGGGGCCATTTTCAAAATACGCGTATGTTAACTACAAGTTAATCACGAAACAATACCATTGTAACGCAAACCTGACACAGCTTTAATTTTATGTCAAGAATTATTGACAAATCTACAAATATTTTGCAAATGGAAAAAATAATTATTCTTTCACAAAATAATTATCATTAAACTTGTCACGTCAGTGAAATAGGACCTTGCAGTCTCGGCTCTGGTATGAATATGAATCTACTGTCTGAAAACAACTCCGCAAACGCCAGTGCAAGTTACCATAGTAATGAAGATCCCGAACTCCGGACACATCTCGGACGTGTCCCCGTCCGTGAACACGAAGGTTTTCTTCTTCTCTTTCTTCGCGGCGAGCACCACGGCGACCTGCTGCGCGGCCACCGACAGCACAGGCAGCTCGATGCGGTTGAACTCATCGAAGCAGCCCCAGGAACCGGACTGGGCTAGACCCTTGTAGATGCGGCCGAGACCCCTGGGATTAGACATCTAGGTTCATTTTTTTTAATGTTACGGCCTCTCTTAACTTTACTTACAATTAGAAGACAAATGAATATCGTGCGACAAAAATTATATGCCAGTTTATTTTTGCTAATGTCAGTGCGCATTAGACAAAAGGGTCTCCAATGGTTCGAAGGCTTGGCTGTTGGGTGATTTGAGGGCATTTCGTGACAATATGTTAAGTCAATAAATAACATTTTGTAAATCTGTTCATTACTCTATTAAGTTTCCTACTGGAGCGGAGTCGTCTGATCAGAGGTTTTTACGAACTGGGTACCTATAGATTTCCTCGACACTCGTATTAAAGTGCTTTCTCCTGCATTAAACAAATGCTGATATTTCGACACCGACTTTGAACGGTTTCGTTTCACACGAGCGAGAACGATAGAGCTTCGCACAGACCCCTCGAGTCCATCTTGTAGAACTCTAAAAAGTGGTTGTTTAACACTTCTTGCCTGTAATCCATCTGGTCGGAGCAGTTGAACACGACGACGTACTTGGCCAGGGTCTTGCCCATGTCTTTCACGGTCTCGGTCTTGCCGGTGCCGGCCGGGCCGCACGGCGCGCCGCCCATGCTCATCGCTAGCGCCTGCGCCAGCGTTATGTAGCACCTGAAGTTTAACATCATCGTCAGCATTCATTCGTCCACAAACAACAAAGACCTCCTTACGTCTTAATCACAGATTCTACTCAACTCTCGTGTTGTCTTGTCGGTCCGTCTTGTAAGACTACTAACACTCCGTCTTTCGGTTCGTGGCCGCCAGACTAGAATGTTTTTTCCTCAACACCAGCTCAAAGACTAATAGATACAGTTGAACAATAACCCAGTAGAATCATGACCCGGGGTGGAACCTTTGTGCTACTAATGTCATGTTGACATCTCATACTTTTGTCTAGGAAATCATAGTAAAATTAATGATTAAAAGGTTCCACGCCGGATCATGACTCAATTTGTTCGTTTGTACTTATTTATAAAAAGTGCCTGATCATACAAACTTTTATAATGAATCCTTGAAAACCAAATTTTGGATCTGATCTGGTCATTTCGAAGCTTAGTGTCTAAGCCCTTGAACAGGATATCGTCTTTCCCATAGCAACGCTTTCCACACCTTGTGCCACCAGTAGTCCATGGCAAAACAGAGCGGTGCAACCACTACCTATTACTTCTTGACAAAATTAACCACAAGGCGCCTAGAGCTGCACTACTCTAATCGCTTTACTTTGGCGGAAGCAATGATTTCGCTGTCCCAAGGTCCTGTGACTTGGCACCGCTATCATCGCCTTACAGCACGTAACCGTGAGTTAGAAAAGTGAAACTAGGGCGTATAAGAGAACACCACAAAAATTTACTAGTTTAACCATTTGGAACTGTTACCTGTCAGTAAGAGGAGTAATGACCAGGCGCTCAGTGCAGCCAAGATACTCGTTCTGATAGATGAACGTGACGTCAGTCACCGATATCCAGGTCTTGTCGATATCCTCTTTGAAGTAGAAGCGACATTGCTTCAGCCACTCGAAGTCGTTTGCCGAACGGACGTTGAGGCGACACTGGATAAAGAGAGAGCAAACACGGGATTTAGAATAAGTATGAAACCATTTGATTTATCGGTAGATTTTTTGTGAAATAATGTTATTTATTATTATTTACATTATTTGTTTTTGTTTAAAGGGGGTCATTTCTGAATATACTGTAAGCAAATTTTTAAAAATCTTTCCCAATAGGAAGCTACACCATTCCTGATTTACATAAGCTATATTTCTCCAACAAAATGCAAAATTCTCGCAGAATGAAGAACTTAATTTGATTTCGGGCTGATTTAAAAATTCTTTCACTAATAAATAGTAGGAAAGCTAAGCTATACTGTCTCTGATTGAAAAAAAAAGCAGTATTATCACCTTCTTCCAATAAAAACCAATATATTTACTACTAATCTCATTGTCTACGCGTAAGAAACCGCGAGAAGCTAGTTTATGTATGTAAATAGCTCTACAAAGTATTTGTTTTAATATGTCATGACATGATTACCAGCATATCGAATATGTCCCTCTGATGCACATGTATAGTGATGAGCGTCTCGAACTTTATCCTCTCAATCTTGAGCAGATCCCTGGTGGTCTGGTCTATAAGGGTATTTAGAAGCTCGAGGAACTTGTTGTTGGTCTCCATCATAATTTTCTTGTCCTGACGCGCCTGCATCAGAGCGAGCTCCGCGTCTCGAGTCCAGATTATTTGGATCCCGAGAAGACCCACCTGGAAAGGGTTTATCAGGTTTATGGGGAATTGTAGATTTGCTAGCACTAAGTGATCCTAGAACTTATGGAGTCGCTGTAGTTGCGATCTTTTCTACAAAACAAGGTCTAAGCGTAGGAGTAGGTAGGTATGTATGTGAGAGGTACTGAGCAGAATTTCGTTTTCTTTCCCCTTTTGCATGTCGTCTATGTGTTATTCGAGATAATTTAAAACATGCGTTGTCTGGACACAAACTTTTTCTAGATGCACACAACAACAGCAATGAAAGTAATGTTACTAACTGAGATAAGATTGAGAGAACTAATGAGAGAGTTAATTTTTTATTCTTCCACAAGGGTGAAGCTACGCAATAAAGCTAGTGTTAAAATATATTTCTTTATACATAATATGACTTCTTTGGATTTGGAGCTATACCTGAGCAGGCATCTTGTCAAGAAACATGAGCATGTTGAAGTTGGGATCGTTGATGAACGACACGGAGTTCCTGATGATAGAGTGGAGACTGCTCTGGGCCGACTGCAGCAGCGACGTCAGCCAGGTCTCCACGGAACCCTCAGCTCGCACCGGACGCTCCAGCTTGATCTCCTCGCCCTCGGAGGATACGATGGCTATCATTTTATTGTATTCTGAAAGATGAGAATATGTCTAGACAGGAGCCAGCCCACAGAACCAATGAACGTTTGTATTAATGTTTGTATTCCTCTTATTATTAATATCAGGAATCCACCAAATGAAATTTTCTATATCTAACATAGAAAGCATGTTCGATCGAAGTATGCTAGCAAAATAAAGCAAAAGCATCAGCCACTAACTATAAATAAAATGCTTCTTTGAAAACATACCTATATCATGAAATTTTACATAGCGCGTGTTATCAAAAATGGACAGCAGATGATTCTGAATAGTATGCGAGTCCGACGCTTGCCCCAAGATCTCGAGCAACGCCGGGTCCGACACGAAGAAGAATCGAGGAAACATCGTTCTTTTCTTCTCTAAATAGCCGCTGAGACTCTTCTGGCACAGCTCCAGCTGTTCCTGCAAATGTGGCAGCAACTGCCTCAAAAGATCATCACCCACGCAGCAGGACACCACCCCAGGAGTCTCATGGGCCCGTTGCATGATCTTCTGCCAGGACTTGTCGATCTTCGAGAACCTCTTAGCTTCCTTAGGCAACTGCTTCGCGATGTCACCCCCGACGAAGACGGCCTCTAGGTACACCCACATGTTTTGGACTAGGAGCCACCGTTCCAGGATCTCGTTGGTGTTCTGAAGGTCGTAGAGCCATTGCTGGATTTGTTTTCTGAACGGGGCGTTGTAGCTGAAATTGGAATATAGTTATTACTAGTCGTGCTACAAAACTTCGCGTTTAAATGATGAACGTATAAAATGATGAACTTTAAGTAAAATCTTCGTCTAAGACCAAAGCAATCAGACGCCAACTGCCACAATCAATAAAAGTTTCTACTTTGCTTTATTATTATATATATTTTCTTATCCGCATTTTATTGCAATAAAACTAGCATCAATTTTATTAACTAAAAAAATACCTACTATACTTAGTAAGAAGCCGTGGTGGCCTAGTGGTTTGACCTATCGCCTCTCAAGCAGAGGGTCGTGGGTTCAAACCCGGCTCGCACCTCTGAGTTTTTCGAAATTCATGTGCGGAATTACATTTGAAATTTACCACGAGCTTTGCGCTGAAGGAAAATATCGTGAGGAAACCTGCACAAACCTGCGAAGCAATTCAATGGTGTTGTGTGAAGTTCCCAATCCGCACTGGGCCCGCGTGGGAACTATGGCCCAAGCCCTCTCATTCCGAGAGGAGGCCTGTGCCCAGCAGTGGGACGTATATAGGCTGGGATGATGATACTTAGTAAGTATGGGGCCTCCCCCATATCTATACCTACTAAAGCTATTATCTAAACGAGCATTTTTTACGCTGTAGTCAAATTTCCTCACAAACGAAGTATGTAAGAAAGAGTGCATAATTTGTTCTTAAAACCCATTTTACGCTCAACAACCCTCGCTTGCGGTTCGGGCGGATTATAAACGCCTTAGTACCGATTGGATAACAAGGAGCCCAGGATCATGAGGCTGTCTTCCAGCTGTCCGATAGTCTCGGCGGTGGTATCCCCCCGCAGCAGCAGCTCCCCGCGGTTGTTGAACGTCTGGAAAGTCAGCTCGTGGATGGACCACTCGTTGGTCACCTGGCGCAGCTTGGCCTCTATGTCTTTCTCTTTCATCGCCGATATGCAGATATCCTGGAAAGATAATGTTGGTTTTTGTTAAAGGCGGAGCGGATTTGTATGGACTCTGGCCTAAGAACGAATAAATAACGACAAGCATTCTACCATTAGAAAGGATTTTTATATTCTACAGCTTTTTGTAGCGGGCAATCTTGAATCGCTGTGTAAAAAAATGTGAAAACGCGTATAAAACAAAATCATGATACAAAATCGTCAACATAGAACTTACTTAGTATCGAAAATACCTGCTTTTATGCAGCGGTTACTTTTTTCAGAGAAGATTTGGGATTACCTGCCATAGTAAAAGTTTTTGAACTTAGAATAAGCTATCCACTGACATATCCCTTGTCTTCCCCTCCCACCCTCCTTTAATTTATAACTGACTGTCGACTGAGCGGAGGGAGACAGCGAGCGGAGTGACGAAATAATGAAGATTGGAGTTGCGGACTGTATCTGAGTCACTTAAATTCAAACTCGGGTTTGTAAGTATCCAATTCGGACATTTTGGTAATAAATAAAAGGGTAAAAAACTAGTTTTGTTACCATTTTATTGGTTTAGTATAATCCGTGAGGTTTTTTGAGAAAAATACGATTAATCATATTATTTTATCAAAATCAGATAAATCCATACGACGGTTTTTTTCAATTGTAGTTAAGTCCATCCAAGCCAATCAGCGAAAGAAGTTTCTTTTTTCTTTTTTTTTTTGACAGTTTTTTTTTTCAATCTGGAATCCAGAATCCAGGAGTGAAGTTGCGGTTGCGGAACTAGATAGCGGAGCGGAACGAGAAAGTAATGCAGAGCGGAGTTGCCAAAGCGCGGAACCAGATAGCGGAGCGGAGCAAGAAAGTAATGCAAAGATGAGCGGAGTTGCGGATTGCGGACTGTTTTTCCATTAACCGTTCCCGGTTCACGCTCGTTTCTCCGCCCCGCTTCTCTTCCTCGCTCCACTTAACGATTTTGTTGATTTTTTAAGTTAGTAGTTACGTAGTTACCAACTCCCTGTCCACTGAAGACGAGCAGAGATTTTATATAATTATATTATGTTTCATTAAAAACAAAAACCAATTAAAGTGGTTGAAAGCTTCACACTGTGCTGTTATCAGGATTGGGAAAGGTGACCAATAACCTAAAATGAGCGGTTTACGCAAGTTTTTTTCTACCTTTTTTAACTTTAAAACACGAGCTTTGCGTAAATAATTTAAGTTATTAGCAGTTAATCTTATTTTTGACGTCAAACTGACCTCATCACCATCAGATGTAACAGAAGTGAGTTCCACGATACTGGCTCTACGAGTATACTACGACTACGGCGTGCATAATTCGAACTTCGTATCTTGCCGTTCGGCTGACGCTTTTATTTAATACGAGAGTGAGAGAGACGGTACGATACGTACATCGATTTTCGAATTTAATTTAACCTTCGATCGTTTTATGCTACCCTGGTACACGTTGTCAAAGCATAACCTGTTGCAATATTTGTACTTGCGCATTGAACACAGGTAAACCACGTGGTACGATACTACGATACACGATGGACCCGCAGGCCTATTGCCTAACGCACTCGGAACCGCTTTAGTATTCATTTTTGACAGTTGAAATCAAGGCTGCTTTAAAAATGAAGTAATTCGTTTCGCGTAACGTCCATGTAACGTCAAAGCATTTGAAAGCTAAGGCCGGCCATTTTTAACACAATTGAACGAATGATTTGCCATTGATTTGCTAAAAAATGGTTTCGCGTAAGCAAAATGACAATTCAAAATTGGTCTACATACTGATAGAAACTGTCAAAACAAACCGGAGACAACTTTGTGACCGTTACTGTGCAAATTGATAACGTAAGTTAGGCTTTTCGTTAAATTATAATAAAAATAATATTAATATCTTGATTAAATTGGCGCCTAAGTAATTGAAAATGAAAGTTTTCTTTTGAACAGTGATTCGAGGCGTAATAAATGGCTCGCGTGGATGGTTCTCACATATTAAATTTATTGGCGCTGGCGGAGGAAGACCGACTGCAGACACAAGCGCGACTGGAGGCTTTTGCGCCAAGAAAGCCATATATCCTCTCCGGTTGCCTGACAACTATTTTTGGGCAAATTTCAAGCTCACAAAGACGCAGTTCGTCCGACTGTGCAACAAAATTTTCCCTATTACTCATAGGAAGTTGGGAGCGCAACACAGTCGTGCAGCTGGAACTCAAGGTATGTTTAAATAATTCATTGCATCAAGCCTAAAGGCAGCTAGTGTTGCCCAAATGCAAGAACAAGACGAGACTTAGCCAGTCTTGGTCTTGGTCTTGCGCCAATACACCTGGTCTTGGTCTTGGTCTTGGTCTTGCGCTCCCAGTCTTGGTCTTGGTCTTGGTCTTGCAGCAAGAGTCTTGCAAGTCTTGCAATTACCTATTAGTCTATTACTATTTATTAAAGTTTACTTTAAATCTTAGAAAAACGTATTAGAATTGGAACATTGTGAGCTTGAATTAACATAGCCATAGTAAAGATCAAGCAGATTAATAAATAACTGAAGATTTGAGAAGAAATTCGAAAAATCAATAATACTACTTGCGTGATCAGTATAATGTATTCATTTTCATTCTAAGCACTCTGAAACTTATTTATTCTTTGGAACACCTGTAGGTACTCTTAAAATTCGAAATTATTTTGCATGAGTATACCTACGCCCTATGGCGGCAATCAAATAGTGTCAAATGTTATGATTTCGGCGTGGCGGCAACGATTGTTTTAGATTTCAAAAGAAGCCGCCGGCGCGTGTATCATAACCATGTACTTCCGAAAAGCGGCAAATTTCTTTGAGAAGTAAGTACAAAACCTTTGATGCCGCATTATCAAAGTGCCGATGGTTAAAACATAACTATGCATGCACTCAGTTTGATTTTAATAGATATTTTTTTATTCGCTATGTTTATGGTATTAGTCGTAATGCGCATAGGTCCAGTTTTTCAGATTCTTTGATACAGTTTTTTGCGTCTCATAGAATTCCTAAGCGTACCTACCTATACACCGAACTGTTACACCTAACTACTCAGTGAAATAGCGCTAAGTCCTAGCTGCAAGACGCAAGAGTCTTGCAGGCTATGTCTTGTTCTTGCTCAAGTCTTGCACGGTCAGTCTTGGTCTTGGTCTTGCTAAAAATACGCGGTCTTGTTCTTGGTCTTGGTCTTGCAAAAACGCAAGAACAAGACCAAGACTGCAAGACCAAGACTGAATTTGGGCAACACTAAAGGCAGCGTTTGCCTAATTCTAATATAATCAGTGCTTCACAGTCAGATAAGAAACCAACTGATACCTGAAACGATTATTTTTTGCCTTATAGGAACCCTTGAAAAAAATAGGTGTAGAATTTTACTATTGGATCATAAGCTAATAGACTAATTCTTTTTCTAACTTCATAATTACAGTTGTTTTTATATACTTCGCAGTGCCCACTTCATATTGAATGTACTTTAATAATATATGTGTTTACTCACGGATGTTTACTATTGTAGGTGCAAGCAGCCATCGCATGTTACAGGAATGGGCCATATCAAAAACGTGTGGGTACCAGCACCGGGCACTCTCCCAAACCAAAGCGCACGATTACTTGTGGAAAGTATGAACTTATTTAGTCCTTAACAATTTTTTAACTACCTTTAGTAAATATTAAATTTATTATCAAACTATACTCAGCAGCACAAAATTTGGCCCATTCTACATATATGTACCTACCTGTTACTGCATACATTTGCATTTAAAAAAATCCCCTGGGAATTCCCGAAAGTTACATCGTGGTTTTCATTGACGTTGCATTATAAACAAGAATCCCAAATTTCATTACTCTAAGCTCAGCGGTTGCTATTTCGAGATTTATTCCTATCCCGTGGGAATATCGAAATAAAATACTTTTATCCTAAGTTTTATTCCAGATATCCAGATACCTACATACTAAATTTCATCCAAATCCATCCAGCTGTTTCAGTTCAGTGTGAATGAGTAACAAACATCTGTACTCTCAAACATCATCATTAGAAGGATTATTAGTCAGTAGGATTAGTAGGATAAATAAAGCACAAATTTAGTATCACAATGTCTGTCAATGTCTATCTGTATACATACATACTAACTCTAAGGTCTCTCCTACAGGCGCACAATACTCGGCTGAAGAATGACTACTGCGAGGGCGGTTGTTCGGAGGCACGCAGCGCAGGCGTCCTAGGTAGTGCCCGTCAGTTTCTGCACTATACGATTGCGAGTCGTAATCTTAGCCGTAACCTCACCGAGATTTATGAATTGAATTTTGTATGTATTTCTCAATAAAATGTATGTAGAAGAGGAATTACAGTAAATAAAAACCTTCACTATTTATTTTAATATTTTTATTTTATAATCAGTCTTATCAGTCAGTCAGCGAGGCTTGGTAAATGAAACATTTCTAATGGTTCATGTAAAACACATTCATCGTTACACATTCTGGCACATCTCTGGTGGTAACGGAACCTAGCAGCAATTGTTCATACTACAAGCAGTGTACAGTCACTCTATACTGTAGACTCTACTACAGTGTAAAGGAAAGGAGAACAATCTATAATGAGTAAAAAGTTGCAAAAGTAAGCAGTAAATAAGATTCTAGATTTCTCCAGCCAGAGTGGCGCTAAAATAGCAAGTGTCTGAAATGTTTTAGTTAATACATACATAAAATCACGCCTCTTTCCCAACGGGGTAGGCAGAGACTACATCCTTCCACTTTTTTAGTAAATATGTACCTATAAAATAAAATAATTGCTGTAAGAAAACTTGGACGGTGAATGAATTTTTGTGATCTAACAGATTTATTTATTGAGTGCTTTTACTGTATTTATCGTTATGAAGCTTATTTTACAATTACTTTTACACTTTGGCATATATCATCGATTACACTCCTTTCCTCCTCACCGCTCGTTGAAAGATCTAATAGTTGACGGCGACCGTGCCGTGACCGTTGCGACCGAAACGGACCTAACGTTCTTTCTTAAACCCGCCCTTCGGTCCAATGCCCGCGCCACTTCCGCCACCTCCTGCAATACCACGCTGACTTTGGCTACCATCCGGGCTACGAGCATTTCGCGGGTGGCAGCGATCATTGCTGTCTCTACCAACAGCCACCGCTTTTCAAAATGCGTCACCACTCGGGAGCTGCGGGCACTATTCGCTGATCTGAAAACACAATACACAAATATAACAATTTTATATTTTTAATCAACCGTTCGCCCCCATTGATTGGCCGTCGATGTTAGTTTCTGTTACAACGATTGACTGCATTATAAGGGCCGCTAGTCAGGGAAGCCGCAGTAGCTGTGTGGTTTGATCTATGGCCTCTTATGGTCGTGGATTCGAACCCTGACTCGCATCTCAAATTATCCGGAATTTATGTGCGAAATACTTGGTAGTTCTAGGAGATTGATTCAACGAGTTCAAAATGCATGTGCTCGTTTTTGTTCCGAAGTTCCTCCTCGGTCCCTTGTCACTCCGTACTTGAATGCTACTGATCTGCTAAAAATGCATGCTCGCAGGCGCTTGCACCTTGTGACCTTTTTGTTCGGTGTAGTGCGGCAAATGACGCCCTCGTACCTTTTTGAAAAATTCATTTTTAAAGCAGATTTAAGGCTATTGTGCCTCCGCAGATTCGTTTCAGATTCGCAGCGTCTAAGTGATGGAATGACATTTGTCCTCCTATACTCGGAGTGACTAGCAGTTACACCTTTGGGCGAAAGATTAAAGGCTATTTGTTGGCATTTCAAAAGCTGTAATTCCTCTCTCTTCCAGCTCTATTACACAAAACCTTTTTTTCGTTTCAGTTGTTAATTTCATGTTTCCTTTTAGCCCGCGTAGGTACCTAATGGTGTTGTCTAGAGTGTATAAATTTATAATAATGTTTATGTACTAATGTTAATGTCTTTCAAAGCCACAAAATAAATAATATGTTTCCATAGTTTACAAAATGAAGTGTGGGGAAATAGTACTAGTGTAAACAAAAATTTTATAACAAAAAATAGAACCGACTACAAAAAACCATGAAAATAATTTTCTACCAGTCTGAAGTCGGTGCCTCAGCACGAGCCAGCAGGAGTGGACCTATAATCGTCTACCTCACCTACAACTATACGAGTAAATGGCTCCAATCACTCCTGCTGGCTCGTGCTGAGGCACCGACTTCAGACTGGTAGAAAATTATTTTCATGGTTTTTTGTAGTCGGTTCTATTTTTTGTTATAAAATTTTTTTTTCACGCTTTTTAGTGTAAAACATCTAAGATACAATAGTTTAATGTCAAATGGTCGTCACCTTTTACGAAAAATTGCTTTTTCCGATGCAGAGACGTTCATTATTGAGGAGTCCTGGTGCTTCACCACCCATTCCATTTCACCATAATATGCGTTCCGAGGAGCATAAATTGCTTAGCAACTGTGTTAAAGCAATTGAAATTCAACCCATGAAATACTTATTATTGAGTAGTAACTCCGATGGTCAACTGTGGTCTTCATCATCAGTTCCACTTCACCAAATGATAATTTTCAAGAGCAAATGCTCGAGTTACTACTAAATATATCAAAATAACCATAGGTGTCCCTACAACATTTGAAGGGTTCCCTCGATTTCCTTAAGATCCAATCATCAGATCCTGATTTGGTGCTTATGGGACCTAATTGAAAGCATTCCTAGACGAACGCAAAAAAAAATTTTCAAATCGGTTCATAAATGACGGAGTTCTGAGGTAACAAACATTAAAAAAAAAAAAAAAAAATACAACCGAATTGATAACCTCCTCCTTTTTTTGAAGTCGGTTAAAAATTCTACTTATGCAAAAAAAGTGCATTAGAATTATAGAAAAAAAAAATCCTACTGCACACAGACATCTATTCACGAAGCACGGTATTAGAACTAACTGTCATTGGATTGTACGTACATTTATCATACTGCTAGACAGTCTATGTTTATAAAAATAAAAGCTCATACAAATTGGTTGGTCAAAGTCAAAGTTACACGTTAAGACGAAATTATCTATTTACTAGCTTTTGCCCGCGGCTCCGCCCGCGTGGTATTCGGTTATCGCGCGCTGTTCTCTCGGGAACTGTGTATTTTTCCGGGATAAAAAATAGTCACCTATGTCACTCTCGGGACCATAAACTATCTCTATGTCAAAAAACACCTCGATCCGTCGCTCCGTTACGGCGTGAAAGACGGACAAACACACAAACATACAAATACACTTTCGCATTTATAATTTTAGTAAGGATGTAGTCTTATGTATAGTAATAAAACTGTGTAGTAATATATCTTTGTTGAGGTCCGAGGGTCACCAATGGTGCTGGCTGAAAATCAGCGCTGGGGTGTTTATTATTAACGCTTCAGCATTATGCTGAGCCAGTGTCCGATTCACAACCGCAATGACACATACTTTCCTACGTGTTGTCTATTTGTACTTAATACTATTGTTGTGTCTTGTGTGGTATCCCATCTTAGGCCTCTAGGTTGGCAACGCATCTGCAATACCACGGGTATTGCAAATGTTTATGGACGGTGGTGATCTCTCACCATCAGGAGACCCACTTGCTCGTTTGCCATCCAGTGACATAAAAAAAACCTTCTTTCTTTCTAAATTAAATTTCAAATTTACCGTGCACTTTAGCGTAAAGGAAAACATCGTGTGTGTGTGAAAACCTGCACAAACCAGCGAAGCAATTCAATGGTTTCTCACAGCCAGTATGTCGAATACTTAGATCACATAAACGCTGCCGCCCACCCAACACTGTCTTGTCAGTTCCAACCACTTCTTGATACAGTGGACACGGCCTCCTCTCCGTGCACCGCCACTCGCCCCATGAACGCCAAGATCTTTTCCTCGCGCTCCGTCAGCGCGGGGCTTCCGGGGCGCGGGCATGGCGCGGGCTGGCCAGCTGCTTCTTGCGCACCGCGTATTTGGCGTTATTCCAGTACTAGAAGGAAGGGATGATTTAGGACTGATATAATAATATAAAAGAAATATAAATACAATATAGCTATGCACAATGCCATTTACTGATTATAGAAAATGACTGGATGGATTTGGAATTTGAAACAATGAGTAACATAGTTGGATCTCGGGAATAACACAGCTACTGCTTTACAGCTGCTTACACTGCTTTACACCCAGAGAATCTTTCAATTGCCAGATTTGTTGCAATTGCCGTGCAACATAATCTTCCATATTGTCTCTATTTGTGCTCTTTAGTAGCTATATTAGAAAATTGGAAAGCTGATAAGAAGAATTAAAAATTGTGCGCAGAAAATCGACAAAAATGTCGCCCAACGGTCTTGTTCTGGGATTATGTCTAAGTTTCGTCAAACTGCTGATCATGGGCCTTTTTCTAAAATTCACTAATTAATAGTTTTGTAAATAATAAACCTTGTATAAATTGTATGATTTGTCTCACAGATTATATATGTTTTTTATTGCTGAAAGCATTGCCATACAGCGTGGTAATGCTGCCAGCCTTCTGGCAGCGATTTTAGGCAATTTTTTTTATTTATAAGTTTAGTTTGTATGTAGTTTTAGTTACGTTTTTTTTTTTTGATTTGCTGAAAACCATTCTATTTTTGTTTGTTATCACACGTTAAGCATTGGCAGTCAAATCATTAAATAATGACAAAAACTCTTCAAAAATTTCAATTTATGTACTTACCTCTCGCCATTTTTCTGCCGTCTTTGTGGCTCCTACACCGCAGCAGTTTAGGATGGAAGCGAGGTCTTTCCACTGGTTATTTGTTTTTTTTTTCTTGGCTAAGGGGCTGTCATTCGTGAGTGACGCCCTATAGCCATCTGGGGGTACTACTGTATATAATGCAGGACTGAGCACCTCTCATTGTCCGTCGGAGACGACAGGCCTTGCTGGCATCTTAAACAATAGGTACTCATGAATGTTAACACATTTGTTATTCATCTTGAACATATTCATTAAAAATAAACAATTAAGATACAATTTGGATGCTTATAAAGTAACAAATATACACACTATCACTTTATTATTAAAATCAACGATCTCTTATTTTCTTAAGAATTGTGGAATTTTCTTAGAAAGTTGTCTTATCAAAGGCAATGGGCGCTTTATTTATTTATATGTATTTCAATTGCTTAATTCCCATTGCATAAGTTTTTGAAAGTGAAATAAAGTTACTTCTAAACAAACATTTTCGATTCTCGCTCGTTAAAATGCTTATCCATTTTTGTAGTGGCTAAGCACTATGAAAATAACTTTAAATGAAATGCATTAAGTATAACTTTATTTTATCTAATTAAAATACGTACTTACCTAATGCAATAAACTCAAAAACTTAAATTTTAAAGGACTTACTTTAAATATTGTTTCGTTTCGCGGGCGTTGATAGAACACGCACTGACGTTGCACTGACGTACGGGCATAGATATAAGTTGACGTATAAAAATCACCGCTGCGCTTTGCGTTTAGTTTAATTTCCAATATTTTTAAATATTCATTTACTAACAGTAATATTGTGTAGATTTAAGTTTGTATACTATAATTAACAAAAAAACATGCCGAATATGGTTATTTTGTAACCGAAAACACTCAATCCGAGTCTTATCAATTTTATCGAAATCATTCGTTGATTAAGTATATTTGCAAAAACCAAACTTTTCGTTCCATTCAATTGATATTGCTTCTCATGACAATTGCGCTTGATGACTGCTAGATTCTGTTACGCGAAACGAATGTTTCATGTCAGTCGAATTTGTAATTGCTTTGAAAGAACATGACGATTACAATCCCGTGTTCTTTACGCAATAGCCCTGCTGATTCTACAGCGGCCGCTAAAATTCCTAATTTTATTTAGACGTCGCTAAATCACTTTGCTATTCTATGAGCACCTGTCATAATCAAATGACATCACTAATTTGATGGAATAGCACTTGTTAAATCCGCCGTCTAAATGACAATTAAAATTTAGAAAATTTAGATTTAGACAATTTAGCTGACGTGCGCGTAGAATCGCATCCAGTGTTTGTCATCAAACAAATCACGATAAAAAGTTCATTAAAAAAAAATGCTGTCATATTTTTTATTCAATATTTTGATACATAAAGCCACTAGTAACTTTGGGTTAAATGTAAGAAATGGAATTTTACTATATTTTTACCAATTTTTATTAATGAAGCTGGAAAAAATTCTATTACATGCGTTACTTTCGCATTTATAATATTAGTAGGGATAAATGAAATTTATAACAAAACCTTATTGGTTTCTCTTGGGTAAAGATGGGAATTTATTAGTTCTCTCGCGTTTCGAAAACGGTGTGATTTTCACGCTAGTACCTACCTCAATGTCTTCCTTATTCGGTAGAAGCGGCGCTTCTAGAATGTTCTTGAGACAGAAATCTTCGCTGTCAAGTTCGAATATGTACTTCGTTACTTCCATGATGCGTTGCCAATGCCGCGGCTTCATCGCCTTATTAGCCATCAGTTCCAGCAGGGGACACATGTCATTGAAGTCGTCGATGGTCTTCTTGAGAGCGAAGAACGCTGGCCATTCTTTGAGGCTGTATAAAATAAACGTTACATTATCTAAGTATACACTGAAGTTCCTGTCATTAATCACCTCACAAACGCTATACATTGCCGGCAAGTTGTCGGCACACTGTGACCCACGACCCTGACAGCCGCCATTTACTAAACGACGATGGAGGTCTTCGAGAACATTCGTGAAGTAAATGAAGAGTAAGTAAGAGAGATCCCAGTTGATTATCGATCCACTTGGGCCTAACATAGTAGTGTATGTTTCTTAAACTATTTGAAGCCATGGACCCCTGTCGAGGAATGTTATGGGGAAAAAGTGTTTTTACAGACATTCATTGGTATCTACTTAAATAATATTAGATTTATCGCTGACCTGCTGCGGATCCCCAACCCCACTATAATCCCACTTTAAGAATCCTGCTTTAGACTACAAAAGTGTCGTACCAGCAGATATTCTTGCGTTCCAACTTCTAGCCGAAAACCATCTCGTTTCGTTCAACACATCACATTGGTTGTACGGAAATGATGTAACTTTTTATTGATAAATAAATCATTGAAATACGAACCCTTTAGGTAGCTTGCGGCATCTATTCTGAAACTCCATGAGCTCATTGTTAATCTCCTCTATATTGACCTCTCCCCAGGTGATGTCGTAGTAGCTGCTGACTCGGTCTATCACGTCATTGTACAGTTTGTACAGTTTCTGCAGAAGGTTCAGTTCCTTCCTGATCTGAGCCAGCTCCGGATATTCTGTGTGGGGGAGGCCGAAGAGTTCCTCCCCGTTCTGGTACGTTTGCAACTTTCGCCACATGCCGTCGAAGCGGTTCTGTTGAAGTATGGTCATGTTATGCAGAATGGTAGTACAAAAAGATGATGAATAACCTTTAGGTAGGGCATTCTGCCTAGTAATTAGTGACCCGAACTATGAAGCTATTACATTAGAGATTTCAACTTAGCTATTAGGTAGATACAGGTGCAGACTATCTGTGATAAATGAGTCCAGAAATACCGACATAATTTATCCTTCTACCAGCTCTTTTTCTGCTCTAACGTACAGTTGAAATTTTTGATAGCATGAATACCAGGAGATCATAACCCACCTGGAATAATATCAACCTGTCAGACGCTTCACGAGGAGTCAGCCCCGACTGCATTGGCCCCGCGTGCCGATATTCGTGCACATACTCCCCGTTGTCCTCCCTGAAGCGGTCCAGGTTATTCTTCAAGTCGTCTTCGAACTGCGGCTGCATCTTGAGCAGTTGGACATGAGCACCCAGGGCTGTGGCCTGCAGCTGCTGCCAGGAGTAGCGGAGGCTATCCACTTGCTCCAGGTCGGATGGACTAACTGGCAACTCGTAGCGGGTTATCACGTTGAACGCTTCCTGAAATTTAGAATCTTCAAGAAGCCATTTGAAACGTCATTTTTAATAATACTGTGGTGCATAATTAAGTCTCCTGAATGGTACTGTACTGTGGTAGTTAAAAGTTCACATCGTACCTCGACTGGATCAATCTTGAGTTCCATATCCACTTCCTGCTCTCTGATCTTCTTCAGTGTCTCCATGACGCTGCGTACGTCATCCAAGTCCCTGATAGGCCTCTCCAGCTTCCTTTCCAGGTCGTTCATGATCGCGTAAACATAATCCATCTCCCGTTTGTATTTCTTCCTCATTGCTTGGCCTATTCTATGGGTGCCGTCTAAAACAGATTGCAATTATAAAAATATATTCGTTTAGTTCAAAAAAATATAGATAGGTACTTAATTGTTAAATAATTTTTTGGTAAAAATTTCATTTTTAATACATGCTTTTTTACTGACTCTACTTTTTGTAGACTTGCCACCCAAAAATATTCAAATCGATGCCCATTAATCGTTGAAAAGTTCTGTCCTGTGGAGACGATCCTGGCTGGAGTACCAGGATATCACAACCAGATTATTGTATTGTCACGCAATTTACATAAGTATACCAAATTTGAAGTCAATCCATCCACTGGAAGTTGGTCGAATTTTATTTGGAAGTCGAATTTAACTTGCATATTTGATTACAGACATACAGACAGACAATAGTAGGTATACCGCTTCATTGTCTACGAGTATAGGCACCAACATAATTTATTTTGCACTGTAAACTGGAAAATGGCGCCTCTTGCCGTCGTGCGTCTCGCTCCAGCAACCGCTCGTCTTGCTCTACCCCAAAGCTGGAGCTTTTATAACGGCCCACGAATTTGTACATTAATCTCTCTCTTAATTTGTGGATTATTCTCAACTCCGTCTTTAACGACGAGCTAAAATTATTTCGTCGACTGTAGGTATCTAATCGTACCTACTTATAAAAATGCTGAACATAGATTTGAAATGGGCAGAAAATGTAAACCAATACAATATAAGTTTACTTTTAAGGAAAATACAAACTGAAACATGGATGCACAGGGAAAAACCCAGAAAAAGAGACCAGCGCTGGGAGTTAAGAATCCAGGTCCTTAGCATTCCGTGCTGCGTGCCCCTACACCAACATTGGGCAGGAGTCTAGACACAAATTTCTCCCTTGCACCACACATTTCAGCCTGCTTTTTTCATTCTTAGCCACTTAAGCAGCGACACTAGCGACATTATGTTTTAGCTCAACTAGATTTCACGGAATGACCGTAAAAGTAACATTGGAGTTGAAATAAAAAATACAAAAAGATTCCAAGAACAAATCATAATTTACTTTTAAGCTCCGTGATCAGCCCCAATTTCAATTTCTCTGTGGACACAGCAAGGCAGTTCCCGATGACGAGTATATCAGGCTCCGTGCCCAGTTTAGCTTCCAGCTCGCTATGCCGCTTTAGTGCTAGTTCGAAGTCATTCAGGTTCCAGGTCAGCAGCTGGCGCAGCGTCTTCTCGCATTTCCAGAGGTAGTGGTATGGCCGCCATCGCTTTACTAGAGTATTGAGTTCCTGCGATTCGTAATTCAGTTAAAATTACCTCCACAATGAGTGTTTTCATAGAGGAGAAATATCGGTAGATGGCGTTAGTATCGTGAGGTCCGTTTGACGCCGCTCGTGATTGGTTTATTAACTAGATGAGCCAATGAGGGCTATCGCGAATGAATTTTCCGCTAGAGGCACTAGTGTAGCGTGAAGTCAACGAAATGTCAAATCTTATAGTTTTTGGGTGAGTTACGCGGGTTTATTTATAATTAGAATTATTTTGTGAATATTTCGCATTACCTGAAATTAATTATGGCAATTATGCGATAAGGGGCAGTGAACGTCTGTAAATTGAGACAGTTTTGTCTTTCGAAAACTTTTGTCCTCCCTTTTTTCCGAACAAAACGGGATTACGCAATACTGTGGTTGCTCGATATTTTTATGGTACTGTTTTAAGATGTATTAAATATGATTTTATTCTAAACTTTGTTTTCATGCCCGTTATAACAGACTTTTAAAAACCTCAGGCAACAGTGGCGCCATCTAGTGAGGTAAAGAACGATAGCCCTCATTGCAAGCAAACGTCAAACGTCAAACGGACCTCACGATATTAACGCCATCTAGCGATATTTCGCCTCTGTGAAAACACTCATTGTAATGATTTGTACTGCGAAAGACTACGGAAAAAAATTCCCACATTTCGCAATGTGGTCAAAGGGTTGTTGTGGACAACAAGGGGTTCGGAATAGCTACTATTTTTGGTTCTGTACCCGAAGGGTGACAAATGTCGTTACACTGTCCGTCTGTCTGTATCTCCGGCTGTCTGTCACAGGTCTGTATCTCAAGAAGAAATTTATCCATAGTGCGTATTTCTTAAATATTTAATTTTTATTTTCGTAGGTAATACCGTGTCACGCTTAACCAGTATTTATCTTTTTTTATATACAGTCTATTTATATCTATTATCATTCGAATTATGGGGTTTGTACACATTTTAATGTTATAGAGGTAGAGTAGTATCTTATGCAATTGTTGTATAAGAGCCGCAGGCGAATATCGCTATGAAAGACGCCACGAGCGTTTTAAGACCAGCTAGGTAGCTATACAACGTTGTAGAGTATAGGTAGAGTCATATTCACGATAATGCGTGCCATAAAGCCATAATGCGTTGTTCTTATTACAATGTCATTAATGTCTAGTTTTGACAAAATCACGCGCCTCCGTGGATAGCACTATGTACAAGTATAATATACTACTTCTAAATCATCATCACCATCATCATCAGGCTAAAGACTTTATACATATAATTTTCAAAGACTCCTTAAATTTTAGCTCTGATTCTTGACACAGTCCTGTGATAGACAGAAAGACAGCATAGCGTAGCAACAATATCTAACTGATAATAGAGATTTATTTTGCATTTATCGAATTTAGACTTGCAAGGAAAATTGTGCAAGTTGCATTACATTGCAGCGCACGTTTGGCCACTACACACTCATAGGCTTTACAGCTTCGCAATGTAATGCAACTTGCACGATTATCCTTGCAAGTCTAAACTCGGCCTCAGAATCGTACAGAATTGTCCGGCAACGGCGCTGAGGTACTTATTACGTTTACTGAAAACAAGGGAGTTGACGTAAAAACGGAAAAAAGTACTAGGGTAGCAGAAATCAATAAGACGCTAGCATGACGCTAGCACATTAAGCAAAGACAGACTGAGCTTCTTTGCTCGGTTATAAATGAAGACAATGGCTGACGATAAACATTCAAGTTTTTGTTGGATTTTTTATATTGAAACTGTGTAAATTATAAAGTTCGCTTCCGATGTTAGGTTAGGATAATGGCGACTGAAATCGAATCGATACTTATGACAGCTGAGAGCGGACAGCGCATGTCGCTTTTAATTTTCACTCGTGGCGGGGCTTTGAGTTTAAAGTAAAGAAAGTGAAAAAGTAACTTTCTACGAAGAGGCTTTAGAAAATATTTTATTTTGAAAATTAATACTAAACATATTAAAAATAATAGTAATGTTACAAACAAACTTGGATAAAGACTACATTCAGTTACTTGTTTTAATTTATACCTACTCGTATGACTCGATTTGAAGGGTCCACGGAAAAAACATGTCTAGTCACCTAAGCAACTTTTTGAGTTAGGTATAGCGGTTTGAAAGTTAGTCATCACGAACAATTACTATGGTTACGATTTCTTCAAAAGTAAAAAAAAATACATTTTATAATGTTTTCAGATTATTTAATTCAATGGTAAGTCATAGTACTTTGTGAGCTCTACATTTCGAGATTAAAATCTAAATTAAAAAAAAAGGGACTTGACATGTTCTTTCCGTGGACCCTTCATTTATTTTATACTTGTATTTATATTTATATTGTATGGGTGAAGTTTCTTCTAGAATTCTTCTTTGAAATACTACGTGAGGCATACCTACTGAAAGTTTCTGAATGCTACAAAATAAGACCAGAAATTATATTTAAGAATATGATACAACTTTGTTGACATAGAGTGTTAAATACCTTTGTGTTGGGTGTTGTTGTCGTTGTGTAATAATAAAAATAATGAGGGCCTCCTGACAGGCGTAATATCACTAGATGGCGTTAGTATCGAGAGGTCAGTTTGACGTTACCGTCTTACTTGCGATAGGGATGGAAGATGGGGACGAGGATGGAAGATAGGGATGAAGATGGAAGGCCGCCATCAAGAGGAATAATACTTTTTATGAGCTGTCAGAACACAATCCTCCCGTAGAGTTTCAATGGCAATAGTGACTTATGACGTCATAACTCGCTATTTGTTGGCCAACTCTATCAACTAACTATTTATTTGTTTTAAAGCAACAAGAAATCTAATTTTACAATAAATCGGAAATTAATCTGGTTTTCAGGGCTAAAATAAAGCGTTTTTTTACTGGAGTCGTGCCTTCAATTTGTTTTTTAATGGCGTCAACATCCCTATTGGCCCATTTAGTCATTTGACCAATGAGTCGGCTGTCATATTTATTTACATATTCCGTTTTCTAGATTTTTTTTAACGAACAACGGCAAAACCTAGACACTGGAAAAATTGTCCTCCAATGGTCAGAGCCATATTAAAAAAACACAAACATCACACAAATGTCACAGTTATCAAATGGAAATCAGGATACTAGCGCCATTTATATGACATCCACAAAGAAGCGTGTTTGTGTCAAAATTAGACATTAATGACATTGTAATAAGAACCACGGCACGCGTCATCGTGAATGACTACCTAATAGCCTGTCACGAGAACCCTCATTGAATTGAATACTAACCGTTTTAACATTCTGCGTGCTAGAAGACAACAGCGACAAGGTCTTTATGATCTCCTTGTTCTCAATTATATGGTTATAGAAGTTCTTCTGCTGCAGTGGAAACGTTGGCTTCTCCTCGGACTCCAACCTGTAATGCTTCTTCCTCCTCACTTTAGCCGCGTCCAAGACCCTCAGGGACTTCGGGAGGACGCCTGTGACCGACTGGACCTGTTCGTCAAGCTTCGTGACTACTTCGAGAAGATGGTTTGACTGGTGACCAGCTAGCTTCTTCCAACTGACCTGCTTACACACATGCGGGGCGGCGGCAAAAGAAACGACCAGGGGACCATGGGTTAGGTTGGGTTAGGTTTTAGGTGAAGCAACATCGAGTGGAGCGAAATGAGAATAGAAGCACAGAAGGGTGAGCGGACACAGACACAGTCAATTCACACGTGAAGGAACAATGCACAATACAATTAACATCACAGGGGGAAACAATGGAAGATATTAATATGGTTTAATGTTTGTGAACTTTGTTGGCTGAAATTTAAAGTATTGTACCACGCGCCATATAATCTGCCTAAAAGTTCACTAATTAATACTTAGTTTTGACGCATTTTTGAGATACATTTTTTATCCGACGTCTTTACGTTACTCCTGGATTGTGTTCGAATCGCTTAACGGTGTAGTGCCTATTTAATTATTGGAATTATACCTTTATAGTTTTTGTGGTACTAGTCGTGGCAATGAACTTTTAGGCAAAGTTAGGCGGCGGAAGGTATAATTAAATGTTTCTGTCATTGGAGTTAAGTAGTAACGACTTTATTATAGTACATATTCACTTATTGCTTTTATATCCTTCTTTCATTTAAATATACCTTAAATATTTTATACACCGTGTTTTTTTGATATCCGTTAACTTCGGCAGACGACTCAGTTATATTATAAACTTCCTGAAAACGTACTTTTTCACGAAATTGAAAAAAAAAATTTCGTATCCATGTAAAAATATTTTTTCTTGCATATACTAGCTTCTAGCTTCACAAACAGTCAAAGTAAAATGAACAAACTTGACAAATGAAATTGACGTGACACATAAGAGAGAAATAAAGCTCACATATTTAACTTTCTTTTGCTAAATATGTCAATATGTGTCAATTAAAGACGGATTAGTTACGGATAAAAAAAAAAACAAATTGAGGACCTTTATGCTCTTTTACTGCTGATAATTATTATCTTAACTTTTTAGGAGTAAGAGTTAGGCCACTAGTGTCTTAAAAAAATTATTTTCATTTAACCTGTAGATCCCCTTAAAGTTAACGGATATAAAAAAAACACGCTGCATAAATTGCCTTTTCAATCGCTTTTTTACCCTGGATGTCTTCCCGCCAGTCCATTGGGCGACGCCTTTCGACAGACCCGCGATGTGCTTCCCAGCCAAGACCAGCACTTC
The DNA here is from genome assembly GCA_037349165.1 of Choristoneura rosaceana. Lineage (NCBI taxonomy): Eukaryota > Metazoa > Arthropoda > Insecta > Lepidoptera > Tortricidae > Choristoneura > Choristoneura rosaceana. The sequence goes on along the minus strand of JAZBNJ010000004.1, from coordinate 4,540,649 downwards.
TTGTATCTCCTCTAACGACGGCTTCACGGACACGTTGGGTATCATCAGAGTCGCCTGCAGCAGGAATATCGGCTTGCTCTGATGTCCTAGTAACAATTTTTACAATTGTAATATGGGAGACACTGTTTCCCGCCCCGGATAACACCGACATGGAAATACCGGCCCTGTTTTTTGTGTACTTGCCCATATAAACTGACAGGAGCTTCTATGGGCGTGTACACAAGAAACAGGGCCGGTATTTCCATGTCGGTGTTATCCGGGCCGGGAAAAGTGTCACCCAAATAAACTATTGGTGCCTATAGGCAAACCGCGTAACTGAGTCCTCGCCTGCGCGGTACAGGGGCGCGGGGGTAGGACGACAAAGGGAACTGAAGGAGGTGCGGGCGGCGAGCGGAATGAGCTGTGCTAAGAAGCGCCTACCGCCCGCACCTCCTTCAGTCCCCTTTGTCGTCATACCCCCGCGCCCCTTTACCGCGCAGGCGAGGACTCAGTTACGCGGTTTGCCTATAAACTTTGATAAGTTCGTACTTGACACTCGGTGGAACCCTGTCGCAGGGAGCGTCTACTGTATTTTTTTTTCATCACACTTGTCTTGTACTTGCACGTAAACTAAGTATATAACAATTTATTGAATTAGGCGTTACTTTGCGGACGTCTAACTAAAATACTTAATTTGTTTTTTAAAGGCAATGTTTTGAGGGGTATGTATGTACCTCTGTCGGCGAAAACGGAACTCTTTCTATCGCAATGACGGCCGGAAGTGACATGAGCATGAGGGCTTAGGGGTATCGAGAGGTGTGCTGCGCTTTCCTATAATTTTCACATTGTCAGTTCAAAGTTCAAATTGTCAAAAATGGCTAAGCCGATTCTTTTATAACATAGCTAAGATTACCTGCAAGGAAACTCGCTTTCATGTTTTTACCAAAAGACACAGAATTTTTACGGAAAGTAGAATAGTATTTTTCGTTATCAGATTCAATCAGTTGCCTATACATACTCATGACTCAATGTGAATAAAATTTACACTAATAAGAATGAAAGGTTCAAACACATTTTTTTTTTTAAGAAAACATGTAGTCGACACGGTAAGTCATTTTCTGCACCGAAAATTACACGCAAGTTTGCCGCACATTTTCCGCCGGCACGGAATTTTGTCCGCAACGATATCAGAGTCGCAGAACGCACAAGGATGTTATTATCGTCCATTGTTAAGGACGTCTGCCGTTAGGGCACAAAACAGTTAGTACGTCATACAACTTATTTGGCTTTTATGGCTTATTTTCATGCAACGTAAATGCATTCGACTATTAGTACTAAAATTTTATTATAATAGTTTATTCATAGATATTGTATTTTTACGTGATCGTGATACGGAATTCGAATTTAGAATTTCTTAGTAGGTATGAATAAAGTAATGGCCGATCTAAGAGGAGAGAAACCTGAAATGGCTTGTTATCTACTCCTTAAACCCTGGTATTGCGAAGCAATCCACTCCCAACACGTGTCATCGCAGACGGTGGCGTAAACTGCGACGTTGCCATTCGCCCAATGCGGAAACATCCCACTCCAACAGGGGTTTCCGTCCGCATTTTTACCAGGGATACATGAGCAATGAGCGATGTAGAAGCGAAACAGAGTAAATCGCTCAGTGATCTCGTTGTCATGTCACACTAATATGTATTATGAATTGAAGTCACATGTTGGGCGCCATTGAAATTGTTAATCAGTAGGTAAGTACCATTAAAAACATGTCTGGCTGACTTCCATTGGTTAGTAGTTAGATGCAAATACTACAAGAATACATACTACTACCGCTAATACTAGGTATACCAATTAAAGTTTTGTATCTAAAAAACTTAATAATTAAAATCAAAACCCGTCTTTATGCAGTTACATTTGTATATAAGAAGGAACTAGATAATTATTGCAGACAGTTAATACGAGTCCTAACGAGAGCAACCAAATATGAGGGAAGGAGTTGCAAACTCAAATCTTATACAGTCACCAGCACCAATATCTGACACAAAATCAACAAACAAGCATGCATAAATATCTGATACGACTCTATTTCTAGGGCCGGAAGCCCGGAAAGATGTGTTAGATACTCAGATATTTTTACACGCTTCGCTGTGGCATTAATGCTGACGACTGTACATAATTATTAAGTTATTTATGGACTGAACCATTAACGTAACAAACAAAATGATTCTGTAAACAGTAATGTTTAGCCCCGCCCGAGTGGTGCGCGCGCAGTGCTAAACGAAACCAGGGGTTGGACACTCCGCAGTTTAGGTACGTTCAGCCGGCGACCTCACCGTGGGGTTCGCGGCAAAGGGTTGCCGCTTATTGTATTTTTCACCTATGATGAGTTCTGTGACATTTGAAAATTTTCCGAATTACGCATACTATGTTCGCAAAATGTTTTTTAAAAATAATTTCTGTTTTGAAACAAAATAATCAATAAAATCTAAAACTGTTCTTTTTAAGAATATATAGCAATATCAGTGTCTGTTAAATAGCCTCCATCGAATACGATAGAAAAATATTTATTTTTTAAATGACGCAATGTTATCGGATTTTTTATTTTCTTGGAATAAATAAATAAATAAATCGGCAATTGCAGCGGTTCATTATTCGATAACAATGAACTAAGATATTTTAAATTTTTAAACAAAACTTGCAAGATTTTGTAAATGTGGCTATTTGGGAAGCGGCCGCAACCATCTTGTGCCTCTTGTGGCCAGTAGTTGTCAGTATCATTGTCAGTAGGTACGAGTGCGTCTGCCGTGTACACGAGTCGAGTTTCCGTTGCATTTTCTTTGCATTGTATTTGTCATTGTTCATTTCTATTATTATTGTTGTTGACTTTTGTTACTGTTTCTCGCTAAGTTTGTTGTTATTTTTTGGCAAAATGCTGAAACGGTCCAAAACAGACTGTTTTGAACTCCTAGAGTCGGGAGTTTGAACTTAATTCGTTTGAGGGATTACTTCGAGCGAGAACGACAAAACGGTGGCCCGGTGGACGGAAAACTGGAAGAATATATATATATTTTTTAATATAATGCAACTTTTCCAAAAACATAGAACCTCCTCCTTTTTTGAAGTCTGTTAAAAATGGTTGCTGTTGCTGATAAAATATTGTTGTTTTGTAGCTTTAGCTTTTAAAGTGTATTTACTTATTTATTAAAGATAGCTTATTTAATTCATATTAATACCCACTGTTATCTTTATTCATCGGAGAGTGGGAACCCTGCGCTGTTGGCGCCAAACCTGTTTCGTGTCAACGGTGCCCAACGAAATATAAACGTTCGTGTAACATTATAAGTTACAATTTCGCGTGCATGTCGTAAGAGTAGACAACGATTTATACCGAAACTTGACTTTTGTTCGAGAGAGTCCCTTCTGTACGGTAGTACTATTGGTTATTCTGTGACGAAACTTCCAAGTCTCCAATCAGACCAAAGACTAATGCGCAGTCGTCAGAGGAGTCAGAAGTAAACTCTTCACCAGTCATGATGTCTTGGTTAGTCGCCACGCAATTCTTGACGTGCCGTGTTGGCGCAAACTTGAACCAACTTGATAAGCTAGACATGTCCATTCCAAGTGCCAAGTAGGTATTCTCCTGGTATTCTCTAATAGAGCGTGTCTAAAAATGACGCGTCCCTCAAGAGAAAATATTATTCGTAAAGTTGAAAGTACGACTTTAATTAATGTAGTTCCCCTTTACACTTAGCCGGTTATTTTTAAGATCTGGCTGTCTAACTAGTCATATTTTAGGTTATACATAATGAACTGATTTAGTTGACTGATGCCGATTGCTGCTGGCATGAGGGACGCGGGACGCGTCATATTAGCTTACATCCAGTGTTCCAAGTTTGCACGGTGCAAATTGCACCTATGGACTGTTTCAGTCTCTCAAGGTCTTCTCAAATGTTTTCTAATAAGCGCCGACTACTCTTTCTCGTGGAGGTCAAGTTCGGGCGTTCTCGTCGAAACCACGTGGCAGAGGTTTTCCAACGGATCACTAGGACATGAGAATCAGTGAAGAAGGTGTTTTACGTCAGCGTCATTCACGATCCGTAGTATCAGTACCCTAGTAAGTGTGGAGTTGTACTATTCCAATTCAGTCCTCAAATTATGAAAATAAAGCAGGACAGAGATACCCGATCATCAATGACCGTTAGAGTAAATAACCTGTTCACTAATTCTTATATCCTGGTGATTCGTTGGAAATTCTCTGCCACGTGGTTCAGAAAAACATGTGTGATTGAAACTCCACGAGAGAGTGGGACAGTGTTATTTTAACCTATAATTAAAGCCCCCATTTAAATCTACCTGTCGCTTGTTGTTTTTTTTTTTAACTTTGATTCGCGCGTTTTGCGTATTTGCCACAGACGCGTATTCATTTCGGCCACTTCGGCCATATGCTTTCTTTAAAACGCCGTGGTGCGGTGCCCTAGTAGTTTGACCTGTCGCCTCTCACCCCGACTCGCACTTCTGAGTTTTTCTAAATTCATGTGCGAAATTACATTTGAAATTTACCACGAGTTTTACAGTGAAGGAAACCATCGTGAGGAAACCTGCACAAACCTGCGAATCGATTCAATTGGGTGTGTTTGAAGTTCCCAATTCTGAGAGGAGGGCTGTGCCCAGCAGTGGCAGGTATATAGGCTGGGATGATGCTGATTATGATGACTTTGTACCTCTGACCGCACCAAATTGCTTAGATTTAGAATCATCTTTAATGTCTTTATGTTTATCTGTGTATCAGACCAAACATTACTAACACTTTATGACATTAACTTTTTCGATTTGACAGCTAAGGCTGCGTTCAGACACGGCGGGAATCGCGCGGTATTAGCACGCCGTCTCTTTCTCAAGCAATACTCGGAAAAGAGACGGTGCGCCCAAACTACGTGATTCCCGCCATGTCTGAACGTAGCCTTAGTGTTGGTCAGTCTTTAGCGACAATCATCCTTCGCTAGTCCTTCGGTTACTTCTAACAAGCTCTTGCATCTTCTTGATACCCCAGTAGCAGTTTGGCATTGCAGCAGAAAACCACGTGCTCGTCAGCTTTGAGAAAGAGACAGGCTGTATGTATTGTCTACTTAATAAATAAAGTCTAATTCGCATATACCTATCTTTGTCTACCCTCAGGTGTGACAGAAAGAATGTGCAACGAGTGTGTGACAATAAGGCCTATATAGGATGTTATTGTGGATGTTATTATTTCTATCTCACTCTGTGTCATTCATTAGCATTGAGGTTGTGGAAAATGGCGCTGTTTACTTTACGATTTTTGTGATATGAAACTTTAAAGATAAATGCAAAAGTTTAACTGAGATTGTGTAATATTGTTAAATTAAGTTTTTTTATTGTTGTTACTATGTTTTATTGCTTTTATATATATTTTGTGTCGAATTTCACTAGTAGTCTAACTGTAGGTAAATAAGGTATGAGCGGTTTTAAAATCTGCACATTTACTTGATGCTGATTACTCAGCTTGTGTATGTTATTGGTATCTTTATCATGCATGCCAGTACGTCTAGTACTTATATCTCTTTCGCAGATGCGTACCTATATTGTGTCCGTTGGCTCTCCTGTACTTACTGATCACCGGGTACCTATCGATTATACTCGTATTATCGCCATTATAATGTATTTTATATATATACTCATCGGCGCCTTTGATGATCGGCGCAATATTTGGCTTACTCTTCATATTACTATTACTGCATACATTTGATGAGGGCCACATTTTTTACTGCTTGCTTAGTTATTTAAAGGTAACCATCAATAACTAAAAACATAATCACAGTTTATGTGTCAAAGGTTTATGTCAATTCATTACTTTTTGCAAGATGGTTTTATAATAACAAAAGTAATGATAAACAACAACCTAGTGCACATGATGGTCCCGTTAAACGTTGTTTCTGAGATATTAAATAACTCTAAGTATATTATGCCATCCTGGTACATTTTTCACAGCGTGACGTCCAACTCAAGTCGAACTCCCTTTGCTATAAAGGCGGTGGATAGGTAGTAATACTGCGCATGCGGAAATTCCACGGTGATTTAAGAACATTTTCGGAAAAAAGTGTATGTTCGTACCCTGTACTTTTTTTTAAAGCTAACAAATTTTGGGTTATTTCTACTCAGAATCATGAGCACCATCGATTTAAGCAATAAATAAAGTGTACCATTTTTAATTGTCAGTTTTGTGACGCAGTTACTGTTAACCATACATATTGTATGGACTGTCACAAAACTGACTAATAAATTTTGTATGGAAAATTAAGGATAATTACGACAAAACGGGGACATTTTTGTCTGAAAACCCCCTTAAATCAAAACGAGTGTGAACTTTTATTTGAGCGTTATTTCCACGTTATTTCCTTCTCAGGCTTTTCATTTCTTTTGTTTTATTTTAAATGTCGAATTTATGTCACCATGTATTTTACAAGCTTTGTGTATGTACTTACAATGTTTATTCTACCATATTCTACCTACTGCTTTTATGGTTTCAAAAATTGTAATCCATTTTTCGGCTACTAGTATCCAAGCTAAAACGCTGGCTGAACCGATTCTGATACGGTTTTACGAAAAGTATTTGTTACATTTAAGAGGTTTGGTATTTTAACCGACTTCTAAAAAAAGGTGGTTCTCGGTTTGACCTATATGTATGTTGTGTATCTGCGATTATCTCGCGTTTGGCAGAACCGATTTAAAACAGAAGATTCAAGTAGGTATTAGTTACTTGGAAGATTCCGTACACAATCTTTAGAAAATATTACTTGATTTTTTCTTAATGGCCACAGAACCCTATCCTGGGCGTGTCCGACACGCTCTTGGCCGGTCTTTACAAATGTATGTTCACTCAAGTTCCAATATTCCTGAAAGAAGTGGTCGTTGGTTTACAAATGAAACCATAACTTACCTACACTATGCACGTTGAAAATTAAACGTAAGCTTGAAAAAAAATAAGCAAAGTGCTCGTAATTTCTTGCTCAAATATGAGGGAGCGAAAATATCGACACAGTCAATAAAATTATGAAGGTCAAGTGCGAACTGCACGTGGTATTCAAATACAACACCGAGCTACCAGGAATGCATAGGATGCAAGAACTAAAACTGTTTACCTATTAGACCGAGTGGACATGGACACAGTCAGCAACAAACTTATGAATACAGCCAAAGTGCAAAAATATGGTATACGCGACCTTAACAGTCAGGCAATAAAGTCCTGTATACATAATTTTGGCACTTCAACTTGAAACGAATGTTTATTTTACTTGCTGGCTGTACACACACAGACCATTCCATTATCAAAGTCTTTGGGTTCAACTGAAAGATCGATCATTTTATTACTTAGATAATTAAAGATTATGTTATCTAAGTTTTATTCATATCAAGTATCGTAATTTGTAAGTAAGGTAAGTATAACTAGGTAGAGCTAAGGTATACATTTTATTTTTGACAGTACAATATAATTTTTGTTCTGTATCTACAATTTAAAATTTAATTTAATACCTATAAGTAGTGTATTTAACAGCAAAAATATCTCATTCAGTATTAGGAAATAAACAGTTATTTTATAATTATTTAACCTATACGCATGCTATCGGCCCATACGGACGCTACTTGACTTTATCCATTTTGGACCAATATTTATTTACCTGTGAATCTGTATCTATTCTTATGAGTAAAGCATCTTAATCTAAATAAATACCAATAAAATTAGGCGTGGTCAGACGATCAGATGGCCTAATGGTTAGTGACCCTGACTACGCAGCTTGAGGTCCCGGGTTCGATTCCCGTGTCGGGGCAGATATTTGTATGTATGAAAATAACGAATGTTTGTTCGCGGGTCTTGGGTGTTTAATAGGGTGGATCGCGATTGTATGAAAAAAAATTTTTTTTGGATGTTTGATTTCTAATAGTTTTAAAAAGTTGTATAGTGGTAAAACAAGTAAGGACATATTTTTTTTATATTTTTAAATAATCATCTTATGCCTCCGCATCTCTGTCGAAAAATTTATAAAATCAAAAAAATATGGTCACCTTAAAAAAATATAAAATGAAAAGTATCTGTTAAGTATGTTTATTGTTAGTGAAAAATAGTGTACAAAAGTTAAAAAATTATTAATTTAATGGTTGAAACAACTTTGGAATACGATTAACATACCAAATCATCTCACTACTGTACCTGAAAATCTCCCTTGCTCTCAAATTTTATCATGATTTTTCTGGAAGCCAACTTTGATTGAATTAGACCTTGTCTAGATACTTTTGTACAAGCAGATACAGAGGCTTCTGTTGTAACTTTTACTGCTCTTTCTACTGCTCGGGTATGGTTGGGCAGATGTAAAAACAGAGCGTTAGGATTGTTCCCACTGCTGGCTGTTCTGATGAGCAAACGCGGCAAGTTCTTCATCTGACAATCCGTTGAGGACGGGTGTAAATGGATATGTTTTCCGATTGATAAGGTCGTAATAACTAGTCGCATTGAGATTAAGTTTTGGTACATTAAACATTCTCGGTACAGATGGCAGTGTCGATTTACGTGCTTTCAAGAACAAGAAGTTTGAGAATTGACGGTGCAACGTACCGCCAATTCTCGCACTTCTTGTTTTTCGTCGGTCAACATTAACAACAACATATTCTCCGGATGAGCAGAATAGCAGTTTCTCTGTAAAACTGAATTTATGACTTTTTTAAGGTTATTAGGCAAATATCTAGATCGCCTAATCTCTTTGAAAAAAAGTCGAGCTGCATGTTGACAAGTTGAAGCTAATTTTATAGAAAACCATACTGGAGCATACACTTCTACGACAAAAGTGGCCAAAAGGCTCCTTTGAATTTTTGATTAGCCTTTTAAGGTCATATCTCGTCCATTCGTAATACTTCAGAATGTCTTCGTAGGTGGGAGGTACATTTTCTTTAACTTTGCAATTAGTACCAAACAAAGGAGAAACTAAAGCATTACGAGTTTTTTTCATTATTCAAATCTACTCACAAGATTCTAAAACACAAGACTAAACCAATAATTCTTGCGAATCACGCGTGACTATAATTTTAGGAAAAACAACCTCAACTCGCGTAATTAGGAATCCTACCGTCCTCTTGCATGCTGATTCTGTAACGGCAAAAATACGCTGTTTTATGTATTTTTTTAATAAATTGCAATATAATACTATAAAAAGAATCAGAATTATTAAAATAAACGTAATGTTTTTAATTATAATATCTGGGTAAACTCGGCTCTAAAATTACGATTCTGAGAAACTTCAAGTAGCTTGCGGAGGCATTAAACATATTCCGATCACTGTAGTGTAGAAATAAATCTTATTAGTAATTAAAAAATGCAACTTTTTGTTACTATTACAATTTGAAATTCGAAAAAAAAAAATTCGACCCACCCTAGTGTTTAATATGTATATACTTAAGTATGTATCTATCTTTATCCGTTGCTTAGTACCCATAACACAAGCTTTGCTAAGCTTACTTTGGGACTAGGTCAATTAGTGTGAACCCGTGATATGTCTTTATTTCTTTCTGATGATATATTTCTTTATAAAGACTGCAATAAAGTTTTAAAATAATGCACATGCGCAATGCGGTTTCGCTGGTGTGTGGCTAAATCAGGGAGTTAAACGGCAACCGGAGAAAAAAGTGCCAGGAGATCATAATCCGCCAGAGGTGTCCTTGAACTCTACTTCTCTGATTTACATGCATTGACTGGGTCGTCGCAAGTATATCTTGTTAGGACAGTCAGAAGCACTTATGATTGTGATGAATTACACGCCCAAAACGCTGTAAATTAGTAGAAAAAGATTTGTGTTTGAGGTTAGGAAAATGGCTGCATGAAAATCGATACGCAGTGAAGTAGAGCCATGGACCGAAAGGTTGGAGTTACTTCGCAATACTGCGCATGTCCAGAGTAGATACAATACTACCAGCTTAGTAAGGCTCTATAAAAATAGATTCTTATTCTTATTCTTATGTGAAATAGTGCTCCAAAGGATTCGTGTACCTTATATACGGAATATAATAATCGTAACCTTAGAAAACAAGAAATCTTTCAAAATTTGCTAGACCTTTTATTTAATGCTATGTAATATCTTAAAACTAGGCCACAATAAACGACATGTCACAAAAAGCGGACTAAGCAACGTCAATATTCAAACTATGTTTTTATATGGTACCAAACCACAAGGTAGATAATATAATAAATAAAAGAATATTATTAATTATTATTAAATTATAAATTACTTAATAATAAATAATTAATAATTTAATAAACAATAATGTGTTAAATACTTAAATAATAAATTATTATTTATTATTCATCATCAGCATCATCATCCCAGCCTATATACGTCCCACAGCTGGGCACAGGCCTCCTCTCAGAACAAGAGGGCTTATTTAATAAATTATTAGTTATTATTGTGTATTTTTTTTCTTTACTTATTAATTATTCATTTAAGTTTTAATTTGTTTAATTCTTATTTTGTTTTATTGTTTGACTTAATTTTGATTAATTGTTTGATATAATTTTAATTTTGTAATTTTAATTTAATTGTTATAATTTTTAATGATATAATGTAAAACTAATGTGATTTAATTTAATAAAGGTTTTAAGCATAAATAAATAAATATATCTGCAAAACAAAATAAATATATAGCGAAATTCGAAAAAAGTCCCATACTGGTATGCGATGCGGTTCGGTTTCGTCGACTGTGCTGTACGTGAAAATACGTAATAAATATGTACCTATAGACAACAATAATAAAAATAAACACCTTGCATCTCGATGATGTGTGATTCATGATTCATATTTCATTCATTCGCCTACTTCAGCGTGCTAGGCTCTCATATTTTATGAGAACCTGGTACTTCGTTCGTGGAATGCGACCCGATCCAGGGACAGATCAATTTAGGTGGTAGGGTAAGTGACATTGTGATTGATTTTGTTAATGAATGTGATGTGATTACTGATCAATTAACTAAGCAGAGGGAAATTATCACTTTAAAAGCAGGGTGGAAAGGGACGCAGGGGGTCGTAGATTTATTTGATAGGCGTGTCAGCCAAACCAACAGTGACGATTTTATGAATGAACATGAAAATTGACCAATAAGGTAAAAAAAAAAAATTACCCCCTTATTCATAAACGACAATCAAACCTATTTTAGTTAAAATGCCGCTAAAATTCATTTGTAATATCTGTCACTTCGACAGTTGTATTTGTTAGAAAGGGACAAAGCATTTGTTAGTTAACATAGGCTTGTTAGTTTTATGAATAAGAGGGAATTAAAGTTTACGTTTTTTATTTAAGTGATTGTGTATTAATGTTATGTCGTGTATGTGTGGTGTGTGTGTATTTTTTTATAATAATAACATAACAAGTTATTTCATCAAAGAATAATAATTAAAGTTTACTGCATAAAACATAAAATCTGATCTGATTTATGATAAATATATGAATATGATGTGTCATATCTTTATAACTTTGAAATTTTAATGTTTATTTTTAATATGTAGCTAGATCAAGCGAATTTGATCCAGGCCGTTTATAATTGTTCATCGTTTGCTAAACAGACACGGAACAGTAACAGTTCTGTGATTGCTGATTATTTCTTTGTTCACAAGACAAGTCTTGCATTATCAGATGATTATCAGAGAAACTTCTCCAGGAGGTTTTAAGTATTATGTAAAAAAATCAAGATGGAAGAAATTTAAAAAATGATTTTCCCCATGAGCGAGGGGAAAATTGGCTAGGACGTATACCAAAAATTTACCTAGCGTGTACCAGGAGAACATAAATCCAAAGAGCTGAGATAAATAGACACCTACCGGGTGTATGGTATAACTTTTGCACAAAGAACCTGCCTGACGCGCCAAAGAGAGCTTAAAATATTCAGGAAAATTCGTAGACACTTCAGTGTTGAATGGTATCACATAGATGGCGTTGTTGGTGGCAACTTAGACCCACTTGCAGGTAAAAATAAGGTAAAAATAAATCTAGATTTAGTTGTAGCTTAAGCTTGACAGTTCCATACATTTTGACACTACTAAACTAAACTAGTCAGGATAGAAAACTGAACTGCGCAAAATTGATTCTAGTAGAAAATGATACCAATGATCATTATAAAAACCAACTGATTACTCCTTTCATCCACTCTAAGGTTGACTGGTAGATCCCTTAAAGGGATAGATCCGCCTTTGTACAAGTATCTCAAAGTTTGACAATTTTATTTTGTTTCTTTTCTTTTGTACAATAAAGAGTTTGCATTCATACACACATAACCGAAACCGAACCTGTGCTAGGAGTCAAAGACTGTCTCAGCGTGGAATATCATATCATCACCAGTCATCATCAGTACCAAATGTCTAGCTTTGTAGCGGCCATTTTTACAATAGACAATAGAGTTACTTGTAGTAAAGTCTGATAGCAAATTAAGGCCGTATTGCCTAACGTTTCTGATGCTCGCGATTGCAATTAGACAGTTTTTGTATAGGAAATCCATAGGAAATCTGTCATTTGATTGCGATTGCACGCGTCAGAAACGTTGGGCAAAGTCTCTGTACCTACCTTCGTCTTTAACTGAGTCCGCGTCCGCGAACTGCTTGATGATTAAGTCCAGCGAACGACGAGTGACTTTGATCAGCACATCGACGACTTTCCGGCTGTAGTAGCGACGCATCTCGTTCACTGCGTTCTTGACCATTTCCTACAAAAAGTAAAAAAAAACTTTATAAGTAATTTCACGTTGTCTAAATGGGGGCTTATATTTTGAGTCTGGGTCTGATTTCTACTTCCGCTGGTCTTAAATCAATGGAACTAGTCGGAATAGACCCTTCCGCTTACTAAGGCAGCATAACGCACCTGCATGCTCTTGGAGAGCCCACCAGCAGGCATGGAAAGTAGCCGGTGAGGGCTTTCGAAGCACTCCCATACTGCTGACCAGTCCTGTTGCCCGCTTGATGTGGACTCGTTCAGTGTTGACGCCTGGCCGCTGCCTCCTTGGGCTTCGTCTAAACGAGTTTATAAAAAAAAAATCACTTCTCATGCTCGTAAAGTTCGTGTTTATGCTGTATCTAGGCGACATAAAATTACTTTTTATGCTCTAGTGCATAAAATAAAATCTTCGTCTAAGACCAAATAAAGACCAAGGTAATCAGGTGTCAAAAGTTTATATATATTTTTTAAATAATTTTTAATTGTTATAAAACTAAAAATCAATCAAATCAATCATACATATTAATATATCGGTAAAATTAAAAATGGAATAAAGGTACATAGAAAGTGAATCATTGCTTCCACTGTTGCTATTTCATTTCCTCGCCTTCGAACTGAAAAGCAGAGTGTAAAAGTCGAAACTCGAAAATGGGTTTAATGCTCGAGTTTTACACTCTGCTCGCCGCTCGTACTGGCTCGGGTGGCTAATAGTGGCTATATGAACGTCTCGGGTAAAATGGCTCGTTTTATGCTCTCTTTGTACATACAGTCTACTTACTATTTGATAAGTAAACTAGCTTCTTTGGTTGACAATAGTGTATAAAGTATTTAAAGGTCTACCGAAACGTGCTAGTTGGGCAGTCTCATACTTTTCGGTCATTACGGTCAGAGCATGATGTAGAGACCCTTAAATAATTAGATCTTCAAATCTCAAGTACCTTACTTAACCCCTTTTTATGTGATGATTGTAAAAAAATACTATTTCATAGCACTAATAAAACGATGCAAATAAAAGTGCAGTTGCTACTTATTTATATTCGTAGCACATGACAGCACATCTATCTACGGCGTAGCACCAAGCTCTACGACGTTCGTAGCAAAGTCATGAATAAGCATTATGCATTGTTTGATTTGTTCGACAAATAGTACATTGTTCAACAAGGGACTAAAACAAGCCATAATGACACGAGATGTGGCTATAGTCCTAGTGTCATTATGGTTATTTAGTCTCGCGTTAAATACTCTACTTTTCACTTTGAATGCGAGGAAAAAACACGACGTTCTATACAAAATTAGTTTTTTACAACGTACGCTTAGAACGAGTTATTTATTATTTAAAATTAAAGTAGCAAAAATAATTTGTAAAAATTTGCGGTTTTTCTTTTTTTTTTGTCAAGTGACGCTGTAAATGCTTGCAAGTTGCAAATTTAGCCAACAGATTCAAACTTGAAAACTATTTTAAACTAATTGGACAATGCATAACAAAACGAATTTGTCCTTAATACTCGTATTAATTGAATATGTTATTTTCGTAATCATCAATCGCGTTTCACGAAATCAAATATTTTCTTTTATATTTTTGCACAGTTGTCATTTTTTTCCAGAGTAAATTAAACAAAAAAAACTTTAATCCCTAGAGATTAATAAGGAGCTGTCAGCTGTCTCGATTGCAGAGACTAAAATTAAGAGCATGAAAAGTGAAAACGTATTTTTTTTTTATATTTGGTAGATGACCTGCCCAGTGCCCGTATCATACGAACGGCAATATTATTATGGTCTTACCATCAGCTATAAGAAACTCGAAGTCTGGATTGATATCAGTGGACTTGATTTGTTGGGCCGCTTTTTTGATCAGGTCCAGTACCTCTTCCACCGCCTCCTCAACCATCAAACTCTTGCGGTTCAGCTCTACGCACGCATTGCTGTGAAATAGACACTTACATTTTATGTGAGCCTGGTGTCAATCGAATGTTTAGATTAGAATATTTTGATTGTTTAGTAATTAACTAATTAAATAAGTAGAAATAATTAAAAAAATTAGGTAGGCCCTAGCTGTCGTCCGCTACACCGTTCGCTATCCTGTGGGAACTATCCAATTTTCCGGGATATAAACTATCCTACGTCCTTCCCCGAGACTCTATTCATCGAATTCCATCATTCATCTAAATTGAATTTCATCTGAATCGGTTCAGCGGTTTAGAATTATCTAAATCGATTTAAAATTGTATGAAAAAGCATTCTGTGAGAGAATACATTAGGCCAAAACAATATTCAACAATCAGATAATAATAGAGTATTTAATTTAAAGCAGTCAGTTATAGTTAGGTAGACTCCGAGTATGGCAGATCTCTCGAATTTAAACTTACCGGCAGCCTGTTTCAACGTGTTCAATGAACTCTTCCATGGACCAGGGTGTTTCTTCTGAAAGCAAAACGTGCGTTTAAATTTGATTTTCTTAGAAAACCAAATCAAAACCTTTATAGTGTAGTAGGTTATTTTCTGCTAACATAATTATGAGTATTTAACTAGTTTGAATGTTGAGGCAAATAAAGTCTCACATAATTACATAATGTGTAGGTAAGTAATGGAAAAGTCTGAAAGTAGCTGAGAAATTACATCGATTTTCAAAGAAATACTACGTATGAAGTACAATTTCAGTTTTTCTGGCTTTTAAATGTAACGCTCGCTCGTTAATCCAGTAACTTTGTCGCCTGAAAGTATGGGGGCAGTATGCGTCAAATCCGGTAGTTCTGAAATTTTGCAGACTTGTTTATGATGTTGGCCTAATGAATAATCCAAGTTTGTGACCTCGTGCGCCGAACGCAACTTTGTCAAAAATCGAAAAAACCGCGAAAAAATCGATATTTTTTTCAAATTTTGGCGATTATAACCCTAAAAGACTAGTGTTTGAAAAAACTTTCTTAGAACGTTTTAAAGAAGACTAAATTTGCTACAATATGATACTAGAATTGTCTCTGTGGACCCAATAGTTTCCAAGATTAAGCCTTTCAAAGTTTATCATTTTTTCGAACTTCGCAATTTAGGCAACCACAACATCCATAACCTTGACGAGCTGCGGTACCGACTATTCGCCAGGGCTGCGACAAAAACCAGCTTCAATCTAGCCAGGTTATGTCCCACAAGAGACTCTGCTCGATTTCACTCCTTGCGGACATACCATCAGGTAAAAATTTGTCCTTGCATCAGTAATTCACATTACATATCATTCATCATTTTCTATTCTCATGTACAATCTTTTTACAGGTACAGGCGTGGTTGGGAGTCACACTTAACCCTGGGGGTGAATATATACACACCACAAAGCCTCAATCCCAAAACGATGACCAGAGATGCAGCCCCACAACACCTCTTGCAGATGATTACTTGCGGCTGCACGAAGGGTTGTGGGATCGCGTGCAGCTGCAGGAAGACAGGATTAAAATACTCATCAGTCTGTAGGCACTGCAGCGAGGCCTCCTGTGACAATATACCTGATGTTGCAGTAGTAAAATCCTAGAAGGCGACGATCTGTCCGATGTCGAAATGGAGGATGACTTGACGGCACAAGACGTCGACGATTCATTACCATCTCCTGATGGGGATATGCCATCCCAATACGTCGATCCAGATACGGACGAACCTCAACCGGGACCTTCCAAAAGGGCCAAATTAATTTGATTTTTTGATTTTGAATATTACTCAATTTCCTAACAAATAAACTTATTAACTTCTGTTGTACTTTTCTTTTTTATTTACTTCATTATTCGTAGCTAAGCTTTAACATCATCGTTCACACTCCTCATTATCTTTTTTAACATCCCATCATAAAAGTACACGGCTTCGATAGTATAATCAGGGTCAAAATTCATTCAGAACGACAGAATCGCAAAAAATTGCGAAGTTCGTAAAAATGATAAACTTTGAAAGGCTTAATCTTGGAAACTATTGGGTCCACAGAGACAATTCTTGTATCATATTGTAGCAAATTTAGTCTTCTTTAAAACGTTTTAAGAAAGTTTTTTCAAACACTAGTTCTTTAGTGTTATAATCGCCAAAATTTGAAAAAAAAATACGTTTTTTTCGCGGTTTTTCGATTTTTGACAAAGTTGCGTTCGGCGCTCGAGGTCACAAACTTGGATTATTCATTAGGACAACATCATAAACAAGTGTGCAAAAATTCAGAACTACCGGATTTGACGCATACTGCCGATGTATAAAGTTACTGGACTACGTGTATAAACGATCATAATTAACATAAGCGAGTAAGAAGAAGCTTAAGTTAATGATTCTTTCGAACTGATCTGATGCTGAAGCCAGAAGGTAGGCAACGGAACTCTGTTATAAAACAACGTAACTAAGTTGTTTGGGCTTAATGGAATCGTTGTGAGATGTACTTTGGCTACAAATTACTAAAAAGTGAGAAATAATGATTTTTTTTTTACAAAAAAGTAAAACCGACTCCAAAAAATGAAAAAAAAAAATTAAAAAAAAGGAACCGACTACAAAACCCTTGATAATATTTTTCTACTAGTTCGAAGTCGGTGACTCAGCACGACCCAGCAGGAGTGACTGAAACCCATTGTATGTAGGTGAAATAGACGCCTATTGTTCCACTCCTGCTGGGTCGTGCCGAAGCACCGACTTCGAGCTAGTAGGTACCTAGAAAAATATTTACAAGGGTTTTGTAGTCGGTTCAATTTTTTTTGGAGTCGGTTTCTCAATATGGTTTTACGAGTTGTCATAAAAAATACAAAAAGACTCCAAATAACCAATCATAATAAAAAATTATTCGCTAATCGCAAAAACAGTTTTGTTGTAGGTACAAAAAAGAAGACAACAGTCGTTTTCTTTCAAGAGTTGCGTAACGAAAATGTTGACTACACGCTACTGCTTACCTGGTAAGCTTATCAATGACACCTCTTGCATACCAGACAACACGTATATAATCCTATTAGTGTATATATCGTGGACTCTCGTGACCAGGACATCAAAGCTTTTGATGGCTGCATTGGCGCGGTCAATGAACTCTTCCCAGTCCTCGCTGGTCCAGGTTACAGAACGAAGACCAGGGAGCAGGAGGGAGGATAGGCGCACTACTTGAGGCAGAAAGAGAGGGCGTACTTCTAATTTGACTCTACGAACTGTGCGCAGGTAGTCTTCTAATAGAAACTGGAAATAATGAAATTATTTTGAACTAATGTGACCAACATAAACAAAATTACTTTGCAATGTGGCAAAAATAGCCGTGGTGACCGAGTGGTTTGACCTATGGCTTCTCAAGCAGAGGATCGTGGGTTCAAGCCCTGGGTCGAACTTCTGACTTTTTTTAAATTCGTGTGTGAAATTACATTTGGAATTTACCACGAGCTTTACGGTGAAGGCAAACATCGTGAGGAAACCTGCACAAACCTGCGAAGAAATGAGGGTTTTCACGATTTGACGTATGAATTTTGCTTGCGATTGGCTCATTTAGTTATCTAACCAATCACGAGCAAACGTTAAATGCCAAACGGACCTCACGATACAAACGCCATCTAGCGATTTTGCACCTCTGTGAAAACCCCCATTCAATGGTGTGTGTTAAGTTCCCAATCCCCACTGGGCCCGCGTGGGAACTACGGCCCAAGCCCTCTCATTCTGAGAGGAGGCCTGTGACCAGCAGTGGGACGTATAGGTATAGGCTGGGATGGATGGTGGCCAAAAAGCCGAGATATTATTTTTAGCAATATTTAAGACATCAGTGACAATAACTAAAGTTTAACACCTAACAAAAAAATTATACAATAGATAAGTATAACTGTTTTATGCTAATTTATAACTACAGCCATAAATATTATTTTTTAATGATTTTAACCGACATCATAGAAGTAAGTGTAAATTTCTGTTCCGTGGTATAAATAATACTAGCCTTTGCCCGCGGCTCCGCCCGCGTGGTATTCGGTTATCGCGCACTGTTCCCTCGGAAACTGTGCATTTTTCCAGGATAAAAAGTCACTCTCAGGCCTATAAACTATCTTTATGCCATAAATCACGTTGATCCATCGCTCCGTTACGGCGTCAAAGACGGATATACACACAAACATACAAACACACTTTCGCATTTATAATATTAGTATGGATAAGTAAACTCGTATTGTCTCCAAATCTTTTTACCTGCATAGTATGATTATGCAGCAATGTAAGTATTTAGGACATAATAATCATATACCTACTTAATTTTTTTATCATTAGAAAGATGGTAGTAAGCATATCTTGACGTGTCTTTTTATTGATAAACACCTTTGAAAAATACGTATCATAAGTCACAATAATAACAAAGACTTATACATACTTTTAGTATCTTACGTAAGAAGTAGTTACTGTTTTTTTTTAAAAACATTTTTCAATGAACAGACTCTTCAAGATTTTCTAATGCAGTCATCAAAAAGCTTAATAAATTAAAAAGAGACACATTATACTTATTTGAGAAGGAACAAATTCCTGATAACACTGACCACTAAAGAATCGTTGACCAGAGTGAAGTAATTCTTCTTAGCGTACAATGAATGGCAGACTATTGGCAGCTCCACGTCCATCTTGACCAGGCAATCAGATTCTCTGATGAGTAATTTGATCGTGTGATCCAAATTCACACTGATGCGTCCGGTGTCATCGATTTTCAGCAACGTGTTGTTTAGGCAGTCGTCGACGTCCCACAACTGCAGTTATGATTGCTCTTTCAACACTATGATACCCTGGTATCTTTTTTATCTCGTTTTCTCAAACATAACATGATTTGATATTTTGTTACAAATTAATAGACCTAGTTTTTTTTAACGCAAACGTCAGCGATCGCGACACGTGCGCTCACACAGGGCAACGAGAATAGTGTCCTGTCAGCTTCATCTCTTATGTTTTATTATTTTATTTCATGGCATGTTTGAGAATAGCACTATACAAGTCTCGGCCGGAACGTGGGATTGCCGCTCTCGCATCCCTATCCGCTTGTCTATATCTGCTTAGTCGGCAACCCCCACTTCCCGACCTCTATTATTATTTATTGTGTATTGTTATATTTGTTATTTATTTATTGTGTTTGCTGTTCAGCTTTTAGGGCCATTATAGACGAACTGCAGCCCATTTAATCAGCTACATTAATACTTTATTGTGTAAATTAAATTGTAATTTCAAGTAAAACGCTTCGGCAATATTCATACATTTACATATACAGCGTGTATTTTTAATACTACCTCAAACTGTAACCAAACGAAGATTTAAGCGATGTGAACCGATATCAAAACAAATTGTTAATTTAGAATTAACTAACAGAGCGTAATTAATTTTTGAAATATTTTCGAGCAGCAATGTACTGCGTACAACAAGAGAGAAGCGTTCTGTGACAGCTGTCACGTCAAAGAGTGCGACGTTTTGAATAAAAAAAAAGTAGTATCGCGTAACGATACATTGCGTGCTAATTAATTTTGTAAGGAAAATAATAAGTCTAAATTTTTTACTAAAACATAATAAAATGTGATTATTAAGGCCTTCACTAACTGCCCTTAAAGTTTGAGGTAGTATTAAAAATACACGCTGTAGAATATTCATAGTTCTGTGAATTTATTCAGTAACTAATGAATGAACCATAGAAATTCAGATTATTAATTTCAAGTCGTGTATAATTTCAAGCCTTTATTGTAGATATTTGACTAAGCCTGCAACAGTATATTTTGAACCCTATTTTATGGAACACAACATAAAGCATGTTTGAGAAAAAATATTTGTACTAGGACCACATAAATACTTACGTTCTGGTTCATCCACACAGCGCGCATGGTCTGATCGTAATTCGTAATGAGCGCTCGGGTGCTCCCGTACTTGCGCATGACATCGGCAGCGGCCGGCAGAGAGCGCAAGACAGCATGCGCTGACACGCTCTCTACTGTCTCTGTCATGTTGTGGAGGAGGCAGCGGGACCATTTTATGCGACCTGTGGGTGGACATTATCCCCCTTATTCATAAAACTTAACAAGCCTATGTTAACTAACAAATGCTTTGTCCCTTTCTAACAAATACAAATGTCGAAGTGACAGATAAGGACAAACGAATTTTAGCGGCATTTTAACTAAAATAGGTTTGATTGTCGTTTTATGAATAAGGGGGTATAAGAATAAAGGCACAGTTACACGTGCTAGTTACTATATGCTTATGTACCTTTTGTTGTTCACGCATTACTATTATAATTATATTTTTTTAGTTTTATTGAACTATTTTTAACCCCCGACGCAAAAAAGGGGTGTTATAAGTTTGTGATTCATCATCATCATCATGTTCATGTCAGCCGAAAGACGTCCACTGCTGGATATAGGCCTCCCCCAAGGCTCTCCACTCAGACCGGTCTTGTGCTTTTCGCATCCACCGCGATCCCGCGATCTTAGCCAGGTCGTCGCTCCATCTTGTTGGAGGCCTACCGACAGCTCGTCTCCCGGTCCGCGGACGCCATTCGAGAACCTTCTGACCTCATCAGCTATCAGTCCTGCGTACAATGTGCCCCGCCCACTGCCACTTCAGTTTGTGATTGGTTTGATTGATTTTAGTTTAATTAAAAATTATTTAAAAAAAAATTTGGTACAAACTTCTTTGTTTGTGGCTACTTTATGCACTAGATCATAAAAAGTCGTTTTATGTCGCTAGATTCATAAACACGAGCTTTACGAGCATGAGAAGTGAAAAAGACCACTTCTGTGCATTATTATTATTAAACTTTATGCGTTTTGCAACATTACAGGAGCTGTCGGTAGGCCTCCAACAAGATGGAGCGACGACCTGGCTAAGATCGCGGGATCGCGGTGGATGCGAAAAGCACAAGACCGGTCTGAGTAGAGAGCCTTGGGGGAGGCCTATGTCCAGCAGTGGACGTCTTTCGTCTGACATGATGATGATGATGATGAACATTACAGGAACTGACCGGCCACCGGCGAATAATTCCGAGGCAGAGGCGGATCGTCTTTCTGCTTCTTGAACATTTTAGTTATTTTGTCCACTTCTTTTTCACAGTAGCGCAGTACGCGGTCATATTTCTCGCTGAGCTTCGTTATTTGGATCTTCTGGCTTACCTGAAGCAAATAAGAAGCAAAGAAGAAGTTTGCAGGTGGTAGGACCTTGTGCAAGGTCCGCCCGGATTGCTACCACCATCTTGCTCGCTAATCCTGCCGTGAAGCAACAGTGCTTGCACTGTTGTGTTTCGGCGCGGAGAGTAAGACAGCCGGTGAAATTACTGGCATTTGAGGTATTCCAACTTAGGCCTCTAGGTTGGCAACGCATCTGCAATACACCTGGTGCTGCAGATGTTTATGGGCGGTGGTGATTTCTTACCACCAGGAGACCCACTTGCTCGTTTGCCTTCCAGTCGAATAAAAAAAATAAAAAAAAAAAAATGTACAGTCACCAGCACCAATATCTGATACAAGAAGCATGCATAAATGATACGACTCTATTTCCAGGGCCGGAAGGTCGTTTCAGATATTTTTGTACGTTCCGCTGTGGCAGATATTAATGCTGGTGACTATACTCGTCAAAAGTGTCTAGGGATATTTTTAGGGTTCCATACCAAAGAGGTAAAAACGGAAACCCTATCACATGAATGCTATTTAAAGAACCCGCCCAAAGCGCCAGGCCCAAGATATGTTAAAGGTAACGAAAAGATCCTTGCTTGCTTATTTAACAATACACTAGTGATTATCCCTCGGATTTGCACGCGTAAATCATTAGATACTCGTGGGATAACGAGATAAAAAGTAACGCATGAATTATTCCAGATATCTAGTTATCTACATTTAAAATTTCATCGAAATCCGTCAAGCCATTCTAGAGTCCTCATCAAACAAAAATGTTTATTAATCACCTAGGGTAACAAAACAAAATTCCCGTGCGAATTCCGAAAATTACATCGTGGTTTTTATTAACGTTGCATGAAAAACAACCATGCCAAATTTCATGTTTCTAAGCTCAGTGATTGTTATTTCGAGATTTTATCACTATCCTGTGGGAATATCAGGATAAAAAGTAGCTTAAGTTTTTCCCGGATCTCCAGCGATATACATACCAAATTTCATCCAAATCCGTCCAGCTGTTTTAGCGTGAAGGAGTAACAAACAAGTAACAAACATACACATACACAAACATACTTTCGCATTTATAATATTAGTAGGAAATAGGATTTTGTAGGATGTGTTGTGGTTGTTTTATTATCTGTGCCTATTTTTTTCCAAGTGCGTTTCAATTGAATAAAAATGGCGCGCGATATTTATTCTAAGTAGGCATTTTATAAAAATGACTGAGCAAAGCGGTTTATTTTCTGCACCACAAAATGCAGTTTTCGACCTAGATATCACTGGAAGACCTGACTTTAAATAATTGTGCAATATTTATACCTCTTGCTACCAGGGCACTATGACTTCGAAGAGATAAACTGCACAATGCACGTCGCTGAAAACTAGCCGATATGCAAATCCATGCAGTCGTCTCACTCTATCCCATTTATTGCCAAGCGAGTTGGAAAAGCAATAGTGTAGGCGAAAAGTTGCCATCGAATAACATTATGGTGATAAAATCTGAAATATTTTTGCATAAATATTTATTTATAAAGAAACAAACTGGTTTATACGGCTAACCTAACATCTTTTCATTCGTCGCCTACAATATAGAGGTATCGTATTTCATTTTATTGCATCATGTACGCATGTATGTAAATATGTATACATACTATACAAGAAAATGCATTGTTCAATAAATGTAGCGTCAGTTACTTTATTTAAAAAAAATCTTATAATTTCTTAGGTAATATAAATAACTTGTATATCAATATTATTATTACTAGCTTTTGCCTGCGGCTTCGCCCGCATGGAATTCGGTTTCGCGCGCTGTTCCCTCGGGAACTGTGAATTTTTCCGGTATAAAAAGTAGCCTATGTCACTCTCGGATCCATAAACTATCTCTATGCCGAAAATCACGTCAATCCGTCGATCCGTTTGGACGTGAAAGACAGACAAATATACACACAAACATACACACACACACACACACACACACACACACACACTCTTGATTGATTATCTACACAGGTAAATCTCGCGGCAAGCTTTTATAGCGGGTATAAATTATATCGAATAGTATCCAGCTTTGTACAGTTTTTCTGCTAATAATTAATTATATTAAGTCTTGATTATTCAGCCACTGTAGTGTAGAGAAATTTACTATATTTGACCTATACGATGTCCCCATAAAGTTAACGGGTATCAAAAATGATACGGTGTGTGTATGTCCAATTCTACATAGGGGTTTTTTGGCAGGCGAAATATTGCAAAATGATGTTAGTATCGTGAATTGTGATGCGACTTACGGTTTTTGTTTTTTGAGGGGCTTAGGGCCCCTTGTTTGATCAGTAGTTAAAGTTACTTTAGTTAAATTTCCATTGAAATGTGTTAACTATTGTTATTTTTGCCATACATTTTAACTATTAGTTAGTTTAACTAATGATCAAACAACAGGCCCTTAGTCGACTTAAGGGCATACCACACCAAAGTTCTTGTTTTTGTTAACTTGAACACGATTTTACTAAAAATATAAGTTCACAGTCACGTTATATGAAAAATATTATAGCAAAATACAGAAACTTGATGACTGACATTACGTGACAAATAAGATAGACATTAAAAGTCGCTTTTTACCCTTCGTTTTCTAAAAGAATGAACTCAAAAATACTTTAATTACGGACCTAAAATAAGCATCACTAACTATGAAGCTTCACTCTGTTTTATGTCACATAATTAATTATTGATATCTTTTAATTTTAACAGGAAATTAAAAGTTAAACGACTAGTGTTTTAGAAAAATTAACTTAATTTGACCCGTTGCCTTGAAGTTACCGGAAATCAAAAACAAACCCGGTGTATGTTTCGTTCAATAACAAGTAGGTGTACGAAATTTGAATAAGTGCAAAGTAGGAATATTGGTAGGTACCTAATCCACACAAGTATCGTGCAAGGCTGAAACACCAGGCATTCATGAAGACGTAAGAGTTATCTTATAATTCAATGAATACTGCAACGGAAATTCTGCAAAAATGCATTTCATACATAGAAATTCAACCAATATCGCTGCTCCTGAAGGATTTTGAAGGATGGACCTAGTAAAATCGGTTTATCTCGCTCTAATAGAGACGTTTTCAACTGATATTTATAGGTGTGCATTTTTAGGTATGCCGCGATTGCCGCAGTGTATGCTGCGTTGAAGTCACAAATAGCTATTTTAATTAGAAAATAGTACGAAAACAACTGCCGCGTACAAAACAACTGACCATACTTTAATATTGTGCGAAAGTGTGTGTTCATTTGTTCGACGTGATTTTTGGCATAGAGATAGTTTATGGACCCGAGAGTGACATAGGCTACTTTTATTCCGGAAAAATGCACAGTTCCCGAGGGAACAGCGCGCGATATCCGAATACCACGCGGACGGAGCCGCGGGCAAAAGCTAGTAGTATATAATATTGTAACCGACTCCAAAAATAGTAATAATTGTATTTATTGTTCTAACTAATAAGTTGATTGTTCGCAAGGACGTAAAATTGAGTAGAAGAAAACTTTAGGCAAGTAAATTGAAGAAACTTAGTCATTTTTAACTTTTTAATGTTTTGGAATCCGTTTAACTTTTTACGCATAACCCCCGACGCAAAAACGGGGGTGTTCAGTTATAAGTTTGACCGCTATGCGTGTCTGTCTGTGACACCGTAGCTCTTAAACGGATGGACCGATTTGAATGCGGCTTCTTTTATTTGAAGGTTTTCTAGCGATGGTCCTTAGACACGTTTTATCAAAAACAGTTCAACCGTTTTTGAGATATTGAACTTTTAAGTAACAAAGTCGGAGGTTCCCCAACTTTTTGTTGGTTTGGTTATTGTTTAAAAAGTTTGTTTTTAATCTTTAACCCCGTAAACAAAAACAAGGACTTTGCGCCTTTGGCGTTTCTGGCACAGTATATATTATAAGCTAAAGCGGTATGGAAGCAACGAAGCTATGATCGAAACGAACAGACTCACACAGACCCGCGCTCTACACGGCCTCTGAGGGGGTCTCGCGGTACTGCAGCGCGCGTCTGTGTGTGTGTTCGTTTCGATCGATTTGTTCGTAGCTTCCATACTGCTTTAGCATAAGCTCAATATACGAGTAGGTATACTGTGTTTCTGGCGACTCTCCCAAAAAAAATCTTACCTTCTCAAAGCGAGTTAGGAACTTGATCCCTTGCGGCGTCTCCCACACACTAGCGAAGTTCTCTTCTATGGTGTTCCCTATGGACTCCCTTAAGGCGTTAGTCTTCTCCTCAAACGCCTGATAGTCTTTGTCAAAGTCATTATTCCTGTAGTCCAAATAGTCGTACTGGCAACTGGTTACCGCCTTTTTCGCTTCTTCGAACGAGTGCACTGCGTCTTCCAGATCTGTAATAACAACAAAGTTTTAGCATATTATGAGCAATTAATCAGTTCGGTGGTTAGTTTCGATGGAGTACCGAAAAGTTTCTCATTGAGGGCTACGGCATAGATTTCGCTAGTGTCATTGTTTAAGTGGCTAAATAAGAAACAAACAAGCTGAAAATATGGTGCATAGGAGAAATTCGTGTCTGTACCGTTGTGCAGCGATGGTGTAGCAGTATAGCATGCGGCACGGAATGCCGAGGACCTGGGTTCGATTCCCAGTGCTGGTCTTATTTTTCTGGTTTCTCTGTGAATCTATATTTCAGTCTCTATTTTCGATTCAGTCTTCTAGTTTGCGGTCGCCACTCAAGGACCTTTCGTACCCAACGGCTATCTGTTCTTCGAGCGATGTGCCTTGCCCTTTGTCATTTTTTATGCACAAGTTTGTGTCCACATATCTTGGAAGTCGTATTTCATTCACCACTAGAACAGGTCGCATTGAGTTGAAATTTAGTATACTACTCATAGATAGGATGACAATACAAATAGGTATATCCAGCAAAAACAACCTACTTACATTTTTTTAACAATCTAAATTTGACTCTACCTTTTTGTATATGTACCACGACTAAATATGAGGTTACTACTTTTAAACATCTCGTATCTCAAAAAATAAGAAATCTGAGTGAACTTTATGACCATTCTTTCAAGAATCAATTTTGTTGACATATTGATATGAGATACGAGATTCTTTCAAAGTAGTGACGATAAGTAAGTGTTTGAATCACCTTCCCCAAGCAGCAGTCCCTCCATCCTCTTGGCAAACAAATGGTTATAATCCTCCATCAAATCGAACATCGATATAATCTTGTTCACTCTCTTGCAGAACGTATCGAACTTCCCAAAGACATAGTTCTCAGAGAAACTGAACTGCTCTGTATTGGGCAAGAATGGCTGGTTCTTCACGAAGAGATACGTCTCTCTGTAAGTCTTGTTCAGGTTTAAACAGTGGATCAACTTGTCGCGGACCAGCGCTCGGTCCTGGGACCATATGGTCTCCTTGAAACGGCACGTTATGTATTGCTTGCAGGTCTCTATCATTTGGTTTGTTATCTGGAAATTGATCAAACGATGATTAGGTACCAAAGTACTTAGAGCTCGGAATCTCTGCCATGGTCTAAGTAAATGAAATAATTAAAAAAGTACAGACCACATGAGCCGTGTATAATATGATACTTATAAGCCGTGGTGGCCTAGTAGATTGACCTCTCGCCTCTCAAGCAGAGGGTTGTTGGTTTCAACCCCGGCGCGCACCTCTGAGTTTTTCGAAATTCATGTGCGAAATTACATTTGAAATTTACCACGAGCTTTGCGGTTAAGGAAACATCGTGAGGAAATCTGCACAAACCTGCGAAGCAATTCAATGGTGCGTGTGAAGTTCCCAATCCGCAATTGGCCCGCGTGGGAACTACGGCCCAAGCCCTCTCGTTCTGAGATGAGGCCTGTACCCTGCAGTGGGACGTATATAGGCTGGGATGATGATGATGATGAGATCACATGAAGTATTGGCTGGCCAGCGTGTAACTGAGGCGCTACGCAGCAAACAGCCTAAACATTGTGGAGGAGTGCCCCAACCGACGTTTTGCTGGCGGCTTCAGGGGGCTTAACAGATGCTCTGGGGACCCCTGATTCAATAAATTGACTTGTCATGAGTTTATCTGACGTACCTTGACCATCAAAGACGAGATCCTCTCCGAAGTATTATAGAACTGGGACACGCTGTGTATCAGCCTGACTGTCTGCAGCAAGCTCAGTATGGAATCCTTGATCTTCACAGGATCGTCCAGATACAAGGAGTGGCAGCATTTCTCCATGGCCTGGATGAACTTGGCGTTATCTTTGGCTTCGTTGTAGCAGAAGGTGATTTTGTGGTCGGTGTCCCGCCACAGCTTGATGACCTTTGAGTTGGCCAGTTGGAGACAGGTCAAGGTCAACTGGACCTCGTTGTCCTGGGAGTGGAATAGTTATTTGTGTCACAAGAGAACAAAAAATCTCTAAAATCAAGTATATCAAACTTACAAGGAAAACTATAGCAGTTAAGTTTTCTTGAGAATTATTAGCAGGTTACCTAAGAGTAGGCTGCTATTTGCCTAAGGTATAAAATATACCTAAAACTTAGAATATTCCGTACAAAATACGAAATCCTTAGAAAAATATTACTTAATTTTTTCGTAGTGGTTATGCTACGAAACCCTATTTCAGGCGTGTCCGACACGCTCTTGGCCGGTGTTTTTTCTTGTATCTATTGGTCAGTTTTAGCGCATCTGCCCTCCGCTTCTATTTGATAAAAAGTAAAAGTAGTTTACAACTATAAAAAGTCTTTGTTTCGCTCCTGTTATAAAATAAAAAAGTGGAACCCATGGAAAATTTCCAAAAAAACATTTTTAGGCCACTTATTCTACCACCGGAACGAGAAGATCTAAGACGTGAAGCGTATATCCAGAAACTAGATACCAGTTGCTAAGAAGTACCTGTAAGTAGGACACGAGCTGCGAGAACTGTGCACCTCTCTTCTTCCAGTACTCCAGCTCATCCTGGGGCCCGCTGGAGTCCACCTCGCGTCGCAGCTGCTCGCTCTCACTCAATATCTGTACAAACATGTTAGTAAAATCTAAGTATTGGACGAAATAATCTGTCGGGCTCTTGCCAGCGTCAATGTACCGTCTACAGAGCCTGTTGGATTCACACGTGTTGGTGGCAAGAAACCTGATGGAATGACGCTTGATCCTTGGCAAATGGGACCTTTTATATAAGACGAGACCTCACATGTGTGGCACAATGGCGCCCTTCCATCTTGCTTAGAATTAACATCATCTAGATATTTACTAAAGGTGGACGAGGCGGCTGCAACGACCGAAATATGCAATGCCACAAATACCTAAGCAAATTTGGTGTGCAGCTAATATATTTGGACGGATTTGGCTGAAATTTGGAATGTTGGATATCTGAAATAACACATAGCTACGTTTCATCGGAATATTCCCGCGGAATCGGGATAAAATCTCGAAATACCGCCTGCTGGGTATAGGTAGAGTCATCAAATTTGGCACTGTTCACAATGCAACGTCGATAAAAAGCACGATGTAATTTTTGGTGATTCCTGTGGAAATTTAGTGAAATCTCGGCATTTCAGTGCAAGTGCTTGATGTAATGATTAAGGCTCCCTTTCCACCAGAGATGTGCGAGGGTGTGTTGCGAGGAATGTGTTTTTCATGTACCAATTTACGCTTCATTTACCTCGCCTCGCTCCGCTCAGCTGTTTCCACCTGAGACATGCTGTGTGAGGATAGGTAGGTGGGCCAATCAACTTTTTTACGTATTTTGTAAGTAAACGTGTTCTTTCTATAACTTAATATATGAAAGAAAAAAAGAAAGAAAGAAAAACATTTATTCGTGACATTTTACAAATTAAAGAGTAAGACAAGAAAAAGGAAATCATTATAACAATAAAGACTTACAATACAATACAATACAATACAAATTTTGTCACATGAATTCATACCATCATTGTCATATTATGGTGTACATGAATTCATGCCAGCCTACGTAAGTTCAACCTATTAAACCGTGAAAGATCTTGTTGAAAGTACGACTTTTTGGTAACGCCAGAGACAATTTTGGTAACGCAAGGAGACGCCCAAAGTGTCAGTAAAATAATTAATTGGCCCAGGTTCATGAAGCGTTTCTCTTGGTTCAACCTTTAAACCTAAAATTGCTAAAAGTGGCTCCGAAGCGGTGCTCTACCTGCCCCATTTGGGAATACAGGCGTGATGTTTGTGTGCGTTTTGTGTTCTCTTGGTTCATGAAAAACACATTTGATGGCACCTTTTTTTTATTCGACTGGAAGGCAAACGAGCAAGTGGGTCTCCTGGTGGTAAGAGATACCACCGCCCATAAACATCTGCAACACCAAGGATATTGCACATACGTTGCCAACCTAGAGGCCTGAGATGGAATACCTCAAGTGCCAGTAATTTCACCGGCTGTCTTACTCTCCAGGCCGAAACACACCACAACTGCTACTTCATTTCAGGATTAGCGAGCAAGATGGTGGTAGCTTCCAAGACCTTGCACAAGGTCCTACCACCTTACGCCTGCGATGCCGCGGATAATCACTGGTTAGTCTAGTAATATAAGCTAATCGCCCCCGACTGACCTCCATGACTTTTTTGATCCATTCGTTGACACGCTCCTCCAGTACTGTGATGGTGGTAGGATTCTTCGTCATCTCTTTGAGCTGTCCATGGTCCGCCACACTCGCCATATGCGCTTGTCCGTCCTCGAACAAGTTCACTTGATTGCACACGTCTTCGCACACTGTTCGACAAGTTAAAACCAGTGTAATACTTATAATCTAAAATAACTCGACCAACAAAAAGTTGGAAAACCCGACATTGTCACTTTAAAGTTCAATATTATATCAAAAACGGTTGATCTGATTGTCATATACATGTTTAAAAACCAACGATAGAAAACCTGCTTTTAAATAAAAAAATCGCATTCAAATCAATTCATTGCAATTTACGAGATATGGTGCCACAGACGCCTGTCTATCTAGACACACATACACACATAGCGGTTAAACTTATAACACCCCTATTTTTGTGTCGGGGGTTAAATACCTGTAGAAATTCAGTACACAACGGATAGACAAGTATATACTTTCTAATATATAAAATGTTTGTGACCAAACTCCTCCGAAACAGCTAGACCCATTTTTATGATTTTTTTTGTGTATATTCGGCAGGTCAGAGAATAGGACGTACCTGAACTATTTGTATACTTCTTCGCGAGTCGCGCGCGGGTAACAACTATAATTATATTGCGTGTGGTCAACTATTTCTTACCTAGCAAATAGTCTAGTACAATAGTCCGGGAGCCGCAAAATAAAATTGTTTTAATGCCACTTTATTTGCGTGTCGTCAATTGTTATTCTAGTACAACTTGTAAAGAGATTACGTTTCACGAGCCGCACTATAATGTTGCTTAGGTTTCTAATTCTAAATTAAATGAAGTACATACACAAATAGTACAAACACGAATACATACAAACATCCATAACTTAACTAAGTAGGCTGAGTGAATACGTTATATATATTCACAAATACCGTGTTGACTGTTTAGGGGTTTCCAACGTAAATAAAAAAATACTGCAATCCCTAGAGAGTAAAAAGGAGCTTAAGACCCGATATGCAGAGACTAAAAGTAACATTTTAAGAGCATGAGAAGTGAAAATAAACAGACTTACAAACTGTCGCATTTATAATATACTAGCTTTTGCCCGCGGCTCCGTCCGCGTGGTATTCGGTTATCGCGCGCTGTTCCCTCAGGAAATGTGCATTTTTCCGGGATAAAAAGTAGCTTATGTCACTCTCGGGCCCATAAACTATCTCTATGCCAAAAATCACGTCGATCCGTAGCTCCGCTACCGCGTGAAAGACGGACAAACACACAAACATACAAACACACTTTCGCATTTATAATATTAAGTGTGGATTAAGTGGGATTAAGTGAGAGGCCTTTGTCCAGCAGTGGACGTCTTCCGGCTGATGATAATAATGATGATGATGAAGTGGGATTAGGGCTAGTTCTGTGCTGCCTACCTTTGAGGGCACTGCAGAAGGACCTGAGCCCTGGCAGCAGCTGGTTCTTGACGATGGGGAACCGGGTCTCGTCCTCGTCTCCGTCGGCGCTGGGGTGCGCGAGCGCACTCATGTACACGTGCTCCATGACGCGCTCTATGGCCGTCACCAGACCGACCTTCTCCGCGTTCAGGATGCCACAGAACCTTGGGAAATGGAGGTGGTGGAAAGAAACAAACGATCGACAGCGGCGGACCGAGAGGGACACAACGGGTGACACTCTTTCCCGGCCTGGATAACACCGACATGGAAATACCGGCCCTGTTTTTGTGTACTCGCACATAGAAACTGACAGGAGCTTCTTCTTAATATAAATACCTATGCGTTTAAATTTACGACAAACTTTTAAAGCTGAAATATGTATATTCGCCAAGCAACACAATTAACCAAAAGAAAACGAAAACAAAACTCGGATGTTAATTACACTAGATTACGCAAATGCATCTGCTTCACGTGTCCGAACCCCGACAAAACGGGGTTGGCCCCATACAAAGACTGACCGCTAACTGACTAATCATGACTAGTTACAGTGACTGACTCCAGCCCCACGTCGCGGTAATCTATATCTGTGATTTTTATATTTTTCCACTTACAGATCCTTATGGAACCCCTCCTCCGGCAGTTGCTTGCTGACATTAATCCTGAACATGTAGATGCACACTCCCGTGAACTTCACATCCCACCCGTCAGACAGGAACAGCTTCCTTTTCAGCGTGACCTGGGGAGGCGGCTGCTTCCCCTGACCCTGCTGGCGAGGCTTCACCCCCTCCACTGGGGCTTTCTGTTCCACTTCTTCCACATCTTGGTAGTACCATAGTAGCTTGTTTCTCATGTGCGGTAGGAAAAGCTGGTTTATGTCATCCAGCTGGAAAGACCAGGTTATTTGGATGCAGATATCCCGCACGAAGATATGTACAGGAAATTTGATAAATTATTTGAGATTATGTTAAACTGACTATTAAATATATAGGTAGCCAATAGGAATATTTGTTTTTGTAAAAATTTAGATCGAACAAAGTTTAGGGTATCGTGTTTTCTACCATTAAATAATCAAAAACGTTTGCTGAACAAAAAGTACATCCATGTATTCCCCACCAATGAAAAGAAGATAGAAAGCAGAATTTATAAAATCAAACCTTAATTAATTAATTTCAGATATTCTTTCTCTAGGCTTTCTTTTCTTCTCTATTCTTTTCTCTCTATTCTCTAGGCTTTACCTAATTGTGACTCGAAATCTTAATTGCTTTTGAGAAATGTCTCAATTTGGCTCCTAAGGGAGACAAATTGAAACTAACTAAGTAGCATGAATTTTTGTCAATACACCCTGCATTATTCATAAATGGACACTTGGAGAGCAAAAAACCACAGCGAGCTGTTTTCTGCAACTCGACCACTCTTTGCACCGGGAGCTTTGTATTCAGATGTTGCTGGTTCTCTAACCATATTTCCTTCGAAGACGTGGTCCATGATGGAGTGCCTTGGTAGCCCCGTACCATCGATCAGCAGCTGGAAGGTGAACTCCAGCCTGGGGTCCATCTCCCCCCTCCTCGCCTTGCGCTCGCATTCTTCCCGCCTTTTCTGCGAATGAGAGCAAAAATTATCCTTTTAAAAACACACACAAAAACATCACGCCTGTATTCCCAATTGGGGTAGGCAGAGCACACGAAACGTTACCGCTTCGGAGCCACTTTTAGCAATTTTAGGTTCTAAGTTTGACAGAAACGGTACAATACTCGTAGTGACAGGTTGCTAGCCTGTCGCCTACGGTATACCTTAACCTATCCTCAGTCGCTTCTTACGACATTCACGGAAGAAATGGAGAGGTGTTATTCTAACCCGACATCACACAAGTAAAAAGAACTTATTAAAAAACTATTGCGATAGAAAGAGAAAAGATGAAAGCCATACGGCACATTAAATTTTAATGTTTCAAACAAATGTTTAGATATATTGGTTTGAAGACACTAGATTGACTTGATTTCAGTTAGAATTTATAGAGGTAACGAAAAACTGAAGGTAGAAGAGAAAGATTGGTTTGAGTCGTTTTAAGATCCAATGACACTTAGACTTCTAATTAATTTTGGGCAATCGGGAAAAATCAATATGAACGACTGGGAAGGAAAAGCCCGGAGCGCCGGACTCTCACGGGATAAAAATTCCAGCAGGACGTCCCCCAACTCCTTACAGAGGAGGAAAGAAAGATTAAGCTGAAATGGCTCCAACAAAATTAAGGAGGATGTCAATTCCGGTTAAAAATAAATAAGCTAGCGTAGGAAAGTGAAAAGTGACAATACTCCATAGACAAGAGCGCAACTATTAAATACTGATGATGCTATCGTTCCTCTCAGACCTGCAGGATATCCATAACATCCTCCTCTTCTTCTTCACTCGATCCAGCCTTCATGCCGCACACAAACATGTCAAATCCTTCTAGCCTGCTCGAAACCTCCCGCTAAACTAACACCATTGCAGACCAGCCACGGCTAATGGAAAGGCATTTGCGTGGAATTGCATTTTTTAGCCAACTTCCCCGTAAGCCCGTTACGTAGAACTCAGACTAACGACTTTAAAACTTTGTCGTGTCTTTTTATTTTGACTGCATTTAGAGACATTCTCTGCGCGCTATCGTCTCCGGTTTACCCGCGACAATGGTGGAACAGCGAAACTATTGTAAAATGCAAATTAAACAGACAAGTAGGGGGTGTCTTTATAAAGGGAGTGGTACGGAGTCGCGCTTGCTCGTAATGCCGCGCACGCAATGCTTAGAAATTGATTGCGTTGTAATCTCCTTTTAATTGTTCTGTGGTGTGGATTTGCGGATAGTTCAACCGTGTTCATGAGAAAAATATTTTTTTCTAAAGTATTTATTCGTTGAATTGAATTTTTTCTTTGTCTAAATTTAACCAAGAACTCATCCTATAATAGCATTTAAATGTGAGTTTGTGTTTTTTTGTTGCGCTAAAATTGCTGGACGGATTAAAATAGAATTTGGTATGTATTTAACTAGATCTTTCTAGGGGGTAAAAGAAGGAAAGAAATATTTATTTGGTTCCATTAGTACCACCCGGGATAGGAATCAAATCTTGAAATAACAACCGCTGGGCGTAGTCATGAAATTTGGCATGGTTGTTTTTGATGCAACGTCAATGAAATTTACGATGTATATCAGGAATTGCAACGGGAATTTGATAAAATCCCGGAATTTTAATTCAGCTGGCGTGCTAAGCCTCGGGTTAACACTAGAACCACATGAAATGCAGACAGATGTAAATTTTAAAATGCTGTTAGGGATATCTAAGCTATAAAGTCTATATTAATTCGCATAACTGAATATGCATAATATAAATGCGCACAATGTGATTAGGCGTAAGGGCAAGATGGCATAAATTTAATTAGCATAACAGTAGTTTGCATAAGCATAAGTATAAAAGAGTATAAACTTAAAATGATTATTTTAATGAAAATGAAAATTTTAATTGTCAATCAATATATAAAGTGTTACCTACATGAAGTGAAAAATTATTGCTAAAAGTTAAATGATTATTCTTTTATTTACCCAATTCAATTATATCTGAGAAGTGAACTACTATTTGAAAACTGAAAATATCTATTATTAGGCTATTATAAAAAATACCTAACATCGCTTCGCTGCTCTTCGCTCCCACCTCAGCCTTCTGAACCTAACCTAACCAAGTTGGTTTTGCCCTGAACAAGCTAATTCACTCCCTTTATAAAATAATGCATATTCATTTTATAACAGTTTAAGTTATACCTAGTTAATAATGTTATGCATATTTCAATTATGCGGATTCATTACTATGCTAAACATGTGTTATGCTTCTTTATAATTATGCAAGTTCGCTGTTATGCATAATTATGCTATGCCGAATCTGTTATGCGAAATCATATTATGGCAATTAATGCTATGTGAAATAAGAGGCACCCGATGGCAACAGCTAGTTAGTTGACACTTAAAAAACTTAAACTAGACTTAAATTATTCGTATATTTCTTCATCGCTCAATCAATCAGCGTATTGCACACACGCTACGGTAGATTGTTTATATCATTTGAATTGGATTTAGAAATCGCTGTGGAAACTGCAGGTGTGAAAACAATTCACAAGCCTTTGTCACGCTCGCAAATATACCGACACTAACAATCACATACTTTCGCTACAGTTGGTTTTTTGGGTTCCGTAGCCAAAGTGACAAAAACGGAACTCTTATAGTTTCGCCATGTCTGTCTGTCTGTCCTTCCGTCCAAAACGGAGGCCTCTCGCTACACTAGGGCCTCTAGCGGCGAATTCATACGCGATTGCCCTCATTGGTTAAAATTTTGTCACAATTACATTGAAACTCTTCAGGATAAAAGACGCTAGAGGTGAAGGTCTTATCGAAAGCGCATCAACCAGGACTTCATAACGTGCATGGAGTTCGGTATTCCGCAGCGGCGATGGAATCTTTTGAATCGGAACCTTATTGCGTTAGTTTACGATCCTATTCGGTCTAGCACAAGTTGTTTCAGGTCCAGTTGCAGTTTGGAACTAGATCTTTGATTCTTGAATGATAATTTACAGTTGGATGCAGGACACATGCAATCTCCAAAATCAAAGTAAGATAAAATAGTTTTTCTACTTCTATACTTTAATCTGTAATTTACTTAATCACGAACAGTAATATAACAGCCTGAGGAAGCTCAAAGTCACTCAAAGGGCTATGCTCGGGATTTCTCTGCGGGATAGAATCAGAAATGATGTTATCCGCAGTAGAACTAAGGTTACTGACATAGCCCGAAGAACTGCGAAACTGAAGAGGCAGTGGGCGGGGCACATTACTCCATTACTCGCAGGACTGATGGTCGATGGAGTCAAAAGGTTCTCGAATGGCGTCCGCAGACCGGGAGACGAGCTGTCGGTAGACCTCCAACAAGATGGAGGGACGACCTGGTTAAGATCGTGGGATCGCGGTGGATGCGAAAAGCACAAGACCGGTCTTAGTGGAGAGCCTTGGGGGAGGCCTATGTCCAGCAGTGGACATCTTTCGGCTGACATGATTGATGATGATGATGATGAATATAACAGCATACATAACAAGATTCTGGAAAAGTCTTATATTGTCTATTCCCCATAACAGCACTGTATCGTAATGTGGCTGAAACGATACTGCACCTTCTTACTTTTTTTTCATCATTCGTACGTTAGGACAGGCTAAGGTGCAGCCAGTTACATATTTTATATAGTTTTTATACAGAATCAAAACTTTCCGAACATAATCCAACATAAGTAATGCGTATTTTTAACATCGTCACAGCAAGTAAACAAAAACAAAATTTAACTGGGACAAATTTTGTAATTTTCATATTCTCACTTGTTTATTGTTGTTTACGTTCTCTTTGCGTGTGCCATAGGTACTTTTTGCTAAAGAATGAAAACGTTAAAATTTACTAAGTATTTCTATAATGTTGAATTGTATGGTATGGTATGTACCTATATGTAAGTACCCAGTGCTTGAATGTTGTAGTATCTGAATATCGAAAATTAATATAATAATATGAAAAATTAAAAAGTCGATGATCAAAATATTGAAAGTAGGTTAGGTTAGGTTAGGCGTCCGCGGACCGGGAGACGAGCTGTCGGTAGGCCTCCAACAAGATGGAGCGACGACCTGGCTAAGATCGCGGGATCGCGGTGGATGCGAAAAGCACAAGACAGGTCTGAGTGGAGAGCCTTGGGGGAG
Source organism: Choristoneura rosaceana (assembly GCA_037349165.1). NCBI lineage: Eukaryota > Metazoa > Arthropoda > Insecta > Lepidoptera > Tortricidae > Choristoneura > Choristoneura rosaceana. Next base: position 4,503,022 of record JAZBNJ010000004.1, on the reverse strand, counting down.
GCCTATGTCCAGCAGTGGACTTTTTTCGGCTGACATGACATGATGATGATCAGGTTAGGTTAGGTTCGATATTTCGACCGTCGATATATCGATATTTCAATTTTCGAAATCCAGATACGTGCCCGCTTGAATTGTGCCTTTCATTTTTACAACTTTCTATTATCCATGAATCTGCTATACTTTGAGGCAATGAAAAAATATAACTTCTAAGTCAATGCAATCAATAACTTAACCTAACCTACAAAAAGTTGGAAAACCACCGACATTGTCACTTCAAAGTTGAATATCTCAAAAACGGCCAAACCGATTTTGATAAAACATGTTTTAAAACCATCGCTAAAAAATCTTCTTTCAAATAAAAAAAACCGCATTCAAATCGGTTCACCCGTTTAAGAGCTACGGTGCCACAGACAGACACACATAGCTGTCAAACTTATAGCACCCCTCGTTTTGCGGAGGTTAAAAATAGCGACACACAAATACTACTAATATTCATAGACACCTACAAATTTCTACGGAAGCCTCAGAGCGCTAGTCCGACTCGCTCTTGGCCGATTTTTAGCAATCCACTTGCTATAACTATGTATACCTAACAACCTAGGTCAAAGGCAGCCGTGGCCTTAGTGCAAACACTAACTTAGGCATTCAGCGTGCTATATGCCATTTCTCAGTCACATTCATTAATATTTATTTATGCACTTAAATTTAGTCGAAATCCTATCTGTAAAGATGAACTCATAAAATGCGACTGTGCTCTTTTACCTTTACTCCCAACACGTGTAGGAGCAAGACAGATACGTATTCTAATCGAATTATGTTGATTTAATTCTGTACCTAGAATATCGCAGTGCTCCTTTGATTCATGATTCCCTGGTACCAGGTAGGCACCAATCTAGGCATAAGACTTAAACCCTAGATTTCATGGGCATTATAGAACTAGCGCTGCGTTATTTTGAGGTCATAGTCTTTAATTTTTTTCCCGCGGATACATTTGATGATTTGAATATTACTAAAAATAAATCAATAAAACTAAAAATAGTTAAATTTTAATGTTATTGATACAGAATACAGGTACACAGAAAAAATGACAAGGTAAGCAATAGGCACACATACGCAATAACAACACACACCACACACATACCTACACATACTTAAAAAAGAGCTAACCTAAGATATAGACCTAATTATAGCAATGAAAATTATTATAAAAAGAATACCCCGTCTACGTCTGCTTGTGGCAGGGTTCCCATTAAAAATTATAATTATTAAATAATACATGAAAAATGAAAGATACATAGTAAATAGTAAGTGAAGAATATTAAGCAATTGTTTCCACTGTTGCTATTTCATTTCCTCGCAATCGAAGTGAAAAGCAGACTGTAAAACTTGAGTATTAAACCCATTTTCCCTCGACGAGTCTATCCACCCTCGCCGTACCGGCTCGGGTGGCTATATGAACGTCTTGGGTCAAATAGCTCGTTTTATGCTTTTGTTGCACAATCTACTATTGAAAATACAAAAGCAGCGTATCAGTCTAGGTATTATCCTTTGTGTTGTGACTTAGCCCATATTTGGTTTTCAATACTTTCGTCGACTACGTACGAATCTCGAAAAACCGATTCGAATTAAACGAGATTTTCGTTATTCGACCGCTTAATGTTAATTTTTTAAGTACCATGAGTTACAGTGACCGTGCTCGGTAGCAATGGCGTAAATTATTTGTAGAGGCGCTGTACGATTCTCCATACAAATAAATTCATAGGTAAAAATTTGTATGCATCTATATATTCAATTTAATAATTGTATATATATCTTTATCTTTTATCTTTATGGTCGTAAAGTTCGTGTTTATACTGGATCTGGGCGACATAAAATCCACCAACAAAAAAGTCTCTATAATATATTTCTTTCATAATTTTGAATTTGTATAAAACTAAAAATCAAACAAATAAACCAATAAAACCAAGTTATTTATATTAGCAATGCATGAAAAATAAAAAGTAAGTACCTTGTAAGTGAACAATGTTTACTCTGTTGTTTTCATCTCGCAATCGAAGTGAAAAGCAGAGTGTTCCTCGTAAAACTCGAGCATCAAACTCATTTTCCCCTAGACGTGTCTATCTCCACCCTCGCCGTACCGGCTCGGGTAAAATGGCTCGTTTTATGCTCTTGCTCTACAATCTGCATGTATGCGAAATGTATCATTTAATGCGATCGCGATTATAATAGGTATAATGCAAGTGAACCGTTACCAGTACTAGGAAAACATAACACATGAAATGTTATTGATATCTGAGTCCTCCTACCTAACATTTTGTTTGAAGCTGACTGACTAGGAGGTGTTTTCATGCAACGCGTTTTATAAATTTAAATATTTTTCACAAATTAAAATATATTTATTTAAAGTCATAAACATATTTGTTCTTAATATAGGTTTTTATCATATTTGCAGTTTAACTTACACCAGTATCATCATTCCAGCCTACATAAGTCCCACTGCTGGGCACAGGCCTCCTCTCAGAATGAGAGCGCTTGGGCCGTAGTTCCTATGCGGGCCCAGTGCGGATTGGGAACTTCACACAACACCATTGAATTGCTTCGCAGGTATGTGCAAGTTTCCTCGCGATATTTTCCTTCACCGTAAAACTCGTGGTAAATTGCAAATTTAATTCCGCACATGAATTTCGAAAAACTCTGAGGTGTGAGCCGGGGTTTGAACCCACGATCCTCTGCTTGAGAGGCCATAGGTGAAACCACTCGGCCACCACGGCTATTACATCTGTTTTATTTATAATATTTTTTAATAGACATGAAACATTTAATACAAAACTTTGGCCAACTAGCTTGCATTCCATCCAAACTTCATAGCCATACCTACTAAATTTCAAGTCGATCCGTACCCTTAGTGTAAGTTTTCGGTTGCAAAATACATCTCGATCGCGTTCGCGTTAAAATTAGGGGTTGCAAACCGGGATCTCGATTCTCGAAAATACCGGAATACCGGGGAGAAAAATGAACTTTTTAATACCGGTATTAAATTAATCAATACCGGGATTTTCGGTAATTTCGGTTTTAGCAAAAATTAAAAAAACTAACAGTCATTTCGTTTAATTATGCGCGTAAAATGATTATTTATAACAATTTTTTAACTGGCAAAGTTGTACGCACAGCGGTGGCGGCCTAACTAGCCCGAGAGCCCAAGCTCACGACGATTAGTCGCACGATTCGCACAGGTATACCTAGTGCCATCCACGATAACGCATCATTTTGTCAAAATTAAACATTAATGACATTCTAATTAGAAGTAACAACCACGGCATGACGGCATGGCACGCGTCATCGTGAAGGACTATTTTTCGCAGCGCTGGCGTAGCGAGCGAGCGAGAATGAGAACCGATTCCCACGGTCGAGCGAACCAATCAGGATTGGGAATCGGGATCAAGCTGGCGAGAAGCAAGCAAACTTGAATATTTATTTTGTTGATGATAACAAATAATAACAACTTTGGCCGGCCGGCAAGCAGTCAAGTGCAGAGCGCAGTGCAATTCGTGTTCGTGTGTAATCTAATCAGTGTAATGTGCTTTATAATATTTTTGTTTGTTTGTTTGTAGGATAGCAAGTTGATCAAAGACTGATTTTATTTCATACTCAATACTAATATTTAGAGCTATTTTTGGTTATTGTTACTTAATTAATGGGTAATCTTGTGATTTTTCTGTGATTTTATAAATCTTAAGTTGTTTACGTAACAGTACCTAACTACCTTATGCTAAATATACCATCTTTTTCGTGATTTTATACGCATTGTCTTTTATTTAAAACTTTTTATCGCACAAATACCGAAATTACCGAAAATACCGGAAAACCGGTATCAGAAAAATATCAATACCGAAAATACCGGTTTTCAAAAAAGGACCCGGTATTGCAATCCCTAGTTAAAATCTCAATTTGTATGGAAACACGAACAGCGCCTCTAGCGGAACGTTTGCGATGTTCGTGTTTCCATACAAATTGAGATTTTATCGCGAACGCGATCGAGACGTATTTTGTAACCAAACTAACCGATCAATAGAAGTGGATGAAATTCAACACTTCGATTTGTTTGCTCGTTTATTTATTTGAAAATACGACTATGCATTCAAATCTATTGTCAAGAACACGTTAATAACTAACTAAAGTCAATGATTATATCATGGACATGGACAGAGATATTTGGAAATAATTCCGATCCGCATTAGCGATCCCTTCAAATAGCGAATCTACTGTGTTAAAAATAAAGTTGTGTTAAATACTTGTGTTAAATATCCATATCCATACTAATATTATAAATGCGAAAGTGTGTTTGTGTGCTTGTCCGTCTTTCACGCCGTAACGGAGCGACGGATCGACGTGATTTTTGGCATAGAGATAGTTTTTGGGCCCGAGAGTGACATAGGCTACTTTTTATCCCGGAAAAATGCACAGTTCCCGAGGAAACAGCGCGCGATAACCGAATACCAAAAGCTAGTATTATCATTTATTAAATTGTAAATCTGTTTTTTTTTTAAATATACTTCGTTGAGTTTCTTGCCGGATTCTTGTCAACAGAGGTTTTTCCAAACCGGTGGTAGATTTTTTTAACATTCATAAGTGCTTGTTATAGCCTAAATTGAATAAAGATATTTTGACTTTGACTTTGACGTGCAGTTTGTAGAAATATAAATACCTAATCATGAACACAAAAAATCTTGGCCATTCATTTAAAAAAAAATAATTTCAGTTTCAAATAAATGGTTCAAGCTCTCCATTAGAGAACAATTATATTTTTCCAGTGTATTTTGCTTTTGCCGTTGTAAAAAATCTAAAAAACGAAATATGAGAGGTAATGGTGGATAAAAGATGACAAAGCGAACATTTCATAAAAAAATGTACTTACGAAATTACTTATAGCTCTTCCAACCATAACAAGATCCATTTTGCTCAAATCCTGTAACACCGTTGCAAAAGAAATACCAAATTTGTAACTAAACCACCTTCCACCTCTACACCACTAATTTCTTTGAAAAGCAACAATTTAAAGGCGAAAACTAAAATCCGAAACTCGATAGCTCCTTTTGTTAATCTAATCAAAGCATGACATGTGGAAACAGCCTAAGAATAAATTAGGCCTTGCGTTATGGTTCAATCGGTGCGCTCCTATTGTTTCCTGTAACCCTGGTACTTGATATAAAAAAACTCGTTTAATGCGTGCGAAAGGAATCCTCAGACTAAACGAAACCACATTCGGATGGTTATATTGTTCACATGAACCGATACGATCCGGCTGTCACTGGATATAGTGGCACTTTGCACGAAAGTAGTAAAGTTTATGTGACCTCCGTTTTTTTTGGAAGGGCACGCTCTCAAGATCATACGTGGTTTGGTGGCACGAAAGCTCGTGGGGTTCAGTAGAGTAGGCTAGCTGAAACCGTTTGCGATTTTAAGCTAAGCTAGTGCATTTTACTTTAAGCCTGGTTTTTCCCGCGTGAACCCTTGATTATGGCGTTTGATTTTAAATACCGAGTTTAAACTTGTTATTTGTTTTTATTAGCTGAATTTTAGCGAAAAACTAAGATTATCCGTTGCCTTGTATCCATAGTATAAAATTTGCTTAGTTTGGGACTAAGTAGGTAGGTATGCATACCAAGGTATATGAATATTATGAATAACAAATTAAAAAAGGCGTTTACGCAAAAAGGCACTTGGGTTTAAGACAGGAGGTTACATTACAACCAAGTCAGCTTGCATGTTACAGTTACGACTCTGTTTACGACCGTGTGTTGTCGGCTTACTATTGTCGATTTTACAACAAGAGCATAAAACGAGTCATTTTACCCGAGCCGTTCATTTAGCTACCCGATCCAAGCCGTTACGGCGAGGCTGGATAAGACAAGTTGAGGGGAAAATGGGTTTAATACTCGAGTTTTACACTTAGAAGAACTTAAATAGCTACAGTGGAAACAATTGTTCACTTATTCATGCTTTTATTTAATAAATAATTGTATTTTTTCGGGTTTATTGATTTATTCTGATTGATTCGATTGATTTTTAGCTTAAAATAAAATAAAAATTACGACGGAGACTTTACTTTATGCACTAGACTCTAGAAAAGAAACTTTATCTAGCCTAGGATTCAACATAAATACCAGCTTTAAGATCACGAGAAGTGAAAAAGTAGTTTAGGCAAACGTTACCTCTGAATCATCTTCGTCTTCATCAGCATCGTACCGCACGAACGCGACCCGAAGTTGGTTCTCGAAGTGCTCACGAGCTTCGGCCCTCTCTATCTCTTTCAGTTTTTGCATTTCACTAGTTTTTTTATTCGCTCACACCAGCAAGAGGTTAGTTGTTTGACAACCCGATAGCTTTGTTAACAACCAGAGGTCGTATTGTCTAATACGCGAACGCTTGCTATCGCATTCATTGTTTCTATCTAACGGTGTAAGATGGTGACAGAAAGAGATGGTGTAAGCGATGGCAAGAGCCCGCAAAAAAAACTTTACAAAAAGGAACTACCTACCTAGAATTTTATAATTTTGTATAAAATATTACGATGTAAAACCGAATATATTATAAACAAAATATCCCTTATTCATTGCCATCGCAACATAACCTAGACAACAAAAAGTTGGAAAACCCCGACTTTGTCACTTCAAAGTTCAATATCTCAAAAACGGCTAAACCGTTTTTGATGAAACATATCTAACAATCGCTGGAAAACGTGATTTCAAACAAAAAAACCGCATTCAAATCGGTCAGACACAATTTTTGCGTCGGGGGTTAAAATAAACGACCGGATAGCCCAGTGATTAGAAAACTCAGCTACGACGCTTGCGGTCTCGGGTTCAGTCCCCGTTAGAGTCAGATATTTTTATAATAAATACGAAATGTTTTTTCTCGAGTCTTGTATGTTTAATATGTACATATTAAGTATGTTTATCCGTTGCCTAGCGCCCATAACTCTAGCGTTGCTTACTTTGTAAACCAGAGGCATAGAAAAACTGTCATTTGATTGTGATCGCAAGTGTTAGAAACATTAGGCAATACGACCTCTGGTCAATTGGTATATAGTGTCCCGTGATAATTATTGTAATTGAAGCTTACTTAATAAGTTTAATACCGTTGTATATCATTCGAAACACCGCAATAAAATGGGGCAATAAAATAATTAAGTACCTATCTCTCAAAATTATTATTTTTTTAATTTAAAGAGTAGAATTAAAAAGTAGCTGTTCGAACCCAGGATAGAGAAAGGTCGAAAAAGCGTGCTGGCTTTAGAAAAGGATGCACGACGCATTAATGTTAATACGTCGATCCTATTCGTCAAAATATTAATCCTGTCAAATATCTTGATACTCTTACTTAACATTAACTTGACATTTCATATAAAAAAATTATCTTTGGCACAGGTATCAATTGTTTTACTTTTGTTAATTTAGAAATAATTTTGCGATTAAACGAGAATGTATTTGGACACTGCCGACTGCGATCAAATTCACATCTGACACGAGCCACACCTATCGTTTTACAATAATCAAATGAAATTCAAAACCCTCGCTTTTATAGGTATAGTCATTCACGATGACGCGTGCCGTGATTCTCATTACAATGTCATTAATGTCTAATTTTCACAAAATCACGAGATGGCACTAGGTATAAAGTTGATAATAACGTCAACACTGATGTCGTGGCATCATGTTACATAAGTACACGAGTTTCCAAAGTTACATTTGACAAAATGCTTTCGCAAGTTTAATTAGAATACTACAGAGTTTTATGAATTATATGTCATATAAAAGTAATTGGAAGTCACCGTTGAGAGTTTTTAAATCCGTTACTTAGTAAATAACGTGTAAACAATTCTGTCACCATTACCTATAATAAGTATTTATTGACGTATGCGTAAGTTCGCAATATTGAAACCGTGTTATTTTTTCATCTAATTGCCTACTTATCTTACTAAGTTTAATAAGTATTAGTACACCCTTTATTTTTAATGTCACTTTTTTCCCACATTAACACTGGAGCTAACTTTTCACTGTTTGAAAATTCGACACCTTGAAGTGTGAATTGTAAAGTGTAAAGTTATCGACAAAACATTGGCTACATGTGGAGGATGGTAGCTAAGGAACCCCCGGTTTCAATGCCCGAATCAATTGTAAATGTAAAAGAATATCAACGTTCTAAAAAAATGTTTGGTTAGATTCACTAAATTCGTGTGTACCTAACCAAAGATGACCTTGGTCCTATCACCCGCTACAGAAAAAAAATTGGTACGAATTTGATTTCAAACTATGCAGCATTGCTATTAATTGTCACGTGACAATAATTTATTTTGTAAGTTTTTAGCTACGTTAAAATCGTTTTATTTATTAAAGCGACTAATTTAATAAGTAACTTGATAAATAACCACTGTTACTTTAAAATATTCAGCAGTATATCAAGATAAGTACAATATTTCAAACAATTTTTAACGATTGATTAAATTACAACACGATTTCCCGGCACACCTAAAAGTCCACTTTTTAGAGGCTAGCACTGTAACTGAAGTTTTCAAACTTTGCTAACAAATTCCTGACCGAAACACACTTTAGTAGACTTGGTGTTTAAAATGTCGCAACCGGTTCACTCTCTGTAGCGATATGTGGAGAAATTTTGTTACGAAGTACATCGTAACAATGTACAAACACGCCTAGAAGTAACATTGCCTGAAGTAATTTTTGTAGGTTTTATTCCTTTCGATTTGAACTAGATGTGGATACTGTGCTTTCAGACCTTTTCACAATCAAAAATAAATTTGAAAAAATCGGCTTGGAGCTTAATTTTACCAAATGCGAACTCTTTGTAAATAATTGTAATCTAAATATAAATGATATAAAAAATAAATTCAATATTCTGGCTCCAAACATAAAACTAGTTAACAGTAATTCCCTTTGCCTCTTAGGTTCCCCAATTTTTGAAGAATCTATTCCGGAATACATTGATAATTCTATTACTAAATTTCAAAATTATACTGACCGTCTCCTTGAAATTAGTCCACATTATGCACTTTGCATTTTAAAATTCTGTCTTTTCGTCCCAAAATTTATGTATGTGCTCCGTTGCTGTCCCTTTTGGAATCACCAAAACGTTTTAGCACCAGTGGACGACTTAATTAAAACAAGTTTAGATGCAATCCTTAATATACAGCTGAAGGAGCAATCTTGGACTCAAGCATCCCTGCCCATCCGTTACGGTGGTTTAGGGATTCGCAAAATTTCTGGCGTCGCTTTACCAGCTTTTCTATCTTCTGTGCATAGTTCAGCAAATCTCATAAGTAAAATTTTAAGGGCATTCCCTTCAAACTTTGAGATTGCTGGCTTGGCAGAAGCTAGAAATGCTTTCTTCATTGCTTGCCCAGGTCAAAATTTTCCGGTTTCTTTAAATTCCCAGAGGAGTTGGGATGACATTTTTTGCAAAATTACATATGACAATCTCTTGAGTTGCAGTACAGGTTCGGAACGTGCCAGGCTTCTGGCTGTGGGAACGCACGAGGCCGGCTACTGGCTTCACGCTTTCCCATCGTCAAATACGGGAACATTTCTTGAGCCTGACACGCTTCGAATTGTAACCTGTCTACGGCTCGGGGTTTCGGTCTGCGTTCCCCATAAGTGCCCCTGTGGCAATGACGTCGACCAGCTAGGACATCACGGACTCTCTTGCCAAAAGAGTGCAGGCCGCTTCTCCAGACATGCTGCACTTAATGACATAATACGCCGGTCCCTTGCCACCGCCAACGTGCCTTCGTTGCTTGAGCCCGCAGGTATTGCAAGAGACGATGGTAAGAGACCGGATGGTATGAGCCTGATTCCATGGAAGATGGGTCGTGTGCTTGTGTGGGACGCCACTTGTTCTGACACGCTGGCTCCTTCCCATCTCCATGGAACCTGCAACAGAGCCGGTGCAGCATCCGAAGCGGCTGAAAAGGCAAAAGTATCCAAATACAGGGGTCTAGGCACCGAATATGACTTTGTCCCATTCGGTGTCGAGACCCTTGGTCCGTGGGGTCCTAGTGCCTTAAAACTTTTTAAGGAAATTTCTAAAAGGTTAGTAGACGTCGCAGGTGACCGAAGAGCTGGCAGCTTCCTCGGACAAAGAATTAGCCTAGCTATTCAAAGAGGAAACGCTGCCAGCATCTTCGGGACCTTGCCTAAGGGGTACTCTTTGGACACTTTGTTTTAGTTTTAGGTTAAATTTTTATTTTATTTTAAGTTATTGTTAGAATGTTATGTTTAATATTTATATTATTTAGTTTCTTTTATCAATAAAATTTTAAATGAATAAACGAATAAATAATGTTGGGTTACTAGACAAGGCTGCGGCCTCGAACCCTGAGATTGTCGTCGATAGAAGTCGGAATGGCCGCTTAATGCATAGCGGAGCAGGGCCATGCGACAAAAATGTTCGTAAAAGTAAAGAGTAGGAAGGTTTAGATACGATAAAATACTGGATAGTAGAATAGTACATACTTAGGTCACAAAATCAAAATAACTTTGTGGGCAGCAGACGCGAGCTTGCCTTCGGAATCCAAAAGCTTAATGATTACTGGCCTGAAATGTATATTTCAGTATATATATTTTTTATTAATGAATTAGTCTTTATTGGTACAAATGAAATAAAAATATCTTAAAAATAACTTAAATAAACTAAGCGTGTTGGGCACCTTTGCGTCAGGAACGATTCGAGGCGGTCTTTTTTAATAATAATTAATTAATGTTATTTAAGTTACTTAGTAGTATTTAGTTCATTTATTCATTATTTTGTATTGTGTGTTATTTAATAAAGACGTTTTTCAACTTAAATAAACTTACCTACATAAAATAAAAAACTTACATAAAATAAAAATAGAGCCTAAAACTAAAACAAATTGTCTAAAGAGTACCCCTTAGGCAAGGGCCCGAAGATGCTGGCAGCGTTTCCTCTTTGAATAGCTAGGCTAATTCTTTGTCCGAGGAAGCTGCCAGCTCATCGGTTACCTGTGACGTCTATTAATATTTCTGAAATTTCTTTAAAAAATTTTAAAGCGCCAGGACCCCACGGATCAAGGGTCTCGACACCGAATGGGACAAAGTCATATTCGGTGCCTAGACCCCTGTATTTGGATAATTTTGTCTTTTCAGCCGCTTCGATCGGATGCTGCACCGGCTCTGTTGCAGGTTCCATACAGATGGGAAGGAGCCAGCGTTTAGAGCAAGTGGCGTCCCACACAAGCACATGACCATAGAATCAGACTCATGCCATCCGGTCTCTTACCATCGTCTCTATAAGTGAATTCAATTTATTATTATTCAAAATTTTTTTTGAAGTACCTACTTATTTTATTTTCCTCGCAGTCGAAATAAAAGGTAGAGTGTCTAACTAGGGTGAAATTACCCATTTCCTCTCGAATTATTGGAGCTTGGTTCGAGCGCCAGAAATATCTCAGGCAAAATGGGACAGTTTCCACCTTCGGTTATCAATCTACTATTCAACTTTTATATTCACATGCTGGTGATGCCATGCCGGCGAGAGTGCTAAACATACTACTCATTTTTATGTGTACCAACCGAACATCTCTGTAACTGTTGTTCAAGTAAATAAATATTACTTCTATTTCTATCTCATCATACGAGTATCAGTCATGTCATAAGATTTCAACTGTTGGACATAGGCCTCCCCCATAGACCTCCAGTTGCCTAGGTTGGAAGTGGCTTGCAACCACCGTAAACCCGCGGCTTTAACCAGGTCATCCGTCCATATCAGAATCATCATGTGAATACAAGTTAAACGACTGCAAAAAAAGGAGGAATTTTTATTTCGTTCGCATTATATTAAGTTCGCAAGTATTTCCTGTTGAGCGATGTCTCCGACAGTCACTGGACCGATTGTTTTTAAACTTTTAAGTACTTCCGATGTGTTCCCATTTGAAATTAAAGGCCTTACTAATAGAAAAATGTTACTACTCGGTGAATGATTTTTCAAATGACGAGACTATTATAATTACAATGTTTGTAGAGACATAATTTTTAATGTAATACCTATTCTAGACTTAATTTAATTGTTCGAATCCTTGATTGACATGTTCATTGACATATTTCACACGAAAACACAAGCCGAAACATTAATGCACAGAAAAACCAGAAAAATAGACCAGCGCTGGGAATCGAACCCAGGTCCTCAGCATTCCGTGCTGCGTGCTATTCCCCTACAACACCACTGGACAGGAGACTAGACACGAATTTTTCCTATGCACCCATATTTCAACTTGAATTCTTTTTCATTCGTCACTTTAGCAGCGACACTAACGCCATCTATGATCTACGTTCTCAACGAGAAACATTATTCACTCGCTTCGAAACTATCCGCTTACCAGGGACAAGAGATGTCGCTATTAAGCAATCAAATTAAGATTATGATTTGGAGTCTTTTTGTATTTTTTATTTCAACTCCAAATTTTTGTTTCTTTTACGGTCATCCCGTGAAAGTTTATATATTTCACGGGATGACCGTAAAAGAAACAAAAATTTGGAGTTGAAATAAAAAATACAAAAAGACTCCAAATCGTAATCTTAATGTTCATTGACATTGTTTTATTGATTTTATTGGTTTTTGATAATTGTTTGATTTTGGGTGTGGGTAGTTATACGATCTACTTGAATTTTTGTATGCCCTGACAGGGCGTCATGGATTGACTTATAATAATATTGTAACACCTTATATATGTAACATGACATTACAATGAATAAATGAATTATGAATTATTCATTTCATCTGGATATTTTAAGACAAACTTAAATATACAAATAGCTAAGTAACTGAAAAAGGCAGTTAAGCAACATAAAAAACTACTCTACATTCGAACTCTGCAGTAAAGTCGAGTTCCCATGCTTCTGAGCAAAATTTTGATCAAAAATATCTGAACACGACTCAATTGTTGACGGCGTAACGTGTTCAGATATTTTTAAACCAATTTTCACTCAGAAGTTCAGGAACTCGACTGTACCTAAAAGGTAATGAAAAATAAAAACAACTACATTATACATAGCATAATTATTTCTGATCGCACTTCATAAAATAATCTTACCTCTAAATCCATCTCCATTTTTACCAATATTGATTTGTATTAATTACTAGGCATATCCCGCCAAGTTAAAAATTCATTTGTAGAACTGCCAGTTGAGAGTAAAGTTATTCAATAGATAGGTATTATATAATACAGAAAAATTTCTACATATGGCTTGGATAATTTCACTGAACTATAAACGTTCTTCAATATTCTTCTATGATTTTCATAAGGATTGCCAAATATTTCCTTATACTTATTTATTGTTTTTTTTTACATAAAACTGACCCGATTGACCCCGGCCATTCTCATTTCATTGCGTGTTTCTAATTACCGTACCGCTTTTTCCCGCACTAGTGACACGGTAATTAGACTTGAATGCACAGACAAATATAAATGCCAGCCATCCTTTTTCTAGATGTGCACTCAGTCTCAGTGCCGTGTCGCTTTTGCATGAAAAAAAAAACGTGGTATGTAGGGTAAACAGAGAGTTGCACGATCAAATGAGAACGACCGACTCGAATCTCATCCGATGAAAAGTACAGAGGCTAAAGGTGTATCCCACTGGTTCAGTAACGGACTTTCACTCTAGCCTTGAAGAGCCCTAGGTTTGATGTTTATAATGTACCGCGTACCGCTTCAATGGCGTTATTGCATTTCAAATCCAAAAAGATTTTTTACAGTTCAGTAAAACTAAACCAAACCATTTACGTATTCTGGATACAATTTAACAGAGCATCGTATTTAAATAGCGACTCAATATCACATTTTAAGTAACTTGAAGACACATAGGCACTATAATACATAGACTTCTAGTCACTTCTGTGCATAATGTCATTGACTTCGTTATAATTCCTCTGGCAGAAAGTTCAATTTGTGTAACCTCAAGTAGTTCGAACTATACGTTATGCCAATTCAATTTATTAAAAGTGTAAACAAATCGATTTCATCAAAATTCTTGTATAAACACCCACTGGATCGAAGGAATAACACATTTATCTCTAATTCGTGTCGTTTAACTAGACTTCTAATCACTTTTTTCACAAAAATTCACTTGATTTCAATATTTATTTTTCATTTGAAAAATCTTTGTCATAATCTAACGAGTAAGATAGACTAGCGTAGAGATGGTGGAAAATTTTACATTTTGAAAATCGATTAATACACGATTGAAAAGCAATTTATTTATTTACCTTAAAATTAAAACATAGTTACTGCTTTTATAATTGAATAAACAGTCTTTGGAATGAAATCAAGTATTGTAAATAATAAAATAGATAAAAACGTTAAATGGTCAATTTACTGAACAGATGAATTATTTTGCAATAGGTTCTAGGTTTTCACATCACTAAATGTCTATGGTTGGGTTAATGGCGACTTTGTTTACACCTGTCACAAATTGGATCGAAATACAATATAGCACGTGACATATTTCAAACAAAGTTCGAGCTTTCATCACATGTAGCAACCAATGCAAGGCTCTAAACGAAACTGACAGAAACAATAAATTGCCCGAAGAATAGAACGGAAAAAACATTTCGATTCACATGATTACCATATCGCTACGCAGGGAAGTTAATTCTAAGTTATGCAGTTTATCGAATGTGGTTTATGGCTGCCTGCCACGGCTACGGTGGTGGAGGCGACACGATACAATTTGCGAAGTCTTGGAAAACTTATTACACCTAAAGACCTGTCTTGAGAACTTTAACCTTCGACTCAAAAAGAAGGGTGTTATAGGTATGACGCTACTGTCCGTCTGTTCGCGGCATCGTAGCTCTTAAACGGATGGATCTTTATCAATGCGGTTTTTTAAACTTAAGCGTAGGAAAGCTGTAAACTGAGATGAAAACCGATTCATCGGGCCCCAAAATATAAGCTCAGCCTAGTTTGGGGTCCACTGTGTACTACTAATGCTTGTGTGTAATAATAAAATTTTCATTTTCATTTCAATTCATTTTCTTGCGGTGCTTCTTTGTTTCATTGAAATCGGTTCACCCGTTTTTGAGAACTTTGAAATGAGAATGTCGGGGATCGTACAAGTTATCTATTAAGTTGGCTAATTAATGATAGTGACCAGAGAGCGGAAGTTTCATAGCACTTTTTGACAGTCATAGTGACTTCTCACTTATCGACTTCTGATAACATACATATATCGATACACAACATAGGTACTAAAATAGATTAAAAGTAGAGACCAACAATGGGCGGCCTTACGTTAAAGAGCAATATCCTCCAATTAACTTTCGAGCAGTTGAAAATGTGAAATAGACATAAGTATGCAATAGACAATGATTATTTCCGTTTCATATTGAAATTCTGTTGTAATTTTATCAAAGTTTCCATTATAGTCTCTATAAAAGAAATAGTTTTTTCTTCTTCATAATTTCCGGTTTTAAACTACTTATTACAGTCAAATATCCATTTGTATGCGGAAAAAAAATGCTCTACATAACATGATAAGTTTCATCATCATCATCAGCCGGAGGACGTCCACTGCTGGACAAAGCCCCCCCCCCCCCCCAGAACGCCACAAAGAACGACAACTCTCCACTCATCCACCGGGTTCCCGCAACTCTCACGATGTCGTCAGTCCACCTGGTGGGAGACCTGCCAACGCTTCGTCTTCCGGTTCGTGGTCGCCACTCGAGGACTTTTCTCCCCCAACGGTTATCTGTTCTTCGAGCGACGTGGCCTGGCCATTGCCACTTCAATTTGCATATTTCTCCAGCTATGTCAGTTTTAGTTCTTCGACGAATTTCCGTATTCTGGATTCTATGACGCAAAAAAACTCCAAGCATAGCTCTCCCCATAGCTCGTTGCGTGACTCGGAGCCTCTCTAAGAGGCCAACAGTCAAGGACCACGTCTCAGTGCCATAAGGCATCACTGGCAACACACACTGGTAATAATGATGAGTTTACGACAGTCTAATTTAAACATCATTAAATCGATATAATTTAGGTAGAGTCTATAAGTGAGAAGTCACTATGATAGTTCAAAAACGCCATGAATCTTCCACTCTCTGATAATGATATAAAGTTAAACGCAAGAACTTCTGAAAAATACAAACGATCATGATGCTGGTAGATGCGTTGTAATATCGGGAAACTCTAAAGAATTAGAAGTCTCACTCCGAATAGCTCCGCTTTCAGGAGTTGAGAGCTTAGACCTTTCAACTTGTAGCGACTCCCAGCGCCATCTAGTGAGCAAATATGGAAACTCCGATATCCTGCAACGCGCCATCGAAGTTTCTGAACTAGGAGTCTTATAACAAAATCAAATTCAAAATATCTAGTCAACAAACGATGTCGGATGTCTTCAAAGACTTGTGTGCTATTTACGCACTGTAGAAGGCTGGCAGTTTATTTACTTGCATGTGGTAGAAATTTGTTATCAAGTAAGTTACATTATTTCATACATACATATAAATACAAATACAAAATAAATACCACGAGACAATTCACACCAATTGACCTAGTCCCAAAGTAAGCTTAGCAAAGGTTGTGTTATGGATACTAAGCAACAGATAAACATAATTATATAGATAGATACGTACTTTAATACATATTAAACACCCAAAACCCGAGAACAAATATTCGTATACAAATATCTGCTCCGACACGGGAATCGAATCCGGGACCTCAAGCTTCGTAGTCAGGTTCTCTAACCACTAGGCCATCTCTGGTCGTCCTCTTCGAGCTGAACAACATTAGCGACTTTTAAAAATAATGGAGTCCTTTTTTCCTTTCTTCATACAAATTAAATAATGCTATCAATGTACGCCATCCTAGAACACAACTGACGTCGCCTGTCACGCTACAAACATCAAGCATTTCGCTTTACATTTGTTTTGTTCTTGATAAACTTAAAAGTGCTATAAAAATTAAAAAAAAAAAAACTATTTTTAAAAGTCACTGATCTAATGTTGTTTGACGAGTATGATCTATATTTTAATTAAGTAATTTATTGAATCAGGCGTTACTTTGCGGAGGTCCATATCAATGAACTAAAAGAATTTCTTTGCTCACCTGCGACCTTACAATAGCTGAGCTTATGCAAAATATTTTAATTATTTGCTCGTAGTACAGACCACCCTCGGTATGACTCCTCGAATAAGGGAGGTACCTATGGGGTTCATATACCTATCAAATATCCTATTAAGCTCTAACTAATTGTATAAACTACTAATCCGAAAATTTTGTTTAAGCGGAAGTGTTTGAATAACACATACTATTTTCGAAAGATGTTAGTTTTTTTTTCACTTTTTCTTTATGAATAAAATTTCGGGATTTCACGTTTATTCTGCTTCAATGTAAATGGTCAATCCAACTTGATCTCAGGGCAGGGGGCTCCACGCTCTCTTAATACGATTCAGTTTAAGCTCTAAACTGAACTGCATCGCTATTTCGTACTACGACGTTACTTTTGTGATTCATTTCAAGTGAGGTTCAGCGATAGCGATACATATATCAGAGAAAATATCGGTCTTTCATTCACTTGTAAGCGATTGAGATTCAGTTCTGAGAAATAAAGGTCGTGGTACCAATTTCGACGATTCAGTTTAGGTGCCTAAATTGAACTGCTCTGCGTTTGGATCGTTTAGGAAAGATCGTGGTAGGCCCCCTGGCTCCTACTTTGCCCAACGGCTAAGTCTCGCGATCCAGCGTGGCAATGCTACTAGTATCCTGGGATCCTTGCAGCGGGTCAACTGCGATCGTTTGTATTTTTTAATTAATTTTATTCTCCTACTTTTTTATTTATATGCTGTTTTGTCAGTTTAGTTATGATGTAGGTATATACTTACTGTATTAGTTTAGTTTATTATATTCTCCAATTACGTAATACCAATAATGACAAACGCGAAAGTTTGCAAGAACTTAAGTAAATATATGTTTGTGGCCCTTTCTCGCTAAATAAATATAGCTAATATAAAAATGTAGATGAATTTTGATTAAATTTCTTAGAGTCACGGAAAAAACACTACAAAATAGGCTATATTTATTCATAGGTCACTTTTTAATCCATACTATACTAATTTATAAATGGGAAAGTGAGTGTGTTTGTTGTTTGTGTGTTTGTATGTGTGTCCGTCTGTCACGTCGAAACGGAGCGACGGATCGACGTGATTCTTGGCATAGAGATAGTTTATGGGCCAGAGAGTAACATAGGCTTTTTATTTCGCAGAGGAACACACACATTCCACGCGTGCGAAGCCGCGGACAAAAGCTAATTGTAGATATTTACCTACGTAATGTTAAATCCATAGGCT
Organism: Choristoneura rosaceana; assembly: GCA_037349165.1. Lineage (NCBI taxonomy): Eukaryota > Metazoa > Arthropoda > Insecta > Lepidoptera > Tortricidae > Choristoneura > Choristoneura rosaceana. The sequence continues at coordinate 4,484,653 of JAZBNJ010000004.1, read as the reverse complement.
ACTTTTTCACCATTAATTATTTATGTGTGTAATATCTCGAAATATTAATCATTGTGACTGGAGCAATAACATTTCCACGATGGTTCCTCATGCAATAATGAATAATAACTAATAACAATCATGAAGACCAAGTCATTTTGGGGATTCCCACTGGAACTTAGTAGAATCGCAGATTATCAAGTAAACTAGGTACTAGACCTAAAAGGTTGTTTATGTGGTAAGTAAACAGAAAATTTAAACAACTGCGCTGTTTCAAAACACGCTATAAAACCAAAGCCGCCGTAAAGATGGAATGAGGTGGCAATTATTCGAGCATTTCAACAGTCTCATTTTTCCAGACACTTTTCTGTGAAAGTTATGTTCCCAAAGGAAGACCAGCGCCTTTCGCAAGACCGGCAGATTTGGGACCATTTCGTGACATACATACCTTTATTTTGTTTTTTTCTCTAATTTATTTTTATTCATTGCTTGTCACGAATAAATATTTTCTTTCTTTCTTTCTAAAAATGGCCAAATACTATGACACAGTTTTTTAGTTATCTGATAGAAATATAGGTACTCTAACAAATCATCGAAAACGGCATCCAAATCTACAGCCAATTCGTAAAATATGTGACGAGAAAAACGAGGTGGTTGAAACGCTCAAATAGCCCTGAAAGTAACACGTCAACCCATTGAAACCCATTCATTATTAATGATAATGCTGTTCTGTCTGCTGCTTTCGAATGTCGGCATAAAAGCACGAGTATCTAGGCAAAGTAGGTATACGTCACACGTCGTATTCGATAGCACACACGGAGTTATAAATTCGGCTATAACATCCAACCAGCCGCACGAACCTGAACGGCTGTTACCTACTTACCCTCGCTATCTCCTCCTCCGTGATTTGACTAGACTTAGCCTCCGTGTCGGCCATTTTTAAAACAAACCGATTAAATCAACATGAACCCATTAACCGAAACGTCGACTAATTAGCAAAAAAAACGCGCCAACATGTCTACCGGTGGCAGTCGGAGGCAAAAAACAACTGGTACATATTACGGAGACATTTTTAAAGGTTTATTAAAAGAAGGGGAAAGTAAAGGCAAATTAGAGCGGTTTATTAATGTCGGAGTAAAATTGGTCGCGTAGCGTGCGGGAGGTGCGCGCCTGGCACGGAATCGATCTCCAAGCCCGCACAATTTGTTGGTGTCTCTGCTCCTGTGATCTATTGTAGGTTATTGATGGTATTGTAATGTCTTGTTACTATTGAATCACTAATAACTAACCTAAAAAAAAAAACACAAAAAATAGAACCGACTCAAAAAAAAAACATGAAAATAATTTTCTAACAGTCTGAAGTCGGTGCCTCAGCACGATTTAGCAATGTTTTGCAAACGGAACCCTAAATTGGGAAATGGTCAAGCGAATTTATATGTTTTTTTTTAAACCTATTCAATGATACCCCATACTATGGGTTTAGATGAGAAGAAAATCCCCACTTTAGGTATGTGTAGATATGATGGCTACTGTGCTAGTTATTTTACAGATGCGTAAGTTGCGGGAACTTTCCAAAAAGTTGGAAAGGTTCTCGAAAAATGCTGGAAATTTTCACATGAAATACAGGAAATTCAAATTTAAGAAACGGAGTTTCAATCCCCATACGAAATCGTGAGCAGTTTCGGAAATTTTCCTATAGTGAAAAATTGCGAAATTTTTTAGTTTCGTTTGGCACATCAGTAGCTATTATACGAGTATATATCATAAACTCCAATTCAATAGAATCTGACAATCCTGTAGACACTTCCAGCCTACTAATATGAACACCGGGCCGCCTAAGGCTTTGTGATGTGACTATTATTCTTTTTTGGTACCTTTTAAATGATAATCACAACAACAGGGACATATATAATCAAGAGTGCCCACGTTAGGGTGTCTTAAATTGTAGAAAATTGTCAGATTCTATTGAATTGTACTTTACATAACTGTGCTGAATTCCTTCAAGGTGCTCGCGTGTTTTCGTGCTAAACTATGCCATGATTTGTTGCAAAACGGGCACTACTATGTATTTATACTTAGCTGTAAAACAACCAGGGACCACTCGGTGGAACATTTAGTATTTAATGGATTATCTTATCAAATTCAGCGGCAAAAAATGCTTATTATTATTTCGTTGTACTCGTAAAGTAAGTCATGTACCATTAGCCAAATAAGTAGTCTATCAATTTTTAAACAGGTTTTTTATCAAATGAATATGTCGCTAAAGTCGAACTTTCGCTAAAGTTGACAGACACGTCTATTATGTTATGGCATTATTGTTTTATGATTATGCAAACGATTATCAACTTTAGGGTGGTAGGCAACATATTTCACAATTTCGGTTGTAATTATTGAAATTACGACTAGCTTTAAAAATATTCTTTGTCAGGTATGTATTCGATAGCTGCTTTTTATTGTGGTACGCCAATATATCGCCACTACTTTGAAAAAATCTCGTATCTAAAATCAATATGAATTGAACCTTGATGTAATGTCTATAAAGTTCACTCAGAAAAGTTATCTATTTTGAGCTACGAGTTTTTTTTAAAGTAATAACTATATGGGCCCTTATCAAGGGTTAAGGTCGAGTGCATTTTTGTAACTTTGACCGTGTCGATATCTTTGCACTGAACTGAAGCATGATGTCCAAAAAAAGTCATCTCATGTTTATATAAAATCCTTTTAATATTAACAAGATACATTATTTAGATATAATAGGTAATTTTATTTGTATAGAGTTAAATATTTATGTCTAACAAATCCAGCTTTAATATTAAGATAAATAACTATTGTCACATAATCTAAAGTACATTTAACTTCTTTATCAGATAGACCAGAGGTTTTATTATCTAACACACTTAGGGGCTGTTTCACCACCCATTGATTAGTTTTATTTGACGGATAAATGTGATGCCGTCTCCGTCTATTTGAAAACAACAAACAGGCATCACATTTATCCGTCGGATAAATTTAATCAATGGAGGGTGAAACGGGGTTAGAAACACAATCGCGTTCAGCACTTCTTTCTGTCGGTACGAGTATAAGGCGAGGGTAGAAAGTTACAGATTAACCCTAAAAAATCATAAAACTTAACAAGCCTATGTTAACAAATGCTTTGTCCCTTTCTAACAAATACAAATGTCGAAGTGACAGATAAGGACAAACGAATTTTAGCGGCATTTTAACTAAAATAGGTTTGATTGTCGTTTATGAATAAGGGGGAATGAGTATCCCTCGATATAGTTGGCTTGTTGAAGTCGCAATACTCACAGCACAGAGAACAGATGGTCAAGCAGAAGCGCAGTGTAGGACGTCCACCAAACTTTATCCATACAGTTCGTAGGGTACTAATTTGCAAAGTTAAACTTCCGCATGTTGTATTTTTACGAATATGAATCCTTTATGCTTAACATTTTAACTAACCTAACTAACTGTCCACCCTGTATATTGTCAGTGATGCTGTCGTTGTTTCATAGAACAAAATAAACAGACGGGATCATATTGTCACATTAGATAACGTATTGTCTAACACACCCGACGTTCGCAGTCGCACTCGCCATATCTTTCTACCCTCTCCTTATACCGTGTGAGAGAAAGAAGGGACGAAAACAATTTTGATCCCAAGTAAGGCCTCAAGGCCCACAGGGCAGAGCTACATTACTCTTAAATTCAATAACAAATCAATCTATTTACAATAATATTCAATAGTTCAGTATATTAAGCATATCAATAATTAAAATGTCAGCTAAATACAGCATACAGTACCCGGCGATAAAGATTGCATATCGGTCTTCGGAAAAAGACAATTAGCTGTCAACGACGATATCCGAACACTGGCGACCGTCCATCAATCATCGTATTTATGTGACGTTTTATATCAAATAAATAATGCACCTTTATGGACTTAATTAGTTTACGTCAAATTAATGACATGTAAACTTCGGATATCTATAGAGAGCTGTTGCAACTACTAAAAAAAGGATAGCTCCCTCAAAGATGCCATCGTACAATTAAAAGTTTTGGGGGTTGCAACAACTCTTTATTATATATTTTCATCTAAATGCGTCCGTACTCTATTGCACCTGTACAACGACTGACAAACGTCACATAAGTAGTGTGTGACAGCGACAACGCTCTACGAAGCCGAAATTACCCGTCTCTTTCCAAAGACCGATGTGCAATCTTTATGGCGAGGCACTGTACGTATAGTATCTGCGTCAAATATTACGCCAAAATATTTATCACAAGCATATGCGTATGGTAAAACTTTAATATTAATAAATGTGTACAATCGAAGTCAATGAGATATCTTTACACTGTAATCTTGCCGCTGTTGCATCGTGATTGAGCTTTTGTATAAAATTATCAGATGGTATACAGAGACAAGGTACTAAAGTGTAAAGATATTTTTAGTCTTCACTTTACCCTACAAATAAACATTGATTATGGGGTACTTCCTTACAATATTGTTTACTTTTTCTTCACAATGCATTGTTTATTGCATTTTCTTAGATAAATTATAATTGCCGAAAAATTCATGTACAATATCGAATGTTAGTAACAGGGCTCGGAGAGCGTGAGCTATTCTTGTCATTACTGTCATGGTGTAGATATTAATATGGATACACCCTGAAAATAAATGTTAAAATGAATTTGAACTAAAATGGCAATGCATTGTAATATAGGTACTGACTAAGCTTTTAAATTTATTCAAAGTTTCTGTATGATTGTAATAAATAACAATCAGTTTTCTACGCATATTTTCTATTTCCAATTAATTTCTTTGCATTTAATATCCACTACTTCATAACTCATGAGACAGCTACCATTAAATGACAGGGTATGTCCACGTTATGCGAACTCTCAGAACAGCTCGCCCTTTGCGAGCTCCGGTTATCAATGTTTCAGGTAAATTGACAAATACACTATTTTATTATACATATAAAACAATATTATTATACATAGGTACATTTGTTATTCGCAACAATTATTACAATATCTTAAATTTATTAAAAAAAAACTGTACAATAACTCGACGTAATAATAAATAATATAAGTCATGTTGGTTTGTGAAAATACTATTTAATATTGTAAAATTTCAATATTACAACTTCATTTTGTACAAAGGCAAGCTTCTGATATGTAAAAGGCAATGTAAAATGTATACTGTGCTGTGTATACGACTCTATAAAAAGTTATTTCTTTCTTTCACACTCGTGAAATAAAAATGAGAAACGAATACATTAATAGCTAATTCAAGACCGGGAAGACATGTCCAGGTACATCATAATTTCTAGTAGGTATGATTGTCTATAATAAGCTCTTTCTTATTACCTAATTACTAATCAATTTTTATTGAATAGTAGAGGATACGATTAAGAACAACATTCATGCATGTGTTAAATGGATAAAAGTATATTATATGAAACTTACTATAAAAAAAATTGACTTCAAAAAACCATGAATTTTTTTTTCTACCAGTTTAAGTCGATGCCTCAGCACGAACTACCGTGAGATGTCTACTTTACCTACAAGGGGTAAACGCCAATTACTGGCCATCTTACACTAAAAATTAATTCTAGTGACCTATTAACTCTGTTTATAGTAGGTAGGTAACAGAATTTATAGGTCACTAGAATTAATTTTTAGTGTAAGTTAGCCCTAGCCCTCTCGTTCTGAGAGGAGGACTGTGCACAGCAGTGGGACGTATATAGGCAGGGATGGATAAGGTGGCCAATAATTGACGATTTACCTAAGTATCTATTGTTCTACTGGGTCACGCTGAAGTACCAACTTTCAAGTACTATTTTAAGGTTATAATTTTTTTCTCGCTTACCATTGTTACCTACACTATGTACGATAAGAGCGTGACCGGTAAAACTTCGAAAAAAAAAAAAAAATTATGATGCGAAATTCTATAATTGTATAGTTACTTTATTACACTTTCATGCTTTATTTTTAATAAGGTGTCCAGTCTCCCGAATTGTCTATAATCGCTTGGCATCTTTGAGGCATACTTTCAACTAAATTTTCAGCGTAACTGCGAGGTAAAGACCTCCATATGGACTTCAGTTCTCGAGATAGATCAGCAACGCTAACAGTATTTTTTCCTCGTAATTTCAGCTTCATCCACGCCCATACATTTTCTATTGGATTGGCATCGGGTGATTGTGAGGGCCAATCCAAAACATCGATGCCATTTTCGGCCTTCCACGCAGTAAAAACCCGACTTCGGTGTTTAGGGTCATTATCTTCTTGCAGGATCCATGAATCATTATGCCTTGGGAACATCTTCTTAGCGGAAGGTAACAATGCCTTTTTATAAATTTTCGTCATTTTTAGGGCATCCAATGAACCAGTGAACAAGTGCAAAAGGCCAAAACCCTGTTTTGAGAAGCATCCCCAAACATGCACCTTTACTGGGTGTTTCACGGTCCGCACTAGCAATCTGTTATCAGCCGTAGACCAAGCCCTAGTCGAGTAATTAGCTGCCCAAAATGAAGCTTCATCTGAAAATATTATATTGTTCCAATCCCGGTTTTTGTTTTCACTCGCCCATGACAGTCTCTTTCCCGTATGTTTTTCAGTAAGGAGCGGTTTCTTCATAGTACTTCGAAATTTTAATCCATTTTCCATCAAACGTCTTCGTATTGTATCTATAGATATAGATAAACCATTTTTCTTTAACTTTTCTTGCCCAGAACGCAAAGATAATAGTGGATTTTTCATAAATATTTGTAAAATCCGCTTATTCTCTGCAGAAGAGGTTGATTTTGTTTTCCCGCGTTCTGGTAAGTCGTCGACGTTTTTTGTTTCCGAATATCTTTTCACCCACTTGTTCACAAACGCCTTCGACTTGTTCATGTACTTAGCGGCCTGATCGCGAGACATTTTGGGTCCTTTCGGATGTAAACACAGGAACACTGCTTCGTATCGTGTAGCATACGCGGCACTCATTATGGAAAATGTGCTTTTGGCGGGAAACTGTCAAGTTTTTTCTTTTTGTTTTTACAAAGCATTGTACGTAAAAGATCATGCTATTCAGCCAGTACTTTTTTTTAATGTGTGCCATTTTAAAAATAAAAATTATGCCGGTCACGATCTTGTCATACACACTGTAAGTCTAAAAACCCAGAGAGGCGTTTGCTTGAAAATACGAGTATTATTCAATTTTATTGGCCAATATTTTTGGGATTGTCTTTACTTTTCTACTTTAGCACCGAATCAGACTTAAATGTTATAGTCAAGCTTACAATTAATATGTTAATTCAGAAACTTGAAACGTTAGGTAAAATGAATATTACATTGAAATCAAAAGACGTAAAACATAAACATGATATAAGATCATTAAGAAATTGGCCAAAATTGAAAAATATTTTTGAAATTGACAATTTACCTCAATTCACGACGAGAAACAACAACCAGATCGCTTTATCATAAAAATTACAAGCGCTAAAAATCAACATACATAAATGTTAACTTTCTTATACAAAAAACTGACAACTATGAAGAATTGTAAAACTTGTAACGTTTGTAATATAGATCTGTTCACTCACACACTCCACAGCTAAAAACCTCGTACTTGCACGTTGTCTTAGTCTCAGTGTGCGTGACTGACGGTACGCTTGCGACTGAGGACACGTTCGAGCTACGCACACATAGACTTGTCGATACGTTTAAAACTATAATTATAAAATGTGGAGGGACCTTCGTGAGTGAACAGATCTATATACGTAGTGGCCTGGTTGCTATAAAATATCCCCTAAAGAAAGAAAACATAATATTACCAAACCTGGCCACAGCCTTTGCGACATATTTTTTTATGTTATGTTATATAAACCTATCTAAAATGCATTGAAGACGGGAGGCCTTGGCTCTGCAATGGGATATAAAACTGAGCTAAGTAGCTTAAAAAATGCATTAGCAATCGTAATTTATCTTTAAAAGACTACTATTTTGACTGACACCTCTATGAATTAAATATCTGTCAAAATGCCGTTTTCATAAAGATTCGTCCCCAATAATTTTCATACGCATTCGCGTATCTAAAAAAGAGTAGAAATAGGATTTAAGCAACTATATTATAATAAATAGAAATGGTAAATTATCTTTTACGCCTTTCCGCTGAGGGTATCTGCGATTGCGTCACGTCTATGATTGGTTATATAACTAAATGAGCCAATTAGATACAAGTTGTAACGTCAAAAGGAGCTCTCGATATAACGCCATCTAGCGATATTTTGCCTCTTAGTTAGAACGTTCGACTCGTGACTTCTGATAGTTGCGATAGATAGCGCCACACACTATGGGAGCGTTAAACTATTACGTAACGCAATTGACGGGGTTTGTTGAGGGAATTCTTGTAAAACGTTACGATGCGTTACTGTGGCGAGAGGGGGGGGGTTCAAACAATGCGTTACGTCACAGTTTTTTACCCGACTACCAGGGGTTTTTTTGTAACATGTACATACTATAATGTCCTCAATAATGGGAAATTCGCATCATCCGTTGCGGTTCTTGCGCTATAAATGCTCTCAAACTAAGTTGCCTGTGTGACTGTCAAAAATTAAAAAAGAATTAAATTGAAATGGTCATTTGGATGTTACGTTAGGTTTAGGAAGGGGTGCAGAAAAATGTTAATGAATTCACCCAATGCACGCCAATATCTGTAACTAAGACAAAGTCACAGTAGGATTAAGATTCGATTTATTTTAACGTTTTTAAAGCTACTATTTTTCATCAGTTCGATCACGTGATGACGAGCCTCGGCACCGGCAGTATGTTGGCGTGCTCGGCGAACATCATGGCGGCTGTCCAGCGCAGCTGCTCCTCGGTGACGGCGCCGGCGATGGTGGCGCCGAACCAGGGATGATCCTTGCTTCTAAATAATAAAAAATTGCCAGCTCACACAGATTGCTTTTTCACAGATTGATTGATTCGTTTATTTATATGTGACTGTTTATCCCATTGCCTATATTGTATGTGTAGATGTGTTTTTGTTGCTTTTTAATTTTCTGATCTACTGTTAATGCACCACCTGCTGTAAACTAGTCCTTCCTTCTTTCTGTAAAAAGGTTGCCTGGAAGAGATCGCTCTTAAGCGATAAGGCCGCCTATTGCTTACCTTGTAATTTTCTGTGTACCTGTTTTCTGTATCGCTTACTATTTCTGGTGTACAATAAAGAGTATTTGTATTGTATTGTATTGTATTGCTAGATGGCGTTAGTATCGTGAGGTCCGTTTGACGTTTGCTCGTGATTGGTTATATCTAGTGCCATCCTCGAAGACGCGTAATTTTGTCAGAACCACGGCACGCGTCATCGTGAATGAATCCATACTAATATTATAAATACGAAAGTGTGTTTTGTATGTTTGTGTGTTTGTATGTTTATCCCTCTTTCACGCCGTAACGGAGCGACGGACCGACGTGATTTTTGCCATAGAGATAGTTTATGGGCCCGAGAGTGACATAGGCTACTTTTTATCCCGGAAGAATGCATAGTTCCCGAGGGAACAGCGCGCGATAACCGAATTCCACGCGGGCGGAGCCGCGGGCAAAAGCTAGTCTACCTATAAATAACTAAATGAGCCGATTTCGTCTTCTAGAACTTTTTTACCGTACAACGGCAAAACCTACTAGACACTGGCAAAATTGTCCTCCAATGGACAGCGCCACCTTTTCTAAAAAACAACAACTAAAGAGCCAGTCGCAAGCGAACGTCAAACAGGCCTCACGATACTAACGCCATCTAGCGATATTTCGCCAAAACAAAAAGAACTTGATAAAATAATTCAGTCAAACAACTTTTTAGTGTTGTTATTCTGTCCCGAAATTCAGTGATACTTGTACACTTGCTTAAAAAAATGTTTGCAATGTATACTAGGTATTTTATATTTTTGTAATTTAAAACTCTTTGCTTGTAAACTTTTAAAATGGAGAATTAACTTACGAGTCATGTAAACATCCTTTGAAAATTAATTTTTCGAACAAATGTATTGAAAAATATCATGTTATTTTTTTACTAATAAATGTATCATGATTTCTATATGTACTAATACTCTTTCTTTAGTCATGATCTGTCATGGCGAAAAAAAAAAGAACTGACGTTGTCAAGGGTTTGCGCTAGTGTCGGCCCCTGCAAGGCTACCACGAAATTCGAAAATCGAAGTTCGTATCGTACCGTTCCGCCTACGCTTATGTTATTTAATACGAGAGTGAGAGGAACGGCACGATACGAAATTCGAATTACGTGTTTCGGAGTAGCCCTTCTGCACAGATCTTGCCTAACGCGCCCTATTCGAGATACGAGGTTGAGAAAGTAAGCGGTCGATACATCCTCAGCTTTTATACATAGGGTTGTCGCTCACCTCTTCTGTTTGTTGTTTCTCGGTATAAAGGTGATGGCCCACCGCGACTGCGGGTTCCGTTTTGGCTCGTGACCCACGTACCACAGTATGTCCTTGATGTTCCACTCGTCTATTTTGTGGGAGCCCTGCGGGGAATATTAACAATCAGAAATGGGAAAGTTTGTGTGTGTTTGTTTGACACTATTGACTTTTTTTGACCATGTGCAAGGTCCGCCCGGATTGCTACCACCATCTTGCTCGCTAATCCTGCCGTGAAGCAGCAGTGCTTGCACTGTTGTGTTTCTGCGTGGAGAGTAAGACAGCCGGTGAAATTACTGGCACTTGAGGTATTCCATCTTAGGCCTCTAGGTTGGCAACGTATCTGCAATCATCCTGGTCTTGCAGATGTTTATGGGTGGTGGTGATCTCTTACCACCAGGAGACCCACTTGCTCGTTTGCCTTCCAGTCGAATAAAAAAAAAAGTGCCCACGTTAGGGTGTTTTAAATGTGTAGAAAATTTACAGATTCTATTGAAATGTACTTTAGTCCCACTCAAGCTTTTGGTAACTAGAGCTGCCAATGCTCTTATTTTGTTATGCCACGCGCCATATAAATCTGCCTAAAAGTTAAAACTTAATACTCAGTTTTGACACATTTTTGAGATACATTTTTTATGCGACGTTTTTACGTTACTCCCGGATTGTGTTCGAAACGCTTGACGGTGTCTTGCCTATTCAATTATTGGAATTATACCATTATAGTTTTTGTGGTACAGTCACCAGCACCAATATCTGACACAAGAAGCGTGCATAAATATCTGATACGACTCTATTTCTAGGGCCGGGAGGACGTTTCAGATATTTTTGCACGCTCCGCTGTGGCACATATTAATGCTGGTGACTGTACTAGTCGTGGCAATGAACTTTTAGGCAAAGTTAGGCGGCAAAAGGTATATATAAATAGAGTTGCAACTCAAAATTCGCAGCAAGTGAGTGGGTATAAAAAAATGATAATGAATGAGACCCCCCACCTGTTTGTCCTTGAAATAGCTCAGTTTCCCGTTCTGGAACTCGAACATATGCAGCTTGAAGCTTTTCATACTGTCGCTGGCGAATCGGAGTTCCGCGCACACCGACGTGGTGCTCCTTAGGGCTTCCATTTCATGCAGAACCCTGTTTTCCCTGACCAGTAGATAGTTGTCCTTTCTGTCTTCTTCATCCCAGTAGCCCCACCTGTTAAATAGTAGTTGTACAACAAGAGCATAAAACGAGCATTTTTACCCGAGACGTTCATATAGCCACCCGAGCCGGTATGGCGAGGATGGATAGAGACGTCGAGGGGAAAATGGGTTTAATGCTAGACGACCAGATGGCCTAGTGGTTAGAGACCCTGACTACGAAGCTTGGGGTCCCGGGTTCGATTCCCGTGTCGGGGCAGATATTTGTATGAAAAATACGAATGTTTGTTCTCGGGTCTTGGGTGTTTAATATGTATTTAAGTATGTATCTATCTATATAATTACGTTTATCCGTTGCTTAGTACCCATAACACAAGCTTTGCTAAGCTTACTTTGGGACTAGGTCAATTGGTGTGACTTGTCCCGTTATATTTATTATATTTATTTATTTATTTATTATGCTAGAGTTTTACACTCTTTTCACTTCGATGGCGAGAAAACGAAATAGCAACAGTGGAAACAATTGTTCAATTACTATGTACATTTTATTTTTCATGCATTACTATATAATTATAATATTTAATGATATAAAAAAGAAAAGAAAAGATTATTTTGGCTCCATAAGTACCACCTAAGACTAAGACTAAAACTAGCATTATAACTATACTAGATACTTGGTGACACGACAGGACACCAAAAAGGGTCTCCACTCAGCATGTGTTGCCGCACATTATGTGCAGCAACGCTGGTTTTCTGTGGAGCCCAGATATGGTAACGGATAACTCACGTCTTAAATCGAGTTTAGCTCGACATGTTTCGAAATAACCCGAAACACGTCGAGCTAAACTCGATTTAACACGTGAGTTATCCGTTACCATATCATTTAATGAGTGAGTCTCACGGCAGTGTCATTTTTTAGTTGTATTGTTTTATTTTGATTGATTTGATTGATTTTTAATTTTGTATAAATTACCTCAGCACGACGTCTAAGACTATCTCGTCTATGTGGACGACACGCTTCATGGCCTCGTTGCATATAACCTCTTCCAGCATAAGGAGATGGGATTCTGTGTTTGCCTTCTCGCAGAGCTGGATGCAGATGTCGGAACTCGTCGTGTTCGGAGTTAGCTGCAAAACAAAATAGTTTTTTATCTAACTTATGCCTTTAGAAGGGCCTACGCTAAAGTACTTTTCGGATAGGATGGGTACTTGCGTTTTTTCCATTGCACGCCATGAACGTTTCAAGCATGCTAATAGCAAAAAAAATTTCTAAGTGTATTCACTGTTGTCTCCTGAGTTACGGGGCAGAATAACGTAAGTACACAAACGTTGATTGACCCAATGAGTCCGTCGGTTAGGCTTACAAAAAAAAAACGAAAAATATGGACATTATGGCCGGTCAAAGTTCTGTGTGACGTCACACAAAAGGGTTTACTAATGTTCAGGTGTATAACGTTTGTCAACCTGTTTCATTTCGCAAGTTTTCATTTCCCAGCTGTTTAAATATTAACATATTACTACATATTATTATTATTACAGTCACACGGAACTTTGACCGGCCATAATGTCCATATTTAGCGTTTTTTTTTTTGTAAGCCTAACCGACGGACTAATTGGGTCAATCAACTTTTGTGTACTTACGTTATTCTGCCCCGTAACCTAGGAGACAAAAATTTATACCCTTAGGGGCTGTTTCACCATCCATTGATTAGTGTTAACTGACGGTTAAATCTCCGTCTATTCGAACAAAACAAATGGAGACGGCATCACATTTAGCCGTCACTTAACACTGATGAATGGATGGTGAAAAAGCCCAATAGAAAAATATTTGTGCTATTAGCGTGCTTAGGAGATGAGCCATAAAGGAATTGCCTTATAACTGTCAGAACTCCTAACTTTAAGTGGATTTGTACCTCATAAAATCATACTTTCAATAAGTAACCCAGGGGACGTTACCATGGCAACAAGCTTGCAAGCAAAGTTGATTGATCCAATTAGATAAATAGGTTGAAAAAATAGTAAATAGGTTTAATATAAGGCAATATTTGTATGCCCTGAGGCACCACATTGTGATACTCAAAACATAGTTTAAGACAAAATAAATGTTACCTATGTTGGACAAATTAATAAATGATTATGATTATTAGATTTTTAAGGCACTAGCTTATCAACTCACCGCGACCTGATAGCAGGTGCTCCGATCCCTCACATACACCCACGCCTTAAGGTCTCCCGCGGCCTTGGGCGCCGCGGGCGCCCGGTTGCTAAGGACCCTCATGAGCACGCGCCGCACGGCGCCCTCGCGCCGGCGCTCCGCCTCCGTGGGCTCCCATACCGCTTCGTAGTTGCTGATCAGGTCTCGTACCACGAACACCTCTTTGGAGGACCACGCCGTTTGGAGCGTGTTGCTTGTCTGCAGAAACAGGGTAATTAACAGTGGGTAGGGTTGCCACCTTTTTTTTTCGCAATTAAAGTACATTGCTTATTAAAGGCAAAAAAAGTACACAGTTTCAAAATAACGGATAATTTATTTTTCTCTACTATTATATTTAAAAACATATTTTTTATTGCTTTTTGCAAGTTGTATCAAATTATTATCACTGCTAAACAATATTGCACAGCATCTTTACAATCTATATTTAAATTAAAGTAAATAAGTAATTCATTTTTTATCAGATTTAAAGAAGCTTTATTTCCAATTTGCTATTAATTACAGAAAAAAATCTCTAAAAAGTAAAATCATGCGAAATAAAGTATTTTTGCGTACTTTATTTTTCTCATAAAGTATAATTACCTAAAATTACGTACAATACTTTACTATAACGTACGGGTGGCAACACTAACAGTGGGTCACCTACGAAGTCACTCTCGTATTAAGAGCGTTTATACCTGCTGAACTGGCAACATTACATTTTTGTTAATTTTTCTCGATTGTTCCTTAAATATTTAACGAAAATTAAAAATGAAATCTGTTAGAACTGTTCCTAATATGTAAGTTAATGTACTCCAATAATTATTCGTGATAGACTTTTATAATCTTTAAAAACAAACAATTGTTCATTAGTGGTTTCTGAAGAAAATAAAAGTCTATCTCGCATAATTATTGCAGTAGACGCATTAAGTTACATGATAAGAACAGTTCTAACAGACCACATTTTTAATTTTCATTAAATTTTTACGGAATTATCGAGAACAACCAAAAATAAGCAGCGTTGCCAGCTCAGCAGGTATAAACGCTCTTAACACTTGGTATTTTCTCTAGAGATGGATGGCTACAGCTAGATGCCGCAGATATAACAACTGACTACTACACACTAACTTACTATAAACACTAACCCCCTTATTCATAAAACTTAACAAGCCTATGTTAACTAACAAATGCTTTGTCCCTTTCTAACAAATACAAATGTCGAAGTGACAGATAAGGACAAACTAATTTTAGCGGCATTTTAACTAAAATAGGTTTGATTGTCGTTTATGAATAAGGGGGTAACTTATTTTATATTGTGGTACACTGGATGTGAGGTACCAGGATTACATAACTCTCAAGACAGCGAACATACTCGTAACTGGCTGGCCCCTATACCTACAGAAGACAAGTTTTTCGTGCTTGTTGGCGTGTGCCAGTAATGCAAGGAATAGAGGTGATTGAACTGTTTGCATGCCGCTTCTAGCATTATTACCCTTTGGGCAAATATTCGAGCGTTTTGACCGCGCGGTCAAACGTCATTTAGCATCCCACGTTTATGTAGCACAACAGAAAGACAAGACACAAGAATTTTAATCACGCTAAATTCAGTATCGGTGTTGTTTTCATTTTTCATAAAAAACAACACTGGGCATCACCCCTTTTAATAACGCCTGCGAAGACACCAATGACAGCAAAAAAACGCTGCAAAAACGCTGAATATTCGCCCCTTTGAGTTATATTAAACCCCGGCTCGCACCTCCCAAGTTTTTTAGAAATTCATGTGCGGAATTAAATTTGCAATTTACCACAAGCTTTCGGTGAAGGAAAATATCATGAGGAAACCTGCACAAACCTGCGAAGCGATTCAATGGTACGTGTAAAGTTCCTGATCCGCACTGGACCCGCGTTCCATTCTGAGAGGAGGCCTGTGGCCAGCGGTGGGACGTATCATAGGCTGGGATGATGATGATGATGATGAGTTATGGCAACAGTATGTACTAATTGTGGTGCGCTGGATGTGAGGTACCAGGATTTCATAAATCTGAAGCGTCCTTACCAAAGCAGCGGGCATCACGGTAGGCGCCCACACCGAAGCCAGGTTCTCCGCACTCATCTTGTTGGCATGCGCCATGGTATGCAAGAAGTGGAGATGGGCGAACAGTTTGCGCGCGGTGTTGCGAGCGACGAGCGGCAGGGACGTCATGACGCGACGGTACGTCGCGTTTCGTGTCGCCGGGTCCTTTTGATCTGTTAGAGAGGATACAGTAATTTCAACTGCTTTTCCTTTTTTTATTTCTATAATACTATACTAGTAATTATGAAGAGGAATGATTTGTGTTTTTTTATGTTTGTTACTTTACGAATAAACTCAAAAACTTTCTAAAAAATCTTTCACCATTAGAAAGCTACATTATTCTTGGGTAGGTTATATTTATTGCATGAAAAATTAGGGATTTCTATTAAAACTTCAATAATGTAACCCAAGGCCTAAAAAATTGCCATAAAATGTCTTTCATCGCATGCGCTGAGGAAACTTTTGATGATAAAACAAAAAAAAACTCGCGCGAGCAGAGCGGTGGTACGTCGAAACATGTCGAGCTAAACTCGATTTAAGACGTGAGTTATCCGTTATAATATCATTAAATATGAGTGAGTCTCACGGTAGTTTCATGATTAAAATATATACAAAACATACACATAATACATAAACAATTATAGTTCAGTCGTGTACTCTCGCACATTGCTAACACAGCAAAGTTATGGGGCGGCATCACTATCTTAGTTGGCTATGCTACCCTGGTACTTCAAAGCAGACAAAATCGTCTCTATCTCGTTTTGAATCCGAAGAACCGGCTCTCGCTAGTCGTGGCCCGTATACCATCAACCTAGTTATGCTACCTTAGTACTTTCATCCTCAGTCATGAGGACGACTAGCCCTTTCGTTTCGGATGACGAGTTAACTCGTCTTGTGCGATGTGCTCTCAGATCCGGTAGACGAGTAAACTCGTCTTAATAAAATTGACATTAAATATATGAATATGGAAAACTGGATAGATTTTGTGCAGGCTTTGCCGGAACGAAAGGGCTAGAATGGATGGATGGAGGAGTACTTTCACAAATTATTGACTCACCCAATGCGGCCAGGAGCGCCTCCCTCTTGTTCTGCGCCACCAAAGGCTCCGGGAGATCCCTGAAGAACCTCTTCAGTACACCGGCGACGTCGTGCTCTGAGTGCTGGCCAGGACTCAGCTGGACGGACCAGGCGTCGCGTCTGAAACGCGCCAGCAGCTCTGAAAGCACCACGTTGCTGCCCGCCCGACGGTATATGCCTTCTGATAGGCTACCTGGAAACCAATTAACGCGTTGTTGAGAACTAGCACGGGGTGACTGTCTATGAGCGTGTACACGAAAAACAGGGTCGGTATTTCCATGTCTGTATTATACGGAACGGTAAAAAATGTCACCCCTGGCACGAATAGATTGAACAAAAGCAACGTCACTTTTACATATTTGTAGAATGACAAATGCATGACATTTCATATTATTATTTGTTTCAATTGTACTGTATTGTATTGAAATTTGGGCCAATCAACTTTTTTACCCACACTAATCTGTCCGCGACATTTTACAAACGATTGCAGATTTTTGTAAGTAAACATGTTTTTTCTGTAATTTAATAGATGGTGTACATTAATACATGACGTGAGATGTGGGTTATCCGTTACAATATCATTTAATATGATACATTCTCAACCGGTGGTAGATTTTTTGACATTCATAACCGCTTGTTGTAGCCTAAATTGAATAATGATATTTTGACTTTAATACCAACCATGTGCGTATATGAAGCTGACGCACTTGTCGACTATGGCCGGCACGTCCTCCTTCGTCAACTGCTGGTGGTGTATTTGGGCGCCATTGTTGTGGGCGGCCAACTTCACCATATATCGCCAGCCCTGTAGGAAAAACCAGCGTCAAAAAGTCGCATTAATTAGAAAGAGATTTTTTACACACTAGAATTTATTTTTTACAAAATTGCCCTGGGAAATCCCAAAATTGATATCGTGATCCTAGTTGAGACTGTGTTAAGGACAACTGTACAAAATTTCATGTCTCTAAACCCAGCGGTTGAAATTTCAAGATTTCATCCCTATACCGTGGGAATATCGGGGTAAAAAGTAGCCTATGTTTTATTCCAGAGGTCCAGCTATCTACGTAGTACGTACCAAATTTTATACAAATGCGACCAGCCATTTTATCGTGAAGGAGTAATACACACACACACACGCACGCACGCAAGCACGCACGCACGCACGCACTAATATTAAGGCTATTCTCCTATTTTATGATATACGCTACATCTGACGTTAGCGTCAACGTTCCGATCGACGTCTGAACGCGGCTTACAATACTTTCGCAGTGGACAAGGACTTCCCAATCATCACATACAATTTAAAAAAAACCATGCTTAATTACAGCGTTTTACTCGTAGCACTAATAGTCTCTGAGTTAAGCCGCAGACAGACAGACAGATAGACATGGCGAAAGAATGAGGGTTCCGTTTCTATCATTTTGGCTACGGAACAGTAAAACAAGCTGAGATGAGCTGACTTTTGCCGAGTTCTTTATAATGCTATACCGGGTGTGGCCTGTAATATAAGCAAAAAATTAAAACATAGATCATACTCCTCAAACTGCACAACATTAGTTCAGCGAATTTTAAAAATAATTCGTTTTTTTATTTTTTATTACACTTTTAAGTTTATTCGCAGAAGCAATGTAAAGCAAAATGCTTGATGTTTGTAGCGTGACAGGCGACGTCAGTTGTGTTCTAGGATAGCGTACATTGATGGCAGTATTTAATTTGTATGAAAAAAGGAAAATTCAAAGACTCCATTATTTTTAAAAGTCGCTCAACTAAATGTTCAGTTTAACGAGGACTATCTATGTTTTAATTTTTTGCTCGTATTAGAGGCCACACCCGGTATAAATGTTACAATATAATACAAGCAAAAGGGTTAATCACCTTCAGTTCCCTCTCATGCGGGAAACGCAGGTATATGGTGGCGTGCGGGCAATCCATGAGCAAATTGTCGCTGCCGTCGGTCGGCATCGCCTGTTTAGTCTCGTCGTCGGCGGCCTGCGTCACTGCCGGGGAAACGGGGCATTAGTCGGTAACGCACCGCCGTAACATCATTACAACTAGCTAACTTCTAGCTTCTTCTTTCTTTTCTTCTTCAGCTAGCGTAACTTCTTAGGGATAAGCTCGCCTTTGTTCTCCTCTCTGTGTTTGTGTATTTTTATTTTTATGTGCAATAAAGAGTTTACATACATACATACAACTTCATTCGGTTTTTATAGGACAAACTGGCTTTTGCTTCTGGTTCCCTCGGGAACTGTGGAATTTTCCGGGATAAAAAGTAGCCTATGTCACTCTCTGGCCCATTAGCTATCTCTATGCCAAAAATCGTCGCTCCGTTTCGACGTGAAATACGGACAAACATACAAACACACACACTTTCGCATTCGTATGGATTTTCATACTTCTAAGTCCAGAAATGGGAAAGTTCCATATAAGCTTCACAATGAATTTATTACCCCTATAATTGGCGACACCCTGTATCTACGAAATCTTATCTAAATCCGTTTTTTAGCACACGATTAATTAAGTAACAAACATACCAATACACCATAATGTTCATGTACCTACCATAACTCTGGCAAATAAATAAATACTATACTATACTACTCGTCAATGTAAAGTCGAGTTTAGACTTGCAAGACAAATTGTTCAAAGTGCATTACATTGGGAGACCGTAAAGCTAACGAGTTTGTAGTGGGCAATCGAGCGCCGCAATGTAATGCAACTTACAAGATTTTCCTTGCAAGTCTAAACTCGACTTAGTATTTAAAATAGCAAAATAATAAAATAATAGCCACGGGAGCCTTTTATAGATTTAATTCAATAGGTATTAAGTTTTTAAGTAAGGTAGTTAGTTTATAGTTAAGTTTTATATGGTTACTAGCTTTTGCCCGCGGCTCCGCCCGCGCGGTATTCGGTTATCGTGCGCTGTTCGCTCGGGAACTGCGCATTTTTCCCGGATAAAAAGTAGCCTATGTCACTCTCGGGCCCATAAACTATCTCTATGCCAAAAATCACGTCGATCCGTCGCTCCGTTACGGCGTGAAAGAGGGACAAACATACAAACATACTTTCGCATTTATAATATTAGTATGGATTTTTTAACTTTTAATTCAACTGAATAAAAAGTAATTACAAACAATATGTACATATTACATTGAATCGCCATTTGAGATTCCAGAATATGATTCGTCGATAATTTATGGTCAAATAGGCCAATGGTATCGGATTAGTAAGCATCAACTGAGTCAGCGACGACAAGCGGACAGCACAACGGACTTTGATCATTTAATTATGATGACATTTTCATCTTGGCATTCTCCACAAAATTGAAAACGATTGAGGCAGACTTTTGAATTTGTAATAGACTTTTGGATTTAATTTGTACGCAAAACAATCTAATTTTGCTGGCATCAGTCATGACGTGAGACGAACCAATATGGATTTTTTTCTTTCTTGTTCCATTCAATTTTTTTTTCATAATTTATATGGGGCAACTTAGGGGTATACCCTTTCTAACAAAAATAATTATCAGAATCGGACTACTCGGTAAAAAGTTACGCATGGTTATACATAAAAAATATACCTACGCGTCTATTTGAGACCCTCCTCCGTTTTTTTTTTCGTCGGTTAAAAATGTTTTTTTACCAAAACTATTTACTATTGATATCCATACTAATATTATAAATGCGAAAGTGTGTTTGTATGTTTGTATGTTTGTCCCTCTTTCACGCCGTAACGGAGCGACGGATCGACGTGATTTTTGGCATAGAGATAGTTTATGGGCCCGAGAGTGACATAGGCTACTTTTTATCCCGGAAAAATACACAGTTCCCGAGGGAATAGCCCGCGATAACCGAATACCACGCGGGCGGAGCCGCGAGCAAAAGCTAGTATTGATATATGTAGACAGCATACGTGGATCCATGATCCGTGATAGTTGGAAAACCCCCGACATTGTCACTTCAAACTTCAATATCTCAAAAACGGCTGAACCGATTTTGATAAAACATGCCTCAGAACCATCGCTAGAAAACCAGCTTTCAAATAAAAAAACTGCATTCAAATCGGTCCACCCGTTTAAGAGCTACGGTGCCACAGACAGACAGACACAGACTCACATAGCTGTCACATTTATAACACCCCTCTTCTTGCGTCGGGGGTTACAAACTAGTAAAAATCACAAAATGCGACATTATAATCTGTCTGCAGGAAATTTATTTGCGCCAACTTCCCGCGTCGCTGCATTAAGTAGGTATGGAGCAACGCGTCATTTCCGCATTTTAAAGTAAAGGTCATATTACTCGTTTACTAGCAGAAGTATCACGACGCGATTTGATTTAATTAAATATACTCAGTAATAATAATCAAAATGTCTAAGCATGGCGCATTCTTCTTGGCAACGAAGATTTCCTTAGGCGTTGGTAGCTACAATAATCGTATTAGTAAATAGGTATAGTTAATGTTTACAGTTGGGATGTTTAGTGGCAATGGGGTGAACAAATAGCAGTGGAGTCGTTTGTGTGACTACTTTGTTGATTTAATGAATGAATGAATGATTCATCATCATCATCATCATCCCAGCCCATATACGTCCCACTGCTGGGCACAGGCCTCCTCTCAGAATGAGAGGGCTCGGGCCATAGTTCCCACGCGGGCCCAGTGCGGATTGGGAACTTCACACGCACCATTGAATTGCTTCGCAAGTTCGTGCAGGTTTCCTCACGATATTTCACCGCAAAGCTCGTGGTAAATTTCAAATGTAATTCCGCACATAAATTTCGAAAAACTCAAGAGGTGCGAGCCGGGGTTCGAACCCACGATCCTCTGCTTGAGAGGCGATAGGTCAAACCACTAGGCCACCACGAATGATTCATACATAACATGCAATAAAAAAAATATCATATTGCCAGAATTTTCATATTGTGTTCAAGAGTTTGAACAAATTGAAATTGGAATCAAAGATTCAAAATCTTGCATGTTATCTTCATCTAGAGAAGCGGGAGGGGGTGTGCATGGGGGCGAGCGCTTATGTCACGAGCGACAAAGACAGCAATATCCCAAACGAATACCTAACGCGGCCGCGCGCCGGCAGGGAAACTCCTCTTAACTGGTTCACTCTCAAACACAAATTAAGTGACGTAAAGGTCCAAACTACATTGATAAACGAAGAATGAACATCCCGCCAGTTTCGTAACCGATCCAACGAAATCGTATCGACAATTCGACATAGAAACATCTAGATAAGACAGGTTCAAGTGATGACATTTCGAAGGTTGAACACGTAACGTTAAAGTGTTTCCGGGCATTTTCATACTGATATGATTATCTTTTTAGGGTTCCGTAGACAAATTGCAAAAACGGAACCCTTATAATTTCGCCATGTCTGTCTGTATGTCCGTCCATTCGCGGCTTTCCTCAGGGACTATCAATGCTAGAAAGCTGTAATTTCGCATGAATGTATATGTTAACTGTGCCGACAAAATGGTACAATAAAAAACTACTTCTACTAGTCAACTTGTGACCACGGCGATTGTAATGTGCCGAAACGTCGTCGTAAATATTACTTGTGTTTAGCGTGATAAGTCCCGTTTGTGGTATTTTAATTATAAGTGAAAATCACGAAAGTTTTAACTATTTTAGTACTATATTATTATAACACGTCTTTTTTCGTTTTATTTACCTAACCGAGGCACAATATTTTTTCTTTTGTCAATTGAACTAAAAATGATGAAGATACAGCCAGTTTAAATTGGTACTTTAGTACTGTGTGACTTTATGCCGGGTGAAATTTTTAACCGCAGACGCAAAAAGAAGGGTGTTATAAGTTATAAGTTAGACCGGCATGTGTGTCTGTGTATCTGTGTCTGTCTATGTGTCTATCTGTGGCACCGTAGCTCTCACACGGATGGACCGATTGAATGCGGATTTTTTTTGGAGGCAGGTTTTCTAGCGATGGTTCGTAGACATGTTTTATCAAAATCGGTTCAGCCGTTTTTGAGATAGTCACTTTGAAGTGACAAAGTCGGGGGTTTCCAACTTTTTGTTGGTTTGGTATTAGCTTTGGTTTTTTTTGTTTGTTTGACAATCTAACTGACAGACTATAGCATAACTTTTACCCATGATACTCATTTGATTGCGTTAAATACGGTATTTGACTATTTTGTATATGTTTTATAAATTAAAACTATACAATGCCTGTTATCTAATAGAGAAACAATTTTTAAGCTACCTTTACAAATAACAAAGTTACAAAGGTTTGAAATTCAAGACTAGACAGAGAAGGATATACTGGCATGTGACGTCACACGCCAGTACCGCCATACTTGCTGCATAGAGAAAAGCGTTTGAGAAAGAGACAGGTAAATATATTTAAAAAAAAAAAATCTTTCTTTCTTTCTTCAATTTTCAACCGATTTAAGTTTTCTCTTCGCTAAATACTGTCTGTATATCTATATTTTCATAATAATATTAAGATATGGCAAATCCAGTGGGATCATCCATAAATTACGTCACACATTTAGGGGGGGGATCAGGCGGTTTGTGACACAGGAACAAAATAATTGCAAATTTCATATCAATATGTGTGACAAGGGGGGAGGGGGGGGGTGCTAAAAATGGTCAAAATTGGTGTGACATACTTTATGGATGGCCCCTAGTTGTCAAATATCGTATTGGAGTTTTGAATTTTTCGCCGCTTCAAGGGACAGCTGACCTGAGTATTTGACCCATCCCAATACCGCCCGCAACCCGAATACCGCCCGCAACCCGAATACCGCCCACAACCCGAATACCGCCCGCAACCCGAGAAAAACGCGAACCTATAGGACACTACCGCTTACCGACACACCGCGTCTTCCTGAGGTCCACCGTGCAGACACCCGCCTCCCGACTCGTGTAGTACACGAGCACTCTTCGTATCAGCATCAGCCAAGCCCCCTTCCACTCGCCACTGACGCCTTCCTGCAATACCAAATGGTTTATCAGCCCCCTCGTCCACAAAAGAAAACGTTCAGAAATTAAAACTTAGTACGGCATGTGGGGAATATGTTTAATGTTTATTTGAGCAAAAACCGGTAGGTACAATATAGAAAAAAAAACTTAAGAAAATAAGACTTAAACGAAACATAGACCAGCAAATGTGCCACTATTAATTTGACTTGACCGTTATTCGAAGCTTATTTAATTGAGATAGGCACTACGTTTCCCGCCGATTTTCTGTCTCTTTCTATTGGTTATCCCTTCTCTTTCCCCATCCCCCACCACCTGGTAGTGGGGATGTAGCGTTCTCGCTAATCCTCAGAACTTTTATTCTTCATTGGCGTCTAGTTTCCCGCCGTGAACGGTCGCCCACTAAAGGGACGACCACTATATAGTATCTAGTTACAAGTAACTAACTACAGTTAAAAGTATACATTTATTTCACAAAAAGCAGATTGTGACTAATTATTCACGTAAGTTCTTATTTATTTTCTTCGATTTAGGATTATTATCTGCTACACACAGTTTATGCAATAAATATTATACTTATTTCTATTTCTAAGTAACAAGATTGTGCAATCTTTAGTAATTTCCTATTACATATTATCTACTCTGTACTATTTAATTCCTTTCGAACGTGAAAGTTTTAAGTAAGAAAAAATGCCTACCCTCATTTTGGATTTTTGTTTTATATCAAAGACTGTTTAACGGTTTTACCGTTCGATCTGTGGTCTTATTTATGTGTATAATTTTAGCCTAACGTGCCATTTGCATATGTGTTGTCATGGATGGTGTTGATGAAAAGCGAGATGCCACGTCAGGCACACAAGCGACCACAAGCGGAGCGCGGGAGCGCTCGCGCAGTTCCAGCTCGTCGAGTAGTAGCAGTTCCTCATCGGAATCTTCGGCGTCGAACTCTAAGCGCAGGCGTCATCGCAGGTCAAAAAAAAGGGGGGGCATAAGAAAAAAGGAGTTACGTAATTTGTCCAAGCAGGTTCAACAATTACGCGCACAGCTTGCTAGTGCTAACGATCCTAACCGCTTTTGCGACGACGTGTCAATCATTTCAGACTGCAGTCGAGAACTATATGAAGAAAATGAGCCGCCGCCAAAGCCTATTGAAGTACCGGAAACCCCAGTTGAGTTTAGTTTTGCTCTTAAGACAAAGCTTAAGGAGCCGGCAATGCCACACACATCAGAAGAGCAATTAAAATTACTGTATGATATCCAACAGTTTGGTAAAGAATGGTATAATATTCGATATGCAGAGTTGCAAAAACTTTATAATCATACTCCCGGCTATACCGATTTGGAATCAAATGACGAGGTAAGGCAATATGATTTGAATCCTCATTTAGTACAATCAGACCGAGCCTTTGGGGCCCTCACTTTTTGTGCAGTTAAACAGCAAGAGGCATTGCACGCCGCAGTGCAAGACGTGCTCGCTTGGGCACAGGCTGGCGGAGAGTTTACCCTCGAAGCCTTTCGAGAAAAACTAAATAGTGTATTTTTAGGTGGCGAGCTTTATAAAGTTTCTGAAGATTTTTTACAGTTAATCTCCGGTCACAGAGCGGAAATAATACAGATGAGGCGTAATGGTATTACGAAACATGTCAAAGATCCGCTAGTCAAGTCTGCACTACGAAAGATTCCTCCATCGGGAACGTCATTGTTCAATGAGGAACAGTTTGCAGCTGCTATTGAAAAATATGGAGGTGTTCGTAAATGTTTTTGGCCATTGAAAACAAACCCTGCTTCGCAAGCAGGCCCGTCAAAGCCGTCACGCGCCCCCTCGCAGGGAGTAGCGCCACATAAAGTACTCTCGCAGGGTACTCCTTACGATCATGCACACACGCATGCTTTCCCGCCCCCGCGGGGTGGCTATTACCAAAATTATGACCCTTCGCAAGGGTATAACACATCACGTGGTACGTCACGTTACAATACCATGTCAAGCAACCAGAACTCCTTTCGAGGCCATCAACAAAGGTATAATCAAAGAAAGCCGCATTCTTCAGGGCGCAAACGAAAATCGTCTCCCTCAACATCGAGACCTAAGCATTACAAGCGAGGAAAATATTGACTCCCAGTTCAGAGCGGGTCGCCTCGCTCAATTTTACAAGGTGTGGGAAATAATGCAAGCTCCAAATCATTTATTGAAAATCATAAGAGGGTATCGCCTACCTTTTATCCAGATACCGCCCCTTATTCATCCGAACTTAGTCGGAAATGCATTCGAATGCCCACATTCGGAACAAATGAGTCTTGTTATCAATCAAATGGTGAGCCAGGGCATTTTGGAAGCGGTCGACACTTGACCAAGTTTTCTTTCCACGATATTTCTCGTACCCAAGAGCGACGGCACTGCTCGCCCAATCTTAAACTTAAAGGCTCTGAACAAATTTATTATGACAGAAAAATTCAAATTACTAAACCTGCACCGCGTGCCAGCGTTTCTTCAATCAAACGATTGGCTATGCAAGATAGACTTGTCCCAAGCCTATTTTCATATACCTGTGAGCAAAACGCACAGAAGATTCTTACGTCTTATATATATACGGACAAGTCCTATTCGAAATGACATGTTTACCATTCGGTCTAAGTACGGCACCCAAAGTATTCGCGTCGTTCACGAATTGGATAGCACAGACCTTAAGAGAACTCGAGATACGGATCATTGTCTATCTCGACGATTTTTTAATTGCTCACCAGAGCAGGGAAACCTTATGCAAACACGTGAAAATAGTAACCCAAAGATTGGAGAGGCTTGGCTGGCTAATCAACTACGACAAGTCCACGTTAACCCCGCAAAGAGCACTAGTATATCTGGGTGTTTACTGGGACCCTTGGGCAAATCTCAAAAGTCTCCCAGCAGAGAAATCACCAAACCTTATAGCTCAGATTCGCAAGATAATGTCCGACAACAAAATCAATCGGAAGGATTTAGAGAAACTGATCGGCCACCTGAACTTTGCCAGTTTTACAGTCCCATTGGGAAGGTTGAATTACCGTGCCCTGTTAAATTTAATGAATACAATCCCAGAAGATTCGAAAAAAATATACACGGTACCTACAGATGCCAGGGACAATCTAACATGGTGGTCACGCAATTACCATTGCCCCTCGTTAATTCATTTCCCTCCACCAACACATTTTCTAACGACGGACGCGTCGGATCTGGCTTGGGGAGCACAGCTAGACGGTCAGTCTCTCTCGGGGCACTGGACAAGCCTGGAACAGACCTTACATTGCAACCAAAAAGAGATGCTAGCCGTGTTAAAAGTTTTAGAAGGTCACGGTCAGTACCTGAGACACACTACCGTCTTAGTTCAGAGCGACAACAAAACGGTAATAGCTTACCTCCGAAATCAGGGAGGAACGAGGTCGACCCCACTTTTAGAGTTAACATACCGAGTCTTCCATCTCCTCGAACAACATCAAATTCACTTGAATCTGTTTTACATCCCGGGAAAATACAACAGCCACGCAGACCATCTTTCAAGGGTACGCACACCACCAGAATGGCATTTGCTCCCCGAATGCACAAAGAGAGTATTCGCCAAATGGGGCATACCCCAGATAGACCTGTTCGCCTCCAGGAGAGCACATGTAGTATTCAACTACGTAACACTCGATCAGAACGACAAAGGGGCACTTTATCACGACGCTTTTTCTCGGACTTGGACTTACGACTTGGCATGGGTTTTTCCACCGCCGTATCTGATACCCAAGGTGCTAGCACACTTAAACCAGGCAACAGGGATATATCTGCTGGTAGTTCCCCGTTGGCATCAGGTTTTTTGGCGAGCAGATGTGAAGGCACGCGCACTGGCAGCTCCATTCACGCTGCGACATCTCGACAGAGTGCTGATAGACATGAGTACAAACTTGCCACCGCCGTCAGTACAGGAAATGGTCCTGGAGGTTTGGAGATGTGGGGGTGGACAAAAAGTTTAACCAATTGGAATTCTGAGCAAATAAATCTTCTTCAGAATTCTTGGCGTGCTTCTACTCGTAGGACATATAACGCAGCTTGGAAAAGATGGTTGACTTGGTCTGCTCAGCATAATATTAACCCTTCTGGGCCCTCAGGCTCAAACGTGGCGAGATACTTAGCTGATCTTTATCTAGTCGACGGACTGTCTTATAATACTATTCTTTTGCATAAGTCTGTAGTCTCAACCTTGAGTAATGTAGATTGTGCTAATAAGATCAGCTCTAATGCTCTGGTTAAACAAGTACTCAAATCAATATCTATTAAAAACCCAGTTGCCGTAAAAGCTCCTATTTGGAATATCGACACCCTTATAGAGCACCTAGTGAAATCCAAAATTAATGAAAACAACATTTTTGAAGCTTGCAGAAGAGCAGCACTATTACTCCTTCTCTGTTCTGGACGAAGAATCCACGATCTGACTCTACTTAATGTTGATCCCAAGCATTGCATAGTGGAAGATGATTCTATTGTCTTGTGGCCTGTATATGGATCTAAAACCGACTGTTCTACATACAAACAGTCTGGTTGGAAACTGTTTCGGAACACTAGCTGTCAAAGTTTAGATCCAATTTATTGGATCCGAAAAGTTATGGCCTTATTAAAGGATAAGAGGGATTCGGTTGGTTGTAATAGTTTATTTGTCACCTTCCGAGGCGAAACAAAAACAGCCTCACGTGCTGTTTTAGCGGGATGGATAAGATCAGCGTTTAAAGAAGCAAGTATATCGGCAACACCTGGAAGCATACGCGCAGCGGTTGCCTCCAGAAATTGGGTGGATAACGTACCGGTGGAAGAAATTTTGTCTCGGGGAAATTGGCGCTCCGGTAATACTTTTAGTAAATTCTACAGGCGCGAGGTTATGCCTGCTGCTAATACAGATCGCTCTCAAAATGTAACTCATTTATTTCAGCCTGTTGATTAAGTGTCAATTCTGTCAAATATTTTTTGTGGGATATGTACCTTGGTATCACTTTCTTTCTGTTTGTATGGAATGATTTTTCATGTTTAATTTTGAAATATTATGTTACCTCAAAGCAAATAAGATATTGCCTATTTATGATACATTGGTTGACCTCTAAGAGATTTTTGTTGTTTAATATGATCATACTGTTTCTATGATTTAATAATTTATTACTTGAATTGTAAACAACAAAGTACGTCTTTCCTTTTTGCTTTAATAATATAACATTACTTACTAAGGACTCCCTGTCTTTAATTTAAAGCCATTCATATATCGTGTCACATTGGCATCCTTCTCTACCACCACCAGGCGATAACAAACAGGTCTCAATTAAATAAGCTTCGAATAACGGTCAAGTCAAATTAATAGACGCGTTTTACCTACCAATAAAACGCATATTAATTTACTTACCTTATTCGAAGCTTATGAGTAATCTCTGCCTGCTGGATTAATTTCGATCCAATGAAGAATAAAAGTTCTGAGGATTAGCGAGAACGCTACATCCCCACTACCAGGTGGTGGGGGATGGGGAAAGAGAAGGGATAACCAATAGAAAGAGACAGAAAATCGGCGGGAAACGTAGTGCCTATCTCAATTAAATAAGCTTCGAATAAGGTAAGTAAATTAATATGCGTTTTATTGGTAGGTAAAACGCGTCTATTAAATTATACAGTAGAGCAACACGTACAAGGAATAGAAATTACCAATTAAACAATAATTTAGTTGAACAAAACGAAACTAATAATAATAATAATGTCATCCTCAATACATGCCGCATAGTACCTACGTAAATTCTTATCCATGTCATAGTTAAAACATTATATAAAAAGCACTCGGCTTAGGCCCGTGCGATATTTCACTTCTCATGAGAGATATTGTTAGCAATTAATAAATAAATAAATAATAATAAATATCATGGGACACTTGACACCAATTGACCTAGTCCCAAACTAAGCAAAGCTTGTACTATGGGCACTAGGCAACGGATAAACATACTTATATAGATAAATACATACTTAAATACATATTAAACATCCAAGACCCGAGAACAAATATTTGTATTATTCATATAAATATTTGCCCCGGCCGGGATTCGAACCCGGGACCTCCAGCTTCGTAGTCAAGTATTAGAAAATAACAATAATAATAATTTTGATAATATATACTTAAAATAAACGCATGCATAGTTTTGTCAATATTAGCTATTTTCGCATAGTCTAGTTGCTAGATTTCTATTAATAGCTGTTATGATATGAAAAACAGCGTGCAAGACATTTGGGTGGGACCCGACATCTGGCTTGGCACTGGCTAAAGCGCGAAGCAAAACATAAACCATTCAAAGTAAATTTTACACACATTTTGTTGAAAATAATAAAGTAGATTGTACAACGAGTGCATAAAACGAGCCATTTTACCCGAGACGTTTACGAGTACGAGTATAATCACTCTAACAGTTGGCGAGGGTTAATAAGAATAGTTAAATGGTAAAATGAGTTTTGTTGGACAAGTTGTACACTCTGCTATTAAATTCGATTGCGAAAAAATTCAACCGCAAACAGGCAGGCAGACAGACAGACCAGGTGAAATTACTAGGGTTCCATTTTTGCCATTTTGGCTAGGTACGGAACTTTAAAGGTTGAGTAGGGGTCTCCCCACAGCTTTAGCCGATCAAAAACGCTGTAATTTAGTGTAATTAATTTATGAGTATAACACGCAATAAGAGCGAACAAGACGTCAATAGGTTTTAGAAGGGTTTTAGCGACGCGCAAAGACGTGTACTGCCGGTAAAACCTTTTTTCGCCTTCGTTAAGTGTACGTAGAGCGTTGTTTGGTCAACTAAAGAGACCTTAAGACCGTTGAAGATTGGATTCCGCATTTCCGCCATAAGTATCGAATAACAATCATAAAAATTTAAACATCGATAAAATTTCGCTGTGCATTGAAGACAAACGATACATGAAATTGAATACGATAGTTTGAAATATTGCAGTAGTTTCATATTGCGAGGTACCCAATAATATTATTTTTATAAATAATGTCACATCAACATTATGTACATACCTAAGTCAAACGTAAGCACCTAAATATCATTAACAGCAAATAAAAATTAAAAACATATGTTTTACTAGTTGTAGCCCATTTCGTCATCTGTGTCCTGTCTGTGTCCAACAAGTTGGGATTTACCCGGGACAAAAACAAGGCCGTCTTAAGCCATGCGGGGGCCCTGGAACATACAAGAACTAGGGGCCCATTTGGAAATTAAAAAAAGTGAATATTACATTTTTTCCCTTTTTTAGTATATCGGCTTTTCGGGGGGCCCCATTGGCCTGGGGGCCTGCCCGTATGGTAAAGACGGTATTGGACAAAACATCCTAAGAAACGATTCAGTAGTTCCATAAATGATCCCTTAAGAATACTTACAAACATCTTTGTAACATCATGTAAGGGTTTTTTTTTTCCCAACAAGCCAAAAACATAGCCAGGTTTCCTCGTTCTGTCTTGGAGTTCCAGTTGCCTTCTTCACCGATTCATCATCAGACTGTGTTTATCATTCTACTGTACTGATTTTGATGAAACATGTCTAAGAACCATCGTTAGAAAACCTGATTTCAAATAAAAAAAACCGCATTCAAATCGGTCCACCAGTTTAAGAGCTACGATGCCACAGACAGACACACAGCAGTCAAACTTATAACACCCCTCTTTTTGCGTCCTGGGGTTAAAAAACCCAAGAGACTAATTTCGTACAATCAACTGCATATTAACATATGCCAAAGCGAAACACGCAAAGATATGACACGTCCTACCGTCTCTAAGAAATAGAATCGTATCAGCAAGGCTACCATGAAACTCAAAACTCGAAATTCGTGTCATGCGGTCCCTTTGACACTTATACTATTTAATACGAGAGCGAGAGGGACCGCATGACACGAGCTTCGAGTTTCGTAGTAGCCCTGCAGTTAATTATGACCGCTATCCATGTCAGATATTGGTGCTATAACTATTAAAAATCATCACTACTTTGAAAAAATCTCGTATCTAAAATAATAAGTCAACAAAATTGAACCTTAACATAATATTCATAAAGTTCACTCAGATAATTATCGATTTTGAGAAACGAGTATTTTTAAAAGTAGTGACAAAATGTCGCCTGTAGATATGGCGGAAATTGAACATTCGCAATTTTGCATAAATACCATAAGTACATAATATCTCATGTATTTTATATGACTTATACAAATGTCACACAATAATCGAACAATCGAATTACTCGGCTGAATTATAAACACGAAACATCACAACCTGCAACATATTGAATAACAAAGCATTCTATAAACATTTCAGTTAACAAATTAAACAATATTAATAAACATAATTCGCGAGAAGCAATTTTCCCTTGAGAGAGTCGCTCGCGCGTGTAAACAATCGAAACCATCCATCACACGTTTAAGCTGTGTTTCCACCAGATGTGTGAGGTTGTGTTGCGAGGAATGTGTTTCTCATGAACCTATAGAAACGAATCATTTACATCGTTCTTTAGAATTATTCGCGATAGTTCCTTTGGCAATACAAAAAAGTTTTATAACAATAAATTGAACCGAGTAGAAAAAAACCATGAAAATAATTTTCGAGCAGGCTGAAGTGGGAACTATGGGCCAAGCACTCTCATTCTGAGTGCAGGCCTGTGCCCAGCAGTGGGACGTATATAGGCTGGGACGAAACTGAAGTCGGTGCCTCAGCACGAGCCAGCAGGAGTGGACCTGTAGTCATCTTCTTCACCTACATCCTACTTTACATATTAGACTTCAATCACTCCTGCTGTCTTTGGACTTTTGAAGTCGGTTAAAAAGGTAAACAATGGTGAATCAGTCCAGATGGAGCATGTAGAGCGCGATGGCACTCGCGCGTAGACACTCACGCGTTCCCTAGGTACTATACTTGATTTGAAAGAAAGAAAGATACCTAATACGCGCTCAATTTTGTAATTTTTCATTGTATTTCATAAAAGAATTACTTGGATACGCGGAACCCTTTCATAACCAATATATCGATAATATCGTAGTTTAAGATTTGATTGCGCGCAACGCTAACACAGCTCACAGTTTGGCGAACATTTAATTTAAGGTACAATGTATTTGCATTTCTTATTTAAATAAATAAAGATATATACGGAATGTGCAACAATTTGAAATTTCATGAAAACATGAAACGCGATTTAGTTTCCTCTACGACTGATCCCAAACATTTTTGCGCGATGACCTAATTACTGAACTAACCAGCGATAACCCATAATACAACGAGATCTTTTAATTCAATAATATAATTACCAACGCAAGAAAATAGAGTATCTAAAGACAACAGAAAGACCGTCGACACACAAAGGCCTTCTGTCATTCGAGACTTATCAATAAGCTGGCTCTACCGGGTGTGGCCTGATACGAACAAATAATTAAAACACAGATCAGAGATCATACTCCTCAATTTGAACAACATTAGTTCAGCGATTTTGAAAAATAATTAGTTAAATTTTTAGTTCGGTTTTATGTTTAATTTTTTATTACACTTTTAAGTTTATTCCAAGAAGCAATGTAATGTAACGCAAAATGCTTGATGTTTGTACCGTGCCTGTAGGCGACGTCCGTCAGTCGTGTTTTAGGATGGCGTACATTGATAGCATTATTTAATTTGTATGAAAAAAGGAAAATTCAAATACTCCATTATTTTTAAAAGTAGCTAATTTTGTTTAGTTTGACGAGGACGATCTATGTTTTAATTTTTTGCTCGTATTAGGCCACACCCGGTAGGTTACGAAGGTAAAAAATTCTAACTCCGTATCTTGCCGTCCCAATGACGCTTATATTATTTAATACGAGAGTGAGAGGGATGTACGAATATCGATTATCGAATTTCATAGTAGCCCCCCTGCAACGATAGGAACAAGCACAATTTGTCGCGCTGTGTCGGCCTACCAAAATGGAGACATTATGTGATCTACATGACTGCGTAGTAGCCTAATACTCACAGGTAAACAACTTAAGAAATCAAACTAGAAATGAGCACAAACGCCAATTTACTTTATTTATCCTCTGTTTCACCGCTGATTGAGAAATTATGTACGCCAGATATCTGTGATGCTGCCTCAGTCTGTTATCTCCGGATAAACAGACACGGCATCACATTTACCTGTCACAAAACTTGACAGTAAGTGGTGGAGCAAGCGCAGTGAAGGAATGAGAGTTTTCAGTGGTAGCGATTACAGATAAAATACAATGGCAAAGCACTTGTTGATGAAATTTCTCACGTACCGTAAGGTCGGGGTACTTTGACCCATTGGAGGGATACTTTAGCCCGCATAAAAACCACAAAAGCGTTAAATAAATCGTAAAATAAAAACATAAAAATGCGATCGATCAATGAACACCAAACACGTGGCAAAGAGCAACGTGGCGTGGCAATACTTATTCTCAAAGCATTAGATATTAACTGCAACAATGATATTTATTTCCAGCGTTCCAGCGCCGTTAATACGCTGAGAAAAGTTGCGTAACAAACGGTAAATTATTTTGCTACATAAAAACAAGCAGTTTCATGTTTCCTCTTTCCTCTTGCGAAAATAAAACATAATCAATGTGGACAATAGTCTGTCAATGAACATAAAAAATGAAAATACAGCCTGTTACTTTCGTGAGACGTCGCGCCATAATATACTTTTTACTTAGACGCACGTCACGGATTCTCTATCAAAATTAACTTAGAATAAATCTTAAAGGATAAAGTGAAATTCTTGTATATTTTACAAGCTGTTTGTCTGTAATCAAAACTTGCAAAGTCGACCAACTCGGTACTAAAAGTATTAATAAGTACATTTAGATTTTAAAAGTACTTAATATAGCATGAGTTAAGTACAAAAAGTCATTTGCAGTTACAAGGGTTTAAAGTTCAATCATGTTTTTACGCGTTCGTTCAACGTAACTGCATAAATGCAACGTATTGTGTATTATGAATGGCGGGAGCCAGGTATCCAGGTCAGCCAATCACAGCATCTACGCTAGGCATATGGTACCTACTCTAGTACTCGTACCACTTTACTATGTAATGCACAGCTCGCGGCGTGATCACGACAGATTCAATTTTTTTCTATACATTGCGTGTGTCACTAGTTAAACGGTGTAATGTGAGTATGTCGAGCGTCCAATGGTCAGAGAAACCGGTTGCCGCGTTACTATCGCAAAGTCGCGGTTATTAAGTATATTGACAAGGTAAATACTTCGATATAATCTTTGTCTTAAGTAGTGAACGGATCTAAGATAAAATCGCACTTCGCCGGTCCTTTACCGTTGACGCCATGACGAAGGCAATGATTCCTCTACTTCTCATTCCACTGATCTGTTCCT
This sequence comes from Choristoneura rosaceana, assembly GCA_037349165.1. Lineage (NCBI taxonomy): Eukaryota > Metazoa > Arthropoda > Insecta > Lepidoptera > Tortricidae > Choristoneura > Choristoneura rosaceana. Next base: position 4,449,444 of record JAZBNJ010000004.1, on the reverse strand, counting down.
TAGGCCCGTAACTATCTCTAGTTTTAGTTAAAACTTCTGTCTTACCTATCACACTAATATGCTGTTTACAGCAGCTCGTCCTTTAGGATGAGCACTGGATACGTAAGTGACCTGAGGCCGTATTGCCTAATGTTTTTGACACTCGTGATCGCAATCAAATGACATTTTCGCATACAAAACCTGTCATTTTATTGCGATCAGAGTGTCAGAAACGTTAGGCAATAAGGCCTTTGTTTGAGTGAGATGAGGGGTGAGAAATTCTGAGATATTTACTTATTTCAGGGATCTTGGAAACAGTCTGTTTTTAAGGACTTTAGAACCTGCAAAAGAATCGTGCAAGTCGCTTTACATAGCGATGTTTGATTGACTATAATTATCATACTCGAGGCTTTACGTCCTCGCTTTGTATTGAAACTTGCACGATTTTTCTTGGAGGTCTATGCGGGGCTTAATGATTTCAATGAAGTTATGTGGGAGTTTTCGAAACCGAACATTCGATCAAGCATGGTCTCATAGTCTTTACATTTCGGGTTTTTTTATACTTATAAGCTTATAACTAACCTAACATAACCTAAAGGGTTCTTACACGATGGCCCTGAAATAAATCCTGATATATTTACAATTTTACCCCCTTATTCATAAAACTTAACAAGCGTATGTTAACTAACAAATGCTTTGTCCCTTTCTAACAAATACAAATGTCGAAGTGACAGATAAGGACAAACGAATTTTAGCGGCATTTTAACTAAAATAGGTTTGATTGTCGTTTATGTATGAATAAGGGGGTTTAGAGTTTGCGAAATGAAACAGTTTGCCAAACTTTACGTTGCGAAAAGGCAGCACCCCGGTTTTCGTATGGTCAAAAGTGACCTTCCAATGGGTCATAGTACCCGACCTTACGGTATAGCATTTTGTTTACTCACTGACAGGTCACTGACTTTGCTGGCAGGGGACACGCGGGACACTTAACAAGGAAGCTACGGTTAGTCGAAACAATAACACGGAATTTATAAGTTTTTTTACCGAGGTCACCTATTTTTACGACAGAATTAACTGAGCAACTGATTTTGTATTACAAAATGAGATCTGCGCATCAATTTAAAAAAACGTACCTACCTACCCGATTATGTACACATGAAACCAGTGCCCTTAGTGTAAGTTTTCAGCTACAAAATAAGTCTCGATCGCGTTCGCGTCCAAATCTCAATTTATATAGAAACACGAACAGCGCCTCTTTCCATACAAATTGAGATTTTAACGCGAACGCGATCGAGACGTATTTTGTAACCAAAAACTTACACTAAGGGCACAGGGATGTTATGGATATAACGTTTCGGATCTGGATATGGATATGGATACGGATATAGGTCAAACATAATACCGGTTTCGGTTACGGATGTTAAATTATTACGGATTATCCGACAGTTTCGGTTACGGTTACGGATATTGGATTTCTAAGGATTTAAATATATATTCCTATATAATTGACTTTAATTGTAATAGCTACGAGTCTTAAATTACGACTTAGCAATAGGAATAATATTGGGAATAATATTTAATAGATGCAGAAGACGCGTGCGGCTGTTCAGTCGGCTCGGCCGGACAAAAATAAAAACCTGTCACAACATGTTGCATTTCACTCCGCCCTATCCGAAATTTTATTTATTTATTTAAGCCATAATTTGTATGTATAAGGTACATGCTGATGTTATGCAATACAATAGTATCAATACAATTTTACGCAGTGGGTGTAGCTACATTTTACTTAATAACTAACCGTTAAAAATATAATATTCATTTAAGCTATAGGGACATAACTCGATAACAAACTTTTTCAGAGTTGACATAAATTTAGAGTGTTTGAGTGACTTAATTTCTATAGGCAATGTATTATACACTTTTGCAGCCACGTAAGTAGCGCTTTTTATATCGGGTATCCGATTTCGGTTACGGATACGGAGCTCCATAACATCCCTGCTCGAAACGTAATACAATAACAGAATGGGTCACTCTGAAGCTATAAGACGTAGAAAAATCTATTCGAAGGAACCTAGTGATACTACCATTATACCATTGAAAAAGACCCTTGTGTTGCTATTGCTACAAACTCACTCGACTTATACTATTTGCTGACATGTTGACAAAACAAATTATGGATTATTCGCTGCGTAGTGCCCGTAGTAAGTAGGTATTGCCGAATGTATTGCGCATCACTTGTAAACAGCTGCACCTATTTGGCTATTATTTTTAGGGTTCCGTAGCCAAATGGCAAGAAACGGAACCCTAATGGATTCGTCATGTCTGTCTGTCTGTCCGTCCGTCTGTATGTCACAGGCATTTTACTCGAAAACTACAAAATGTATATCAATGAAATTTGAAGTACAGATGTCTTGTGAAAGCCGCTATTTAGTTTTGTAGGTAAATTACAAAAATAAATATTTATATTGGGGGCACTCCATACACGGAACAGAAATTGAAAAAAATAATAATTTTAACTCGCATCAACGCGTGGCACATAGTTCGACAGGTCTTTTGAAAAGATATTAAGGGTTCTCAAAAACTGTTTTGATTAAGTGAAGATTTCCGGAAATAATTGCTCCCAAAGTAGCAAAAATTGTGTCCCCCCCCCCCTCTATCTTGTAAACCGTTTGTCCAAAAAATATGCAAAAATATGGAAAGGTAACGCTTAATACATACTTTCAACGAAAATTAGTTTCAACATGATCGTATATACCGTTTTTGAGTTAATGCCGAAAAACTGCGCTTCTCAACAAAAGGACGTAAGTACCGTGAAGATACGCTCTTTTTCTGGTAATAGATTTTAAGACTGTAGTAAGTATGAAGCACAGTTGACCATTATTTTTTTTTTATTATTATTTTTTTTTTATACGACTGGAAGGCAAACGAGCAAGTGGGTCTCCTGGTGGTAAGAGATCACCACCGCCCATAAACATCTGCAACACTAACGTAAATCCGCGAACATAAGTAGTTTCCTTTGACCTCTTATCTTCTAGTCTAGTAGGTAGTTAAAACGCGCAGCCGCGTCCAATATTATTCATTACATTTGCGAAAACAACTTTCACTCGCCAAATTATCGTAACTGTACCCAAAAACCAGTACAATGAGATGTTTTGTCCGCTGAAACGTTGCGTTCTCGTTTTTGTATAAAACCTATTGAAAATTGACACTCGAATCCACGGCACATAAAAAGGTAGTGCAGTAAATAAAGGTAGTGGACCCAGCAGTAATTCCTCAGCCCGAAAAAACTTGACAGTATGATAAAGTATCAATAAATAACTTGCTCGTTTGCCTTCCAGTCGTATAAAAAAAAAAAAAAAAAAAAATAAAGAGTATTGTATAAATTTTCTTCAAACTTTCTTCAACATAGACATACTCATGTAACGTATTGGAACAATATATGAAATATAAAAAAAATATATCCCAGCAGAAATTAAATTAAATTACTAATATAAACAGATTTGTGTTTCGTCACTACTTTGAAAAAATCTCGTATCTCAAATCAATACGTGAACGAAATTGAACCTTGACGTAATGGTCATAAAGTGCACTCGGAAAAATTATCCATTTCGAGATACGAGTTTTTTAAAAGTAGTAACAATTTTTAGCTTATAAATACCTAACTTAGGCGTTTTTTTTTTTTTTTTTTTTTTATATATTTTAGTTACGGCTCATACTATACAATAACCAAGCAAAATTTCATCGACTCGAATTAATGCTTGGGTCTCCATACAACAACTTCCTTCATTTACTGCACCAAGGTGGCATTTGTGAAAATCAAAACAGAGAGGCTTCTGTACTTGTACTATTATCTATTCTGTGCCACGGCTCAGTTAACTTGTGATTAGGTGTTGACGTTTCAGCGAACGCGGAATGTAAAAAAACCGGCCAAGCGCGAGTCGGACTCGCGCACGAAGGGTTCCGTACCATTATCCAACAACATTAGACTTTCATTACGTAAAAACGGGAAAAAAATTAAGATTGTTGTATGGGTGCCTCCCCTTACACATTTATTTTATTAATCTGATTTTTGTGAATATTTCAAGCGTGTTACCTGTTGCCGTTATTAATATCAAGAAAAAAACGGCAAACAATCACGTTTGTTGTATGGGAGCCCCCTTTAAATATTTATTTTATTGTTTTTAGTATTTATTGCTATAGCAGCCACAGTAATACATAATATGTGAAATACTGCTCAAGAGATAGAGCCCCTGTGACAGACGGACAGACAGACAGACAGACAGCGGAGTCGCAGTAACAGGGTTCCGTTGGCACCCTAAAAACCTACTTTCTGGCCTCCTTTGTTTCAAACAAGATCTGTAATCTTGCTCGCTAATCCTGCCGTGAAGCAGCAGTTCTTGCACTGTTGTGTTTCGGCACGGAGAGTAAGACAGCTAGTAGCAAATATTGCATATTAGGTATACCTAGTACTCTTATTAATAATATCGGCTTTGGACGGCGCAGTACAATGACATTTAAACCAGGACGCACATTGCCGAACAAAATCCCCTTCAAAGAATGTCAGAACTATTGATTTGTTTGCGTGACAAATAAAATCATCTCACACAAAATAATTAAAATAATACGAGACGAAATTTGAACCTAGTCTTTACTCTATTACGGGCGAATTTCGCTAGCGGCAAAACTCCACAACGCTTGACACTTGACAACAACGTACTGAGAAAAAAGAAGGCCACTTTTACCAAAGTGACAGGCGAGTATTCTACCAACCTATCTACCTACTATCGACCTACCGATCGACCTATCGACCAACCTATCGACCTAACCTATCCCGGTGATCTGAACCAGTGATTTTAGACCAGTGATTACCTAAGTGGCGCTCATTTGACTCGGACATATTTGGGCGCGCGATTGTGAATCTACTGGTATAATTCATCAAAGGCGCAGTATTTTATGATCAAGTTGCCACTCCCTTCATTACTGCTTTATCTTCATCCTATCGATCTGCAGATAGAAGGTATATTAATGATAAGCCAGCGCTGTTCTACCGACATCCTGTCTTCTCTTTCAACAAACGTTTTCCTGTACATTACTCCTCACCAGGCCCCTCTTCCCCACTGGGCACACTGGGCACGTGCCCAGGGCCCCATGATGGATTGGGGCCCCCTAGTCCCTACTCCATTACCAAACGATAACCGATAGCTAGTCAACTCTCGCCTGAAAATCAGGCTTACTGAATGTGGAGATTTCTTGCGACCAGGAGACCCACTTGCTCGTTTGCCTTCCAGTCGAATAACAAAAAAAAAATTCATGCAGCACGTTGTGCCCAGGGCCTCTAATAGATGAAAGACGGCCCTGCTCCTCACATTCTCCCATCATTCATCATTCATTCTCATTCTTTTGTTCTCGTTTGACATTACTCCTGACATTGTTTATTTTATTGATTCAGAATTGTTATTAGGTATTGATTGTTCTTAATTTGTTAGATTAAATATTGATCGGTCATTAGTTGATTACTATTTATTATGTTATATTATGTTATTATTTGGGTATTTTATGATTCGAGAATATAATTGAATGAATTATATTGTTAATTGATTAATGTATTTAATAGACTATTGCATGTCTCTCCGAGACAGGACATGATGTACTGTTAACAAAATATATACTGATTTAACATCTATGTAATAACTCATGACCTTGCAATAAACATTTTGAATTTAAATTCGAATTTGTATAAACTCAACGCAATAGCATTCACCTTTCATATGCTTTGGGCCTGACCGGCAACAGTCCTGGCATTGAGAAATCGTTAAAATATCCTTCTGCCTCTCAAAACTGTTACCAGCTTTCTCAAAACAATTATTTTAGAACAGTATGTCATCGTCAACGGGACATACGGCGGAATTGCTTCTTGCAATGGCATAAGTCTTATAATTGTTAGACACGTCCATCCAATACGTCATTTAATTTATTTTGTACTTTCACTTAGACGTGGTCGTGGTCAGACGCGAAATCGACTTTGTTCTAATTAAAATAAGGTGTAAATGAACAATATAAAGCATTTTATGGGCTAGTCTTGATAAGTTGATAATCAATGATAAGATAATACGCGCACCGCGTTTATATTATGTATTGTTTTTATTTTTATGACATTTGCAACTCTGCGTTTATCTTGAACAATTATAATTTTTCCCTACTGAATGAGGCTCGAGCGTGCACTTTACGCCGTCCATCACTCTCTCGCTGTTGGAGTACTATAATACACTGAGCGGCAAAAAATCTGGCTCTCAAATGTATGCAGTAATAGGTAATTATGTATGGAGAGTGGGCAAAATTTTGTGCCGTAGAGTATATTATCTATTCTATGGTACTAGAGACACGAGTAGTTTGCCGTGCTGCACTTGTAACTTGAAGATTTCGGCTTCGATTTAGATTTAAATAACTCTGTATTGTATTCTGTTCGTGATAGCGATTCCAACAAGGACCATGACACCAATAGTATTATTTAGATTAACTAATTTTTTAAAACATAAACATTAACTGGCTTCAATTGTGAATTAGGATTAGGACTGAAACTATTGTGTGATCGGATAACCGTTGAAATAAATTAATTCATAAATAGAGTAATACTTAGCGCTTTAAAAACTATACAATTTCAGTATGCAGCCATAAGTGTTGATCATTTAAAATTTCCCTTTTTTTACAAAAATATAATTAGACGAACAAAAATGCAAATCAATTTTACGTTTTTAATTGTAGCATTGAGCGGTGCCGTACATATTTAAAAGCTAACAAATACCTAACAAATTCCTACCAGGTTTCTCAAGGCGTATTCTTGACAATGAAGGTCTTTCTGACGGCGCAAATAAACTCAAAAAAATACCTCTAAGGCTCCGTTTCCACCAGAGATGTGCGAAGATGTGGAGGAATGTGTTTTTCATGAACCAATAGAAATGCTTCATTTACCTCGCCTCGCTACGCTCAGCTGTTTCCGCTAGATATGTGTTGTTCGAGGATAGCTAAATGAAGATTGAATGATTCTGTTGGTTCATGAAAAACATATTCCTCGCAACACAACCTCGCAAATCTTTGATACGATCCTCAAGCACACGATGCGTCACTGCGATTCCGTAGCGTCACCGTTTTTTAAGCAGCGGTGTGGCCGCTCTTTAAATGTGCGACCAAACCGCTGCCTGCTTAAAAAAAGTGAGGCCACTGAATCGCAGTGACGCATCGTATGCGCACCGTTTGCGTATTTTAAGCAGCGGTCCACACCGCTAAGCAATAAAAACGGTGCGCATAGTCTGTCAAACGAGTGTCCCTTGAAAAAGACTGTATTTTCAAAAATATTTTAAAAGGCATCACTGAATAATACACCGAAAACTATGATTAATTTATATATTTAGCTGTTTTTTAAGTACTGTGGTGCAGGGTTGTTGCTGATGCAGGTTTTTACTATATCAGCGGATGCTGATGCTGATGCTGATTTTCTCAGACCAATATCAGCGGATGCTGATGCTGATGCTGATATTAATAAATTACTTCAATAAATCATATCCTACTAGGAAATTAATAGTAAAACAATAAAAGGCAATTTATACATAAAAAAACACTTTCAACTAATTGTTCACAAAACAATCAAATGAGGGAATAAGTGACAGCTTTTATTGTATAACTGTCTGTGATTGATCGAAACTTCCACGTGCCTCGCGGTAAGTCCCGCCTTCAACAAACACGTTACGACTTGAATATCAGCATTAAAAATCAGCATCGATTGTTGCTGATGCTGATGCGGATGCTGATATAAAAAACCATGCTGATTATCCGCGGATGCTGATGCTGATGCTGATATTCGCAACAACCCTGCTGTGGTGTTGACAAACCGAGGTAGGCTTATAATTTTCAGCGTAGTAATAGTTGACAAAAGATTTTTGAAAATGCAGCTTGTTTCAAGGGACACGACTCGCTTGACAGACTACGATGCGTCACCGCGATACATTAGCGTCACCGTTTTTCAAGCAGCGGTGTGGCAGCTCGTTAATTCCTCAGGTATAAACGTTGAACGAAGATGAAACGCACTTTTGCTTTGAAATGTTAGTCATCACACTGCATTGTATCTAGATAAACATACTCGTAACTATAGATAAAAACTTCATTTACACTGAAATTCGGTCCATGAGATAAATTTTTGTTCGCAGCTTTTTTTCAAGTGTCCATCGTACTTATCAGCCTTTAGAACATCGGCTGTTGGACATAAACCTCCGCCGAACTGATATACGTAAAAAAAAATACACTAAAACTAAACCTAAACTAGTCCTTCCTTCTTTCTGTAAAAAGGTTGCCTGGAACCATGGATGAAATAGAGTATGGATTGTTATTCTCCATACTAAAAAACGTTCACCGGAACAAAGCCAAAATCCAGGGTTAATGCTAGATGGCGCTGAGATTTTTACTACATTATATCTACATGGCACTAAACGCAAAATAATAACGCATTTTATCCAGGCAAACGGAGCTGAGATTTTTCCGACATTATTATCTAGATGGCACTATTCACGTAAATACTTTAGCTGTCAAAAAAACACTTATCTAAGCAGTCAACCAAAGAGGTCAACACATCAAATATATCTGAACAACATAGAAAAATAGGTCGAACATTGATAAAAAAATAGCTATGCTAATTTCAGGTAAGCGATGTGACAATCATCGAAAACAGTACAGTATTGTCATTACATACATCTGTCTCACGTTTTTCTCTTCAATAATTTGACAGATGCATCTCTAGCTGTAGCATTAATACGCTAAATAAATAATAATACGGTAAATGCCCTAATGGGCATTTCTATCTACCGTTGTACCATGAGTTTATCTCTCCGATTTCAACAAAATTTCAAAGATAGACTCAGTCCACGATTGCGAATTGGACGGAGCAAAAACGGAACCGACTGACTATCGGAGCAGTGTTTGGTCGTGTTCAAAAGTAACCCGAAAGAGTTTCTGCGTCGTTTCGTGACCGTGGACGAAACGTGGGTTCACCACTACACCCTCGGAATGAAAAAGCAGTCGAAGCAGTGGATTTTAGCGGGTGAACCTGCTCCAAAGAAAGCAAAAACCGTCCCATCGGCTGGAAAGGTCTGTTTTTTGGGATTCGCAGGGTATTATACATATTGACTACATGGAAAAGGTAAAAACGATAACAGGGCAGTACTATGCCAATTTATTGGCTGAATTTGACGCCGTGTTGAAGGACAAACGACCCCATTTAAAAAAGAAAAAAATACTGTTTCATCACGACAACGCCCCGGCTCATTCGTCCAGAGTTGTGACGGCTAAATTAGCACAGTTACGCTAAGAACTATTGCCTCACCCCCCGTATTCTCCAGATTTGGCCCTATGCGATTTCTTTTTGTTTCCCAACCTAAAAAAATGGCTCGGTGGTAAGCGATTTGGATCAAATGTCGAAGTCATTGCCGCCACAGAGGCCTATTTTAATGACTTTCCAAAATCATACTTTTTAGTTAGTTTAATAAAGCTTGAATATAGGTGGAACAAATGTATAGAGTTAAAAGGTGACTACGTAGAAAAATAAATGCATAAATACAAAAAAAATGTGTTTTCTTTCCATAACCGGGTACTTTTCAAACAGCCCTCGTAATATGTCAGATTGCGGATTCAAATAAAACTCCATAGTTTAGTTCACACGTAAATCGTGAACAATTCTGTAATTGCTGCGAAAAAAATTCAAAACTTGGCGCTCGAAGGAATATAACGCCATCTAGATGTTACCTTCTACAACATAACGAAGTTTAGTAAACTCACAGAGGTACTTTAAAGAGTTGAACATTATTGCCACCATGCTAAATAGAGCAATGTCGCCACTAAAATTATGTATTATACCGGTTCAATACATCTGGCGACATCTAGTTCCTTTTTTCGTACTAAGCAACGAGGAACTATCTTATGTATGGAGGCTGCACGTCCATACTATACTTCGTCCATGCCTGGAACTCCTGGAAGAGCCTTGATTACCTTGTAATTTTCTCTTTGTACCTGTTTTCTGTATCGCTTAATATTTCTGGTGTATAATAAAGAGTATTTGTATTGTATTGTATTTTATCTACTCTCGTATCGAAATATTCGAATTATAAAATTCAAAACGAGTTTATATTTACATACTTTTTTAAACACAATACCGAAATATTAAAAAAAAAACTCATTACAACACTTTTCTTCTAACAAAATAATGTTATAATATAATTTATTAAACCATTACGATACAGGGCAAATCCAAAAAGTTTATATCAAAAAGTTTTGATTCTAATTTTCACTTGTCTGTGGCAGTGCCCGCTTTAGCGCATGCGTGCACATGCCGCACATGCGCAGTGACGTACTGGATTTTAGCGGCTTTAGCGCCATTTTCGATTCATTAGTGTCGTTTTGTTTTACAAATTTTCGTTCGTGGGAAAAAATCGTTTTTGCTTAAAGATGTCTGATATCAGTGAATGCGAAGAAAATTTGACTCTGCCCGATATTTTAGATGCGGGGAAGGAAATGACTTACAGCCTTATTCATAAAAAGTTAGAGCCTCCTTGAAGGCTCCTTGATGGCCCGATGCTAAAAAACGTGATTCATAAACGTCTGTTAGCGCTAATCAGTCGATCAAGGCTCTGCTAAAGTTAGTGGACCGCGGACCCTCCTTTATCTCCCTGCTAAGTCACAAAATGGCCGCCACAAATTTGAACAGCTGACTTTGACAAGAGCAAAAAACCATACCGAAGATATTTCTGTATGGAGGTTTACGCAAAAATTAAAAAAAAATAGGTAAAATTATTTTCAGGAATTTGTATTTAAAAATTTATTTATAAATTTAATTTATAAATTTATTTATTTATTTTCAGGCATTTGTATTTAAAAATCTTCTAATAATATGAAAAAAATAAAATTACGATGATTAACATAGTTACGGCTATTTGAACTTAATTTAGGTCTACTAAAACACGCGGATCGGAAATGGCGGGAAAACAAACGTCACTGCTGTCAATTTTTTTTTTAATTCTCGATAAGGCCATTTTTTGTCTTTGATTTGTCAAGAGTGCCAACATAACGCGTCTGTGGCCATAAGATAGTCAGTAGAAATGATAAATTTTTCGCCATAGACGTAGCAGGTCGAATTACTAATGTTTCGATCGATAGACTGAAGCCTGCTTATATCCTATCAGATGAACCAGGTAGCACTTCTACGTCATCTACCACTGTTCCTGTGAGAACACCTGTGGTTGTAGCAACTCCTCCACTTCCTAGGACTACTCGTTCTGGTCGTCAGGTTATTTTTCCTGATTTTTATCGACCCTAAAGGTCTCCGGGGGGGCTGATGTGGCGACTCTATTTCCGCTTCCGTTTTAGATCTTTTCTTTATGCGCATGTGCGGAGATTGACATTGCTTTTACCAACTGTCTTCTAATGGACATATTGTTCTAGATAGAAAAATTCTATTTTAGTTATTTGTGTTTTCCTTTCGTTTAATAAACTGTAAACTATAAACTGTATGGTGTGTGTGTATTTGACTATTCCATTTCAAATCCATTCCCCATACGTCTAATCAGTCTATCAGCAGCTCACCAACTAGCAGACTGCTAACAAGCGTTTATGAATCATACTTCTTGACAAACGTCAAACAAGCTTAATCAGTCTGTTAACTAACAGACCGATCAAACTTCAATTAAGGATTTTTTATGAATAAGGCTGTTATAATTTACCAGCAAAGTGAAGGTCCTAGTATAAGTTCTGGTTGCAATGCAGGTAACACTCAATGGTTGTTGAACACATGATAGAGGATTTAATATATGAACGTAGATAAAATATTGTATGCAACTGTACGTAATGAGGCCTTAAAACACTCGTGTGACCCTTTTATGAAACTCGGCTACGCCTCGTTTCATGAAACCACACTCGTATTTCAAGGACCCCTATTACGTTACAGTTGCATAAATAGCTATTATAAGTTCAAGAACTATAATCAAGCTACGGGTCTTATTCGACTGGTCGAAAATTGTTAGTCATAATGCAATGTTTGTAATAATTGTAATGTTTGACATAACTCTTTTTTTCTCTGAAACCGTTTATTCTTCAGAATTGTTATCTTATATCTTTAAAAGAGCTATTCTTGTATATAATATGTATATGTGTATTATATTTCGGGGATCTCGGAATCTGCTCCAACGATTTCAATGAAATTTGGTACGAAGAGGTTTTCGAGGATGAAAAAATCGATCTAGCTTGGTCTCATCTCTGGGAAAACACTTGGCGCCGAGTTTTAGCTCGAGCGAAGCTCGGTCATCCAGATATTAATTATAAAACAAACCTAGCTTAACCTATAGAGTTCTACAGGATGACCATTTAAAAATTGATGAAAAATGTAGTTCCACCGGGAAAAAAAATTATGACTAACAATAATTATGACAAACATTACATTATGTCTTATAAAATTATGGCAGTCAAGAGGATCCCTCAAGCTACGTCTGATGTACGAGTTATGCGGTAGACAGAGAAGCCAGCCTACATTAGGCAGCATTTCTGAACTCGTATTATTATGTATGTACAGTCACCAGCACCAATATCTGACACAACAAGCGTGCATAAATATCTGATACGACTCTATTTCTAGGGCCGGAAGGACGTGTCAGATATTTTTGTACGTTCCACTGTGGTAGATATTAATGCTGGTGACTGTACCTACTTACCCTAATGCTTTTGCAACTCATCTGACTGACATTCGGCATGGGCCACAGATCGGATATGACATGACAATCGACAGATTGTGCGTGTCATATCGGCGTCGGTGGTCTATGGATAATGAAAATTAGAGATGGTAGTGTTTTTAACGTTTAGTTACTTCAGTTGCATTTTGTGTTTTGTTTTTATTATATTGCTTTTTCTGTTTTGTAATTAGTTTTGTATTTTGATTTTATTGCTTTTTGTTTGTTTAATTTTTTGTCGCCTTCCGTGAAGTCGCCAAGCGGCCGCAGCGGAAGACCAGCGTTGGCCTACACGGCCTACACTGTGCTGAGCTGCGACCGTTTCGCGCTTTCGCATATTGTTTTTTTTTATGTATTTTTATTCTGTTTTATACTTAATGTGCGAAGAGCGAATAAAATATTTCTATCTGCAAAACAGTGTAAATATTAGGCGTTTTTATCCTCATTTCCGTTTCGACAAACAAGTAAGTTTAGATACTAAAGACAATACCGATGCTAAATGTATCCTGATTACATTTCATGCTACTCGTCTTTCCGCTGTAGTAACTAAAACTGCGAAATAAACGTAGGATGGCAACGTCACTGTCCACCTATAAAAATCCCAAGACTGTGGCAGACCACTAAATAATATATGTAACAATAATAAGTACCTACTTAATAGGTGCTTACATGCATAGTACCTAAGTTTTTTGTCATTCAAGTTTTGAGATGACACCACAATATCCGCCCCGGGTGCCACTCATACTAGCTACGCCACTGGCAACGTTTAACCATCGAAATAGTAAGTACTCTGGAATGAACACTCCAAAAACAGACGAGCAAAAACCGACCTAAAAGACATTGACATAAGAACTTATGGGCTCCGGTCCGGGTGAAATAGCAAGCACGGAGTCAGTGTGTCCCTCTCTAAGTATTGCCAGAAAATAAATAATGAATAATTAGTAAATTTTAGTTTGGTGAGCGTTGTCTTTTAAAAATATTGAATAAAATGTATACATTTATAATAAGCAATAATTACACGATTTAATATTTTTTTTAATTAAATAAGCTTTAGATCTTTTTACAGGAGCTAATTTTAACTTGATGGTAGGTTTTATTAATTTCTCAATGGCCACACCAAACAGTAAGATGGTAGCTTCGTTATTGAGACTAGGGTGACCATCTTTTCATGATGTATTCAAATGGCTAATATGTAATATTTCTTACAATATAATATTTTATACCCATCATACGTATTGTCTAATACGAATGATACATACATGCATAAAATAATAATCCTACTACATTATATTATATAATATTATATTATTATAAAAAAATTTGAAAATTTCCAGGGGAATGTGGAAAAATCCCGAAAATTTCAATTATAACTACCAGATCGATTCAGTTTACGCGTGCGAAGACGCTGGTAAAAGTTAATAAATAATGAATAAGTAAATAATAGTGTGATATAATATATATATATATATATATATATATATATATATATATATTGTCACTTAGTCTTCATTCATTTATTAACCTAAATGATAGAGCATCTAATATCGACCGTTTTTTGCAATATCGGTATTTTTTCAATACCGAAAATTCAAATACCGATATTTCGGTTTTTGGTATTTTTTCGATATTCGTATTACTAAAGTAAAATGAATGAGTTTCGCACTTCCAAAACCTTTCCGGTTCCGACAATCATAAGTACGAGTAGGTAGCTAAGATTATTTCAAAAATGTCTAAGATTATATTAATGAAATAAGTATTAATGCATTTGTGACTTGTAACTTTTGAGTGTTGCGACTCTATTTAATAACAAAATAATTGGTATTTAGAGATCAATATCGAAATACCGGTATTATACAATGTCAATACCGGTTTTGCCAATATCATAAGTTTTACCTATAGAAAAGTGAATACTTATGTTACTAGCACCGACGTACAAATCTAAAATTTATTTGCTCTAGTCTCTACCAGCCGTATCATAAGGACTTGGTATACAAGTAATAAAAATTCTGGTTATTGCTACTTAGTATATTTTTCTGACAAAAAAAGTACTAGGAGGAAGGAATGTCTCATTAATTGCATAAAATTATGGTCATACTAATAGAGTGAGATAAAATAACCCTGTGGTAGCTATCTCTATCGGCAAAAAGTCGGACCGTGATTCCTGCACAGTGCACATTCCAGGTACTTACTATTTCGATGCGTTTAACCATGCGGTAGGCCGCGTTTCAACCAATAGGAACGCTTCATTTACCTCGCCTAGTTTCGCTCAGCTGTTTCCAACAGAGATGTGCTGTGCGAGGACAGGTAGATGAAGCATTTTTATTGGTTCATGAAAACACATTCCTCGCAACACGTCTTCGCACCTCTCTGGTGGAAACTCGGCCTCAAAACGCAAATAATCCAACAAGCTTATGATTTTGATTTCGTAGCACAGGTATAGATTACGCAAATGCATCTTCGCGTGTCCGAACGCCGACCAAACGTCCGGGTTGGCCCCGTACAAAGACTGACCGCTAACTGACTAATCATGACTAGTGACTCACTCGAGCCCCATGGCGCAGCGGGCGGCGCTTTTGAATCGATTTTGCGCTGACATCGGGGAATTCACATCGCTAATTCGCTCTTGAGACGTCACAATAGATATAGAAAAGTGACACGGTTGCTTTTCATACAGATCGAGGTGTTTGCGTTATCTAGTGTAATCTATATCTGTGTTTCGTACCTTAAGATAGCACCATCCGCATACAAAGACTGACCGCTAACTGACTAATCATGACTAGTGACTCACTCGAGCCCCACGACGCGGGCGGGCGGCGCATTTGAATCGATTTTGCGCTGACATCGGGGAATTCGCATCGCTAATTGGCTCTTGAGACGTCACAATAGATATAGAAAAGTGACACGGTTGGTTTTCATACAGATCGAGGTGCTTGCGTTATCTAATGTAATCTATATCTGTGTTCCGTACCTTAAGATAGCACCATCCGCATCGCGTGAACTCCGCCGTGTACTTGGTGGGGAACTCCCCAGCAAGATGTTCCACTATCTTCTGGGCCCAGTTCCGCCGTTCGGAGGCGCTGGCGCAGCTGAAGAGGACCTTGCGGGGGGTGCTTCGCGTGCCGGCCACTGACAACTCCAGCATGTAAGAGTTACTCGTGGTGCTGAAACAAATGGCAGTTCTAAGGGACAGTACACACAGGTGACAAGTGCTAATGATCATAACCTACAGGGTCATCATCATCATCATCATCAGCCTATGTTAATTCACTGCTGGACATAGGCCTCTCCCATGGCACGCCACTGAGCACGATCGTCGGTCGCTCATCCAGCACTTGCCAGCCACCTTGCGAACCTACAGGGTACTTCCCGTGAACTCAGAATCTTGAAATTTGGTATGAAGGTAGCTATTATAACACAACCAACTAGAAGTCTGAAACTCTTGTTTTTTATCATCATCATCATCTCAGCCTATATACGTCCCACTGCTGGGCACAGGGCCTCCTCTCGGAATGAGAGGGCTTGGGCCATAGTTCCCACGCGGGCCCAGTGCGGATTGGGAACTTCACACGCACCATTGAATTGCTTCGCAGGTTTGTGCAGGTTTCCTCACGATGTTTTCCTTCACCGCAAAGCTCGTGGTTAATTGCGCACATGAATTTCGAAAAACTCAGAGGTGCGAGCCGGGATTTGAACCCACGACCCTCTGCTTGAGAGGCGGTAGGTCAAACCACTAGGCCACCACGGCTGGTCTTGTTTTTTATGTCTGTCTACAAATATCAATGTCCACTATAATCTGACTCTGACCCCATTACCGAAATTTAATGCATACACTGGATGTACTAAATCACTCGGAAAAAGCGAGAGATATCTTCAAGGCACGATACCTACCTACCTATAGTTTACTTTACATGCCTATAAATGTGTATGGAGCCCTCGGTGCGCGAGTCCGACTCGCAATGGCCCGGTTTTCTTCTCTTATGGAATTATCGTTATCATCCCAGCCTATACAGATCCCACAGCTGGGCACAGTCCTCCTCTCAGAATGAGAACACTTAGGCCGATTTCCCACGCGGGCCCAGAGCGGATTGGGAACTTCAAACGCACCATATTTTTTTTATGGTGTTTTGTCGCCCCCTAAATGTGCCGCCAGCTTGTTGCGTATGCAGCCAGACCCTAAACTACGAGGTGCAATTCTAACTTCGTATTTTACCATCCTGCTGACGCTTATATTATTTAATGGGCCAATCAAATTCAACCGCCACTTTGGGCGTCTCCTGCGTTACCAAAATTGTCTCTGACGTTACCAAAAAATCGGACTTCCAACAAGATATTTTACGGTTTAATAGGTTGCACTTATGTAGGATGGCAAGTATTCATGTAAACCATCTATTAAATTACAGTAAAACCATGTTTACTTACAAAAATCTGCAATTGTTTGAAAAAATTCGCGGACAGATTAGTGGCGGTAAAAAAGTTGATTGATACGACCTTCGATTTTATATTTTCGTTGTAGCCCCCCCAGGTCGGCTATGCATTGAAAGAGTCTGTGGCTTAACAGAAATGCTTGACTAACTGGAATACTTATTTATGCGTCATAAGGTCAACCATAGCGACCTATTGACTCATTATACAGAGTAAGTAGGTAATTAACTGTCAAACAAGATAAGGGAAGACAGATACCAATTATAATACTGGTGATTATAGAAAAAGTTCCAAAATTGCCCGCTATATCAGAATCCAGGCTTATCTTGGTAAACTTCCTTACAATATTCTCAATGACTGGAACCTGTGTAGAATTTTTTTTTTACTTATAGTTGGGTCCTAAATTATCAGTGTCGTGGCTCGTAAAATAAATTATTATTGTAGGAGTATGTATGTGAATAAAATCTTAAATCTTATTCTAGTCCAATTTAGTTTGAATTTGACATGTTGAATCATTACCTAATTATTATTAGGTACGTTATTATATTTTATTTTACTGTGAATTTAGATTTCATTGTTAGGTAAATATTATTTTATTATGTTTTAAAACATTTCATTAACTAATTATGTAATGCACTAACAAGTAGGTAGGTAGCTGTAATGAAGAATACTATTTTTATATATCTTTAATGTTCTGAAATAGAGATGTTTTATTTTTCTCTTTCTTTTATTTTATAAATAAATTAAAATAATATGAAATACCAAGGAAAAATCAATGTAATATTATTGTCATATTTAAACTATTTTTAACAAATAGCTTCCTCATAAATCAGGAAACCTGAGTGTACAACTAAATGTCCTATTCTATTCAATGCTCAAATTTTTTATTTTCAACTGACTTCAAAAAAGGAGGAGGTTCTTTATTTGGGTGTATTTTTTTTTTACATTTGTTACATGATAATTCCGCCAATTGTGGGCTGAATTTCAAAGTTCTTTTTTAGTTCTAAAGCACATGCTTCCGAGGTGGTCCCATTGACACCAACTCAGGATTTGATGATGGAATCCTAGAGAAATCAAGAGCAACCATCGAATTTTTAAAGCACCCCTATAGCGATTTTGGCATTTTTAACACCAAGTCAAGTATTTACTCTCAGAAAGTATCATTTGGTGAACTGGTCCCGATGATGAAGACCATAGGTACCAGTACTCTGTTATAAAATAATATAACTATACTGTGTTTGAGCTTAATGGAATCGTTGTAAGATGCACTTTGGCTACAAATCACTAAAAAGTATTAAAAAAAAAATTACATAAAATGGAACCAACTTCAAAAACCTTGGAAATAATTTTCTACTAGTTTGAAGTTGTTGCCTACATAATATGTAGGTGAGGTTGACTAAAGTTCCCTTTCATGCTGGCTCCTCCTGAGGCACCAACGTCAAACTAAGTAGTAGAAAATGATTTTCAAGGTTTTTGAAGTTGCTTCCATTTTTTGATAATTTTTTTTACTGACATCAAAAGCTTCAACCAAATAACAAGGAGATGACAGATTAGTTAAACTCACCTAGAAGATAACGGCAGCACAACTTGGAGTGAATTGATACTGTCCAATGTGTACGACTCCTTCAAGATCGAGTTGGTTGGGTCCGTATAGCACATCAACTTTTGATCAGACAGCACACAAAACCGGGACTGTGCATTCTTGAACAATTCCTCTACACCCCCTGACATCACTTTAGTCATTGTTCCACTGTAGAACTGCACCGGAAGTGAATTCACTGCAGGTCTTTCCACAGCATCAACTTTAGAAACAACAGGTTTCACTGATTTGTGCAAGACATTATCTAATTTTAACATACTCGAGAACTTCTGTATCACTGAGTGGGTATTTGAGCCTTTAATTTCTTCACTTTTTGTTTCCGATTCATTGGGCACAAACCAGTTGGAGTTTTTGTCCTTGTCTCCTGCAGACGGTGTGTCTGTTTTCGTCTCATTCTCAGGGAAGAGACTGTCAGATCTCTCAGGCGGTGTAGGCGGATTGAAGTATTCACTATCGCGGAAATCAAAAGTGTCATCAGCTGTGTCTGTGGTAACTATTGACCCATATGTATCACCAATTAAGAATGATTCAAGCAGTATAAGCTCGTTGCTTACTCCATCATACTTTGGAGTAGACTTGCTGGAATTCAGTGGATCGAATTCAAATATTGTACTTTTACTTGGCCTGCTTGATTGATTACTCGTACTTGTAGGTGTTTTTGATTGGGAATTGCTATTATTGCTATTAGGCAAAATCCAGTTTTCATACATGGAGTTTTGTCTCATGACTTCTATGTTGCTTTCTCTTTTCTTCCGCCTCTCAGGTACTTCAGGGGTTGATTTTGAACTAATTATACTGTTTGCTCGTGAATGTTTTGGTGTGTCATACGTCAACTGCTCAGTTTCAAAGTTAATTGAATTGTTTTGGTCAGATTCCCGACTGTCATAAGAAAAGTTGCTAACAGTGTCAGCATTAGAATCAGAGTTTCCTGAGAACAGAGACAGATCATCAAAGTGAGAAGCATTTAAGTTTAGTGACGGTAGATCTTGTGAGTTTAAAGCATTATCTGGTTCAGCCCTGTACCGTTTCTGTTCCAGCAGAGGAGAGTGGAACTGTATATTGTCAAAAAGGCTCACATCTACTACAGGCATGGACACACACCTCTGACTATCTATTTCATCTAACGTTTCAGGTTTTTTTGGCCTCCGCAGCTTCATGCCTGCTGTCCTCGTGCTTTCGATGACAGACTTGGTCACAGAATCCCGAACGGCGCGCGACGTCGTAATTGTCTTCTCCAAAGTGCCTTTTGCGAACTTCGAGCCATCCTGAATGGACTTTTCTAACTTTTCATTGGCCGACTTGGCTGAGCTGCTAACTTTCATCGCCACATCCTCTGTCAATTGTTTGGAAACAGAACTGATCGATCGGAATATGTCGGAGGCGGATACCCGGTCGTTTGTGGTGATTTTGGTCCGTGGGAGCGGCACAGGGCGCTTGAGAGGGTCATTTTGTGGCAAAAAAGCGCTTCGGGGCTTTGGCACCGGCGGTGTATCCATCGGGACCGACTAACTATAACTTCAGCACTATCTAGACAGGAACGATAACATTGCTAAGCCATTACACGCGTTTCATAAACAATGTGACAGTGACTCACAGCTAAACAAACCACTTCTTTATTAGGTTGACCCAAATATATCGTCCTGTCGGGCCTTTTACACAAAATTCACATACCACCTTGTAGACGTGGCTGATTAGGATGTATAAAATGAGAACAATGTAAAAAAAAGAAATTAGGATCCTATGTTTATCAAAGTCGCGACAGAATGAACGACACGACAATCGCGCTAAACGCAACAGCGCTAGCGCAGCTGAGTGAGTATGAAGTATTTCACAGATAAGAAAATAAAAACGAAACGTCATTGACAGCAAGTCAATCATACGTAAAACTACTACCAACATAAGTAACTAACTACAAAAAAGCCGAATGTTAATATTAGGGATTTTTTACTAATGTTTTTAATCAAAAATTATATCTTTTATTATTCTACTCTATAAAATAAAGTAAGTAGGTAGGTATTTTCATATGTTTTATGTGCAATAAAGAGTTACAATGCAATACAATAAAAAGAATAATATTAGTTACAGAATAAGTAATGGTCACAGACTCAAGTAGTGTAGTATAGTGGATTTTTTATATAGTAGTAGTACTTATGCCATGCTAATCTACCCATTCTGCTCCTTGCATCGAAATAGTAAGTACTCTGGAATGAACACTCCAAAAACAGACGAGCAAAAACCGACCTAAAAGACATAGACATAAGAACTAATGGGCTCCGGTCTGGGTGAAATAGCAAGCACGGAGTCAGTGTGTCCCTCTCTAACTATTGCCAGGAAATAAATAATAAATAATTAGTAAATTTTAGTTTCGTGAGTGTTGTCTTTTAAAAATATTGAATAAAATGTATACATTTATAATAAGCAATAATTACACGATTTAATATTTTTTCAATGAAATAAGCTTTGGATCTTTTTTCACGAGCTAATTTTAACTTGATGGTAGGTTTTATTAATTTCTCAATGGCCACACCAAATAGTAAGATGGTAGCTTCGTTATTGAGACTAGGGTGACAATCTTTTCACGATGTATCCAAATGGCTAATATGTAATATTTATTATAATATAATATTTTATACCCATCATACGTATTGTCTAATACGAATGATACATACATGCATAAAATAATAATTCTACTACACTATATTATATTATATTATTATTGTAAATTTTGAAAATTTCCAGGGGAATTTGGAAAAATCCCGTAAATTTCAATTATAACTACCAGATCCATTCAGTTTACGCATGCGAAGACGCTGGTAAAAGTTAATAAATAATGAATAAGTAAATAATAGTGTAATATATATGTATTGTCACTTAGTCTTCAATCATTTATTAACCTAAATGATAGAGCATCTAATATCGGACGTTTTTTGCAATATCGGTATTTTTTCAATACCGAAAATTCAAATACCGATATTCCGGTATTTTGGTATTTTTTCGATATTCGTATTACTAAAGTAAAATGAATGAGTTTCGCACTTCCAAAACCTTTCCAGTTCCGACAATCTTAAGTACGAGTATGTAGCTAAGATTATTTCAAAAATGTCTAAGATTATATTAATGAAATAAGTATTAATGCATTTGTGACTTGCAACGTTTGAGTGTTGCGACTCTATTTAATAACAAAATAATTGGTATTTAGAGATCAATATCGAAATACCGGTATTATACAATGTCAATACCGGTTTTGCCAATATCATAAGTTTTACCTATAGAAAAGTGAATACTTATGTTACTAGCACCGACGTACAAACCTAAAATTTATTTGCTCTAGTCTCTACCAGCCGTATCATAAGGACTTGGTATACAAGTAATAAAAATTCTGGTTATTGCTACTTAGTATATTTTTCTGACAAAGAAGTACTAGGAGGAAGGAATGTCTCATTAATTGCATAAAATTATGGTCATACTAATAGAGTGAGATAAAATAACCCTGTGGTAGCTATCTCTATCGGCAAAATGACGGACCGTGATTCCTGCACAGTGCACATTCCAGAAGGGCTACTCTGAGACACTAAATTCGAAGTTCGTATCATACCGTTTCTCTCACTCTCGTATTAAGTGGCATAAGCGTAGGCGGGACGGTACGATACGAACTTCGATTTTCGAATTTCGTGGTAGCCTTGCAGGTACTTACTGTTTCGATGGCTCCTTGTCTTGCACAAGTCAGTGATATAAATTTGATTAGCTCTGTGGTCACGCAAACTTACGCGGGAATATTAAATTGATGGTCCCAACAACGTTCTAAGATAATTATTTTAATTACTCTGCTTAACTTAATTTTATGCCGTCGACGGACATTTTGAAAGATATATTTTGGTTTTAATTGTTAATTAGTCGTTCTGTAAGTCAAATAATTCAACTTACTCTTATTATTTATTATATTTAGTGGAATCGTTTAATTAAAGTGTGCTACTCCACTTGTGTTGTTTTGAGTGGTTAGTGTAATATCGTAGCAGCAGTAATTCGTAATTATGGATTTTTATTTTCCTCATTTCTCAAATTTCTAAGTTTTCAATGCCATCTCATCATCAAGCATAGGTACAATACTGTTCGTTTGCGTACCGTCGATTGCGTACCTATTCATTTCAGATCGTTTGCGTGGCCATTATTGTTATTAGGTATTTTTATTCTTACAAATCTTATAATTAGCATTGTACGGACCAAAAATGTGAAACTTTCGTATGAGTATAAGAATTTTTTGGAAACACGTAAGGTTTAGTATGAGAGATCATAACCACTACAGTGACCGTACTCGATATCGATGGCGTAAATTATTTTGTAGAGGCGCTGTACAATTGTCCATACATATAATTTATGCCGTCTCTATCGAGTACCGTCACTGTAAACTCATGGTAGTGGTACATTATCTCTATTACACGCGCACGTGTAAGTTTTGGCAAAAATACTTTTTTTGTCAGAAACCTTTACTAGCAGTGAATGCGTACACAAAATTTCGTGTCTCTTCTCTACTCTTGCCTGTTGAGGAGTTCCTTCGTCTGGAGACAATCCTGGGGATACAATCAGCCCAATGATTGCGTAATATTGTATTGTCAGTCACTGATTTACATAAATGGAATGTAAAATTTTAGCTCAATCCCTTGGCCTTGGCGTGACGATAACCGCTTCAAAATTTACTTGCAAGATTTGTGTGCCAAACAGACATACATACATTACATTGAGAGTTAATAAGTGTGCAATATTTTTAAATAATTAACTGTTGTAAATAATTTATTGAATCAGGCGTTACTTTGCGGAGGTCCATATCAATGAACTAAAATAATTTCTTTGCTCACCCGCGACCTTAAGATAGCTAAGTCTATGCAAATTATGCGTGTTCATGCAGTTCCTCCACCTCCACACTGTACGAACACACACAAATTACACAAACCCATCTATCACCACCACCACAACTCACTGACGCGTTTCGAACTCAACCAGAGCTCATCCTCAGAGTGACACAACCGTACACCATGCTACCAGTTGTTAGAGCTAACAACTGGTAGCATGGTGTACGGTTGTGTCACTCTGAGGATGAGCTCTGGTTGAGTTCGAAACGCGTCAGTGAGTTGTGGTGGTGGTGATAGATGGGTTTGTGTAATTTGTGTGTGTTCGTACAGTGTGGAGGTGGAGGAACTGCATGAACACGCATAATTTGCATAGACTTAGCTATCTTAAGGTCGCGGGTGAGCAAAGAAATTATTTTAGTTCATTAACTGTTGTAGTAAATAGAAAACTAAGAATCGCTGAACCGATTTAGATGCAATTCGGTATAAGTTCAGATAGTTTGAGTCACAGTTCCCGCGGGATAGCGACAAATGAATTCTACGAGGACGGAGTCGCGGGTAACAGGCTAATCAATCAATCAATCATTTATTTCTGAGAATAGTTAGTAAATATTAGTACCTAATATAATATCACAGAATAGAGATATAGTACCTACAGTAGCATGTAGGATTAAATAAGTAAGCAAGCACTGCACAAATTTATGGTAGAAACAAAAGCATAATCAAAATTACACATCAAAAACTCAAAAAAAATAATAATAAGATACTTAAAATACTTTGAAAAAAAAATATTTTAAAAACTAAGACTTCAAAAAGTTGAGCAATCTTGTACTAAGTAGGAAACTTATTGTAAAGTATAGTTTATTTTGTCCAACTTAGCAGCATATTTCATTCATAAGGTTTCTTTTTATTTGTACTTCACAATACAAAGTACTTAAATAAAACAAAGAATAACTTTCTCACGAAAGAATTACGTACACTTCGAAAATTGTTATGTTCTTTCGGACGAAGCTTTGCTTCCAACAATCCTAAAAGTTTAGACTTTATATTCAGCGACAAAACACCAGAGACATCATTGTTTAAAGCCCAAAATAGATACACGAGGCAAGGAGACCACAGGATCTTTAGAGAGAGAGGGATCGAGAGAGGAAAAGAGTGAAAGAGAAACATTTACGCATGTAACATCCTGAAATCGCTACCGCTAAGTCTTAGTGGCATTAGGTATTTATTTATTCCCATCGTTACAATAAGTATCTTCGAAAGGCTCAGCAAGGCTACCACGAAATTCGAAAATCGAAGTTCGTATCGTACCGTCCCGCCTACGCTTAGGTCATTTAATACGAGAGTGAGAGGGACGGCACGATACGAACTTCGAATTTCGTGTTTCGGAGTAGCCCTTCTGACTTCAGTAAAATAATTCCAAGAAATTTCAAAACCCTCCCTCGCCAGGTGTTGTCTTTTGTTTTGGGAATGGACGAGTTCGAAATGTATTTCACTCAAGTTTCGCCATTTTCAATCCGTGTCCATTGTATACTCAATGGCCAGACTCCCTGTATGTAAGTACCTATACATTATAATTTATAACATAGCGGCTTAAAGGAGATGGCACGTGTAAGAATACAGGGAAAACAATATTTTAGATTGTTAAAAATTTCCACGCAGATTTTCAGCAAGCCGCAACATTGTGTTCGCTCGTGTGGCTACTTCAGCGATAATATGTCTCTTCAAATAAGTTCAGAACGAGGAGGTATTTAATACATTTGCGAGGTCATAGAAGCTTAAAACAAGACGGCACGTGTAAGAATACGTTCAAAATAATATTCTAATTAATTAAATTTACAGGCATATATTATATTATTCGTAACAAACCGCAACCAGTGTTTGCTCGTGTAACCCGCTTAATACGATCACGTTTAGTGCGATTTTCCGTTTAAGACTTTTTTAGGGTTTCGTACCCAAAGAGTAAACACGGAAACCCTATCACTAAGACTTCGCTGTCCGTCCGTCTCTCACTATGCTGTATCTCGTGAACCGTGATAGTTAGACAGTTAGTTAACATTCTCACAGATTATGCATAACTGTGGCCGTTACGAGTATTGTAACAGCATATATAGGTACTAAAAACAGAATAAAGTACTAAAATAAGACTAAAATAGTTGATTTTCGATTTACTGTTAAATTTGATTTTTTCTTGCTTTAAAACAAATAAATGGTGAATTGATTGAGTTGCAGGATAGTGGCGTCATAATTCGCTATTGCCATTGAAACTTTGACAGCTCATAAAAAGTATTCAGTTGATTGGTGGTGTCAACATCCCTAATATAATATTTTGTCAAGTGCTTTTGAACTCTATGGTGTTAAAAGTAAAGCAGAGTTTAGACTTGCAAGAAAAATAGTGCAAGTTGCATTACATTGCGAGGCCGTGAAGGCAACGAGTTTATAGTGGTCAATCCAGCGCCGCAATGTAATGGAACTTGCTTGACTTTTTTTTAAAGTCTAAACTCAGCATTTCAACCGATATAGATGCTAAATATATATATAGGCATCATCATCCCACCCTATTCACGTCCCACTAATGGACACAGGCCTTCTCTCAGAACTAGACAGGGGCTTCAAATACCGGTAAAAAGTTGGTAACGTTACCTCTGTCAATTAGATTTAACGCTTTAAAGTTACGCAATGCGCAATGAGTCAGGATTTACTTCTTAGCTGCCGGGCACTATAAACCAAGGGTGGTAGTCAGGGCCAAAAATATGTATACACTTTTAGTACTTTGTCACTTTAACCACTGTGACAGTTCATATATGACGAAAATAGACAAGGTACTAAAGTGTACACATATTTTTGTCCTTGACTGTAATGTGGTAGGTACTTAAATCCAATAATAAAAAATTATACACATCAGAATGCACGTTTATTTATTCATTTCCCAGAAAATAATCACATAATTTCGAAAGCGGTCACAAACGACACACTTACACAGTTCTTTGGCTATTTCTCTCTTAAACAAATAATCACTTTAACAAGAGTTTGTCCGAAAATGTTAGAAATTTTGTGCGTATTTTGTTATCCAAAGTTCCGAACAGTGGACAGTTATGCAACAGTAGAATATCGGAAAACTGTTAATGAGTGCGTGAATTGTGATGTCATTCTTACACTAATTGATTCTGTGCTCAAATATACGTGCCTTAAGCCATCTTAGGCTCCCTGCGCCCTCCTTCACCTTTACACTATTATGCTCCTTTATAACGTAGTTACAATAAGTATGATTACAAATAATGTGTTTGTTCTTTAAACTGAGATATAACTACGTGTACACTAACCCCCTTATTCATAAAACTTAACAAGCCTATGTTAACTAACAAATGCTTTGTCCCTTTCTAACAAATACAAATGTCGAAGTGACAGATAAGGACAAACGAGTTTTAGCGGCATTTTAACTAAAATAGGTTTGATTGTCGTTTATGAATAAGGGGGTTACAGTATACTGACTACATTTAACCAATAAAAATATTCTACAATCAAGTGACGACTTAAGGAATTCTGATCGTGAATTAAATTGGCGGATATATTCATAAAATTAATAGCGGACTCGACGAGCCGCATACCGTAAAAGCTACATTACCAAAATTATAACGTAAAATTAAATAACAAAATAACATTTACATTTTTAGAAATAAATAATTACAAAAAAAATAGATCTGTCTAGTATGAATAAACGAAAATAATACCGATTGTAACAAGAAAAATAATACATATTCGTTTTTCATTTTTAGAAAATGGAATGGAACAACCATGTGGCCTTACCACAAAAACGTTAACACGTTTTAAGTCTATCTAAGACATGTTCAAAATACGTTTTTAACGACAGTCCAAGTTTTTGTGGTACCAACACAGTTTTGATACATAGAATCCGTAATAATTTAAATTTTTAGATAACGTATAATAATTTTTTCGATTCAATTTTAAGACAAATTTAAAACACGGATTGTATCGAGCGAAATTGAGAAAAACGCCAATTTGATATACCTCTATTAACTTTTTTAACGCCAATGATGCATACACCGACCGTTACTTACACGCCACTACGACCATAACAAAATATGATATTGTAGTTAAGGAAACTAGAAAGATCATTGGCGTTCACAATTTATCAAGCCTCAATTTTTATCAAAATTCCTGTTCCAGCCACATTTTATGCGACGCCTTCTGAAACAAGTTTTTTTTGCAACGCATGAGTCTATGTAAAAATAAAATGTACTAAATCGTCATTTTAGTGTATTTGTTCCGATGCAAGGCGTGGATTTAGCAGCTTATGTTAATCGGTGTCAAAGAGTGCGCGCGAATTTGAGCAGTTGCCGAATTTTTACACGAATAAATATTGACAATCCCAATAGTACATAGGTACATAAATATTATAATTACGTTATTACTAAGATACTAATACAAACTGGAATAAAGATTGGAAAACTTCTAACCAGGACCTATTTCTTTTGTCATAAAAAAAGACACGTAGGGTCCACAGAGTGCTACATAAAAAACAATGTCCAGTTTTTTTTTTTTAAATTTGGGGAATTAACTTAACAGCCAGTACGCGCTAGTGTGGTACACCCTTAAAGTTAGCTCTAAACGAATTCAAATATTTAGGAATGTTGAATAAAAAATTGAATCTAACCTAGCATCATAGTTTAAAAATGTTCCTCTTTTTGTTGTCAACCAAATCCAAAGCGCTAGGTGTTCTGAATGATTAAAAAAGAAGGGGGCACCCCGCTAAACGTACCTGGCATCGGCACCTGAACAGATAGGATAATTACAATTTTAATACCAGACGATACACCTATCTATTTCGTACCAAATTCGTATAATATTCGATTTAATACGCGATATATACTGCAGTCCAATTATGAACACCTACGTTTTAAGCGATGACACATTTTGACACATTTTTAGAGCATTCTGAGAGTCAGGCTTGCGAAATTGAATCGTAAACTTTACTTTAAATGAGCTTAGGTATATCAACTTATTATTTAGAGGGTTCTAATCTTTACGGGATTAGCTTGAGCGACACAGCCTGACTCTGAAAATGCGGTAAAGCTTAATATTTACAACGATCATCGTTGTTAACAATTTTGTTACTAAGGTACAAGTGAGACAACCAACCAATTCTGACTTACACGCGGTTGCCAAAATTATACGAGGATGTAAATAAAAATATATTTGAAATTTCTCGACATTGAATAAAAAGTGAACGCTCTCACTTCGTATGGTGATTTTATGGTATCTTTGTAGTGATCTGATCTCTGGGGGGCTACTCCAAAATCCGAAGTTCGTATCGCACCGTCCCTAGCTCTCTTATTAAATACTATTGGGGTAAGCAGGACAGCACGATATAAAGTTCGAATTTCATCGTATAAGTGTTTTTGGTGATCAGTTCGCATCGTAACGGGCATTTCATTTGCAAGGCTGGTCGAATAATTCTATAAATATATAGAAAAAAAATCGCAAACGTGTTCAGGAAAATTACCACATTAATTACGTAGATTGTCTAGCCACTCGATCTTCTATTTATTAGACTTACATATTTGATTATGTTCAATACCTATGACAAAATAAATGTAGTTTTTTTTTTGTCAATAACATTACAAAATGGCTGCGGAACGCAAACAATGTAATTTATTGTCAACATTAAAAAAAATCAAGATAGTAAAAATTAAAAGTATTAAATGCGAAACATTATCGTCACTAACATTAACCATTACAGATTGTAGTACATACATTTACATCTACTACATTATTATATTACTATAAGTAGATAGATAATGATCACAACAGTATAATTGTGTATAATATAATAAAAACGGTTCAAGCTGCTCGTCGGATAATTATCAATTATTATATGTATAATTTATAACATTCTACTTATTATACTAAACAATATAATTATAAACTGCACAAACCCGAGTCTGCGGTACTTGACCAATGCAATGGCCTCCATGTCACTTGTTCCGTAATACCAACGAGAATCGCGATCGAGTCACACATAATGGGACTTGGGGGGCAGGTAAAAATACCTTAAAGTAAAAGTAAAAATCTTTTCTAGAATTCAGACTTGAATCAGTCTTGTCCCGATGGGTACGAGCCGAAATGTACACTATGAGAGTTACAACTGAGAACGACGAGTACGTACCGGTGTCGGCATTTAGTAATCCAAGTTTTTTTTGTTACGAAACCAACTAATCTAACACTTCAGATAACAAATTTTGACACCGAAATGGTAACTTTATTTAAACCTATATAGCTTTTAAATATAAACCCTAATACTTGAGCAACAAAAGCCGACACCGGACGAGTAATTAGTTCAATAGTAAACTACAATTTAATTGTTCCAGTCGAAACTCGTGCCAATTTTGTAAATTGGAGGCGACCAGAGTTATAATTAAGATTAGAACTATAGAGTGGGTAAGCTAGTCCGTACTTAAGGATACTATTATGGTCAAGTGATGGATGAAACTCGTTTAATACGCAGTATGGCCACGTGCAAGCCTATAGACAATCCTACGAGCAAAAATCGAGCATCGAATTGATTAAAAACATTACCTAATTATATTAATTTCATTGTTATGTAGTTTTCTTTTTCAAGATTTTTGTCTGTTGTATAAAGGGATTTTGTATAGAAAAACGTCAAGTACATACGAGAAAAGTATGAAACTACTACGAATAATATGAATTTATTTTTCGTTTTTATTTTTGTCATTTCATGTTTATCACGTGATCTTTTTCTTTTTCGTTTAAACTTTTTCGACTTCGTAAACAATCCACAGCCCAAAGTTGATTTTAAAAGTTTCGGCATGGTGTTTTTATTATATAACTACAAGCCAATCCAGAAAAAATCCATGACTTTAGTAATTATTCAAAATAATTCATTTTTCAGTTTGGAATACTCGAAGAATCTCTACGGCTCGAACAATGCGTTTAAACGAATATTTGTTTCTCGCTAACACTTGAGAGAGGCCTGTTAAAATAGAAGACGAATTTTTTTGTTCACACTGCATAGACTAGATGTGTTGTTACCTCAATTGAGTCAGATATCAACCTTGATTTACATTGCGTCAACTACGTCAACTTAAACTAGGTTTAAACAACGATTATCGCTCTAGGGATAAAAATGGGGTCTACACTTTAATTTTAAATTAAAACGACCATACGAAAAAAACATAGTTGGGTAATTTTAACTACGAAAAATTCACATTTACAAAATATAGGTGTCACCTCGGAGCAACAATGATGCTTCTTAATCAAAGGTTGAATCGAATTCACCAACACTAACCAGGAAACGTACCTACACGGCAAAAAGTCACCGTTTGCCTCGACAATCTACATCGCCATTTTACATATTATAAGCAATGTAAATGGCATCGATTTGGTCCGATAGGAATCCGTCCCTGAGATGCATCCTCTGCTTCTCGCCGCGAGAGTTGATGGGCACTACCCCGGGATCGACGACCACCACGACTCCCACTATAAGATGGTGCTCCTCGAGGACTGTGTTGGTCACCAGAGGAACCAGGTTCAGGGCTTCGCTGTCACTTCCATCCAGTTCCACCACCACGACGAGCAGATTCGTCCAGGTGAAGACGGCGCTGTTGAGAGAAAACCACCTTGTATTATTTTTTTACTTTCTACCTTCTTTACATCAGTTGAGATAGGGGTTGACCCGGGATTGATCTCGGTCGGTTTTATGTTAAAAAAAAGTGGTCATAACAGCTGGATAAATCAGATAAAATCAAACCTAGATACTTTGCTAAGTACAAAATTGTTAGGATAATAACCTAACCAACAAAAAGTTGGAAAACCACCGACTTTGGCAATTCAAAGTTCAATATCTCAAAAACGGCTGAACCGATTTAAATGAAACTTGTCAAGAACCATTGCTAGAAAACCGGCTTTCAAATAAAAAGAACTCATTCAAATCGGTCCACCCGTTTAAGAGCTACCATAGACACACATAGCGGTCAAACTTATAACACCTCTATTTTTGCATCGGTGGTTAAAAACCAAATAGCTATTTCAAACATTTTAGACTAATAGGTACTAAACAAGTGTTAATTTCCAGAGGTATCAAATTCTGACTCACCATTCGGCGACCTTTTTGTGGCATCTCATGACTGAATTCTCGATGTCGATGGGGTGATATCTCATGCCGCGCAGCATAATCGTCTCGTCCAGTGCGCCCACCACGAAGACGGCGTCGTGTGTGTCGTGCGTGTCCTGACTGAGGCCGCTAACGCTCCCGCACGCCGAAGCCAGCGACTCCGTGTCACTATCCCTTATCATCAGCGAACTCTCATCCCCAACACTCGCTGTCGTGCTTATCTCCGTCCGCCGCAAGAAGCCAAGATACCCTGTACGCGCGTACACTTCCCCAGTATTCCCTGTTACTAATTGAGCGCAGAAATGGTCCGCGTAGTCGCTCTCATCCCCGTATATCGTGAAGTACCCGCTCGCGCTGTGAGGCGACTGCACCCAAATTTCACCCAAATGGGAGTCCCCGCATTGTCCTTTGGTTTCTGGGTTCGCGGTTATGACTTTCACTCCCGGTAGCAGTTTGCCTGATTCCATTAGACATAAAGAGTGTGGACTGCCACGCTCGACCAGCGACACTCTGTCGTTCCGCAAAGCGCGCAAGTCCACGTACACTGTAGAAGGCTCAGGGCTGGATGCGCCCTGGAGACAGATAGCTATATTCACACGACAGCCGAAGGAAGTAGATACAGCTCGCGGACTGAGTCCTAGCGCCGAGAATAACTTCGAAAACGAATTGGTCAGATTTATCCTCGGCCGTTCTTCGGCCACAACCACGCACGTCCGTACGCAGGCCAAATTGATCCCCTTAGACTTGAGCTGGTTTACGGAGCTACCCAAACCTTTGGTGCACAGCTCCATGACGCCATAAGAGCAGAATGTGTCTCGTACTTTGTATTGTGACACCGCGCTGAGCCAGAGTCCGGGGTTTATCTCAACTTCGGAAGGTGGGATGAGAATGGAATGATGTCCGGAGTAGATGCTGCTGAGGCACCACAAAGCGAATCCAAGACCGCAGTACGGGTCTAAGCACAAAGCTATGTGTCGCGATGGGTATAATTCACAGGCGATTTTCATCGAACGACAGAGAGACGTGACAGCCGCGTGGGACATCTTTATTCCCGCGAGCATGCCCGTGGTAGAAACGCTGAAGTCCAAATACGCCAACATCTCCGCTGTGGGTGCTCTGTATAGAATAGGCAGTTTTTTCTTCGGCATGTCGTCTGTATCGAGTGTTATCGGCCAGGCTTTGCTGTCCAGTACGTTGCTGGCCTCTTTAGAGCGGAGCAGTTTTATCACAGACTGGTTAGAGAGGACTAGAGTAGCTTTGCTGACGTCGACTATCATCCTTACTGTGGGGAGGGTAGTGTGCAGGTTCTGAGGGTGGGGAGGGCGTATGGTGACCGGCACCGCCCCTACGTAGAGGCAGCCGTAGAAGGCGCAAATGAGATCAATCCCTGGCGGGAAAATAAGTGCGACGTGGTCTCCAGTGTTGACCCTCCCCTTTTCTAGGAGTAAGTTGCCGATCCTCTCGGCTTTCTTGTGCAGTTCGGCGCATGTCAGAACTTTAGATACTGCTCCCTTTGAGTTGAGCAGTGTGAAGATGACGTGATCCGACGTACTCTGCGCTCGCCATCGTAGGATTTGAGATATAAATTGGTACTGCAATAAACAAATTATTATTGTAATATAAAACGATATCAGTTTTGTATAGATACGGAGGAAGAAAAAGCTCTTTACTAAGTAGACCTTCTGCTGGAACATTCTTGTTATGGAAATTATATTTTTAAGTGGTTACTTGGTTGATTTCAATACTTTGTGAGTTTCTTTAAACATACAGGAACATTTTAAGTGATGTTTATTGTGTAATCCAAGAAGAAAGTGTGACTGTGTCATCGAGAAGTGTTTGTTTACATGATAAGACACGGGAGGATGAATCGACCGTAAATAGTATTATGTACCTTTCTGGCGGCATCGGAGTCGTCCGTGTAGCCCATGTCCCGGCCCTGCGCGGACGCGAGGCGGTTCCCTTGTACCAGGTTTCCCACGATCACGGACGCTGGACCCACATCTGCACAAAAGGACCAAAAAATCAGAAAAAACAAACAAAACGATTATTCTTTAAGTAGACCGCAAAGGGGCGAATATTCATCGTTTTTTTGTCATTAGTGTCTTCGCAGGGTTGTTCTTTTTTAATAAAAATTTAAGACAATGCCGATGCTGAATTTAGCGTGTTTAAAACTCTTGTGACATGTTTTTTTTTATGTGCTATGTGCTATATAAACATGGAACGCTAATGACGTTTGACCGCGCGGTCGGAGCGCTCGTATATTCGCCCAAAAGGCTCTTTTACATGCCACTTTTTTATACTGTCATTCATTGCCAAGAACCTTATCAAAAAATAATTTTTCAAAACAAAACACATAAAATTCTCGTGTCACAATGTTTGTGACCAAACTCCTTTGAAACGGCTTGACCGATTTTTATGAATTTTTTTGTGTGTATTCGGTAGGTTTGACACGTAAACTATTTTTCATACTTCAATGCGGGCGGAATTACGGGCAACAGCTAGTTAAAATTATATCGTCCGACGGCAAGGCAGGCCGAGGCGGAGATAGCGGGATGGCCTGGACGCAGTAATGATAATGGCCAAATATAGCTTTGGATAGGGATATGTGGGATTCAAGAGAAGAGACCTTTGCCCAGCAGTGGGACACAGTTACAGGCAAAATATAATATAGTCCTAAATGGGTCCATATCGGCTCGCATACTTATTGAAAGTCTGAATGTAATTTTTGCCAGAATGATCGTTTGTCATAATTCTTTTTTGTCTGAATCTAATGATTGTTTAGAATTCTTATAAAATAAACCTAACCTAACCTATAGTTTTTTATATGATGACCACTTGATGACCATATAAATTTTTTAGAAAAATATAAGGTTTCAGTGCGAAAAAAATTCGGAGAAACGATGATTCGGACAAAAATTACAGTATGACTAGCGAAGAGTATGCGAACTTTGGCGCTCCGGTCCTAAATAGATGTGCAGCTGAAAAGAGACATTGGAGACACTGGCAAAATTTTTGCTCTGATGGAAACATCCATATAAAAAAAGAATAATAAGAAAAAAAAATAACATTATGCACAACATCTCTACAGTATTCTAGTTTTTACAATACAATAACCCCCTTATTCATAAACGACAATCAAACCTATTTTAGTTAAAATGCCGCTAAAATTCGTTTGTCCTTATCTGTAACTTCGACATTTGTATTTGTTAGAAAGGGACAAAGCATTTGTTAGTTAACATAGGCTTGTTAAGTTTTATGAATAAGGGGGTAAGGCACTAACCAGAATGTATCTCCCTCGGCTTCGGCAGGTTCGTGACGCACGTGTGCGGGCACATCAACACGTTGGCGGGGTGCAGCGTGCCCTCAAGGAACCGCCTTTTGCACTCGCTCAGATGGATGCCGCCCAAAGGCGTTTTCGGCAGATAGTTCGGCTGCACCAGCGCCAGGCAGTATATACCGACTTGGTGGATGGAGTCTACTGCTTGCAGAACGCGTGACATCCATTGGAATGACTGAAAGATGACCATATGTGAGTACTGGTTAGGGTTAAAGCTGTGGTGGCCTTTTGGTTTGACCTATTGCCTTATTGCCCAGACTCGCAACCCTGTTTTTCAATCAAATCAAAACAATTAGTATAGGATCCCACTATAAAACGACCTTCACCGAGCTGGTTAATGGATGAAAAGTATTTTCATCATCATCATCTCAGCCTATATACGTCCCACTGCTGGGCACAGGCCTCCTCTCGGAATGAGAGGGCTTGGGCCATAGTTCCCACGCGGGCCCAGTGCGGATTGAGAACTTCACACACACCATTGTATTGCTTCGCAGGTTTGTGCAGGTTTCCTCACGATGTTTTCCTTCACCGCAAAGCTCGTGGTAAATTGCGCACATGAATTTCGAAAAACTCTGAGGTGCGAGCCGGGATTTGAACCCACGACCCTCTGCTTGAGAGGCGATAGGTCAAACCACTAGGCCACCACGGCTTACAAAAAGTATTTCGAAAAGTATTTTATATTCAATTAAATATGTCAATAAAAATATTGCAAATGGGTTGTCTAAAAAATTTCAGTTCAGAATAAGATTAATTCCACGCGGACGAAGTCCGGGAAAAGCTTTTTTTTGTTTTTTTTTTGTTTTTGTTTTTAATCTGCAATCAGTCGCCAGACTATAATCAGATGAGGTGTATGAAGAATGGCGGTATGTAAATTTAAAGACCAGTGCCTCTGCATTACTATGTGGTTACGTTTTAATCTTTTAACCACACTGGCATTTTGGAGCAATCCTGAAGCTAGAGGATTGGAGTGATGGGTGAGGCGAAAAACTAGTACGCCGGCAAAAGCTAGTACGTTTTACATTACTGACCTCCTCTTCCCCGCAGTCAGGCCGTTGCTCAGCCACGATGCATATCCGTTCGTCCCGCAGCACTCGCACAGAGAACACGGCGATGCGACCGCGGTAGATGAACTTCATGGGTTCCACGGCCAGCACGGTCGCTATTATATCGTCCATGTTGTGCTTGCGGCCCGTGACTGTCATGAGACCGTCGCGGGAGCCACAGACGAACACCAGGCCTGGGATAGAAAGAGATGGTTGTAGGGACACACTTTGTAGCCTTGTAGTCAGCTCATATCCCGGTACGTTCGCACTGGATTATGAGTTGACACGGTTGTGGGCCCGCTTTGTAACTCGTCACTCACGGAGCTTACTGGAGGACGTACGTACACACCCCAGACCACAGAGACCAGACCTAAGTTATATTTATTTTATTTTTATTTATTTAATAAAACATTACACCATCATTACATAAGTCATTATATAAGTGCTATATGTATATACAGCGTTTCGTGACATTTCGCACTTTTTAATATCTTTTTTTTATTATGCTATAATACTTTGTCACGAACAAATGATTTCTTTCTTTCTTTCTTTGTATTTTCGATACTACCTCAAACTGTAACTGTAATTGTACGTAAAACTAGGCCGAATATCCGGCTATCCGGCCAACTGTCCCGCCAAATATCCGGTATCCGGCCAAACCACTATCCGTTTCATCTCTACCATAGACTCTCTGGATTACGTCCGCTGTGATGTTTGGCGTGGAATCAAACTCAAGTGACGAATAAATACTAGGAACACAGAGCTAGTCTCTATTGCAGACCATAGCAGTCAGTACTCACCGCCTGGTCCCAAGAAGCCCAGCAGCCCACTGCGTACATAGCTCTCTTCGCCTATAGTCTCCCCATCAGCGTCGAGTGGCCTCACGCGAAACACAGTATTGGTCAGTCCGGGAAGACCCCAGTAACCAGAGCCTGTAGCCCCGGAGAGCACGCAGATTTCCCCCACTTCGTCCGTCTTGCATAGGTACGCGGGACCCTCCATCTTTACTACCACGATTACACCTGGTGGAAAAGAAGTTGTTAATCAGAAGAAAAGGAAAAGCAAACCATTATACCTTCCGCTGCCTAACTTTGCCTAAAAGTTCATTGCCACGACTAATACCACAAAAACTATAAAGGTATAATTCCAATAATTGAATAGGCACTATACCGTTAAGCGATCCGAACACAATCCGGGAGTAACGTAAAGACGTCGCATAAAAAATGTATCTCAAAAGTGCGTCAAAACTGAGTATTAAGTAATGAACTTTTAGGCAGATTTATAAGGCGCGTGGTATGGTTTTCTATGAGCAGCAACGTCCAGCGACCGAGACACCGAGAGCACACACTATTGTCGTAAGCCTCGGGTCAATAACACTAGTTATACGTTGATTTTTCGCACGGACACATTAATTCTGCGGTGACCAACACAAAACTCAATATATCGTTTCATAGCAATACAAATCAGTCAATATATTATATTAACTTATTAAGTTTTTAGTAAATAAATATCTTTAATACAAGCCTTTTTGATGACTGTACTTTTGTTGATGGTACTTGTATTGTTAGTATTGTTACCTAAATTACATTTACATACCAAATTTCAAGTCGATGCCATTAACCGTTGAAGAGTTCCGTCCTGTGGAGACGATCCTGGCCAGACTACCAGGATGAAATACATACATACATAAAATCACGCCTCTTTCCCAACGGGGTAGGCAGAGACTACATCCTTCCACTTGCTAGGATTCTGGCATACAACTCTCGCTTCCTCTACATTCATCAATCTTTTCATGCATGCACGTCGGTTTAGAGTACTCCTGACCCGACCTTTCTTCAGAATGTCCCCGATTTGATCGTGGTACGTTCATCTAGGTCTTCCTCTCCCAACGTTCCCATTCACGCTCGTCTACACCAGGATGACACTACTAGATTATTTTATTGTTACACAATTTATATAAGTACTTATACCAAATTTCAAGTCAATGCAACTACTGGAAGTTGATCTTTATATCAAATTTAATTTTCAAGTCAATCCAACTACTGGAAATTGGTCGAATTTAACTAAATTTAACTTACAAGTTTTGATTACAGACACTATGGGACAGGTGAAACTAAATACAGTGTAGTCCGTTTAGTACGACTTCGCATTTAACAACCAACCGTTTTTAGCGACGTAAGTGTAGTCAATATGTTTGGTTTAAATATTGAGCCACCCTAAAAGTACATTCGTTCGTTAAGTACGACGCAACATCACCCGTCCCTTGGCCGTCGTTATAACCGAATCCATACTAATATTATAAATGCGAAAGTGTGTTTGTGTGTTTGTATGTTTGTATGTTTGTCCCTCTTTCACGCCGTAACGAAGCGACGGATCGACGTGATTTTCGGCACAGAGATAGTTTATGAGCCGGAGAGTGACATAGGCTACTTTTTATCCCGGAAAAATGCACATTTCCCGAGGGACGAGCACGCGATAACCGAATACCGCGCGGGCGGAGCCGCGGGCAAAAGCTAGTTCTACTATAAAACCTTGTAAAAAAACAAGTATTAAATGCACAATACTCACACGACGGCATGACCTGCCCGCAATCCTGCAGAGTGAGCGAAGTGAGCGAGTTCTCCGCGTCAACCCGCACGACCCCGTAGGACAGCCCCGCCATGGAGAGCACCCCGCGCCCCGCCGCCGCGCCCCCGCGGCCCGCGCGACGCACGCACACCGTCAGAGACTCGCTGCTACATGCGCACGGGCATATCGCGTCGCCGCGGACGCCTGCGAACAGATTGTAGGGTAGTTGTGCGAATGAGGACTACCGTTTTCGCGCTCACCAGTTGGCGTTAGTGTAGACAAAGGTCCTGACTGAAGTAGGTATAGTGGTTAGGGGTCATCCATAAAGTACGTCACATATTTAGGGGGGGAATGGGGGAGGTCAAGCGGTTTTTGACAGAGGAACGAAATAACTGGATTTTTGATGGCAATTCTTGTGACAGGGGGGGGGGGGGCTCTAAAAATGGTCAAAATATTACTTTATTAATGGCCCCTTAGTTATTACGAGCGTGAAAACAAAATTTACATTTAAATCATATGTAATACCTTAAAACCGTAACATAAAAATACCCAGCATGCCACAGTGTTGCGTAGTCCCGTTTTGTTCGGAAAGAAAACGAGGACAAAGGTTTTCTAAAGACAAAACTGTCTCAAATCACAAACATCTATTGCCCCGTAACGCATATTTGCCATAATTAATTTCAGGTATTGCAAAATATTCACAAAACTATTCTGATTATAAATAAACTCGCGTAGGTCACCTAAAAACAATTGAGGTTTGACATTTCGGAGACTGCCAAGTTTCTTGCGGCACATTCTTCTTGGCAATGGTCTTTCCGCGCACTGGAACTTTAAAAATGTGCAGTTTTAGCGCTGCATCCCCCTTCAAAGTAACACTTGAGAAAGAGACCGCACTATTAGCCGCATACTGCATAAGTAGCCTTAGAAAAAGTTTGTGTTCACATGAAACTTCTTCAGTGAGTTTATAACGTACCCTTGCTCTGGAACACGGACAAGAACTGGTCGCAAGAAGACAGCGACCAGGGATTAGCCCCGTCGGCGACCAGCAGCATTCGCAGCGAGCTCAGCGATATCTCCTTGTGGTCACGGGTCGCCAACAGCCCCCAGTGGAGATCGCGCGACTTCACGATCGCGACCGACGCTCTGGTGGAAAATAAACACTGATATTATCAATTCAATTCCAATTGAGGAAAAGTTGGCTTCAATTTTTTGATGATGCAAATGTAATGTCGATTATGACACTGAATCGGAGTTTTCATGGCTATTTTGATCTGTCAATTAATTAATATCGACTGCCCAAGTCAAGTGCGAGTCGGGCTCGCGCGCGAAGGGTTCCGTAGCATCTATACAATATTAGCAAAAAACGGTAAAAAAATCACGTTTGTTGTAAGGGAGCCCCCCATGAACGTTGGGACGTATATAGGCTACATGAGTATCTGGGGGCACGGGATTGCCCCCGCCAAGTCGAGCAAAACAAAACAAAGGCACGGCCGTACCATACTTTTCTCGAAGCCATGCACGCTATTTTCAACACCCTGTATTTTTTTTATGGTTAAAGCTAGAACCCTGAATTTTCAGTTATCTGTAAGGCCTAATGGGACTTAGATATATTATCAATAACATTTATTTTACTTAAGATTAAACCAAGTAGGTATAACGTGACGATTTTTGCTGATAGGGCCCCATCGAAAGAATTTGCCGCGGGCCTCAGATGGTACACGCCACTGATGTGTGGCCCTAGCATTACGTGGATGATATCGCGGCCAACAGCTAGAAGTCTAGACTGTATTTTAACATTTGATACACACTTTTTTAAATGAAACTATTCCCAATTGTTTTAACTTCTATACTAAAAATATAATAAATACCGCTAATAAATGAACACGTAGGTAGATTTTTAGTAATTTTGTGTTCGAAATACCGAGAAACGTGTGTTACAATTTGACCGTTAATTTAAATCTTAAATTAAAATGAGTATATCGACACTACTTTGAAAAAATCTCGTATCTAAAATAATATGACAGCAAAATTGAACCTTGATGAAACGCACATAAAGTTCGCTAAGAAAAATTGACTATTCTTGAGACACGACTTTTTTTAAAGTAGTGTCGGAAAGAATCCAACTGACCTGTACTTGGTGATCATGTGCATCCAGGAGGCAGGGCTAACTTTCATCAGCGCATACGGGATGAATATGACATGCATGCCGTTAAGGACGCTGGCTAGAACAGCGTGCCATAGCCCCGTCTCCCTTTTGAAGTCCAGCACGCACACCATGTGTTCCCCCTCAGTGTAGTTACAAGCCACTGATAGCATCCGGCAGTGGGCTAGCATTGACGACCTGGAAATATTGGCGTATTGTAGCAAAAGTCTAGGTAGCTGGGTGGAAGGCCCTGTCAGCGTCTTTTTTAAGATTTGTTTTTTGGAATATTTTTGTATTTTTTATTTCAATTCCAATTTTTTGTTTCTTATACGGTCATCTCGTAAAACTTAAATTGAAAATACAAATTGAAATATAGATGCACAGAAGAACCAGAAAATTAAGCACGCAAAAAAAAATAAGGACCTGGGTGCGATTCCCGGCGCTTGTATTATTTTTCTGGTTTTTCTGTGCGTCTATATTTCAGTTAGTATTTTCAATAATTGCGTCTTTTTTTCTCGCCGGTCTAAACTGCCTTTAGACTACACTCGAGTCCAGCGGGTCTACCACGAAATTCGAAAATCGCAGTTCGTGTCGTTCGCTACCTCTGACACTTAGCTGTTTATAAGAGAGTGAGAGGGACGGTACGATACGAACTTCGATTTTAAGAGTAGGCCCGCTGAATTAGGCGAACCAACTTGACAGTTCATACCATGCTAATGTTGCCTAATCACAATAGTGCTGTAATATCGATATTAAAAAAATAATAATATCGATATTAGAAAAAAACTCAATACGAAATAATAATAAAATACTTGTTTTATTTCAAAGATTTCGCAAAAAATATTGAACATCGGTAAGCCATCCGCCATTTTGTTTTATTGACATTTCATTTAATTATGTCATTCGACATAACTGCCGTCGGTTTGCTTGGAACTATTTCCGTTATTGTAAAATCCAAGTGAAACATATAAAACTCATTTTAAACGAGCTAGACGTTTTATAGTTCTTATTTTGATCGTTCTTGATTCGTTGTAATAAATACAAAACAATGAACAATAACTAAAGTTACAAACATAATTAAATTGGGCGACATCTATTAACAGATCGCTGCACTAACACGCCAAGCGGCGAGCAATGCGACTGCATAACCCCGCAGTGCATTGTTTTCCCAGATGGCGCTAGTGGCGCTGCAGAAAGTTTTTGCCGCATGCAATAGTTCGCGCCGCTGCAAACTTTAGTTTACGACAAGTAACAACAATAGTAACAACGTAATAAAGCGCTGCTGTATGAACGGGCTAAGTTTTAGTTAGCAAAATCATTTGTTAGTTCAAGTTAACGCGTGCATTGTACCAGTCTCGGAATTGTTAGCACCGACGTAGATACTTGCCAGTGAATTTAATAAGAAGCTCCGTTTCCACCAATAATGTGCGAGGATGTGTTGCGAGGAATGTGTTTTTCATTAACCAATAGAAACGTGCGTCAAACGTGGTGGCTGAGCGGAGCGAGACGAGGTACATGAAGCGTTTCTATTGGTTAATGAAAAGACATTTCTCACAACACATCCTCGCACATCTCTGGTGGAAACGCAGCTTAACTTGGTATATGACATCAACAACGATCGATCTCAGATTATCGACGTACTTTTTATGAACTGTCAAAATGTGTTTCCCCCATATTTAGGCGCTGTTTCACCATCCATTGATTAGTGTTAACTGACGGTTAAATGTGATGCCGTCTCCGTCTATTCGAACAAAACAAATAGAGACGGCATCACATTTAACAGTCAGTCAACACTAATCAATGGATCAGGGGCGGATCTACTTAAAGGCTTTTTGGGCTGCAGCCCAGGGCCCCGTGAATACAGCGGGCCCCCAACCTGAACTGAAAACAATAGACGTTATTGTCAATAATAAAAATTAAGTATCTAGAATTTTAAAACCTCCGATCATGAGGTTTGAGTAATTAGGTAGGGCCCCCTAAGCAGTATTAGCCCAGGGCCCCACAAATTCAAGATCCGCCCCTGCAATGGATGGTGAAACAGCCCCTTAGTATGTCAAAACTATTAATATTAAACGAGCAATGGTTGTATTGTATTTATTTATATGACTTCGAAGAAATTTCGTATGTGGGGGGCTTACGGGGACGAGAAATCAATCCAGGTTAACGTTTTTAGGGTTCCGGAGCCAAAATGGCAAAAACGGAACCCTTATAGTTTCGCCATGTCTGTCTGTCTGTCTGTCTGTCTGTCTGTCTGTCTGTCTGTCTGTCCGTCTGTCTGTCTGTCTGTCTGTCCGTCCGCGGCTTTGCTCAGAGACTATCAATGCTAGAAAGCTGTAATTTTGCACGGATATATAAGTAAACTATGCCGACAAAACAGTACAATTAAAAATTCAAAAACATTTTTTTTTAGGGTACCTCCCATAGACGTAAAGTGGCGATGATTTTTTTTTTCTCATCCAACCCTATAGTGTGGGGTATCGTTGGATAGGTATTTTAAAACCATTAGGGGTTTGCTAAAACGATTTTTCGATTCAGTCATTTGTTTGCGAAATATTCAACTTTAAAGTGCAAATTTTCATTAAAATCGAGCGTCCCCCCCCCTCTAAAATCTAAACCGGTGGGTAGAAAAATTTCAAAAAATTCAGGATGGTAGTCAGTATATCAAACTTCCAAGGAAAACTATAGCGGCTAAGTTTGCTTGAGAATTATTAGTATTTTATGAGTAAATAGCAGCGTAAGGTATAAAATATACCTAAACTTGGAAGATTCCGTATAAAATTCGAAATCCTTAGAAAAATATTACTTAATTTTTTCGTAATGGCTACGGAACCCTATTTTGGGCGTGTCCGACACGCTCTTGGCTGGTTTTTAATATTTAAAGAACTGCCGAAAGAAAATAGTCCCGCGTTTTGTGCGTCTCGTGAACGACGAGAAAAACGTTATAAATATTTCATAACCAAACAAAAAAAGATAAGGTATTCATTGTTGAATAAAATTTCAATGTTTCAATAAATAAATGGCACGTTTGAATAAATCTTTATTTTTTTCATGCTCTGTTTTGTTGTGACTAGTTATAGTTTATGTTAATGGCTCAGTTTACACCTGGAATAAAAATTATACAAACATTGCCACAGACGAATGGCAGAAAAGCCCTTTGCCCAGCAGTGAAAAACTTAAACGGGCAGAAAAAACAAAGCATTACCTACATCGCGATGCTGCGGCGCTAACGAGTTATTAGCGACCCATCCTAAAGCCATATTGCCTAACGTTTCTAGCGTTCGCTATTGCAATCAAATGACACATTTCGCATACAAAAACTGTCATTTGATTGCGATCGCGAGCGTCAGAAACGTTAGGCATCGGCCTCTGCATCGCAATGAAATTGAACTAGAACGATTTTTCTTGCCATATATACTGACCATTCTATTATATTATCCTTTGGGTACGGAACCCTAAAACAAGTTTTTTATTGACATCGCACATCACTAATGTTCAGTAGCCACCAAACTGCCCGCTGGATGACGGGGTATAGTCATAATATTCGACTTACAGAAAGAAAGTAAGAAAAGAAAATACATTTATTCACAACACAAGACACAACAATAGCATTAAGTACAAATAGACAAAACATAGGAAATTATGCGTCATTGCGGTTGTGAATCGGACACTGGCTCAGCATAATGCTGAAGCGTAAATAATAAACACCCCAGCGTTGATTTTCAGCCAGCACCGTTGGTGACCCTCGGACCGCTACAAAGATATACTACACAGTAGTGATGTAACGAATGTCATTTTTTGAACATTCGCGAACGCGAATGCGAATGCGAATATTCAGTTTTTCGTTCTGGCGCCAAGTTTTCTATGACAGTTTCGTTCGTACGAA
The DNA here is from genome assembly GCA_037349165.1 of Choristoneura rosaceana. NCBI lineage: Eukaryota > Metazoa > Arthropoda > Insecta > Lepidoptera > Tortricidae > Choristoneura > Choristoneura rosaceana. Next base: position 4,404,715 of record JAZBNJ010000004.1, on the reverse strand, counting down.
ATGCATTTCGTATGTATTTTGTTCAGAGAATTACCGAGTTTATGCGAACGCATCGCAAAGTAAGTAAGTAAATACTGCCAAATGATTAAGTGAACACTGATAATGTGATTACAAGATTAAGTTATTATTTTTTTGTATAAAAAACATAACAAATGGATGTATTTTGATTTTATTAACCTACTATTATCTAATAATTGTATATTTTTCTGATATTCATATTCGCAAAACATTCACAGAAATTTTGCGAATGCGAATACGCAAAAATATACGAATATTCGCGAATGCGAATGCGAATATTCGTTACATCATTACTACACAGTTGTATTACTTACCGTGTAACTATAACCCCCATAGCAGATCCGTCCACCGCTGACGTGTGCTCGATGTGGGCGGGACTGTCGTCCGCGGGGCGGGGGGGAGGGATCCAGTCGCGCGGGGGGCGGGGGAGCTTCTCAGTCGACACCCAGAGCAGAGCCGGCCAACCCCGGAAGGCGACCACGTCACCCGATGAGGTCTTTGGAAGCCCTGCAGGAAGAAACAGTTAAGACACATACATACATACATAAAATCACGCCTCTTTCCCAACGAGGTAGGCAGAGACTACATCCTTCCACTTGTTACGATTCTGGTATACAACTCCCGCTTTCTCTACATTCATAAATCTTTTCATGCATGCACGTTGGTTACTTAAACTTAAAGAAAACAACTGAATAAAATAATGGCTACCGTATTTGAGGGTACTTGAAACTTTGTATCTTGACGTCGCGCTGACGCTAATATTTTAACACAAGAGTGAGAGGGACGGTCGATACGAACTTCGATTTACTAATTTCGTAGTAGCCCCTGACGCGGACTTTCTATCACAAAAAAACAAATTGACGTTTGCTGCCGAATAGCAGCTAGTTTAACATGGGCGAGAACGGAAGTAATATACAAAACACTTCCTTTATTCGTGTAATAGTCCGTTATCTGTATAGAAAATAAATTAGGTAATCGTAAAAATGGTATTAAATTGGCTGAGGAAATGACTTAACTATACGACTTAATGAATTATGTGAATCAGGTATTAATATTTCGCAAATCGAAAGGTTTTCAAACTCGTCAGCATTGCTCTATTTTAAGCTATAAAACACACTGACGCTGGAAGCAGAGCGGCGCGGCGCGGAAGCGGTGCTGGTTGTAATATTCGAGCTAAGATGAAAGAGGGCACACAATACCGCGCTACGCTTATTTCCCGCGCGGTGTTCGGTATGCCCTCTTTCGTGTTAGCTCGAATATTACAACCGGTACCGCCTCCGCGCCGCGCCGCACCGCCCCGCCACCGCTCTCTGTATTACAAGCTTTATATAAAAAAAGTTAGCTACTTCTAAACACATAAGCCAGCTACTAGAAACTTTTAATTTGGTATGAAGGTAGCTGTCATAGCACTACCAATGAGAAGAGTCTGAAAATCTTACTGTTTAATCAATATCGATAAAGCCATTATTATGTGAAATCGATTAACATCTCGTTTCTCAAGAAAAAACAAGTTACAACAAGTCAACAGCACCTCTACACCAAGAGTCCATTTTATGCTACAAACAATCAAATCGAACTAACCTTTAAGGCAAGCATCCGACGTCAGAGCGTACTGTATCCCACAGGATCCTAGAAGGAACCCAACTTGCTGCAACCCGGCATCCCTCCTCGTCAGAGGCACCTCTATGGGCACCGGGACCACTCCAGCCTGGAGGCACCCGTAGAACGCGCACATGAAGTTTATGGGGTCGTTATTGGGGTACACCAGAGCTACTCTGTCTCCTGGCTTGATGGATACGTCTCCGGTCAGTGGACCCCCACTGCTGCTCTTGGAGGTAAAGGATTTGTTCAGTAAAGCGTAGGCAATCTTCAGCGAGCGACTTAGAAGTTTACCTGAAAAGAATATTGAATTATAATTCCTGCATACTAGGGACTTATTACCAGAATTTTCTTGACTTTCAGTCGTATTGCAGTGGTCACAAGTAGACTGAAACGTGAGTCCTTCGTTAAGCGTGATAGATAAGTCGTTCGGTCCCTCTGACACTTGTACTATTTAATACGAGAGCGAGAGAGACGGTACGATACGAACTTCTCTTTTCGAACTTGGGAGTAGGCCCTCGGGTATTGTAGTAGGTATGAGGGAAAATCAAAAAAATTTAAAATATTGATTTAGTCAAAACTGATATAATTCGCCATTTTTCCAAGTTAGCGGCAAAGGAACGCGGTGGAAATGAAATTCAAAAAGAGCACATCAAAATCTATAAAATTACCCATTTTAGTACCCAATATCTTTGATTCTAAGTATGTTAATAAAGGTATTCTATTCTGTTCTATAAGTAGCACTAAAAAAAACCTCTCTCTTTTTTGCTTTTGCCCGCGACTTCGCCCGCGTGGGATTCGGTTATCGCGCGCTGTTCCCTCGGGAACTGTGCATTTTTACGGGATAAAAAGTAGCCTAAGTCAGTCTCTGGCCCATAAACTATCTCTATGCCAAAAATCACGTCAATCCGTCGCTCCATTTCGACGTGAAAGACAGACAAACACAAACACTTTCTCATTTATAATATTAGTATTGGATAGATAATCTTACCATAAGTGAGCGAGTTACTGAGCTTCCCGTTGGGGTCCAGAACAGTTCCAACATTGGCTTTGAACGACGCAGTGCCGTATCTCTGCAGGGCTGCCTCGAGGTTCCTCGGCAAGCCAGCGGGGACCACCAGCTGCTCGCCCACTGCTGGGGTCATGGTCCCACCCTCGGGCTTAGGCGCGTTCGGGTCTTTGGGGTTAGCGGCTATCTCTAGTTCTATGTCGTCGTCTTCATAGAACTCTGGTAAGGGCCGGCGCTTAGGCCTTTTTAAAGTGTTGAGCAACTGCTGGATTTTTGCCGACACCTAAACACAAATGAATGCTGGCTTTATTAATGAATGAGGTACTAAGTTGTTGCATGTAGAGTGGGGCATATTGTAAATACTTGACAGCCCCCAAAGAGAGAATAGTGAAATATGCGAGAAAGATATAGGATGTAGAATGAAAGTACGAGCAGTAGTAAAGGGGAGAACTAGAGTGACAGAAAATCAGCAGATATAGGCACCAATAATGTTGCACAGCGCACATCATGTTCTCTCTCGCACTTACTTACAAGTCGATTCAAGAGAGCTGGCACGAGTCAGCGAGTAAGAAACATATTCTCTCTAATACCGAATCGAGTCTGGCGTACTCGAATCAAAATATTATTTTTTTATTCGACTGGAAGGCAAACGAGCAAGTGGGTCTCCTGGTCGTAAGAGATCACCACCGCCCATAAACATCTGCAGCACCAGGGTTATTGCAGATGCGTTGCCAACCTAGAGGCCTAAGATGAAATACCTCAAGTGCCAGTAATTTCACCGGCTGTCTTACTCTCCACGCCGAAACACAACAGTGCAAGCACTGCTGCTTCACGGAAGGATTAGCGAGCAAGATGGTGGTAGCAATCCGGGCGGACCTTGCACATGGTGCATTGGTTGCATGGTGCATGGTGCATTTTGGTATTCGAGGGCGAGTCCTTAGGAATCGAGTCTGACTCGAGTCAAGCCGTATTCGGCACGGGCACGTATTTGAATGTCGAAATTTAAAATATCTAAGGTCAAAACGTCGACGGTCAAAATATCGAAAATCAGAATATCGAACGATTATAAGGTCGAAATTCAAAATGTCGAAAGTATAAATTATCGAACGGTACAATTATCGAATGATAAAATTTCGAAAATTCTAATATCAATGGATAAAATATCGAAAATTGAAATTTCGAACGATTCTAAGGTCGAAATTCTAAATATCGAATGTCTATAACACCGAAGGGTACAATAGTCGATTACTGATATGAAATTTAACTTTGGCACTCACCGGTTCGAGTTCTATGCATTTTTCTTGATATTAAGATACTTCGCTATTTCAATTTTCGATATTTTAATATTTGGTTTTTTGACGGTTGATATTTTGTGTTTCGATATTAACATATATCGATCATTCGGTTGTAGCTATTTTGAACTTTCGATATTTTAGCCATTCGATATTTCGGTTTTAGGAATTCCAGACGTCGATATAATCATAGTGGATATTTAAATCATTCGATTTTTTGATTTTCGATATTTTGACCGTCGACATTTTAACTTTAGATATTTTAAATTTCGATATTCAAATACGTGCCCTTCGGCACATCAGTACAGCGTACCTTCCACCGTCCAGTGCCCGTGCCGGTGTCCTCGGACTGGTAACACTGCACGCGGTCAGCCACCAGCGCGCCGCCGCGCCGCGCGCCTGCCGATGTGTGGGTCACGTCGGGTTGAATGTCTGTGACAACACATGTCAGTGAAGTATACAGGGTGTGACCGTCAGGCTTTTAATTGCAATGTTGGCATATTAGGCAAAGCTGTGCGCGAGGGCGACACTAGCGCAAACCTCCATGACAACGTTATAGGGCCTACTTCGAAATTCGAAAATCGAAGTTCGTGTCGTTCCATCCCTCTGACACTTATTCTTTTTAATATGAGAGTGAGAGGGACAGTAAGATACAAACTTCGATTTTCGAATTTCGGAGTAGGCCCTCGGTTCTATTTATATTTTGTCGCTGTGACAGATCATGACCATAGAGTATTAGTACCTGTAGAAATCATGATATTATATTTATTAGTAACAAAATAACATGATATTTTACATCGATAGTAACGATAGATATCTATTAAAAAAAAAAAAATTGAAATAACATGATATTATGGCACTAAAGATACTCAAAAAACTATTTACGGTTTTGTGCTAGTGCTGCGCTCTGACGGCAGAAATAAATCGTTACTACTTTAAAAAAAACTCGTAGCTCAAAATAGATAATTTTTCTGAGTGAACTTTATAGACATTACGTCAAGGTTCAATTTGTTGACATATTGATTTTAGCGACGAGATTTTTTCAAGGAAGTGACAATATGTATGTATGTATGATTGATTTCAATCAAGAAATAACGTTTAGAAATTTTCCACGAAGAAAATTTCCTAGTCACTCACACGCAGGCAAATGCGTCATCTCCGAGAGATCGATCTCAGTCCGCTCCCGCGCATGCTTCTTTTCCCGCTCCCGCTCCCGTTCCCGCTCGCGGTGCGGCGGCTGTGGCAGCGGGTGCGGGTGCGAGCGGGGGTGCGGGGCGGCTGGCCGACGCGCGGGGGGAGAGTTCAGCTCCGGGGGAGGGGGGAGATCCGCGTCGCCCGCGCACGAGTCCTCGTCAGAACTTGATGCTGGAGGGACAAGAGTTTTTAACATTTCTACTAGGGTATTTCCACGAGCGTCCCAACCGCTGTCAGTCCCTAGCTGTTTATATTAAGAAGTAAATAATTCATATGCATTGATTTTTGTATTCAAATAGATTCTGGCCTGAGTACAGAAGCTATTTACGTCATAATTAAAAAACAATCTGCCTTCCAATTCTTAAAATCTCTGGCAAGGGACTGACAGCGGTTGGGACGCTCGTGGAAATACCCACTAAAAGGTTTACATGATTATCTAAAGGCAAAGCTCAAAGGTCTTATTTCGGGAATGGCACATGAAAGAAAGAATAACTTTGTATACCGGGTGTGGCCTGTGGTTAATACGAGCAAATAATGGGGTCTCTAGATTTTCCTTTTCTCAGTGTAAGGCATCCTAGAACCAAACTGACGTCGACAGTCACAACAAGCATCAAAAACATTGCTTCTTAGAATAAACTATAAAGCGTAATAAAAATAAAAATAACTAATTATTTTTAAAAGTCGCTGAACTATTGTTGTTCAGTACGATCTGTTTTAATTTTTTGCCCATGTTACAGGACACACCCGGTATGTAGACAACCAAGGAATTTTAAATGATAATTTCTGTAAGACTTATAACATCAGCTTATTTTTCTCTTATCACAATGTAACAATTGAACTTCTTGTTTTTCAGGGTTCCGTGGTTTAGATGAAAGTGGTCTAACTGTCTGTCTACAGAAGTACATCAATAGATCGACATTATCCATCCCTATTTAATGTAAATCAAATCATCAACTTAGTATAGGTACCAGGAGAACAGAAAGATCAAAGTGTTTACTTACAGAGGTCATGTCTCTCTCTGTCTGGACTCTTGGCCATCATGGAGGTCCTTTTCGACGGCATCGGCAGCGAGGGCTTTGGTCGGTTCTGCATCTCCGCCAGCGCCTGCTGCACCGCCTCTTGTCTCACCTCTGCAACAGTTATGATGCCCTAGTACCTTCGCTTATGAATGTCGCGTCAGATCGTTCCAAAGACTTTGTACAGTTGGACAAACTGACGGAGGGTGGGACCTTTGAATAATCAAATTCACTATGATTTCCTTGACAAAAGTATGGGATGTCAACATGACATTAGTAGCAGAAAGCTTCCACCCTGGTACAAGAGTCAGTTTGATCGACTGTGCAAGGGAAAAGAGGGTTAAAGTCGAAACAGGAACATCAGTTTGATTTGCTCTAAGTTACAGAGCCGGATTTAGATGACTGGATGACTTCGGGTATAGAAGTGAAATCCCCCAAGGGGATGAAAGGTTGCCTGAAAAAAATTACAGAAAAATTGCTGCGCTGTAAAAATGTTTAATAATAAAATAATAATAATAATAGATTTATTTGTCGACCAACTAATGTTAATGTTGTAATGATAGGTAATTGAGAAGACCCGGCCTCTGCTAAATGCGGCCCTGCTAATTTAGCTCGAATAAGTGATTCAATGAGCATTTGGATTTGATTAGCTGACAGGCCATTTTTAAATATTCTTACTAATTATAAAAAAAAATATCTAAGAATCGTACCCAATCTATCTAGAATAAAACTGTTTAAACATCATTAACATAAAACACACATGCTTTGCTTCATTCACGCATGACACAATAAATACACACATGCAGTAAGTTAATCAAATAGTTTCGAAGTGACAAAACCTAGAAAGCAGTACAAAAAAGCGAAAACAAAGGTGTCGAAATGAAAAGTTTATTAGATATTTCGTTAGCTTACTCGTTGACATGCGGATAGTTACAAAACAATTCAGTAGAAGGGTTTAAATATTGTTACCACAAGAACACAAAATGTCTTAGACAGTCGTTGAACACATGTTTCATGCGAGTCAGTTTACTGTAACTGTAAATAAAGGCCTGGATTTGTAAGACGTGTTGAAGTTTTTGTGTGATACGATTAAATTCTTCCACTGCCTTATCGGCAATGACTTAGAAAGTATTACCGAAATATTTTAAATAAAATACCTACATATCTACCAGGTGTAGTAATGTAAAATATAACCCCTTTTAAATTCCCTCCAAAAGGAGAATGAAGGGAGAATGGTAAAAAAATTGTATGCAAGAATCGGCACTTCCTTTTGTTTTGCCCTATGGGCTAATGTGACAAACTTGTAAGATGCCAGTTTCAAAATAAATGAAAAAAAAAAGTTTTCGGTCAAGAAAAGGCGTGATGTGTATCAATGTCAAGCTATACGTGACCTTGTCTAACAATACTTTACCAAGGTTTCTGAGTGACTCGACTTATACACTGCAATGCGGTCCAACAGCTGTAGGCACACATTTCAGCGTGTAAATACGAAATATACATTATACAATAACAGCGAGAAATAGTGTCAAATTAATAATGGCGCTGTCGTTTGTTAGTCATGGTAGTGGCTTGGTACAAGTATAAAGAGTATCGCTAAAGAACGCAAGTCCGACGCTAGCTTAAGTTTAGTAATAAACGCTAGTTTAAGGCTAGTAATTATTAATTACATTATTGCAGTGCCCTTACAGGGTTTGATCCAGTATTTTTGTATTGTTTCAAAGCAAATAAATGATTTTGAGTTTGAGTTTGAGTTAGCCCTAAACTACGAAGTGCTAAATTCGAACTTCGTATCTTGCCGTCTCTCTGACGCTTATTATTTAATACGAGAGTGAGCGGGACGGTATGATACAAACTTCGATTTGCGATTTTTGTAGTAGCACCGGTGAATTCGGCATTCACAGGCACAGTCAAGCACAAAGTTATCGACACGGCCAAAGTTACAAAAATATGTAAGCACGACCTTAATGTCAAGTGCATAAAGTCCAAATACAGTAGTAGAGCTATAACAACACGTAATAAACATTTAGTTTTCAGTAATATTTTAAAGATTTAAAGATTTTATTGAACATAATAACATACATGTTTTAAAATTATTAGATCGTAAGCAGCTACAATAGTATAAACTGTGTCGCAGCAGCTGTTTACGCCCACCTCGGGATTATGGAGCAGTTACATATAATTATGTTCTAAAATAATACATCTATAGGTTAGTAAGTGTACTTAATTAATAAGATTATGTTAGAATACACTATTGTTAAAAGATTCGTATGAAAGAAAATGTTTTAAAAACTTTTCAAAAAGTGAATGAGTGAGTTTGATTACTTGAATATAGATAGAGTCATTCACGATGACGCGTTACGTGGTTACATTACAATATCATTAATGTCTAATTTTGACAAAATCACGCATCTTCGTGGATAGCACTAGGTATTGTATGAGAGGAATCGTAGATTTTCAGCAAAAACATTTATTTCAAATGGTTAATTTCCCAATTTTTTTTTCAGAAACCACTATTCTAGCTATATTTCAGGCACAGATCACCCCCGGGGGTAATTTGTGATTTCAGGACTATCCTGTAGAACGAGGAGAGACAGGTCCAAGTCAACATCTCTTTATTCAATTTAGGCTATAACAAGCACTTATGAACGTCAAAATCTACCACCCATTTCGGAAACTCAACGAGGTTTTTTTTATTAAGAACAGATTCACAATATTTATAAATGATATCTATATACATTACAAGTATTTAACACAACTTTATTTTTAACACAGTAGGTCCGCTATTTGAAGGTATCGCGTAAAAATATGAAGGATACGATATAAACTTCGATTTCCGAAATTTGTAATAGCCTCAGTCTCTCATGCCTTGGACACGACCTGCGCACGCGCCGCGTATACAAAGCACGAGCCGTTCAAGTTTTTGCTACTCCTGTTTTTGTATTCAACCAATCACATAAAACATGGAGTAATATGGTAGTTATTTTTAAAAGCTTTTAACCTGAAATGTAAGGTTAAGGTTTCATTATTTATGTATCTACTAGCTTTTGCCCGCGGCTCCGCCCGCGTGGTATTCGGTTATCGCGCGCTGTTCCCTCGGGAACTATGGTTACTCGGATACTATTGGTTTTTGCCGGTATAAAAAGTAGCCTATGACACTCTCGGGCCCATAAACTATCTCTATGCCAAAAATCACGTCGATCCGTCGCTCCGTTACGGCGTGAAAGACGGACAAACACACAAACATACAAACACACTTTCGCATTTAAAATATTAGTAAGTATGGATGTATTAGTGGGTCACATCTTTCAAGTTAAATTGGACCCACTTCTAGTAGTTGGAGTGTCTTAAAATTATGTAAATTACATGACAGGGTCCTTCCCGTGAACTCAGAATCTTGAAATTTGGTATGAAGGTAGCTATTGTAATACAACTAACTAGAAAAGTCTGAAAATCTGGACTTTTTATGTCTGTCTGTAAATATCAATGACCCCACACTGCGTACATTTTGCTTAAGAGTAGGGTTCTGCATGCACTGGATATATTAAAGCAGTCTGAAAAAGCGAGAAATATCTTCAAGACACGATTCCCGTTTACAACTTACTTACTTACTACATATCTATAAATGTGTACGGAACCCTCGATTAGAGATGCAACGGATATCCGGCCACTATCCGGTATCCGGCCTATCCGGCCACTATTTTACTATTCAGCCGAAAACCGGATAGTTGCGTACTATCCGGCCGGATACCGGATGGTAAAAAACTTATAGTTATGATTAAAAACTGGTATTTATTTATGAGTTTATCAATTATTGACATCAGTTTATTATTCTAAGGGCATGTTTCGATGAATATTAACTGACGGATAAATGTGATACCGCCTCGCGTCTATTCAGTCATATTTGTTCGTCAGTTAAAATTAATCAATGGCTGGTGAAACAGCCCCTAAGTTAATTAATTATACTCTACAAGTTGCAAGTTGCAACCTGCACGGAGTGTCATGCGCATGTTCGAATTAGCTTAATTTAATTGTACGTAAAACTAGGCCGAATATCCGGCTATCCGGCCAACGGTCCCGCCAAATATCCGGTATCCGGCCAAACCACTATCCGTTTCATCTCTACCCTCGATGCGTACTTGCCCGTTTTTGTAAGGTTTAGACATTAATTAATTTATTTATTTAATCTCATAATTAACACTTACAGTCAAGCCACACATGACAATTATAAAGTTAATGATAGAATACTACAAACTAAACATTTACGTTAAACATTTATTGAGGTCGGTGTTACCACTGACTTCAAATGCCGGTTGGCCTATGCAAGAAATCTTGACTCGGAACTCTCGGAAGTAAAAAACAAATAGTTAATAGTATGGCGAATAGTTTTCTAGTAAATTTCAGTTGACTGAATGTATTACCTTGTCGCAGTAAGCCTTGACTCCACTTATCTAGGGATCAGGGATACACCATAGGATTAACGACAAGGTTCTATTGTAGCCTTTAGCAATAATTGTATGGCAACACCCAGTTTTTAATATATGTACAGGTACTTACTGATCTAGGAACAAATTCCACTATCTTTTTATCTATGAGTGCCTTTTCTATCATATCTTATCCATGCGTGCATATAGGACAATGGTTAATAGATATATACATAGTTTTAGTAAGTGAAAATATGGAGGTGCAGGTGGTAGGATTTTGTGCAAGGTCTGCACAAAATCCTACCACCTGATTGCTATCACCATCTTGCTCGCTAATCCTGCCGTGAAGCAGCAGTGCTTGCGCTGTTGTTTCGGCGTGAAGAGTAAGAGAGCAGGGGTGAAATTACTGGCACTTGAGGTATTCCATCTTAGGCGTCTAGGTTGGCGACGCATCTGACATGACTATACCTCGAGTACTGCACTGTTCGAATTTCGCACTTCGTAGTATAGGACCAGGTCTTAACTGGGCTTAAGGACGTTGATGATGATCATTATAGATCACTATAATGTATCAACATTGCGTGCTAATTTATTTTATAAGAGAAAATCTTTTTTTTTTATAAAACATAAGTGTATTTAATACGACCTTTACTCATTGCCCTTAAAGTTATTAGTTACTAGCTTTTGCCCGCGGCTCCGCCCGCGTGGTATTCGATTATCGCGCGCTGTTCGCTCGAGATTTTTCCGGGATAAAAAGTAGCCTATATCTCTTGGGCTCATAAACTATCCCTATGCCAAAAATCATGTCGATCCGTCGCTCCGTTACGGCGTGAAAGAGGGACAAACACACAAACACACTTTCGCATTTATAATATTAGTATGGATGGATTTTAACAAAAATACACACAGAACATACGTAATTTTTGGAATAAAAATGAAGACATTTTAGTCCTGATTTTAAAATTATGCAATGGCAACCCTACCGGGGTTGTGATGTGTCTTTTTCCGAGTAGCAACACAGTAAGGCGAGAAGATGACGTCACAATGCAGCCCGCCTTTTGTTAATGGAAGAGCAGAGCCCGAGGCACCGCTTACGTTACGTACCTATGCCTTGCAAATCTCAACTAATACGGGATGCAAATGGAATAAGAGTTTTGGAATGTAACTACATATTTTTTTTTATTCGACTGGAAGGCAAACGAGCAAGTGGGTCTCCTGGTGGTAAGAGATCACCGCCGCCCATAAACATCTGCAACACCAGGGGTATCGCAGATGCGTTACCAACCTAGAGGCCTAAGTTGGAATACCTCAAGTGCCAGTAATTTCACCGGCTGTCTTACTCTCCGCGCCGCAACACAACAGTGCAATCACTGCTGCTTCACGGCAGGATTAGCGAGCAAGATGGTGGTAGCAATCCGGGCGGACCTTGCACAAGGTCCTATCACCTGCAAATGGGCACCACTACGGGTAAACCGGGCAAGAGTGAATCTGAACCGCAAATAATATTTGAATAAGCTGTCTCGAGTGTCAGCAGGGCTACTCCGAAAATTGAAAATCGAAGTTCGTGTCGTTCCGTCCCTCTAACACTTATACTATTCAGTACGAGCGTGAGAGGGACGGTATGATACGAACTTCGATTTTCGAATTTCGGAGTAGGCCTTCAGTTCTGCGCTTAAATTTGTTGGCATTAGACTGTAAAAATAAGTTGGTTGATTCTTCATACTCGTAGTTTGACATGCGACACGTGTGCGACACTATATTATTTTTCACCTATGATGAGTTCTGTGACGTTTCGAGTTTGACAGTTTTAGAGATGTATCATTGATCGAGTGAACCATAGATTTTTCTAAGAGTTATTAGTACTTATTTTTGAAAAAGTTGCATTATATTAAAAAATATATATTTATTTTCCACTTTTCCGCCCACCGGGCCACTCTCGTTCTCGCTCGAAATAATCCCTCAAACGAATTACAAACTCCCGACTCTGGGAGTTCAAAACACTTTTTTTTGGACTGTTTCAGCATTTTGCCAAAAAATAACAACAAACTTAACGAGAAACAGTAACAAAAGTCAACAACAATAATAATGGAAATGAACAATAACAAATACAATGCAAAGAAAATGCAACGGAAACTCAACTCGTATACACGGCAGACGCACTCGTACTTACTGACAATGATACTGACAAGTACTGGCCACAAGAGGCACAAGATGGTTGCGGCCGCGTCGCAAATAGCCGCGTTTATAAAATTTTGCAAGTTTTGTTTAAAAATGTAAAATATCTAAGTTCACTGTTATCGAATAATGAACCGCTGCAATTGCCGATAATGTTGTGTCACGTCACTACTCTGTTCCGTTTCACACATTGCGTTATATAAAAAAATAAATATTTTTGTATCGCATTCAATGGAGGCTATTTAACAGACACTGATATTGCTATATATTTTTAAAAATAACAGTTTTAAATTTTTTTGATTAATTTGTTTCAAAATAGAAATTATTTTTAAAATATATTTTGCGAACATAGTATGCGTAATTCGGAAAATTTTCAAATGTCACAGAACTCATCTTAGGTGAAAAATACAATAAATAATAAAGTTCCATATTAATGGATATGAAAATGTCACTCATTTAATACAATAATTGATTGTCAGTTCGGGTGCCGTCGTATTCCGATTAAGCTCCGACTTTTCCCGATGTAAATACATCCATACTAATATTATAAATGCGAAAGTGTGTTTGTGTGTTTGTATGTTTGTCCCTCTTTCACGCCGTAACGGAGCGACGGATCGACATGATTTTTGGCATAGGGATAGTTTATGAGCCCAAGAGTGACATAGGCTACTTTTTATCCCGGAAAAATGCAGTTCCCGAGGGAACAGCGCGCGATAACCGAATACCACGCGGGCGGAGCCGTGGGCAAAAGCTAGTGCACTATATAACAATTAAAGGGCGGATGATATATGCAATATGGTGACGAAAGCATAAGATGGATAAGACTTTTATTAAACTTCGATTAATATTTTTGTACAAAAATGTATAGTTGAGTGATGGTGATAATGTTCCTAATAATGGTGAATTATAACTTTACCAATACGCACCTCTTAGATCTGTAGATGTAAAGAGGTCATTTTCCCTACATAAGTGATAGTGAACTATAAAAGGAATGCGCTGAAAAAAAATATAACGATTTTTCAATTATGTTCTCTTTTTAAACCAATTTTAGTCATATCTATATTACGCAAATCCTTCGACATGATTTTGACGTAAATTGTATCCGTCATCCGCCCACTGATGATAATCCATCCATATATTATAAATGCGAAAGTGTGTTTGTATGTTTGTCCATCTTTCACGCCGTAACGGAGCGACGGATCGACGTGATTTTTGGCATAGATATAGTTTATGGGCCCGAGAGTGACATAGGCTACTTTTTATCCCGGAAAAATGCACAGTTCCCGAGGGAACAGCGCGCGATAACAGAATACCTAGCGGGCCGAGCCGCGGAAAAATGCTAGTAAATAAATATGATGGGACACTTGAAACCAATTAACCCAGTCCCCCAAAGTAAGCAAAGCTCGTACTATGGATTGGGAAACCGATAAATACACTTAAATATATAAATACATACTTGAATACATATTAAACACCAAAGACTCAAGAACTTACATTCGTATTTTTCATACAAATACCTGCCCCGACCGGGGATCGAACACGGGACCTCAAGCTGCTTAATCAAGTTCTCTACGACTGGACTATTCGGTCATCAGACCTGTATCGGGCAAGTTCTAAGTAGTTCGACTGGACTTATTTCAACTTTTACCTTTCAAAGGCAGCACAAAAGACAATGTATCGCATGTCTTTTGTTTGTCATGATCCCTATTTATTTACCTTTTACTCTATAACGGTCACAAAAGGACGAAATGGAAATAACCCTTTGTCCGTTGTCTCCACCGAGCGATGGAGGGGTTGAATACCGTCGAGCAGGTGTCATTAGCTTGCCAGTTTTGTCGAATGGAAACTTGTTTTGTTTGAAGAGGATTTTAGTGAGTGTAACTGTAACTAGTCAACGGAAAAAGTAGCGGACTACAATGATATAGCTTATTAAAAAATATCTATAAATCTTAATATGTAAAAATGAATCCCTATTTCCCTTGGTAACGGCACGCGTGAACGGCTGGACCGATTTCGCTAATTCTTTTTTTGTTATGTTTGCTATTGTTAGAAGAAGGTTTCTTGTAAAAGAATATTTGGAAAATTAATAAACGAAACTACACCGGGGGCGAACCAATGATTTGATTTTGTTTTATGTAATGGATCTACATATGTTTGTCTTCCAAATAAATGCTATTATTATTATCAAAACCGTGACACTTGAAGTCCGGCCGTAATCCTGGCAAAGGGTCAAAAATCCTCACATGTCAGGACAAATCCTGAGGTATAAGCAACCCTACTTTCGGATAAGGATAACCTGATCTAACGAACGGCGAGGTCAATAGTATAGTTAGAGATTATGTCTAGACGGTAAATGCACCTTCTTAGTTAATTTATTTATTCATCTTAGTCTGGTGTCCTTTTTTCTACGAAACTCAATGAAGCTCTTAGAATAAGCACCCCACTCTCTTAGATTTTCATTTTGTAGGTATAAAACGACAATAAAATTGCATTCCATCGAAAAAAATTGTCGGAGCAATTTTCCGGTTCAAAACACGCCAAAAAATATATATTTTTTTAATATTGGTATTGCTGCGGGGATATTATTTTTTGATATTTCATATATTGTTGCAATACGTTACATGAATATTTCCGATGAAGAAAGTTTCAACGGAGCATTTTTCCGTAAAAATATATAACGATTTAAGACTTCAGGTATTGTATACTTAAATCCTATTAAATTCAAATTCAAAATGTTTATTGCAAGGTCATGAATTATTACATAGATGTCATTATTATTATTCTTTGGATATTTATACAATACTCTTTATTTATTGATACTTTATCATACTGTAAAGTTTTTTCGGGCTGAGGAATTACTGCTGGGGTCCACTACCTTTATTTCCCCCCACTATTTTCCCAGACATAAGACGACAAAACGATTTTTCATCTCCGATAACCCCCTACATGCCAAATTTCATCGAAATCGTTGGGGCCGTTTCCGAGATCCCCGACAGATATATACAAGAACTAGCTTTTGCCCGCGGCTCCGCCCGCGTTGAATTCGGTTATCGCTCGCTATATTGGTTTGTGGTACATGCTATGTATCAGAGATGGCGCTGTATGTGAAAAAATATTTACCCGCTTTTCTTTTTAAATTTTTCCTGAATTTTCTTTGCTATAAACCTCACGGAGCCCGAGACCTTTCCGACGAATGCAAAACCTTTGAAATCTTTTCTTGCGTTCTGGAGTTATAGCGTCAGGAAGGAAAACCCGACTTATTTTTATACAGTATATGACTCGCTTAGGTAAAGGTATTATAAATGTAAAAAAGAAAACGATAATGCCACAGACTCAGCTCACAGATACCCAACCAGAGAACCTACTAACAGCAGTCCATCTAATTTTAGTACCATCCATTAGGTATTGTAGACGGTAAAATACGCAACACTTTACTAACGCAATATAACTTTTAGGTAAACTGATTGCTTGACAAATGATGTATTTAATAAGATTGGGGTAACCGCTAGTTAACAGTTTGTTAGTGAAACGACAATGAACCTCAATTTAGTCATTAGTCTCTATTGCAATGCGTAAACAGGTCAACTTGCACTATTTACTCAGCAACTGTTCCCGGATAGCTACGGGTTCACGCCTGCCTGCATTCAGAATGCATGACTGTATAAGATCTTGTACCTCTCACTCTCGAATTAAATACATACCCATAAGTGTAAGAGGGAGGGAGAAACACGAAATTAGATTTTCGAATTTCGTAGTAGCCCCGCTGTTCAGAACACTAAGTGAAAACGTAGCTTTAGGTTTGTAGTTGATTGTATATTCCGATAGATGTCGCTGTTTTCAAAATTAGAATTGACTGAAGATTTTTCCTTTGCAATATAAATTGAGTCATAAATTTGAATTCAATGTACTTTTTTTTCTGGTTTCGAACACATACATAAAGCAGGCGTTGGAATACAAGATGGTGAAATTTTTATGGCATACATTTCACTGGTAATAGCTAGTTAATATATACGTAATTAAAAGATAGTAATTTTTGCATAAGCCCAACAAGTACGAACTAAATGGAAAGCTGCGGGCTGGACTAGTTGTACCGGTTGGAGAGACTTCACGCAATGATCGATAAAAATAAATTTACTAGTAATCAGGTTAAATACTGAAGTTTATATTTCCTGTTGGCATGCCCAACCAAGAATCCAGAAATAATGCAAGTGTTTAAAAACCATTCGGAACATTACAGCAGAGGGCCTACTCCGAAATTCGAAAATCGAAGTTCGTATCGTACCGTCCCTCTCACTCTCGTAATAAATATAAGCGTCAGAGATGGAACGCCACGAACTTCGATTTTCGAATTTCGTAGTAGCCCTATATAGCCGAGTTAGGGCCTGGACACATGTCGCCGGTACGGTGCCGTCTACGGTGTCACGGCGCGGCGCCGTCAAACGGCGTCGTGCCGAAACACGGTGCCGCGTACGGTGCCGTACACGGCGCCGCGAACGGCGTCGTACCACGGCGCGGTGCCGTGGTACGACGCCGTGCACGGTGCATCGCTTGGTAGTTTAACTAGTTTTCGTTTTGCTGCTGAACGCATAACACGCAAGTACAACCATCGGTTCAAATATACAAAACAATTGTCGTTTTAAATATATACAAGTATACAGTTTTTGCCTTGACATGGACCAAGAAAAACGTATTCTCCTGCTCCTACTGCTAAGACGACGAATGAAGAAAAAACAGAAACGAAGATATTGGGTGAATCCATACATGTCTTTAATGAACCATGATGGAGGTCATTTTTTACTTGCGTGTTATGCGTTCAGCAGCAAAACGTAAACTAGTTAAACTACCAAGCGATGCACCGTGCTCGGCGTCGTACACGGCACCGCGCCGTGGTACGACGCCGTTCGCGGCGCCGTGTACGGCACCGTACGCGGCACCGTGTTTCGACACGACGCCGTTTGACGGCGCCGCGCCGTGACACCGTAGACGGCACCGTACCGGCGACATGTGTCCAGGCCCTTAGTTGGAATGAACATTCCTGTAGTTTCATCGCAATTTTTTGGCGCCGTACCTATATGAAAAAAAAAACACAATTCAAAACTCCGATGAAAAACACTACAGGGATGCTCTCTCAAAAAAATCGGCCAAAATATTCGTGATCTAGAAAACCTATATAAAAGCGAAATCGTTTTTCTTTCACGCACACAGCAGGCATATAAAGCTAGAACACAACGTCAATGAAAAATGATAAGAAAAAAGAAGACCCAACCAATGGAAGAGAAAAGACCTGGCACCATAGATAACAAAATGCACCAATGACAACACCGTGTCCACGGAAGGTTCTTTATAGTGACTCACCAGAATGATACCGACTCTCGTTGCGCGTTAGTCGCCGATTGGTCCTTCCAGGCGGGGAGCGGAGCGCATGAGGTCTCACTGCCCAATAAAGAACCACACGTACACGTAACCACACGCACACTAACACGCCACAAATGAAATACAAATTTGGAAGCGAAAGTGACGCTTGGAATAGCGCCGTTATCGGTTAAATCCGATTTCAAATCGATAACCATGTTTGTAAACATGTTAATTAACACCCAAGTAGGATCATAATAAGATGTATCAAAAGAAAAAAAAAGGTAAAGCTATTATGTATCCCAGCACGCTACCGTAACCACATTTTATCGGCTCTCCAAGTATAATAAGCTTGTTCTTTTAGAAATAACAATTGCGTAAATATTTTAGGTACTAATAGATGTCGAAATCAGGATGATCAAGTAGGTCAATGAGAACACAGCTGCTACTATAAAGTTTTTTATACATGTGAGACCTCTTCACCACCCTTCGATAAGTTCCTAATTACATTTTTCAAGTATCTGTAGCGTCTCTATAATTTATTCCTTCGATTTATTCGAACAATATAAACAGAAACGTCATCACAAACATGTCATATAAAATAGCAGGATATCGTGAGGATATCAGGCTTAGTGAGACTAGAGTGCGATACACCCTTAATTAAAAAAAAAAACTTGACCGGTAACATGTGACCCTCTGACTCGCGCTATCGCATTTAGAGTCTCTTTTAATCCTTAACTCTATCTCATACTATGCACATAGCAGAAAGAAGTTGTGAAAATGTTTGTGATTCCAAGTGCGGCAGACAATATGGCGGAGTGTGTTATGGTAGATTTAGTTCATCTGCCG
Source organism: Choristoneura rosaceana (assembly GCA_037349165.1). Taxonomy (NCBI): domain Eukaryota; kingdom Metazoa; phylum Arthropoda; class Insecta; order Lepidoptera; family Tortricidae; genus Choristoneura; species Choristoneura rosaceana. The sequence goes on along the minus strand of JAZBNJ010000004.1, from coordinate 4,385,790 downwards.
GCCACCAGTAGGCGCCTGTTACCATAATGTCTGAAAAGTTAAGAAACGCTTGAAACTTTTTTTATTGATAGGAATAACTCGGGAGTAACATTTCAGTTACCGAGCAGAAAAAAAAACAGATTTTTTAAGTGGCATCAATTAATTTAAAAAAAAATTTTTTTTTTTTTACCGCGTAATTACGACAGTCCGGTCGTTTACGGGTTGTTTCCATAGCCCAGAATAAAAACGTTAAAAAAGAATTTAAGTATGTGTCTTTGACTCAATTGTTTTGACAGGTGACACTCTTTGACGGCTTAGATAATACCGACATGGAAATACCGACCCGTTTTTCATCTACACACCCATAGGAGCTCATGTCAGTTTTTACGTAGCTAACGTAGGCCCTACGTTAGGTCTTGTGGTGCAGTGCAGCAGGGCCCCGGAGCTCAAGGGGCCCTCTAACCTAAGTTTTGATTAGAGAGGAGCATAAAAGAAAAGGAGAGGAAAAAAATCCTTGTTGCAGGCTCGAGCCTCGAGCCTACTAGGGATAAGTTCAACTCACTGTATCCTATTCTTATTCCTATCTATAATTTTGAAGGCCAATATAAGTTCATGCTATGTACGTTGAAAGAGGGGGTGAGGGCCCAATTCTTTCTCTATGCACCGAAGCCCTTGTCCAAATAGCTACGCCATTGAGTAGTTTGTTATTGTTGAGTATTATGGACGTCAAAACACAATTTACATTTAAATCATATTTAATACCGTAAAACTCACAGAAGTATCTCGATAAAACATACTTCTGTGTTAAAACCGTACGATTAAAATATCGAGTATGCCACAGTGTTGCGTATAAATATGATGAAAAAAATATCCACTACAAAACATCTGTATTTACATTTAACTCCCAACTATTGTTCTAGAAGGCAGTTTAATGAGTAGCTTTACTATTCAATAGGTTGCGAAACTTTGTATGGGCAAGCAACCAGCTTTAAGGCGTAACACGGTTTGTATGATTTATCCCTTTGCTATGTAAAGCGATTAAGCTCAGCTTTCGAGCAGGTCTGAACTTTTGACTCATACCGGCCGGAATGATTCATCGCTCGCAAGGTCTCGGAAGAAAAAACGGCACACTTCATACATCATACAAAAAACGTAATTAAATTCACTTGATAACAGATATCATGTGTAATAATAATAAATAATGATTTATATGTATTGAAGGTCGAGTTTCAAAGCTTTTTTTACACGAATACGAAACGATACGAGGTTTTTTTTTTTGTTTTTTCGCTGATCTCAAACCTTCGTATTTTTTATAACTGGCAATCCTGACCAGTCGGGTGCCTTAGTTGGGGTGACAGTCTTTACCGGCCCGGCTAACACCGATATGTAAATACCGGCCCTGTTTTTCGTGTACTCGCCGATAGAAGCTGTCAGTTTGTATGGGCGTGTACACAAAAAACAGGGCCGGTATTTATATGTCGGTAAAGACTGTCACCCCCTTAGTCTATTCCGTGCCCTTAGTCGTGTGCTGGGCAAGTGCCGCGCAAGTGTAGAGTACAGAGTCCCGACCGCCATCTCTGGTATTTTGGCGGGATTGAAATATAAATAAATTGACAGATAGCGGACCAGCAAAATCTGCTGGTTAAATAATAAATGTTCGGATATCTGTTTGATTATTACTTGATTATTAGCTAAACACTTATTGGATGAACGGTGAAGTGGTAGTTATGACTAAGGTTTGTAACCTTCTTTTTGTATTAGACAACATTGTTGTACTACGGCATTAGTATACAATTTTCATAAATTTGTACTGATTTAATATAAAATTTAATATTCATTCAAAGAGACCGGTTTTTAGGCATGAATAAGTATTTTGGCCCAGCATGTTTAGTCCGCATTATAAGAAATTTCAGCTTTGACTAACAGAAATTGTTATTCTTCGCATGCATGTAAGTGCATACCTTTAGTTAGTCTACGAGTACGACACTGCCATTCACTGGTAAATATGATAATGATAATATATTTTATACAATATATTAAAAATGCTTTGATTTTTTATATTATAGTCGTGCAGTTAATACCGACAACACACGATTGAAAAGCCGAACGAACAAAAGAAAATCCCCATGAGAATCAAGCACAAAATCGCGTCGCAAATTTATTTATAACAGGCAACCTAAAAAAACCTTTTTTTCGCTCTTCTTTTTTTCACACCAACCACGTTTGACGTCTTCAAAGTTCACGCTGTCATCGTCAGTGCGTTACGGAAAAAAATATTTTTTTTCAGTTCTTTATTAGAAATCGCTCGAATATGGTGGAAGCGGAGGTCGATGTTGTTGTTGAGCATTTAGACGTCGATGTCATAGACGAACATTTACGCACATCGACCGCAGTGCTTCACGACATAATGGGCAGCGACACAGAAGACAAAGATACAGGCATCGACCCAGACATTTCGACGTGCGATCACTGCGGTAAAATCTATAAGACACCTAGCACTCTACAGAAACATATACAGCTCAAGCACTCAAACGAAGAGTGCAGGTGTGACTGTTGTGACAAGACGTATCCATCGAAGCTTAGCTTGGAGCAACACGCGCGATACATGCACCGTAGGCACCGATGCACAGTGTGCTACAAAACGTTCGAAACAACCCAAGCGTTGCTGGTACATGGTGAAGAGTGTAAGAGGATGGAAATGCCGTGCCAGTTTTGCGGAGTGGTGTACGCATCGGCAGTGTCGCTTCGCAACCATATTAAATATAAGCATCCTGCGAAAAAAACGCATTGGTGCGAGCTGTGCCGGCGAGCGTTTATTAGCGATAAGCACCTTTCTAATCATAGGTTTGTTTCATTCACTACTAACTAGCATATTGACGACCGGATGGCCTAGTGGTTAGAGACCCAGACTACGAAGCTTGAGTTCCCGGGTTCGATTCCCGTGTCGGGGCAGATATTTGTATGAAAAATACGAATGTTTGTTCTCGGGTTTTGGGTGTTTAATATGTATTAAAGTATGTATCTATCTATATAACTATGTTTATCCGTTGCTTAGTACCCATAACACAAGCTTTGCTAAGCTTACTTTGGGACTGGGTCAATTGGTGTCAATTGTCCCTTAATATTTATTTATATAACTGTGGCTTCGCACGCATTTTAACATGTTCGGCCCCAGTAACACGTTTTTGACTTTTTAGCTCTTAATCCTATGCCAGTGACACGTATTGTGACTGCTGTGGGATATGCGCTATGTCTAGCGTGAGAGCTTAGTGAATCACATTCGGCCCCGGTAACGTTCCGCTAAATCCTTACGCCTTTAGGAGGTACGAATTATTTTGACACAAAATGCGTGTCATAGAACAGAAGTAAGAAAGAAAGGCATAGAAGTGACTCTGTCGGACTGCTTTGGGATTCGCGTAGGCATAGCTTAAGAGCTTAGGGGATAGTTGCCGGGGCCGAACGTGAGAATGAAAATCCGGCAATAGCAATAATTGCCAAAAATTATGAGTACCCACGTCGTGAATTTTACTAACGTATCATGAAAAAAAGTCTCTAATCTTACTGAGAGGCTGTAATTAACCGACTTCAATAAAGGAGGAGGTTCTATTTTCCAATGTTTATACACATGTTTGGATTCAGTAAATTATACTGGTCCCAAACATGTATATATCTCGCTATCTTAAAAAAATATCGCTTAGTCAATTTCTCCTTCCACGCGTCGATATGTCACTAAAGTCGAACTTTCAAGTTGACAGACACGTCTATTGGCATCATATTGGCATTATTGTTTTATGACATGCAAACGATTGTCAACTTTAGGGTGGTAGACCCTCAGATAAAATAAAAAGTAAAGATGGAAGGTGGTAGTTTTTTTATTTTATCTGAGGGTAGACCACATAATATTTGGTTAGGATATATAGGATTGTACTATCAGCCAAAGATTGATAGTACAATCCTACGCACGCGACGCGCGCAGTTAGCGCTGCTCACTCTATTGTTCAACAAACGTCCACCCGCTCCGTGCAAACCGCGTCAGCCAGCGTAGACCTTAAAGATTTCTTTCACAGGTCCACGGCCCACCCCCCCGGAGCCACTGTCTGCGGCTGTGGCCGCACCTTCAACTCTGTGGCGGCTCTCCAAAGCCACGTACTCTACAAGCACACAGAAGTCAACGCCCGGTGCTTGCATTGCCACAAGGCTTTCATGACACGGTCGAGCCTCAAGCGACACCTGATGAAGCTGCACAAGATCGATTTGGCAGGTTGCGTCGAGATGATGGAACCGAAAGATGCTAAGGAGGAAAAATAAGAGACGTCGACACTTGGGGCTGTATTAAGAGAAGTTTCCCTGCCGGCCGCGCGGCTGCGTTAGGTATTCGTTTAGGATATTTCTCCCGCCATGCACATCCCCTCCCACTTCTCCGCTTCCCGATAATGTATATTGAGATAGCTGTAGGCTTTTCAAGATTTGGACGTTTGAAATTTGGGTTTCGTTGTCCTCACATTATACGAAAAGTGTAGCACAGAAATCAATGATATTTTACAATCAAGATCTTCATTATATTTTCTATGCCTGTAGTGTTTTAGATTTTTGTAAAAATACTTTAATAGTCTGTAATTCTCGTGCAAAGTTGACATCCTTTTTTTTAGCTCCTTTAATTCTGATATTACACATTTATATGAAAATCTAAAAAACGACAGGCATAGATAATTACGTCTAGTTCATAGTTACGAAATCTCATCAACAACTGTTGCCTAGTTTTCAAATGAGACGGGGACTACGTTTGTATGGAGAATGGAACGAAGAGACTTCTCTTAAGTATCTAAAAGTACTGATTAACATTGAGCATTCAGTTGTAATGTAACAGAACATCGAGCAAAGGGTGACAACGGAACACCATTACTAAGACTCCCCACTGTCTGTCTGCCGGTCTGGCCGTCCGTCTGTCACAGGGATCTATCTCTTGAGTCGTAATAGTAAAGTTAAGACACTTGATATTTTCACAGATTATGTACTGTTGCCGCTATACAACTTGACTTTTGAGTTGAGTTAAAAGTTTGATTTTTTCAAGGCTTCAAGGGACCGCAGATATGTGTATCAATTTCAGCTTGATACCTCCACGTGTTCCTGGGAAAAATCGTATACCATTTGACAGAAGAGTGAAGACGATTGCGATTCCAAGTGCATTAGAGTTAGACATTACGGCCTGTAGTCCCGAAACGTTTTTATGATTAGAATTTGATTGATTTAATTCATGGATGTATAGAACCGTTTTAGTGTAACTAATGTAATACGATATAACATTAAACTTGTTGAAGCACGTCATAGTGTACCAAATACGGTACACAACACATTTGTTGGTGAACTTGTTATAATGAGCTGTTTGTGCCATATAATGGTACTCTGAAGAGACCCCTCATATCTGCATAGTAGATAGTAAGTACATCTATAGTTCATTACATCTATCATAATTACAGTAATTTCAGATATTGTATACATAATATCTGTATGTTAGTAAAAAAATTGTACTAGGACGATTAATGTTTTATAATTGTTTAAATTTTGAAGTTGATTTTTCATTTCATTTTTTCAGATGTAAATTTGGGTTTCATTAAAAAATGTTTTTTTTTATTCGACTGGATGGCGAATGAGCAAGTGGGTCTCCTGATGGTAATAGATCACCACCGCATGCAAAATCAGGGAATTCTATTTGTAACAACGACTTTTTTTTGTAGCGTATTGTTAGTTCAGCAAGGTCGAATTTTAGGTTTAGCACTATGCCTGGAAAAGGTTTATACTATGTCTCTACTGAATATCGTACATTGAATAGTAAATCCTTAGAGCTATTTGTCGTGAGGGGTCGACGGTTTCGTAACCGTCTATTATTCATCGTCAATGGGAACGTTGATCGATGTCAGCGACAGTCCTCTAAGCTAGTATTCTATGTAATAGTCGCGCGCGTTTAATTATTAATCAACAAATAACTGTCACTATGGAGTAATATCGAACCGACTCGCTTTAAACGATGTAGCAACGACACAATGTTCTTATTAAAATCATTATTTAACTTAAAACGTTGTATTTGTTTGTATGTATGTTTTACTCCCGTAAAGCTGAGTTTCCGCCAGAGATGTGCGAGGTCATATTGTGAGATGTTGACGGCATTAAAAAATAATTCGAAGGCACGACTCCAGTAAAAAAACGCTGTATTATAACCCTGAAAACCGGGTTAATTTTCAATTTACTGTAAAATTAGATTTTTGTTTTAAAACAAATAAATAGTTGAGTGAGTTGGCGAACAAATAGCGACTTATGACGTCATAAGTTTGCTTTTCGGCCGGGACGCCGGGACACCATGCTACAAACCGGGACATGTCCCGGCGTACTAGGACGAGTGGCAATGGCAACCCTATATTAGTAGAATATAACGGGGCACATCGCTCGGTCGCTTTATTTGACCATTCGGGGCACTTGCTTGCAATTGAAGAGGTCACGTGGCCCTCGTGTGCGCGCTAAATGAAAATCATTACCAATTAACAGGGACACTGGATAATTCGAAAATAGAACGAGGATAAGGCTGCGTTCCCACCAGAGATGTGAGAGGAATGTTTTTCAAGAACTAATAGAAGTAAGGCATAATGTAAAATAGTTTGGCAAAATAACAAATTACATTTTGAATTTAGACGTGTTTAAACTCAAAACAAATGGGTTTGAGCATTCGGCGGAACGTGTTTTGAGTGTAGAAGCTATTTTCAACGCCTTGCCAACAATGAGCTAGTCGACGAACCGAGTACTTAATCCGATAGTAGACGAGCCACAGAATCTAATTTCTCTATATGAGAGATACTTTACCTCCGTGTGGCATAGACGTGGGGCACCCTGTAGGTATGGGCACGTATTTGAATATCGAAATTTAAAATATCTAAGGTCAAAACGTCGACGGTCAAAATATCGAAAATCAGAATGTCGAACGATTATACGGTCGAAATTCAAAATGTCGAAAGTATAAATTATCGAACGGTACAATTATCGAATGCTAAAATTTCTAAAATTCTAATATCGATGGATAAAATATCGAAAATTGAAATTTCGAACGATTCTAAGGTCGAAATTCTAAATATCGAATGTCTATAATACCGAAGGGTACAATAGTCGATTACTGATATGAAATTTAACTTTGGCACTCGCCGGCCGCTGCCGCGGCACGCTCGCTTCGCTCGCTCGGCTCGCGCTTGTTTTGGCCACAGTTGAACCTAACACGCTCCTCCTCGCTACGCTCGTCGTCGCACCTAAACTTTACGATTGAATTAATCAGACTTCAGTTTTAAACTGTAGGTACCTACTAAGCAATCTAATCTAAAAATTAGGTGCGACGACGAGCGCAGCGAGGAGGAGCGGTTAGGTTCAACCGTGACCAAAACAAGCACGAGCCGAGCGAGCGAAGCGAGCGTGCCGCGGCAGCGGCCGGCGAGTGCCAGAATCGAGTTCTATGCATTTTTTTTGATATTAAGATACCTCGCTATTTCAATTTTCGATATTTTAATATTTGGTTTTTTGACGGTTGATATTTTGTGTTTCGATATTAACATATTTCGATCATTCGGTTGTAGATATTTTGAACTTTCGATATTTTAGCCGTTCGATATTTCGGTTTTAGGAATTCCAGACGTCGATATAATCATAGTAGATATTTAGATCATTCGATATTTTGATTTTCGATATTTTGACCGTCGACTTTTTAACTTTAGATATTTTAAATTTCGATATTCAAATACGTGCCCGTAGGTATATCTTATTCCTAGACTGGTTCTACAGTGTGTCATTCAGTGTTTATTTGCAATTAAAGTCTAACTAAAGCTAGAGCAAAGGAAACCACTAGTAGGTATTAATCTTCGAAGTACTCGTAATATCTTTCTTTTTTTAGTGTACAAGGTGACCTTAGCCTCTGGACAAATAATGAAACCATGGATAAGACTGATAGGTACTTAGCAATATCTTGAAATAGTTATTTTCTTAATTAAACAAGAAAAAAAATCTATTAAATCAGATCATCCAAATGCTGCTCCAATTTGATACATAGAAAACCGTTAGTAGGACTGATTGTTATGATACTTTGCAGTTTGGTTTTAAATATCTTGCCAAGCCAGTAGTATTCGTATTTGTCCAGAGGCTAAGGTCACCCAGTATAAAATTCTCGGATCAAAAATGTTTGTGATCAAACTCCTTCGAAACGGCTCGACCGCCTTTTACGACTTTTTTTTGTGTATATTCGGTAGGCCAGAAAATAGGACGTCAACTATTTTTCATACTTCCACGGGGACGGAATCGCAGGCAACAGCTAGTAGTTTATATTGAAACAAAATAAAACAGCCAGCTGGTACAATCTTCATGCAATAATTCGTAGAATACAATCTCAACAGCGACACCTAAACAAACTGAGTCACGAGCGTTTAGTCATTTAAAAATATTGGTTTTATTTCAAGACGCTAAAAATACATTTTTATACCTACTTAAGTCGGCGCGCGTCTTCATCTATGTATAATTAGCAATTTTATACATAATACGAGTATATGTCGATTCTGTGGTTCAAGGAGGTTCAAGGGTTCAAAACTTAAATTGGTTAAGCTAGAGATGGCAATTTCATACATTACACTGTAAGTAAAAATAGTGTCGAAAGAGACTCAATCTTTCAAGGCCTTTTAAGAAAACTAGACTCTTTTTTTAATGTCTCGCAACTAGACTATGTTGCGAGTCTAGTCAACTAAGTAGTTTTTTAACTGTTTAATGCAATTTATAAAAAAAGCTACTTTGTGTGCACAAGTCTGAGTAATATAAACAACTAGCTTATGCCCGCGACTTCGTCTGCGCGGACCTAGGTTTACGCGCGGTGGCGCCCTCTGCCGAAATAAAAAGTTATTTATGTTGATCCTTAGGGCTTAAACTATCTCTATACTTACCAAATTTCATCTAAATCGGTTCAGCGGTTTCGACGTGAAAGCGTAACAGACAGACAGACAGAGTTACTTTCGCATTTATAATATTAGTAGGGATTAGAATATACCTGTCCATTGCATCTTAAATTTAGACAAAGAGCCTGAGCTGTATTTTTTTTGAGCTGTGTTTTTTGTGTTGTGTATTTTTCTTATTGTGATTCCTAGGATAAAAACAGACTAAGATAATCCAGATTTTGAGGATATGATATCACAAGTGTCAAAATCGAGGTGAAATCCCTCGTAGACCAACATCGCATTGTCGAATCGTAGCAAGATGCGATAATCGTGTTTATGTGTAAGAGTCCTTATTACGGCCAGTATACACGGACTGAATTCAAACTGCAAAGTAACCGCAACTTAGAATGCAATCCGTCTGAACTGAACCTTAATACGTTGATGGACAGCACGCCTATAGGCGTCCAAATAAGGCTTAACGTTATAACGTTTAATTGAAAGAAGTGTCCATCAAGGTGGAATTTTTTATCACTCGATGTCTTTCAATAAAAAGTCGCACATTCCTGAAATATTTTATGAAAATGATTGAAACAGCGATTAACGTATATTACGAGTTTATTGAAATAGGTAAGGTTATACTTAGGGCTTAGGAACTCGGGTGGTCTATCCAAGGGTCACGTATAGGACGGGATTGGCATGTCGAAGGCAGGTAGGAAAGCTGCAAAAGAAGGAAAAAGTTAAACTAAAACAGGTAGATTGGTACAGTCAAGTGTAAAAATTAGAACTTATCTAACGTTTCAAAAACGTGTACGACAGACTCTTATTCCGACGCAAAAAGGCCGTAGTAACATATTTTTTGAGTGTTTCGAATAGATACATATTTTGACAGGAAAGTTTCAGGCACACACAAAAAACACAGCTCAAAAAAAACAAATAATAAAAAGCCGTTTCAGTGCTAGTCGTACTAGCGCACTGAGGGTCCCGTACAAATTAATACCCAGATACCGCTGGGAGGACAGTGTCCAAGCGGATCTGCGACGTCTTCAAGTCGACGACTGGCAAGAGACTGCGCACGATCGGGACAGATGGCATGCTCTCGTTTCGGAGGCCAAGACCCTCTTTGGGTCGCTGTGCCAATTTAGTTAGTTAGTTAGTTTGGGTGAAGGAAGACCAATAATAACAAATAGAATCTTGTTTGTCTAGACATCGAGAACCCCAAGCGTCCGCGCCGGAGTAGGCAGTTAAGTCTCCTAAAGTGTCGGAGTTTACGTACTTCTCCTATTTACTGCGTTAATACGGCTTAAGTTATTAGTACCACCATTAGTAGTCTAAGTATCTGCCTGCTAATATCAAAGAGCTTTGATCAAGTTCATTAGACAACTGATAATCCAGTTTTGCATCTGCCATGTAAATTGAATTAATTATCCATACTAATATTATAAATGCGAAAGTGTGTGTTTGTATGTTTTTCTGGCTTTCACGTCGAAACGGAGCTACGGATCGATGTAGTTTTTGGCATAGAGATGGTTTATGGGCCAGAGAGTGAAATAGGCTACTTTTTATCCACAGTTCCTAAGGTAATAGAGCGCGATAACCGAATGCCACGCGGGCGAAGCTGCGGGCAAAAGCTGGTACATTATTATATAGCACAGTATTTGCTAATAAACATCGTTTGGCGAAATGATATTATAACGGATAACTTAAATCGAGTTTAGCTCGACATCGATCGATGTGTGTTTGTGCCGTATGGCGATATTAGTGATGTAATTAAAGCTATGTACCTTTTTTAAGAATAAATAAAAACATATAAAAAAATACCTACCCGTTGGACTGCGTTTCCACCAGAGATGTGCGAGAAATGTGTTTTACATAAACCATTAGAATCACTTAATTTATCTATCTTCACTCAGCGCAGCTCTAGTGGAAACAGCTCGACCGAGCTAGGATAGGTAAATGAAGCGTTTCTATTGGTTCATCCATCACAAAAACATTCCTTGCAACACATCCTCGCGCATGCCGTCTCCGTCTATTCGAACAAAACAAATAGAGACGGCATCACTTAACCGTCAGTTAACACTAATCAATGGATGGTAAAACAGCCCCTAAAGGTCACAGCTCATTATTGCACCCGGCACTCGACCAGCGCCACCTCGACTTTCGGCGTCCACTCGTTGTCGATAGGTGGTCCAATGGTGGACGCCGCGTTGACAACGAGTGGACCTCGCGTGGTCAACGAGTGAACGTAGTAACTCTTTAATGAAATGAGGGTGGGGAGGGGTTCAAGAGAGGCAAGCGTACAAGCAGCGAGACATCACCGAGTGGCTCACTTGCAGTCCGCTCGTGGACACCTCGCGAGCGAAGCGATCTGTGCCACTACCATGAGTTCACAGTGACCGTACTCGATAGCGAAGGCGTAAATTATTTGTAGAGGCGCTGTACAATTCTTCATACAAATAATTTACGACGTCGCTATCGATTACGGTCACAGTAAACTCGTGGTAGTGGTACTGTATTACTACCATGAGTTCACAGTGACCGTACTCGATAGCGACGGCGTAAATTATTTGCAGAGGCGCTGTACAATTCTCCATACAAATAATTTACGCCGTCGCTATCGAGTATGGTCACTGTAAACTAGTGGTGGTACCGGTGACATAGTGACGCTACGAAGTTGATGTAATGAGCGTATCGACGGAGAAGTACCAATACCTCCTAACTGAATAACCTTTGTCACGCGATTTAGGACCTTAGCACCCCCTAGCTAAACCTCCTAAGTTGCATGTTCGAGATTTATCAGTTAGGAGGTCTTGGTACTTCACCGTCGGTATGCCCACATAAAGAGCACTAACGCTCACGGCAGGCGATGCTGGTCGGGTGCCGGGTGGATCTGATGAGATGTGACCTTTAGGGAGCTTGTTTAAGGTCAAAGGGTTGAGAATCTAGGAGTATCGGTAGGTTGACGTTAGAGCCCCCACTAGCTGGCGCGGGTGCAGGGATAATCCGTTGCACGCAACGCTGCTGTATTGTTCAATAGGCGTTCCACCCGCTACGTGCAAACCGCTTCAGTCATCGTGGGGCCTTAGCGGTATTTATATACACCTGGCGCTAACACACAATTGTGCTCAGCTTGAGCAGTGCCCTCACGTATCAACCTCGATGTGTCCCATACGTCATAATAGGCTGCGGCGGAAGTGGACATCCGCAACGCGACACTAACACCGACTGGGAAACGCGAACGAGAGCCTTTTAATTAAGCTCTCGCCTTCATTATAAGCGGCTGTTAACTGGCTTTATAGTTAATCACTGTCGCGGAATACCTTTAGTAAATTAACAGTACTGTCACAAATAAATGGTCTATCAATTTTTGAACAAGATCCTATCAAATGAATATGTCGCTAAAATCAAACTTTCACGATGGCAGAAACGTCTATGGGCATTATTATGACATGAAATGATTATCGACTTCAGGGTGTTAGACCACATATTTGACATATGGTACAATTAGATACTAGGTCGATAAAATTTTTCTTGTACAGTCGGTGCCCTAACATAAGTATCCACTTTTCCATACAACTAGTATGAAAAAGTGGATACCTAAGTTAGGGAACCGACCGTACCTCGTTGCCATGGTTATGTCCCCTGGACAACTTTAAAACCATGAGTTTTCAGTTTTCTGTGGTTAGATTCATCGAGCGTACATTTTTAACCCCCGACGCAGAAAGAGGGGTGTTATAAGTTTGACCCCTATGTGTGTCTGTATGTGGCACCGTAGCTCTTAAACGAGTGGACCGATTTGAATGCGGTTTTTTTTTTAAATCAGGGTTTCTGGGAATGGTTTTTAGACATGTTTTATCAAAATCGGTTCAGCCGTTTTTAAGACATTAAACTTTTTCCATCTCTTTGTTGGTTAGGTTATTGTCGTATTTACAAGTCCATGTTACGGACTATCTCGTAAGCACATTAGTAGCACATATTCTCACAGTTTTGAAACTTCGTCAGTGTTGTCTCTTGGACAACGGGACAGATCCAAACTAATATTAGGTATAAATGCGAAAGTTTGTTTGTATGTTTGTGTGTTTATCCGTCGTTCACGCCGTAACGGAGCGACGGATCGACGTGATTTTTGGCATAGAGATAGTCTATGGGCCCGAGAGTGACATAGGCTACTTTTTATCACGGAAAAATGCACAGCTCCCGAGGGAACAGCGCGCGACAACTGAATACCACGCGGGCGGAGCCGCGGGCAAAAGCTAGTAACAAATAAACAAAAGTTGACTGACCTAAACCTATACTGACCCAAATAAATTATTCGACACTTTGTTAATAGCCCCTAGTCTACGAGTACCAACTACCAACCGACGACGAGGGGTAATAGAAGCAGCCACAGTTACACTCGGTTCCTAAATTGGACGAACTAGATTGACAACTGGAAATGTTACAAGATAGCAAAAAAATAGGCAGAGGAATATGTCGATACATGTCGATATAACCTTGTGTATGATATAATGAAAATGTTTGTCACTTTTGTGCTTTATTTACATAGTTTTAGGCCTGAAAGCGACAAAAAGGATAACAACAAATAAAGTAACGAAAATTTTACAAACGGAAATAGTTCTAAGCAAGCCGATGACAGCTACCTCGAATGACATATATGAGATGTAAAAGAAAATGGCGAATGGCGTCCTTCCTGATAGTTAATTTTTTTTTCGAATTCTTTCAAATAAAACGCTACGTTTATTATTATTTCGTATTGAGTTTTTATTAAACATCGATGTTAAGTTCTTTTTATATCGATATTACAGCACTGGCTGGCGTAACCGTGGCAACATTTATGTGTAATGAACTGTCAAGTTGGTTCGCTTAATTCTGGACTTAAGTACTTATAGGTTAATACACACCAACCTTCGCACTTGTCACCACATCACTGACGTCACAAACTTTCCAAGTCCGGCCAAAGCAACAGCTAACCCGATAGAGCTCGACTAAGACACTAGGCAATTGACTGTATAAAACGCGTCTCATTTCCTTAATCCTTTTACCTTTCCTTGATGAAATAATAAGCGGCTATTAATGTCAGACCAATCGGCCCGTGCGCGGTGCTCGGTCTGCCATTGCAAGTAGAACCAGGTCAGTAAGTTATCAATGATGCATGTATGTAATGTGTACGTGTGTCATCGGCTCGTCACACAGACATACACAAATTGGACTCGATAGAATAAACAATTATGCGTTTAGCGCATTCGTATTGTTTTATTCATTGTTTATATTAGTTCTGGTGTTTTGTATGCATTAACATTCTTATAAGACGCGAGTTGTGTCACACTTTCGATGTTTGCTTTTGTGAAATTCTCTACGTCTTACAGAACCGTAAATATTTAATACTTTTTGATTACAAAAGGAACTTTCCTCTTTGAGAAATTTAAACAAGACTGACGCGGTATCACAGGACGTAAAATACTCTGTCACAATGATTAATCTCATTAAAATTGGTTCAACTGTTTTTCAACATGCGAACTTTTAAATACATAATGTGTGTGTCGTCTATATAACTCAGTCATTTAGTTTGTAAAGAAAATCTAATTTATCTTTGCAAATGCAAACTGAAAAGAAAAAAAAAGATTACGACCCTTTGAAATCTGAGAAATTTTATCAATAGCAACTTCTAGCTTTTCGCTCTTAAAACATGCCGATTCTTGATCTAAGCCTGAGGACACTGAAAATTAGTTCTCCCATCAGCATCTCGCGTGTGATTCCTGGCCCTATACCTGAGGGCCTATTGCGTAAAGTTTCTGGCACCCGTGATCGCAATCAAATGACAGTTTTTGTATGCGAAATCTGTCAATTGATTGCGATCGCGAGCGTCAGAAACGTTAGGCAATACGGCCTCTGGTACCGCTGACGCTTATATTATTTAATGCGAGAAGGACGGACGGTACAATACGAACCTCGATTTTTGAATTTTGTAGCCCCTTGTACGAAGGGCGCAGGGACCGGGGACCGGATCGAAGCACCAGCGGAAGCCTGCGGTCGACCGGCCCGGACCAAGGTCGCTGACACGCTAGCGCCTTTGTTACCTTATCGAATTAACGCGTTTTACAGCTAAGCGCCGTAGAACGTACGTAACCAACTTAGAAAACTTAAAACCCACCCGATGTTGTCATTCAAACTCGCTTTCAAGAGAGGATAATATCCTCTTATTTGTTACGTTACGCGAACTGTACGACAGGTGCCGCTTTCGCTTGTCACCGCGCGAACTGAGTTCCGTGGTAACGAACATGCAGTTTTTGTCAAATGCGAGCCATGCGGACGAGCGGACGCGGCGGCTGTATTGCCATTTCGTTTTGGAATGTGCTGTTTTCTGTTTTTTACAGTTAACAATTAAACTACGTTATAGTTACGGGATGTAGACCGCGATTACCACGTGATAATGAGCTCCCGTCAAATACATGTGGCGTAAATAACCGTGAATCATTAAAAACGGTTAATAATTGTTTAATATTATTGTTTTTATCGGTGAAAATAATTAGTTGGCCGCATTTGTGATAAAAAACACCGCGGTATACTATAATAATCCGACGTAAGTACTCATATTCACTAACATCCGTAGAAGTAAAGCAAAGACGAGTAGAGTAGAGAAGATAAAATTCAGAGCCAAAATAATCTCATACTAAATGATATTGTAACGCAGGCGTTTTCAACCTTTGGTGTTAAAGGCACACTTTTCGTTCATCAAAGTTTCACGGCACACCAGTAAAAGTTAGCCAAGTGCGAGTTGGATTGCCGCGTAGAGTACTTATAAAGGGTTCCGTACAGTATACGTACCCATAATATGTACATTTTAACGGACAGCGGAGGCTTGTAAATAGGGTCTCGTTGACAAATTCTGTACGAATCGCATACATTTCGCGGCGATCGCGACACAACTAAAAATATACCGGTTGAAAATTTCTGTTCTAACGGATAACTCAATTCTTGCGGATGCAGACTATCTCTATGCCGAAAATCACGTCGATCCGACGCTCCGTTACGGCGTGAAAGACGGACAAACATACAAACACACACACTTTCGCATTTATAATATTAGTAGTAGATTAGGATAACTGTACTTGTCGCGTTTTAAACAGTACCGTACCACTACCATGAGTTTACAGTGACCGTACTCGATAGCGTCGGCGTAAATTATATCTATAGAGAATTATACAGCGCCTCTACAAATAATTTACGCCGTCGCTATCGACTACGGTCACTGTAAACTCACGGTAGTGGTACTGGTAAGTTGCCACTCAGCAACGCCACCTGAATATCGCCGCCGATAATTAATAGTGGGCAAACCTGGTTATCTGCTCGAACACCGGAAAACTAGCCACCGCGTTTTAGCGGCCATGCAGTAGACAGTTTCGATTTAAACTGGGAAATAGTGTGACCACACACCGGACACGTTATCATCACACTGCTTTGAAAAAATCTCGTATCCATACTAACATTATAAATGCGAAAGTGTGTTTGTGTGTTTGTCAGTCTTTCACGCCGTAACGGAACGAAGGATCGACGTGATTTTTAGCATAGAGGTAGTTTATGGGCCCGAGGGTGACACAGGCTGCTTTTTATCCCGGAAAAATGCACAGTTCCCGAGGGAAAAGAGCGCGATAACCGAATACCACGCGGGCGGAGCCGCGGGCAAAAGCTAGTTATAAATAAACCCACGTAGCTCACCCAAAAACAGTGACATTTGACATTTCGGAGACCTCTCGCTACATTAGCGCCTCTAGCGGCGAATTCACACGCGATGAGGACTATCGCGTGTGAATTTGCCGCTAGAGGCGTGAAAGACGGACAAACATACACACAAACACACGCACTTTCGCATGTAGGTATGTATTAAGTATGGATTATAAATGGTGTGACACTCAACCGAGGAAACTCAATGATGTGTTAGTGTACCTTTTTAACATCAATTTATTTTTGATTTCTTCGACAGATGTATAGAAGGCCAACATGACATTTGCAGCGAAAAGGTTCTACCGTGATAAGTGATATTGCTTCAACTGTATCCAGTACTACATTATAATAATTAAATAAGGTGGCATCAATGATAGAAGAGCGTCGCCTTTTTTTAAACCGCTTGGGAGACATATTCGGTTTGCATATTTTTTGCGCGATTATTTCTGCACGTTCTTTCACGTGGTAAAATAAACATTAATGTAATACGTGGTACCAATGCACACAATTTAAAACTATTTAAAAAACCGGCCAAGTGAGAGTCGGTCTCGCGCACCGAGGGCTCCGTACAAATTTGTAAGTATCTATGAATAGCCAGTGTTGCAGAACCCCCCCGCTAAGAAAAAGGTACGCAGTGTGGGGTGATCTTAGATGGTTACAAACATAGACTGACAGACATAAACATACTAAATTAACATTTTCAGACATTCCTTATTGATTGTGTTATAAGACCTGATTTCATACCCAATTTCAAGTTTCTAGTATAACCCGAAGTACCCCATAGGTATTTCGGTTCCGGTAATTTGTATGGAAAAACCTCTTTTAATGGTTCTATCGTTCTTCATCCGACGTGAACAAATATAACTATTTACTTTTTAGCAAAATCCCAGGATTGAACGCGAACAAGCCCTCTTGTTCTGAGAGGAGGCCTGTGCCCAGCAGTGGGACGTATATAGGCTGGGATGATGACGATGAACGCGAACAAAGCCGCGTGAAAGGAGATATTTCATCCCGGAAAAAGTGTAACCTACGGGACGCAGGCAAAGTAGCGAGCATCAGCTAAAGCTAGTCGATCAATAAAAATAATCGATCACTGTTACCCTATCTTAACGGAGCTCAACTAAATCTATATTTATCCCGCGTCAACGCACCGTTTACGCAACCGAGCCTAGTGACCCAGCCTGAAACTTGTGAAACACATCTTCTCGTAGATTAAAGTGCACAAAATTACAAGCCTTAAACAGCTGCAGAAAACTGAAAGTGTACGCGAAAATGGGCTTTATAATGTAAGTGTTAGAGATGGAACGCGAGTTGGAAACACGCATACATGTTTGTTGTTGTGTACAGATGCATTATACGACGTCAACCGTTTAAATTGGACGTCTGGCGGTGTGCAGCTCTGTTAGCAACACTTGCCATTAAATCACGTTGGTACAATCAACCAATACGATTCCTTAGGCCACGCAGAAACGTGTCGCTATGATATTTTAGGTCACTGCATAAACATTGTTTAAGACAAATAGGAATCAAACTGATCGACTGTAGGACTTACATAATAAGATAAGAGACAAAGGCGTAGATAAGCACTTGATGATTACTAATATTATAAATGTGAAAGTGTACAACTTTGTTAATTGTTTGCCGCGGTTTCAAGTTTAAAGAACTCAACAGATTGTGACAAAATTTGATATGTAGACAGTTTGAGACCTTGAGAAGAACATAGGATATCATTATCCCAGAAAATGGTAGTCGTAGTTCCCGCGGGCGTATACAAATTCTCCGCAACGCATCCTCGCACATATCGGGTGGAAATGCAGCCTTAACTAGCAAGGTGTCAAAAGTTAAGGGTAAACCTATCGTATTCAGATCATTACAACCGTACCACACTGTACTATAAAAATCTGGCTTCATCAAAAAGAGGCAAGTCACACATTTTTTATTACCATCCTTCCATCTGCCTTTTTAGTTATCCAGGGCAATTGTTTGAATAAAGCGATAAGGCGAAGTTCCCTAGCGCCCCTGTCGTCCCAACGTACATGCCGGAAGGTTCTAATCCAATTGTCTGGGCACCTATTTAATTATGAAGCGTATTCAAAGCTCAGCGTTTCCTCATCGTATAGGTTAGGAGTACATATGCTGTTTGAAAGCGTTCCAGTCACCATGCAAAACGGTCCGACAATGTCCAGTTAAAGACAGAAACTCAGTAATCTCAGAAGTGTTGTTTTTAAAACAAAGGGTCTTTAGATTGAGCTGAGAATTTCCAGTCTAATGATTATTTCAACATTGATTAGTGTTAACTGACGATTGCCGTCTCTATTTGTTTTGTTCGAATAGACGGAGATGGCATCAAATTTGACCGTCAGTTAACACTAATCAATGGATGGTGAAACAACCCCTTATTGTTATTTCATAAACGAGGGTCACCGACATAGCCAAGCGAATTAGCTCGTTGGAGTGGCAATGGGCAGGCCATATAACATGGAGAACAGGTGGCCGTTGGAGCCGAAAAGTTCTCGAATGGATACGAGGACCGGGAAGCGCTGCGTAGGACTTCCACCAACGAGATGGATGGATGACCTGGTTAACGTCGCGGTCGCGAGAGCACGGGGGATGCAGGTCATTTCCTCCGAAGCAACTGGAGTTTATGGGGGAGATCTATATCCAACAGTGGACGTCCTTCAGCTGATATAGGAGGACGATTATTATTTCAAAAACAAAATTTGTAGGTATCTACTCCAAGTATATTCGGCAGTTATTCTTACGATTGATTTGTGTATCATACTCGTAAATTACGCTAGTTTATGAGGCTAAAGATTTTTTAAATATATAGGTTCAGAAAGACTTAATATTACCCACCCACCTACATACAAGCAAACATATACACGCGGATAAACAAAGTTTTCAGTAGAATCACTAGTTCAAAGATAAAGTTTTTCATAATCCAATAGGAAATATTCAACGAGCACAAATGTTCTCTTAAATAACTTAATGCCAAAAAATTCCTCAACATCTGTTGAATAATAAGGAAAATACAAATGAACTTCAGAAGAAAATTAAATCTACTTATGGACTTTTCCGGTCGCCGACTCACACGACGTCAAAGTACCTCTCTAATCTTTGTCTAGTTGACAATTTGAAACATCCATATCTTCCTAATTTTCCACAACATGGTTTGTAATAAAAAAAAGATGTAAGTAAGTATTTAAACAAATATAAACTGCTTTCATATTAATATAATACCTATCGGACCCAGTTTGATGCTCCACTACCTGTGCACGGTTTTAGCTGTGAGCGTAAAAGATAAATCAGCCTTGGCCCTATAAAGTTAACTTAAAACTCCGGCGCAGTTTAAAGTTAACGCAGCAGAACCGCCCAACGCTATCTTTGTAGCAACCGACCAAAGCGGGCAAAGTTCTATGCTGTTATAAATTATGCCCAAGTTTTACATAGATCCTGGCAAACATGGAGCGAATGAGAAATTCAGGCAACAAGCGTTACATTGAGAGGCCACACTGGTAAGTTATAAGAGGACAATCTAACACAGCAATGTAATCCTACTGGGATAATGTAAACAGCAGAGCTGTTACGAAATTCAAAAATCTAAGTTCGTATCATACTATCCCTTTCACTCTCGTATTAAATTAGATAAGCGCCGACGAGTACGACACGAACTTCGATTTTCGAAATTCGTAGAAGCCCTGCAGGTCCGATACTATGAAGTGCAAAATTGGAACTTCGTATCTTGCCGTCCCGCTGACGCTTATATTATTTAATACGAGAGTGAGAGGACGGCACGATACAAAATTCGATTTTCGAATTTCGTATTAGCCCCCAGGCCCTAAAACGGTTCAAAAATTACATATCAGTTTTTTTTTTTTTTTTCAAAAATAGAACAAGGAATTTAAACTAATGTGATTAGATTAGTCTATTTTACGCGTTTCTGCTTCAAGTTAAATAGAAAAGAAATTAGCAAGACCCGATTTCTGACTATTACCACAGAATAAGTAGGTATAATAGTACAAGTATGCTACTATTACAGCAACTACCTACTACAATCACGCGTCGGGTTTATTTGCCGTGGATCGCCACAAATAAACGTCTAAATATTTATAAACTAATACATCAGAATATTCGATCGCATACTTTATCATAAAACAAACAAAAAACATTATCCAGATTGATCATGATCACAAACTGGTCTGTCGCGTGAGTCATTCGTAACGACCAACGTTGCTACTACGAAATTAAAAGTTCGTGCCGTCCCTTTCACATTCCTGTTAAACACTATGAACGTGAACGGAACAGCGTGATACGAAAGAAAATCGGTCTTCATAGTATAAAGCCAATTAGAAGAATGAGACCAACAAACGTACTTTTCGTTTTACAGCTAAAACATGTAACCTACGTTGTCTGGTTTTTTTCAAAATTAAAATTCAGTTGTATGTTGACGATGTTGGGTGATATACCTGCATTATATTTCGGAAATGATTACTATTGGATCGGTCTTGAAGGTCTTCTACTTCAAAAATAATAAATGTCAGTGTCCATGCCACAGACATTTGAAAAGGATATTTTGTCAAAGACAGTCTTACTATATTTTGTCACCCGCAAAATCGTGGTAGAGTTTTGTATTGAATTGTACGTCTGCCACTTTCTCGCACGTTTTTTTTCTTACGCGATTATACGCGAAACTTTGTCACTCTAATGTAGGAAAAACAAAAAAAGAGCGACTATTAAGACACAAATAAATTATGTTGCTCACTGCATAATATTCACTGAGACCGAATTTATTGATCTTAAAATTCTAAGAGATAAAATGTACCCTTAACCCTTTCGTTCCGGCAAAGCCATACACAAAATCTACCCAGTTTTCCATATTCATATGTGTAATGTCAATTTTTTTAAGACGAGTTTACCCGTCTACCGGAACTGAGAGCACATCGCACAAGACGAGTTAACTCGTCATCCGGAACGAAAGGGTTAATCATGAAATTTGTAGTAGCAACGAAGTTTTTAACTTTCCAAGGGTACGAAATCAGAGACATTTAGACAACCTATCAAATAGAAGGAAACAAAAGTAACGATAACTTTAACAATAGCACTAATCAAAACATCTAAGGCAATCAAAAATCGGTTTGACTATAAAATGAAACTATACTATCACATCAATGCATTCGGTCATGCCAGACCGACTCTCCAACGCATAGAAAAAATACAAAAGGTATGAAACGGGAAGGGAAAAAAAGCTGGTACGTGATTCAATAGGATACGACTAAAACGAAGTAATCCAACATTTGAATGCGCTCTATCGCGTCCGGCAATAGAGTCGTGTTCTTGTATCGTAACGTAACCTGAAGGTTGAAAGGAACCTGTCTAAGTGCGGTTAGGCAACGCTTTATGGGATAATAAGCCATTAAACTGGGATAGCAAAAGGTATCTTTTATTTTAAACCAGCAGAATTACTTACGAGCTGTTTGTTCATTAGGACTTGCTGGCTGATGCTATCTAAATTTTTACAAAACACAATAAACATGATCTCAAACTCAAACATGTTCGGAAATGTATGCGTTAACTAATGTCACAGAATGGAGACATGAAGTTTCTCATATAAGTTCTTGGCCTAGTCATGAAGAATGTACGAAAATCCATTATTGTCCACTGCTCTAACTTTTTGAATTTGCTTACTACCATTAAACTGACTAAGGAAAAATTACAAACAGCCAACCACCACTACTATTTCATCACATGCGATAAGAGGACCTTAAAATAATACAATTAGTAACAACATAAATAATATTAATAGCTTTTGCCCGCGGCTCCCCTCGCGCAGTATTGGTATGTTAGCTTAAACCTTTTTTGATCCCAGAGAAACCATACCGAAATAATTTCGGGATAAAAAGTAGCTTATATGTTAATTCAGGGTATATACTACCTGTATGCCAAATTGCATGCAAATCTGTTCAGTAGTTTTTGCGTGGAAGGGTAACAAACATCCTAACAAACATCCATCCATCATCGCGTGGTATTCGGTTATCGGTTATCGCGCGCTGTTCCCTCGGGAACTGTGCATTTTTTCGGGATAAAAAGTAGCCTATGTCACTGTAGGGGCCATAAACTATCCCTATGCCAAAAATCACGTCAATCCGCCGCTCCGTTTCGATGTAAAAGACGAACAAACATTCACACAAACATACAAACACACTTTCGCATTTATAATCTTTGTATGGATAGTAAGAAGTAAGATTATGAAAAAGTGAAAATAACGGCAAAAACAATTTTTGTGAGACGCAATGCACCACCCGTCTGAACATAATAAAATTCTGCCGGCACCCGTTCCCACAAATCTAGTTACGGCATATCTGCCCAAATCGAAACTACACCGAAACTCGCCGAAAGCGAATGTTCGGTCGGAATTAGCTCCATCGTTGCTATTGCAATGCCACTCCTCTCCCTACCTTACATAGTTTACAAGTTTCTAGACGCGTTAAATCTAGGGCCGTCTTAGGCCTTGCGGCGGCCCTTTTGGAAATTATAAAGAGAGCGAATGATGGTTTATTCCTGCTGCTGTGGTGCTATTTTATTTATTACAGACAAAATAAAATATACATACATAAAAGTGTGATTAAGATACTGGTTTACGGGATTTCAACTTTTAGTTGGAATAAACGCGAAAAAATGTGATATATCAGCCTTCCGGGCCCCTTTGTGCCCTGGTAAAGAAGGTGTTAGTTACAGCGTTTTACAGATAGTTCATCGCTTTACAGACCTCACTAGAAATGAACAGTCCATATCGTGCCCACTTTTAGAATATGGCGGACCCATCTTCCCGTGGGTGTCGTAATGTAAGAGAGGCAGCGCAGTTGTGAAAGGCAAGGGAAAACTATCACACAATTATCCCAAGAAAGCCCTCATGAAGGTTTGTAGCGACTCCTAGCGCCATCTACTGAGCAGCAATAGAAACTCCGACAATATTCTACATTCTACATCGCCCTATCGACGTTTCTTAACTCGGACGCACAGCGTCCGACGCTCTTCCTACAGACTTCGGTCCCCAGTCATAACACTTGCCTGGAGACATCTCTCTCTATTGCAGTCCCCCCCCCCACAGGTTCACTTGATCCGCTACCGATCACGACCACTCTGTCAAGAGTATACCGACTTGGAAGAAGAAGACAACAATAATACAAATTGTCATTTGATTGTTTAGTCAGCAATATTGGCAAGACACAAACCTATACAATACTGCAGACTATTGTTTTGTCTACACGAGTTCCTTAATAACAAACATAGTCAGTGGTGTATTTTGCGGTTACGTCGGACGCGCCTATCACTTCTCGGTAGTTAATGACGTGGTGTCATCGCAAAACAGCCTTAGTAAGCACCATTTGTCTATTGATACAGGAAAATCGAGTGAGCGAGCATTGTTGCCGTGTCGCTGCTCCAACAAGTTTTAATTGACCGATTTCAGCGCCGCAACACTACTTATTGACAGATGAAATATCGGTAGATGGCGGTAGCATCGTGGTGCTACCACATCAATTTATAATATTGTTTTCAATGCAATTTTAGCGAAAAATATTTCCCGTCATACTTAATAGCAGCAAGCAATATTTTTTTAGAACATAATTTACTTTTTAGCGGAACGTAAAAGTGAAAAGTGCACTGAACAATTATATCTAACACATTTTGAGTGTGCTAATGCTATCAGGCTCAATAGATTTCATTGCTCATCTATTCGACAAACAGGTAGCGATGCTTCTAGCAAAATTCAGCTGCCAAATTTCATCTATAATGCGTTGAATGAACTAAAGAGCTCTAATTGGATCAACCAACTTTAGTCCTGACTGCTTTCTGCCTGTGCAGTTGAGAGAACTTCACAAATTGCAGGAGATATTTGCGGCACAGCGCTCAGATATGTTAGGTTTTACTACTTATCTCGCTCTCAGCTATCTCCAATATTCTTCGATAAAACAACAGCTGTGAGGAGTCATTAAATGCCATTCTCATTCATCTGTGCACCCGTTACCGTTTCCTTTTTTTTTCTGCATAAGTGACACGGTAATTAGATTGAGAGCACAGAGCTAGAAAAATGTAGGCGGTCAATCTCATTCTATGTGCACTCAACTCTAAATA
This sequence comes from Choristoneura rosaceana, assembly GCA_037349165.1. Lineage (NCBI taxonomy): Eukaryota > Metazoa > Arthropoda > Insecta > Lepidoptera > Tortricidae > Choristoneura > Choristoneura rosaceana. Next base: position 4,361,011 of record JAZBNJ010000004.1, on the reverse strand, counting down.
CCGTGACACTATTAAGGAAAACGGCGACACGGAAATAAGACTGATGCACAGATGAATGAGAATTGCCGTAAAAAAAAACAATAAAATCAAAAAACCAAAATTAATTTGACATTGCAAATAATCGGAATGCTGTATTAATAATGATTGCACAACCGATCAGAGGCTGTCGCCGCGTTGCATTATACTGACCGTGACACGGTTTCTTGCGCCCCCAAAACCTTATATTTACGATATTTTTTACCATACTTGTGTAAATAATTAGTTTTTAGGTTTATTAAACTTTTGTGTTGCGAGGATGGAGTGAACGCATGTTTTAGAAACCTGACCTCGGCTGATGCAATACAAATCATTCACGCGTACCTAAATAAGGAAGCTTCCTGAGTAAGAAAAGTATTATTTTAGTCCTTAGTGGGCGTTTCAACCGCCTCATTTATCTGGTCACATTTTTACGAATTGGCTGTAGATTTTCATGTTGTTTTCGATTATTTGTTAAGAGTTTCTGTATTTTTACCAGATAATTACAAAACTATATCAGAATGTTCGGTCATTTTCACAGAACAGTGTCCAGATAAATGAGGCTGTTAATACGCTCGAATAATCATCCTAGTTTTTTCTTCTAGTCCTTAATTTCATGAAATATCTCTCGAAGTAGAGGCAACGACGTGCCGCTGTCCGCGAACAGCTGACATTCCAGGCTCGTAAACAGTGCAATTATCTGGCAGTGCGCAACTTTATCGGTCGAGAAATCCGGGCATGTTTGTATTTGTGCAGCGATGTTTATCTAAGCCGAACTCGGTCCCTAGTTGCACAATTCTATCATTTTGATTTGTTAGATAAGGTACCTCAGTTATGTCCAACCCAAAAGAAAAATAAATGCATAAATGCATTTGGCCAAATGAAACATTTGTGAAACTAATCATGTCTAAAAGTTTTTTTTTTGGCCAAATGGAATGATACCTGAAACGCAGTAAAAACTAAAATGCAAACGAAGAAATCATATGATAAAATATAAATTATCTCTCGACTTCAAACTTCAAATACAACCGCACAACACAGCAATAAGACAACTAGAGCAATAATAATGACAAGTAACACATAAAAGAAAAATATACAAAAAATACAAAACTCCGAGGAGTTTGCTACAATACCGTTTTAAATAAAATCTAAAATATAATCGTGGTCCTAAAATATAATCAGTGTTTTAAAATTAATTATTGACTATTGTACGCACAGAAATCGGAATAACTAGGTACCTAGTTTCTGTGATTTAACGGAACTTCGTCTGCCAACAATACGTTTATTGCCATCCCACGGGAACGATACATTTTGCCGGGATTTCAAACTGATTTCAAACTGTGTCCATATAAAATTTGATCTAAATCGATTTAAGCGTGAACAGGTTACAGACAGCCTATTGCATTTATAGTGTTAGTTCGGAAGTACGGATTCTAAGACCATCTACGAGTATACTGAGTGTAACTGCCGGCCACGCAAGCGCCGTTTGCCCAACGCATTTCTACAAAAAAAGCAGCCAGAATTTCACGCACACTGGCTAACGGTAGCACATAACAACTAAATCATACTTAAACATCTCCGTACTAAAGCTGTATTCAGATGTATCCATTAAAGATGTTACTTTAGATAGACCAATTTTCTGACAAGCTTATAGACCTGAGGCCTTATTGCCTAACGTTTCTGACACTCGCGATCGCAATAAAATGACAGCTTTTGTATGCGAAATATGTCATTTGATTGTGATCACGAGTGTCAAAAACATTAGGCAATACGGCCTCTGTACGGATCTAGAAACACTTTAAAATGAAAACAATACCTGTAAATATTGGTGGTAGGACCTTGGTTGTAGCATCTTGGTCGCTAATCCTACCGTGAAGCAGCAGTGCTGCCACTACTAGCTACAAAACAATGAGACAGCAAAAACTTTATAAATGCATTTGTGTCCATTCGTATGGCCTCGGCCTTAGTGCGCAGGAGTTGGCGTGCCGCGCCGTTTTTGCCTTCACGCTCACCATAAAATCATGTTTTCGCGTCGGATATAGGCATCCATCACGCGAAAACCAGCGGATGCTTAGACGGTACTTGGATTGATGACTGTATGGCAAAACTACGCTTAACGCGTAGGTAAACCATTACATTTAATTAAATATTTACGGGAATTCCCAAAAATTACACATTGATTACCGCTAAAACTCGGTAGCCCCTTAAATAGAACCTGTGACTACAATACCACTATTGCGATTACGACGTCATTCATTACCATAGTAAAACTACAGGAAATAAGTACAGAATAAACAAACGAGTTTCTTCGATACATCCGAATCCTGATAATTTCATAGATCCTGTATTGAGCAAATTCCGCTTAATCAAATCCTATCGTTTTATACTAAAAAAATATTAGATTACTTAAATTAAACCCTCGCAATCACCTATTAAAACGCTTTTTTGTTTTTCTATGCCGACCACAAAGTCGTCTACGTATATGGATAAATAGGCCTAACGCAAATCAGAATGGTCGTAGTTTCTGAGTCATTTAATGACTGAGGATGATTTAATTGAGGTGGCATCATCAGTTTTTACATGCACGACTCGTCAGCGTAGTGTTTGAATGCAGATTGAGTTGTTACCGGCCAGTTATCACCAACTTACTGTATTTTTAACAGACATCAGAAATGGACAGACGCGAGTTCTGAATTCGTCTGAAGTATTTTATTTTCGTCAACTTTTATTTTTTATTTATAACGGAATCATACAATTACCAATATCTTACTTAATATTAGAAATGTGAAAGTTTGTGAAGATCTTTGGATGTTTGTTGCGCGATCACGCAGAAAAGAACATGGATAGTTTATAACCTGGAATAACATTATTTATAGGATACCTTTTATCCCAGAAGATTGCAAAGTTCTTGTGAGATATCGAAATGAATTATTTGGGGACGATGTTTGTGCCTAGGGTCCTTTGGAAGGGTCACGGGAGGGCAACAGCTAGGTTGATAATATATTACTTTGTGATAATTTCGTTTGCCATAAAAATGTGATAGTGCTTATAGAAATACATTGTAAATAACATACTAAACTTCATGTGATATCTAAAGGAAAATCGTAAAAATCTAATGCCTAATCTAAAATTTGAGCCCTCTGTCGAATCACAGAACGTTTTAGATATGTGTTAATTATCCTGGTCACACAATGCCTTGTCTAACCAGGAAAAGGTTCCATGGTGCACTTAACAAATTAGAACAATTCACAAACGTTCTCATTTATAGTATTAGTAAATTTAAAAATCGAGGTTCGTATCGTACCGTCCCTCTCAGTCTCGTATTAATAAGCGTAAGCGGGACGCGGGACGTCAAGATACAAGTTCGAATTTTGCACTTTAGTCGTTATACGCCCTGTCGTCTACTACCGTCACATCGAGTGCTTTGTGTTTAGTTTGTCCGTTTTATTGCTTGTAATGGTTGATAAAATAGGGCATGGTCCCGACGAGAACGAGACCACAAGTAATTTAAGTTGGTTTATTATTCGACACCGAAATTAAATGGCCGACTACCGTGTCCGCGGCGACGCGATAAAACACTCGTAATAGTTTGGACATTGTTATTGTTATTACGATAAAAAAGTTGCCGTAATGTGTAGTAATACGGCAGTTATAGTGTTATCCTACATCCTATCTACTAATATTAATGTAAAAGTTTGTGAAGATGTTTGGAGTTTGGAGATTTTGGTGTTTGTTACTTAATCACGTCTAAACCGCTGAGCCGATTCAGATGAAATTCGGTATACAGATTGTTTAGGTCCCGGAAGACATAGGATAGTTTTTATCCCGGAAAAGCGAGATAGCGATAAACGAATTCTGCGCGGACGAAGTCGCTCGTGAATGCGAAAGTTTGTGAATGTGTGCGTCCTTTGTTACTATTATACTCGTAGTTAGACGGATTTCGACGAAATTCTGTTCTTATATCTAGTTGAATGTACCGGAGTGACTTATTGGCTTCGTTTTTTTCCATATTCCCACGGGAGCGGGACAAAATACCAAAATTTCCACAGCTAGGTTTAGGCGATGTTTATCCTCCCTAAGGCCCAACGTCCTAAATTTAGAACATACTTCGAAGCAAATGTCAACTTTTACTAGGTAATTGACATTAAGGGGCTGTTTCACCATCCATTGATTAGTGTTAACTGACGATTAAATTTGATGCCGTTTCCGTCTATTCCAACAAAATAAATAGAGAAGGCATCACATTTAAACGTCAGTTAACACTAATCAATGGATGTTGAAACCGCCTAAAGTTTCAAATTCTAATAAACGGAATTTGACGTGGGCCCCAGGAGGTTACTCTGATTATTGCACCCTAACATTTTACATTTTTTTTTTATGCGACATCAAACATAAACATTTAAATAAATAACAGAAAAAAGTCTGAGACTGGAGCAATAGAGTTAACATTTTGAATTCCGCCCAAAGCTCTGCAAGATGGGACGAAAATGACCGTTAAAAAATAACAAAGACATAACCAGTTAGAAGCGATAATGATAGCTCAGTACACAAAGGGAAAAAAAGAAGCGTTGATATCGCTTTTTTCGGGCTGTGGAGTAGAGACCCGCTGCTAATGGATTAAAAAGGCAAATAAAGGTGTTCGGGCTACTCTAATTGTTTGAGACTCGGCCGGCAGTAACCGTGTTAGTGGGACGCACCTGCCCGGTGACGTCACGCGCTGTAGTTAGCTCGCTGTGGGAGCCTAGACAGTATAAACCTAGGAAATCGGCAAACAATGAGCTGAACTGGCTCGCGAATCGCATCCACCCGCTCGCATCCTCAGCGAGAAGCGCCAGCGACACTCATTTCGTAGGCGATTCTAGTGTAAATGCAAGGGTCCACGGAAAGCACATGTCTAGTCACCTAAGCAACTTTTTGAGTTATAGCGGTTTGAAAGTTAGTCATCACAAACAATTTTACTATGGTAACCATTACTTCAAAAATTAAAAAAATACAATTTATAATGTTTTCAGATTATTTAATTCAATGGTAATTCATAGTGCTTTGCGAGCTCTACATTTCGAGATTAAAATCTCAATTAAAAAAAAAAGTGACTAGACATATTCTTTCCGTGGAGCCTTCGTATTTCTTAAACTTGGCTTTATTTTGCCTTTTATAAACACGTGTACTTGTTGCTTTCATGCAGTTCATCCGAACCGCCTAGAGTGTTTAGTAACGCAAAATACACGACGGGACTCGCTTGTCCCCCCGAGTTTCTTGGTACCAGCCTTTCAGTTCTGGTTAAACATGTCACCAGTCGAGCAAGAGGGCACGGCGCCCTCTATTGCCGTTTCGTTCTAGAATCGGCTTCGAATGTGCCAGTTGGGTGTTCGCGGTTACGTTCTGTTTTATAAGGTTCTCAAAAATATTTTTTGTTATAATTTTTTTTCTGTCGAATGTCAACAGTCTAAGAGAAACAGAAGCTATTATTACTCGTAGATGGATAAAAATAACGTCTAATAACAACGTAGCGATAGAAAATTAGAAGATGCGCGAGATTGCTCTCGAATGCTTCACGAAGGCACTAAAGCAGTTTCGATTTTTTTCCCAGTTTCTTCAGATTTAAGGCCGAAACAGAAATAATATCTGCAAGTGAAAATTGCGCGCACTGTCCGTATATTACATAGAACACAAATATAAAGTAACCCCTAACTGTAACGGTTCATAAAGTAGACACACATGGAACGGATACGGGTACTACATAAACTGACATACTGTACAACATATTGCTTTTAGACTACTACCATTACAACAAGCTCTAACCTCAAGTAAATGTAAAAACCTGGAATAATGGTTTTAAAATTCAAAGGGCAACCTTTTTTTATTTATGACAATTAATATCATCATCATCATCATCTCTGGTGGCACAATTCCAGGTTAACATAATCCACTTTTTATACCGAGTTTCAGAGTTAATAAAAAGTAGCCTATATCACTCTCTGGCCCAACTATCAAGTCGATCCGTCGCTCCATTTCGGCGTGAAAGACGGACAAACACACAAACATAGAAACACACTTTCGCATTTATAATATTAGTATGGATAATAAAGTATACAGTATAGATGCGTATGCGTATTCTAAAGACCTTGTAGCTATACAAAGATTTGTAAAAAAAAAAACAAACACTTTGTTATGCATTCCACGAAACCGATGACGTACTCACCTGTTACATGCGTTAATATTTATCACTACAAGATGAATAAATTCATGATCGAGTGATTTTCGTATACAACTCAATAAGCGGGCAGTATAAATACAAATCGATCGGAATATATCAAATATCGATTCATATGTATATTTCAACGGATGCATCGTTTGACAAACAATCATTAAGCTAAATAGCAGCCTAAGGTTCATTTTTTCGTATCGGCTATGGAACCCTATCTTGGGCGTGTCCGACACGCTCTTGGCCGGTTTTTTTTACCCAGAAATCTACCCTATTCATTTACAAACAAGCTTTTGGGAAAACAAAGATGACAGAAAGAATCATACCTATCAACGATGCGCTCTGGCGCTTACTAATCATACGCAACTTTGCTATTAAAAGTGGCATAAGCCGTTGCAAATTTCACGTATGCTGACAGTGAAACTTCTATTGCGTACACCGTGGGGTCGGTTTTCGTTTAAATTGGTGATGTTTGTGTACGGTTTGTGGTAGATTTTTGGAGCATCGCATGGCCTATATCCAACGGCAGGCATGCGTTACGAATAGCTGTCTGAAAGCTATTTATATTGTGAATTCAAATACAATGCAATGATGCTCGGGATTTTTAAACAAACTAGATTTGTACGTTAAGTGGGTAGAGAACTGTTGTACACTTCAGCGAGGGGAATACACGGTAAGAAGATTGACAAAACAATATCCCTGTTATAGGTTTTCCAACGATACAGGGAAGTCAAGACAAGATATGTGCTAGTTCAAGATTTATGCGTAAGAACGAAACAAACACTAGCGCATATACTAGCTTTTGCCCGCGGCTTCACCTGCTTGGAATTCGGTTATCGCGCGCTATCCCTTCGGGAACTGCATTTTCCCGGGATAAAACGTAGCCTATGTCACTCTCTGGCCCATAAACTATCTCTATGCCTAAAATCACGTCGATCCGTCGCTCCGTTTCGACATGAAAGACGGACAAAAATACACACCAACACACACACTTTCGCAGTAATAATAATATAAGTATTTGTCACAAAAGAGTATTTCTGATTATGTGATTTTATCCGCCACCAATTCCGCCATTTAAGAGTAGCGCTCTCGGCATCTGCATTTCGAATATCGGCTACGGAGCGCAGTTCCGACTGATAGGCCCAACTGCCCTTCCCCCCTCCCTCTTTAGCCCTCCTTTTAGGCGGGCAACGCACCCGCAGTCCTAATAATGCTGTAGGTGTCTGTGGGCGGAGGTGTTCGCTTGCCATCAGGTGAACCGATGCTCGTTTGCCAGCTATTTAAAAAAAAACAACATTCTACACTATTGCCCGGGGTGAACCTGAGGCCGTATTGCCTAACGGTTCTGACGCCCGCGATTGCAATCAAATGAAAGGTTTCGCAAACAAAAACTGTCATTTGATTACGATCGCGAGCGTCGACGTTAGGCAATACACGGCCTCAGGAGCCTGTACTTTTGAGCTGAACTCATCATCATCATCATCATTAGCCGGAAGACGTCCAGTGCTGAAGAAAAGCCACAATGAACGACAACTCTTCACTTGCATCACATCATCCAAACAGGAAACTGGCACTTTTAAAAGTTACTACGAACTGGCATATAGCGTTACAGAAAGTATGACGGATACCAAATTTTCAATTATGCCTACAAAACTCAAACTAGTAAGTGTATGCTCGTAGAGAGCTGTGCATACTCGTCTCGCAGTATCGGCTCACAAAAATAGATGCATTAAAAATAATGAGTGGATCGCAGACGAAGAGCACGAGAAAACGTATATCTAACAATCCATCGATGTTTTCCTATTACTGTACATTTACTCTCACCTCTTACAGTGCGTGAAGTTGTAAAATATACTTAGCGACACAAAATTTGGCCCACTTTACATACAAAATTACCTTTTACTGCATACATATGAGGGCCAGATTTTTTGCCGCTCAGTATATTTTGATTAAAATCCTGTTCATTGACAATTTTAACTATCCATACTGATGTGATTAGGATGTGTTGTGAAGAAAGTGTTTTTTATGAACCAATAGAGACGTTTCATTTACCTATATAGCCTCGCACAGCACTGCTCTGCTAGAAATAGCTGAGCGGGGTGAGGCGAGGTAAACGAAGCGTTATTAGTTCACGAAAAACACATTCCTCGCACATCTCAGGTTGAAACGCAGCCTTAAAACGGCAAAATTGAGGGTTCAAAAGCACAGATATCTAGAACACGAGTACGTAGTCAAAACTACGTACGTAGACGACTTCGCGTCAATGTAAACGTTTCAAATCTTTGTGAAGCTCTAAAGGTTCCCCGAAGATGTATGTATTAGAAAAACGTCTTCAGCGGAAGTCAGCAATAAAATCAGTACCTGCAAGTGTTTAGGGCATCGACTCGTAAGCTACTAACGAAAGGTTTAAAAGGCAAGCTCATGTTCCAGTCGACGCGCATCACACATGCCGCGCTGAACACAATGCATAAATACATCCATCTAACTACAAACTACATCTAATCTACAATACACACAGTCTATGCGCCAAGCGCACTACACGATACCTGAGTGGTATCTTTTCTCATTGTGCGTGACGCGTCTGTGCGTCCGACGGTTGCGGGTGTGGAGCCGGCCGCTGCCGCCGTCGCCGCGCGGGCCGCGCGGGGGCTGGATGCCTGCTACAGAACATGCTAGTTGGGTAGACAGTTAAACATTGGGAAAGGAGGGACGGACGCTGTTGCTTTAATTCCTACACCACGCCACGTCCACGGGCTTATGCCAGTATACATAGCTACTGATGTCCAAAATTGCGGAATTTTTCATACAGGAAAATTTCGGAAACTTCTCACAATTATGTATGGTAATTAAAACTTTCCGTTTCTTAAACATAGCCTAGCCTAAATTTCTTATATTTCTTGTGAAAATTTCCAGAAATTTCTGAGGACTTTCCCAATTTTTTGGAAACTTTCTGCAACTCGCACATCTGTATGCATAGCTAGCATGACCCAATGCCACTGCGAGGGAAGTAGACAGAGACATGTAGCTAAGTTACTCCTCAAGCGCTTCTAACTAAAAGACAGTTTACTGCTTGTCAGTGGCATTTCACTTAGTTTGTCATTTAGTTCTAGCTCTGCACAATGTGTACACCTAGAAGTGCATAGGCCGAGCCGTCCTGCTTTGGCGGCTAAAACCTCGCAAGACATCAAACCAAATCACAAGGCAAATACGTTTGTTTGATCACAGAAGGCCATTGCCTAAAGTGTATTGTGGTGCCAGTTTTTCAGTACATTCCTTTGTGTTCTCACTTCTAAACTTCGACGTTTAAAAGAAATTGCAAACGCTTTCTAAACAGAAAACCAAGCGTTATTTCTAAGGCTTCCCTGTTTGTAAGGGAGGGCTTGCAGGGTCTACAGTTAACCACATAACTACGAGTTAACTGCTAACCTAGGGTTAAGTAGTGTCAAAATGCACGGGACTTTCAACTAGTAAGCCACTTTTTATGATTTATTTTCTAATCCCAGGTCGTAAAAGTGACTTAAAACATGATAACATTCAGCACGCAACAAATTCATTATTTGAAAGGTTATTTCTTGTCCTTGTCTCATTTTGACGATACTTTTTTTAATTTTTCTACTCAACATTGCATTATTAATTATTGATACCACCTAAAAATCTCCCCCGTTTAAGTTATAAATTGAGCGTTCCGTACCACGTTCAATCCAATAGGTGCCAATGCATAGCCAGGTCTATCATGGCCATCCATCCAAGTCTTGCCATCTCATGACAAAGAACATACAAAGGTCTTTAAGCGATAATTTAGCAAGAGATGCTACGCTAGGTTATGGATTGAAAATCTACGATAGAGACAGGTCGTTGCACAAGAGCTGACACGAATGACGAACGAATAAATGATGTCTGTGTGTACATCGCAGGTTGATTCTATAAGTGATATACTGTACAAAATTACTTGACACTCACGCATTCGAATATCTGCTTGCACTTCTTTGTTCGATGGAATCAGTTTAAAATCAGCTGTGGTCAAATGTCAACGTATTCGTTGGCGGGTCGTAAGGTGTAGGATAAGGAAAACTAAATTAAATAATAAAACAAGTAGTAAAGTTGTGTTTGTTGAACAATACCAGTGTGAAAACAGTGAGGTGTAATCAATATAAACACGGCACTCGACTGAAGTGTGTGTAAGTGTGGTAGTGTGCCGGTACAAAGAGCTATTGGGCTAACAAAGAAATATTTACATTGCATATTTTACTCTCGTATCAACAATGTACAATCCGTGAGCTTTTAGAAAACCCTTCGGGTTTCGGGGGAAATCGGAAGAATTCGTTAGTAAAAAATGACAATTGTCTTTTTGACTCAGTAGCAACCCATCACGCGTAGAGTGCACTCGTTGTGTTTTCATTGATGTATATAGAGCAGTTAAAACCACCAATTGCATATATTTATTTAGTTAGTTTGTTATTTTTCGGAAATTGATTTCCATGGCGAGTCAACTTAAGCAGGGTATGTCTGTAAATAGCCAATCAGTGGAAATTGATTACAATATATTTATAAATATTTTGTACATAAGTTGAATTTTTTAAGAAAAAAGTGGTCGTAAATATTTTAATAAGGTACTAGACCGTGTTATAGAAGCAACGGGGATTTCGAAAAGTGCATTAAAAAAAATATAAAACGAAAGCAGACCAAAACAATTCATTTGACGTACCCAAGAGAAGTAAATACAGTATAACAACATCTCTATATAATTCCAAACAAAAGTACTGTGTTGAGACGGGGTGTTCTCAATTTAAATTGACGATGGAAGAATTCGAAAATGCTGATTTTGTTTTATTTGTATCATGACAAAAAGTCATATGGTATTAAAATTAGAAAAAGATAAAGAAGCGTAATATTATTATAGTAAGGTTCATTTTGTACTGATGGTTATTCTTTACATAACTTTTTACGGTAACTTTGAAAAGTTTTGCAAGTTGATAACAGAACAGAACCGCATATCACGATCGCGTGTCATCGTCAACACCCGAAGCATGCTTCTAAAATCCGAAGGTTTTTTTAAGATCTCACGGACTGTATACATATATTGTAAAGTCGAGGAAACTGAATCGCGTGCCAAACTGGTACCTTTTCATAATCAATTTCGCTATGATTTCTTTGGCAGATGTATGGAATGTCAATGTGACATCAGTAGCACAAAGGTTCCACCCTGGTAAACGGATAAGAGCGTTTATACCTGATGAGCTGGCAACGTTGCATTTTTTGTTAGTTTTTCTCGATTATTCCTTAAAAATTGCATGACAATTAAAAATTTTGTCTTACAGAACACTTCTATATATTTAAGTTAATGTGTCTACTCCACTAAATATTTAATTAATTTCAATATTTTCTTTAAATACCGTTTATAAACATTAATTATATTTTAAATAATATAAAAGACTGTCATTATTAATTATTGGAGTAGACACATTAACTTATACATTAAGAAGTCTTCTATCAGACAACATTTTTATTTTCATTAAATTTTTATGGAATAATCGAGAATAACTAACAAAAATGCAACGTTTGCCGGCTCAGCAGGCATAAACGCTCTTAAATCTTTTAGAATATACGGTGATTTTACGCGCTTACGCTCTAAAACGTATTGATCACAACCAGCAAAAGATTTATCATAAGATACTCTACAGTCTTCATAAATAAAGTGATGTCTTATTGAGATAAGGTCGTACAGCCGGAAGCTATTCTAATTGGTCGACCATAAACCATATCGTTAAATTTATTTATTTACAATTTTTACTCTAAATTCTTTCGAAGAAATAACACATAACGTGTGCAGATTCGTGTTTGGCATCTGGTTGCGTAAAAAGAATGTTCATTACTATTCGTCAACTGGTTACCAAACTCAGTTGCCATCGCGGCCGGAGGGGATATGCGTTATAAATAAAAGTTCGAAGAATGAAGTGGCCGTGATTTAAATTATTTTTCTTTTCAATTTGCTTTCAAGACGATACCGCAAAAACAAAAGACAGTCTTAACATAATTACATTTCGATTTTTTTTACCTCAATACCGCTCACAATAGCTGATCATGAAGTTTGTATAAAACTCTTGTACATAGCTCCCCTCGTAAATAAGCGGATTTGTAATATCTGAAAACATAACTTTAGCGCACTTTGAATTTTCGTTCACGCAGAGAAATCGTCTTAAAATACCGAAAATAGAATAAGTTTGCTCCTTCAATTTTACAAGTAACAATAGGACGGAGCAGTCTCTTCCCGTGCGTGGGCGTAAAGCCCAACACACAGACGATGGGTGCGGGTCGGTACCGGTATTCACTTTAAGAATAAATAATTAAATTAGGATAAAAAAATATTTAAGGGGGCTCCCATACAACACACGTGTTTTTTGCTAATCTGTATAAATAAAAATCTAAAAATAAAAATGTAAGCGCAAAACTCGGGAACGACTGGTCCGATTTCGCTAATTTTTTTTTCGTTGCGTTCGTTATTGCCAGGAGCAGGTTTTTATGCAAGAAAATTCAGAAAAAATACAACGGGGGCGAAGCCGCGGGCAACAGCTAGTAGATAGATAATGGCACGGAACCTTTCGTGCGCGAGTCCGACTCGCACTTGGCCGGTTTTGTTTATTAAAGTCGTCATGAATGCTCGGTTCGGTACTGATAATGTCATCAAAATAAAAAAAATCGCTAACTACCAATCCTCAGCTGACAGTCAAGAGCATAGCGACTTAGAAGACAGGCCTCAGCTTTCACCTAATTCTAGTAAAGCTATTGGTCTAAGTAATTTCATAAACACATTCGTAGTTTTTGACCTTTTTCGCTTTCCCCAATAATTGAACAGTTCACAACTGAAAAGGTTAATTAGGTATTTTCTTTTCAATCTCCAAATAGCACTAAGAGCCTGTTGCCCACTATACCTTTCCGAAGATAGTTATTTCAGAGGCTGCCTTTGAACATGGTTTCTTAGAAAATTATGTTTTCCGTATCTACATCTGCACTGCCATTTCCCGAAGCAAAAGAGTATGTTTCCTTTGAGAATATATTATTCAATAAATAATGTTCACAGGCTGCGCTTTTATTGAGAGACATTAAGTGAGATTGTTTATTCCTTATTGCGGTTCGAGCATCATGTTTGCATGTTAGATTAAAATTTCAAATGCATGAAATAAAAGATCTGAGTGAAGAGGCATTTGGTCGCCGGGTGAAAATCCTTTTGGTGGATAACCCTCTGTACTCTGTAAGTGAGTTTTCGGACATAATCTTTTCTTGACATTATTTAAATATTGATAAATGTGTTTTGACTAAGTAAATTTATTTTTGTTAGGACGATCCCTATTTGAGATATTTATTTATAGTTATTTTTTTTTTCATTGACATAATTTAATTTAATTTTTTGACAACTTCCCCATGTGGACAAATTTAATTTATTTTGACATTGTATTTTATTGATTATTTTTTATCTTTGTTTATTTTTATAAGTTTTGACGATCTCAGCATAAAATTCTTATATAATTTGACATTAATGTACTTATATAATGAAATTGTTATGTTGAGTGAATAAATAAACTAAACTAACTAAACTAAACCTTTTGCGTGATAAGGATGACTGATGTCTAGAGAAAAAAAGGTGAAAAATAAACAGGAGCACAAACTTAACCACAATTAAAGCTGGATCTACATTTGTATCATTTTGCCGATCACGATCTCAAGCATATCGTATCGAGCTCGCGTATTTTGAAAACGCTCAATCATGAGGGAGTACCAACTATGTCAATCAGATATAGTGAGTAAATGTAGCTCTACATTTGTTTATAAGGTGTAAACAACACGCTCAGGACCATTCTAAAAACTAGCACTATCTATGAAAAAAAAGGCGTCATCTTAACCCATAGGAAAGCATAAAATAGCCACGCAATACTGACGATAAAACGGATAACAGCGAGTTAGAAATCAATTGGTAGACGAACTTTTATTGCATTTGTCTCTAGACGGAGCACACATACATAGATGATAAACTTGATATTTATCTTTATGACTAAGGGAAGATTTGCCCAGACAAATAAAAGGACCAGTATTCGGAGAGACATGGAAAACCTTTTTGAGCTATCTTTTTCTACATATTTCTGGGTTTCCATACACCAAGGCGTGCATCAGTTTTTAAATCCGTACCGTTAATATGATTAAGTCAAAGAAGACTAGAAACACTGGTCTGCACCTATCTGTTTACACCCTGTATACAAAAATAATTTCGATAGGTCATTTTGTCGGAATCTCATAGCATAGCAATAGAGTTTATCTCCTTCAGGGATCGGGATAAATCTCCGTTTTACGAATCAAGTGGGCAGGGCCGGACGTCGCCGCAGAGCGTACGAGTAGCTTATTCCATTTGAATGGACGGGATTGGCCATTAAACAACTGGAGGTAAGCTATATTAGTTAGCTCCGTGCACAGATACGAGTAAAGTAGAATTAGTAACTTAGGGGCTTTTGCATCAGTGGAAAAAAAACCTGTCATTACGTAATTTCGATGACAATAGGTTGAATTGATTTACTATGTATATCTTGGTCGGTGATTAGATAGTAGCTCGTCCAACTAGGGAAACTCGTGAAACCAGGATTTTTTTTTCCCGATTTTCGTATTGGTCCCATGGGAAAAGTTGTTCAGTATAACCATCCTTATCGCTCTTTGTTATTCCTGATCACCGATTAAAAATAATCTTGTATCTTGGATCTTGTAATTTATTAATTGTGAATTTTTGATTTTAATTGAATGAAGATATTTCTTGATCTTGTATATATATTTTTGGCAACTTTGGCCGTAACGACTGTACAACGTATTTAATATTACGGATAAATGAAAACGCGTGCGTTTGCGACTAAATTCAAACGATCCGTTCCAAATTTGGTTGGACACACTTACACGCTTTATCACAACTGATGTGACACGCCGAAAGGGTTTTATTTTAGGGCAGCCTGATAACGGGCTCACCTCGGCTTATCACAAGCAGAGGTCTATGAACCCCGCCACCTGGGGTACTGTTTAGCATGAACTTTCCTAACGTACTCTGCGTTTAAACCCAATTTTCAACACGAGCGGGGCGGACTCATTAATGATTTAGTTTAACTTACATATTTATCAGATTACAACAAACACATAATGTATCCTTAAAAGTTATAACTTATGATACAAGTTAGCATATTTGATGTAATTTCATATGTTTGTGCCATTCAGAATCAGAATCAGATTATTTTATTCGTTTAACATAGGTACATTAGTATTGATCTTAAAATTAAAGCATGTTGCGAAACTCTATGTGGCATTTTATGGCATTTTTATTAATTTCTACGTGTAAATTACGTTTCTGTAAAAGCTGGGATTTATAGACGCTACAACCCCAGGTGGGGTGAAAGCGTCTTTTACTGGTATTATGTGATCGGATTAGTCGGAACGATTTTAATCGAGATAATTTTATAAAAGCACACATGATACAGTTAATTATTATGTTATACGATAAATTCTAGCCTTAGTTTAGGGTAATTAGTTGAACAAAAATATTCGGGGCTATAGCGCCTAATTGACCTCGTTGGCGGATTACTTAAAAAAAAAGCTCGGGCACGACATCTAGTGATCATTTTTTGTACTTTTAGTGCCTTTAAAAAAGTACTTTATGCAGCTGATCGTTGTACTTTAAACTAAGTCATTAAAGGGCCCCCATTTTTTCCCTACTGGTTTGCTGGCTTAGTGTTGCAACTCACAGCTTGTGACAAATTAGTTTCAAACACATTCAACAGCTATGAAATAGGACAAAAGCATAAAATTACAAATAACAATTTCCGTGCTCAGTTCACGGGTCGCGAGCCGCATCAGTCCTATTGTGTATGGTTGTATGGCAAATATTGCGAATGCTTATTCATACAATAATGTAGATACACGTCATTATCACGGAGTATACCCGCCCCACTGCTGGATACCGGCCTCTTCTCTTTAAGAGAGAGCACGGGGTGTAGTGGTTTGTTGGATCAATTTCCCAACTTCAATTTCCTAGTAGCAAAATTTTCTTTTTTTCCCAATATGCATTTTTGCTACAGCTTATTTTCACAGAAGCGTTTTTTCCCAGAGTCGACACAGAAACATAGGTAGGTTTAGGTTATGTTACTCGTAAGTTTGCATCGGGCCGAAGGGCCAAAACTACACAAAAGTAGGAGCTCCGCTTCAGCAATGCATATGTATGTATGCAGAAATAGGTAATTTTGTATGTAGAATGGGCCAAATTCTGTGCCGCTAATTATATTGAACGGACCGTCACGTCACGTCATGCATATGACGCTAAGTTAACCAACGACCACGATTTTCCAATACAGAATAATGCGAATTGACCGTTAATTGGCAGCGAGATACATAAACATAACGCTAATTGGCCTAAAAACGGCGATGCGTCAAGTGCAAAAACTTGAGGTTCCACGCTCCGGTAGAGAATATCGAATAATACAGTAATAGTAGATTGATAAGCAAGGTTTGTAATCAATTACACCCAAGATATTTAGCAAGCGAGCAAAGCGAGAATATTGACAAAGAAAATGCCATTTCGACATTTTCGTAAAAGATCGTTTCGATTTAGACGTATTAGAAATTAAGTAACATGACATTAACTGTAATGAAAACTACTATTACACGTTGTCCATCAGCATTTAATAAAACTTAACAACAAATGTTACCTGAGTTTTACTACGATATAAATACGATATACGGCGCTAGTTAAATTTCACTACAGTAAAAAAGGCAGCGCATCTCACGCGAAGATGATAACGATATGATTGCCGGGTCCTCGCAAACCAAATGTGTAGGTTACGATTATTTTCTAGCAAGTGAAGCAAACCAGTAGAGGGTGGTAATAGAATAACAGAAAATGCCCTTAGACACGTAAGAGTTGGCACCGGAAAGCTAATAAATGTCAGTAATAAATGTATACTTTTTTTATTAATTAAACAACAGTTAGCAAAAAATCAAACTCACAGCGTTATGTTATCTTTTTCATAAGCAAAAGTGATAAATTAAACGGCAGATTATATGTTGAAGAGATAGGAAGACAACAAAACGAAATTCGCAAAACTAAGTGTCAAAAAAATTGAGCAAATCGACAAAAAAAGAACGCGGAAATCATTCTCAGCCACATTCAGTCCGCAACTTCAAGTTGTAGCTCCGAGCAAATCGCTCACGCGATTTTCACCCGATACTCTTTATTTCTTTCCAGCTCTCTTCGTTCGGTTAGTGTGTCCGCGATAATGAGTAAACATAGTGCGTATGTTGAAACATTACGCGTATAATTTAGTATGATATTGAACGATAGCCAGCCATTACGGTCACGAATGGAAGATTATAATTTTGTTAGGCACGTGAATAAAATGCGTTCGTAATTACAAAACTGTGCATAAAACATAACGCGCATGCGTATTACAGGTTACACACACAACTACATGAAAAACTGATTCCATAAAAGGAGAATGAATGAAATAATGTCAAAATGAAGAAATGAATGAAATTATTATACTATTCTGGCGCTACCTATACGCATGTGTATAAATTCGTATTGCGGTAGTCGCTTACAAACGAAAATCGTCCGGTATCACATTTGAAGTAGACCTTTGCAAAACTAAATACTAAGTAAGCAGGTCTACTTCTACTTAAAACCACAAAATTGGCTAAGAGCCCACAAGACAAACAGCTTGGCGACCTGTTTGTTGTATGACTAGCGCTACCAAAATTATACAGCAACTTTCAAGTCTGCTTCAAATCAACACATCAGCTAAGGCGACATTAGTCCGTCCAGCGTTTAGCTTAAGAGCAAGTCATTGGAGCGTGAAAATACCCTTGGCGAAAAGATATTGATGGAAGTCAGTCGCCACAATTCTCACTTAGTCATTATTAGACCTTGCCAGGTTGTGATAAAGTTCACGAACGGTTTATGTTGACGACATGTCGGTTGTAATAACATGCATGACTACAGGTGGATTCGATTATGAAAATACGCGGTTAACGCTTAAGCGAGCTTGCGTCGAATACATTTTATTCTAAATCAGGAAGAGATTGACGTGAAATCCCACCTTATTCTCCGTACTTAACCATTTACGTGTCCAGCACTGAAAAGGGGCAAATATACCTATGCTTCTTTAATGAGAATTCGGTATGTAATTAGCCACTTTTACGGACAATTTGGGTTCCGGAAAATTAGGGAAGATGACGAATGAATTGATGGGGAGCGTACATTAGTGTACACAACGCGCGAGCCGAGCGAGCGAAGCGAGCGCCCCTCGGTTATAGCCGGCGAAACGCCAGGATGGTGAAGCCCCATGAGAGTACCATGATTTAAGATTGTTATGTTGGAATAAAGGGGAAAGCTCTTCGCATGACAGATCTTCGATATTTCAATTCAATTATACCTCGTTTTTAAGCATTAGAAATAAGGTAAACAATCTTGACGAGTCTTTTTATTCGAGATCGCTTAGTTTCTTTCTAATGTAAATAAAAATAAAGTATAGCTAGATCAATAAGCCTTCAAAAGAGATAATAGTTGCATGTTATTACCTACACAAATAGTCATAACAATACAATGTCTCACGCATTGTGTCAATATAAAAACATTCTGCAGTAGCATCATCATTTAATTACGAAGCATTTCGTTTACGTAGTTCTAATGTTATATAAAAATGCGAATTTTTGCGCGTGTATTTGTTTACTCTGTCACGCTAAATCAGCTGGACAGATTCGCATACTTCGTTGAGTCATGTAGGGTAGGGTAACGGGATCGTTACGACTGCCATAATTTCATAACTCATAATGTAATGTTTGTCATCATTATTATTAGTCATAATTTTTTTTCCCGCTGTAACCCTACATTTTTCTATAGGTCAGGTTAGGTTTGTTTTATAACAATTCTGAAAAATAAATGGTTTCATCAGAGTTATGTCAAACATTACATTATGACTAACAATTTTCTACCAGTCGATATAGACCCGGGTAAACTTACGCAGTATACGCAATCACATACATTTCAGACTGAACCACCCAATGGGATTGCGTACACTTAGCCACACACATGACTGTTATGTATATAGATAGCTCTGCAATAACATAAAGTACTTTTCATTCAAACACTCCAAAGCAATCGGGATGTACGCGGGTAAAATGCTAAAATCTTAACCTTTAAGTTTGAACCTAACCTTTTATTGCGATTGATCCCTGAAACTGTGGGTAGATTTCATTTACCCCTTGAATCAAGTGCAGTGCCACAAAACACAGATAGTTCAGATGTCAATCTCCATACAAGTGCGCTCTAGCAACGCACATATAGACACTGCTCACGAACACGATGTCTCGGCACGGTTGGGAGCAGTGCAACCGCGAGTGCCAACCGCTTGAGACACGCGTCTGTGAACTTTTTTGTGCAATAATGTAGCACCAAAAAAAAGTTATTATAATTGTTCACTGGACGGTTGTTTAAATTAAATAATCGTGAATTTGGCCAATAATTAAATCGTCGCAAGATATTTTCTGTGACAAATTTATAATATAACATTGACATTAAAATTAAACAATAAATCAAACAACTAGATACGAGTGCCACTACCACGATAGATTTTTGGTGCATAAGCCATAATTGACAACCTTAGAGCGACTGCCGACCGAGCGTAGGTATAAAAAGTGAAGTACATACAGGAGATTGACTTCTCAACTATCTGTGTTTATGTTTAGTGGCAATGCGATTCTCAAGTCCCGCTTGTATTCCACGATGTCTGAAGGCATCTTATTCATTGCCCCTCACGAAACAGTTTTAAACCTTTTAGGGGTAATAAGGGTTTTCACGGAGGCGAAATTTCGCTAGATGGCATAAGTATCGTGAGGTCCGTTTGACGTTTGCTTGCGATTGGCTCATTTAGTTATTTAACCAATCACGAGCAAACGTCAAACAGACCTCACGATACTAACGCCATCTAGCGATATTTCGCCTCCGTGAAAACCCTCATTCGTTCGGAACACGTGAAGATTCGAAGGGTTCTCCATACAGCGTAAAAAATACAACGGTCTTTTTTGGGGTGGAGTCCTCGGTCAAATAGAGTATAGCCACGTATAAACGCTAGTTCATACTTCGCTAATGTTTAATGTACCAAAAAAACGTGCATTAACGGTCGTCTCCATTTCTCGAAGAGCGTTCCGCCTGCAACCGGTTATATTACTAAGCACAATAATACCTCAAACAAGAGTCAAATACATTCACCAAGTAAGATAGCTGTTAAAATGAGGATGTTCCATGTGCAGTCACAAT
Source organism: Choristoneura rosaceana (assembly GCA_037349165.1). Taxonomy (NCBI): domain Eukaryota; kingdom Metazoa; phylum Arthropoda; class Insecta; order Lepidoptera; family Tortricidae; genus Choristoneura; species Choristoneura rosaceana. The sequence continues at coordinate 4,340,459 of JAZBNJ010000004.1, read as the reverse complement.
AGAAGAATTTTAGCCATCCAACACAATGACATCAATAAGACCGATACGCATTATACCTAGACAAACTTGATTCGAGAACTTATTAGTATCTCCATATTTAAATGTTTAATTAAAACCACAGTATTTATAAATATATAAGCTAAAGCAGTATTGAAGCTCGCCGCGAAGCGGCCTCTAAGGCGATCTCGCGGTCGCCGTGTAGAGCGCGCGTCTGTGTGAGTGTATTCGTCGTTTCGATCGATTTGTTCGTAGCTTCCATACTGCTTTAGCTTATAAGTATACTGTATTAAAACTGTCTAGGGTTATAAATAATCCCTAGACATGTTTGATGAGTGTACTTCTAATAATTTAGCTGAGTAATGCTTTTAATAAAGACGTTAATAAAATTATACTGGGTATATTTTTTTGCAAACACATAATGTAACCAGACAATGGTTAAAGAGCTGCAAAGCAATATTTGGGCAAATATTCGAGCGTTTTGACCGCGCGGTCAAACGTCATTAGCGTCCCACGTTTATATAGCACAACGGAAAGACAAGTCACAAGAATTTTAATTTTTCATAACAAAAAAACAACACTGGGCGTCACCCCTTTTAATAACGCCTGCAAGGACACCAATTAAAAAAAAAACGCTGCAAAAACGCCGAATATTCGCACATTTCAATAAATTTCAAGTTTAACATGAACTAAAAATTCCTAATAATTTTTGAAAATTTTTGAAGAACAATGTACTGCGTACAATAATTTGACACGATAGGGAAGCCGATCTGTGACAGCTGTCACGTCGGCAAGTGCGACGTTGCGAATAAAAACAAAGTAGTGATCACGTAAAGATACATCGCATGTTGATTTATTTTATAAGGAAAAACGTCGTATTTTTATACAAAACATATGAAAATATTAAATCATACAACTCTTTATTGTAAATAAAACATATGAAAATAACAGTTAACAAAATAAAGAAAGAAATTGTAGGTATTTAAGCAGCAATAAACCCGATCAGCATTACACGGCCAAATTGTGACGATTTACTATCATATGGTGCAAATGGAAAATGGACAACTCGAAATTATACATCAAATAAAAAAAAATATGACAATTTCAAATACATCAACAAGGAAAATTGTCCATCCTGAATATCGACGAAAATAAGACCTTGTCTTTTTGTAAAATTGACATATTTGCTGTATGCCGTTAAAAAAAACGACCACTAGTACCCCTTTGTAGTCACCAGCACCAATATCTGACACAGCAAGCGTGCATAAATATCTGATACGACTCTATTTCTAAAGTCGGAAGGATGTTGCAGATATTTTTGCACGCCCCGCTGTGGCAGATATTAATGCTGGTGACTGTTGTAAGCGTATCGTCTAGGTTCATTGGCGGTGATTGTATTTAGTGTGGTTACGTGATGTTCCAGCAAGGTTAATACGCCAAGCCGCCGTCTATCTACGAGCGACGTAGGAGATGCCGTGCTAGCCATACTGGAGTACCGTGAAGTGTGGTTTACGTGCGTGTGGGTTACCAACTAAACCGTTAAAATAAACAACAGCAGTACACTCTACACCAACCATCACAACTGTAACACCTCACTCTTAATGATTCAAGAACATTATGTGAGCTTGCAAGTTGGATTCACTGAACAGACAAATATCAAGTTAATGTCATGCGTATCTTAGTCTCCGAGTGTACTGCTTGCAGGGATGAAAAAAGGTTTCATATTTACAAAAAGGAACATAAACAAATGCACCGCGATGGCGGCTGGACATGCATACCACGAAGACGAATTATCATAGTCCTACTAAACTTTAGAACCCAAAACCAGTTACATAGTTATTCAAGGCGTCTTAAGACAAGGAGCCAAAGTCGTATTAAAACTAAATTAGGTACCTTTGAACTATCTTGTATTATTTTTTTGTCATTTCGTTAATCTAAAACATATTTTGCCAAAACAAGTCACTATAAAGGCTCCAAAAGACCACGACATACACGGTATTCTAAGAGTATACAAATAGTGTCTTCGTACGCGTTCATATACACTTCGTTTATACACCGAGTGTACCGCGTAATGTGTAGTAGTTTAAATGTAGCTTTATATACAATCTGTATTACTGTATCAACCGACAAAGCGCACAAATAGTCAGCTAATGTTAACAACATCAAACCCTGATTAGACTTGTATCTTTATTAGGCACTAGGACAACAATATTTTTGTTTATTGATTAGTCACTGTATAACATCACACTGCTCTCACTGGTTTAGGTCCAAAATGTAGTAGGAACTATTATTTTCGTCATCAAGGCCGCTATTCATGTCATTATTTTAATAGGCCAGGCGGCGCGAGCCGCAACGGAACTCCGTGAATGGATAATTTACATGATTGTGACAGATAACATTTATATCCAAAAACTATATTTTAGGCCAACTTCAGCAAGGTATTCTAGCATGTTTGGAACTCGCAATTATTTGTACTTGGTCAAAAGTCTTTCCATCGCTTGAGCATCGTCTCATCAATCTCGGAACAAATCATTTATGTGCTGGCTTGAATTGAAGTTGCAGTACGTGACGATAAAAAGCAAAGCGTCACCACTAACGTTGATTACCTACTCTGTTAAGTATCTATTTCCATGTGTCATCTTCATAATTCGCACTATTAGATACAGAGTATATCAACTCAAATTAATACCTCATTTTAATTTAACCTCCCGAGTCCTGACATTTTTTTAAAAACTTAGCGTTTATGACCTAGACCTGCTTTGTTATTTTGGATTTTATTTCAAAATTCTTAGAATTCTTTATTAAATGAACAATTTGTACTTTATAAAGTACATTCGACCGTAATTCTTAGTGTTAATTAGTCCTTTATAAAGTACGTGAGGACTTTTATGGAACCTAAATCAAAATGGAGTATTATTTTGAATTGATATACTCTTGATCTAGGAGTGCAATGTGGACACTGTACACGACCGTACTTAAAAAAAAAAGTACTGGCAAGAAAGAAATAAATACCTTTACACGATAATAAATTCGCACAGCTACTTGCGCTCAGCTCATTTCAAATTCCAACAAAAAAAGGATTTCAGTGAACTTTTAATGCAATTCCACTAAGTTGACATTACTATTCTCTCTAAATAACTTGAGAACATTCAACTTTAACCACGTCTGCAACTTAAAACAGTCCTTTTCATGAAAGCTAAACGCGTCTGGAAAGTTACCTACAGTCCATTGCTAAAGTCGGCTAAAATAAGGTTCATCGTACTCGTGCAAGTGCAAACATTGTGGCCAGATTCGTCGCGACCCCGCCGTTTGACCCCAGTTGCGGAATCGGGGCTTTTCGCACAGCCCAGCGGCCATCGTCGGGACCAATTGACAGTTGACCCCAGCGACACTAGTCCGAGACCTTGACGCCGATGGTACGGGGTACGCGAGCTCTCGACGCTCTGTTACGCTGAAGTTTGCGATCGCATCCCCCATCTCTTTTCACACATGTCTTATGTCGTGTGAAAGAAGTGGTGAAAACGATTGTGATATCAAGTGTCTTGGACAATAAGGCCTCGGGTCCGACCCGGTGAGAGATACAAGCGTCTTTTAGAAGAAGAAGAAGAAGATTAATTTATTTGCCAACATGAACAATATAGTAGAAAAATACTAACTGTTGTTATGCTTTTAATGACATTTATATTGATGATATGATTCTGGTTTATTTTATTGTCGATTGACTCTCTCACTCACAGCTATCTCAACCAAGGCGTTCTTTCGAATGTACGTAAACAGAGTAAAGAGTACGAGAGCTCGCGGAAACCCTCAGATTCATTGAGATAAGTCTCAAGCAGGGTTAGTAATGATCGCACTGCAAGGACCAGCACAATTTGACAGGAATTTCCCAACTTCGACATCTTTTATCTCCTTTCAACGGTACTAGTAAGAAAGTGAGGTGAACCGTCGATTCACGTGGCAAGTCGTGCTGGGAGCTGAGGAACTTACCTTGCGGCTGCTGTTGTGTATACGGAGCGAGTAGTCTGGTCCGTTTCTTCTCATATCCCTTTTGTGTGATGTCACCTGAGAAGAAAACAAACAATTTAATCTAATGGAAGAACCATCTAGAAAGATAAGGAGGCATATATAGTAGCGCACCGCCCCGATCGGTGCTTTCCAAGGAGGGTAGCATCCCAAAATGCCATGAATAAATGTTTTCTATCTTTCTTTCAAATCTATCGAAACTGAATGAATCGTAATATTAAAAACTTTTCACGGCAACTGTCAAAGTGACATCGCAATTCTCAATTACTATATCTCGTGACACAAAACGCAGGCGCACTCTCAGGTGCTGTTCATGGAACGTAAATGAAGACCACCCATAATATGGAATATTTGGGAATCGCCACTGAAATTTAGTAAAGGCTAGTATAATCATATAATAACAAACAAAAATTACTGTATTCCATGGAATACAGTAGGTACAAAGGTATACAGTAGGTAAAGGAAGAAGAAAATCGATGGCGAAAAACTAGTGCCACTGCGGTGATGAAAAAAATCTAAATCCAAACGTTCTGTCAGTAGGGCGCAAAGGACTCTTTTTACATCTCACTTCTTTATACCAGCGTTTTCGGAACGACCATCATTGCCAAGAATAATGCGCCGCAAGAAACCTGATAGAACAAAACATACAATACGTAACATCTCCGTGAATAAGTGACAAATCATAGTGTTGCAGAATAAGTTAGCCCATTTTATCCATGTCTATTATTACCTTGGATAATACGTTATAGTGTTGGTATAGGTGGTAGGTATATTAAATAAAGGCGCGACTCGTAAAAACGATCACAATTACACGTGTTATTAATTACGATAAACACCGGCGCGGCCTTGCCGAAACCTGTGGCGATTGACGTTTGTTTGTACACAGAAAAAAATATCCAATTATTTATCGTGGGTCAAGCTGATCCAAAGTAATAAGCGATTATATTATGAGGGTTGGGCACGTTATTGCGTTTCGTACCTTGAAACCCTCGCGACGCTCAGGACTCTTTTTGAAAGCTTTTATTTAGTTTCATTCGCCCCCGTGTGTATCTGTCCGTAGATTATATCTTGCTAGTTGAATTTGACCTACTTCCTGTAGTCAAATTGAGTTTAAACTAGGTAGGTATATAGGTACAGTAAATTCTTTAACAAATGCGCACACTACGTTCTTGGTTCAATACGGAATATCATAGAACACGCTTTTTCTCTTAATTAATTTTACAAAACTGGGAAATATCGTAAAAAATCATCAATATCAGATGAAAAAGAAACAAGATATATATTTTTTCTTATTCGACTGGATGGCAAACGAGCAAGTGGGTCTCCTGATGGTAAGAGATCACCACCGCCCATAAACATCTGAACACCAGGGGTATTTCTTTCCTAGAGGGCTAAGATGAGATACCTCAATAGATATAAATAAACGAATGACGTTAGCATTCTATCTCATTCTAGAGAAATTAAATGGGTCTATGGTCGTTGTAGCATATTATATCTGATAGTCCACAGTCATAGTCTAATGTCCCTATATCTCCGTTTCAAAAAATCGTTTTACAACTAGGTTTGCCAAACAATAAATATATATTTGAACAAATGAAAGAAATTTGCTTATAAATTCTGTATTGTTTCAATTGCTCGGGTTACATTCACGCAGTCTCACCGAACAATAACGTACCATCCTTGCACAACAAATAACAATTTTATTATTCAAACTAGCTTTTGCCTGCGGCTTTGCCCGCGTGGAACTCGGTTATCGCGAGCTGTTCCATATAAGCTTCACCCCCCATTTCATCCTCTTAGGGGATGAATTTCGAAAAATCCTTTCTTAGTGCTCACTTACATCATAAAAAGAACCCCTGTACCAAATTTCAAGTTTCTAGGCCCAGCGGTTTGGGCTGTGCGTTGATATATAACCCAGTGAGTCAGGTTTGCCTTTTATATATATAGATGTACTAGGTGTTAACGGTTTTACACGCTTTTATTTAGCTTAAAATGTACAAGCATGTAGGTATGTAAACGCTAGCTTTAGCTCATAACTTCGCCCGCGTGAGAAATACATACAAAAAAGTTACGGAAACATTCTCAAACCACAACGTTCACTCGAACTACGCCATCTATTGATGCGATATGAAGTGTCTGTGGTGTCACTATAAAAAAACGGCCAAGTGCGAATCGGTCTCCCCCATGAAGAGTTCCGTAGCAGCAAGTAACATAACATAAAAGTTATTGTAGTTCTTTGTAACTTTGATCGGTGTTGATATTTGAGTTGATTGAATGAAAGGTAAATTGCGGTTTACGATTTATGAGGTATTAAAAAAAAAAACTACTCACTAGATCTCGTTCACACCAATTTTTGGTGGAAGTTTGCATGGTAATGTACATCATATATTTATTTTAGTTTTATCATTTTCTTATTTTAGAAGTTACAGGGGAGGGACACATTTTACCACTTTGGAAGTATCTCTCGCGCAAACTATTCAGTTTGAAAAAAAAAAAAATCGAAACGTCAATATCATTTTTGAAGACCTATCCATAGATACTCCACACGCATGGGTTTGATGAAAAAAAAAATTGAGTTTCAGTTCCAAGTATAGGGGAACCCCCAAAATCTATTGTTTGTTTTTTCTATTTTTGTGTGAAAATCTTAATGCGGTTCACAGAATACATCTACTTACCAAGTTTCAACAGTATAATTCTTATAATTTCGGAAAAAAATTACTGTGACAGTTTTTGGCCATTTGAAAGAAAAAGAAAGAAAGAAAATACATTTATTCACAACACAAGACACAACAATAGCATTAGGTACAAATAGACAACACATAGGAAATTATGCGTCATTGTGGTTGTGAATCGGACACTGGCTCAGCATAATGCTGAAGCATTAATAATAAACACCCCAGCGCTGTTTTTCAGCCAGCACCGTTGGTTTGGCTACGGAACCCTAAAAATTAGGTACGAAGAAAAAAATATTGGAAAAAAGACAGAACCAGCGAAATCACATACGCGTGAGTTTTATACACTTGATTATATAATATCAGCTAACTAAATATTCAAGTAGTCGGTCAAAGGACTTAACGTCGTAATTTTATACAGCTACGTATACTTACAACGTGTATTTTTAATACTACCTCAAACTTTAAGGGCAGTTAGTGAAGGCCCTAATAATCACATTTTATTATGTTTTAGTAAAAAATGTAGACTTATTATTTTCCTTACAAAATTAATTAGCACGCAATGTATCGTTTCGCGATGCTACTTTGTTTTTATTCAAAACGTCGCACTTGTTGACGTGACAGCTGTCACAGAACGCTTCTCTCTTCTTGTACGCATTACATTGCTGCACGAAAATATTTCAAAAATTAATTACGCTCTGTTAGTTAATTCTAAATTAACAATTTGTTTTGATATCGGTTCACATCACTTAAATCTTCGTCTGGTTACAGTTTGAGGTAGTATTAAAAATACACGCTGTATAGAATCAGTTTCACAGGAATGGAGTATATACGCGGTAACGACCGGCCATAAAGCAAGTTAAATATGTAACTACAAATTAAAGGTTAGCAGTTAGGGTTGCCATAAAAGTTATCAGAATCAATCAAAGTAGGGGTTATAATAGTTTCAAATGAATCACGGGTTAATACATTAGAGGCATTATTTTCAATAATTTGCTTTAAATTATTGATTAGTACTGAATAAAAATGTTGTGAAATAATGTTAATAATTCTGTACTTAATCAAAATAGAGGTTAGGAATCCCAAATATCCCAAACATACAAACACAAAAACATTCAAACACACTTTCGCATTTATAATATCAAGTGTGGATTTTGATTGATTTTTACTTTTATATACATTACAAATTATTAAAAAAAATATGTATGTATAATTTTTTTGCTTGTGGCCGCTTACACTAATTGCCTTGGTGTTAGACGAAGATTTTACTTTATGCACTAGAGCATAAAAAGTCATTCTATGTCGCCTAGATCCAGCATAAACACGAACTTTACGAGCATGAGAAGTGAAAAATATTTTAGACAGCCCTACAGTTAACCCAGATTCAGACCGTTCTGTTTTGCAGCAAACCGGAAATAATTAGCGTGATTTGAAACAAAAACAACTAGAGTTCAACAGGTCAAATGATAAGGTGTGAACAGTTGAAAACACAACCTTATTTATACGTATCTAAAGTCTGATATTCAGAGTAAATAACACTGTACGCACTTCCCAATAACTAGACTGGCAGATTAAAGGCCCTCGGGCCTATTTCGAAGTTTAAAAATCGAAGTTTGTTTGTTTGTTTATACTCTTTATTGTACAAAAAGGAAATACAAAAATAACACACAAAAGAAAGTGCTAAGTACAAAGGCGGACTTATCCCTGAAGGGAAGTTTGTATTGAACCATCCCTACCGCTCTCGTATTAAGTAAACAGAAGTACATAAGATTGATTTTTTTTTAATCTTTTTGTATTTTTTATTTCAACTCCAAATTTTTGTTACTTTTACGGTGATCGAAAATACAAACTGAAATAACACAGAAAAACCAGAAAAATAAGACCAGCACTGGAAATCGAACCCAGGTCCTCGGCATTCCGCACCGCGCATTGCCGATACCATACAAATACAGACAGCAAACGTTACGAATTTGTTCAGAAGTTGTTCAACGCAATCACGTTTCTTTACAGCGCTAAGTCTCTGGTATCAAATACGAGTTAGAAACTTGCATTGTTACATGGAAAAGCAAAAGTTTTATGCAAGGTTTAGTTTTCTATTGTAGCATTTGTAGAGTCGAGTTTTACAAATAATGATTCAACCGTATCATATCTGGAGGATCCTAAACTTGGTATGTTTTGAAAATGATTTTCAGTTTAATTTAAAACAAGTAACTGAAATATGTATAATGATGATACATTTTTAGAATCGGTTTTGTAAGGTCTTTCATTAGATACCACACACGATAGGTTTCAGAACATTTTTTTTTCCCCATACAAAATAAAGATTTGGTAATAACTCCTCTCCTTTTTAACCCCTGACGCAAAAAGAGTTGTCTGTGTGCCTGTCTGTGGCACCGTAGCTCTTAAACGAGTGGACCGATTTGAATGCGGTTTTTTTTATTTGATAGCAGGTTTTTTAGCGATGGTTCTTAAACATGTTTCATCAAAATCGGTTCAGCCATTTTTGAGATACTGAACTTTAAAGTGACAAAGTCGGGTGTTTTCCAACTTTTTGTTGGTTAGGTTATTGTTTTTTTTTGTGCTACGGGTCAAATTGATTCGTATGGCCAAAAGATCAATCGTTCCGATTTTCATGCTTTTGACACCATTTGCAGCATTTTTCGGCGTACTAGCACTACAGTACCACCATGAGTTTACAGTGACCGTACTCGATATCGACGGCGTAAATTATTTGTAGAGGCGCTGTACAATTCTCCACACAAATAATTTACGCTGGCGCTATCGAGTACGGTCACTGTAAAATCATGGTAGTGGTACTGTACCTATTTGATCGCCCCCCACATAACACTTATGAATCGTTAGAGCTATTTGTATGAAATTACATCAATTTCAGGAATATCATCACCATTTAATGCTTTGTTCGTATTAGACCGCGCTGCAGTTCACGGAAACGGTCATTTATGTACTAGGACACCAGCGGTTGGATACAGTAGATATCATATTATATTTATCGCAATCATAAAATACTCCGCCCTCCGACGCGGCGCGGCCTAATCGAGTATTAACCCATTGACACAATGAGGGTCCACAGGAAGGCGTATACTTGCTATACTAGTCTTATTATGCTGTCCTGGTATCAACTGTTACTGTTAAACATTTCTATGTATATTATGTATACATGTGTAACCAATGCTATTGTTATCCATCGTGTTAATAATACTAGTTTCGACCCTTTTAGAACCCCCCCTTGTCACACGTATTGCTATAAATTTGCAATTATTTTGTTCCTGTGTCACAAATCGCTTGATATGTGCTACGTATTTTATGGATGACCCCTTTACAGACAAAGCTTTTTATATCAAGTCGGAAACTCATGACAGAGGAGTTGTGTTCATGAGGTATTTATTGCCCGTCAGTGGTCACTGTTTTTGCAATCCTCTCCATCGGTCTCGGGAAACAGTAACGTACAATTAGAAATGTACGCGCAATAATACACAACGTGATAATCCGAAGCATTATTGCTTCCGATTATCATGCCGTACATTATTATGGTCGCGCATTATCAGGGCGTACAAAATATTGCGCGCGTTGTAGTAATGTACGACGTGATAATCAGAAGGGCTACTCCGAAATACAAAATTCGAAGTTCGTGTCGTGCGATCCCTCTCGCTCTCGTATTAAATAGTATAAGTGTCAGAGGGACCGCACGACACGAACTTCGAATTTGGTGTTTCGGAGTAGCTGTTCTGAATCCAATCGATTCGAATGTTAGGTTGAAAGGTGAGGGCGTGCGAAGCCTCGCTCACCGCTCTCGCCCTTCGTTAGATATTTTTTTTTATTTCAATCACGGAAATCGTAAGGCATGATAATCGGAAGACATAATGCTGCGGATTATCACGTCGTACATTATTGCGCGTACATTATTGGTTCCCTGCTAGTTCGGTACGGGGTGATAATCCACGGCATGATAATTCGTGCACGGATTATCAGGCCGTGCATTATTAAGCGTGCATTAGCAAGACATACATTAACCACACCCTCGGTCTCCATGTAATGTATTATTGTCTGGTTGACGAGTGGCCGTGGCCACAGGGGTTTTGATGAGGGATATAACAGTGACGTCCCATCGAGTTGGTGATTTACTGTCTTGCCATCATGAATCATGGAGGTCCACCCGATTAAGTAAACTAAACTCTTAAAATAGCTTAGCAAGTTAATTGGGCAAGCAAGATGAATGTTAAAGAAAGTAGAAAAACAGTTTTGTTTAGTCTAAAAGAATAACAAGTAAGACTAAATATAAATTATTTGTTACTCAGCTTTGTTTTGTTTTTGAATAGATGTTATTTTAAAAGGCCGACCTTGTTTTGTCTTGGAAAATTTTACCCTCACCCTCTAAGGGATGATATCTAAAATAAAGCCAAATAACAAAAACATCTTTTCAGGTAATTATACTACAGTGTGGAAAAATAAATCGGGCCCTGGAGGGAAACTACCTTAAATCCTTAAGTTGGCTCATTTTACTTAAAGGAGACATTCGTTTATTTTTAAAAAGAAACAAAACTGCATTCAAAGATTTTCTAAAACTCGCTTGCCTCGCCCGGGACTCGAACCAACTAATATTAAAGAAAAACAAACACTCGCTATTTTATTACACTAATCGATAGGACTATTATTCAGGATGAAATTTCTTTCGTCTGTCGTACAAGATAGCCATGAAGAATACCTATTTAGTACACAATGGTATTTGCTATTTAAAGAAGTCAGTACCTACGTTATTTGAACTACTATTTCTACTCACTATCATACTTAAGGTACCTACTTAACCGAATGTGATGAAATTTGATATGGAGGTAGTTTGACACTGAAGCAGCGATTCCGCCAATAATGTGCGAGGATGTCATGCAAGGAATGTGTTCTTTATTAACCAATAGAAACGCTTCATTTACCTCGCCTCGCACAGCACATCTCTTGTGGAAACAGCTGAGCGAAGCGAGGCGAGCGAGGTAAATAAATGAAGCGTTCCTATTGGTTAGTGAAAAACACATTCCTAGCAACACATCCTCGCACATTATAAGATAATTAATTTCTATCCCGAAAAATTGTTTTGTTCCCGCAGGCGCGCGATAAGCGAATTCTTCGCAGACCAAGTCACGGGCAACAGCTAGCTCATACATAATAATTAAATATCATTATAAATTCACAGTATTCGTAAAAGACCAAATTATAAAATTCAAAAGTAGAATGACTTGATCTAGATCGCAATATGTCTCATCTAGTCCACACTACACAATGTCTGAGTCACAATATGACTACATCTCTTCTAGTCAACATAGGTAGGTAGGTATATCATGAAAAAAAAACTGGCGCTTCGCCGGCCGCTTACGCGGCATGCTTGCTTCGCTCGCCCGCCTCACGCGCTGTAGGGTCATTGTTCTTTTTAACCACTTTGCGTCGTTCGTCGTCGTTTCCATCGGAGCTAAGCTATATGACCCTACGACTAGGGTTGCCAACTATACTGTTAAAAACAGTATTATACTGTTTTTCACAACATTAAAGAGCGGTGTGGAGAGCATGCGATAAAAACGGTGCGCATACGTCACTGCGATTCCGTGCCGTCACCGTTTTTTAAGCAGCGGTTTGGTCGTACCTTAAATTGACTGCTTACTTTCTTAACCTGGTATCTAGCCACATTAAATAGCTTTAGAATCATCTTTATGATAAGTAAGTGTTGATAAGTTGTATAAAATCCGAGGTTGAGAAAATAAGCGGTCAAAATAGGAACCTTTTACACTTCAAAATCGCAATGCATACATACAATCAAGGATAATTAATTAAAGTAAAACGGGGTGATTAAGGATAAAATTGAAGTTCGAACCTCGATAAAAAAAAACATATTGGCGCTTGAAAGGAGAAATTGACTAAGCAACATTTTTTTAAGATAGTGAGTTATATGTATGTTTGGAATCGGTAAAATTTACTGTATATTATAACTCGCTATGTTAAAAAAAATTTTGCTTGTCAATTTCTCCATTCAAGCGTCGATATGTCATTGTGGCAAGTTCATTTTTATAGATAAAAAGTCTTCCAGTGGTATGAATTTTATTTTAATAATGATAATCTGTTATTTTCATTCATAGTCAAATATTTGTCTCTGATGTCCTTATTCTGATCATATTTCAAAAGGAAATGAATAAGGTCTTCAGTCTTATTACAACCTATACATACATGCTAAATGTGTGGCACAATCGCATCGCAATGGCATTGCAGCATTATTATCATGACAAATTAATCAAGACTAATAAATGATAAGTTAATCCTTAATAATAATAATAACTGAGAAAATCCGTTTGTTACTTAGTAAATGAAACTTGGTTTTGAGGTAGTTTTAGCCTTGAACAAACATAGGATAGTTTTTATTACGGAAAAATGCATAGATCCAGCAGAGTAGTGATAAAAAGGTTTAGGATGACCAGTACAGTCACCTGCCACAACGGAGCAAAAATAATGGACATATCGTTCCAGACCTAGAAATAGAATTCTATCAGATATTATACAAGATTTGTTGTGTCAGATGTTGGTGCTGGAGACGTACCATACACACTACTTAACCCTGGGTTAGCTGATAACTGGGAACTGTGGTCCATGCAAAGGTGCCTTGACAAGGTAAAGGGTTTCAGCTATAATCATATCCAGCCAGTCTTTCAGTCAGTCATAGTCTTTCTGATAAAGACGGTTTTTGCTGACCATACCAGATAATTCTATTGTTACCAGTCTTTATATCAATCCCATTTGCAACCTCATCACCTCTAAACTATTGAACCGATTCAGTTGAAATTCAGTATACAGATAGTTAGAGTCCTGGGAAAGGGCATAGAATAGTTTTAATCCCAGAAAATTGTAGTCCTCGAGGGATACTTATAAACGAATTCTATGCAGACGGAGTTTCAAATAATGTTCAATATTCACTATTTTCAAGATTATCAAGAGATCTCTGACTCAACATCATATATGTTGTGCTGCACGGAATGTCCTACAGGGCAAGGTATCTTTGTGTATTTGAAGGAATGTATGAAAAATATAGTAATGTGTATAATATTTGTAATATTTTCAATACAATTATTGGCTTCACTACCAAGATCAAAGGCCCATCTCACTAGTCACTGATAAGTTTCCGATATTTCATGAGTTATATTTGTCACTTTCTCTATTTATCTCGTTGAGATAAACAGGGTAGCTATCTGAGATATTTGTCATATAAAATATATATATGTAAATGCTTTTTTGCACAATAAAGAGAGAAAAACAATTAAGTTTTGTTTAATTTTACCCGCTTATCCCTTTTTGGTTTATACAAATAAATAATATAAATAAATAAACATATGACCCTTTTCAAAATAGTTAAGATAATCAAATCAAACTAGGTTCCTGACATATGCGCATGTACAGTGTACAGTATTAGAGATAGCAGTATCAAATGTCTTTGTTGACAATTATCATATGACAGTTTGAATTGTTATCAAACCATTATTTTATTGCTTATTATTAGAAATGCAAATTGCGTAACTGTGCATTGAGCATTATGATTCAACACTTTTAAGAAATCACATATCACTGATAATTTTTGATAACACAAACATTTGAACGCATTCAATTGACGTTTTTAGAACACAAAGTAATACATTCATACAAAACTGACACTTAAATTGGATATGGGACCAAACACGAAGGATATGAGTAATCCCTCACCAATAACTTAGGTACATACATATAAATGCCTATAGTGTATGATGTACATTTCATAGTTACAAAGCCAAGACAAGACAAGAGTAAAAGAAAAAAAAACACGACAACATCCATAGAGGTGGTTTTGTGTCGAAAAAAAAACATTGTGAAGGTCTTTTAAAGTCCTAAACACATGAAAACAAAGTAAAGTGCCACTCGTACCGAGCGAGGTTTATAGGAGCGCCGCTGTAGTGTATCTCGACTGTTAAATACCTCATCGTGCATACAATTGCATTCCTTGACAGACGATGTGTGACAATGCACGTAACAACTCGAGCGTGAGCGTTCAACCCCGATATTACTATCAGGTCTTTAAGATGTCTGTACCCAGTTTTGCTGAAAACATAGTCAGCTGTCTGCTGATCGCGTCAATACTAGAAAAACCTGTTCCTAACCACCGACAAATACAAAGAAACACAACGGCGACTAACATCGCGACCCCACAAGGCACATCCGGGCAATAATAATGCGAACAAAATAAACTAAATTAACGAATTATCGATCTATGGTGATCCGCAAGTTACTGCACTCTTACCTTCAGATAGCTCTAAGTCCAATTCGGCTAATTTGTCTCTTATCTCGTCCGGTAACTTTGATATATCAACACTTAAGTCAGCCATCGTGGAAAAACACTATTTTCACACAAAACAAATAAAGTTAGCGAGTACACTTCAAGACACCATCGTGACACATGGCCATCTTGAATTTCGAACAATTTCTGACTCGGATTCTATCGGAACTGTTACTATTGGCGGTGTACGCAAGAGGGCGCCTGCGCCGGCTTCGTGTATAAAAAGTAGGTTTTCATTTACGGAAATAAAAATCGCGTTGTCCTAAAACTTTGAATGTAAATAATATATTTTAATTTGAAATTATTAGTGGCACGAAAATTAAAAACTGTTTAGAGTTTATTTCTAGTTGTTTGTTTGAGTTTACACCTTAAAACAGCTCAATTACGTGGCTTGTTATTGTCTATGACTTGGCTGCTAAATAAGGCTTATTACACAAAAGAGCGTCACAGTCACAGCATACGGAACACGGGATAATCTTTGCCACTTCCATTTAAAAATTTCCATTAAAATATATAGACAAAAAATTGTTGAAAAAATGTTTCAACTCGATTGAGAAGTTTTGCTTGTAAAAAGTAATAACATCTTACAAGCAGCAAAAAGAAATAACTCATCAAATGATCTATATATAATACCTTTAAACTATCAATCTCGAGGGATCTCGGAAACTGCTCCAACGATTTCGATGGAATTTGGTATGTAAGGGATTAAAAATCGTTATTTCAAATTTTTTATCGATTAGCCCGATCGAAGTTTGGTCATCCAGTTACTTTTTTTTAACTAAGACGGTATTTCAGTATCTCTCCTCTAATAGCGTGGTGCACTATCGTAGTGTGGTGTATATATCAAGTCCATCAGGTAGATTTAGCAATTTTTACCGTAACGGCACAACAAGGATATTTTCACTGGGCTGTTGGTTGACTTTAAGTCGTAGTCGACGCCTAATCTATCTAGACATTCCAAAATAATTATTATGAATGTGAAAGTCTGTTCGTTAGTTTACTACATTATCACGACTAAACCGCTGAACTCGAGAGACTGAAACCCTATGAAGGGAATAGGAATATTGCATATTTCCCGCGGGATGGTGATAAATGGGTAAGGCCGCGAATTTTGACCAATGTGACATAGAAATAACATAAAAAAAATAGGTAACGTTATCATAAAACGTAACGTAAATTTTGATAAAGCCTGGATCATACTGGCAAATATTCTCATTAGATAATGTGTCTATAAAAAAATACATGTCATATAATAAAGTGAAGTTATTATTTTTACTAGAACTTTATTTTTGTTTTTTTTTTCGACAAAAGTTGTAGTTGATAGACATAACTTATTAAAAACACATTATACATTTCACTATCCTAAAATTGACGCCATTATTCCACACAGAAACATATACAAATTATCTATATAATATAGTTTCTGACCAGAGGCCGTATTGCCTAATGTTTTTGACACTCGTGACCGCAATCAAATGACATATTTCGCATACAAAAGCTGTCATTTTATTGCGATCGCGAGTTTCAGAAACGTTAGGCAATAAGGCCTCTGATCCTAAACCTGTCCTATATGGGATCTATAGAGTTAAAACTGAATGTGGAAGTACCCTCTAGTTGACAAAATATCTTTCCAAAAGTGTCTCTTTACATGCCTCTATAACACTGACCATAAGGTGCACATTTATAAGCATAATGAATTTGGATTAGTGGTTGTGAGCATGCTTGTGACTTCGACTGTACAAGCTTAAATTTATTTAACTTCAAAATATCAATTTAACTAACTTACTGTGTAGTCATTGGAAACCTAATAATAAACTGGTGTAAGTTAGAATTTTTCTGTGTGCACTTCCCTTTACCACATTTTTTCGTTACGTTATGTAAAAAATACGTTGCATTTTGTAAAAATGTAACGTAATCGTAACGAAAGTGTAACGTATTATAAACAAAAACACGTTTATCATGGTGAAATAACAACATTTTGAACATAATAATACATGCTACTTACACGGAAAAGATTACCCTTTCTTAGGAAAAAACACCAGTTAAAAATAATCACTACTTACCCTTAAAATCGGACAAGCACTTTTGACGTTATTTCGAAAAACTTTTTCCGCGTCACGTTTGATGGCTGTTTGTAAACAAACTGATGACATTTATTTATCTCTTATGTGTTGCCCTATTAGAGGATTAGTTTCTAGTGCACAAAAACATATTTCTATCAAAATTGGCGTTAAAAATAGCTTTATAAAGCGTCACCAAAGTATTCGTAACGAAAACGTGGTTTTTTGGCACGTGAAAAGAAATAAATATAAAAAAGAAAATTATTTGAATATCATGATTCCGAAATCAGTAGAGCTATCGCTATATCATTAAATTTCGATTAAACAAAATCATGATCATGAGAAGTTAAAAACCATGAAAATAATAAGGTATTAAGTACTCGCGGCCGAAAAAAATAGTCAATTTTCGTTACGTTTTGGACGGAAATATATTTTTATTATTTTTTTAAAAGGGTTTAAATGAATTATCTCATTTGCGACCTTTAGAATTCATATCGCGTAATATAATAAAAAAAAATGAAACCTCTAGGGGTTACCAGTTTTTTTTTATCAGCTTTCCAAATTTGAAACGTCCTTAAATATAATAACTTTAATAATAACTTTTTCACAATTACTTATTCAATTACAATCACATTAATATTTCACACGAAAACACAAGCCGAAACATGAATGCACAGAAAAACCAGAAAAATAGACCAGCGCTGGGAATCGAACCCAGGTCCTCAGCATTCCGTGCTGCGTGCTATTCCCCTACACCACCACTGGACAAGTGGTCCAGTGTCCAGTGGTGGTGTAGGGGAATAGCACGCAGCACGGAATGCTGAGGACCTGGGTTCGATTCCCAGCGCTGGTCTATTTTTCTGGTTTTTCTGTGCATTCATGTTTCGGCTTGTGTTTTCGTGTGAAATATTAAACTTTCACGGGATAACCGTAAAAGAAAAAAAATTTGGAGTTGAAATAAAAAATACAAAAAGACTCCAAATCGTAATCTTGATACAATCACATTATTTTTTGCTTAGAAATTTTTGCCCTCCATTTAAAAATTTGCCCCATTTTTGCTATTATTCTTCTTTGCCTAGCCTTTTTCCATTTCCCTCGTCTGGTCTGGGTAATCGTGTTATCTATTTAATGGTCTGGGTATCGTGTTATCTATTTACTGGTATTCATATTGAAGAGTTGCTTGGTTATTGTGATATTTTATTATTACATTTATGTTGTGACATTTCCTGAAGTTAATTGGGTTTATTGACGATTCTTTGCTTGTATGAGCTTGTGCTACTAAACGATTTTTTTTTAAATATCTTAAATTATGAATCTCTGGAAGAGAAAGAGTTGTCTCTAGAAACACGTAATAAAAATATAACACAGTTTTCTGCCAAAGTTTAAGTGGCATACCACGGTATTAAATAATATCAAGCTGTTAAGATTTTTTACCCTCAGATTTGAAGGCTATTACTGACTATAGGATATTTAACAAAGAGTTGAAGGCATTCTTATCAAGAAAATGTTTTCATAGTTTAAGTTTGGAAGAGATTTTTGAGCAGGATAGTTGTATAAGCTAATTTTAAATGGCATGAATTTATATTAATGCAAAAAAAAACAAAAATTACATCTAACTTAATTTTGTTACATTGAGTATGAACGAAAACTATATAAATATTATAACCATCAATAGCTGCTCTTATTGTAAGTAAAGTAAAGTTTTATTTTGTTTCAGTGTTGCTTGTAAATTAGAACGAAACTATGAGCGACGAGTGTACTGGCGACTCTTAAAGCCCTCAGTTTTTAAGTTACATAATGTGCTATTGATCTTCTTATTAAGTACATATC
This sequence comes from Choristoneura rosaceana, assembly GCA_037349165.1. NCBI lineage: Eukaryota > Metazoa > Arthropoda > Insecta > Lepidoptera > Tortricidae > Choristoneura > Choristoneura rosaceana. The sequence continues at coordinate 4,321,524 of JAZBNJ010000004.1, read as the reverse complement.
CAATCCAAACTAGTTTATCTTTTATCTTATCGTATCTTTTTTATCTTAAAACTGTCACTATTTGTTCATTTTTGCTCTTCAAATAAAAAAAATCACATAACAATTCAAATTTAGGAGATTTCGCTCTTCAAAATAAAATAAAAACACAACACTTAAAAGTTCAATTCTATTCAAATTTAGGAGAAAGTGGCTCCATCTATTTTTTGACGATTCTGCCAGTGTCGTGTCGTTAGTGACTGAGACATGGCGGGAAAACAAAAGTTGAATTTTTACCATGGGACATGTGATCATGATCATTGCCTGTCATAGTTTTTATTAAGATAAAGTCGCATGTTGTCACAAGTAATAAGTACTTAATTTTTCATCTCTTTGCAATCTAAGTGTAGTGTGTGAGTATGCTTAAAAATGGATGCATGAAATGAATGAAGTGTTAGTATGCTTAGGTGCTAGGTAGGGCACTAGTTCTTAACAGTGTATGCAGACAACACATAAGCATATCATTCAATATAAAATATTTGCTCAAATCGATAAATTAAATACAATTATTATAGTTCAAAAATCGACCTAAGGCCCAGCTAGTGTGCAACGACTTTATTTTATTTCTTTGCTCAAATTTCAGCAGTCTGTATTTGAAGTTAGTCTGTTCTCGATGAGAAGTTATGTAACCATAGTCAACACAAAAAAAACATAGAGCAATACACATGGCAACTATGTCAGTAAAGTTTGCAGCTAGGTGGCGCTGGGTGTTTTCTTCTTCCCGTCATTCACACTTGATATTTTTTTACTTTTTACATTTCGGTAGTTTAGTTGGCTGTAAAATTATTTTCGTAATGGCTGCCACGCTTAAAGTGTAGCTCATTGGTTATGTCATGTATATAAAATCATTATTCTTAAGTGTTACATGTGTAATTCAACAAGTGTTCTGAACAATGATTGCATGAAAGGAGTCTTGGTTTCATTCTCCCAGGGACGTTTCTTCTTTCATGTTTCCTTTTTTGGCAATTAAGTTATGGACTCGGCGTTTGTGTACTACATGTAATAAAAACATAATCTATGCGTCGTGAAAAGTGTTCCCTGGGACCATATTGAGTGGAAAGTGCATTGAGGGAGTTGAAAATGACTGATACGCGGTCATCGTCGGCGTTGTTCAAACGCGCGGAGCAGCTAAAGCGATGGGAGGAATCGGACACTAATCGGCAGAGTCCGACTCCAAGGCGGGCTTCTAGGATACAGTTTTCGTCTGGTATCGTGTTCCTGGCAGCTTGTACGTCTGGGGATAAGGACGAGGTGCAACGTCTGCTGAGGGCTGGCGCCGACATCAATACGGCTAACGTGGACGGCTTAACTGCTCTACATCAGGTCAGTACTGTAAAATTACGCCTAAAACACATACCTTTTAAGCATTATTCTTCGTAAAACTACATTGACAAGCCCCGCGTGATACGAGTATCTAGTTTGACAGCTAAGTCAGAACATTTTTTTATGGTGCCTAGTTGGAATTATCTTCAACTCGATTTCAATCAGCAGAATCATTGGTTAAACAAACTAAATATTATGTGTTTACTGTTATGTAGTTGGCACTGCAGAATATATATATTTTTTGAAGTGAGAACACAATGTCCTATTTTTAACAAGTAACTAGATAAACGCTTATATTATAGTCTAATTCACAAACAATTAAATTTTGTTTCTGGAAGAAAGTTCTGGGGCATTGATCATTACAAAATACCCAGCCATAAACAATAGACTAAGACCTAACTATACTTGGTTTGAATACATATTTAACTAAATGTAAACAAACTTCAACTGCCAGATTTGGTACAGTCAAGGGCAAAAATATGTATACACTTTAGTACCTTGTCTATTTTCGTCATATTTGAACTGTCATAGTGGTTAAAGTGACAAGGTACTAAAGTGTATACATATTTTTACCCATGACTGTACATTGAAGGATTTCTAACATTTTACTTATCTATCATTGTTATCATTGGCATGCAAATCTTTTGTAGCTCTCAACCTTGACGCTGGCAAAATTGTCCCATTGGTTAGACGCCATTAAAAAAAAAATTAATGGTTATCATTGGCATGTCCAGGGTTATTTGTCATGGGGGGGGCCTGGCCTAGATTTTGGTTCGAAGATATCAGTATTATAGAATTTTTAATCGGCAACCCAACATCCTGGGCTGGGCATTAGACCACACGGGGGTGGGCACGGCCCACCCAGCCCCCCACTATATAGGTAGTCATTTACGATGATGCGTGCAGTGGTTCTTATTACAATGTCATTAATGTCTAATTTTGACAAATAATGTGTCTTTGTGGATGGCACTAGGCCTATGATTGTAATTTAATACAAACTAGACTAGTGTATTTCAATACAGAAATGTAAATATTTAGATATTTTAATTGGGGAATTTCAATATTTAATGGCTACTTGCTGGAAACACATAAATATCGAGTTAGCGTTAAGCTCAGTTTAGTAGTGTCAAAATGTATGTAACTGTCAAGCTTAAGCCAAGTTTAACTGCTAAATCTTGGTTTAAATTTTCCTGTAAGATGACCTAAGACACCAATTGACGTTGTTTTGTTTACATTATGTTAAATACCTATCTAAACCAAGTATAGCACTCAACAGAAGCAAGCAGACGTAAAACACTTAAAGCATGACATTTTAGTAATAGCATACCAATAGAAGAGCATTTCTTCACTAATTGGAAAATCATCTATGGTTTTTTTTGGGAAAAAATCTTGAGAGAAGTGTCAATGAAAAATGTTTCTGTTTAAAAACAATCATATTTTTAAACTCACCTAATATTCATACTATAAATAAAACTACCTATTTAATTTAAATTTTTCATACACCCCATGAAACAGTATTTTATGTCAATACCCCAAGCAAGTTGTAGGAAGTATTCGAATATTTACATGCAGTAGAGTTCATAATTTTATCAAAAATATCTGAACGCAACTATGGACGATCAGATGGCCAAGTGGTTAAAGAACCTGAATACGAAGCTTGAGGTTCTAGTTTCATTTTCTGGCCAGGGCAGATATTTGTATGAATAATACGAATGTTTGTTCTCGGGTCTTGGATGTTCAATATATTTTAAGTATGTATTTATGTGCCCAGCAGTGGGACGTATATAGGCTGAGATGATGATGATGTATTTATCTATATATAATTATGTTTATCTGTTGCCTAACTTGCCTTGTATCCATAGTACGATCAAGGAGTTTAATTCATTGGCCACCATGGAACCATTTCACAGTAAACGTCATAGTGGCATCGCATTAATTAACAAGGAAAGTCGTAATGACTTTTCCTTTGAAAGCCTTGTTTAGTTTGAGACTAGGTCAATTGGGGTGAAGTGTCCCATGATATTTATTATTTATTATTATTATAATGCAAATGTTTAAGTTCGATACCCAGTTGGGGCACATATTCATATGAATAATATGAATCCCAGAAGAAAGGTTACGTATTAGCCTGAAACATGTTGAACTAACCTCGATTTCAGATGTGAGGTATCTGTTATGTAATCATTTAAAATCTATATAAATAAAAAGGAATCATAAAATGTGTTGCTAAGAGCGCAAAACTCGGGAACGACTGGTCCAATTTAGCTAATTTTTTTTTTGTTGTGTATGTTACTGTCAGGAGCAGGTTTTTATGGATGGAAATATGTACATAACAAATACAACGGGGGCGAAGCCGCAGTCAACAGCTAGTGAATAATATGAATGTTTGTTCTCAGGCCTTGGATGTTTAATATGTATTTATCTATATAAGCATGTTATCCGTTGCCTAGTATCCATAGTACAAGTTTGAAATGAAATTCATGCTGACCTCATTTTCTTTTTACTTTACTTTTTGCCTTTTTCGTGAGTTGCGACATATCAAAGGTTGAGAAACAAAGGTCTTAGTTAAACAAAAGTCTAAAGAAGCCAGAAATATGTCTCTTTGAAATATTGCTTTAGAAGTTTTTGCTTTTGAAATTTCTTTCAAGCCCTTTAAAGTCCAAGTTGTTATTTGGTACAATTGCCATGGTCCAGAGTAAAAATAAATGCTTGCGATATCATGTACCTTTATTAGTTTTTTCTTTGTAATACATATTTCTTTTCTCTTTCATCTACAATCAAGTCGATAGACCTTAACTTTTGCAGCAATTTATTATTAAGCTCAGTTTAGACATGCAAGATTGTTTGTTAAAGTGTTAAATATAAAATTAAATTAGTTTGAAGATCTTCATAAAGATTGAATCTAGTCACTAGTCCTAACTATAATTGTAAGTTGAACCGTTCAATTTACAGATCCAAGATTCCAAAAAGTTGGAAAAGTTCTCGGAAATTTCTGGAAATTTTCATAAGAAATATAGGAAATATAAATTTAAGAAACGGAAAGTTTCAATCACCGTTCCTTTAGCGTATCAGAAGTTTAATTAAATAATGAGAATTTAAGCAATAGTATAGGTGTTAAATATCCTAATAGTTTTTGTTTCTTGATTACCTCTGCCAAATGATGTATGATTCAATTAATTACACAAAAGATCCCATTAGGTCGGAGTGTATCAGAAGACCTGTGGTTGATAAGATAATGGGTTATTATTAGAGGAATGCAAGGAAAGCCAATGGACAAAGTCAAATGACACACTTTGTGGAGTTTATAGCGATTTTGAAATTCTTTACTGGATTTTTTTACTTTCGTAATAAAAAACTAGCTTCTATTTTTCAAAGCTATTTAAACTCGTTGTTTTTTGTTTGGATCAAATCTTGCAAGTTCATTTTGACCCACTGCCAGTGGTCCGATTGACTTGAAATTTGGTACACATGTAAGTTGGATACAATAATATGACAGTGGCATCCTTGTAGTCCAGCGAGGATCGTCTTCTGCTGGAGGGAACTCCTCAATGGTAAATGACGTTGACTTAAAATTTGGTATGGAAATGTAGTTTACATAACAATGCAAGTACAGTCTACAAAAAGTACAGTCAGCAAAAAAGCTTAGTATGTAATAAAAATTATATTTTTAATATAAACTGTTTGTTGTTGTTTTTTGTTACAATAATCAGATTAACTTGATATTTGGTATACATTTAGTTTGATGACAATGCATGTGCAGTCATCAAAAAAAAAGCTTGTTATAAAAATTTAATGCTTATTAGAAACTTGACTATTTTTCTTCTCTAAAAGTGAAATATTATTTTAAATCAGTGCATTGGTTCTCTAGCTTCACAAATCTGTAGACCAGAGACTCTACTCAATCGTGTATAATGGTTAAAAATGACGATTGATTAATCTCAGTCGTAAAACTTTCGATTAATTTAGTCACGATTAAATTAATCGTCGATTAATTACCTATCAGCGACAAAATTTTGAATCATTTAGTTATTATTTTTTTAATATTATATATTTTCATAATATTTTTATTTGTAATAAATATCACACAGCATAGAATACAGAATGATTTTCCAAATGAACAACATATGACATGACAAGACATTGAATTTTTGTAACATGCGTTCCATAATTTTTATTGAGATTTGATCGTGTAGTCGATTAAAATGACGATCGATCAATCGTTATTCGAATACTCCCTCGATTAATTTAATCGTGATTAATTTTGTGACGAATGATTGTTCAATCGATTGATTAATTGATTAAAAAATTAATCGATTAATGCCCATCTCTGCTGTAGACCTTGAAAATAAAAGTTGTTTCTTTATTAAATTAATAAGAAAATACACTACAAGCCCCATCCACACCATTATCTTCATTCTGATTGCCACATTGTCAAACTAAATCGCTATTTACTACGTATTTTAAAGATATATTTATTTACTTTTTCCTTGTTCCATCGAAATAAGGTAAAAAATATCAACAACATTTGATATCAATTAGTAATTGATATTATGTACTTATATTATTATGGTTTGTGTTGTTGAAATAATTTTCCCCCTTATTCATAAACGACAATCAAACCTATTTTAGTTAAAATGCCGCTAAAATTTGTTTGTCCTTATCTGTGACTTCGACATTTGTATTTGTTAGAAAGGGACAAAGCATTTGTTAGTTAACATAGGCTTGTTAAGTTTTATGAATAAGGGGGTTTGTGTTTGTAGAAATATTAAAATATGATTAAATTTAATAGATTTTTTTTCATGTTTATTTCTGTGAACGAAAGTAAATATTGAACATATTTAACTGTCAACCCTGTCGCAAGCGCATTTTTCTTCATCATCATCATCATCATGTCAGCTAAAAGACGTCCACTGCTGGACATAGGCCTCCCCCAAGGCTCTCCACTCAGACCGGTCTTGTGCTTTTCGCATCAACCGCGATCCCGCGATCTTAGCCAGGTCGTCGCTCCATCTTGTTGGTGGCATTTTTCTTGCCAGTGAAGAAATTTGTCAGAGGGTGCTGGTATAGCAAAATCTCCTTGTACTCATATAAATACTGCGACCTATTTGCAAAATAAACTTTTTGGCCAACCGTATGGCCTAGTAGATAGAGAACTTGACTATGAAGCTTGGGGTCCCGGGTTCGATTCCCGGCCGGGGCAGATATTTGTATGAATAATACGAATTATTGTTTTCAGGTTTTGGGTGTTTAATATGTATTTGTCTATATAAGTACGTTTATCCGTTGCCTAGTACCCATAGTACAAGCTTTGCTTAGTTTGGGACTCGGTCAATTGGTGTCAACTGTCCCATGATATTTATTATTTATTTCAATTTATTAAAAAAGAAAACCATTACCCTGGCTTTTGCCTCTGCCGTAGTCGGGTAAAACGAGCGTGTGGTACCATTTGCCACAAAAGTGTTGAAATTCTCAGTTGTGTTGTTAGTAACTAATCATTAGTACTAATGGATGACTCATTCCGTTCCACCGAGTGAATAATATGACCTAATTGTTTTATTGTTGTACCTATAACCTTTAGGCCACAAACAATACGATAATAAGCTTTATACTTTCCCTGAATAATTAACTGTTCTCTTCCTGAACTGTGTAATATTATTAAAGTAGCATCGCCCAAAGTGCAGTTTTTAGGATTCCGTAGCCAAAATGGCAAAAACGGAACCCTTGTAGTTTCGCTATGTTTCTGTCTGTCTATCCTTCCGCGGCTTCACTCAGAGACTATCAATGCTAGAAAGCTGTAATTTTGCACGAATATATACAGGGTGTTTTTTTACAATCGCTTTAACTTTAAGGGTATATTCTTTATGCCTTATGTAGTTAATTTCTCGAAGAAACTTATGTCCTAACTCGCACCGTTTTCAAAATATTTAAAATCAAAATTTAATCACTAATCTAAGTTAAACGAGTGTAAAATCCCCTTAATTCATGACGTAACCAAAAATTATTTTCTTCTCGTTATTACTAAAGAGTCTTTAATGTTCCATCGGTGTGTCAAAAGAGTTTTAATTAATTAGTTCGTTTGATTTTCTTTTTCTTAGCTCGCCTGTGTCACGTCAATTTGACATTAAATTATTATTGTTGTAAATTTCTGTATTTTCCATTGAAAAATCGTGTTTACTTGCTTGTGATGCCACGGTTTAATTATTCGGCTGAAGAGGAGGCCAATATACACTTTGTTTACGGCTTCTGCGATGGAAATGCCGCAGAAGCAGCAAGGGAGTATCGTCGTCGATATCCCAATCGACGAACGCCTCAACCTCATACATTTATCAATGTAAGTAAATACTTAAACATTAAAAATGTTATTTTCATATTACTTTTCATATTTTAAAAGGTCTTTAATTATTGTTGCAGTTGCATAGACGGTTCAGCGAAATTGGTCTCCGTTTGACTCCGCATGAACGTGTCATAGATTTGCCAGTGCAGGATGAAATCGGTATAATGAATCATATTATTGAAGACCCGACTTTATCGACAAGGCGAATAGGCCGCATCTTTGACGTACCTCACACCAAAGTCTGGAGATTATGGAAGCGATACGGTCTGCATCCTTACCATTACCGGAAAGTGCAAGGCCTTTTACCACGGGACAATTTTTCGCGAATTGTTTTCTGCCAAAGGTCAAATGAACTACTCCTACACGACCCACAACTAATTTCGAAAATTCTGTGGATGGACGAGGCTCAGTTTACGAGAGCAGGAATAATAAATTCAAAAAATTATCACCATTGGTCAGAACAAAATCCACGGCTGGCCAGGGAGTCTTCGTTCCAGTATGAGTTCTCCGTAAACATGTGGGCAGGAGTCTTGAACAATCGCCTCATTGGTCCAGTGGAGATCCCAAACCGACTCAATGGTGATAATTATTTGGAATTTCTACAGACATTACATTATTTAGATTGATTCGATGATGTTCCGTTGGAAACTTTGAGGACACACTGGATCCAGCATGACGGGGCTCCAGCACATTTTGCTGCTCGTGTACGACAGTATTTAAATGAAAATTTTCCTGGGCGTTGGATTGGCCGCGGCAGCCCAACTCTTGCGTGGCCCGCCAGGTCTCCGGACCTAACACCCTTAGACTTTCATGTCTGGGGTACGTTAAAAGAGCGAGTTTACTCAAAACCGGTTGCAACCAGAGAACACTTGCTACAACGAATTCAGGAGGAGGCCGAGAACATGCGTGCCACTCATGTAAATTTAAATCGCGAGATACGGACGCGATTGAATGTCTGTTTAGAGAACGAAGGCGGCCACTTCGAAAATAAGTTGTAATAGTCTAAATTGTGTTGTGTTTTCTGTTGTGTTTCGGCGCGGAGAGTAAGACAGCCGGTGAAATTACTGGCACTTGAGGTATTCCAACTTAGGCCTCAAGGTTGGCAACGCATCTGCAATACCCCTGGTGTTGCAGATGTTTATGGGCGGTGGTGATCTCTTACCACCAGGAGACCCTCTTGCTCGTTTGCCTTCCAGTCGAATAAAAAAAAATACTGTATGATTTTTACACAAATTCTCCTAAACTGAGCTTCGTCCATCCACAGAATATTTGAAATTAGTTATGAGTCTTGTGGGAGTAGTTCATTAGACCCTTGGCGATTTTAATACAAATTCTTATAACTGACATTTATGTAAATTATATTGAAATTAGTAATTATGTATTGAATGAATAAATAAACTAAACTAAGCTGTTTTGATTTAATAGTGTAAATAAATTTTAATGTCGGTGAAATGAAGAAATTAGATTCAGTTTTTTTTTATTCTCAAGTTATTGTTTTTGTACATATGTAAATAAATTTTGCTATACTTGAACGTCAATTTTATTTGTGGCTACTAGCTTTTATTCGTGGCTTCGCTAGCGTGAACCATAAACATTTCAAAGAAGCAAGCAAGAATGCAAGTAGTAAGCATGTAAGTAAGCATGTAATTAATAATTATGCAAGAAATAGTCCAAGCAAACATGCATTCAAGGTTGCATTCAAACATGCAAGCAAGCATGCAAGCAAACATACAAGCTACATTTTGCAGGTGGTACGACCTTGTGCAAGGTCCGCACGGATTGCTACCACCATCTTGCTCGTTAATCCTGCCGTGAAGCAGCAGTGCTTGCACTGTTGTGTTTCGGCGCGGAGGGTAAGACAGCTGGTGAAATTACTGGCACTTGAGGTATTCCAACTTAGGCCTCTAGGTTGGCAACGCATCTGCAATACCTCTGGTGTTGCAGATGTTTATGAGCGGTGGTGATCTCTTACCACCCACTTGCTTGTTTGCCTTCCAGTTGTATAAAAAAAAATACAAGCAAGCATCCAGGCAAGCAAGCATGCTAGCAAGTATCTAAGCAAGTTTGCAAGTGAGTATGTAATTTTGCAAGAAATAGCGCAAACAAGCATGCATTTATTCCTCGGGAACTATGCAATTTTCCGGGAGGTAAATCTCAGCCCTGGGGTCACCTGAGCCCAAAACCAGACGCAATGATAGATGTTTAACAAAAAGTTTGGTGTTTCCGACCATGGTACCATTGTCTCAAAAGCAAGCGCCGCTCATGATGTTTGTTAAAGCTGAGTATTTGCGGCTCTTGTTTATCTGAGCCTGTTCAGCAGCCGCCTTAGCTCTGAGCGCGGTGCTCTGGATGTGAGACGGGGCAAGAGTGTCGACACACATCGCCTCCGACACCAGAGTTGTTCCCAAAATCCAAGGCAGTGAGGTGGCACCATGCGGTCTTTTACTGTCGTCACTCAACAAACCGCATGGCTCTAGAGTTGCTGGAATGAGGGCTATCGTTTTTTCTCTCACTAGATGGCGCCACTGTTGCGTGAGGTTTTTAAAAGTCTGTTATAACGGCCGTGAAAACAAAGTTTAGATTAAAATCATATTCAATACATCGTAAAACAGTACCATAAACATATCGAGCAACCACAGAATTTCGTAATCCCGTTTTGTTCGGAAAAAAGGAAGGACAAAAGTTTTCGAAAGACAAAACTATCTCAAATTACAGACGTTCATTGCCTCGTATCGCATAATTGCCATAATTAATTTCAGGTAATGCAAAATATTCACAAAATTATTCTAATTATAAATAAACCCGCGTAGCTCACCCAAAAACTATGAGATTTGACATTTCGTTGACCTCACGCTACACTAGCGCCTCTAGCGGAAAATTCATTCGCGATAGCCCCCATTGATGCGGTAGTGAAGGCCCGACGGATGAGGTCATTTAGCGCACCATGATATGACGATATAAACGACCAGCACTTTTCACACGCTACAAACCGTGGCGGCCTATCTAGGCCCCACATCATCATCATCATCATTTGATCCACTTCCTTACCACACTGGCATCGGTGCGGCTCACAAACTTTGGCCCCCAAGCGCAAGCAGACAGCTATGCGCAAATGTGCTGGATCTAACATAGTTCCTAAGTTTGTACACGGTAACGCATGCAATGGCCTGACTTCCATTCCGAAACAACAAGAAGTCTTGCTCGGACGGTGGCATCTGTGCACTGAAGAAAATTAGCCGATTGTGAACTAGCTTTGCCGCTAGCAGATCTCATGATCGTTGCATAAATGCGTTGGAGCCTGTCGGAGTATCTTCCCTAGGGCACACTTCCGTAGCCGTCGTCAAGTGTCTTGGGGTCAATTCCTGTGGCCGAAAATCTTGACGACATTTTTACTTTGTAAGTTTAGTTTAGTTTATAATTGTTTTTTATAATATTAGGCAAGTAAATATTATGTTTTTGGGTGTTTAATTAATAAATCCATTTTTAGAACTATTCTTTGAGTACCTATTGCCGAGTAATGAGCGTAACATTAAAAAAAAATGGTACAATATTACACGTCGCATTTTCCGGGATAAAAACGATCCTATGTCCTTCTCCGGGACTCAAATTATCTGTATACCGAATTTCTAAGTCGTTCATGCATGAGTCATGATTGTTCATGGACGAGTTCACGCTCCGACTCGCACTTGACAGATTTTCGGGTGGCTGTGACCACAAACTTTTTTTAAGGCCTGGATCCGCGCCTGATCCCATCCCACTAATATTATAAATGCAAAAGGTTGAAAGGGTGTAAGTCTGTTTGTTTGTTTGTTATTTTATCATGTCTAAACCACCGAACTGATTTAAATTTCTGCGTATCAAGACATTGCATTGGCCATTCAAGCATCTCGATAGACCGTGAAAGTGTGTCGTCACAAGTCTATTAGGGTTGTGGGCATGCCCGTCGTGCCCACAACGGGAGATCCGCCTTTGGATGGGATGCAATAAACTCAAAGGATTAAAATAATGCGAATTAATTTATGTAGCTTTGATTTTTTTATATTTTGATGCCTCGCAATCGTATTTCTGGAAGGAAAATAAACATGAAGAGAAAATAAAATTTACTTTAGTCGGATTTGAACCCCGTACCTTCTACTTGATAAGCAATCGAACTACCACTGAGCTAAATTTTTAAACGAGCTGTCAACGCTGACATGCACAAAGTTTATGGCACTGACGTAGATGACACTCAATTGACGCTAACTTTTGCTTAACTCTAAAGGACCTTTTACAATAGCCTGCAATTAAAATATTAATTACTTTGTATGAAACCGAAAAAAAAATTTTTTTTTTGAATATCGTTAAACTGATTTAAAGGATAACTTATGTTAATGTACCAAGCACTGTGTCGAAGTTAAAGCAAATGTACAAAAACAGGTTGTATGTAAACTATGCCAACAAAATGGTACAATAAAAAATTAAAAAAATAAATTTATAGTACTCCCATAGACGTAAAGTGGGGGTGATTATTTTTTCTCATCAACCCTTATAGTGGGGGGTGTCGTTGGATAGGTCTTATAAAACCATTAGGGGGTTGCTAAAACGATTACTCGATTCAGTGATTTATTTGCAAAATATTCGACTTTAAAGTGCAAACTTTCATTAAAATCGAGCGCCCCCCCCTCTTAAATTCTAAACAAAATCAGGATGGTAGTAAGTACATCACACTTACAAGGAAAACTGTAACGGTTAAGTTTTCTTGAGAATTATTAGTAGTTTAAGAGTAAATAGCAGCCTAAGGTATAAAATACACCTAAACTTGGAATATTCCGTACAAAATAAAAAAATCCTTAGAATAATATTACCAAATTTTTTCGTAATGGCTACGGAACCCTATTACGGGCGTGTCCGACACGCTCTTGTCGTTTTTTTTTATTTTTTTTTTGTACAATCACCAGCACCAGTATCTGTCACAACCAAAGCGTGCAAAAATATCTGATGCGACTGGGCGTAAGCTAGTAAAAAATAATTTTGCGTTTATATCAAGGCTAGCTTTTGTCCGCGGCTTCGCCCGCGTGGAATTCTACACATCTACACAGCGTACAGACATTACAACTAGAAGGGCTATTCCGAAACACAAAATTCGAAGTTCGTATCGTACCATCCCTGTCACTCTCGTATTAAATAACATAAGCGTAGGCGGTACGATAGGAACTTCGATTTTCGAATTTCGTGGTAGCCTTGCTGAACACACTGATGCCGGACCAGCCGACACGGTGCCCGTTGTAATATTCGAGCTAACGCGAAACAGGACAGACAATACCGCGTCACGCTTATTTCCCGCGCGGTATTCTGCGTGTTAGCTTGAATATTACAACCAGTACCGCCTCCGCTCTTCATGTGTTTCAAACTTACACGAGATTCGTGATTGGGCGTTTTCTGCGTCTTAAAAAAAAAAGTGTACCCTTTGTGTTTTTTTGAAATTTTGGAAAAAATATGGTTTTTCCTACTCAGAATCAAGAGCACAATGGATTCTGATCGTTTGAAAAAATGTCCCCAGTTTTTTTTGTCACGCCTATACTAAGCCTGTCATTTTTTTGGGGACATTTTTTTAAACTATCGGAATCAATTGTGCTCTTGATTCTGAGTAGGAAAAACCATATTTTTTCCAAAATTTAAAAAAAAGAAAGGGTACACTTTTTTTTAAAACGTCCATTCCTGCTTTTGAAAATACCAGCGTGTGATTCATTATCATCATCATCATCGCAGCCTCGCGAAGGCGTGACTGTGCCTTATGGCATTGATAGGCGTCTATAATCACTGTGTGCTGAGGCGTAGAGGCGTTTTTTGCCCGTACCATTTCCTCGCTTTTTGCCACGGCAATCAAGTAACTATGTTTTGATTAGTTTCAGTTACTTTAAAGTTTTTTTTGACCGTTTATAATCGGTTTGTGGCAAAGATTTATTGGATGGAGTAATTTGTGACGCGCGATTTTGTCTACGTCCCGTGGCGGTTACTGATTTACTCGTATACGCAGATAAATTCAAATTCGAAATCCAAATTATTTATTCAGTAAATAGGCCGCAATGGGCACTTATACACGTAATTTTTTTAAACTACCAGCGCTTTCGGAAAGGCCATCATTGCCAAGATGAATGCGCCGCAAGAAACTTGGCAGAAAGTCATTTTTCTAAATAAAATAATTACAAATAAAAAACTACAGTAAACAATCAAACAAAAAATTACAAAAAAATAATTAAATAATAATACAGGGATGTATTGGGTCCCTTAGTTACAAAACTAAACACTAACTATGTCTATGTTAAGCGGAAGTGTAGAATGCTTCCACCGTCATAAATGAAAAAATAATAATAAAAAACAAATATTCTGAAATATACTATGTTTGTTATCACGTCTATCGCTGAACCGATTTAGTTGAAATAAGGTATACAGATTGTGTCCCGCGGAAGGACGTAGGATAGTTTTTCCTGGTATCGATAGTAATTCCCGCGGGATAGCGATAAACAAATTCTATGCGGATAGAGTCGGCGGGCAACAGCTAGTACAGTCAAGGGCAAAAATATGTATACACTTTAGTATCTTGTCTATTTTCGTCATATTTGAACTGCCATATATGAACTGTCACAGTGGTTAAAGTGACAAGGTACTAAAGTGTATACATATTTTTGCCCTTGACTGTACTATAATATAGCTTTCTCTAGGTAAGTAATTATTTTTGTCGAATTGGGTGGATCAACTATTCCTTGCTGTCCCGTCAGCCAGGGGACAAAAGTAGTACAGTTTAATAGAAGAAATGTTGTCACATTATACTAACATGCTTATTAGATGACCAGTAATAGAAGGGGTTTAAAACAACCACAAAAATACATGTTCCTCAAATTTTAATCCTATAAACTTACGGTTTAAAGAGTGACTCAGGAGAACGTAACTATAGCAACGAGTGGCAAGAAAAAGTTGATAGATCCAATTATTACCAAACGCGGTTAGTTGCCTCGACGTTTCGACCACATTACAGTGGCCGTGGTCATGAGTAGACTGAAGTATTCTATAGGGTATATTTGATTAGCAGCGCATAGAAAAGTAGGTATTGTATTTTTTTTTGATCGCATAAAAAATATTGTCACTTATTTTAAATACAATAATCGATCGAGATTCAATTTTTCCCAATGGAAATACATATATTCACTATATTAGTGGTCAGTCAGACTACATGCTGCAGAGCGTAGTAACTGACCCAATTCGTCCACTCTTTCGGAGACAACTGTTTAACATAACATGACTAATAAACCATTAGGGTACGCTTCCGTACCAGCAGATTGGAGCACTAATCGCACAGTACCTCTAACTAACTCTACTTTTTTCTTCTAGAATCATTGTGGTCAGTTTTTCGCCTATTCCGCGATTACTGTTCACTTAAAGTTAACGAATATCAAAAATAACAAAGCGCCTTGACAAAATACTAACTTAACCTAACCTATAGTTGAGCAATCATGTTACCTGGCACCTGGGTTTTCTTTATTGCGGGGGCTCGCCCCCCGTCCCCCCGCTTTATGCCCATTACAAATACAATTCTAACCTAACCTAATAACATTTTTCTAGTCATATAGGTAACTTATTTTCGAATATAGATTTGGACATGATTTCGGCCTATCAAAATTCGGCTAAATTACATATATGCTAAACAAGATTATGCATAATAAAATTCGGCTATGTTAATAATATGCTTAAATAAATTCGGCTAAACCGTTATTCGGCTTATTCAGAATTATGCCTAACTAAATTTCGGCCAGTTTAAGATTCGGCGTAAGTAAATTATGCGAAACCTGTAATGCGTAATGAGGGCTATCGCGAATGAATTTTCCGCTAGAGGCGCTAGTGTAGCATGAGGTCAACGAAATGTCAAATTTCATAGTTATTGGGTGAGCTACGCGGGTTTATTTATAATTAGAATAATTTTGTGAATATTTTGCATTACCTGAAATTAATTATGGCAATTATACGATAAGGGACAATAAACGTCTGTAATTTGAGACAGTTTTGTCTTTCGAAAACTTTTGCACTCCTTTTTTCCGAACAAAACGGGATTATGCAATACTGTGGTTGCTCAATATGTTTATGGTACTGTTTTACGATGTCTTAAATATGATTTTAATCTAAACTTTGTTTTCACGGCCGTTATAACAGACTTTTAAAAAACTCACGCAACAGTGGCGCCATCTAGTGAGAGAAAAAACGATAGCCCTCATTAGTTTCGGACATTAAAAAGTATGCGAAATAGAGAGCACCCGATTGCGAGGGCTCGCGCGTCAAAACTAGTGTTCAGTGTGGTGTTTTTTATCAGATGATAATAGGGCTCAATCACGGGTCAGTTCTATAAAAAAAAGCTTCTTTTCTCTCTGATTCGGTGTCGATGCCGGTTTACACGGACTTCAGTACAATTCATATACAACATGCAGTTTTGCCAGGCCGGCACTGAGTGGGAACTACTGGGAAGCTTGCTGGCGGGACTCGACGCCGGGCGGGCTCCACCGGTAAGTGAAGAAGCGCGCCATACATTGTCATACATTTTTACTGCCGGTCCGTCTAATGCAGCGGTTCTTAACCTTTTTGTTAGGAGGGACCATTTGACAAAATTTCTGTCTTGCCATGGCCCATCAACTGTTTGAAGGTAATATACGGTAAAAGTAAAATTGTAAATGAATGAACGGTTGCGACCACTACTTGACTGGCGCGTCGTTTTGCCAGTTCGTTGTTGATGTCTTCGCGGACCATTTCGAGTTCTTCCAAGGACCACCGGTTAAGAATCACTGGTCTAATGGAAAAACGCCTAATTTTCTAGTAGCCCCGCTTATGCGCCGGTGTTCCACGTAACAGCATTCCGCGCGACAATAGTGTTTACGGAGGCCGAGATCCAATGTCAATATTATCTCTGAGAATTAGTGTTTTTTCGCGATTCACAGAAGAGATCGGAAGTTACGCAACTGTCGGGGCGCGTGCGCGGCGAACATGATTCCAAGTTTAACCGACAGCGGGAGTAAAAATAGGGCTATTGGTTTTGAGTGTGTAAATAGATCGGCAAAATAGAACGGGCGGGAAAAATGCGTGTTATGTATTTGTTTTTTATTGCCACTTTGTAGGCCTTTTTATGTTTTGGTTCAGACGATTATAGAAGATCTGTTATACTTGAGTCCAGAATTAGACGAACCAATTTGACACTTCATTACACACTATGTTGCTACAGTTTCACCAGTGCTCTAATATCGATATAAAAAAAATCCACGTAGCACGTTGCTTGCAAGACTGATGGCCGATGGAGTCGGAAGGTTCTCAAATGGCGTCCGCGGACCGGGAGATGAGCTGTCGGTAGGCCTCCAACAAGGTGGAGCGATGACCTGGTTAAAATCGCGGGATCGCGGTTCTTGCGGAAAGCACAAGACCGGTCTGAGTGCCTTGGGGGAGGCCTATGTCCAGCAGTGGACGTCTTTCCGTTGACGCTAAACTTATTTAATACGAGAGTGACAGGAATGGTACGATACGAACGTCGATTCTCGCATTTGGTAGTAGTAGCCGCTCAGTTGCGTATATTCAAAAATTCTGCGTAGTGATCTGCGACTGATCAATCTACGAATCGTTATTCGGCGTAACGTTTTCTGCGAAATGAAAATTGGCTACTCGATTAACGGCGAAACATTGGGTATATTTGCTTGTAGTCCCGCTACCTATGTGTATTTTTATTTTATTTGTCTTTTATGTCATTCAAAGAACTACGTTATAGTCGTTTTGTTTTTTATCGCCGGAACCGCTAGTGCTATTAATGCACGACCGAGCATTTGTTGACCCAGAACAGATGACAGTTATGCCACGTAATTTGCCATAGAGCGCGAATTATCAGGTCGTACATTGTTGTCGTTTATTTCGGGTCGACAAATACAGGTCATACATTAACCGCACCCAGTATTACGATAAGGGGCTTGTCACACCGGATGCGTTCTGCGTCTTGCGGTCCAGTCTCAGATATCCGTATAAATAAATATATACTCGTATATAAATGAATATCTGTCTCATATACAAAGGGTACCATTTATGAAGCTTCAAAATGAGGTTATTTCTGTACAAAATTTTACTTAACGTTATTACCATTATTACTGTTATTACTTCAGTTATAGAATTTGATAGACATAGAGATTAACATTTATGACATCAAAAAGTACCAGACTCTTAAAACAATACACAAATTATAAAAAACTTTGACTATGTCGAGAAAGGAACTTGACTCAGCATATTATCCTGCAATATAAGTGCAACAGGCAAGCAACAGCGCTGATTTTCAGTCAACACCTTAATGTCCTTGCATTTTTTTGATGCCAAACGCAATGAAAATATGTAATGGCAAAAATATTCTTAGGATTCTCGTATAGTATCAAATCAATGAAAGTGGCTTGCATTTTGAAATCGAAGCCACGTATCTCACGTAAAGCAATTTCTTGTATTCCACTAATAGAGGTGATTCAGGGGATAAGTGTCGGAATTTCAGTTCAACAGTTCTGTTATTCGGGTCCCACTTAACCAAGCTTCACTGTTTTATATGTTACTGAGTGGACAACAAATTACAAGCTAATACTAATAGTATTAGAGATTTCCTTTTCTTTTTTTTTCCACGGGAAGGCAAACGAGCAAGTGGGTCTCCTGGTGGTAAGAGATCACCACCGCCCATAAACATCTGTAACACCAGGGGTATTGCAGATGCATTGCCAACCTGGAGGCCTGAGATGGAATACCTCAAGTGCCAGTAATTTCACCGGCTGTCTTACTATCCACGCCGAAACACAACAGTGCAAGCACTGCTGCTTCACGGCAGGATTAGCGAGCAAGATGGTGGTAATGAAATGAAATGAAATGAAATGAAATTTATTTATTTGGTAGCAATCCGGGCGAACCGTGCACAAGGTCCTACCACCTGCACTTCTTACTTACTTTTACTTTGTTATGCAGTATGACCATCCAGTATGAAAAGTCGCAGAACGAGCCTATTCCTGTCTTTTTCCATCACTTCAATAACTCATGCCTAATATTTGGAGCCAACATAATGTATTCCTTGTTATTACATTAAAATAAAAACTTGTAAACAGTTTCCCCTCAACACTGTTTGTGCGTAAAGCTCAGGATATAGCTACTATGATTTTCGATAGTAAATGGAAAATTTGCTAAACAGCTACATATGAACAGTGTTTTTCCATCGTATTTTATTGGAAAAGTTCGTATCTGCCTTTCTCAACTGGCTTACTGAAGTTTACTGAAGCTAATAGAGAAAGCAAGATAAGTACGAACTTTACCGACGAAATACGATGACAAAACATTATTCACTGTATCTGTAAGTGTGTGGTTTTTGACAGTGATAGAATTCGTTGGAGAAGTTTGAAATTTGTGAACGGTATCGAAATGAAACTACGCATGTAGCCGATGAAACTCAAGTTGCGAACGACCGCTGTAGAAGTTATTATGAAGTTGACCGGGATGACAATACCTTCCAGAAAATATCGATTCGAATGGTGTCTTGAAAAATCGGTTAACAACAAAAAAAAATCGAAGTCAAAAGGATAGTTAGTGTAAAAATCGATACTTGCTCGATTTGCTTTTTGAGTTTGTTCTTCTTTTATTATTATTAAATAGAAAGCTTTATTTTTACTATCCTCTTAAATGCTATTTGCGTGAGCGGGACAGCACGATAAGGTCTAATATCTAAATTTGAAAAATTAGATAAAATTGAATGTCGATTCAAAATGTTCGATCTTCAAAACCGGATTTTCTTTCAGTCTTGCTAGTTGAAAATTCGCTGGATCCGTTTAGTACTCTGAATAGATGTAAAAAATCGATATTTTGATTTAAAAAAATCGCTTCGACTTAGTTGTTGGAAATTAACGAATATGTACGCGTCGCTGTCTTATTATGTGGTGGAGTAGATATTAATTACGGCTATTAAAGCTCGTTGCCTTACTCAGGGCACTGACTGAATGATTAGTCAAACATATCGTGTCGTATGGACGATCTCTTCGATGTTGAACGGGATTGAGCGCTGCACTAAAACGGCGACTTACTGGAGGAATTAAATCTAGATTTAGTTTGAAAAATTATCGAATGAATGAAGTGAGTTTGGCGCGCAGTACGCGTATTGCAGCAGCCGCCGAATCGCGTTGCTTCGAGGAAGAAGGGCTACGGATTAGCCCGAAACATGTCAACGATTGACGCCTTATTTATTAATATCGGACGCGTAGTCTAGATGCTACGGTGGAATATAAGTGAATACAAACATACATAGACTGCTAAAATCATTACTCTTCCTTTGGCTTTGCCGTAGTCGAGTAAAAAAAATGCCATTAAAACTGCTGACGTAGGAACTACTGCGAATGTAGACTTTCTGTGAAAAGGTTTCCACAGTGGGTCACGTTGTGATGGTTCGATAAGCTTAGTGCTTCTCGCATCATAAGTGTTGGCTAAAGGTTATACGGATAGTACGGTAGACGGTCAGTCTAATTCTGTTTTCATCTCTCCTGTTCGGAAAGTTTAATTTTCATGGGTAGATAGACGGGTGGAAAATTGCGTTTTCTCCTCTAGGGTGGAAAGTAAATTTTTTTTAATTTTTCGGCTAGCCACGACATCGAAGATAATTGAGTTACGTCATATTATTAAAATAAAAGCTTTTCAGTAATCTAAATTCAGCTATACATTAAACGACACGTTTATTACGATCTTAATAGGTTCACATTAAAAACATTCTACAATTGGTCTATTTTTTATTTTTTTCGAAATTACAAAATATCAACATTAAAAATTTTTCCTCTATTCTGCTGCCCGCCATAATGCCATGATAGGCATTTTTTTCATGTTTCGGCATGGCCATCTAGATGTAAGTCGTGACCAAGAACATTATATACAACACTGGAGGTTGAACGCCGAACATCCGTAATAAAAGTCAAACTTCTTGGTTCGGCGTGCAACCTCCAGTTTTGTATAATTATAAGCTCTTTGGTCATATCGTGGCCAACTCGATTACAGTCTAGTCGGCCGCGGCAAGTGGCCAGTATGCAAAGAGTAAAGTAATGTATGAAAAGGTTGGAGGTTGGATATAAATAAATTTAATTTATTTATATCTTTTTAATTTATATTCGTATCGTATTTATAACTTACATAATTTTATACATTTATTTATACTAGCCACGACATCGAAGATAATTGAGTTACGTCAATGAGTTTTTTTTTTCACGTTTCGGCATGGCCATCTAGATGCACGTCGTAACCAACCGATTTTTTTTTTATAGTTGGCCATGGCAAGTGGCCAGTCGAAAAGGTAGCGCTGGAGGTTGGATAGGTTTAAGTAAATTCAATTTATTATTATTCTCGTTTTTTTGTACTATTTTAGTTTCCTCACAGTC
This sequence comes from Choristoneura rosaceana, assembly GCA_037349165.1. Taxonomy (NCBI): domain Eukaryota; kingdom Metazoa; phylum Arthropoda; class Insecta; order Lepidoptera; family Tortricidae; genus Choristoneura; species Choristoneura rosaceana. The sequence continues at coordinate 4,300,401 of JAZBNJ010000004.1, read as the reverse complement.
GAAATGAAAAGTAGAGTGTCTAACTCGGGTGAAATAACCCATTTCCCCTCGAACTATTGGCGCTCTCACTTCGTTCGAGCGCCAGAAATATCTCGGTGAAATGGGTCACTTTCCACCCTTGGTTATCAATCTACTAATAGTGACGTCTCACCGCGGTCGACAATCGCGAGTTATTCCCGGAGCCAGCATGTGACGCGCGCATTGCCGCATTCTGATTCGATTTGCGGAAGCGTAAGTGTACACGAATTGAATAATAGATGGCGCCTCTAGGATTACATTCGCAGCTACTCTAACAAGATTCGGGTATTTGGAACGTTCGGGGTTTGCTTGTTAAGTGCGTGATGGGAAGACACTATCAAATCTGTCACCAAAATCGCTGTAGAATGTGCTCACCAAGCGGGCGCAATAGAGACCGTTGTAGAAGGATAGTAAAGGCTACGACCGCGTGATTGGCGTCCTCTCATGATCGAGTGGCCTCTCAAGTGGCCGATTTAGGAGAATCAGAACCACGACCAACAGTGGACATCTTACTGCTGATGGTAATGATGGTGATGAGTCAAATGTAGCGGTAGAAGAGAATTCTATGAATTGACAATGCCGGCAGGTAATAATTGTATAATAAGTAGGTACATTATGTTTATTATACGGTCGTATGAATAATTTTTGCGTCGAAAGGAACTTTTTCTAGTCAGCGGCAAAGATAAAAAGACGGGTTACGATTTTAGCATTCATCAGTTTATGTATGTTTATTACATTAATGTTTCCGCGTGTTCAACCATAGCGCGAAGACTTTCTAATATATGTTCATAAACTTTGAGCAAAAATTTGATCATAAATATCTGAACACGCTTCTACGCTAACAATCACACAAGTTTATGAACTCGACTGTACATTCCATACAAAAAAAAGGATATATCGGTCTCATTAAACTTCTTGAATTGCACCCAAAACAGTTGTTTGTCTACCATTTTATATGTATTCAACTACTAACAACCAGTTGGCCAGTATATTTGATTTTTTCCACCATGACGTAATAGAAAGCGTAATTCTCCGGGCTATATTAAAGTATCTGAAGTAGGTCGATACCTAGCATCTGTCGATCTTACAGTAAATATTCTAAGCTGGCAGATGGAATGGTACCGGCTTTGCCCTCAAATGCTTGTAATCCAGTGGGTCAGATCTTTGACGAATACAATGTAAACCAAAGGTTTGCTCTACTGATGTTTTAACGTCAAGGAATGTTACTTTCGTTATTAAAATCTATGCGCTTTTTTTAAACGCAAAACTATGTAGATAAGTTATCGTAACAGGCTAAAGGCGAAATATTGTTGATTTTCATGATGACGATTTTGAAAAGAAAATGCAAGAGTTTTTACCAAATATATCCAAATTACCATAGGTGTTCTTACAATAATTGAAGAGTTACCTCGATTTCCTTAGGATACAATCATCAGATCCTGATTCGGTGCTTTTGGGACCTAATTGAATGTATTCCTATACGAACGAAAAAAAAATTTAAATCCGTTCACAAATGACCGAGTTCAGAGGTTGTTACCTAAACAAAAAAAAACAATGATAAAAAATACAACCGAATTGATAATCTCCTTTTTTGAAGTCGGTTAAAAATACCAGGCAATAACAGTAAACTGAGTTTCGGACTATTTCAATTATATTTATTTGTATTATTTCAGTAACTAATATTTTAGTTCATGAATTTAAAACCATTGCCAACCCTAGCTGGTCGTCATAGGTAATTTCAATGGATTTTGCTCGTATTTACGATCCCTGCTAATAACAAACCAAATACTGTACCACCAATTTAAAGTGAATACCGCAAAAACTTCAGATGTGTTTGTACCTATAGTTAGATTTTTTTTGTTTTTGAACATCGACCTAAAAGGATAATGTAGATTGGAATGTTTTAGCACACTGGATTCGGAGATAAGAAAGGAGAGTTAAAAAATTCGAGTCTGAAATAAGGTTCTTGTCTGATACAGTCTATACTTGGTTTGGATAGGTATTTGACTAAATGAAAACAAACTTCAGCTGGCAGATTTGTTAAGTATGTAAATTCAAGGATTTTAAACATTTTACTTATCTTTCAGTGTAATACAAACTAGACTAGTGTATTTCAATACAAAAATGTAAATGTTTAGATAGTTTAATGGGGGAACTTCAATATTTAAGACACCAATTGACCTTGTTTTGTTATAATTTAGTTAAATACCTATCCCAGGGGGGCCAACTTGATTATATCCAAGATCTATTGTTTACTGATGAAACCCTGTGCGATCCACCAATTACATAATTCTTGAAATCTCAAATGAAACAGCATAGTTCAGTATTTATATTTTTTGCCTTGCTACGATCGACTGGACAAGTCGCGATTGACCGGTTGGCCGGCCACCCCTATCCTAACCAAACCAAGTGCAGTTGGCGGCATGGCTCCTAATGTAAACACTAGCATTCGCAGTGGCGGTGGTGTTCTAGGTTTTCTTTATCATAAGCAAACGGACAATGGGACCCGGTCGCTTGCCGCTCGAGGGGTTGGAATGGAATCATAAGCTATTAACGCTTAGTTCTCATGGCTTCATCTGAATAATAGCAGTAACGGCAATATTATGAAATCGGCCGACTGTGCCCTTTTGTTTTATTACACCATTTGGCAAATCACCAATATCGAAGTACCAGGGTATTATGAAGAGGAGGAGTCGGCTACGGGTGTGGACAGGTCGCCAATACAGCTATCTTATAAGACACTATTTCCAATTGTCAAAAGCGTCTCAGGTGATTTAATGCGACATAATTTAATTTGTTATGCCGTCGGTTTTATAATTTAGATTTTGAGTTCTGTTGCCTGAAACATAAGGAGGGGCAGTTGAATAGAAATGCAAATAGTTGAAATTTGGTAGGTAATTTATCGTGTTAATTCCCGGAAATACACCCACACAAACATTACGTCTGTATTCCCAAATGGGTTACCTATAGGCAGAGCACACTAAACTATACCGCTTCGGAGCCACTTTTAGCGATTTTAGTCTTTAAGTTTGACAAAAACGGTACAATATTAGTGACAGGTTGGTAGCCTATCGCCTACGGTATACCTTAACCTATATCCTCAGTCACCTCTTATGACATCCACGGTTGAAATGAACAGGTGTAATTCTAACTCGACACCACACGTGTTCCCGGGAATACATCGTTCAATTTCGAGATTCAAAATTACATTCTTCCCGAGAATATTGGAACAAAAAATAGCCTTTTTGATATTCCCGAAATTGTAAGTGGCAAATTTCATACAAAATCATCTGGACGGTTTAGCGCGAAAGAGTAACTAACACTAAGAGTAGAATATACTCTTTACACACACGTTTTTTTTCTCAAAGCAACTGTCAGACTTAATTGTTCACGGGAGCGAAATCGCAAGTAAAGTCTGTTATAAAATAAAATGGCAGTTAGAGCAGATGAAATAGTGTCATAAAATTTTGTATGATGTCTTCAAAGCTCACCCGGCCTCCGTAGAATTCCCAGGCCCATTGAAATCGCGAAATGCTGTTAAATCGTCGCACTTAAACGTTGTCTTCCACCATCTCCATTCATATTTAGATTATTATTTGCGTCCGCAGAATTAAACTCAAATGCCTCGCAAATGTCGTCGGCCGTTTGACGTAACGGCAGACGTGCCAAGATATCGTTTACCAATATTTTCGGTTACGAAATTGGTTAAATGCTTAGGTATTTAGTTTTTGATGCGCCAATTTTTCTAATTTTCGTACTGTCTGAAACTTTCGTTCAGTGGCGTTATCGCAGACTTTGCAAATTGGTAAACTACTATGGTTGTGAGTTGCTTGTTAAAAGGCAAATACATACTAATATTATAAATGCGAAAGTGTGTTTGTCCGTCTTTCACGCCGTAATGGAGCGACGGATCGACGTGATTCTTGGCATAGAGATAGTTTATGGGCCCGAGAGTGACATAGGCTACTTTTTATCCCGGAAAAATGCAGTTTCCAAGGGAACAGCGCGCGATAACCGAAAACCACGCTGGCGGAGCCGCGGGCAAAAGCAAGTTTAGGTATATTTGTCAATGTTACCATTTTTTATAGGGCGCTTGTAGACGTTCGTTGTTTTCATCAGACAAGGGACAAGCGGTTTTTTGAGGTGTTGTATGACTTTATATTATGTAAGCCATACAACACCGCAAGTCCGGCAAAAAAAAAACGGTCTGTTGTCCAGTGAAAATGACGGCAAAAATATGTATACACTTCAGTAACTTGTGATATATGGCAGTTCAAATATGACTAAAATAGACAAGGTACTACAGTGTATACATATTTTTGTTCTTGACTGCACAAGCAGCCGTAAAGAGCCTCAGTGGCCAATTGATTTGACTTAAGGTTTTAAACTAGAAGATCTTTATCTAATCAAATGGTTCGACAGTACATATATTGATCATAATGTTTTTCAATCGGGGAAAATTGGATCTCAATCGGAATTAACGGCACCCGAAGCAACAATCGATTATTGTATTAAATTAATGACATTTCGATATCCATTATTATGGAACTTCATTATTTTAGTGTCAAATATCCAAACGGTGGTACTGAAACTAATTGAGAGCGCACGATTATACTAACTTTTCCGATAAAATACGGTAGGGAACCATTGTGCACTAAATCTGTGCCTAATTATTTTCAAACAGAACAGGGGGCCTACCACGCTCTCTTAATACGATTCAGTTTAAGCTCTAAACTGAACTGCATCGCTATTTCGTACTACGACGTTACTTTTGTGATTAATTTCAAGTGAGGTTCAGCGATAGCGATACATATATCAGAGAAAATATCGGTCTTTCATTCACTTGTAAGCGATTGAGATTCAGCTCTGAGAAATAAAGGTCGTGGTACCCATTTCGACGATTCAGTTTAGGTGCCTAAATTGAACTGCTCTGCGTTTGGATCGTTTAGGAAAGATCGTGGTAGGCCCCCAGTACGCAGGTCAGTGACGTTCTGTAGATCGAATTATTTTCGTATCCCGCCGAACAAAATCTGACAGGACAGCTGTCCCGAGATATATGCCTTCGGTGATAATGTCTCTATGATCCATGAAAGATCCCAACTCGTCCAAATTCGCAGGCGCCCAGTTGTAAATCGAGATTTATGTGTTGGCACCGTTCGTGAGGTTGGCAGCAGTCGCGCGGGCGCCGACTAGACGTGCGAACGCTGCCGATTTCACACTTACTCCGAAACGAGGAGTGACGCCACACTAGGGTGTAGAATTAAACTTCATGATGTGTTTTAACTTCTTCACCGCTGCAAGACAAACCAAGTAGCGTGCTCTGTACACCACAGAAAAACTAGCGACAAATCAACTTGATTTTTAATACCATTTCAGAAGGATTAATTTCAAGTTGAATGTTGGTCATGGTTGGTAGATGACCGTGGCGTGTGAGGCATTCTATTGGCTGTCACGACTGGATGACTCTGGCGGTGAAGAGGTGAAGCTAAGGCATGCGTTCTTTCTCAGGGATTGCAAGCGCAGGTCTTATTGCAAATGCGAAATATGTATACGAATGGCTTTAAAGATGTGGATGCATTTAATGCCATGATGTAAATGTTACGTACTTTTTAAGAAGTACTCTCTGATTCTGGGCCATACGTTGCCGAGTCATTCGGCATTTGAGTGCTGTTAGTATTTACGAAAACCGGAAGTGTCTAGCGTGCTGCTACCGTTGTTTTTTTCGCTTCTCTTTCAGGAAGTTAGCCAACACGCGACTAGGTTGCTCCCTAGTATTCAAGGTTAAATAAAAAGAGGTATTTTAAGCGAGTTTCAGAGTTGGAGAAATAGAGTTTATTAAGTACGATTGACATTGAGTGGACCGGGCTGGACGGCGACCTACCGCACGGCGCACGGCGGTCTTGTGCTTTCCGCATCCAACGCGATCCCACGATCTTAACCAGGTCGTCGCTCAATCTTGTCTGAGGCCTACCGAGTGGAGAGCCTTAGGGGAGGCCTATGTCCAGCAGTGGACGCCTTTCGGCTGACAATTCAGTGAAGAAACGTAATATGCATGCAACATAATTTAACACCAGAGACTTAACGAACGTTACGTTTAGTAATGAGACTTAACGGATCTTGAGTTATATCGGTACTTATTAATTGGTAAGCAACGATCATTCTTGTAAACTCCGTTTAGCCTTACTAAAGTGACCAATAATATTCCAACCTAGAATTTCACTAATATCCTCATCAACATTAGCGTAATAATCGGTTTAATTATGACATTAATTACGATTAACATTCTAAATTATTAATTTTATCGTCTCAAGTTTCGACACTTTGACTCTCTAGTTTTCTGATATTGATAGCTGTCACCCGCACCATGCTATAATGAAAGTACTGTATTTGTTAGTGACAAATTAAATTCGTTGGGCCGACGTCAGAAACACCAACGATTATAAAACAGCCTTGTGTTAAAAATACGCTAACCGCCGTAGGGAAGCGGAAACGTCGTGCGCTAGCGTTGGTCTGCGACGCGCGCGCGCCACGAATTGGGGAAATTGGACTGCGGGATCAACAGGGCTACTACGAAACTCGAAGTTCGTATCGTACCGTCCCTCTCGCTCTCGTATTAAATAGTATAGTGTCAGAGGGTCCGCACGACACGAACTTCAAGTTTCGTTGTAGCCCTGCTGTACTACGAAGTGCTAACTTCGAACTTTATCTTGTCGTCCCGCTGACGCTTATGTTATTTAATACGAGAGTAAGAGGGACGGAACGACATGAACTTTAAATTTAGTAGTAGCTCCCCTGATCCCTACGGGCTCTGAAAAACAAAACTGGCTGATTGAGAATGTTAACCAATCTAAGTAGGTATACATACGTGTGCCGAATATGTATATGCAAATGTAAGGCTTGAAACTTAAAGTTTTCGTACACGAAGGGAGACGAAAGGAACCCTGTTAGTGGTCGTTACTTTGTCCGTCCTGCCGGCCGTCTCTACGTCATAGACCTGTATCTTATAAACCATACAATAATAGGTAGACAGATGAAATGCCTGCCTACACCATTCCTTACTTTAAATGCAAAGGTAGCTCTGTCTGTTACCTTTTCACGCCTAAACCACTGATTCAATAGTTTGAGATGCTTGGAAAGATATTGCATAGTTTTTATCCCGGGAAATTGTTTAGTTCCCGCGAGATACCGATAAATGAACTATTTGCATACAGAGTCGCGGGCAATTGGTAGTTTTGTAGTCGAGGTCTAAGATATCTTAACACTTTAATACCTTGTCGCTGTCACTTCATGGTTGAACTTTTGTATAAAATTGACAGAAGGCATACAGCGACAAGGTACTAGTACCTAGTTGTACACGATTCGACTCCCGCGCCATTTACATCATCAGCTGCCGATCGCTGTATTGATTACTGCGTATTTTTAAATTCCTATTCGCACGCAACTCTTGACTCCAGCCCTTTCTAAGGCATCGGCGTGAAAGAGAGAGAAATGTAGGATTTGGGTCGACTTCATTCGTATAAGGCTGCGTGCTATATTGTTGATCAACTTTGACCGAGATTCGGTTCTATTTTGTAGGTTCTTTTATAACTGAAGGGATTTACGATTTGAATAGTTGTGTTATACTTATAGTTTTATGAACAGAACTAGCTTTTGCCCGCAACTTTGTCTGCGTAAATTTTTATATTTACACATTACTCCATAGGAATGAGGTTAATATCCCGCATTTCCAGTTTCCGCGGGGTTTTCGAAAAATCCCTTCGAACGACGGCTAAATAATCAACTGAAAAATCTGATCTGAAAATGACAAGAAAGTCCGGAATTTTTAACAAATACTTTTCTCCGGATATTTAATTTTTTGATCTGAAACTTGGCTTCGTTTATTCTCATGCATAATAATGACTGACATATAAAATTTACAGAAAGTCCGGAATTTCAACAAATGTCAGGAATTTTCTCTGGATTTTTGATTTTTTTCGGATTTTGGATTTGGAATGCTTTATAATGTATTGTGGTTTGACTGATCATAGTAAATACCATGGTCATAGATCGTATTTGCAATAATAGGTATTGGAACTCGTTTAACAATAGCAGCGAAGATTCATTAGTTTCATTACACATGCATGTGTCATTGCTGAGTGTATGTTATGATCCAAAACAAGAAGCTTATAAGTCACTAATACCGTTTTATTATTCTCAATGATTCCTTAAGTCCGATGACATTGTATTTGACCCCTGTCAAGGTTGTGGCTAAATAATAAAATTAATTAATTTAGGTATGCAAGACCGATGAACGAACGAGCACTATGTTAATAAATAAATAATAAATAAATAAATATCACGGGACAATTCACACCAATTGAACTAGTCCCAAAGTAAGCTTAGCAAAGCTTGTGTTATGGGTACTAAGCAACGGATAAATATAATGATATAGATATCATACTTAAATACATATTAAACACACAAGACCCGAGAACAAACATTCGTATTTTTCATACAAATATCTGCCCCGACACGGGAATCGAACCCGGGACCTCAAGCTTCGTAGTCAGGTTCTCTAACCACTAGGGCATCTGGTCGTCTAATACAACAGAATACAGAACAAATACAAAGTATCCCACGGCTATGCCACATGGAGGGAAATGATAGTGTAATTGTAGTGTTCTTTTAATAAAATACAATTTTTTTTTCGCTGAAAGGAGTTGCTCGATTAAAAATATAAAACAAATGCTTACTACTGTAAGCTGTCTTCGACGCCGCCTACGTTTTATCCAACCGATGGATTTAGAACAATGATTTATCCGAATCTAAGAATGTTCTCGATGCGCACCTCATTTAGCTGCATTGTGTTATGATTCTGGCATCGTCCGACCGCGGATGCTTTGCGTTCACCTGATTTATTACGCCAATTTGTTTTTACACCGTTTATTTACAGCACGATCATCTCTTTAGATATCGTAATTGGGTCGATGACACGTCTAGATATGCCGCGGTGGTTTCGCGTGTGATCGTTCCTGTTACTATCTTGCTTTGGCGTGCATTGAGGGTATACTTTCCGCCGCTTAACTTTGCCTAAAAGTTCATTGCCACGACTAGTACCACAAAAACTATAAAGGTATAACTCCAATAATTGAATAGGCACTATACCGTTAAGCGATTCGAACACAATCCGGGAGACGTAAAGACGTCGCATAAAAAAAATATCTTAAACATGCATCCAAACTGACTATTAAGTAATGAACTTTTAGGCAGATTTATATGGCGCGTGGTATACGTGGTTTAGGTAATATTGTCTATACCACTACGGGAGGGTGGCGTGCTACTGCAAGCTGAAACTAGCAGCTGCCTTCCCTGGACTGATCCACTGTACGCCACAGCCTTGTACTGCTTATCCATTACTGGTTGGCAGTCCATTCCCTGACATTGCAAATCGTTAATACCTATAAAGTATGCCGACATTTTGTCAAATGTTGGTCGGTAAAATCGTAGGATTTATACTATCCTCTTTTTTTTTATATCAATGTCGTGATCGTGATACACGGAGTCTTCTTTTCCGTGCAGTTTATTCGGCTTCTTCTGTAGATATTACCTTATAAACCGATTGAAATCTTCTCTTAATCAACTTGTCCTCTGTGTGAAGCTTCAGCGTTTTACCTTATTCTAATAAATTTTGTACTAATTAGTAATAATTGTTGGTACGAAATCGTCAATTATGCGTAAGTAGTTCTGTAGACAGTGCTATAATAGGGTACCATTGAGCTGAACTGATGATGGAGTTAGGGCCTGGACACATGTCGCCGGTACGGTGCCGTCTACGGTGTCACGGCGCGGCGCCGTCAAACGGCGTCGTGCCGAAACACGGTGCCGCGTACGGTGCCGTACACGGCGCCGCAAACGGCGTCGTACCACGGCGCGGTGCCGTGGTACGACGCCGTGCACGGTGCATCGCTTGGTAGTTTAACTAGTTTTCGTTTTGCTGCTGAACGCATAACACGCAAGTACAACCATCGGTTCAAATATACAAAACAATTGTCGTTTTAAATATATACAAGTATACAGTTTTTGCCTTGACATGGACCAAGAAAAACGTATTCTCCTGCTCCTACTGCTAAGACGACGAATGAAGAAAAAACAGAAACGAAGATATTGGGTGAATCCATACATGTCTTTAATGAACCATGATGGGGTCATTTTTTACTTGCGTGTTATGCGTTCAGCAGCAAAACGTAAACTAGTTAAACTACCAAGCGATGCACCGTGTACGGCGTCGTACACGGCACCGCGCCGTGGTACGACGCCGTTCGCGGCGCCGTGTACGGCACCGTACGCGGCACCGTGTTTCGGCACGACGCCGTTTGACGGCGCCGCGCCGTGACACCGTAGACGGCACCGTACCGGCGACATGTGTCCAGGCCCTTAGCGTTTATTGGAATAGTCTTAGTATGTATTTTAAATAAGGTAAGGATAGGTCTGATGATGGAGCAGTCAGGCAGGTACTGGAACTCCAAGGCAGGGAAATTAATCTAGCCTTGTTCAGGCTTGTTAGAACAGGACCGTTCTGACTCTTGTTCTGAATTGACCAAAGGTAGTTTTTTAACCCCCGACGCAAAAAGAGGGGTGTTATAAGTTTGACCGCTATGTGTGTCTGTCTGTGTGTCTGTCTGTGTATCTGTCTGTGTGTCTGTCTGTGGCACCGTAGCTCTTAAACGGGTGGATCGATTTGAATGCGGTTTTTTTTGTGTGATAGTAGGTTTTCTAGCGATGGTTCTTAGAGATATTTCATCAAAATCGGTTCAGCCATTTTTGAGCTATTGAACTTTTCATGGTCTTATGATGAAACTGGTAGGCAGTTACTAAATATCAAACTACCTATAATTTCTGTGCGCACGAGGTTCAATGATATAGCGTTGAGAAAACCATGCACTTATTATGTTTTAGAATTCCTCGTTTAAATTCCACTGACGCAAAAGCACGCCTGTTCCCATTTATCACATGGTTAATCAGTCGTCATTTGAACAATTAGGTTTTATTTACCTCGTGTCTACAGACCGACGGTTTATCCCGATCTATTGCGGTCAGCGACAGATCGCCCCAATTGCCATCCAAATTCGCTGTCTAGCACCGAGTTATAGTAGAAGATCCGAACTTGAAAAGATCTGAACTGGTCTGATAATAGAATGAAATGTAGTTTATAATAAATTTAGTATATTAGAAAATATATTAGAAATGGGTTTGCTAAAAAAATCCTGGACAGGCTATTTTTTTTTATAGTTTTTAATGGCTTTTAATTAAATGCAGACAACCCTATATCAACGTGTTCACAATAAAACAGCGCTTACGTTGATACACAATTTGTTCTATAATCCAATCAAGTGAAAGTAGCTGGCATCGATATAACTGTTTGAGTTTATACCTGGCAACCCATTAGTTCGTCCAGGTAAACAGTAGCAAACCCAATAGTTATATGTCCAACAGTGGACGTCCTATGGCTGAGATGATGATGATGATGTATTCCGTGACTAGGTAATAATGATTCATTGTAGTAAAATATAGAATGCTTCGTAAGTTAGAAATTCAGTATAGGAAATATTTAGAACTCGCGCCGATTTTATGCCGATGCGCAAATCGGCGGCGGCGGCGTCGAAAAAATGCCGGCGGCGGCGGCGGATCGGCGCGGCGCACACGTCTAAACCCAACGTCTACATTTTCTATAGGTTTTATACTTTAAGTTAATATAATTTTTTCTTAATATCACGATGATGCAATTTTTTTTTACTAAAATTTTTTTTTTTTTATTAATTAAAAATAGCCTGTCCAGGATTTTCTTAGCAAATCCATTTCTAATATATTTTCTAATATACTGAATTTATCATAAAATAGGTTTCATTCTATTATCAGACCGGTGAAGATCTTTTCAGGTTCGGATCTTAGACTATTACACTAACTAATCACATAATGCCGTAAGCGACGTCATTATACTATTTAACATGAGCTGTTTTGGGTGCGCGCGGCTAAATTTTGCCTCTGTCACAGACCGACCCGAATATTCTTCTGGTGGTATGATGTAGTGGATGTGTAAATTTAGAATCGGGCCGGAAAATTGTGTCCGAGGTCAGCATGGTAACAGCGTGTACGGGCTTACGTCACGAGTGCAGTTGTTTAAGTGGGCCGGTAGATGGCACTGTTCTGATTGTCATTTTGGACAAAAAGAAGTAGTAAATCGCTGCTATCGGCTATTCTTGCAATTTGCTTTGAAAGATTGTTTTGTTGCTGCTCTTTTAACTAAGCAGAACTGAAACTGACAAAAAACTGAAGTTCGTATCGTACCGTCCCTCTCACTCTCGTATTAAATAATATAAGCGTCAGCGGGACGGTAAGATACGAAGTTCAAATTTTGCATTTCGTATATAGGCCCTGAACGGCGAGTAAGTAAATAATCGACCAATGAGATCATACGGTCTTGCGTGTGCGGGACAATGGAGCTCTCTCATTGGTGGATTTATTTCTTACCAATGCGCGCCGCTTAGTTCTAGTACTGTTTCGTTAGCAACAGACCTGCAGGGCTACTACGAAATTCGAAAGTCGAAGTTCGTATCGTACCGTCCCGCCGACGCTCATATACTCAGAGGTACAAAATTTGGCCCACTCTAAATACAAAATTACCTATAATATTTTTCATCACACTCGCTCGTAAACAGTGTCGTAACATGCAGGCTACCTTGGTTGCAACCCCTCATACAAAACCCTTGACCTTAATGTGCTTGTCATGAAACCCGTGGTCGGTAAATGAGTCATTGCCCGTACTAATTTTCTTGTCATGGAGCCCAAGGTCGGTAAATGAGTTTGTTACTGCGTGGTGTGCTGTTCGTGCTGGCGTATGTGACCGTATGTCGCACGGGCGGTACTAGAATTACGAACATCGACTCATTAGAGCCCCCAGTGTTCGACTTCGGGCCTCTAATAGGCTCTCGTTCGTAATTTCTTATTTACCACCCTTAAGACAAAATGTACTATTAATACGAGTGTGAGAGGAACAGCGGTACGATACGAACTTCCATTTTCGAATTTCGTAGTAGACCAGCTGATGGCTTGTCGGACCTTGACGGAACCGATTTACTGTCCTGTAATGTTTTTATTCAGGTTTACGATTGTTTTATGGGGAAACTGGGAAGTTCACGTTTGCCTATGTAGCTTTAAAAACACTTGTTTTATTTTATTTTTTATTATATACACGCTTTGGACGTGTCTGGTTCTGAACAGTGCGCGTGCTAATCATTGCTGGTTGTAAGAGGATGGTACATTATGTAGGGTTGCCACATGTAGGAACCAATACGGGACGATTTCTCTTTCGGTGCCCAAAACTCGTAAATAACATGTCGGCACTACTTTTATAAAAGCTCGTATCTTAAATACGTCAGTTTTTCTGAGTGAACTTTATGAACATTATTTCAAGGGTCATTTTTGTAAACGTATTGATTTCAGATACGAGATTTTTTCAAATTAGTGTCGATATGTAACGCCGATTTTTCGTAGCCTTAGTTCTAGCAGTTGTTTGCTTATTTATTAGCAATTTTTGAGTCTGCATACATCAGTGTTGGTAGTACAATCCAACGAATTAAAGAATTGATGATGATTATAACTTTACATGCTGTGGTCTACTGAGTAGTTGCCACTGAAACTTCCTCTTCCGAATCTTTCTTCATCATAAAAGGTAGAAATATCCTTACATTTCACCACCGCCGGTCGGGGGGGCAACGTGCCCGCTCCATTTTGTCGAAATACGTTACAAACACGGGTCATATGACCGGAATACATACCGGACGGAATGTTCAATAACGGTGACAGTCCTGTATACAGGTTGAATCCTGGGTCATGAGCAGGAGTGAAAGGGGTGACGGGGACATTCACACTGAGCAACTTCTACTGTGGGAACAGCCACGAAATCGAGAAAAAAAACCATCTATCTCTTGACTAGAGAATCGATCGCTAACTATCCGAAATGTATGGAATAGCAGATTTTTTTCTGCCATTTCGTGGCTGGTTCTATAGTAGAAGTTGCTCAGTGTGAATATCCCCATCACCCCCTTCACTCCTGCTCATGACCCCAGAATCACCCTGTAGACGGGAAATATGGGAACCCTACACATACATAATATGTAATGAATAGTTCGTTATTATCGTATTTTCTCGGAAACGCTGGTTAATGTTACCGCATACGAGGGGTTAATGAAGATTTGACATTGAACGGAACAGTCGTTATATCGTTCCGGTTGTCGGGCGCTGTGGGCACCTAAATACCTGTATAATAAAAGGCAGGCAGGCACAATAATAAATATGTAATTTGGTTTAATTTGCTATTTTAAAATGCTGGCGACGGTTTGTTAGATGCATTTTCCGATATTTTTATTTTCTTGCATAAAATTATCCGATCGACCGATATATGTAAAAAGTTTTTTTTTCTAAAAAAAAAATGGCTCTGTCCATTGCAGGACAATTTTGCCAGTGTCTAGTAGTTTTTGCCGTTGTACGGTAAAAAGATTCTGGAAAATGAAATTTGAGAGGTAATGGTGGATGAACGATGACAGCGCGAATCTAATTTGTATTTAAGTTTTTATCCATACTAATATTATAAAATAAAAAAACAGAATATATTCTATAGATACGTATAGATTAGGTACAGGAAAACCTAAGAGGTCTGTAGTACTTTACTACTAATATTAGAAATGCGAGTTTATAAGTCTGTTTGTTTGTTACCCCATTACGTCTAAACCGCTGAACCGATTTAGATGAAACTCAGTACACAGATAGCTTGAATCCCGGAGAAGTACATAGGATAGTTTTTATCCTGGAAAATTGCAGAGTTCCCGTGGGATAGCGATGAACGAATTCTATACTGAATGTGTCACAGGCAACAGTTAGTGGATTCTAACATAACATACGAAATTTCCATAATGTGTAGAAAAGTACGGAACCCTCACCACTCGAGTTTCTCGAGTCTTCGTACTTTAACTAGCACATATACTAATTTTTTTTGAGACAAAAACTTACGCTAGAGGCTAAACGCATCGTCGCGTATAAAAACACGTGCTGCAGTTGATTGAAATGTCTGAGTGCGATATTTAGGGGCTGTTCCACCATCCATTGATTAGTGTTAACTGACGGTTAAATGTGATGCCGTCTCCGTCTATTCCAACAAAACAAATTGAGACGGCATCACATTTAACAGACAGTTAGCATTAATCAATGAATGGTGAAACAGCCCCTTAGTGTATAATCAAGAGTGCACTGACTGAGCTAACAAGCTGGTCGATGCTCGTTATCCGGGACCCGTCTGGTTATGCACCAGTGATTAGCTCCTGGATGATTTCTTCATATTTGTTACAATAAGGGGCTCTACACGAGTGTCAAACGGAATGGCAAATGCTGTACAATGTATGACACGCGACGGTGACGGTGGGTTACGAAACGCGCTAGTGGACCCTCATACTTTTCGATATAAAGAATATATTTGTGTCTGATGCGTTGCTGTTAAGGTCATGGTATGATACGGTCTAATGTGTAGACACCTTTTTTTTAATTCGACTGGATGGCAAACGAGCAAGTGGGTCTCCTGATAGTAAGAGATCACCACCGCCCATAGACACTTGCAACACCGGGCAGGGTGATTGCCGATGCGTTGCCAACCTAAAGGCCAAAGATGGGATACCTCAAGTGCCAGTAATTTCACCGGTTGTCTTACTCTCCACGCCGAAACACAACAGTGCAAGCACTGCTGCTTCACGGCAGGATTCCCGGGGTCCCTGCACTAGGCTTCGTCCTTAACGCGGGGAACCAGTTAAAATTATACAAAAGAATTAATTTTGGTAAAAACATTCTTATGACCACCGCTAAGTAACTAACTCTCTTGCTTGTTTTCCTCCCTTTTCTTTAAAACTGTAGTCTTTTTAACATGCAATGTTCAGTACACGATTGTCAAGGTCCAATCTTACAAATTGAATTCCACACACTTCTATATAGTCATCGGATCTACTTGAAATTTAGTATGCAGCTTGGATCAACAAAAAGTACAGCCAGCTGTATTGGTTTATTTTTTTTTTAAACTTTATAGTATTTTATTTTAGTGGAAACCCATTACAGCTCTTGGATTGCGAACGATTTTTATTTCTTTTCAACTCAGGGCGGCACTGACCCTGTCTCGGTTCCGTGCTGTTGCGCTTCGTGCACTATTGTTGTGCTGAGATGCACTGCGAACGTTTGACCATTATGCGTCGTGGATCATGAAACTTGTGTCTGTTTATGATATAGATCACAAGTGATCAACTTATACACCCATTGTAAGATATACTGTTTGCTAACTATGCTTTTGTGCGATTGATCAATTACATAATCGGTATTTTTTATAAAAACTATTGCTGCTTAGTCATATATTTCTCTATCTTCCTACCACAACGTAGAAAGAAAGTGGTAAGGCAACGGCACAACAGGGATGTTGACACCACCAATCAACTGACGTACTTTTTATGAGCTGTCAGAACACAATTCTCCCATAGAGTTTCAATGGCAATAGCGACTTATGACGATTTGTTCGCTAATTCAATCAACTATTTATTTGTTTTAAAGCATCATAAAACGTAATTTTACAGTAAATCGAAAATTGAAAAAATGGTTGAAATGGTTTTCAGGGCTAAAATAAAGCGTTTTTTTACTGGAGTTGTGCCTTGGAATTATTTTTTAATGGGGTCAACATCCCTATTGCTGTCAAATTTCTCTAAGACAGTTCGAGGACGTATCAGCCGTGTTGAATCTGAAAGATTTCACATAGGTATAGTTCGTTTTATCCAATATTTTAATGACATCTATCGGGCGACAGATATTTTTTTTATAACCTGCTGTTTGTCTTGCACCTATTCCACCCTAGATGGCACCACGATATATGCAATTTTCATTTACATATCTGAATGTACATTAGAAACTCAGTGGGGTGAGAGTATTAGTCATTATGTAGTCGCCGTATATACTTACGTACTGTTGTCGTAGTTCTTATGATAGCAAAACATGATCTTTAGCACGAAATTACGCGTTTTCATAGAGATAAAACTAAAAACGCGGGAAACGCCCTTATAGCTAATTGCATCAAAATTATTAGAGCTGTTTCCGAGAGTCCGTTTAAATTATAATTAAACTAGTTTGCTAATGTCTTTCGGAACTCGAAACAGACGATCAGTTTTCTTTTTCTTTCTCATACGAATCTTCAGAAAAACGAAGGTAACCGAGGAGTCCCGAGCGACAACATTCTGGTTGTACTGTAATGGATTAGATTAAGTTCAGTTGCTACTGCGAATGTGAAATAAAATTATGCTTTGCTACTGGAAGGTGGTAATACGATTTAAAAGTATGAATCGACGACTGGAGAAGAGTTTTTAACAGGTCATTCTGTATCTTGACTCGTAGTTGTAACCCAATATAATTGACCCTACCATCACTGGTGGCATATCTAACAAGGGTAACGCCTGTGAGAAAAACCGTCAGCAGAAGTTTAAAACGCTACGTTCTTCTGTTATAGAATCACTTTTTAGCAATCGGCTTTTTGCGAATATCACAATGCTATGCGATTTTTTTATACAGCTGCATGCCGCCAGAATCTAGGGATGTGTTTTTCGAATGTATTTTTGTGTGCTATGAGAGTTTTTTGACACGAGAAATATTGCTAGATAGCGTTAGTATCAAGAGGTCCTTGACGTTACAGCCTAGCTTGCGATTGGCTTATTTAGTTATTGAACCAATCATAGATGTGACACAAATGCCAAACTTGTCAACAGGACCTCATGATATTAATGATGATATTAATTAGTCTGTCACTGAAACCCTCATTCTTTTGCTTTGCAGCTGCAGAGCTACTACGAAATTCTAAAATCGAAATTCGTATCGTACCGTCCCGCCGACGATTATATTATTTAATACGAGAGCGAGAGGGACGGTACTGTACTGTTCCCAATTGGGGTAGACACTATATTTTTATTTATATACTTTTATCTAAGTATAATTACGGCCATCGTCTGTTTGTAGGAACCCTTAGTTGTATAATAATTTATAGTAGACCTAGGATCGAACCGAGTGAGAGGGCTATTTAGTAGAGTAACTACCTCTTTGAGAAAGCGTTGGTTATACATACAGGAAACTCAAAAGTTATTTCGTTTAATATAAGAAATTATTATTGCTACTATCTATTTTTGATTATATTTCCGCTTAATTAATATAAAAAGAGGTGATTTATGCCGTATAGGCCGGGCCCCTCCCCGCCCGGGCCTGTGGAGCTCGTCACCGTACTGGTCACTCCCCCACGGGCTGCCTCGGCACCTCGTGAGGGGATTGAATTAATGTCGTATGTCAATCACGTGCGTACCTCGTCTTCAAATGAATGAGTGGAGAACAAAATCATAGTCACTCCCGAGGCAGGCTTTGTTAATCCCTAACCTTTTCCTGAGTGACTATCCTATACACCTACGGTCTCCTCTTCCCCCCCCCCCCCAACCTCTAACAGACTAGCGTCAGGAAGAACAACTCGGAATCATGTTTGTGTTATTACGACGCGTTCCACAATTTGCGTCCACAACCCAACAGAGAAAGTCTCCTTCCCCCCACATGCCCCACAAGGACTCCCAACGCCACTATTAGTCGTTAGACCTTGTTTAACCGCAACCCCACTTTAGCCCTATTGCCAAGTGAGTAGTAAACAACCCCATCGGACAGAGTCCGTATTGCCGGGTGGTTAGTCCGACAAAGAGGATGCAACGTTCAGCGGCCAGAGGTGGAATTGACCCCTGGTGACCACATGTATCTGAAGACCCTCGGTCCCCAAACACAATTTTGAATAATCTACAGACTCCATTGTGAAACATCGATCATAATGGTTTGTGGAGTCTGTAAGGGTACTTTGTACAGTATCCATGCGCGCAATACCGACCATTAATACCCAGCCAGCTAGATTAGTACTCGTATCTGTGGCACACTAGTTCCATTCGCTCCACCAGCTGGATACAATAGTAAGTATAGAATTGTATAGCTATCCTTCCCGAGCTATCTGGGTTTCTATTAAAATCATTAGAATGGTGACAAAATTAAGTAATCAGGTTTAGTATAGATATTTGTAGAGACCGTGTTACACCCCGGTTCTAGGTCCAAATAGCTTATTTGTAAAGTTAGGCCAAATACGCAGGGCAATTTGGAAGAAACATTGAGGAAATATAAACAATTACACAATAAGCTGAAGTCAATTATTAATATCTCGTTTCCATTAACTTTGGAGTTTCTAGCATGTTATAATATATAAGCAGTTTTGATATTCAATTTTAATTTTACTAATGTATTACTCACTGTCTTATATTTGTGCCACAAATATATTAGTTCTTCGCTATAGTATCCACACACCGATGGTAACTTCAGTACCGTCAATAGTAATATAGTTTAAATCAATTGAAGATAATGTTCGTTAAAAATATTCAACAATTCAATGTCTTCGTAACACTCCGTAACGTCAGCAGAACAGAACAGTAATGACCCGTATTTGAATCAATTCGATCATTTGAATTTGACTTCTAAATTTCAAATATTTAAATTTAGGTCTTTTGAATTTAGACTGGTGTTATTTATTCTTTATATTTTGAAAGTTTAAAATTTAGAACACGGATAAATTATTTATAAAATTATTGTATACGTTCGTATAGAACCAAAGACCGATTTGAAATGAGATCTCAGGAGTGTCGCGGTTCCATCTCGGTTTGAATTTATTAGACATTCTATCAAAATGTCATAGACATTATGTCTAAATGCTGGTCTTTCAAATTTATAACATTGTGACAACAAATGTCAGATTACGTGAAAATCATAATATAATTATGACCAACTGTACTTTACTTCTATCTACAAATTGTATAATTAGCTCAAATCAGAATACAATAACAGTGGTAGGATCCCGACATACTCCTCACTGTTCCGACGCTGTTATGTCGTAACATCATTAACTACTGGGATAAGGGAAGGACTTAGCTAGGGACATCCAGGAACCGCCATCAGCACTCGGACCGCACGCCAATACTCCAATCACGTCCCGTTGCACATCACACCACACAGCCAGCCAGGATATCTCCATCACGTTGGACGTCGACGCCAGCATGAAATTAAATATTATTGTAGGAACCGCACAATTCAAAGCTTTATGTATTTTGGGGCGTATTAACCGCGGGGCAAGCTCGAGCAATTAATTATAAGCAATGTTTACTATTCCATCAAATCCCGAGTAATTTGTCTTTCGTTTTCATAATTTTTATATTTCAATAAAATCACATTTATTTAATTCAATTCAAATTCAACTTACACGCCATCAATCCAGACTTGCGTATCTTCATAGTCTTCAACCAGTTCCTCCTCCTCTCGTCATGATGACAGCAACTGTCACTATCCTCCCCGTAGCCACTCAGTCCGCTGAAACTCATAATATTAAAGGGCAAAAGCAATTGTAAATAACTCACGTCACCAGCACACACAGCCTTGCACTATTGGACACCTATTTACACTTCTATCACGACGATAAGACCTAGTAATCCATTCCTTATAACTCCGGGTGTTATGTTTTGTTCGGAGTTTAAAATCCTATATGTAGCGACCTTGCTATGCGAATATACAACGACTGTCAAACTAGATTTTATTTAATTTTCACTGAAACCGTTTGTAACCTCCGTACTCCATTTTTAATTATTGGTTTTAAGTTAATATATGGATTTCTAGGCCTTTTCATTGCGTTATCAAAGAATTCACATTTTATTTTATTTAATTTTGGTTAGCACATCTTTCTTTCCATGACACTTGACAACCCCCATCCCTTCTTCCTTTTTTTCTTTTGACATTCTTGCTATCCACTTTCAAACAAAAAATTTTTCCCAAAGAGGTTACTCATGATTAAAATAAATTCACAAAGTTTGATACACGAAGTGTGGGGCCAGTACAATCCCCCCCCTTAAATCTCTATTTCATTCTTTTAAATCGAGATTTAATTCTATACTTATCATATAATATTCATAAAGTTAATTTATTTTAAGCGCAATCACATTTCCACACCCTGTATATTTCGTCCATACCTCAGTTACACACACCCTGTATACTTAGCTCATCATCTATTCTGTCCCAACTCATAACACGTTAATTTCCCTGTCCCTAATGATCATTCATTCAACTGTCAGTAGCTATTCAATTACCTTACCCCCCATCTACCTCCCCCCCCAACCTATACTTCCCTATAACTAACTTCTAATTACAATCAAACACCAAAATATTTTCAGTAACGTTTAATAATTCTACAAATCAATACATCCAATTTTATCCGCATTCTAAACCACCTTAATAATAATCTAAAATTATTACAATATTTTACAACTCAATATTGTTCTTGAAATTATTTATCCCTTTCACAACTATAAGCAAGTTCCCTATTCACATGTCAACACAAAACTGACAACAAGTCACTATAAACCTCTAATGTAAGACTTCCCACTAGACATAATATCGTGCCAAGTGTACAGCATTAAACAACCCCTTTTCTACTAGTGTTTCTGGGTGCACGAGTACATATACATTCTCATAGTACCTATCTGCAACTATATAGGGTCCATCGTATATCAATTCAAATTTCTTAATCCTTCCACTCAACGAGTCAGATTTATTTAGTCTACGGACTTTAACCAAGTCCCCTATTTGGTATTGAATCAAGTTGTGATTCTTGTTGAATCTATCCTGACGTTTCTTACTAGCACTACGTAAATTTACCCTAACTTGTTCACGTATTTCATTAACGCTCTTATTTTTCGTAAAATTTATTAAAGATCGGTCTATTGAAAGTTGCGTCGAATTCCCGCTAAGGACCTCATTAGGGGTGAAACCCGTACTCAAGTGGAGAGTATTATTGTACAACTCCTCAATCTTTTTCAACCAACATCCCCAGCTCCTATGTTGTTCATGACAATAAATTCTGAAAAACTTTCCTAACTGTTTATTCACCACTTCTGCAGTATTAGGTCTCGGGTTTCTAATAGAAGTATATATTGTCTTAACACCAATACCGCGCAATCCTAATCTCCATACATCCCCTATAAATTGCCTCCCTCGATCTGTCATAACCTTCTTTGGTTTTATTGTTAATGCAAAATCTCGCATCCTAGACACCACTGCCCTTGCTGTTGCCGCCTTCAACCCATATAGTTTTATATATTTAGTGAAAGAATCTTGTATGACAAATATATGCGAAATTCCTCCTCTCGATATCGGCAACGGCCCATAGAGGTCCGCCATCACTAAGTCACCTGGATTCTCGGATATAATTGACTTACAAGTACCTACATACTTAATATTGTCTACCTTTGACAATTGACAAAGATGACAACTCCTAACAAAATCTCTGATTGTTTCCCTCATCTTTAGCCAGTAGAATCTGTCCTGTAAATATTTTATCATTTTATAAACTCCTAAGTGCCCCAATTCTAAGTGAACCTGCCTACATACCTCCGCCTGTAAAATTTCTGGTAAATACAATACTCTGTTTGGACTATCCAGCCTATTGAAATAAAGAATTCCATTCTCTGTGATACAACGGCTTGCTATCCGCGCTAACCGATCACTTACTCCCTCTAGTCCTGGATTCGACAGCCTATTTTTTATGCCCCTTATCACATTATCCCTATCTTGTAGTTGGGCCATTTCCCCTAATTTATCCTGTAATTCTTTATTTTCTTGCACTCCCATGTACATTATACTCGGATACCACAATTTCCCCTCCTGTATCTCCCCATCATTCGGAAATCTAGATAAAATGTCTACCCCTATGTTCTCCGTCCCCTTGACATGTTCTACAGTATAGTTAAATTGTTCTAAATATAATATCCACCTAGTGATCCGACTGTTGTATAACCTAATGTTCTTAACAAACACTAACGCCTTGTGATCTGTCCTAATAATTAACTCGGCTCCCCGCAAGTATGTCTCAAATTTCTTTATTCCATAAATTATGGCCCAAAACTCTTGCTCAGTAACAGTCCATCTTAATTCCGAACCCCTTAATGATCTACTACAAAAGCTTAAAATTCGTATTTCTCCTTTTTCATCGTACTGATACAATACCCCCGCAATACCTACTCCTGAACTATCAGTTTGCAAATAGTAAGGTTTACTCACGTCTGGATGAGACAAAAGGATGGTAGTCGAAAATTCTTGTTTCAAATTCCAAAACGCCTTATCTAACTCCTCATCCCAATACCAACTTTGCCCTTTCTTCAATAATTTCGTCAGGGGAACTATTAGACTACTATAATTTGGAATAAACCTCCGATAATAATTACATAAACCTAAGAATGCCCTAACATGTTTCACCTTTTTCGGGGTAGGGAACTTTTGAATTGACTCGACCTTAGCTGGGTCCGTTCGAATTCCCTCGGTAGATACAATGTGACCTAACATCTTAACTTCCTGACATGCAAATTTACACTTTTCTAAATTACATGTTAATCCCGCTCTTTCCAACCGTTCTAATACCAGATCTATTTGTTCCAAATGATCCTCCCACTGACCGTCGGTTAGTATAGCTAGATCATCTAAATAATTTACACAGAAACTTCTAACACTCGGACCTAATATTACATCCATAGCCCGGCTAAAACTTCCAACTGACGTTTTCAATCCCTGTGGCAATACATTATACATATAAGACTTCCCATTAACAGTGAAACCTGTATACTGTCTACTTGTTTCTGAAATCGGGATTTGAAAATAAGCATTATTCAAATCTATAATAGTTATGTACTTAACCCCGTGAAATGCATTTAGAATATCTATCTGCATTGGAGGAGCCTCTGATTCCGCTACCATATATTTGTTAATTTCCCTGGCATCTAATAATATTCGAATAGTCCCATCAGTTTTGGAAGTAAATGTGAGTGGACTACTATACGGTGTTGAACCTCTCGAAATAATACCCATATCTACCATTTCCTGTAATTTATCTTCTACCTTGGATCGGTATGCATAAGGGATGGGATAAGACCGATTAATTCTCGGGACATGCTCATGCATACTAATGTGATGAGTATAACAATTTGCCCTACCAATTCGCTTGGTGAACACTATCCTATGGGCCTCTAAAATCTGCTTCAATGATTTCCTCATGTCAACGGTCAATTCTATACCCGCTTTAATTCTGTCTAAAAAATCTACCTCGCATACTTCGTGGTTAGCCTCACCATCGTTTTCCAACTGTAATGACCTAATGGCTGCAATTCTTTGGTCTTCCTCAATGAAAGGCACGGTAATTCTTCCCCCCTTCATTTCCAAAATTAGTGATCTAGGATCTTGTAATGTAATAATAGCTTTGTATGACAACAGCCAGTCGAACCCTAAAATTACCGGTACAGTCAACCTAGGAACAACTAACAGTCCCGTATCGAAAATTACCTCTTGAATTTTTATTTCTATGGAACATAATTGTTGTATTTTTAAACTCTTCTGCCCTACCGCCCCTCTTATTTGTATAGGCTTTACCGGCAATGAGGGTAGTTGTACATCTCCTCTCGACTGTAACCATTCAAATAATTCCTCAGAAATACAACTAACTTCACTCCCCGTATCTATTAGACAACGTATTTTATTCCCTAAAATCTCTAACCAAATTTCAGCTTTGATTTTATGCCCTATTTCCTCAAAAGAAACCTCTTCATCAAATAACGACGCTGTGACAAAATTCTGCATGGGTTCTACTACTACCGGCCTACCTGCTAAGTTAAGAGACAAGCTCGACAGCCCCTCAAAGTTGGTTGGTATCTGATCCTCCACGTCCGTGGGGATAAAGCCAAATCCTGATTTATCCAATTTCGTCCTCACGCCTGTTGCTACTACAGGGTATAATTTCCCATTTTCCCTTTTTCCTAACCCTACTCCTGGCACCCATCCCGATGACAACATATGCCGTAGCGCAAACCTAAAATAGTTGCCCCTATGTTTATAAGCTAATCCCGGAGCATCTGGACTAGCTAACATTAGTTTAAATTCTTACCACTATCTTTACACCTCTCCTGCTCTTCTTCTTCGTTTATCTCCAAATTAGCGATTATTTTCGGCTTCTTATTTCCAAAATTTGATTTCCCAGTCGCAGGCATCCCTCGCTTCATTCCTGGTAGGGTTTGATTAGAGCTTCCACCTTCCACATAACGGTCCTGTTTATCTACGTCATCCAAATCTCTTAAGAATTCAGTGGCTTCTATTATCGATTCCCCTTTCCTCATCCTCCAGGCATATTGTACTTCTCTAGGGAAATGGTGCATTAAATCATTAACTAATTGATTTTCCATTAGAGGCGTACTCAACATTTTTGCTTGTCCTGCTAGTGAAATAAAGTAACCCATCATGGATTTATGAGTATTCTTCTCCCACACTCCACACACTATATTCCGTCTTAATTGATTTTGTTCAGACTCTCCCCAATAAGTATCCATAAAATCAGCTTTAAAATCTTCCTCGTTGTCCCAACGATCCTTATAAATTCTCGCCCACCGCCTGACATCTCCTTCTAAGCACCCGATAATATTGTCGATTACATGTTCTTTAGTCGGCAACCTTCTTAGGTACGAAAATAGGTCCTCTATGAAGGTAACTGGATGTACGTCGTACCTTCCGGGGTATTTGGGTTTATCCAACCTTCCATCTATCACTGGATACATTGCGAGTTGAGGCATTGTTTCTCTAACCTTATCCCGTACTGGTTCTTCCTGCATTTTTCCCTGCAGCTCCGATACCTTTAAATGCAGTTGCCCAATTGTCCTACGCATGTTCCGCATCATGAGTGCCATCGCAGACGAACCCCCAGTAGCAGGTGTTGTTTTCTTCACTATTCCAGGTGTCGCTCCAGCAGCCTTCGCCTTAGCACGCATTTCCTTGCCAGCTTGGATCATTTTGCTCATAGTTGTGTTTCTGTAATACATTAAAATTTTCTTTACTAATAGCCCCGATTGATCTTAATTCACCATTGTTGTTTGATTTCTTCTTCTATCGACATATATTGTTTTACAACATCCGCTATTCCTCTATCACCATCTATAATACGTAACTCTTGGAAAGAGTCCTTCCAAGCATTCCCCGTTAGCCAATGCTCATGTTTTTCGTGCAATCGGTTTATATAATCAAGTGTAATAGCACTTTCCTCTATTCTACCTCTAGTTTTTATTCTTTGTAAAACCACCTCCGGGGAACTTCGTACGTAAATTCCTAAATCTACATTAGCTAAAGCCTTTTCCTTGACAAACGAGATCCAATTCTCGAATATCTCCGCCTCTACAGGGTGTATCAACTCGTTTTCACGTAGTATTTTCATAAAACAATGCCTCGCACTAAATATTGACCTTTCTATTATCTTAATTGGCGTTTCTACTCGCAAGGTGTGATGTTCTAGCAGAGTCGACACCACATAATTTTGGAATACATAAGCCCACCGCTTGGGGTCTTCTACCATTAATTTGAAGAGGTTGACGCCCTTTACATTTTGCCATTTTTGGACAGGTTCTGGTAAAACGGTCACCATCTTATTGGTATGCAGAGACTCTAATAGGGTCGACTTCCCACAACCAATATTACCCTCTAACACAACGGTAAACGTTCCCTTTCCTTTTCTTAGCGTATTGGCCATGTCAAACCTGAAATTTCAAAGCTATGAATACCACAAAAAAAAAAAAAATTTTTTTTTTTTTTTTTTTGAAAAAAAATTTTTTTCTCTTTTTTTTTCTCAACAGCCCGCTACTTGAGACTCAGGATCCTGGTCACGGCACCAATTTGTACTGTTCCCAATTGGGGTAGACACTATATTTTTATTTATATACTTTTATCTAAGTATAATTACGGCCATCGTCTGTTTGTAGGAACCCTTAGTTGTATAATAATTTATAGTAGACCTAGGATCGAACCGAGTGAGAGGGCTATTTAGTAGAGTAACTACCTCTTTGAGAAAGCGTTGGTTATACATACAGGAAACTCAAAAGTTATTTCGTTTAATATAAGAAATTATTATTGCTACTATCTATTTTTGATTATATTTCCGCTTAATTAATATAAAAAGAGGTGATTTATGCCGTATAGGCCGGGCCCCTCCCCGCCCGGGCCTGTGGAGCTCGTCACCGTACTGGTCACTCCCCCACGGGCTGCCTCGGCACCTCGTGAGGGGATTGAATTAATGTCGTATGTCAATCACGTGCGTACCTCGTCTTCAAATGAATGAGTGGAGAACAAAATCATAGTCACTCCCGAGGCAGGCTTTGTTAATCCCTAACCTTTTCCTGAGTGACTATCCTATACACCTACGGTCTCCTCTTCCCCCCCCCCCCCAACCTCTAACAGACTAGCGTCAGGAAGAACAACTCGGAATCATGTTTGTGTTATTACGACGCGTTCCACAATTTGCGTCCACAACCCAACAGAGAAAGTCTCCTTCCCCCCACATGCCCCACAAGGACTCCCAACGCCACTATTAGTCGTTAGACCTTGTTTAACCGCAACCCCACTTTAGCCCTATTGCCAAGTGAGTAGTAAACAACCCCATCGGACAGAGTCCGTATTGCCGGGTGGTTAGTCCGACAAAGAGGATGCAACGTTCAGCGGCCAGAGGTGGAATTGACCCCTGGTGACCACATGTATCTGAAGACCCTCGGTCCCCAAACACAATTTTGAATAATCTACAGACTCCATTGTGAAACATCGATCATAATGGTTTGTGGAGTCTGTAAGGGTACTTTGTACAGTATCCATGCGCGCAATACCGACCATTAATACCCAGCCAGCTAGATTAGTACTCGTATCTGTGGCACACTAGTTCCATTCGCTCCACCAGCTGGATACAATAGTAAGTATAGAATTGTATAGCTATCCTTCCCGAGCTATCTGGGTTTCTATTAAAATCATTAGAATGGTGACAAAATTAAGTAATCAGGTTTAGTATAGATATTTGTAGAGACCGTGTTACACCCCGGTTCTAGGTCCAAATAGCTTATTTGTAAAGTTAGGCCAAATACGCAGGGCAATTTGGAAGAAACATTGAGGAAATATAAACAATTACACAATAAGCTGAAGTCAATTATTAATATCTCGTTTCCATTAACTTTGGAGTTTCTAGCATGTTATAATATATAAGCAGTTTTGATATTCAATTTTAATTTTACTAATGTATTACTCACTGTCTTATATTTGTGCCACAAATATATTAGTTCTTCGCTATAGTATCCACACACCGATGGTAACTTCAGTACCGTCAATAGTAATATAGTTTAAATCAATTGAAGATAATGTTCGTTAAAAATATTCAACAATTCAATGTCTTCGTAACACTCCGTAACGTCAGCAGAACAGAACAGTAATGACCCGTATTTGAATCAATTCGATCATTTGAATTTGACTTCTAAATTTCAAATATTTAAATTTAGGTCTTTTGAATTTAGACTGGTGTTATTTATTCTTTATATTTTGAAAGTTTAAAATTTAGAACACGGATAAATTATTTATAAAATTATTGTATACGTTCGTATAGAACCAAAGACCGATTTGAAATGAGATCTCAGGAGTGTCGCGGTTCCATCTCGGTTTGAATTTATTAGACATTCTATCAAAATGTCATAGACATTATGTCTAAATGCTGGTCTTTCAAATTTATAACATTGTGACAACAAATGTCAGATTACGTGAAAATCATAATATAATTATGACCAACTGTACTTTACTTCTATCTACAAATTGTATAATTAGCTCAAATCAGAATACAATAACAGTGGTAGGATCCCGACATACTCCTCACTGTTCCGACGCTGTTATGTCGTAACATCATTAACTACTGGGATAAGGGAAGGACTTAGCTAGGGACATCCAGGAACCGCCATCAGCACTCGGACCGCACGCCAATACTCCAATCACGTCCCGTTGCACATCACACCACACAGCCAGCCAGGATATCTCCATCACGTTGGACGTCGACGCCAGCATGAAATTAAATATTATTGTAGGAACCGCACAATTCAAAGCTTTATGTATTTTGGGGCGTATTAACCGCGGGGCAAGCTCGAGCAATTAATTATAAGCAATGTTTACTATTCCATCAAATCCCGAGTAATTTGTCTTTCGTTTTCATAATTTTTATATTTCAATAAAATCACATTTATTTAATTCAATTCAAATTCAACTTACACGCCATCAATCCAGACTTGCGTATCTTCATAGTCTTCAACCAGTTCCTCCTCCTCTCGTCATGATGACAGCAACTGTCACTATCCTCCCCGTAGCCACTCAGTCCGCTGAAACTCATAATATTAAAGGGCAAAAGCAATTGTAAATAACTCACGTCACCAGCACACACAGCCTTGCACTATTGGACACCTATTTACACTTCTATCACGACGATAAGACCTAGTAATCCATTCCTTATAACTCCGGGTGTTATGTTTTGTTCGGAGTTTAAAATCCTATATGTAGCGACCTTGCTATGCGAATATACAACGACTGTCAAACTAGATTTTATTTAATTTTCACTGAAACCGTTTGTAACCTCCGTACTCCATTTTTAATTATTGGTTTTAAGTTAATATATGGATTTCTAGGCCTTTTCATTGCGTTATCAAAGAATTCACATTTTATTTTATTTAATTTTGGTTAGCACATCTTTCTTTCCATGACACTTGACAACCCCCATCCCTTCTTCCTTTTTTCTTTTGACATTCTTGCTATCCACTTTCAAACAAAAAATTTTTCCCAAAGAGGTTACTCATGATTAAAATAAATTCACAAAGTTTGATACACGAAGTGTGGGGCCAGTACAGTACGATACGAACTTCGATTTTTGAATTTCGTAGTAGCCCTGCTGAAACGGCTGTATGGATTTTATGAATAAAGATGTGGATATCACGGGATTTTCATAGGGCTGTTATAATTACAAGGGGAATGAGCAGTGCTCCGAAACCGAACATTTTTGTTAGATGTTGTGATTCATAGTGTTGTGTATGTCGGTTATATATCGTCATACCGTGCTCTACGGACTGTGTCGATCTAGGTCGTGTATTAAATGTCATCTACTAGCTATGAAAATGGTGTTGACTTACTCATGCTGAAGTTCTTGTGTGTATCGATTATTTTTCCTGGTTAAAATACCTAGGACCGTGCACTGTCCATGGTTGAAAGCACTGCTAATCTCGGATCAGGGTCCTCTCAAGCTCGCCATAGTCTTAAAATTGTTTTGGGGTGCTTTTCCATTGTGGTAAAGCCCGCCTGGTAACTCTTTGCTACGAACAAACGTACACAAAATATCTCGAATTGAATATGTTTTTTTTTTTTTTTTTTTTTTTTTTTTTTTTTTTTTTTTTTTTTTTTTTTTTTTTTTTTTTTTTTTTATACGACTGGAAGGCAAACAAGCAGGTGGGTCTCCTGGTGGTAAGAGATCACCACCGCCTATAAACATCTGCAACACCAGGGGTATTGCAGATGCGTTGCCAACCTAGAGGCCTAATTTGGAATACCTCAAGTTCTTAAAATGCTCTTACGAACTACGTGTTTTAAGGATCCTACTTGGTAATACGCGATTGAATTGACGAGAAAAGGCGCAGTGGCTAGCTTAATTGATTTATTATTTTTATTGCTTGCTTATTTTTTGTGCCTTATGACTTTATATCCTCATAACATAAGTACATCAGTACATCACACAAGATCAGTCAATATGAAACACTATAGAGTAAGAAATACTTGTCGCATCGCGAATGACATTTATTTGAATAATGTGACTGTCTGTACTGTATTGACCTATTTGTTTTGTTTTATTATATAGTACTAATATCTAAGTTTCAATCTTATTGCTGATCACTCTTAGCTTTAGACTTTGGAGATATAATTAGTTATGTAAAAATCAAACATTTATTTTAAGAGAGAGAAAACATTTATTCATGTCAATATGAAAAATAAGATTAAAAATGAAATAAAAATGCGCATGTCACGTAATGGTTCCAAATCAGCAAACCATTCCACGGTATGCAATGTCGTCGACTTAGACATAGTTATGACGCAGTCCTAACATCCTCTACCTGTGTTTCCAGGCATGCATCGACGACAACCTGGACATGGTGGAGTTCCTGGTGGCCCACGGGGCCGACGTGGACCGCGGCGACAACGAAGGTTGGACACCCCTGCACGCCACAGCCTCCTGCGGCTTCCTGAGCATAGCCAGGTGTGTACCATTGCGAGCAGTTAAACACGTGCACAGGGGTGCAGTGTTTCAATTAGGGTTATTGCGTATGAATTCGCCGCTAGAGGCGCTAGTGTAGTGTGAGGTCAACGAAATGTCAAATCTCATAGTTTTTGGGTGAGCTACGCGGGTTTATTTATAACTAGCTTTTACCCGCGGCTTCGCACGCGTAAACTAATCGGTCTGGTAGTGGCAATTGAAATATCCCGTGGGAGTATAGGGATTAAAAATAGCGTATGTGTTATTCCAGACGTGCAGCTACCTACATACCAAATTTCATGACTTTTAGCCCAGCGGTTATTATTTCAAAATTTTATTCCTATCCCGCGGGAATATCGGGGTAAAAAATAGCCTATGTGTTATTCCAGAGGTTCAGCTACCTACACACCGAATTTCATGGCTCTAAGCCCAGTGGTTGTTACTTCGAGATTTTATCCTTTGATATCCCGTGGGAATTTCGGGTCAAAAAGTCGCTTATGTATTATTTCAGACGTGCAGTTCCCTACATATCAAATTTCATGACTCTAAGCCCAGCGGTTATTATTTCGAAATTTTATCCCTATCCCGTGGGAATAGCAGGATAAAAAGTAGCCTTCGTGTTATTCCAGAGGTCCAGCTACCTATATACTAAATTTTATGGCTCTAAGCCCAGCGGTTGTTATTTCGAGATCTTATCCCTAGTTATCCCGTGGGAATATTGGGTCAAAAAGTCACCTATGTGTTATTCCATACGTCCAACTACCTACATACCAAATTTCATGACTCTAAGCCCAGAGGTTCTTATTTCGAAATTTTATCCCTATCCCGTGGGAATATCAGGATAAAAAGTAGCCTTCGTGTTATTCCAGAGGTCCAGATACCTACATACTAAATTTTATGGCTCTAAGCCCAGCGGTTGTTATTTCGAGATCTTATCCCTAGTTATCCCGTGGGAATATCGGGTCAAAAAGTCACCTATGTGTTATTCCATACGTCCAACTACCTACATACCAAATTTCATGACTCTAAGCCCAGAGGTTCTTATTTCGAGATTTTATCCCTATCCCGTGGGACTATCGGGATAAAAAGTAGCCTATGTCCTTTCCCAAGGTCTATTCTATCTCTGTACCAAATTTCATCCAAATCGGTTCAGCGGTTTTGGCGTGAAAGCGTAACAAACAGACAGACAGACAGACAGACAGAGTTACTTTCGCATTTATAATATTAGTACGAGGGTCAAACTGAAAGTTCTTAGAAAATCAAAAACTGAGCAAACTAGCAAGTTATTAGTTTTATTATATCTTTTCAAAATAGTGTCCATTCACATCAATACACCGCTGCATCCGATGGAACCACTGAGAAAAGCACTTAGCCCACTCGTCCTCAGGGGTCTCTTCGACGGCCTTTTGAAACGCACCCACTGCTTCCTCGGTGTTCATAAAAAGTTTTCCTCGAAGTTTTTCTTTTGTTTTCGGGAATAAATAAAAATCGCAAGGTGCGAGGTCGGGGCTATACGGCGGGTGACCCAGTAATTCCACGTCTGACGTCACTAAATAGTCGATCGTTCGCCTGGCGGTGTGCGACGAGGCGTTGTCGTGGTGAAGAAGGATCCTACTTCGAGGTCGCTTCTCCCGAACTTTTTCCAATACAAGTGGCAAACAATTGTTAGTGTACCACTCTGCAGTAACTGTTTTTTGATCCTCTAAAGCAATTGTCGCATAGTGACCTGTCCTTCCGAAGAACGAGGCCACCATCTTTTTTCCCACGCTTCGACCTCTCTTCACTTTAGTTGGCAACTCCTCGAAAGGAAACACCCAATGAGCAGACTGTCTCTTGGTTTCTGGATCATAACAGTAAACTCAGCTTTCGTCACCCGTAAGTATGTCGAAAACAGCATTTGAGTCACCTCCGTTAAATCTTTGAATCATTTCACGGCACCAATCAACCCGACGGAGTTTTTGGGCCTCGGTCAAATTATGAGGTATCCACCTCGCACAAAGCTTCCTGACCGCTAAATGTTCATGGAGGATTTTATGCACTTGACTCATACCGATGCCTAAGCTTGTCCGAATCTGCTGATACGTCACTCTTTTGTCAGTCTCTATCATACGCTGCACAACA
Source organism: Choristoneura rosaceana (assembly GCA_037349165.1). Lineage (NCBI taxonomy): Eukaryota > Metazoa > Arthropoda > Insecta > Lepidoptera > Tortricidae > Choristoneura > Choristoneura rosaceana. The sequence goes on along the minus strand of JAZBNJ010000004.1, from coordinate 4,266,992 downwards.
CTGATGTTATTTTCAGTCGTCGCCGTAGAAGGCCGTCCCTCACGCAGATCGTCGGTGAGATTAGTGCGACCACGTTTAAACTCATTAAACCAGTTGTAAATGGTCGCACAAGATGGGACTTCATCATGAAAGGCCAATCGAAGTCTATCATAGCTTTCTTGTTGACTTAAATGACATCGAAAGTCATAAAAAATCATTGCATGAAAATTTTCGCGAGTTAAATTCATGTTGACGTGACGCAGACAATTTTCAATTTACCGCCAAATCATAAAACAAATGACAAATGAATGAAATACATACTCAATAATATTGGCAAAGAGTTCCATTTTCAAAATTTAAACTTACTTTTTTATTATATTGTTTACAAGTGGCCAGTTCTAAAAACTTTCAGTGTCGCCCTCGTATGGATTAGAATAATTTTGCATTGCCTGAAATTAATAATGGCAATTATGCGTTACGGGGCAATGAATGTGTGTTTTGAGACAGTTTTGTCTTTCGGACACTTGTCTTCCCTTTTTTGCGAACAAAACGGGACTACGCAACACTGTGGTTACTCGATATTTTTATGGTACGGTTTTAAGGTGTATTAAATATGATTTTAATCTAAACTTTGTTTTCATGCCCGTAAAAATAGATTTGAAAGCCACGCTTAAAGACCTCACGCAACAGTGGCGCCATGTAGAAAAAAAAACGATAGTCCTCATTCCAGGTTCAAACTGTTTCGAAACGGCTTGAGCGATTTTTAGATTGTTTTTGTGTAGGTATATTCGGTAGGTCTGAGAATAGGACGTTATTTTTCATACTTCTACGCGGACAGAGTCGCGGGCAACAGCTATTTTATTATAAACTTTATTTATGTATAAATTTTACACAGTTTTAATAAATAAAATCAAATGATAAATGTAAGTACGAGTAGCATGTTATTAACAAAACGATTAATCAACATCATCATCATGTCAGCCGAGAGACGTCCACTATTGGACATAGGCCTCCCCCAAGGTTCTCCACTCAGACTGGTCTTGTGCTTTTCGCATCCACCGCGATCCCACGATCTTAACCAGGTCGTCGCTCCATCTTGTTGGAGGCCTACCGACAGTTCGTCTCCCGGTCCCGGCGGAAACGAATAATATTTCTTTCAAAACAATTTAAAATAGGATAAATTGCAGCCAAAGAGATTTTTTTTCAAAACTATTTACAATCAACGCCAAATCTATGCCAAATCCTTGTTACTAGAAATGACAGGACTGGGGTGATGTCAGGATTTTTATCAGGACATTTCATTTTACCATATGACAACGCTGACCGTGACTCATGTTTGCTTCAGCATTGTGTGCCTTTAAATTGCTCATGTATTGGTTACGTATTAGGTTAGGTGTGACTTCATTAGATAATACTAGTTATTGACGTTAGCTACTGTTTTCCCCATCCGGACCATGTTCATATTCTCGAGTAAGTAAACTAGAAAATTGAAATGTTTTTCGAATAGAAGAACTAGGACATCAAATTTCGGAAGTCGGATTTGACCGATTTGTAATAGTATACTGTAGTGTCTACTCCAGTGGTGGTAGGCTTGGCGATAAGCGATTCACCGTGTAGTTTTTGATTTCCGTTAACTTTAAGGGAACATTCAACAGGTCAAGTCCTGTCTTTGCCAGGTTCTTAAATTATCTCCATATCAAATTTTAGCTAAATCTGTTCAGTGGGTTAAGCGTGAAGAAGTAACAGACAAGAGTTACTTTCGCATTTGTAATATTGGTAAGGATGAAATTGCAACATTTCATCTACCTTTCAGTATTTTGGTTTATAAAATAATAATTTTTACGTTTAATACTTAGGCTATGTCAGAGAGATTAAGGGCCTGTTTCACCACCCGCTGATAAATTTTATGTGACAAATATCTGTGATGCCATTTCTGTTTGCTCTGTCCGAATAAACAGAGACGGCATCACATCTAGACGACCAGATGGCCTAGTGGTTAGAGATCCTGACTACGAAGCTTGAGGTCCCGGGTTCGATTCCCGTGTCGGGGCAGATATTTGTATGAAAAATACGAATGTTTGTTCTCGGGTCTTGGGTGTTTAATGTATTTAAGTATGTATCTATCTATATAATTATGTTTATCCGTTGCTTGGTACCCATAACACAAGCTCTGCTAAGCTTACTTTGGGACCAGGTCAATTGGTGTGAATCGTCCCGTCATATTTATTTATTTATTTATCTAAGTGAGTGGTGAAACAGGCTCTTAATGTGGTTTTTTCTTTTACGTCTATTCGAGTTATGAAATTTGGGATTTGACGCTTCCAAACGACCGCTAAATACCGGCTTCGTTATTTTAAGAAAACCCAGCTTAACATTAAGTAGCTAAATTATAAAGCTAATCAAATTGCAATAACGAAACTGAAAATGGCTGGCTACGCGCGTCACATCCTTGTTCTTGATACTAACAATTAAATGTCTATTAAAAACTTTTTCCCCCGAATTAGCAATAACTTGTTTCATTGCAACAGACATATTATTGACTTTCGATTGGCAGCTTTATTTAGTTGCTATTCTGCTGACAGAGAGAGTACTTGCGCCGGAGTGTCCTGGCTTTGTCTGTATAAGAGTTCGTCAGTTAAAGAATCGCTTGTATTTGTGTTTCAACTGTCTTAAGTAAAACTTATGTGCTGTACGTGTTATTTTTGATTTCCGCTAAGAACATTCAACTGGTCTTCGTGTTTGAAAGAGAATCAAGATTTAAAGTACAATTTTGCGCAGTGAAACGGTGTTGATTTGTGTTTTTTGCGTCAGTATTTAAAGTGTATTCAATTCAGAAAAAGGTGCATAAAGTGTTTTTTCTTTTGTCTTCGGTGTCACGTCAATTTCATTCGTCAGGTTTGTGAATTTTATGATTCGACTATTAACAAGGACTTAGCAGTTATTAAATCTATGATTTCATTGTGGAAAAAAAGTTATCACCATGTAGTTTTTATCAAAGAACTAAGTCATATGTCGAAGTTAACTAAAATCGAAGAAAACACAATGTATAAGGTGTTATTCAAGCACATCAGCGTTCTTTTGTCTGTGGACTTTTACAATTTATGCTCGGAGTTGTTCTCGATAAAATTCGGGATAAATATTAAGCAAAGCTAAATTGCACTTATACTAATACTAGCTTTTGCCCGCGGCTCCGCTCGCATGGTATTCGGTATTTCGGTTATCGCGCGCTGTTCCCTCGGGAACTGTGCATTTTTCCGGGATAAAAAGTAGACTATGTCTCTCTCGGGCCCATAAACTTATCTCTATGCCAAAAATCACGTCGACCCGTGTCGCTCCGTTATGGCGTGAAAGACGGACAAACACAGACACAAATACACAAACACGCTTTCGCATTTATAATATTAATATGGATATGGTTTAATTAAATCAATTAAATTATTACCATGAACACTTAAGAATTTAATGATTAATATTATTGAACTACTGCGGAATTCAACGGATTAACTATAATCCCTACTAATATTATAAATGCGAAACTGTCTGTCTGTTACGCTTTCGCGTCGAATTCACTGAACCGATTTTAATTAAATTTAGTATATAGGTAGTTTGAACCCCAAGGATCAACATAGGATACCTTTTATTCCGGCAGAGGGCGCCACCGCGCGATAACCTAGATCCGCGCAGACGAAGTCGCGGGCATAAGCTAGTAATATTTATATTTTTCATAACTTTAATCTCTGAAAACCAAACCAACCGATACTTACAAGCAAACTAATGATGAATTCTATGACAGGCTATGTAACTAGTTGGCGCTAGTGTCGTTAGGTCCGTTTGAACACTGACATTTATGTCACGTTTGGGATTGGTCAAATCCTATTAATCCTACTATTATTATAATATAATGCGATTTTGGTCCAAATTCAAAATGGTTAATTCAAGTGGACGATTTTCCATTTGCACAGCATGACAGTAAATCTTTTTTATGGGATAAAATAGTGAATTAAAGTTAATAAGGCCACATTTATTGGAGCATACTACCACAGAATCAAAATCAGCTATCGAATACATCTGACAAAGGATGTTTTTAAAGCTAGCAGTATTTCGAATAATAAAAATGGATATTGTAACTTATAACTAATACAATAAGGTTGAATTTCCATATCAATGCATGTGGGTCGCTAAATTGCCTCTACTTTTTTAAGGGTTAATTATAAACTATAGAGGTAGAGGGTGAGGGAGGTTATAGAGGTAAATCGAGTTCTCTGTACACCCCCCGGTACTGACAAGAAAAACCGACTTGGTATGATTGCATTTCAAATCTTTTTAGCAATATAAGAACTGGGTTGCGTTGCGAGACTTGCAGCTTTTTAATGTTTTTGATGGGATTGAATCGACTGCCTTTTATCTGCGTTACGTTATGAACAAATTTTATAACTTTCTTTTCTTTTGAATACTTTGAATGTAGTACCTATTCAAATGATTAAGTATGTAAATAAAACATTAATTTAAGAATGACACAGGCAGATAGTTATATAAACAAAGGTTGCCGCCTGTTGTTTACCTTTGTAATTTTCTCTCTGTGTACCTGTTTTTCTGTATCGCTTTTTTCTGATGTACAATAAAGAGTCATTGTATTTTATTGTACCCTGTTCGCCTTCCAGGTACTTGTTGGAGAGCGGTGCCGACGTAGCAGCTGTCAACTACGACGGGGAATTAGCCGTGGACATCGCTGAGAGCGGAGCCATGGAGCAACTTCTACAGAAGGCCATCGACGAGAAAGGTACAGGGCTATATGACACCATCAAGCGTTATTATCAAAGTGGTATCGTGGTAGATATGACATCATTAACCAATTTTTAGGACAGCTCTATAATAATGAACTAAAAGAATTTCCTTGCTCACCCGTGACCTTAAGCTTAACCTTACCTTACCTTACTTTACCTTGACCTTACGGTCGCGGGTGAGCAAGGAAATTCTTTTAGTTCATTGATATGGACCTCCGCAAAGTAACGCGCCTGATTCAATAAATTAGCTCTATAATAGTTTGATTTTAAACGTAAGCTGCTTTTGCTGTTCGGTATTTTGTTGACTTCACTAGCATTGTCATCCAAGCTACATATTAGTAACAAGTTTTAAGCTGATGATATTAAACATTGAAGAGTTCCGTTTTGCGGAGCGGAGACGATATTGGCTGGGCCATCAGAATTTCACTGCCTTATTATTTGTATGGTCACCGGACTTAAATAAACAATATTTATTCTCACTTTCATCTGTTACACGTTTTGTTTTTTATAGTTTCTTTCATAGAAACTTCGTCTTGATTGTAAAATACTCGAACAAAAATAAAATTAGTGTCCGCATACATTCGGTAATTTATTTAAGTAGATAGAGAAAACAACTAACAGCGTTTGTGGATTCTCCTTTTTTAACTACTTTGTAGACTAAGGGGCTGTTTCACCACCCATTGACTAATTTTATTAGACGGATAAATGTGATGCCGTCTCAGTCTATTCGAACAAAATAAACAGGCCTATACCACGAAGTGCAGAACTCGAACTTTTCGTACGTTGCCGTCCCGCTGACGCTTAAGTCATTTAATACGCGAGTGAAAGGGACGGTGCGGTACGAACTTCGATTTGCGAGTTTCGTAGTAGCCCCTCAGAGACGGCATCACATTTATCTGTCAGATAAATTTAAATCAATTGATGTTGAAATAGAAGTTTATTAATTATATGTCAAATTAGCTTTTGCCCGCGGCTCCGCCCGCGTGGTATTCGGTTATCGCGCGCTGTTACCTCGGGAACTGTGCATTTTTCCGGGATAAAAAGTAGCCTATGTCACTCTCGGGCCCATAAACTATCTCTATGCCAAAAATCGCGTTGATCCGTCGCTCCGTTACGGCGTGAAAGACGGACAAACATACAAACACACTTTAGCATTTATAATATTAAGTATGGATTTTACCACTACAATTTTTCCAAAGGGATCGACTGCGAGAAGTCGCGCAATGCTGAAGTTGACACTCTTCTCAGCGACGCCAAGAACTGGGCGGCGAATGGTTATGTGGAGGTGCGGGACCCTAAAACGGGGGGCACGCCGCTCCACGTCGCAGCTGCTAAGGGATACATCGATGTGAGTATAGTGTATACTTGTATACAGTCTGAGGGGTTATAAGTCCCCAAAAATTATGAGGGTGCGGGATACCAAAACGGGTGGGCACGCCGCTCCACGTCGCGGCTGCTAAGGGGTACATCGATGTGAGTATAGTGTATTCTTGTATACAGTCTGAGGGGTTATAAGTCCCCAAAAATTATGAGGGTGCAGGATAAAAAAACGGAGGGCACGCTGCTCCACGTCGCAGTTGCTAGGGGATACATCGATGTGAGTATAGCGTATTCTTGTATAGTCTGTGGGGTTATAAGTCCCCCAAAATTTATGAGGGTGCGGGATACCAAAACAGGTGGGCACGCTGCTCCACGTCGCAGCTGCTAAGGGATACATCGATGTGAATATAGCGCATTCTTGTATACAGTCTGTGGGGTTATAAGTCCCTAAAAATTATGAGGGTGCGGGATACCAAAACGGAGGGCACGCCGCTACACGTCGCAGCTGCTAAGGGATACATCGATGTGAGTATAGTGTATTCTTGTATACAGTCTATAGGCAGTGGCGTGCCTAGGGTATCAGACTATGGCAAGCCGAGAGCTTTACTCTTCAATCTTTACTAGTCTGTGAAATACACAAGTCAGAAGTCGGCTTTTGGGACTGAATTATATCTTTCTTATCAATAAAACTTAATGTATTTACCCTTCCACCGTTTTTTTTTTTTATACACTTGTAGTCACACAAGGGACAATTTGGTCCGTTTCCGAACTCATACTCTATATTCTTGTATATTCTTTACACCGCACTAAAACCACAGAATATATAATAGTACTGACGTACTGCTAAAACCAGAATACCTAAGTACCTACTTATTTATTTTTTGAAATGATTGCATCAAATCACAACTCTACGTTACGGCCCACGGTTCGAAATAAACATGAAGTTAAATAGAAGTTATTCATCTCGCGCCCGCGCACTCGCTTTCCAAACCAAACGCAACAAACTTCACACCGTAAGCCAGCTTCAAAATTGCAAAGAAAGTTCTATACACGCAGCTATACATAGATATTTGCAACACTAACGTTTCCCTAAGTGTGAAGAGAGCAAACGCTTCCAAACGTAAGCCCCGTAAAAGCCCACGAGAGCGAGCGAGATGTCATGCTATTTACAACGTACGCCACTATCGACGCGTTGTATGGACTCGCCGCGCAGCCATTTGGCGCCACTGGCGGCCGTGCACCGGATTACTTAAGCAATTCTTATTATTTTACGTAAAATAAAGCGCGCTAAATAATTAAAGTGATTTTATTAGAACTTTTTTTCGTTTGGACATTGTTCGATTTATAAGGCAAGCCCGGCTTTTGGGCTTCTATGTAAGGATCGCCACTGTCTATAGGGTTTTAAGTCCCTATTTTTTGGGTTGCGGGACCCCAAAATTAGGTTTACGCTCTATGTGATTATCTGCCCCGACCGGGGACCGAACCCGGGACCTCAAGCTTCGTACTCACTTGGCTATCCCGCCGTCTTACGGGATATATATTGATTATACTATTGTCAAACAGCCAATTGTCATGTCGATTGTCCCCAGGTGGCGAAGATGCTCCTCGAAGAGTGCGGCGCGGAGCCCGACTGCGTGGACTACGAGGGCTGGACGCCGCTGCACGCCGCCGCGCTCTGGGGGCAGAAGGAGGCGGCCGCGCTGCTGCTGAAGAGCGGCGCCGATCCCCACCTCAAGAACTACTCGGTAGGTGGAACCTCGCCGTATTGCGGAAAAATAGTAGAACTAATTTCTTGCACTGGTAACACTGAATTCAAATGTCATCTGTCTATTGCTGTCAAAGTTTAACGTTGTTTGCGCGTGGTATTTTAAGAGCATTTCTAAAAAAGTTTGTACATGCGATTTGCTAACTAAATTAATATGTTTTTAGGGGCAGACGTGTATGGATCTTGTGGACCCGACTATATCGTCGTGGCTCGCGGAGGCGACCCTGAAGGCTCCTCGTCGTGTCAACAACAACAACAACAACAACAACAAGCGCAAGCTCAGCCCGCCGCGGCAAGAGGTCAAGCGGGTAGAGCTACAGATAACCGGACAGGATGCTGTCAACGGTGAGTTTACAACAGACACGACTACTATATAGGTTTCTAGCGCGCGGGTGGTTACAGGCGATACGTCGCGTCAACAACAAACGCCAGCTCAGTGAGCCGCATCAAGAGGTCGAGCGGGTAGAGCTACAGATAACAGGACAGGATGCTGTCAACGGTGAGTTTAGAACAGACACGACTACCTGATAGGCCTCTACCGCGTGGTGGTTACAGGCGATACGTCGCGTCAACAACAAACGCCAGCTCAGTGCGCCGCATCAAGAGGTCGAGCGGGTAGAGCTACAGATAACAGGACAGGATGTTGTCAACGGTGAGTTTACAACAGACACGACTACCTGATAGGCCTCTACCGCGTGGTGGTTACAGGCGATACGTCGCGTCAACAACAAACGCCAGCGCAGTCCGCGGCATCAAGAGGTCGAGCGGGTAGAGCTACAGATAACCGGACAGGATGCTGTCAACGGTGAGTTTACGACAGACACGACTATTTGATAGATTTCTAGCGCATGGTGACTACAGGTGGTTCGTCGCGTCAGCAACAATCACAACAAAAGCAAGCTCAGTCCGCCACAGTATGAGGTCAACCATAACCATCTTACATAACCAGCAGTAACCAAATTATAACCTGCCTAACATAATTATTTCCTGGCGAGTTGCGACTGTTTGTGTTACTATTTCCTTTTCATTGATGAATGATAAACATTTTAGTTCGTCGTAATCCCACTTAATATAATAAATGCGAAAGTTTGTAAGTCTGTTTGTTTGTTACTTCATCACATCTAAACCGCTGAACTGATTTAAATTAAATTCGGTATACAGATAGTTCGAGTCCCGGGGAATAACATAGGATAGTTTTTATCCCGGAAAATTGCATAGTTCCCGCGGGATAGCGATAAACGGGTAACTACTAGTACTGAGTAATTCCGACTTTTTCATATGTGATTGAGTTTTGCATTGTTTGAACGTATACATAGTGCCATCCGCGAAGACGCGCGATTTTGTCAAAATTAGACATTAATGACATTGTAATAAGAACCACGGCACGCGTCATCGTGAATGACTCTATATATAAAGAAAGTAAAAAGTTAGTTTTACCTTAATTCAAACTTCGTGTCTTCCCTTCCAGCTGACGCTTATATTATTAATACGAGAGTGAGAAGGACAGTACGATACGAAATTTGATTTTCGAATTTCGTTGTAGCCGTCCTGTACTCATCGACATCTATGTATATGTATACTGCATGTTTCTTATATTAAAACAGCGCACAAAATTAGTTCACAGCGCGGTTTGGTGAATGTTTCATTATAGTTTTTTGACGTCTGTGACAGGGGTTGTGTCTAAGTAATATTCATGATTGACGCGCCTCGCGTTTATTTAACCCTTTATAAGGCCTCATTTATTGGAGCATACTACCACAGAATCAAAAGCAGCTATCGAATACATGTCTGGCAAAGGATATTTTTAAAGCTAGTAGTATTTTCAATAATTACAATGAATATTGTAACTTATTACTAAAACAATAAGGTTGAATTTCTAAATCAATGCATGTGGTCGCTAAATCGCCTCTGTCTTATAAAGGGTTAAAAACATTTAGTCTAGTGCCAATGCCTGTATCGTATTATCACAATCATGTCATCAACATAGACAAGCCGCCGGCCGCCGCGGAGATCATAAAGACTGACAGCAAGCCGCCGAAGGGCCGCGCGCCGTCGCCGGACGCGGAGCCCGGGCCGGACGAGCCGCCGTCCTGGCGCCGGACGGCCTCGTTCCGGAAACAGCCTGACATCACACGTTAGTACACCAACTAAACATTCGTTTTGCTAATTACGAGTATGTAATTTCAAGTTTCTAGAATAACCGGTAGTACTGTCGAACACCTGTCGATGATATCCGCAGTAGAACTAAGGTTACTGACATAGCCCGAAGAATTGCGAAACTGAAGTGGCAGTGGGCGGGGCACATTGCACGCAGGACTGATGGCCGATGGGGTCCGAAGGTTCTCGAATGGCGTCCGCGGACCGGGAGACGAGCTGTCGGTAGGCCTCCAACAAGATGGAGCGACGACCTGGCTAAGATCGCGGGATCGCGGTGGATGCGAAAAGCACAAGACCGGTCTGAGTGGAGAGCCTTGGGGGAGGCCTATGTCCAGCAGTGGACGTCTTTCGGCTGACATGATGATGATGATGATGACTGTCGAACAATTCGAATTATGAGCCGGGAAAATTTGTCCTACTAATGTCATATTGATATCTCACATCTTTGTCAAGGAAAACAAGTGTTATTTTTTTATTTAAATGTTCCACTCTATTGTTTGAATCTGTTTCTTCGACTGTATATATGTAGTGAAAAAGTTTTTACATGAGCCAAGTCAAATTCAATCTTATGCCAATGTCATACAGGCTTTGACATGAAAAAACTTTTCTCACTTTTACCATACCCTATGGGTTTCTCGGTTATGTAAAAAATAAAAACGATTTATTTCAGACCACATGTAGGATAGGGATCCTCATTGTCCATAACATTGACTTAAGAGCCCATGTTGAATTGTAAAGCAAATTGTGTGGACACAACTTTTTTAATGATTGTTTCTTTTGTTTTTGTTGATTTATTATTAGAAAATATTCAATTATGCATTAAAAATCGTACAAAAAAATAGTACAATTATTCTTGCATTACATTGATGTCAAGTTTCATTCTGTTTCCAGGTGAGACCAAACCAGCGAACAACACAGTTGACAATGAAACCATCCTGAGGAGAACACACAGTTTCGAAAACGATAAGACGTGAGTGTCGAAAGCATGCGACTAACTACTTTTTTTTTAATATAGATGTATTTTTTAATTTATTTTTAATCTGTATAAAGTCTTTATAACTGGATTTTGTTATTTGGCATGTGACGACTAAAATTTGATGTTAATATGCTTTTTGAGATATGCCACTGCGACTGGCGACCGCGAGAACCGACCGCTTCGTCTAGTTAAGGAAAATACAAGCGACAATTGGTCGAATGCTGTGCGTGTGACATGTGAAGTCAAAAATGGTGGCTCGGTAAATCCAAATCGTCACTACTTGAAAAAAAAACCTCTTATCTCGAAGTAGAAAATGTTTTTGAGTGAACTTTATGAACATTAAGTCAAGGTTCGATTTTGTTGACATGTTGTTTTTAGATACGAGATTTTATCAAAGTAGTAGAAATACTGTTTGAAGAAATATGATGATTTGGCTTAGTATCCATACTAAAGAAGAGGTTGACTAAATAACTGACTGGACTGACTGATAGCACAAACCATTTTGACTAATTAACAGCCTAATGTTCTGCCGAAAATCAAATCCACTGAGGGTGCAGATTTATATTCAGCTTTGGCTTTGTTGTTTTTTGAAAATCAATCCTAAAAGGGTGGAATTAAATTTCATACAAAAGCATACGAGAAAAAAATAATCCACTGTGCCACACACGGTTTATTATATGATCAGTGCCGGTTTTAGCACTCTCAGCGTCCTGGGCGAGATTTTCTCGGCGCTTTAAACTTTTAGGAATTTTCTAGAAGGTAGGTACAGGCTTCAAGCGCCCCTTTAAGTCGCGCCTCGATCGGCCGTCCCATCGCACCCTACCCTAAAACCGCTACTGTATATAATCTAGTATCTTTAAATAATAAATTAGAATAAGATTTATAAGCGTAACGCGCACTGTCGCTATCGCGGTGGCGTATCTCAAATTGCAATTGGTTAGTGCTGGCATTGTAACTCGAGTTGCGACTGCGTACAGACAAATATATATGAATGACTGACTATCTCCTCGTACCCATCGACGCGGGAATGGCTTTAGCCAGTCAAAGAATGCTTTATGTCCATGCAATAACAAGGAGTATGACCATGATCATATCATGGTTCTGATTTTAGCCGACTCGTGACAGAAACTTTTGAATGGACCGGGCGATTCTAGTTGTACGCTCGGTGCTTTTTGCTCATTCCTTTCCAACTGGGTCAGTCAGTAAGTCAGCGAAGGATGCGAGTGCCAACCGAGAAAAAGGCTCGTGTTTGACACCCCACTTGTTGGAAACGTCATGGCGCTTTGAAGCGAATCACACGGGGCTTATGGATTATACAGGGAGTTGAGATCTGGATTTTGCGTCAAGGTTACTCGTTTCTATGTTTTTCAATATTTTTGTGAAGTTCTTGATATGAGAAAAATCATACCCCCATAAAAAAGTTGCTAAATGAAGTTAGTCTTAAGAATTCTGAGTGCATATGTTACTGTCTAGATTAGCTTTAATTATTATAATACTTCATAGTCCATGCTATTGCGTGATCGAATCAACATATCGACAAGCGAAATAAAATATAAAATAACTCAATCTCGTATGTAATGTACCTTTGAGACAAATGTGACAACCAAAGTTGCACCATTTGTGGAAGAAGGATGTATACGACTGTATCGTTCGACTTTTAGATGTCATTCTTGCCTCCAGATAGCTTGTAGTATTTTGATTGTACGAAAAGCCTTATGTTCTCAACTCCCTGTGTGACCTTAAATGTTGTTAATTTTGAACCGCACTGTTATTGGGTGTGCTTTATATCGTCAAATATTTATTTGTGTTTATTTTTCATGCCAGCACTATTCATAATAGAAAATATCATCGCGTTTACATCTTCAGGGTTTGAATCATTCATACTTAACGATAATAACAATGTGCTAACGATTTTAAAGTACCAGGGCATCAGAAATCGTCAGTAGTTTTAAGTTGATCATGTTGTTTTCAGAATAAAAGAGAAATTCAACCGAGTGAGCTTACTTATAAGCCGTTTCGATACGTTGTCGAGCCAGACGAAAAGAAACAGCGGCTTTTACATGAGTGACGAGTTAGTTATTATGCAGACTGTGTGTGTCTATTGTCTAGTTGGGTACTCTCGTCCTAGTTCGGTGTAGGGTAATTTTCTGTGCTTGAGGACTGTTCGGAATAATTGCAACTTAAATTTCTTTTTAACGTTTTTTTTTTTTGGGAATTTAGATAGCGGGTTTTGACCAAATTTAAAGTGTCGGTTCCACATTAAAAAATTCGGCATAGTTCGGAAAATTTATGTAATAGCAGTAGCAACATTCTAGACAGCGGGGATAATCCTAAATTCGCAAAATCGAAGTTCGTGTCGTTCCGTCCCTCTGACACTTGTACTATTTAATACGACAGACGAGGATGTACGGTACGATGTTCGATTTTCGAATTTCGGAGTAGGCCTCAGTTTAAAGATAGGCTGTGCTCTCCCGCAAGCGATACGGCAATGCTTGTCGTTGATCAATTGATTAAAGATACTAATAAGTGTTATCGTCTTTCCAATTTATTCTGACGATATAATACTTTTAAAACGTGTATAAAAACGTGTATTACGTATGAATTGTTAAAAGAGCACGGCCGGTAGAACGAAAAAAAAATACTTGAAAGAATATAGATTTCATTAAAAATTTACTGTTTTTCCGTATAATACGTACCTCTTTGACGATCCAAAGTTTAGTTTAGCGAGCTATTTGCAACGTCTAAAAGCAAATACAGATAATTTATTGTCCAACACTTGAAATCATTGTCGTTTTTACCAAATCTTTCTATCGCACGTTGTAAGATGAGGGTAGTAAAAGAAAGTGAACCGATGGTAACGTCAGTGAGACAGCGGCCATAGCTTTCGTCTGTCAATAAAATAGATTCGTGTATACAGCGTGTATTTTTGATACGACCACAAACTATGGGACTGTTTCACCACCCATTGATTAAATGGATGGTGAAACAGGGGGTAAGGATAGTTAGTGAAGGCTTTAATATACACGTTTTATTATGATATGTTTTAGTAAAGAAGGCGACTTATTATTTTCCTTGTAATATAAATAAATTAGCACGCAATTTGTCACCACGTGGATACTACTTTGTTTTCCATCGCACTTGTTGACGTGACAGCTGTCAGAGAACGCTTCTCTCTTGTATGAAATAATTATTGTTCGCAAAAAGTACGCTGTGGTACTTAATTCTAAATTAACAACAAATTGTTGTTGCGTAGTTGTTTAATATCGGTTCTTAGCACTTAAAGCTACGTCTGGTTTGGTCACAGTTTATGACTATATCAATAATACACGGTGTATAAATGGTTATGGTTAGGTAACGCCATCTTACAGTCCTCAAGCTCTAACACTTGGCATGCTTGTGTTGTGAACAGTTTCTATCAGCGCTACAGGGACGTCACGGCGCGTATCAAGGCGTCCTCCTGCCCGTCCATACCGCCGGCGCCGCTCGCAGAGAAGGAAACTAACGATACTAACGAGGACGTGCAGACAAGGTGCCCGCAACCGTGTCGCCTGGGTTCATGTTTGGGGCTTGACAACAATAGTTATTTGTTATGTAAAGGTGGAAAGTTACTGTTGGGCGCGAGTGCTTGTATTGAAAGCGAGCGAGCGAAGCATTCTAGGATTGAATCACGAGTGAAGCGAGTGGTTCAAAAGAAGAATTCTAAGCGTAGCCGAGGGTTTCAAAGACGCGAGATGCTGAACAACTACAGCCGAGAAAAATTACAGTAAAAAAATACATGAAATATTTTAAGGGGAATAGCCACAGATCCGATGCATCGATAAATATAGTTCTGGACAATTCTATGTCATACAAAAAGTTTTTGTATCTGAATTATATTATTCAGATAGGCTTAACCTTTCACCACTCAGTGTCCTAATATAGAACTTATTGATGTGGCATCAAACTCTCTTATAAATGACAAAGTTTCATGTTTATACAAAAAATCCGTCACGTCCATCGTCGCCTTTAGTTTTTTCCTAAAGCTTTTTTGTGCTAAGGTGGGCTTCTGCGGACTAGTTTACTTTTAACTTACGAGTTAATTACTAACGCAGTAGTGACAACATGGAAATGCGAACCCAAACCCAGATGATTTTCTTTTTAACTTCACACTTGCACTTGTAATTTTTGTGGTCGTCGACACGGGGTTTTTGTAGTGTGGACGTCGTTTAATGGCCGTCGATTGTATATCAGAAGTAAACCGTCATGACGACTATCTTAGGAATACTGTGGTGGCTTCCCTTTTGCCTCCAATACAGCAGTGCTGGGTCTGGATTAGTTAACAATAGAGAGCGCTGCTGCCCTCTATATCCCTTAGCCGACAACCATACACGGGAAAAGAGGATTCCGTCCCAGTGGCGCAGCGTAGTGGGGGGCGGTCCACCCCAGGCGGCAAATGGGGGGTCAAAATTCCATAAATAGCACTGAACTGTTGTCGCAACTACCATTCGGACTGATTAGATTAGAATGAGCACTAAATTTTCCATTACTTATAATGTGACGAAATCAGGGTTAGCCAATCAATGTTACAATAGTGACATCTTGTGAACTATAGTTTTTTAAAACCTAAACAAGGGGGCGGCAAAATTTTCTTTCGCTCCGAGCGGCTGATACCCCCTCTGCGCCACTGGTCCTTCCTAGTTATTCTAAAACAGGACGCGGTACCAGATTTTTATAACTTCAGTTCGTAGATAGTTGAGATGTAGAATAAAAACCATACTCATTACTAATGGGTATTAATATGGACATAAGTATTATTTTTTGAGAATACTCATACGAATCATTACTTAGTAGTCACATTGGTACTTTCATGAAACAAGCTTAGTTCCAACATGAACCCAGAACTGACATCGACACCGAATTATTACAAGGAACATATTTAATAAATCCTCATAATAATATTAAAATATCATCTAACTTCATTCAACATTAATATCACACTTTACGGTACACGCGTAGAAACTTGGCGCCACACGTCATTCATACGTCATGTGTGGCATTTCATTACCAGAGTTCGGAAAGAGTGAGCTATTAACATTAATGTCATGTGTAGATACTAATGTGGATACACCCTGAAAATAAATATTAAAATGACAATACATACATCGCAAAACGAATACTGACCATGCTTTTAAATGTATTTATTCGTAATTGTAATAAATGACTATGAGTTTTTCTATGTTTTGTATTCGTGCGTTTAATATCCACTTATAGATAGAGATAGATCATGGACAAGTATTAAATGACAGGGTATGTCCATGTTATGCAAACTCTCAAAACAGCTCATCATTTCTGAGCTCTGTTCATTATTTTGTATTGATTTTGAATGGAGTATGTTTTAATGGTATGTCTGCTTTTTTCCCGTCTATTATTACATGTCCTGGTTCTCTTACTATGTGTACGTTTATATTTAGATACAATACAAGTATTTTATTTATGTTGTTTCAGTTGTTGGTAGATGGGGCCAGAATTTGTTCAATGTGTAGAATTAGTATTAATAATCACATAAATTTAGAGTGACTCAAATGTAATTGATTCGTGCAAAATTTAAGTACAAAGATATGGGAATGCAATTTCACTTATCTACACATGTTTTAAAATGTCTTTGTGTATTACAGCATATCCACATTTCTCTTACTAAGCCATGCGAAGTGATACGATTAACTTTTTAAGAGGCTACAGTCAATACATTTGAGAAACGTGTATATCTTATAGTAGATATATTCATAAATATCTATTGGTTGACGGTTGTTATCGTACTTTTAGTAAACGGCGACGTTTAAAAAGCATTTTTGCTATAGGTACCGTTTCTTTTGACATTTATACTCTGATACCGATGTTCGAAATCAGAAATCACATATACGTGGAAATGGTAAAAGTTTGTATTTGCAGTAGCTGACTAAAGCTCTATATAGTTTTATATATGGTCTAAATTTAAATTAGTGCTTTATTTTGCACAAATTTTAAGATTGTAAAATTTACGGATTTACCAGTGGTATTTTCACAATAGTCGGTCTTATTCTGAATAAAATATAGCAAAATTGCGCTGCTTGCACCGCCAATGTACCAGGGTAGCTGCTACCAAAGGAGTCTTAGCCTTACGTATGTCACGACTAATTTTCTTTTACCGTATACAGAATTAATTCGACGCCCGAGAAGAGAGAGCGAGAGGCCAACACTTGGAGCCCGACCGCGAATACCACAGCGAATTCTACCACTACCAACACAACGACACAAACTACGGTCAGGAGGTATGTCACGTGTCTTTCCTTGATCCTTATGAAACTTGACAGTTGTATAGCGTAATAATTTCTAATAGTGAGCGCACTTGGTCTCAGCGCTAACTGCGTTCAGTCACCAGCACCATTATCTGACACAATAAAGTGTGTATAAAGCTGCGTGTCCACTGCATCGGAATCGGAGCGTACGCACCGTACGCAGCGGACGGATTTGTTGCGATTTCTATGGCGCGGTGCCATAGAAATCAATAAAAAGATACAAATCCTTCTGCTCCATAGAGCTCGATTCCGATGCAGTAGATGTGCAGCTTTAATATTATATCTAACACGTCTTACCGGCCAGATATTTATGCACAATTTGTTGTGTCAGGTATTGAGCGGTGACAACAATCGACCGACTCCTGGCATGTGGGTTGTTAGGTTTGGGGGGAACGCCCGCATCGCATCAAGTAGTTACCAGGTCGAGTTACCTCACTAGTTGTTATTGTTACGCTATGATTGAATATTCTTGATTCATAATATAAGTATTATTTGTTGTGGTTGTGGAAAAGGTGAAGGGTAGTTTAGTACGAGACAGAATCAAAAAGAAGTTGTTTCCTGTGGGCATATGTAGTAAAAGACTTTTCATCAAACTTTTCTTTCTTCAAACGGACTAAAAGTTGCAAAAGCATAAAAAATACGAAAAGCATTGACTGTAATCTGTTAACTTTTGTCATGTACACAGGAAAGACGCGAACTGAAATTCTGTTCTGTGTATGAAACAGATAATATAGATATCTGAGGCCTTTTTGTCTAACGCACTTGAAATCGTAATCGTTTTCACCATTTCTTTCTGTCATACAGTATAAAACGAAGGTACAAAGAGATGGTGAATGGAATTGCGAGCGTCAGCTCGTTACACAGTACGGCCTCAGGTTAAAGTTCACGCTCATCCACCGCCTTTGCGTGTCCACGCGCGATCGGAGCCTCGAGCGTTTTTCCGTTCATTGCGTGCGCTGCCAGATGACCATTGTGTTGGGATCGTATCGGCCGCGTAATGAACACGGATCACGCTCGCCGCGTCGCTGGTCGAACGAAAAATACTCTTAGCTTTCTGGCTACCTCATTCTCTTGGTAAATGCAGTTAGCGTGAGCGCGATGGCACGATACAAAGTTCGGTGTCTGTTGTTTTTCATGAAACACCGCAAGGTGGTGTTAGATGAGCGAACATTGTAAAGGTGTGCGACTATAGAAGTGGAGACTGGCTGGAATCCTTCGCTCTGGTTCTTTTGTGACGAATGTGACGTGGGTTTTAATTAACACATTGCTTTCGAGCTTAGTCGTAAATTTACCCTAAAGGGGTAAAACTGTGTTCTGTGAGGGGTAAAGAACATGATGCCATCAGAAGTCGTGGGTAGAGGGACTTCAGAATCGGACTGCGCTAATTTTAAGGGGTAAATGGCAACTACTTACAATGTTCAGGGATAAATTCCAAGAAAGTTACCACTGCTGTTAGAACCACTGCTAACGTGATTGGTTGATTCCAGCTCTGCTTCTATGGCAGCACATTATGATGGTGGAGGTTCTTTAGTTAATTATTTCTTTCACATCTTTAACCAGGTCCGCGGGCAAACGGAGGCAAGTCCAAAAGTTTCTGTCTCTCCTTCCTGTCTATCTGACCAGAAATTTTTGAACTATTGCGTGTCTTCTATGTTCTTTATCTGTTGTTTAACCATTTGAACGCCAACGGAGCGTGAGTGTCTACACTACGGGGCTGTTTTAGTCACCCATTGATTGATTTTATTTGATAGATAAATGTGATGCCGTCTCAGTCTATTCGAATAAAATAAACAGAGACGGCATCACATTGACCCGTCAAATAAATTTAATCAATGGATGGTGAAACGGGGGGTACATTTCCTGTGTTTAATTTACACGAGATGTTTTAAAATTAGTTTAGAACAAATCAGCAAATATAGATGTAGTGATAAAAGTTTTTACACAGGCCAAGTAAAAATCAATGTTATGTCAGAGGCATAAAGACTTTGATATGGAAAGCTCTTGTCACTTTAACTGTATTTAGTTGGGTAAGTGTGACGAAACAGCTATTTCAAAGGGTTATCATTACCTTACAGTATGTTTTAAATTTTAAAGCAGGTTGTGTTTTTCTAAATAACTTTGTTCTCTGTGCCCCGTCTTAAAGTCACCGAGTGCCTTAAGCCAATTAAATGTTTAGTCAAGTGTAAGTGCTATTTAGAAAATTTAATACTGGTTGTATTTCGGACAGTGATTTTTTTCTAAAAAGGACGAAGCGCAACTGACAAACACAAATTAAGATTGTAGAGTTAGTAACTACGTAGAGTTGGCTGTCTGACTTGACAAAGCATACGAATATTTCTTGAAATAGTTAAGGTATTTGAAAATAATGGGGTCTGATTTTCAGTATGTTAATTAACACCTTTTAAATACAATCGTAGACTTCAATCGAATAGTCAAAAAGTCATACATCACTGCCCAACTATAAGCTGATTCTAGATTGATTTCTTGGCGTAGTGTATTAAATAGTGGCGTTTTTCCCATTCGTCCGATGGGCAATTATATGGCCGTTGGCGCTCAAAGTGGTTGAATCTTCGTAAGATACAAATTCGATTGTATCGACGCCTGGTTAAGCATCCTGACATAGTACTATAGTGTAGCTATGTATCTTAGCACCACGGATCCGGAGAACAGTAGCAATTCGACCTCAAGTTCCGCCACGCCGACCAAACTATCGCCCGGGAACATTTTCAAGAATTTCTTCAAGTACATAATAGTTTTTGCGTTTGGTTTTGACCAGCTATGAAATCGACTTTGACAGTGGATTGAAATTTTGACAATAATTCAATGATCGTGTTATTTGTTTTTACATCTCGTTCAATTAATCTTTTGCATATGAGTGGATCAACTATTTCTTGTTGTTATTCTGTCCCGTCAGCGAGGGGACAAAAGTAGTACAGTTTGTTAGAAGAAATTTTGTGTTGCATTATGCAACATGCTTATTATAGATGACCAATCATAAAAAGAGCTTAAAACTACCTACCACAAAAATGTATGGTTGGCATTTTTTAATCTTATAAACTTACGGTTTAAAGAGTGACTCAGGAGACCGTAACTATAGTAGCGAGTGACAAGAAAAAGTTGATTGACCCATGTGCTTGACAAAGTATTGATTTGACTACTTGCTTCACTTGAGAGACATTGATTAAAGTATTTTTCGTTATGCATAAAATTAAAGAAAGGAAATACATTTATTCACAACTACACAAGTCACAACAGTGTTAATTATTACAAATAGACAACGCGAAGAATAAAAAGAGTGTTGTTGTGATTGCGAATAGGATACTAACTCAGCATAAGATCCTAGCGCTGATTTAAATTAATGATTTGAATCAAAGTTTATTTTTTGTCAGGTTGAAGTTTCCTTACCTCAATAGAAATTTTGTCCGTCCGTTTTTAGTTTTCAATATGACTTTCTGCCAAGTAACTTCGGGGGTATTTTTTTTAGTGATATGATGATGGTCTTTCCGAAAGCGCTGGTAGACTGAAAAGAACTCGTAAGGCAAAATTTTGCGGTTCTATGAATTATTGTATTTGACCACTGCTGTTGTTTGTTTAATTATTATAACATGGTCAAAGATGTTTCATAGCTGGCTCGTCACTGTAGGGCTACTACTTAATTCGAAAATCAAAATTCGTGTCGTTCGATCCCTCTGACACTTATACTATTTAATACGAGAGCGAGAGGGACGGTGCGATACGAACTTCGATTTTCGCGGCTAGATGTTGTTGCAGTTGTTTTATGCATGCACCAGGCGCCAAGACGTGGCCGCTACTGAGTGTATTTTTTTTAACAGGCAAAAGTGCAAGCTAAAGCGTGAGCTAACTATACATAGTGAAACACCGGAACTTATTAGTGTTAATGATTGTTTGATGTGATCTGTTGCATAGTTATGTATTTGGGTGGATCAACTATTCCTTGCTGTTATTCTGTCCCGTCAGCCAGGGGACAAATTATACTAACATGCTTATTAGATGACCAGTAATAGAAGGGGTTTAAAACGACTAGAAAAATGTAAGTTTGGTAAATTTTAATCCTATAAACTTTCGGTTTAAAGAGTGACTCAGGAGACCGTAACTGTAGCAAGAAAAAGTTGATTGACCCATTTGATTGATTTGGTACGTGCTTACGCTGGGTCCGTATGTTTGTCAATCACTGACAACCCTAGAGTATACAGTTATAGGATAGAATGAGATAGAAATGTTGTTTTTAATGTTTTTGTGCGTTCGCAACTTGCGAAACTTATGGACCTAGAATTAAGGACCACTTTCACCAATTATTCATAAATTTTACGTGACAAATAGATGTGATGCTATCTCTGTTTTTTCGCAGAAAACGGAGATATCTGTATAAAGTTTATCTTATAAATTACTGGTGAAATAGGCTTTAAATCCTTATTTTTAGTTTCTATTATGATTATATTTCTTTATGTTTTTATTGGGGAACGCAACGCTTTATTATTAGGTAATATTTTTTGCTTATATTCCACTTAATATTAAACCTTATTTTCAGTTTTTGGGGTATTATCTTGCCCATCATTCCAAAAAAAAGTTTGTAGATACTTATTCCTACGTATACCTATAGGTACTACATAGTATCTAGTTAGTCAAAGTATCTATGCAAGCTTTCTCAAAGGAACGAAATAAATTGCTAACTTTTCGGGTCTATTCAGTTGCTATCCCCTTAGCATTAGTTTTACTTTATTTACATCGTGTCTCTCTCTCTTTAGACAATGACTAAACGCCTGAGTAGAGTTTCTTCTCAGGAATGTGCTGATGTTGTTAATTATTTGATGATATGAATGTAAAAAAAATAGTTTCGGAATAAAAATAATGTTCAAAGTATTAAATTTTAAATCAGTCATTTCTTCGTTAATTGTGTAACGTTTGGTATGAGGTTTTGTACAAATGTTAGAAATACAGTAATCAATCAACAAGATTATACATCTTTGTACAGAGGATAGATACACGTCGTATATTACTACAGCAAACACCATTAATTTGCGCATCAGTTTTGCATGAATGCATGACCAGTGTTTCAATTATACAGCATGCTTCGTAGTTTACCTTACGTCCTACAACCCTAATAATTAGGGTCAACGCTAGCTGTCGCGGTTTGCACGGAGCGGGTGGACGCCTGTTGAACAACAGTATGAGCAGCGCTAACTGCGCGCGTCGCGAGCATAGGATTGTCTCTGCACCTGCGCCCGCGAAGTGCACTCGCGCCAGCTAGCGTTAGGCCGCTAGGCGCAAGCCACACAGAAGAGACCCTTGAATCAGTTTTCATACTAAATGTATAGAAACGTCGCCATCCAAAGCAAACAAGAGAGGCGGAGACGCCCTCGTCCCGTATCCGCCCCGTCTACAACGCGTCCTCGTCCCACGTCTGTTCTATGTGGCTGGCGCTTTAGATTTTTTCAAGATGCTGTTTGGATACTTATTGCAATAACGTTGCCAGGTCATTCGTCCCGCCGGTACGCGACGAGGAGAGCGAAACGCAGCGCAAGGCTCACGCGAAGCGCGTGCGCGAGACACGGCGCTCCACGCAGGGCGTGACCCTCGAGGAGATAAAGTCCGCCGAACAGCTGACAAAGAAGAAGGCTGGCAACGGCACTACAGAGGTGAGAGCCTAGAACATTGATATGTGGGTCGGTCAACTTTTTCATGTTTGTTTTGTCCGTTATCCAAGAGACAACAGTAAAAAAAGGTGACAAAGAAGGCTGGCAACGGCACTACGGAGGTGAGAGCCTAGAACATTGATATGTGAGTCAGTCAACTTTTTCTACTTTGTTTTGTCCGTTACCCAAGAGACAGTATTTCTTAAAAAAAAACTGCTGACAAAGAAGGAGGCTGGCAACGGCACTACGGAGATGCTTACGGAGGCCTGGAACATTTATATTTCGGTCAATCAACTTTTTTTTTTTTGTTTAGTCCCGTTATCCAAGAGACAGCAGTAGGAGTTTCTCAATAAAATCTTTTTGTTGAGTCAGCAAAAAAAGCTTGTATTAGAAATGTCATTTTTAAACAAAAACTTTTTAAGTTCGATATCTGCCTCGACCGGTTCGTATTTATCTTCTTTCTCAATTAGCTTCAGTAAAATTCAGTAAGCTAGTTGAGACAGGAAGGTAAATACAAAAATCTGTAATATAAGGGGCTGTTTCACCATCCATTGATTAGTGTTATGCCGTCTCCGTCTATTCGAACAAACCAAATGGAGACGGTATCATTTTTAACCGTCAGTCAACACTAATCAATGGGTGGTGAAACAGCTCCTAAGTCAAGTTAATATCTCTGTTACAGGTTCTCCCGCCGGTCAGTCCCAAAAAAGAGGAATCGCCGGCCCCTCCCCCCGTCGAAAACAATACGGTATGTGATATTCTGATGTTCATAATAATTGGGGGCATTTGGTTTCTTTTGGGAAACGTTAACTTTTCTTTAATTACTAATCGGTTTTTTGGGGATAACAGTTATATTTATTTATTTAGTAGTTAATAAGAAAGGGCGTACGCTAGCTGGCACGGGGTGGTCGCGGGTTCAGGTACAATCCTATGCTCACGACGCACGCAGTTAGCGCTGTTCATATGTTCAACAGCTTAGAGCAACACGGGCTTCCTACGGAAGGGAGTAGCCATTCGCCGCGTTCCCCTCTGTCAAAGTACAAGCCCAAGTGGGCATACGCATTTTATTAAACAAGGCGCGCTCTCTGATTTCAAACTAGACCGAATCGAGTCGCGCGAGTGAACGCTGCAGTGTTTAAAATGCCGAGTTGTTCAATTTTCTGCTGTAAATTGAGATTTAGGACATAAAGCTTGCAAAAAGATGATGTTACATTTCACATGGACGTAAATTGTTATCGTATTATTGCTATTACATTTAAAAAGTAAAATCGTAAATTTTATCATAATATTAATGTCGGATTCGTTTACCAACATCGAATACTCCCGTACAAATTTCGGATTGGTTAAACGATAAATCCGACTTCTCGCCGATGAGCAACTTGTCAATGTGTGCGTTTTGAGTCATCTGTACACGAATCGTTAGTGTACTGTTGGATTATATATGTCTTTACGTCGTCATTACAGTCAGTTGTCAGTTTTGTTTTTGTATGTAAGTGTGCGGAACGCACTGGTGTGCTCATTTCCCCCCGCAACAAACGCCAAAACAATTCTAATCGTAATCTATCGCTAAGGCTACTCCCGTCCGATAGGAAGCCCGTGTTGCTCTAAGTTGAACAGGCGTCCACCTCCGTGCAAACCGCGTCAGCCAGCGTAGACCCTAAAACCCGTTCAAAAGTAGTCCTCAAATTAAGTTTTTTTTTTGAAGTTATACGACATTTGTTCTTTTTTTATATCGTCATTGTAAATACTTTTCCAGTTTGAATTTGACTGTGTTCACATCAGTTTGGCCGTTTATTCACCGACACCCCAGTACTGTTTGTATTTATTAATTTATTAACTTTTTTCAGTTTTAACGCAGTGTAATTAAAAAATTTCACTCGTGTCTATTCGGCCATAACCATTTTGTGTTTTAATAGTATTCATGTCGCATTCTTGAAACGTTATTTTCTTTAAGTAAGGTGCTCGAAGAGTTATTTATAATAGAGTGGGCCATTATACCGTATTAACTCTGGTTTTACTTTATTCTTTAATTATATATTAAAATTTTGGTTATTATACAGTTAGCGCTGCTCGTACTGTTTTTCAATATGCGTCCACCCGCTTCATGCTATCCGTGTCAGCTAGCGTAGGCCGTGACTACTCCTAGTTGATGTGATCTCATCATCGGCCTTCTTTTCATCTGAACAGTAGCGATTTTGCAGCAATTTTAAAAGCGTCAGAATATTTAGTTTAAATTTTTGATCAAAGTCACCCCAGTTTACGGCAACCGCTGTGCGATCGCTATGAAGCCTTATTTTTTTTTATTTGAAGCGAATAATGTGCGAGTTTCGGTATAATGCCTTAGTATGAACTTTTCTTGCATCCGTCAGTGCGTCACGCGACCCGGTCGCGGTCGTCGGTCGCGGTTGCCAACATCGGAATGCAATAAGTGTCGACTGCGCAATGAATAGCGACGCTTTCCGCGCTGTCTTTCGAATACACGCCTAGATCGAAAACGGTGTCAACTCTAAATAAAACACCATTTTAATTTAGACTGGACATCCATCAAGTTTCTGAAAGGTCTTAGTTAAAATGCTGTGTTTCGAATGAGGTCACATTGACAGGCGAAATATCGTTAGGCGGCGTTAGTATCGTCAGGTTTGACGTTACGGTCTCGCTTGCGATTGGCTCATTTAGTTATTAGCCGATTGCAAGCAAGACTAACGCCATCTAGCGATATTTCGTCTGTAAATCAGCCCTCATCGATGCCCTTTCAATTTAGTGCGAGTATTAAGTGGCAGGGCTAGCTAACGAGCTTGTGTGGTGTCAGACGCGGGATGTGGCCGTCACGGTGGCGCTAGCGGCCGCCACCGCCACAGCCACGGCGACGATCGCCGCGCACAACGAGCGCCGACCCTCGTGGCGTCTGCGCCTCGACCCGGCCAATAAGGTGCTCGGATCGATCGCGGATTGAGCAAACGCTATCGCATCACGCCTATCAATAATAAGCGAACGCATTCGTGTACAACCCCCTTTGAAACTATTAAGAATGTACAGTCGGAGTAAAAAAAGGTTCGTCACCCTAAGATCTATTTTGCTTTGCTCAGTATGAGCGCTGATCTACTTTACCAATTGAGTAGGATATACTGCGTCAACCTGTCAACCTTCTAAACATAATCAGGTGACCATAGCAACCCTACAACTACACCTTGGCACTGACAAACACTGACAATTAAATAAAAAAATATCTGATTGAAACTTTTACGAAGTTGTTTAATAAAAAGGTTTTGTATTGATATGAAACTAGACTAATGTTAGAGGTGTATACTATTTTGACCCTTGTTATCATGTCAAGTAAATATAATTTGATATGCACTTGTCTACTCAATACTTTGGTTTCAAAGCGTACTAAGAGTCTATGACTTTGTAAAGGAATCAATTTAATAACTGACGAAGGTTTTCCTACCCCCACTGTACAGTCTTTTTCGAAGTTAATGAAGAGTTGGGAATGAGAGGAAGGGCTCTGTCGAAGTCGTTTAATGTTAAAGAACTGCGTACAATATTCTTTCCTTTCGTATTTTTACTAAAGCTAGGAGCGAAGCGGCGTGAGGTTTTATTGACGTACGAAATATTTACCACTAGATGGCGTTTGTATCGAGAGGTTCGTTTGACGTTACAGCCCTGCTTGTGATTATTAATGTGACACAAAATGGCAAAGTTGTCGTAAGGATATAGTGGTACCAGCGCCAAGTAAACACAATCAAGTTCATAAATGTGTGTGCAATTTTTTTTTCAAAAATATCTGAATACAAATCTATTGTTAACAGCGTAGAAGCGCGTTCAGATGTTTTTGATCAAATTTTTGCTCACAAGTTTATGAACTCGACTGTACATATAGATCCAACAAATACTACAGAAATAATTTTATCAATGACAGTTCAAAATGTCTTGGAAAACTGTAAAAGTTTAAGATACTATTTTCTGAAAGCCTGTAGCCTAAATTGAATAAAGAGATTTTGACTTTGACTTTGAGATGAAGGATCGCGTTTGCTCATTCCGCAAATATATACGTACGTTAGTCAGATATTGTGCCGAGCATGTTTTGTCTACAAAATTCCGGTTCAAACGAGTTTTAGGTCGATGTGACATTAAAGTAACATCTATTTGTTCCTAATTAAAAAAAAACATGCATGCGATATATCGTTAATACTTTTAAAAAAGCTCGTATCTCAAAATCGATAGCCTTTGAGTGAACTTTATGAACATTACGTCAAGATTCAATTTTGTTAACGTCTGATTTGAAATACGAGATTTTTTCAAAGTAGTGACGATATGTTATTAACATATGTGCTATATTAACTTGCTGCTTATTGGGTAGTCAGTGATGATTTGACTTGTTCTTATTCATTTTACTTGGATTTGATTTCGTCAATATAACATACACCATCTCATGTTTACAACCATCTGATCCCATTTTACAGAAAGAGATGATCAGTGCGATTGCAATGACGACATGTTTTGTAAGATATTTTTTATTTCTCACGTATTCTGACATTGGTCGGAATTGAGCCGGATAATACTAGTACATTATGCTAAATATCGTATCGTTGAAAAAAGCTTGTATCTCAAAATCGATGATCTTTCTGAGTGAACTTAACGCACATTGTTTTAAGATTCAAATTTATTGACGTATTGATTTGAGATACGACATTTTTTCAAAGTAGTGACGATATATTGTTATTAGCATTACATGACCATGTTACAGTCGAATTCATTTAGATATGCACACTTACGCTGTCAAAAATATCTGAACACGCCCTGCTTGTGTTCAGATATTTTAGATAGCGTTACTGTGCGCGTGTAAATAAACTCGACTGTACAATCAGTGGTAAGTGGCTCAACAAGTCTGCGACGTTGATTGTACGGTAAACTATAGGAGCGCAGACGTTTAAGGGCGTACGCTAGCTGGCGCGGATGGTCGCGGGCGGTCGCGGGCGCGGTTGCAGGTACAATCCCACGCACGCGACGCGCTGCTCACACTATTGTTCAACAGGCGGCCACCCGCTCCGTGCAAACCGCGACAGCTAGCGTTGACCCTAAGAGACCCGACCAATCTACGGACGACTATTAACCACTTGACGGATTCGATTTGTGGCATTCGAACATGGTGGATGTAGACAAAATCTAATTTTGCTATTTCTGTTTCTTTGGCTAGTTGAAGTATAATTTTGATAGTGTTTTATGCGGCGATTAACCTTAACAGTGATCACAAAATTCTATATTGTTCTCGTGTCTGACATTTTTTAATGCGCAAGTTGTCTCCACGTGGTTTCTGGAATTTTATTATCAAGTTACAAAAACTACAATCACCATACAACGTTGCCTCTCGAAAGAGAATACTTAGACACTGGCGAAATTGTCCTATTAATTAGGACATAAGCAATATTTTAAAAGAGAAGAAGAAGAAGACGTAAGACGTCCGACGATACCATGGTATCCAAAACAAAAATGCTTCAAACCGTTTAGTGTCGTAAACCTTGATTTTGTTAATAAATCATAAATTACATGCTATTGTTTTATAAATAGTATTTAAATGAGTAAACATTTAGTATTTCTTCTTTATTCAAAACCTTGTAGTTAAAATATTGTGGACACACAGCGCGTTTCGTCCGTCGATAAAAACCCGGACGGATTGAGGCATATTGGTCGCGCGCTTCGGATTGTCGATTGGTTATAAAGAGGGATCGGATGGTTTAGCGTAATAAAATTGTTCGCAATAATGTGGACATGACTCCGAAATAAATTAAATAATTAATCGATTACGTTATGTCAGCTTTTTGAAACATTTAAAACATCACTGACTAGCCAGTGTCAAGTTCTTGTAATAATCATTTAATGCTTGGTGTATTTTTGTCACATTAAAGTTCCAATTAATATGTTTAATATTGCATGTTTTTTCGGTATGTATTGATGTTCTTCAAATTAACTCGGCGTAATATGCTAATGAAGTACTAATAGGAATGCTTTGCCACATTTCTACTGCCATCTTAAGGCAAAATGCGAAATGTCAAAAAAAATCTGCATCAGATCGTTTAAAAACACAAGTGATTTTTTTGAGATACAACCTTTTGCCTTAAGTGGGCAGTATACCTCTTAGTATTAGTTCCCTAGTCAGTACTTAGTCTGCAGCATGAAAGGCATACTAGCTCCCTTCCTCCCATTTGACTTTATCACAGTTTTGTCAATGCTTTGTGTCCGCACTAGCCCACGGTACTGTCAACTGCGCTTTACACTGTGTCATAAAATGAATATTGAATGTTACAGCAGATGGTTGGATGAGACTACAGACATGGAAAAGTAGATGCATGTTTCCGTGCATTTGTCGTATTTCAGTAGAATGGAGTCAAAAAAGTTGGTCCATATTAATCGATTCAATTCTAATTAGAAAGTTTAAGTTAAAGATAAATTATTAGCCTAGATAGGCTAGATTGTTGTGTAATAAAGCATTTTATAAATAAAATAGTACATTGTGTCTTGAGGGCGGTAAATAGGGTATTACGAACGAGAGTCTATTAGAAGCCCGAAGTCGAAGATGCGACGACATACAATGTTTTTCATCACATTTGCGAGTAAAGTTGTATGTTTGTAAAAGAGGAAAATATTATTTTTCCAAATATTGCTGATTTCACTTGGCCCAGCTCTTGGCCCCGCCGAAGCAGCATGTGCCTGAGCGACATGGGTGTGTGGTCTTCTCATGGGCGGATCTACTTAAAGGCTTTTTGGGCTGCAGCCCAGGGCCCCGTGGATACAGAAAACAACAGACGATATTGTCAATAATAAAAATAATCTAGAATTAAAAAAGAAACCGATCATGAGGTTTGAGTAATTAGGTAGGGCCCCTAAGCAGTATTAGCCCAGGGCCCCACAAATTCAAGATCTGCGCCTCGTCCTCCTGCAGGTCGCATAGCAGAGGCAGTATCAGTACGCGCAGACTCATTTACAGACCTTGGGTTTCAAGACAGCAAAGGTTTTACATGGGGCGTTACGGCCAAGTTGACCTGTATGTTTTGATACTGATTACGTGCAGGTGTGATGAAAATTAAATAGTTGTTTATGCAACTGTATCGTAAATTAAAAATTAAATACATATACATAGATTATTTTGTTTCAAGCTATGTACTTATCGAATTTCATGTAAGTCTGTCTACCCGTTTTCAAGCATGCATACACAAACTTTCGCATTTATAATATTAAGTTTTTTATTTTAGTAATATTAGGACTTTTAAATATGATTTATATTAAATGACCAACTTTTATAGCTCATAATAGTTAACGGGACCTTGCATAAAAAGTACTGTGGAAAAATCTCTACAGGGTTGTTTATAGAAAGCTCTACCATCTGCTGTATATTCTGCGCCAGTTGCACCACTTTGTACTGTCGAACAAACTGATTCATGTGCCAGGGTGGAACCTTTTAATAATCAATTTCACTGAGATGTCAATATGACGTTAGTAGCACAAAGGTTATCCCTACTACATAATTGTTTGAAATGGAGTCATGGCCCAGGGTGCAACCTTTGTGCGACTAATAACATGTTGACATCCCGTAGTTTTGTCAAGAAAATTATAGTGAGATTGATTATTAACCCTTGATAAGGTTGAGGTGATTTAGCGACCTCTTGCATTGAGTTGCAAACTGAACCTTATTAATTTCGTAATACGTCACAATTTCCAATGTAATTATTGAAAATACGACTGGCTTGAAAAATATTATTTCACCACCAGAGTACAAGTCAATACAAAACCTCGGATAAATAGACACCCTCGCTAAAGCTCGGGTGGCTAACCACCTCGGGGATATATTGGGTTATTTTAGTCCATCGAAAAAAAAAACTATTGTCAGGTATGTATTCGGTAGCTGCTGTTGATTCTGTGGTAGTATGCTCTAATATACAAGGTGACCTTAGCCCCTGGACAAATAATGAAACCATAGATAAGACTGGTACTTAATATCTTAAAATTGTTATTTGCTTAAATAGACACGAAAAAAAATCTATGAAATCAAATCATTCAAATACACAGGCTGGTCCAAAGTGATACATTGAAAACCGTTAGTTTTTCGGTAAATATTGGACTGATTGTTATGATACTTCGCAGTTTGGTTATAAATATCTTGCTAAGCCTAGCCAAGCTAAGCTAAGTAGTATTCGTATTTGTCCAGAGGCCTTATTAAGTGTCAAAAGGTTCCACCCTGGCGCATGAATCAGTTAGTTCGACTCTATACCCGCTGTGGACTAGCATACCAGCACTGACCGTATTGCCTAACGCTCTGGCACTCGCGATCGCATTCGCTGTTCCTTTATATCCTCATATGGGCCAATCAACTTTTTTAGCGACACTAATCTGTCCGCGACATTTTTCAAACAATTGCAGATTTTTGTAAGTAAACATATTTTTTCTGTAATTTAATAGAATACATGCCATCCTACGTAAGTTCAACCTATTAAACCGTGAAATATCCTGTTGGAAGTACGATTTTTTGGTAACGCAGGAGACGCCCAAAGTGTCGGTAAAATAGTTGATCGGCCCTTATCCGTACGTCAGAGGTCCCAAGTGCGTTAGACAATGGGCTCTTGTGTACAGTTCGAGTTGGAGGACGCGGCGCGACCGCGGGCGGCGGCGGACGCGACCGTGACGCTGCCTCTGCGGCGCCCGCCGGCCGGCTCCACCGCCAACACCGCATCGCCGCCCACCAAGGAGGAGAGCCGTGCTGGTAAGAAAGAAAGATTTATTTTGGCTCCATAAGTACCTACGGGTGACAGTCTTTATCGGCCCGGCTAACACCGTAAATACCGGCCCTGTTTTTCGTGTGCCCGTAGAAGCTCCTGTCAGTTTGTATGGGCGTGTACACCAAAAACAGGGCCGGTATTTACATGTCGGTATTTACATGCCGGTAATGCATTATACCCTCCCTACCTACAGTCAAGGGCAAAGATATCGACACGGCCAAAGTTGCAAAAATATTTTCACACGACTTTTATGCACTTCACATTAAGGCCGTGTATACATATTTTTGTAACTTTGCCCTTGACTACCACCTTAGACTAAGACTAAAACTAGCAGTAAAACTATTACTTGGTGACACGACAGGATACCAAATAGGGTCTCCACTCAGCATGTGTTGCCGCACATTATGTGCAGTAGCGCTGGTTTCCTGTGGAGCCCAAACACTTCAGTCGGAGGAAAAAAACTAAAAACTTTAAAATTAAAAAAAATAATAAAAACCATAGACAAGGAAGAAGTGACGTGGTCGTAAGCGAAGTGCATCAGCCGGAACACTTTTTAACTCCCGACGCTAAAAGGGGGGTGTTATAAGTTTGACCGCTATGTGTGTCTGTGTGTCTGTCTGTGGCACCGTAGCACTAAACGGATGAACCTATTTGAACACGTTTTTTTCATTGTACAATCAATTCGGCAGTTTAGATGTGAAAAGGAAAAAAACATTTTTTAACTATAATGACGGTAGTGTCCTAAACGTCGCGCTGTATCGTGCCGTCTCCACAGGCGAGGACGAGAAGGAGCGGGAGAGCAGCACCGAGAGCAAGTCGTCCAGCAACGCGTCCCCGGCGAGCACGCAGGCCGCGATGAACGTGATCCAGCGCCGGCGCAGGCCCAAGCGGCGGTCCACCGGCGTCGGGCAGGTCGACGTGAGTACTTGACGCAAATGATAAATAAATAAATAAATAAATATCACGGGACACTTGACACCAATGAGGGCTATCGTTTTTTCTCTCACTAGATGGCGCCACTGTTGCGTGAGGTTTTTAAAAGTCTGTTATAACGGCCGTGAAAACAAAGTTTAGACTAAAATCATATTTAATACATTGTAAAACAGTGCCATAACCATATCGAGCAACCACAGTATTGCATAATCCCGTTTTGTTCGGAAAAAAGGGAGGACAAAAGTTTTCGAAAGCCAAAAATGTCTCAAATTACAGACGTTCATTGCCCCTTATCGCATAATTGCCATAATTAATTTCAGATAATGCAAAATATTCACAAAATTATTCTAATTATAAATAAACCCGCGTAGCTCACTCAAAAACTATGAGATTTGACATTTCGTTGACCTCACGCTACACTAGCGCCTCTAGCGGAAAATTCATTCGCGATAGCCCCCATTGACCTAGTCCCAAACTAAGCAAAGCTTGTACTATGGATACTAGGCGACGGATAAACATACTTATATAGATAAATACATACTTAAATACATATTAAACATCCAAGACCCGAGAACAAACATTCGTATTATTCATACAAATATCTGCCCCGGCCGGGATTCGAACCCGGGACCTCAAGCTTCGTAGTCAGGTTCTCTAACCACTGAGCCATCCGGTCGTCAACATAATAATATATAATATAATAATAATAATAATGCCACAGATTCATCAACAGTGGGCGGATGACGTAATATCATGTAGAACGATATACTTAACATGGATAGGACAAAAATTGGTTTTAAAAGAGAACATTGTTGTAGTAAATATTCGTATTTTTTTCTATATTACATACATATTTTCAGTGCGTTCCTTTTATAGTTCACTATCCACTTATGTAGGGAGAATGACTTCTTTACATCTACAGATGTAAGAGGTGCGTATTCGTAAAATGATACTTTTACTAGTCTTTTTTTTTATTCGACTAGAAGGGAAACGAGCAACTCTCCTGGTGGCAAGAGATCACCACCGCCCATAATAAACATATGCAACACCAGGGGTATTGCAGATGCGTTGCCAACCTAGAGGCCTAAGATGGGATACCTCAAGTGCCAGTAATTTCACCGGCTGTCTTACTCTCCGCGCAGAAACACAACGACGATGACGTAGTTTCCTTTTTATGCATGCGCATTGAACTCCTTGGTGCGAGTCCGACTCCCACTTGACTGTTTTTCTTTTCGTTCGCCCATGACGCGACTACTTTTCAGTGTGAAAACATAAAAACGACAGGTCTTTTTAAACAAAGATACTACATGAAATAAAAAAGGTCCAGGTTATTATCGACACTACAGATTTATATGATCCAAGAAGATGGAAAAGTTCTCGGAAATTTCTGAAAATATTCACAAGAAATGTAGGAAGTTTAAAATTTAAGAAACGGAAAGCTTCAATCCCCATAAAGAATAGTGTGAAGTTTCACCAATTTCCGAATGTTTTCTTTGGCACATCTGTAAGTAGAATATTTGATGTAAATTAGGATGTCACTACTTTGAAAAAATCTCGTATCTAAAATCATTGTCAACAAAATTGAACTTTTATTAAATGATATTGTAACGGATAACTCACGTCTTAAATCGAGTTTAGCTCGACATGTTTCGGGTTCAAAGTCAAAGTCAAAGTCAAAATCTCTTTATTCAATTTAGGCTATGATAAGCACTTAAGAACGTCAAAAAATCTACCACCGGTTCGGAAAAAACCTCTGTTGAGAAGAATCCGGCAAGAAACTCAACGAGGTATTTTATGGTAGGTTATTTCGAAACCCTTCATCACTGGAGCACGCGACTCGGCGGCTGCCGCAACGCGCGTACTACGCGCCACCGCTCTGTTCACTCAGAAAAATTATCTATTTTGAGATACGAGTTTTTTTTAAGTAGTGACGATATTTCATTGAAATTATTTTTTTGTTTACTTACCCTTCGTAATGACAGACAGCCATTTGACATTTAAAAGTCCGCCGTAATTAGTACTTTGAACGCGAGGGATAAAATATCCTATTTATTTAATACAAACAAACATGTCAATTGTTATTTAAAACAATAATTAATAGACACGTTGGCAGCATTCGGAAGTAGTCGTGTGTTCCAAATTTCCAGAATTTGAACGCATTGTTCACTACATCTGTATATTCGTATTGGACTAGATTCCAGTTGACCAAGATTCCTAAAATATCTAAATTCCTGTTGCACTTCTAGCATTCCTAGGTGCAATCGTACTATGTCGACTTAAACTATTTTGCTATTACTTATCCAGTTTATACGCGGATATTGCTCGTTGTGTCTAATGTCACATGTTCACGCAACGAGCGTGTTAATAAATATTAAATGCAGACTCTGCCAGTGGTAGGACCTTGTGCAAGGTCCGCCCGGATTGCTATCACCATCTTGCTTGCTAATCCTGCCGTGAAGCAGCGGTGCTTGCACTGTTGTGTTTCGACGTGGAGAGTAAGACAGCCGGTGAAATTACTGGCACTTGAGGTATTCCATCTTAGGCTTCTAAGTTGGCAACGCATCTGCAATAAATACCCTTGGTGTTGCAGATGTTTATGGGCGGTGGTGATCTCTTACCATCAGGAGACCCATTTGCTCGTTTGCCATAGCGTCGAGTAACAAAAAAAAGACGTGTGGATTCATTTCGTTTAAATCTGGAGTTCTGGACAGTCAATCATTTACCAGGGTAGTAGCAAATAGTCCAGTACAAAAGTCCGGGAGCCGCAAAATAAAATTGTTTTAATGCTACTTTATTTGCGTGTCGTCAATTGTTATTCTAGTACAAATTGTAAAGAGATCACAGTTCACGAGCCGCAATATAATGTTGCTGTGGTTTCTAATTCTAAATTAAATGAAGTATAGTTGGTAATCGGGTTCATTGTTCCAGGATATCGTCAACGACCGTGGCGGAGGCGGCGAAGGCGACGGTGACTCAGAAACTCTTCAGGTATGGACTAACTACCTATAACCACGAGAGCTGAAATGAATTATTACACACACAGCTTCATGAAGTAACGATAACATAAAAGGAGAATGGATGAAATGAGTGAATGTCCAAATCCCGTTGTCATTCTTCTTCTTCTCTTTTAATTTAAAATATGGCTTCTGTCCTAATTAATAGGACAATTTCGCCAGTGTCTAAGTATTCTCTTTCGAGAGGCAACGTTGTACGGTGATTGTAGTTTTTGTAACTTGATACTAAAATTTCAGAAACCACGTGGAGACAACTTGCGCATTAAAAAATGTCAGACACGAGAGCAATATAGAATTTTGTGATCACTGTTCACTGTTAAGGTTAATCGCCGCATAAAACACTATCAAAATTATACTTCAACTAGCCAAAGAAACAGAAATAGCAAAATTGGATATGGTCTACATCCGCCATGTTCGAATGCCACAAATCGAATCCTCATTAAGTAACTTGTGACGACCACACTATTTGACATATACCATTTAAACTGGGATTTGCTAGTGACATTTAAGAACGTTTCTCGTTTTTTTAGCACCCTCCATTTTAGGCCATTCGAGAATGTCAATGTGTTGATTTGAATGACCGGACCATAATGCACCCACGTTTGAGTTTATAAGGCAATGCCTATACGTCTATGGTCATGTCAGTTTGGATATACGTAATTAATTACACTAGTTATAAATTTTATAATATAATCCCTTTATTCATAAAAAGTTACTAAACCCATTGTCACTAAATTATCCATAAACCTTGTACAATGTACACCTCCATAGCTAATGAGCGAGACAGCATCCGTCTCCCGATCGTCTCTCCCTCTCGAACGCCTAAATCATAAAGCTTGTAACTCTGCCAAATAGCGTTTTGATATTGTACAAAAATATTATTTACAACAAAAATATACTTGACTAATAAATTTCGTTCATCATTTAACTGTCGAAAGTAAGTAGTGGTTCGCGCGTGGTTTCGATGTTTATTTATTAATTTTTGGCTTCTGAGTTCGTGGAAATACAGATATATAGTGAAGATTGTATTTCCATCGGAAAAATTTGGGCCTCAACGTACGACAGTACCCGAAATGTCCATCAATCTTTCTTCTAATATATAAAAGCTAGGTGCTGTATAAAATTAAAGAAATTTTCATATCCATTAATGTGGAACTTTATTATTTATTGTCAAACTAGCTTTTGAACGCGGCTCCGCCCGCGTGGTATACGGTTATCGCGCGCTGTTCCCTCTGGAACTGTGCATTTTTCCGGGATAAAAAGTAGTCTATGTCACTCTCGGGCCCATAAACTATCTCTATGCCAAAAATCACGTCGATCCCTCGCTC